>CAUJRU010000070.1:935974-2259146 GCA_963277665.1 Viscum album
ACGAAGATGGAAAATAATATCCCGTAGATGATGCATTTTTTTTTGAATCAGTCTTTATCTAGAAGGCTAATATAATAAGGCTTGTGAGGTATTATTATTTTATTATCGTCCATCATGAATATAATATTTATTGTTTCATTAGTTTCTTCAATAAAAATCATAGATGGGTGTTCGCTAAAAATTATAACAATATCTACAATGATATTGTTCGTTCTGCAAAAAATATTGAAATGGATGTTGGAGTTACATATCAATCTCATTGTTTTAACACAAATATGATTACCAAATTAATAGAGGAAACAAAAATCCAAAGACAAAAGAAAGAAATTGAAACACATACCTACCAAAAATTTGGGAAAGAGCACCTATGAGACTTATTTAAAGGAGAATGATGGTTTTTCAAGGGAAACCTCATTAGTGGTATTTCAAAAACAATGGGTGTGCACATTGTATTTTCCCATAGTATAAGCCACATGTGACACCTAATAACTTATTTTACTATACAGTAGTAGACCAGATTTATTGTATCATTATGAAATCATTAATTATGTAATTAACACACCGAAACTCAAAACTGTATTTTTTACTATTCACCAAAAAATCAAATGTTTCAGAAAAATCCACAAAATACACCCTTACAATTTATCAATGTGTAGAATTCAAATATTTTGTCCATTTTTTTAAAATAATTCCCAAAATAATTTTAATTTAATTTCTAAATAAAATCATACTCAATTATAAAGTTAATCATGGACACCAACCTCGAAAGAGAAGTCTTTCCTTATATTATCTGCATAACTATTCTCCCTGCTCGGATCTGTCCTCATGTACTACTAGATCATCTTCACTTTCTTAGCCACATATTCTACTAATTCTGGCCCCATCATCATTCTTTCACCAACTTAATCCTAAAATGATGGAGTCTGACACCGATTTTCGTACAAAGCCTTAAAAGGTACCATCTGTAAACTAGAATGAAAACAGTTTTTATATGAAAAGTCAACTAATTATAGATGATGATCCCAACATCCCCGGTAGTCCACTGAACAAGATCGAAGCATATCCTAGAAATTTTGAATTGTTTCTTTTGATTTCCCATCTAAATGAAGATGTAAATATGTACTGAAATTTAACTATGTGCCCAACAACTTTTGAACTCTCATCTAAAATATATAAGTGATCCTAGGATCCCTCTCATTTAGAATTGAAAAATGAAATCCTTGTAACCTGACAATATTTTCATCCTAAAATTGAGAATGGTGATCAAAATACATTGTATCTCGAATAGAATGAAAATGTGAAGATTTTGACTGTCGATCCACAATAACCCAAATTTCATTGTTATCTCGAGATGTCATAGATATTCCCACCATGATGTCCATGGATACATTCTCCCACTTCCACTCTGGCATGTGAAAAGGTTTATGAATCCCCTTTGGTAACTGCCTATCTACTTTAACCTGCTGACATGTCAAACATTTCATGGTAAAATTAGCTGAATCTGTTTTCATTCCATCCCACCACTAATACTCTTGAAGGTCTCTATACATCTTAGTACTACAAGGATGAACTGAACATTGAGAACTATGATCATCACAAAATAATTATTTCTTCAACCTAAAATCACCAGGAACTCACAAAATTTTTTCCAAATCCAAAAAACAATCTTTATCAATGTTAAATTCTAGATTCTTACCCATTTTAACAAATAATACATTTTCCTCTAGCTCACAATCTTCCTCTTACGCTCTCATAATTCTATCTGAAATTGATGAGAGCCCTGAAACATGAAATAAAATAGATGTATTCCCTTTTTCAACAAATTCTATGAAAAAATTTATCAAATCATTAATGAAGGAATCTTTTTCTAAATGTAACATTGATAATGATGGATGGCATTTTTGACTCAATGTAAACACCACATTTTGTTTTATTTTCTATGATGGAAATTATCATTAAATAATAATCATTTTAATGGTAAATTAATCGTCTCTACCTCATGTTTAATTACTTGGTGTTAATATATTCATTATACATTTATGGTCAGTATATATTTGAAATTTGGCTCCGTATAAATGATGCCTCCAAATTTTAAATGAAAACCCCATGTTTCCAATTCCAAATAATGTGTGGTATAATTTAACTCATTATGTTTTAGTTATTTTGAAGCAAAACCCAATATCGGATCATTCTACAACATAAAAAAACCAAGTGCCTTCAATAAAGCATCAATGATGATAATAAAATCACTTTTTTGGGAAGGGAAGTACAAAACTAGAGAAATCACCAATATCATCTCTTGTTCATGAAAAAAAACCATCACATTATTTTGAATAAATATATTTAACCCATTTTATTGTAAACATAGTTATCATGATAGAGAACAGTGAAATGATCTTAAAAAACTATCAGAAATAACCTGATAATGTAATAAAACATTGAATATTTGTAACATTTTTTGGTATTTTCCATTCTTCAACCACTCTTGATTTGGCTAGATCAATAGTTATTCCAACATTATTTATAATGTTCCCATGTAATGAAATCTGTTGAAACAAAAACATCACACTTGCTGAATTTTCCATAAAATATCATTTTTTATGGTTAGTAGAACTACCCATAGAAGTTTTTCATGGTCCTCATTATTTGATTAAAATACCAAATGTTCTTTAATAAACACAACCATAAACCAATCAAAGAACTCATGAAATATTGTATTCATAATCTTCATGAATAAATCAGGTGCATTACATAAACCAAATGGCATAAAAAAATTCTTAATTCCCATATCTTCTTTGAAATGTTGTTTTCGGGATGCCATCCTCCTTTACCTTCATCTGGTTGTATCCGGAAATCAAGCCAATCTTAGAAAAGTACTGATCCCTCTGGAGATAATAAAACAAGTCATCAATATAAGGCAATTGATACATTTTTTTAACAGTGATGTTATTCAAATATCTAAAATCAATGCAATGTTTCATGGAATAGTCTTTTTTTTAACAAATAAAACAGGAGCACCCCATGGTGATGTCATGGGAAGAATGAAGCCTTTATCAAGAAAATCCTACAACAAATTTTTCATTTCATGATGTTCTATTTGAGAAATTTGATATGGGGGTTTTGAAATTGGATAAGAATCAGAAACTAAGTCAATTTTAAATTCATCTTCACAACTAGGAATGACACTAGGTAACTCCTCATGAAAAACATCACGATATTCATTTGCCACATGCACATCATCAATCTCAATAGTTCCCTTGTTTTCAAAAATATGAGCTTGATAATTTTCATTTTCATATTTTAACATATTATCATCTCCCAAAAATTTTCTCAATTGTATGGCTCCATTCATGTATACAAAATGAAACCCTTTATGAAAAACAACTTCTTTATCTCTATACTCAATCGTAGCATGATAAACATAAATCCAATCCATTCCTAAAATAACAACAAACTCAACTAAGGGTAAAACAACTAGGATTGAATGTAATGTCTTCCCACATAACACAATATAAATATTATTATAATTCCACTTTACTATAATATTTCAACCATGGCGTTTTATCAAAAAGTTATGGACTCAATTATTGAGGTTATATTTCCAAATTTCATGAAAATTTATATGATATGAAAGAATGGGAAAACACCGTATCAATCATAACATTAAAAAAATGACTAAAAACACAATGTACATGATAAAACTTCATTGGATGGCCCGACATCTGCTGATGTAGTCGCAAAAGATCTCAGTACAACTTTCTTCTTATATTCTAGATTTTTTTATCATCCATATTTCTCTTTCGGTATGCCTTTTCATAATGTACCATCTCACCACATATAAAACACATTACAGTTTGTTTATCAGTACATGTATTATGATCAATTTCTTTGCAATATCAGGCCATATGTACAATCATACCACATCTCAAACACTTCCCAGATTTTCTATGTCATTCCCTAAGGTGTTTCTTGCCACACTTTTCAAAAACTGGAATCCTGATTTTCCTACCATCATATTTATTTGGTTGATTCATACCCATCACTTGCCTCATGGACCTCTTATTCTTCTTGATTCCAAAATTAATGTGATCGTCCAAAAACTCCATATATACCCCCATCACATCGTACTAGTTTCTTATAACTTTTGAATTCACGAGAGGTCAATGCCTATCGATACCTTGGATTTATTCTTGAGAAAAAGCAGTTGATTTTTCTATCAAGATCTAGAATGAGATTTGGAACATACCACTCCAGTCAGGTGTGGTTCACTTCATACACTTACACTGAATCCTTTTCATTTTTCTTTAATTCTATGAATTGATTCTCTATCATATGTTGCATCACCTTAAGAAAATAATATTCAAGTAAGATACTATTTAATTCATCCCACTCTAAGTCATCAAAATCCTCCCTACACCAAATATTCCTTACCATTAACCACCAATGATCTGTATCACAATCAAATTGATAAATGGAAAGACATACCTTTTGATTTTTTGAACATCCAACAACATCGATATCTTTTCAATGGATTTGTTTTGTACTTTTGTTATTAACAGGTCAAAAGATCCCATGAATGCATGATGGGGTTGTCTCATAAAATATTTCACTATTGTCATGATCTGTTGTGGTACTTATAGTTGTTATCTTGCATGGTTTCCACCACCATTTATTTCTTCCATTAGCTGAGCCATTACTGTCACAAACTGCCAATTCCAATCCCTACCATTCGAGGATGGTGTCTGCCCTCTTCACCTTCCAATTTCTTTTACAGACTACCATTCTTAACAAACATATCATAGATGAGGCAACATGTTAGTATTTAAATTCTATAATATTTAAAATTAGGCATATAGTAAAAATCATTTATTATATTATTTTAACATCATCCTAACACAAAAATTTATCTAATCCATCCTCTAATACCAACGATAAGGACCCAACCTTATTGCATACATAATGTTGAATTTAGAAAAGAAAACCCTTCATTTTATATTAAGGATCTTTTCACGATTAGATCTTTAGAGTGTTTGGAAATAATAAATTCATAGAATTACACATTGTTATAGAGTGGATACAATAAAAATATTTTCAATTTGTTTCAAAATTATAAACATTTAAACATAAAACAAGATTCCTTGATACTTCTTCAACATTTAACATGGCATCCTTCAATTTCAAAAACATACATTAACCTGTTAAAATCATCTAAAACATGTAATTAGCACAAAAACATAGTAAGGGATAAAAATGAAAGAAAGAACACATTAATCCATGAATACTTGTAACGTACAAAATCATTTACAAATGACATACTTATCGTCTATATATACACATAAATTGTGAATTATGAGATTTAAAAAAACCTATGATCATATGTGGACCCATAAAGGTATCATGGTGAATTACATACATAACCTCGTAACCCTCTCAGCTACCTTATAATTGGTAACCGTCACGACTACCTTACTATTTGTGTACCCATCATAGTTACACTTGGAGTAACCATACGACCGACCTCCAATATTCACATACCGAATGCATTAGATGGAAATATTATTACCACCATTCATCATGAAAAATTGCCATTATCAGAAATATAATCATACAACATGAATATTTTCATTAAAACAATAAATTTGATTTTGTAAAAACTGAATTTTAAAAGAGAGTTTTGAATGAAAAGTCCCTGATAAATATCATATAATTGATGTGAGACATAAATAAGTGGATTTAATATTTAAATAAACTATAAATAAAAATAATAAAACATAGTATAATCATAATTCATAACAAAAAAAATTTAAATACCACATAAATAATGAATATTATGGTTAACCCAAAGTACGGAAACCAGGTTAAGAATTCCATTACCTCAGGACTGTCTTAATTCAATAATGTTTAATCATTATTTATAATGTATAAAATAGTGTAAATTGTTTTAAAAAACATTTTCATGATTATAAAATATTATATAATCCTTTCATAACATCATTTCTCCCTATGATATTAGTATTTTGTTCCTTGCAATGTTTTTGGTGAGTTCCTCACATGATTTCAGTGATTGGTTCATTATATAAGTTCTTATCGATTGGAATTGAAACACCATAATTGGAATGGAATGTTATTGAAATATTTCCAATAACATAATCTATACCATTTTACATTTTGATGTTTTATATGAGGATTATTAATAAGTTAAAATATTAATAATGTTCATTTAGAAAATATTAGTGGTTCTTTGTTAATAACAACCTCATTTTTTCTTATAAATTAAAAACATGAGAAAAAAAGAATTCTTGAAACATTGATGTGAAATAATACATCTATTATAAACTATTTCAACCATAGAAAATGTTTCATGATCATAATTGATAGAATTAATGTAATTTAAAACAACATCATCCACAATATTGGTAATTCGACACATCAGAAACAATGTTTTCATTCCATGAATATGTGGGAGATGAGAAGAATAGTTATGATGTGATTTCCATGAACATGAGAACATCCAGAAGATACATAATTCATAGAGATTTCATGCCTCTTGAGTGATATGTGATGAATGATTAATAATAAATGTAAGTAACTCAAAGTAAAATAATAATTGAGAAATATATTACAAAAATACGGCAACCTAACAGCTATGCAACATGGTTTAAGAAAATATTAAAAATAGAGGGGAAAATGGCCACCATCCAAAAATGAATCATTATTGAAAATATATCATGAATAATATGTAAATAAGAACATTGTACAGAAAATTGAATGTTATACAATATATAAGGGAACATTAATGGAAAAAATAAAGCAATTGATAATTTTTGTACCTTGTAGTGTCCCTCCTAGAGCATAAAGGTTGGGACCTTGGGGGTTTTATGAATCCTTAGGAGGACCACTAAGGAGGTAAATAATTACAGAGCTTCATGGACGAGTAAATTAAGATTATGTTAATAAAGGAATGGGTTGGTATTTAGAAAGAAACCGAGGGAATATTTTTATAATTTCCAAGGGATACCTCATTAGTGGTATTTGAAAAACCATGGGCATTCCAATGAAGCATAAGAGAAGTAGTAAAATTATGTTTAAAGGCTAATTATAAATATCTACATTAAAAAAATTCAATAATTTCAATTTATTTTTAGAAAACCATGGGGTGTTACATTGTATCATTTTTTATTATCGTCCAAGAATCACCAAAAAATGAAGGAGAATTATTCCACATGATTTTAAAACTTAGGTGGTCTTCCATATTAAATATCATCCCAAAATAATAGATAATATAAATATAATATTTTTACACATAAGGAAATGTTCTGAATTTATTTATTGTAATTTATTGGTTGATGAAATATACACTTCCCATTATCAAAATTCCAAAAAAACAAAATTAAATAGAGTAGTCAAATGGAAATCTATGAATCTATATATGGGAATCAAGGTATAAATCATATATTCTAGGATGAATTTTGGAAAAATAGATGTCTCGGGATTGATATTTTTCATGAGATGACGGAAAATGTTCTCACCATCCAAAAATAAATAAATGCTACTCAGAGAAATTATAAGAGATAAACATATGTTAATCAAAGGTAAGGATAGTTTGACGATAGGGATAATAATTTCTTCTAGATTTTTACCATCTCTGTTAGACACAAAAAATATAATTTTAATTTTTTAGAAAATATTATCCCATCTATAATATAATAATTAATTATTAATAAGTTTTTTATGGTTACTCTGCTTGGGCATATGACTGTATAATATGTCTTACATGTCCATACCATAGATACATAATGTATAAATTTCTTTGTAGAATTATATTTTTTATTCTGTTAATTACAATTATAAAGTATTTTTCTTCCTAAAATATATTTTTAATTGCGGTGAATTGGTTATTGTTATTTTTTGACCATATAAACATAATTTTATTTTCATAAAAAAATATACCCTTTATTATAAAATCATGAATTATGAATAATTCCTTTAATCACATAGCCTTTTAAAACATAAATATCAATAATTAAATTCTAGTATAATTCTATAATTTGCTAGGAAATTTATTATAAGTGTAAAAAAATTCCCCTTAAAAATACTATAAATAATTAAATAAGGATGTTTATACTAAAAATATAAATAAATATATATATATATATATATTTAATTATTTAAAAAAATATTATATTTAATATCATCACATTTAAATTAGTTAATTTTGAATTTATACGAATATTTGTAAAAAAATTATGTTTTCATGAATAGTAAAAATAATATTTTTTGGTTTTTAGTATGTTTTATCAATTCATAATTATATCAAAAAGACACAGTAATTAAGTAAAGTCAATTTATGACCATATAAATGTTATTTTTTGAATACTAGTTATTTTAATATAATTTACACAATATAAAAAACTGTTAGTGACAAACTAATATATAAAAACAAAAATTGATTTTTTAAAAAATTATATTTTGGAATAATTATTCAATCATGGAAAAACAAATATGAATAATAATTATCATTTTTTATGAATTAATATAACATAAAATGTTACCCAAATTCCTGAAAACATGAGATAAAACAAAGTGTATGATAAGAGTTTGATATTTTCAAATTCCTATCATTCCACGACTAATATTTTGAATTTTTTAATAAAATCCATCAAATTCAGAAAAAATAACCACCCATTTCTTCATTTTATGTGACTCCCAATAAATAATCCAGGAAATTCTAATATTTTATCTTCCCAATGAGTCCCACAATAATCCTTTTAAATAGTTGCCTATTTATTTAATATGAATTTATATTTCCCCAACATCACTCTCCAGTCATATTAAAACAATCTAATGGAATTTTATCCCAATTTTATAATCATAAGATCATCTAAAAATTTATAATTGATTATGATATAGAATATCCTAAAATAATAATAATCAAGAGACATCATCCATCTCATCAATCTTATATTTAGATAAGGATTATTGAAAAATCCTCCTAATTTAATAATCCTTTAGGACCACAATTAAATCACCAATTATATAATGTTCCCTAAAATTTAGTACAAATAGTACATATAACATGTACTGGTCAATGATTTCATAGTTTCATTCATGGAAATTAAAATTATATGACCCTAAAGGGATCAATTACTACTAATACACCATGAAATGTACCAAATCCCTATAAGAGGGTTGATAAAACCCATACAACATCACTAACTTATTAGAAAAACTAAAATACTGGGGTGTTGATTAGCATCTACTTTAGAAAGTGATCACTTCCACACACTAATATATCTAGTTTATTTTCTAGTCGTTCAATTTCAGAGATGTTAATAATGTAAGTCTTGTATCAAATTTTGAAAAAAAAATTGATAGTAGCCCATATTAATGAGAATCTACAAACCATGGATATTTTTATGGGTTCCTCCTAAGAATCAACAGTTCCAGTCATCATTGCATCTATGGTCACAGAATGATGAGACACCACATGTCATTAATTTTGAACCAAAAATTTCCAAACATCACCATTGTTATATGCCATTATTCTAAGGGTATTGAACAACCTTCAATATCGTGTTGAGATTCTATGTGTGATCTACATTCAAATCTATGTGTATATGTATTTAATTGATTAACATTACTATTAATTGCACTATGAGAACATGAATCCTTACATTTATGGGCTCCTTGATCATATTTTCATGTTTCCTAGAACAAAATGGAATTATTATGAATTTTTTTTAATAATATAAAAAACAAATTATTAGAATATCCTCCTTTTTATCGTCATATAAAATAATATATAACTTCTCATTAATAGAATAATAGATACAGTTTTATAAAAATATGGTAACTATTCATGTCATGCACTTAGTTTAACCATCAATTGCCTACAATAATTTAAATAATGTCGTCCACCTATTTGGGAAACATAACTGTATCAAAAAAATGAAACACATTTTCTTGGATGAAGCACCAACATATTAGATCATATGTTTTTATACTCAACTAACTCAACTTCAGGGGTATCTTACAATATTATTACATTAAAATTAGATATACTTTAAACTGTTACTCTATTCTAAAAACAAAATCGCTTGACAATGTAGTTTCAAAACCACAGTTGGGATGGCATAAAATATCTACTAACTGTTAATAGGGGTCTCCACTACATGGGTCCCAATATAAAAATCCACAGAACTGATATAAATAATAATTTATAAACATTCAACCCTTCCCACAATTAATCTCACTAACAAACACACATTACCATATCTCTATGATAGAAAAAACCAACCTCCTGTAGAAGCGATGTACAATTTCATATGCATTGAATACAACCAAAAAATTACATTTATTAAATATTATATTTTTATTGGAAGTATGATTAAATAAATTATCAAGTAATATTGTCTGTTAATTAATAAATACATGTGACACAAATAAAACAATATATTATGGCCTCTAAATGTAAGGGATAACACCATTGGAAAATAAATTCTATCCACCACTATTTTTAATACATAGAACATATTTTGTGAAACATAAGAGAGTGATATTCTAGAAGAAAATAATAATAAAACAATGATCGATGATAAGATAAATATACATTAGACAACCTCTAACCCCACAAAAACTATTAAATCTGTAGCATGATTTTTTACCACTATATCCTCTACCTCACAAATAATATCATCCACAAAAATTTTGTAGTATCGGTCCTTTAATAAAGAAGTATTCATGAGGAATATTCTTAACCACTCCATTTAATATTAGATTACCATTAACCTAATTTACATGTACTTGTGGTCCCATCATGTGTAATTTACATGGAAGTAGTTATTACTACTATAAATGAATAGTGTCTTAATGACTCTATAATAAAAACTCTCTGAGTTTTTGCGACCTAACTATGTTGTATACCATGAAAACTAAATGGGTTTTAATAAAAATGTTTACCTATTTTACACTATGTAACATCCCGACTGAGGGATTCATAAAATGTATGCTAATGTTATATCCTCACTGGTCAGAACACTGACTACACTATAAAAAACCTATTTATGAATCACTACTACATAAGGAACTCTTTTCATTCCCTCTCAAGGAAATAAATTCAAATAATTCATCTGTTTGATAAGTTATTTCTTCTACCCCACATCCTTTTATAAAGTAATTATAAATGGAGTGACTATATATGGAATCGTCTTACAGAACAACAACTCAAGAAATCATACCTAGGACTCCTCACCTAGAAAATGGTATAGAGAGGAGTGGATAGGGTCCACAGAATTAACCCTGCGATATAAATAGATTAGGCCCCCTTATTATATGGTTTGAAACATCATCATTGATGACATAAAATACAAATTGATCTATAGCTAAAAAACATCATAGGAAACATCTTCCAATATCCATCCTACAATATAAAACGTCTACAATTGATGAATTATCCATCACATATGACATATAATTAATAGAAGATAATAATAATTTATTTCATTAACCATAATAAATTATATCTCATGCCCCTATGATTGTTACTTCACCTCCAATTAAAATTGAATCCTAATGTACATCCCTATACTATGATGTGAAATACCACACAACACCCCACCCCACACCTCATCATCATCAGTTGGATCTATCCTACAATGATTAAAAGGGTAATATTGTATAATCATTCATTTCTAAAATGTATAAGGATGATGAGTAGGGGAAATTTTTAAATGTGTCTCACAAGACTCTTTAATCCCAATATCATGGTATTTATTAATTTTTTTATTTTTGATCAATTTAATTAAATGATATAGCTATTTTAACCTAAAATATTAGTAAAAAATGATTCAAATAAATTATTTAGTTCTCTACCCCAATTAACAGATAGTATAACAAAATTACAAAATCATAAGTTCCTTATGTCGGATCACATGGTCCCCTATAGTCCATGTTCCTAGCTGGTCTCCCTAGCCATTATCAAAATCTTAACTCAAATAACAAATTAACACTACCAATCATTAAAATACCGAAAAATTATAATCTTGAATAATTATCTAATACTTCAAAAAAATCATTAGCATCAAAATAGAATAAAACCCCCTATAATACTACCCCTCTTGGGACTATGATAATGATAATGTGTTACCCAAGAGGCCTGCATATAATAGGAAATAGCGTGTAGACTAGGGAAATTGGTATTGACATTAAAAGTTGAGGAGTTTTTCTTCTAAATGTTATCATTTAATGGATTTAATGAAAAACACATTGATCAACCCATTAATACATTATTATAATATATTACTAATCTAACAATTAAATTAATATGATTAAAATAAATTCTGTAAAATTGATCATTATCGTGTGGAACCAAATGAAAAAATCTCATAAAAAACTCCATCCCCAATCCAAAACCATTCATATCATTATTTAATTCACTCATATAAACAAAGAATACAGTTTAAATAAATTTATAAGGATAATATAATATATAATAATTAATATCTTTCCCAATTCCTCTATTGAATATTGAATGAAAAAAATTTAATTCTCCCGTGAATGAAAAAAATAAACAACTACGTGCACATAAATGATTACAAGTCAGCCGTAGTTCTACTATTGAGAAATTCAACAATAACAGAAAAATGTGTATATATTGATCAATAATGGTAGTTAATGATTTTTTTGGATATGTCTCATAAGTTTGAGTAAAACATAACCCTTAGGTTTAACATGTTATTTAACATTAGATGTTATTAGTGGTGAATTAAATTAATTTTTTGTGATATAATTTAAAACTAATAGACATTGAGGTTAAAACATTATATAATATATATATTTTTTATTTAAATATTTAATTATTAAGGATGTATTACATTCAATCGTAGTCATATCATTTTGAGAATTATATTGTGGTAACAACATTATATTTCTGTTATTGCCTAGTGATAAGAGGAATTATTTCATATAAAATTTCAATCCATTACAAGTTGATATTAGTTCTTCATGCATGAAAAATGGAAATCAAATAATTATAATTTGGATAAAGAGATTATATTTTTAGTGGAAATTGATTAATGGATGATATTTTCCTAACCATGTATAATTATTTCATTATATTATTATTCTATATGGAAATGGAATTAATAATCTCTAGGAAAAGGTTCCAATGAAAAAAATATTATATATCTATTATTTATATTAAATATATAGTCATGTTTCTCCTTATTGATTTTTTATTTTTGGACATAAACATTTTCCTGAATATATGTTATATCACTCAATATCAGTACTTTGCATTTAGTTTTCTCTTAAATGTCCATATTTTAACACCAATCCAATTACTTACTTATATAGAAAGATTAATTTTTTTATTTTTTCTGGCCATTATATTTTTTTCATTCTATTATTTTGTCATGTATTATTATTCCAATGTAAGATGTGTGTTTTGATATAGTAATGAACATTTTTTAATCCATAGATAACCAAAGAAATATTTTGAGAGAAATTTTTTTTATAAGTGGAGAGAGTAACAACATTATATTTTCTGAGATATATTTTTTTAATAAATTTAATTTATTTAATTTCTTTCATGAAACACAAACCCACATTTAGAAGAACTGTGTTTTACTATTAAATAATTATAGTGTTTCCATTCTATCATATCCATTAGTATTAGAGGATATTAATAGGTATAATTACATTATAACATGAATATAATGGTCAAACACAATATAAAACTATTTATCAATACATTGAAAATATGACCTCATTTTTTATCAAATAAATTTGGTTCTTGATAAACACATTTTAATCATAAATTAATGTTATAATGTTTTTTTAAATAATATTATACTAAAATTTCAAGAGCATTAAAAAATTATAGATTAATAAAAATGGTAACATTTTTTTATCTTTATACCATAAATTTATTTTGGTAAAATTTGGGTTTTTTTTAAAATATTGATCATTCAATGAAAATTGAAATATATAGATTTTGGTAAAATTGTATTATATTTTAGAAAAATTATATTTGAATGAAATGAATTTAAAATACAATTATCATATATATTATTTAGTTTCATATATTAGGAATACCTTTATTTTAATTATCATTTTCTTGAATTTTGGTACAAGTGCATTTGCTGGCATAAAAATGCATTTTATCGGATACACAATATCAAGGTGCTTTTTAAATTTATAATAAAAATTATTTATGAATATTTTAAAAATTTATTATAGAAAAATTTAATCCATTTTCAGAATACATGTTCACATATTTTTACAAATATTCCCCTTTTATTTTTGGGCATTATAAAAGTATGTTCATTAAATCAATTACCATGACAAATGGTTGAGAAGTAAATTTATATATAAAATAATATAATAAGTATTGAGAAATGAACCTACAACATGAATAAATTTTATTGGAATAGAATATCTAATTCATAATTATCTAAAATTAAAATATATGGGTTATTTATTTTTCATTTATTTTGAGTCATTGTTTTATTTGATATAATAATATGTATGAAATGAAATTATTTTGATTTTGTTATCATTAATTTTATTAAACAGGGATCATCAAATGATAAATTTATTTTTGAGTATTAATTTTAAATACAATTATATATATTTTCAATATGTTCATATATTTTTAACATTACTTTATTAAATAATTATTTTAAGTTATTGTTCAACGCTAATACAATATTTATTGAAAAACTAGAAAAATATTTTAAAAATATTTTAAAAATTATTATATATAAATATTATTAACTATTAATTCTTTCCCATGAAATATATATATATATATATATATATATTATAAAAGATAATTTAGATAACTATATAAAAATTTCCCATATGTACTAATGTATTTAAACCAAAATTATTTGAACAGTGTTAGAAATGTCATCAATGAAATTTAATGATGAATAATATTTTATAATATAATATATATTAAAAATTAATCATATAATATAGAAAAAGTTATGATATAGTGTTTGAAAACTACCAAGTTATATTTATGGGTCATTTTAATATATATAGTAACAATATTTATCCTAAAATTGTATAAAATATTCCAATTATTTTAATTATACAAGAGGTTATCGAAGTGATACCACACTATTATAAGGTAAATATTTGATCCAATCATATCATGATTTTATTGTATTATAGGAATTAATAAAAATAAGAATATGATAATATATTTTCCTCAATAGATAACCATTTATAATTATAAAAATAATTATATTATTTAAATATTTTAATAAATTCAAAGAATGCACCTCTTTAATTTATAAACGAAATCAATTTAATTCTCTTCATTAAAGCACATTTAGTCTTTAAGATTTTCAATTAAATAATATAATACCTTCTCCAATTTAATTTACCTATTCTATTGGAATTTTTCTTCCCATCATACCAACCATTGTATTCTTAAGTGGAGATCTAATGGATTTTTTTCAAATAAGAGGTGATTACCTTAACTAATCACATTCTTTTTAATTTATAATCTACATGAAATGATGATATTATATTATTCATAAAAAATTAAAATCATATTAATAAATATATAAAACTAGTAATATTATTATGAAACCACTATCATAAACCCTCCTTCACATCAAATGGGATATGAAGGTATAACTCATGTGTGTGTACAAATTACTGTCTATATGTAATGAAACAATTAAGTTGTGATCATAATATTTTTTGATTGGTATTTTTATGAATTTAATGATTATATATAATAATTATAACATATACATATTACATATATAATCATTATATCATATCTAACTTCATACCCTCAAACTGTTATAAAATGAAAACGTTGATCACGTGTTTATGTGCAATACAACCTCAATGAATTGATGTGATTCATTATTCATTTACATATTACATGAATGGTAAATTTAATGAAACATATAAATATATATATTATATAATATTATTCTATAATTTATAGTTTTTAATTACCAATCATTCTCCATGAACGATGTAACTCATTTTACTATCCCAAAATATTGATAAGGAATTTCCATATATATATATATATATATATATAATTTATTAAATTATTAAAATTAGTTTGATTTTTAACTATTCTTAATTTACAGTGACCGAAAATATCAAACAAATGGTTATAATAAAATACTGAAATTATCAACCAGAATAGTCATCCATAGAATGTATTTTTAATATAACATTTGATAAAATATTATCTGTATATTAAATAATTATGTTTATATAGGTTATGATTCTACAATATATTTACAATAAAAAAGTTATTATATATGAGGATTGAAAACATACAAAGGAAGTCAATAATTAGTTAAGGGGATTTTTTATAATCCATTTTTTATCGTGTTGTTAATGATTATGATATTGATGAAAAAAAATTTTGATCTACAATTAAATAATTTTAATAAATTTCTTCGAAAATTATTATTTAATAGAATACATGTATTCCATAGAATTTATTCATTATAATTCTAATTGATAACAATATAATTTTTTACGTAAATTGGATTTTTTTCTCTATGGTCAAAAAACCATTGTTTTTTATATACATGTTTAAAAAAAAGATTCAAGAATTGATTTTACTATTCTTACTTGATTTTTAATATCAATATATGTTATTTTTTAAATTTTTTACATTTTTTAAATGGAATCTTCTTATTCTTATGTAAACAAGTTACATGTTGACATATTTTTCATAAAAAATTCAAAATAATATTTTATTATAACATATAGATTTATCAAACTATCCCTCTATAATGACCAGGACATTATTATATAAATCCCTTACATGTTTAAATGATATTGTAATGGAATTTTGTTTCCATAGTATTTTCAATATTTGATGGTTTTAACGATGTTATTTCAAAATGTAAATTTCATTTTCATACGTATTTTTTTATTGATATTTTAATGGTACATCAATTTATAATTTAATAAAATCCGGTATTTCACATATTCATTCGCATGGATATGGTGAAATTTTACCATCCATATTTTATCCTAATATGGTTTATGTTGGTTATAAAAATATTTTTAAGAATACCCTTAATTTTCCAGAGGTTATGATATTATTAAATGATAAAATATTTATGAATCATGTATCTTATTCATAAGATATATTCAAATAATATTCTACTGAATCCTAATTATCTTCATAGGTTGTATTATGATGAATTATTATTGATATTGTTTCACACATATGTATGATTGTCACTATGTAATTTATGGGAAACATATCTCCCTTTATTTTATTGTGTAATGTTTGATATCTCTTGAGATAGAAAATACTGTAATGTGGATTGATCCTAGTTTGTTAATAGATTCAATATTCTATAATAATCTTTGATGTGAACATTTAATAATAATAATGTTTGGCATTGAACGAAATCCATAATGATTTTCCTTTTTGTGTTCCATTACAACTAAGGAAATAATTTTCTATTCATATGTGTATTCCAAAATTCATGGTCTTAAGACTATGTTATGAACATGTATATCATTTTCAATGATTCATTTATGTATAATTTCATATGAACTTATATGGTTTATTACAAGATTCGTGATTGAGATTTATGATATATTGGTTATATATTTCAAATTTTATGCACATTTTATCATGCAACTATTCTCACGTTTAGCTTATTTGGTAGTGATATTACACATGTTTAACCTTATAGAGCATCTGGTACCACCCTTCAATAATTAAACATTACATAGGTTTTATTGATTTTTAGGAATGATTTGTTCAATAATGGATATAGTTATGAAGAACTAAATGAGAGACTCTTTCGAACCAGTTGTTTATATATCTATGTTTCAATATATACTACATATATAAATTTATTCCATTGATTATTGCATTATGAAATCAATTTTCATCTATGAAGATGTGATATCCTTATCTGAAATTTATGGGTCAATATACATGAACATGAAGAGGAATTATATAATATTTAAAGAGAAGATAGTTATAAAATATAAAAATTATAGTTTTAAAATTTCGTTATATGACCAAAAAAGGGAGAAATAAATTTATGTATTGATATTAATTTTTTTATGATAATAATGAAAATATTTTAATTAAATTAATTTATTTCCATTTTTTATAATTATATATTCCACATAAATTATTATACAATATGTATTCAATATTAATTCAATTATTTTAATAATAAAATTAATGATTTAAAAATAATAAAATTGAAATAATATCTATTAGTTATAGTGTTCCATGTATTTTAGAGATTAATTTTAATTATTACTATTTTATTAAATGATAATATTAAAATTATATCTTTTAAGTTATGTATGTTAATTCATATCTAATTAATAGAGTCAAAATTGATATTAATAATATTTTATATAAAAATAACTTGCTAATATATTAATAAATTATAAAAATAAAAATGTGTACAATTTTAATTATATGAGGTTATAAATTTAATCCTCTTTCAATTACAATTATATTAGATACCTTACATGTAATAATATAACCCACTATCAATGATAATGGCCATACTATAATTAATGTGAAAATTGGTAAACTAAGGGTTAAACGAAAACATAAGCTTCAAAAAACCTCCTAAACATTAGCCAATTTATATATTGGATTGTATTTGAACCCCATTAAATCATATATCTGAACTTATGTTGTAATTTATGTATTAGGTCTAGATGCTTATATTATTATAAATTAATTTATAAGAAATAATCAATGTGCATCTCACCAAAATTATAAATCAAGCATCCTCCCCTCACTTATTCACAATCTTTCCCCTTTCTATATTGACCATACATTGAAATAATCTATTATAAACATCATTAGAATATCTACAGATGTTATTTTCGTCCTTAAATTCCATCCCAAGAATTCAAAAGATGAAATCTTAATGACTTTTTACCAATAAGAGGTAAATGTATTAAACAATCACAAAATTTTATTCTTCTGTTAGACTTTATAAATTATATATATTGTTAATATATTTATATAGTTAGTATCCAATATATAATAAAATAATATTACTGTTATTAAACCTCATTTATTCAGAATATTTCAATCAATTGTGACGTGAATGGGTTTCTTATGCATACGTATGTATTGCATATCCACATAGGGATAAAATTGACTTATCATAACCATGTATAATGGATGGGTATTATGATATTTTTCATATTTATAAATCCAAATATCAAATAAATATACTAATGGAGTGATAAAATAAATTGTTTCACCTTTTCATAAATTGTATGAAATGATAATGCTGCTCTTTTGTACTTGTGGACTTCCACCCCCTGAATGTGATGTGATTCACTTTTAATTTAAATTTTACATGTATTTTAATAATGTTACTAATTTTTAATATATATTTTATAAATTTAATAATATTTATCTTAATGGTTTTTTTCATTCTTTTAGTCCATCAATGAAAAAATGTAAACAGTATTCATGTGTAGTTATAGCATACTGTCTCAATGTACAAAGTAATTAATTTTCATATATATTAATGATATGAATGAATAAAAAAATTAAAATATTGAATATATTTTTTATTTATATCATTAATAAATTTCATGATATTATTTTTTCATGATAAAAATAAAAGGGGAAATAATATTGAACCAAAACATACTTGATGAATGATGAAGGCATTACCCAGAATAATGAATTTAATAAATTTTTTTTACAAAATGGTGATAATGTGTAATAAGTAAATAATAATGGAATTATATATAAAATAATGTTTTTAATTATAATTCTAAAAAATATATATTTAATATAGATAATGTGTCATTTAATATGATGGATGGAAAAAAAGGTAATCAATTTTCATCCAACATTTTGTTTTATTGGATTGATTCCATAATCATTAGTTGATTATTTTCTGTCGTCAATATAATGAACAAGAAATTATTTTATAATAAATGTCATTAATGTTATCGATATTTAATTATATATATAATAATATTTATTTAAAAGACTTATTATTTCAATTATACTAAATAAGTATAGGTTTTACGTCAAAATATCATTATTTATCGAGATTTGTTTCTTTATGAATTTGATGAGAAGAATAATTTCATGAAACTCTAAAGAATATTATTATTTATTCTCTCCATATAATTTATCAAAAACAATATTCATATTTTATTTTATCCATATAATAACTAATGGTATTATATATATAATTTTTTTATGGTTTGATTTTTTATTTAGGTCATCGATTGAAAATATATTTTTTCCCATATACATATTTTTAAAAATATCTTTTAAAGTATATCATAATTATTACAAAAAGTTTAATTGACAATTTTTCTATTTTTTTAAAATTATTAAACCTATGTTTCTTTTCATTTTCCAAATGAGTTTCATTTTTTTACAATACTTTGAAAGAAATGTTTTATTTTCACTTATATGACATGAATATAACATCATGATACAATGAACACTCACGGTGTCAATTAATTACAAAATATCATGGTTTATTTCAAAATAAATCTTTCCTTAATATATGATTATATTAATATTTTTTAACTGTTCTTTCAATGATTAGTTGATATTATCTTGAAAAAATATTTTCCTTGATACATAGATGGTATTTTAATATTTTATATCATCTTTTTATATTAATTAACAAATACATGGAATATGAACCAAGAACACCATACATATTCATTCAAAATACATATTATGATTAATAAAAAAATATTTTTATGAAATCCACTCCTTCTACATGTATTAATAAAGGATGAAAGGATGAAATGTTAACGAAACTCATTTTTTATATGTCTTATTAAGTGACATAAAGATAATAAAATCAATTTATTTTCAGGGATTATAATATGATGAAGGTTTTATTATCTTCTTGAACACTGATGTATGACCAAAATTGTGGGATGGATGGTAGGTATACCTCCCTCCAATGCATTAGGTAATCACAGATATATAATGAGATTAATAGGATTGTTATGGGGGAGTGAACCTAATTCATTTTTGTAATTTTTCTACAATCATTGTATTGGGAGTTTACATTGAATAGTATGATAGATTGGGGAGTAAATAAAATCCACTATTATAGTACGGGAGTGAAATTTTTCTATTGTGATAGATTGGGGAGTAAACCCCATCTCCAATTATTGTCTTTTATGTGAATATTGACGAAATAATAGCTTGGGGTGTGATGACAATCCACTATAATAGTATTGGATGTGAATAATGAATATTATAGAGATGATTTAATATAATTATTTTTATTAATTAATTTTTTTTCACACACCAATGAAATATTCTCATTGATCATGGAATGTTTTCTATTATGATTCATGTGTTATAACATAATACGCATTATGTTCTTAAAAATGACAATGTTCTATGATATGTATGGTATGGACATAAAATGTTTTGGATATGTTCTCTATACATTATGCACATGTTATGTTAGATATATCCCTTTTATACACATATAGATCATTTAAGATTACCCTTTTATATGGTTCTTTTCAATATGTTATAAAACATGGATTTTGTATAGATATGTATAACATGTGTTCTAGTAATAATGAATATAATTTTAGTTAACTATGAAATAGTTTCTTATATGTTATTTTTTCAAAATACCCTTGACCAATATGATTTTGGCATGGATCATTTTTATTGTTAAACAATATTCATAATATAATATGTGAGATCTATAAATATAAACTATAGTCATTATAGGTCATCATATATATAACCATTAGGAAATAAGATTTACCTTTATAAAAGTTATAATTACACTAAGAGAGGGGTTGGGTTACCATATGATAACATTTTAAAATTAATAATTTCTTTAGGTAGCAATATAAAAACTCATCATATCATTAGGTATCTACATAAACATTCTTACCTAATTTAATTATGTGTTTATCATTAAATAAAGAAAATTGTATACTTATGGGTTCAAATTAAATTGAAAATGAAAACATTTTGATAAAAAAAGTCTTATAAATTATAACAAAAAAGGAATAAAAAACCGAATAAAATTATAATGTTTCAAATTAGACACTCTAATGGTATCCCACCACCAGGAATAATCTCTAGTGTGCCAATTCGTACAGTAGTAGAAATTTATCTGGACCATCTAATTATCACAGTAAAAAAATATTATTCAATATTTCCATGCCTCTATATGTGTCAACCAGTGGAACAATATTTCCACATTTTAAATTCACCCTAGTTTATATTATCCACATCACGCATAAATAAATGTTGCATCATACAATAGCTCAATGCATTGGAATGAGATCACAAGAATATTATAGGGAAGTTACATATGAAACAATGTGATAAGAAACAAATTATTCATAAAAATATATAATTGAGGAATATCCAAATGTTTGTAAAATATCTCTAAAATCATTGTTAACTCAAATAATATAATAAATATCATATATAGGTTCCCAAAAATCTGTAATAGGTGAAAACTTGTTCAATAAGTGACTACAAGAAAGCTCCATGTCCCACAAAAATATGCATTGTTCACCTATCATAATAGAATATGATACGTGGAAAAAATTTTCTATGAGTTAATTCTTCCAAATAAATTATACAATCAATGAAGATAATTATTCTATAACATGAACAATAGCCACTACCTCATAATCCTTGTTCTAAAATAGATGTGAGATTCATGAATTATAATAAATATTATCAAATGATTGCATCTAAAATTATTCCAAGAATTATTTTTTCAAAATTCAAAAAATGAAGGTGATCATCAAATGATTAAATGAAGTCCATCCATAAGTAAAATAATAAATAATATAACATATCAATTGTCACGACCCGTCCTCGGGGCCCGTGCTGTGACTACCCCAAGCCCGCCTTCTATAGGCCAGGGGCTGGCGACTAGCACGAAGGCGTACATCCCGGAAAAGGGGAAGGCATTGCCTTTGAAAAGTAAACAAGCACCACAGGGTAAGCAACCAGAAAAGAAAACACTAAGTAAAAATTGTAATAAGCTATGCTGAAAGTAAAGGGGCCGGAAATACAAGCCCAACTGTAAAGTACAACTGAAATGAAAAAACAGCAACTAAAAAGAAAAGCCACAGCGTAGAGCCGTCCTCTGGAAGTCCCACCTGAAGGGTGGGTACAGATAACCACCACTACTCCTCGGGTCCACCTGACTGCTCCGTGTACGTCCTGCCCAGTAGTCTACCTCCAGGTACCGTTCTGCTCCACAAGCCTCCACCACAATCAGCGTTGTCCGTCGTCTGCAACCAGCACAACGAAGTGCGGGCAAAGCCCGTGCAGGGGTGAGTATAACCTACTCAGTAGGGACCCCGAGACCCTGAAGGTCTCCCGAAATCCATGAAGGATAAATCACAAGGAAAGATACAATCACGAAGTAACATCTGACACTGCTTAGGTATATGCCCATACATATACCTAAGTCGTCAATTCTCGCTCGGCTCCAACGTCCGAGCTCAAGCACAACCCAGTCCACACAGGAAAGCAAAACGTATACCCACACAGGATAGATCAACACAATCCACAAGGAGAGCAAAACAGTAAATCCACACAGGATAGCTCAACAAAATCCACAAAGGAGAGTAAACAGTAAATCCACATAGAATAGTTCAACACATGATTCCGCTCACAAAGGTATACTACTTCGTATGACGATAAAGATGGTCACTGATCCATCTAAGTTATCAGACCCACAAAGGATAGAAAGGTACTAACCCCCGCAAAGACCCACACAAAATCGGGCCCACATAGGACCTTTAGGCGCTGGCTCACACAGAACCACTGAGCGCTGACCCACACAGGATCGGACCCACACAGGATCGGGCCCACACAGGACCTGTAGCACTGATCCACAAGGGATCGCTGAATGCTATAGTCGTCGCAGTCCATTGAGGATCTCTGCACAGTCGTCATCGCAGTCCACTGAGGATCTCTACACGGTCGTCGTCGGAGTCCACTGAGGATATCTGCACGGTCGTCGTCGGAGTCCACTGAGGATCACTACACAGTCGTCATTGCAGTCGCAGCCAGCTCTAGGGTTCCCGCACACAACAAGCTCGTTCGGGATGGTCTGCTCCATGATCCGAGAGGCTGATACATCAACTGACACAAAGACTGATGTTGATGTATCGAAAAGTTCCGTCTCGTCAATAGAAACACAACGTCGCAGACGACACGTCAATCGGACGCCCGGTCTGAGAGTTATTGGCTTTTTCGTCCCAGGGGCCTGGTTTGTTTTTAAGGAAAAACCAACCCCACCATACTCCACCTGCATCCAAACCTCGGGCAGAGTGAGCCAAAAGATCTGTCTCACATAGAGGAATCCACAAAAGCTGACTGCACGTTAATCGGACGTCCGTAGCTCATGATATGAGCGTTTCCGCTCCAAGGGCCCGGTTGGTTTCGTGTACGAACCAAACCGACCGAACCCAATGTATTCTGAAACCTTGAGTGTGATATACCGAAACGACCGTATCGATCCAAGGATCAGATTTCCACTGACGGCGCGTCGTTCAGAGGCCCGTAGCTCATGTTACGGGCAAAAAACCGAAAACGGTCCGAAGACGGGGGGTCCGCGTCCGGGTCCAGGCCGACCTGGCCCGACCCCCCCTGGGTCGGACGAACCGGGTCTACCAGACCTGGCCGGACCCGGTCCCGCCCGGCCAGGGTGCGGCCCGGCAGGTCGGACCGGCCTGGCTCGGCTCGGCCGAGCGCTCGGGTTCCACGGGGCACTGCCCCCGCAGTTTGGAGGTGTCGCGGCCCTCGAAGGGCCGCACTGATTGAACGAACACGGCATGTCACCGCGTCCCTTGTGTGCGAGCTAGGGCGCCAGCGACCCACGCCGCATGTAACTTTCGCGGGCCACCGGAGTTGCTTTGTTGGTCCGTTTTCCTTCTCGTCTGCGCCGGTGATCCTCCCGGGTTCCGTTCTTCACTGCGGGATCATCAAAACGCCCTTGCGTCACGTTTTGCCGTCACCCGCCAAATCCGCACAACCATGATGAACTGCGGAGGATTGTCGGGCCGTGTTCGTTTGGCCCACACCCTCCTCGTTAGATAATAACAACGGGAGAAATTATACAACACATGAAACAACAATTTTAATAAATTAAATTTTTTCATATGAATCTGGTTCTTTAAATTTTATAGAAACGTTCACGGGAATATAAAGGTATTTCCAAAATAAAAATCCCTACCTCACCAAGTCGTCGCACGCGCGTTCTTCGTGGAACTTGATCTCCGCGGAAGGAGGATATCGTCGCGTCGCGGAAGACGTCGCGTCGTCTCTGAAGGGTGTCGCATCGATGAACTCAACAGACCAAGAAACAACAGATTTAATTATAAATAATTCAATCTGTGTTTTGTTAAAAACTACAAAGGAGATTTAAAAGAAACCCAAAGTCTCTTACCTTAAACAGCTGATCGAAGATTTCATTGTGGAGGCAGAGACGTTGCATAAGAACGTCGCAGGAGAGGAAACGTCGGCGTCGCGGCACACGGCGTCACGTCGTCGATTTCCCCGGGTTCGGAGTTCTTCGTCGGAGGCCGGCGTTCTTCGCGTTCTTCGCGTTCATCACGTTTTTCGCGAAGAAGGGTGAAGTCACAAGAATTCTTTCAAGCCTCTAAACGTGCAATCCTCCAAAAGACGTGTTGGTATTATTTTATTATTACGCCAACAAACGAAAAAGAGGTATGTAACGACCCATTAATTCGTAGAATTAATTCAACGAAAGAAACTGACCATTTAATTCACGAATAAAACCACCCAATTAAATGGTGCATTAATAATCTAAGAAAACGTGTTAGTTGATTTCGTAATGACGGGTTTTCGTGGGTGCGTTACTTAGCGGAAAATCAACGGAGGGGCTCGTGCGGGCCCCATCTCACAAATATTCTACAAAGAGGGTAGGATATTTTAGGATAGCATCCTATCCGGATCAATTCAGCTTAATCCGCTTTTAAGTGGCTTCAAGTGGCTTCCAAGTGGCTTAAGTAAAATAAAATAAATATTGTCGTACAATTATTTTTTTTCATAACTTTAAGACCGAAAATTAAAAACCACCACCGAGGAAATGCAACTCCGGAAGAGGCGTTTCTAAGCAAATACCGGCGCTGCGATTTCATCGGTGCCCTCATAATTCGATTCCGGGCACCAGTTCAAAAGTTAGAAAAACCCAGTCGTCCGTTCACTGAATGTACCTGAGCCAAACTTCGGAAAATGATTCTGGGCACACCGGGCCTCAGAATCAGGTGCCGTCAGAAACTGTGTTCTTGTAAAATTTCAAAGAAAATTATGAAAAAAATTCCCTTAAAATTTAAGGGTCTTTACATTACTCCCACCTCAGGGCTTTACGTCCCCGTAAAGATATATCATAACTAGGGAAACAAATGTGGGTACTGAGCACGCATCTGAGCCTCACGCTTCCATGTGCTCTCCTAGAGGTTCCCGTGCTGCCATATGATGCGTACAAGAGAAATCGATCGCCCACGTAGGGCCCGCTCCTGTCGATCCTCTATCTCCACTGGGACCTCCGTAAAAGTCGCCAAATCATCCACGTCTATCTCCCCATGGTCAATGATGTGTGTTGGGTCATGCACGTATCTCCTCAACTGAGATACGTGGAAGACGTCGTGCACCCGGTGCAACTCAGGTGGTAGAGCCAGGCGATAAGCCACCTCGCCAATCCTGCTGAGGACCTGGAAGGGTCCTATGAAGCATGGAGACAACTTACCGCCTCGGCCAAATCTCCGCAAACCATGTCGAGGTGAGACACGCAAGAAGACGTGGTCGCCATCCTCGAACTCTTGTGGCCTCCACCTACTGTCAGCATATGACTTCTGCCGGATCTGAGTTGTCCTCATCCGCTCCTGGATGACTTGGACCTTCTCTGTCGTGGTCTGGACCATCTCTGGTCCCACAAGTGCTGACTCCCTAGGGTCTGTCCAACACAAAGGAGATTTGCAAGGTCTACCGTATAACACCTCGTATGGTGACATCCCGATGGTGGAGTGGTAACTGTTGTTGTACGCGAACTCCACCAAAGGTAGATGATCCTCCCAGCTACGACCAAAGTCGAGGACACATGTGCGAAGCATGTCCTCGAGAGTCTGAATGGTCCTCTCCGTCTGACGATCCGTCTGAGGGTGAAAGGCGGTGCTCAGACGTAGCCGCGTCCCGAGTGCCGCCTGCAACCCCTTCCAGGGCCAGGAAGTAAAACGAGCATCCCGATCGAAGATGATAAGCGATGGCACACCGTGAAGCCGTACAATCTCCTGAACGTAGAGACGCCCCAAGATCTCCACTGAGCCCTGCTATCTGATGGGTAAGAAGTGTGCCTACTTGGTGAGTCGGTGAACAATCACCCAAATGAAGTCATGACCTCTGGAAGTGCGTGGAAGTCCAGTCATGAAGTCCATATATATCTCATCCCACTTCCACTCCGGGACCTCCAAGGGATGTACCAAGCCTGCTGGAACCTGGTGCTCTCCCTTCACCTGCTGGCAGGTGAGGTATCGAGAAATGAACTCTGCCATAGCCTTCTTCATGCCCGGCCACCAGCGCTGTCATCTGAGATCCTGGTACATCTTCAACACTCCAGGATGTAACACCAATGGAGAAGTGTGAAACTCTCTCAGCACCTCCTCTCGTAAAGCGACTGGTACCAAGGTACGTCCTCTAAAAAGGACGTCGTGCTCTGCTCCAAGGGAGAATCCATCAGGTGCCTGTCCCGAGGATATCTGTGCACACCGTGTCTCAAAGTCAGCGTCCCCACGTTGTGCCTCTCTGACCCGCTACAGTAGTGGAGGGTTGACTATGAGAGACTGAAGAAAGTATGCTCCATATCTATCCACAAAGGATATCTGCAAGGCGGCTAGCTGCTCTGTCGCCTCCTCAAGTAGCTGAATTCCCGTCGTCCTGATGAGGGCATAGGCTACTACATTCCCCTTCCCTGGAGTATAGACTTTCCCAAAGTCATAGTCCTGGAGGAACATGAGCCATCTCCACTGACTCAGGTTCAGGTACTTCTGAGAGAAGATGTGCCTGAGACTCTGGTTGTCAGAAAAGACTGTAAAGTGCTCTCCCATCAGATAGTGCCGCCATGTCTTCAGTGCGAAGACCTATCCTGCTAACTCCAGGTCATGGGTAGCGTAGTTATGCTCATGCGGCCTCAACTGACGTGATCCAGATACAATCACAGCCCTCTACTGCATCAAGACACACCCAAGTCTGGTCCTTGATGCATCGCAGTAGACTACGTATCCAAATTCATCATCAGGCAACCTCAAGATAGGTGCGCTGGTCAATCTCTGACTCAGCTCCTGAACGCTCTGCTGACATCTGTATGACCACACAAAGAGTTTCCCCTTCTTCATCAAAGCTGAGAGTGGCGCCGCAACTCTGGAGAAGTCCAGCACAAATCTACAATAGTATTCGGCTAGACCCAAGAAACTCTGCACCTCCATCACGCTCCTGGGTGGCTCCCAAGCTAGCACTGCCTCGATCTTCGCGATATCAACAGCAACTCCCGCCTCAGAAATGACATGCCCCAAGAAGTGGACCTCTCATAACCAGAACTGTCACTTTGAGAGCTTTCCATAAAGCTGGTGCTCTCGGAGTGTGTCTAGTACAACCCACAAGTGGTAGGCGTGCTCCTCCTCGGTGGTCAAGTACACCAAAATGTCGTCGATGAAGACCATGAAAAATCGATCGAGGTACGGATGGAAGATCCTGTTCATGAGACTCATGAACACTGCTGGAGCATTGGTTACACTGAAAGGCTTAACCAAGAACTCATAGTGGCCATACCGACACATAAAGGCCGTCTTCTGCACGTCCTCGTCTCGAACTCTGAGCTGATGATAGACTGACCTGAGGTCTATCTTCAAGAACCATCGTGCTCCCTTGAGCTGATCGAATAGGTCATAAATCCTCGGTAGCGGATACTTGTTCCTCACTGTCACCTGGTTCAGGCGACGATAGTCAACACACAGTCGCATGCTCCCATCCGCTTTCTTGGTGAAAAATATTGGGGAAGCCCAGGGTGAAACACTGGGTCTGATTAACCCCTTGCCCTGCAAGTCATCTAAATGTACCCGCACTCTCGAAGCTCAGCGGGGGCCATCCGATACGCTGGAGTGGATATCGGGGCTGTCCCGGGGTACAGGTCAATATAAAAGTCTACCTCTCTGCGAGGAGGTTGTCCTAGAACGTCGTCGGGGAAGACGTCCGCATACTGATCCACCACTGTAGGAAAACTAGGACTCCGCACGTCAACTGCTCCAAGGATGAGGCTGGCCAACTGATGAGTGATGGGCTATCCCCTCCTCTACGAGAGTCCCTCTTGTGCTGCAAAGGCTCCCTTCTAACTGGTGAAGGTGAACCTGCTCCCGTCGGTGCGCACACATCACACCTTGCACCTAAAAAAGTCAATCTGAACATGGACTGTAGATAACCAATTCATGGCCAAGATGAAATCATGAGGCCTCGAAGCTGCTACAAGAAGATCCCAGCTGATGCTCTCGCCTCCTAGAGTAAGCTCACACTGCCGGCACCAGTGCGTTATCATCGAGTCTGCTCCCGTAGGAGTCTCTAGCCGTAAGGATCGAGCCAACGGCTCTGTCGGAATCTCCCAGCACCGAACAAGGGCAATGGCTATGAAAGAGTGACTCGCTCCTATGTCTATAAGAACTGTAGAAATGGTGGAATAGACACAAATCGTACCTCGATTCATCTCTGGCACGTCGTGGTCGTAGGCCTCCGCTTCCTGGAGATGTGCATGTCTCTGCCCGCCAGCTCCCTACCTCATCTGCCTCCTCCCTGCGGACTGCCACGGTCGACCCTCTGCCTCTTCCTGGGTGGCCCCTCCACCGTCTGCTGCTCCTCGATACAGCTGGTCGGGCAGTCATGAGCCATGTGGCCCTGCCCGCCGCACGCGTAGCACTGCCTGCCTCCCGGAAGACTGGCTCCACGCTGTGTGCCCTGCACTGCTGAGCCAATGTCCTGAGGTCATCTATGAGAGGGTCTCGTCTGCCTGGATCCCTGAGTCACCCATCAGCTACCTGCTGCCAAAGACTCCACTATCATCCACCCCGTGGTAGGTCTCGCTGTGGACTCAGCCAGAAAGCTCTCGATCAGAAGGGCTCACTCCAGTACTCCTTCAAGGGTCGGGATGCTGAGGGAGATCAGCGATGCCCTGATCTCGTGTCTCAATCCCTACTCGAAGGTCTGGGCCAGGAAGAAGGGGTCTCGTACCATGCTTCCGCTGCATGCAGTAGGCTCTCCACGAGGATCACCATGAGGTCTGCTGGTGTCCTCACTAGCTTGAAAACTCGAACGACCGCCTCCAGCCAGTCCTCGGGTGCCTGGGGGTCCGTCTCCCCACAAAACCTGGGTGGTCGCTGGCGCTGGAACTCGTGCAGAGCTCCGAGGAGACGTTCATCGTCAGCGGTCGATGATGGAAGCATCGGGGGCTCGGCGGGTAAAGGTACCTCCGGTGCCTCTGCTGTCAACGGGCCCTGTACCGAGGCCTCGTCGCTCGGCGGGCTGTCGTCGCGCTCTACTCTCGGAACCCTAGCTGGCTGCTGTCGTCGGGCCATCCTGAAAAGGAAACAAGTGCGCCATGGTCAGAACAGTATAACTGGTGAGCTGACACAAGTAATCACAAAGAAAACTTGAAACACACATGCAATCAATGTTTTCGTGCATTAAGTCGGAAATCAGAAGTTAGGGTCCTGGTGTACAGATACGTCGGCCGCCGCACCAACACGGGACTCCGTGGACTGATAACCACACTCAATACGCTAAACATTGTTGCATCACATAGAATAAAGATCAGAGTCTGTGGTAGAACCGACCACCTCTGATACCAATTTGTCACGACCCGTCCTTGGGGCCCGTGCCGTGACTACCCCAAGCCTGCCTTCCATAGGCCAGGGTATGGCGACTAGCATCAAGGCGTAAATCCCCGAAAAAGGGAAGGCATTGACTTTGAAATGTAAACAAGCACCACAGGGTAAGCAATCAGAAAAGTAAACACTAAGTAAAAACTGTAACAAGCTGTGCTGAAAGTAAAGTGGCCAGAAATACAAGCCCAACTGTAAAGTACAACTGAAAGGGAAAAACAACAACTGAAAAGAAAAGCTGTAGTGTCGAGCCATCTTCTAGAAGTCCCACCTGAATGGTGGGTACAGATAGCCTCCACTGCTCCTAAGGTCCACCTGATTGCTCTGAGTACATCCCGCCCAGTGTTCGACCTCCAGGTACCGTCCTGCTCCTCAATCCTCCACCACGATCAGCGTTGTCCGTCGTCTACAACCAGCACAACGAAGTGTGGGCAAAGCCCGTGTAGGGGTGAGTATAAGCTAGTCAATAGGGACCTCGAGACCCCGAAGGTCTCCCGAAATCCACAATGGATAAATCACAAGGAAAGATACAATCACGAAGTAACATCCGACACTGCTTAGGTATATGCCCATACATATACCTAAGTCGTCAATTCTCGCTCGGCTCTAACGTCTGAGCTCAAGCACAACCCAGTCCACACAGGAAAGTAAAACGTATACCCACACAAGATAGATCAACACAATCCACAAGGAGTGTAAAACAGTAAATCCACATAGGATAGCTCAACAAAATCCACAAAGGAGAGTAAAACAGTAAATCCACAGACGATAGTTCAACATAAGATTCAGCTCACACATAGATACTTCTTCGTATGAAGATAAAGATGATCACTGATCCATCTATGTCGTCGGACCTACAAAGGATCAAAAGGTACTAAACCCCGCAAAGACCCAGACAGGATCAGGCCCACACAGGACCTGTAGGCGCTGGCTCACACAGAACCGCTGAGCAATGACCCACACAGGATCGGACCCACACGGGATCGGGCCCACACAGGACCTGTAGCACTGATCCACAAGGGATCGCTGAGTGTTGTAGTCGTCGTAGTCCACTGAGGATCTCTACACAGTCGTCGTCACAGGCCACTGAGGATCTCTGCGGGGTCGTCGTCAGAGTCCACTGAGGATCTCTGCACGGTTGTCGTCGGAGTCCACTGAGGATCTCTGTACAGTCATGGTCGCAGTCGCAGCCAACTCTAGGGTTCCCGCACATAGCAAGCTCGTTCGGGAGGGTCCGCTCCACGAACCGAGAGGCTGATAAATAAACTGAAACAAAGTCCGAAGTCGATGTATCCAAAAGTTCCGTATCGTCAATAAGAACTCAACGTCGCAGACGGCGCGTCAATCGGACGCCCGGTCTGAGTGTTATTGGCTTTTTTGTCCCTGGGGCCCGATTGTTTTTTAAGGAAAACCCAACCCGACCGTACTCCACCTGCGTCCAAACCACAGGAGGAGTGGTCCAAAGGATCCGTCTCACTTATATGAATCCACCAAAGCTGACGGAAAGTCAATCGGACGTCTGTAACTCAAGATATGAGCGTTTCCGCTTCGAGGGCACGGTTGGTTTCGTGTACGAACCAACCCGGCCAAACCGAAAGTATTTCAAAACCTTATGTGCGATATACTGAAACGACCGTCTCAATCTAGGTATCTCATTTCCATTGACGGTGTGTCGTTTGGAGGCTCGTAGCTCATGTTACGGGAAAAATACTGAAAACGGTTTGAAGACGGGGGTCCGGGCCCGGGCTGACCCGGCCCGACACCCCCTGGGTCGGCCGAACCGAGTCACCCCGACCCGGTCCGACCAGGCCGGACCCGGTCCGGCCAGACCAGGGCACGGCCGGGCTTGTCGGACCAGCCTGGATCGGCTTGGCCGCGTGACCGAGCGCTCGGGTGCCGCAGGGCGCTGCCCCGCGGTTTGGAGGTGTCGCGGCCCTCGAACGGCCGTGCTGATTGAACGGACGCGGCATGTTTCCGCGTCCCATGTGTGAGAGCTAGACCCGCATGACCATGGCGTTAGCCGCGGCGGCCTTGTCCAGCGGCGCGCCGGCGCGCCGGGGCGCCGCCACTAACTTCTGCAGGCCACCGGAGTTTCTCCGATGGTCCGTTTTCCTTCTTGTATGCGCCGCTGATCTTCCCTGGTTCCGTTCTACACTGCGGGATCATCAAAACGCCCTTGCGTCACGTTTTTCCGTCACTCGCCAAATCCTCACAACAACGAAGAATGGCGGAGGGATGTCAGGCCGTGTTCGTTTGGCCCGCACCCTCCACGTTAGATAATAACAATGGGAGAAATTATACAACACATGAAACAAAAATTTTAATAAATTAAAATTGTTCATATGAATCTGGTTCTTTAAATTTTAAAGAAACGTTCACCGGAATATAAAGGTATTTCCAAAATAAAAATCCCTACCTCGCCAAGTCGCTGCATGCGCGTTCCTCGCAGAACATGATCGCCGCTGAAGGAGGCGATCGTCGCGTCGCGGATGGCGTCACATCGTCGCGGAAGGGTGTCGCGTCGACGAATACAACAGACCAAGAAACCACAGATTTAATTATATATAATTATATCCGTGTTTTTTTTAAAAACTACAAAGGATATTTAAAAGAAACCCGAAGACTCTTACATCAAACAACTGATCGAAGATTTCATTGCGGAGGCAAAGACGTCGCAGAAGAACGTTGCGGGAGAGGAAACGTCGGCGTCGCGACACACGGAGTCGCGTCGTCGATTTCCGCGGGTTAGGCGTTCTTCATCAGAGGCTGGCGTTCTTCGCATTATTCGCGAAGAAGGGTGAAGGCACAAGAATTCTGTCAAGCATCTCAACGTGCAATCCTCCAAAAGTCGTGTTGGTCTTATTTTATTATTATGCCAACGAACAAAATAGAGGTAAGTAACGACCCATTAATTCGTAAATTAATTCAACGAAAGAAACTGCCCATTTAATTCACGAATAAAACCTCCCAATTAAATGGTGCATTATGAATTTAAGAAAACGCGTCAGCTGACATCATATTGACGGGTTTTTTGCGTGTACATTACTTAGCGAAAAAGAAACGGTGGGGCTCGTGCGGGGCCCACCTCACAAATATCCTACCAAGAGGGTAGGATATTTTTTGATAGCATCCTATCTGGATCAACTTAGCATAAGACACTTTTATGTGTCTTCAAATGGCTTCCAAGTGGCTTAAGTGAAATAAAATAATGTTTGTCGTACAATTATTTTATTTCATAACTTTAAGCCTGAAAATTAAAAACCACCACTGAGAAAACGCAACTCCGGAAGAGGAGTTTCTAAGAAAATACCGGCGCTGCGATTTCATCGGTGCCCTCATAATTCCATTCCGGGCCCCAGTTCAAAAGTTATAAAAACCCGCTCGTCCGTTCACTGAACGTACCCGAGCCAATCTTCGGAAAATGATTCCGGGCACACCGGGCCTCGGAATCAGGTGCTTTCAGAAACTGCGTTCTTGTAAAATTCCAAAGAAAATTAAGAAAAAAATTTCCATGAAATTAACGGGACTTTACATCAATCATCCTATAAGATTTCCATATATCTCTTGAGGGTACAGTATACTTAGTTACTACTAAGTACCTAATGCCATATTTATTCCATACCAAAACCGCAACATGAAATTCATCTGTCTATATGATATGATTATAAAAAGAGATATATAAATGCTAAAAATATTACATATATATTTTTACAACCTCATCAACAGATAGACTAAGGGGATCTCTAAAATTAAAATTAAATGATACACTTTTTTTCTGATGATTCTCTATCACAGTAATGAAATCATAACACCACAGTGTCATGAATTTCCCCATAATGAAGATCATTCACACATTGTCCCATATACACATAGGCACTGTAATTGAATATACTAATCCAAAATGAAACTGCAACATATTCTTTATCAACTGCAAGGTAATGAATCGTCATAAATATAAAAAAATTATCTCTTCATATCTTAACAACAAAACATGAACTATATATATTCGTACATATTCATATTCCATAGATACAAAACATATTTTGAATAATGAGTCTGTCATAAACTCCTCTAATATGTATCCTAATAATACTAACCCTCTGCCAATATGGATCACTTAATTTTCATCTAAGGAGAAACCATCTATATTAAAATTCTCACAAATCACCACACATCTGTGATAAATGACATAGTTATCCTTCACCCAAGCTACTAATGAAGAAATTATAATAAAAGAAAAATAAATCATAACTACATGAACCTATAATTAATCCACCCATCTTGTAACACCTAAAGCTTCTGCGGTACGCTTCTCTTTGAATAATGCAATAGCGTGTGTTGTACTCAAAATCGAGTTCTAACAGACACCACAACCGATCAAACTAGCCGTTATGAATAGTAATACCTACTTTTTGAAATTTTATAATTTTTATCTCTCAAAATGGACTTCATTTTTGGAATTGAAGTATCGAATTTAGCCTAAAGTGAAATTTTTGTACTTTTTGGATAACTTTACTATTTTGATGAATAGTGAATATTACTAAATTTTAATTAAAAACAATTTTTTAATCAAAATAATTAATAGTGATAAATTATGAATTTGAGTGGTTTTAATGTATATTTAGAATATATTTTTACCATTTAATACAATGTGGGTCATTGGACATAATTTCACAATTAAACCAAACATAAACAAGTATCAATCTTTTGATAGTTTTTATATCTTAAAAACACGTATTTTGTTTTGACAGCGGAAATTAATTTTAAATTAATTTCTTCTACTTATGTGTTTTTAATTTGGAAAAAATGGATTTCATATTTGGAATCATGAATTTCAAATTGTGTAAATAGGTAACTTTTATTTTTAGACATTATGAATAATTACTTTGGTAAATATTTTATTTACCATGGTTAGTGGGTAAATGCCGTAAATAAGGGTTAAAAAATAATATTATAATAATAACAAATTACCCTAAAATGCGTCCTAACCTTATTGGTTGATATATGTCTGACCATGGGTATCATTGGGTCGATTTTGGGACCCCATGGTGCGACTTGTAATTGATAGGGACACTTTATTTTAATTAAGATAAAATGAATACAAAATGACACAAGCATATATCTTTTAGAACAAAAATTTTTACATAGGGTTATATATGTTGTAATTTCGACTATAAATATTATTTAGAAATATAACAACATATCCTACATAATGGTAGTTTATTTATAATTTTTAATCATTAAATAATTTAATTTATATATGACACAATGGTGATGCAGTAATTACCATAATAGTGAAAAATTAAAATGATTGATATTATAGACACCCAAATAAATATAATTGGTGACTTTTTATGAATTAAACTAATTTTATATGTTAATATGACATGTTAGTAATTATTTAATTAACTCTTTTCTAAGTAATCATTCTGTTATGTGTTTTACAAAAATCGATTAATGAATAGTGTCAAAATTGACATAAAAGAGTTTTTAAAACAAATATTATATTATTAATTTATATTAAATTCATAAAAATATAAGGTTCGTCCAAAATACTTATATCATGATAGGTGTATCATTAGTGGACCTCTTAGGGGTCGCTTGTATGTATATAGTATGTTTATTAACAATATAATATAAAAATACAAAGAGACATTGTAAAAGTGAAACTAATTAACTAAGAGTCAATACTTAATGATAAGGTTACTGTAATGACCCAAACCTATCTAAATTATATTTGTTGAGTGTTTTTCGACCTATACCCACCTTAACATTTAAAGAATCAAATTTGGAGCCATTATAAACCTAATATAAATTTATTATAAAATAATTTTTCTACCTTTTCCAAAGGTGCCCCTCACCCCTCTTATAAAAGGGAACTCCCCCTTCTCATTAATTCTCATATTTAAAGCCTTTTGGTTCTGCCAAACTCTGACCAAATACTCTTTAAACTTCTCTCAGTTCATCCTAGAGACCTTAATTTAGTTCAAAAGTCACTCTGATCAAATCAAAATGAATAACCCGAAGAAGAGGTAATGATTTCACCACCCTTTTCCAAGTTTCTTTCTTCTTCCACTTATTATTCCTTTGTTATTACCATTATAAAATAATAATTCTAGTATATTATATATACTTTGATGTTATTATAAATATGGTACAACCATATTCAGTATTCTATCCATCCTTTGAATAACATGTCACCATACGTGCGTACGTACGGCTTACCGTCTCCACGTCGTGGTGTAATTGTTATTCAATAAATTATTATTGGGATGGGTATAATAATGATTTATAAATCATGTAAATAATAAATATAACATTATAATAATTCTTTATATATGATATAAAATCCAATTATATATTATTTTAAATCAAAATAATGATATTGTCGCTCGTGCGTACGTACGGACTACCGTCTCCACGAACACGATGAGATTCATTCTCCATCGTATCAATTCAATTATAATTATCATTTGATGATTTAAAAATAATGTTTAAGGACTTGATATCATTCTAGATATGAATAAGATACAACCTATTCATTATAAACATGGATTACATAACAAAACATATAAATTAAATTGAGTAAGCTAACACCCAAAATGACGATAATTCTATGATATTATTAACAATGAAATATTAATAGATCATATATGATATCATATTAATGTATATTATTCTTAAATAATTTAATAACAATTATTTCACCATTATAAAGGAGGTTAACCTACCCCCAACCAAGGAAAAGTACAAGTTAAGGGTTTATTTCACAATCTCTTCATTATCCGAGGTTGTTTATACGTGACTATCTACTCGGACCTCTTTATCATCCACATCCATGATTCTTAAAAATGCATTTCAAATCGTTATTTCTATTTTAGAGACTCTTGTATAAATTCATTTATACATTTTTTTGACATTTATAAGTGGTTTATAAATGAATCATTCCGACATTTTCCAAACAAGGTCCTTTTTAACCTTTTCGACAGATTTAAGGTAAGAATGTTTTTTTAACTTATACTGTGGGTGCAGCTATTTTCCGTCTTTATAAAATCTATGAAGCTTCCCATACAAGATTATAAGAATATGTTCAAAGAAAATGTTTTATTTTATAAATATATGACTCTTAAATGATTTCAAAATACAAAGTGATATTTCTCTAAAAAGAGTTTTTATTTCATCTATGTCAACATCCTTTGATGGATTTTACGCATATTTGAAGTTGATTTATATTGTATTGAAGGTTTTGTGATATGTTTGACTGTGGATGTGCTATTTTTATACCATTCATAATTTATGGTGAAAGTATTGACATTTCGTATGCTAGTTTTAATAAAAATGTTTATGATATGTTTAAACCTTTTCATATGTGAACGCATTGGACTTAATATGTGACGGGTGGAGCCCGCTATAGCTCACCGATTAATCGGTAAGTCTCATGAGGCAAACTAGTGTCTTGGAACAAGGCCTTGGCAAAATCATATTTGTAGTCTTGGAACGAGGCCTTGTCTATGTGGCTATGATAGTCTGGCATTATGCATTCCATCATTATGAAAGTGGTTATTGATATTTCATGTGGTTATTCGATTAGTAGATATCTATGTGAATAAGTAAATGGCATTATTTCATTTTATTTTTTCCATAATATTTTGAATTTCACGTTTAAAATGATTTTTTTTGTTCTACACTGCCTCAAATGTTTATTCTTATTTATGAAAGTTTCTGCTATATTGTTATCCTTACTGGGCATTTGAGCTCACACCTTTTCTATGATTTATTTTTCCTAGGATGTGAAGATGTAAATTATGAATGACCTGCAGGGATATTATGAGGAAATAATAGTTTGAACGATGGGGAAAATATGTTGTTGTAGTAGTTTTTCACTTTATGATGTAATGTAAAACTTTATGAATATATCTAGTGTTTCCAAGGATACTAAACCAATCAGTATTTCGAGATTTGATCTTTCTTGTGATCATTACAATGTTATGCAATAATGCACTGACTCTGGGTAAATGGGGTCGGGGCGTTACACATTTGTCCAACACATTACTTTACATTCATCAATTTTATTCTGTACTACAAGCTCCTATATATTTAGTTTCATCATATTGAGAGAATCTATAAAACCATGAACATTCCTTAGATAATATGATGATTATATCTCAGATTATATAAAATATCTACCCAAAACCTCGACCCCAAATTGAAATATTGTAGAGAGAAGATATATCACACTTTATTAGGGTCTGTTTAGAAGAAAAAAATTTCATTGAAGAGATATTTTTTATAACACATCAGATCCTAGTAAATATCATCCAACCCTAAGTAATGTGTTGTGTAGTTCCACTCATTTGGTTGATTCGAATGTGAACCATAAGAAATTAAAAAAAATCCTTTTATATAAAAACACCTTATAATTTAATTGTATATGAATCAAAATTATCTATAAAACCAATTCAAAAATCTATAACAATAAAAACATTCAATGTTTTAAATATATATTTCATATCATAGATGGTTTATTTACACTTATCATAGAAGTCAATCTTCTTCTCCATTTTTTTCACTACATCAACAACATTGTGAAATCTAATAATTGCCTACTGAAACAATGTTTATAGCCCCACAATCATGATGATGCTCATAAACTAATATTTACTCTTTATATATTCCCATATAATCACATCATTTTCCTTATGAAGGTCCGCTGATATCCCAATCTCATAAACCATGTTCACATGTAATCTTACCCCCTATGTCCAAAAATGAAGGATCATCATTTTTTGAATATTACTAATGCTATCAAATTTTACTAAATAAAATATCACGGTTACTCGAATTCATGTATGATGTATTAAAATATATCATTATATCTCCAATGAATAAATAATTTATGGAATCATGATATAAAAGAAAAATATAGTTTCTCAAATCAATGAACACTAATGGCGAATTTTCAAAACTAAAATGCATAAGAACATACCCATATAGACTATATCTTGTCCATAGGCATTATTTGGAATATCTTCATCTTTAAAAATAATCTAATAATAGACTGAAGGAAAAAAGTCACAGAGAACCACCATGTCCATATAACTGATCAAAAATATAATAAACACAAGTTATAAGGTACATACTCTCAAATATCACCTAGTTTAAATTTTTTTAAGGAATTCTGTGTCAGGGACATTGATCTTATATCATGGAAAAACAACAATGGAAACTCCCAATGAGATATTCAATCCCGAATAAAGGAAATCAACTAAAAATAATTCAATATAACCATCATATCCCCTCATTTAGTTGGTTCTAGGTGATACGATGGAATCAATATCATTTGAGAACTATGAAAAAAAATCATATTTAATTCCTTTTTCTAAAGGATGTCCATAGATGTTTCTTGGGAGTATATGATAGTAATTATCAACTACTATATTATTGATAGAGGGTTAATGTTTTTATTTTATTTGAAATGTCTACCAGGATGCATTCACGATGATTTATTCTTGTTGATTCAAATATATCCCAATACTACCATACATAAGGATCCCATTCACAAGTAAACATGTAACTCTCTCCAATATTTATGGTGAAGAGACACATCTCAATATTAGTTTATATTTTCTCAATATGTATTCTTCAATTCCATCCTGAATATCACATAGAAAAACATTATCTCAACAATATTTAAGATTGGGATATATTTTTATCCCCTTTTATTCCAGAGATAATTAAAAACATAGTAGATCTTGTGTTAATTATTACCCAATATCATGTTATTATAGTGTAAACAGATGAAAATTACACCATTAAATAATGTCTTACATTAACATGATTTTCTATAATATAATGGGAATATCAAGTATTAGTTAGTGAAATAGAGTGAAAAAATGTTGTGATTATTTTTTTAAAGCTAATATTGTTTCACTACAATGAAAAATTGAAAACGCACTCTTCACAAATATACTGTCAAACATCTTGAAAAATACCTTACAACTGGAGTGCATGACTCACTAGATCAATAGTTGTCTCTAGTGCATGTGTCTACGATTTAGGACCCCTCCTTGTTCCAAAACATAATACCCTCAAATATATATGTTATTTCACATAGATAAAAATAAATATAGATAAACCATCATTTCTCTTTATTGGAATTTCATATGAGACATCTATAATGATAAAAAATATATATTTAATACAATAATGTATCACCAAATAAAACCTCTTCCAATAGAGTGAGTAAAGTATTCCATTCATTTCTATACTTTTTTCACCACAATTCACCAACTCGGCCATCCTCTTCCATCTATATAATGTCTAACTCAATAAATCACATTAAAGTATAATTATTCAATGCACTACATGCTAAAAAGAAAACCAATAATAATTTCTCCATTTATCCCATTATAAAATGTCATCGAGTCATTGTGAACATGGTAATACATAAACAGGTTAAATCCGCTAAGCTAAAAACTAATATTTTTCTAAATTAATATAATGAACATAGTATCCTCTATCACCTTATTCAAATCCAATAACATCGAAAATACTATAAAAAATAGGAAAAAAACCATGAAATTAAATCATGACACCCCATCTAAATCGTAAGAAGTTATTTTTCTTAGTATAGATTTATTGTATGGGTAATTAACTAAACAAATAAAATCTTACTAAAGTACCGCATGTAAGAATATTATGCATTTTTAACTAAAAATTAACACCCCACCTTCTCCCAGAAGTAAATTGAACAAAAACTTCTACAAAAATATCAATTATATCAATAAAAATATCTACCATGTAAATGATTACCTATATTTATACAATTTGTTCCACATGTATCTGAAAAACCAGTATTTCCATGATATGTGGTAAGGTGATGAAAATGAGAATCATGATAATATTTTACTATCATTATTTGTTCCCCAAAACTAAGAAAGGAATGATTTATAGGTTTTCATGATGAGGTTGGTTCAAAACATAAACAACTAGAAAATATATTGGGGGATTATTTAATGTATCCTCTGACATAGCCCACTATGGAACAACTAAAACAGATTAAGAAATAATAATATAAATTATAATATGAAAAATTTAACTAAAATTATTATCAAATGTTTATAAGAAATAAATTAAATTTATTACAATAAATACATATTATAATATAAGGGAATCTTAGGGAATTCATATAAGAATTATTATCCTAGAAAATACCCATACAGAATGATTAATACTAATAGTCCTATCCAAGGAAAAATAAAATCCCTTTATAACTACATTATAAAAAATTACTTATATACATGTATATAAGATTAAAAAAATTTCATATTCAGTAAAATAATGACTAAAATAAATATCTGAACCACATAACATATAGATATGCACTTAATAGATCATTGATATCACGAGATTCCCTAAATAAACTCTTATGTACAACACAACTGTTGTTTTTATATATATATATGACATGTGATATTATGTTCTTACTCAATATGGATGAATTAATCAAAATCTCATTAATGTATAACATCAGTACCAAAATTGGAAACTAATTCTTTATTTACACATGACATAGATATTAAGGTAGAAACTCCCCTACCATAGTTCCACATAGCATATCTCCTCTTTAATATATCACAAATTTATATGAATGGAATCCTTATCTAATTTATTCTACTTGGTAACTCCCTGACCAAAATCACACACTCCAATCTTGAGAGCCATATAACCTCATGAAAAAATCCCCATGTGCAATAGGAGGACTACAATAAAAGAGTGAAGAAATTAATTTATGGATACCATACACATGAATATTATAGTTATAATCAGACAATTAAACATAAATATAATCTAAATAGATATCACATAATACATTAATAAAAGTAATATTTATTACAAATGTCATTGCGATTCACAAGAGTATAGACAAACTGATCCCAATTTCATAGGTTAAAAATAACAAATAGAATAAATAATTTAAAAATTAATGTACCACAACATTAATATATAGTTTTTTATAATTCCACATTCACCGTATGACACAATTCTCTTCATAAACCTATCAGAAGGCCCTTAACCTTTCCATGATCCCTAATTTTGTAATAAAATCACTAACCATGAATCCAATGTTATGTGTGACTATAAACATAGTGTGAAAAAAATAATTCGTCATTGTCATAAGTTTATGGGTATAAAAATGTTTTTAAACAGACGAAAAAGTAAATATTAAATCTAGAATATGACTATTCATTTATCAATTGATCATAACTATGATTCAAGGAGACCCATATATACTAGCTTCATCTCTATGATGGGTTAATATAACATGTAATCTATAACAAGACATACAAAATTATATTAAAATTTATACATCATTTAGGAAAAACTGCATGCACTCCATTACAGAAAATCATACACATGTCTCTTGATTACCTTCTCACCATTTATGATACACATGTTGAAAATAGATATAAGGACTCCATCCATTTATATATGGATATTTCCCATTTTTATATCAAATTGTTAATTATAGAAATTATTTATAGGAGATATGGTGTTATCCTATAAAATACTAGATAAGTAACTAACCATCTAATGCAATACCATCCCCCATTAGTCATGTTATCTACAATCGATCTATAAAGAGTCGTATTTTTTTAGTTACTACTCTTATTCAGGACAAATAAAAATAGATTCCACAAACTATGAACAAAACCACATGTAATGAATAAAATATATAGAAAAATACATCACAATAATTTATTCTAGAATCTGTGAAATTATAAAAAACTAATAAATGTTTTAACAAGTAATAGATAAGTCATAAATACGAAAAGGAGCCTTTTAAATACTATAAAAACTATGCATGATGATGAAAAAAATGTTTTATACAAGGAATATTCTCAAGGAAAACATGGTTGAAATTTATACAGAATGTGTCATGAGTCTTTGGATAGCTAACAAAAATCTGGTCAATATAAAATACATAATTACAATTTTTAATCTTCACCGAACCCATGGCTAAGTATTAATTATTCTGGTCAATTCATTAATGATTTATAGTGCTGATAGAAATTGTTTTATTTTCAATAAATCAAAATCTACAAATAAAATAATAATTTCCGTCTAAATATTGATACCAAAATGAATAGATAATAATTCTACAATATTATTTGATAAATGAGGATTACTATCATATATAGTTGAACCCAACTATTTAATAAAAATTATTACACATACGAATTTCAAAAATGAAATGGGGAATAATATGAATATAAATTAAATATTTTCACCATGGAGTTACAATTTAAAAAAGTTTCACTAGTGAATAATGGTAATAGGGAGAGAGGGTTAAAGTGTGTTAGAAAAATAGATAAATAACTTTGATTAAATGAAGAAGAAATAATAGATATTAAAAATATTTATTTTTGGTTGCATGAAATTGGGATGATACCAATATCAAATGAAAGAAGTGGATCATGTATTTTAAAAAGGGAACCACAAAATTCAGTAATGCATTATTGAAATCATAAATTAAGAACACTTATTCATTAATATTTTTAGTATATCCCAAATATAGTGTGTTTGAAATCAAGAAAAATAATAGTTATTAATAAAAACGGGACAATAGAATTGAATTCTGATGTTTTAAGACTTTAAAATCATAAAACATGTATACATGTTCGAGTTGGGAAGGGAAAATGATCAAATGTGTTTGGAAACATCATTTATTCCAAAAGTGAACAATGTGATTGTAAATATATTTTATAATTACATAGATCATTACATTATAATATTGGAAAGTTAGATTATAAATATAATTTTCTTGAATTTATAGATACCTTTATATTAATTTATGCTAACATAGATAAAATCATTGAATAAAATATTTATGTTTAGGAAACTCTTAGATACCCTTATATAGAGGCTAGGATACCGTTATGAAAATACGGAAAATTAAGAGTTACATTTATATACCATATGGAAAATTCAATATAACATTATATAGGTAGAATTACATTGTATATGTAAATATAAAATGTATTTATGTTTACATAGAAAATATGAATTAGGTATGGGAATATACTAAATTTGTATTAGTAAATTTTCAAAAAAGGGTTATATATTTTAACTAAAAGGGTCTAAGTAACAATTTAAAAATTCAGATGTCTCAATAATGAATTACTTGTTTGGATTCTATAGGTGGATTCGTGATCATTTAAAATAGTACTTAGGGTTAGTCACCCATAATGTCAGGTATTTGTTATTGGCATGGTTATTATTGAGTATTGGATAGAGGTTGAACGTCACATGTAGTTTGACACTCATGAGGGATATTATATAGTTAATTTCATTCATATTACGATCAATTATAAACATTTTGTTATGTTATGGAATTGTGCTATGAAGTACTAATGAACGCATCCTAAAATATTTTTTTATTAACAAAAAGTTAATTTTGGTTAATATAAAATCTAATAAAAATGATAATAAGAGTAATACATTTATAGGTTGAATGTTTCATAAGTTCTTTTACAAATATCATCTTATGACATTAATTATAAATTTCTCAAAATATCCCTAATCAATTTTTGAAATGGATGGGCTTTGATGAAATCATATAATTAGCGTATTTCAATTAAACCAAGGAGATTGTCCCAATGAGAAACCTAATATAATAATATATACAATGATAAGCCTTGGTATTTTTCTAAACAAGTTATAATGAATTATAATTATCATTGTGGACAGTGATGAATTTTCAAACACATAAATGAATAAAAATCATGAGTTTCATACATGTTCAGATGACGCAGATGATATATAAAAGTATATTAAATCATCTTCATATAAAAATTCAGGAGTGACACCATATGGGGAGTGTGTCAAAACAAGTCGAATATGGTAGATCAATCATAAATGGGGAAATAAATTAAAAAGTATCTATATGAAGAATGGTTGATTTTATTTAACATTTTCGGAAAAGATAATGGCGTAAAAAAGGATCCACCAGAAAATTGTTTTTTTATATTTTGGGAATATGGGCACTAGAATGAAAAATTCACAAATCTAATGGATTAAGTTGAAAAATATTACCATCATCCACCAAATTCATTAGTATAATGAAATTCCAATTAATTGACTACTATTGATGTAGATAGTAATAATTAATTCTTTTAAGGATATCCTATTCATCTTCTAGATTTTAAGATGTATTATGACATCAATATTATTCATTGAATATACGTATTAAAATATAAAACTCTATAGTAAAAATATTTTATCCATATTATATTTTTAGTGTTCTTTGTATTTCAGAATATGATTCATATAATTATTATTGTTTATCCTATAGATATATTTAATATGTTGATGATAATTTATTTTTCAATCAACATAGATGTTTTTTTTAAAATTAGTTAATAATATATCATATCATATTTTGATATTATATAAACATAATGATGATTAATGATTAACTCGTTGTTCAATTGGATGGTGAAAATCAATATAATGGAGAAAATATTCTAGGGAATATGTAACTTTTCCTATGTTTTTATGTTATTCATTCCTTAATAAATTATCAATTGAATCAATAATACCTTTTAGAATCTATTATCTATTTTCCAAAGATTATAGTAGTTAAATTTTCAATAAATTATTTTATTTAATAATTGTTATAATTTATCACCCTACTTTTAAACAACCATTATTATTTTTTACTTATAATAAAATAAATTATTTTTTATTAATTGAAAATAATTATCACTTTATTAGTGATTAGGCATCAAATGATATGAACCATGAAAAAAATACATTAAATTTTTAAAACGGAATTATATAGGGATAGAACATCCAAACATGTATCAATCAAAACATATTTTTATAGATGAATGGTCATTATAATTATTGAAACTATAAAATTAAATAGAGTTAACAATTTGAGAATAATTATATAATTAGAACTAGAAGCCCCCTTGCACCACTATCTCCTATATGATTAACCATTAGTGTAACAATACTAAAAATGAGAATGAATTCCATTTAATAAGAAATAATATATTTACATAAAAATAAAAACTATGTAACTTAATATATTTTACATCAGTAGTGAGAATATTATGAATAATAAATGAAATATGATATATATAAATTTGATAATTTTGTCTAAAATATTATCATTGAAAAGATAATATTTTTAAAAATGGACATTAGATATAAATATATTATATAGGTATAAGAGAGATATGTATTATTATAAAAAAATAAAAATAATCAATTCAATAAATTATAGTAATGAATGAAATATAAAATCTATTAAAATTATTTTACCTTATTGTCTATAATTAATACTTATAAATAATTACATGATTTATTCAAAGAAATATTTTAATATATAGTTTTTGATGAAACAAAATGATTAATATATAATTAAATAATTACAATTATAATATGGATTAGATAATTATGTTCCTAAATTATATTTTTAAAAAAATATTATTATCAAGATCTATGTATTCTTTTTTGGAGTAAATATATTATTGATAAATTATTATTGATATTGATATTGATATATAAATAAATGAAATTAATTATTATTTGTTGTGAAATAATATTAATAATAACTAATGTCTGAAATAAGATTTTAAATATTTTTTCCCTCGTAAAATTTATATTATATATTTAGAAACTTTTTTATTTGAATTTGTTAAAATGAAATTTATTAATGATTTTACAATTTAAAATTTAAAAAATAATGATTTTATGTCACTTATATATAATTATTTACTATTTTTGTATCATTCATAGAGTTGAACAGGAATCATTGTGCTCAATATCAAACAAGCAATGCTACAACTCGCATAAGTAAGTTACTAAATATAATTATATAAATTTTGTTATTATCACCTACCCGTTGGATTAGAGGGAATAAAATAAATGAAATAAATTTAGAAAATACGGATTACACATGTTTCTAAATTGAATTATTATGTAACCGATTAAATTTAATAGAATGTAAGAAACATTTTATATGAAGAATGTGTTTTTATAAAAAACAATTTTATGCCTACAATGGAATTTCATCATAAAAAAATTATGTTAATAAATATTCCTGTAGGATATTAATAGTTTTTTAATGTTAGATATTATAAAAAATTTTAAAATTCAAAAAATATGATTGAAAGGATTATGAAAAAAATAAATCAAATTTTAATCATAAAAAAATATATTTTTTAAAGGCAATTGTTCCACCTTTTGACGGAAAACCTGTTTAAAACTAAATTATGAAATTTATTTAGATTTCAGATATAATAATTTATATATTATTCTAAAAATTAATGTAAAATATTCTATTTTAAATATTTGGTATTTTTTTTGGAATTGAGTCATTTTTATATTAATAATGAAAAATATGGAATTTTATTTGAAAACTATTTTTTATATAATTTAGTTATTGTGTTTAATTTTATTAAAAATATATTTTTAAGAAAAATTAGATCTGTTATACACATACTATAACAATTTAGGTTATTGGAATCATTTTCACACTGAAATTGGATATAAAACATTTTGATCATATAAACATTTTAATTAAAAAATTCACATTTTCATTGTGCATATGATATTAATTTTAAATCATATTTTTAAAATTTTTGAAATTGATTATGGAAAAATGAATTCAATATTTGGAATCAGAATTAAAAATTTATTTTATAAGGTCTCTTCTAATTGTATTTATAAAAAACAATACAATTGTAAAATAATTATTTACCACTATGTTGGTTAAAAATGAATAGAGTTAATGTTAAAAGTGTTAAGGCTCATAATACATTAAAACTATAACATTCAATGGTTGTTTAATGTATTTATCGACCATTAAAATCATATAAAATAGTAATTTTCATACAAATTAATGGAAATTAATGACTCCTCATCAGGGTTGTCATTAAAGATAAAATGATCATTACTTTAATCACTTAAACCTACCTCTCCTCAAGTGAAAATATCACCCCTCACTACCTCATTTAAAATCAAATTCCTTGAAACTCCTAGAATATATAAAAAAAATCTCCTAATAATATTTCAAATTCCCTATTGGATATGGTCACACTAAAAGACTATATTCATGGTTCTCAAGGGTATCTAAATAATGAGATATTTAAGAAGTAATTTTATCCAAGTACAACCCATAATTTCTTTTCCTTTTCAACATTCTTCTATCCATGATCATCCATCAAGTCATAATAAATCATTAATAATATATAAGGAAGAGTTTTATATTAATTTTTTTCACTAATTCAATTTCATTATAATCCTTTATTGTTTAATGAAACGATTCTATTTTCTAAATCTTGTCAAATTACATGTCCATTAATAATGATTTTCCAATATCAATTACCACTAAAATAGATTTTCATAAAAGAATTATTCTAGTGAAATCATATTTAAATTGATATATAGTAAACTACTTGATATTTTGGAACTAATATACCCATATAATATTAAATTAGGTGAAACCAGTTTGAGATGTATAGAAAAACAACCGAAATAATATAAGCATTAATTTTAATCATGTTATCTAATTAGTATTTTTGAAGTATGAAATAAAAATTAAATATTGGGAAATAAATACCTTTAGAAATTAATTTATACTATTATATTTATATTATAGAAATTTAACTCCATTTTACAATAACATCCATTGATAAACAAAATAAAATAGATTATGAAAAAATGAACCAAGAGTACCCAAAAATACTGAAAATGTGAGATTAAATTATCAAAAGTGTCATAAAATGTTCTAAAATCATCTAAAAAGAATTATGAATTTTAATATATATTTATAATGAGTTCATAAAATACATTAAAACATTATATATGTGGTTTCCGAAAAGATGAATGATGTTGAACGTGATGTAGCTGATTTTATTACACAGTTTCCCTTCATTGACTTCAAATTCATCATCTTTATTATTTTGTGATAAGCGTATGTGTGAAATGACTTCATAGTTATTTTGGTTATATTTCAACTTTTTTTATGTTTATTTATTGTCTATAAAAACATTAAATTCATTTGATTAATTCCCATTTATTGAAAATGATATTTGTAAGTGTCATTCTTTTATTAATAATTGTTTTAAAATGTCCTTAAATCAATCATTTATTCCATGATTCTGTTTTCAATTATTGTTTCAAATATAGATTTTAAAATTATATTATGATTTTATTATTTTATTTTTAGACATTAAGGAATTTTAAAAAAGTGATGTTATTCTTAATATCATTCTCTAAATGTTACTCATTTTGACTATTCTGAAAAAATACAGATGAAATGTTATTTAACTTATACGGCATGACAGGAATTTCAAATATTCATGATGTTTAAATTATTCTAAAAATAAATTGATATATTAAAAGTAATTTTAAAATAAATTTTTTACTTTTAAATTGATATTATTATATTTAACATTATGATTTTATAATTAAAGGGTTATTTTTCCAATGAATATTTCTGTAATGCATGAAATAATGTTTTAGTATCATTATATATTTCATGGAAATTGATAATAATGATGATAATTTATTAAATAAACAAAAAATGGTTGTTATTTGATAAACAATTAATGGGTAGTTACATGATAAACCAATTATTTTAGATTTCATAATAAACCATGGACATGTTCTAACATGAAAACCACTAATGCATTGTGTACTCTAGTGTTGGTGTAACACCCTGACACCAGTTACCGAGAGTCTGTGCATTATTATAGGGGATTAATATTATGATTACTTTGAGAAATTTAGTGACCATATTTTTATTTGTTTAATTTTTGATATGTTACAATGATAAAAATTTAGGAAATTATGTATGTTGATATTTTCTAGTGGAATTAATGTATTACATCACCATAAAAAATATACAAATATTTGTTTAAAATTTATATTTTTTCTGATAATATCCAAATATATAAGGAATCACATATCATTCTATTTATCGATGTTATTTACTTTTAGTTATTTATAAATAACTTGTTAATATTTATTTCATTTGGAAATATATGATGTATAAATTTATCAGTAAATTACCAATGTGTGATATTGTGATTATTAAATATAATGATTTTACACATTAATTTATTCCCATGTAAAAATGTTACCCTATTACAAACATTTTAAATCACATCAATGAAATTTTTCACACAAATTTTTTCATATGGTTTTCTGGTCAGCAACCTGCTCTGGATCACCCAAAATCATTTTATTGTTGATCTCTATCACTTTCAATAACTATTTATGTTTTTCATTCATGTAGAAATATTCACATCCCACATATGTTCTCTAATGTGGAATCCATTTTATCTGTTAATATTGGTATCCTTTATGTGTCGAAATTTCTCAGTTTTAGAATAGTATTTTAAAAAAAAGTTTCTATATCATTTTATATGATGTAATTTTCAAATTCCACAGCTTTGATAAATTTTATTAATTTGATGATTTCAATTCATTTTAAGGGGGATAGAATGTAACACCCTTGAGATGTTTTGAAATATATATATATATATATATATTAAAATTTTTTATATTTGATATATTTTCTTTATACACAATAGCTAATATAACTTACATTACAATAAACATTGAGTTAATCATACATTAAATGAAACATTTATTGTATCAGTTGTTATATGCAACACCACTTTTAAATATAATGTAAATTAATAGTGAAATACTATTATCAAATATAATTGTTATCACTGATCCATTCAAATAGAAGGAATGAAAATAAATAACAAAATTATTAAAATATTGTTTAAAAATGTTTATAAAATAAATTAATTAATTTCTAATAATTTTAAAATTAATTTCAAATTAAATTTTGAATATAATGAAAATATGTATATGGGAGAATATTTTTATATACACTAATCTGTTTTATATCAGAAAAATCATATAGAATTTATATTATTATAAAATATTAAATATTCAATTATATTAATTACATTCATCATATATGTTATATATACCTTACATTATAGTAAATAAATTTTTACACACAAAAACTATATTAATCTAAAAATATGATTTTTCATAATTTTGGTGAACATATCATATAAATAATTAAAAAAACTTTTAATGAAATTATATGAAACATTTATTATAATTTTTTATATATGAATATCATAATATTATTTGATTTATTTTTTGGAATTTTTTTAACATATATATTATTGAGGAAAATTTATTAAATGTAGAATTTATATTGAAAACAAAAAAACATTTAAATAAATTATATTTTCAAATTATATATATAATTAATTTTATATATTTTCAAATTATATATATATATATCTGGATAAAAATTATGCTATTGGAATCAATGTCATATATAAAATTTATATAACAACGTTTAATATTTTTAACTATTTCACTTTGAAATCCGGATATCTCATTTCATTATAGAGATTAATATTATATATTTTTAAAAAAATTATATTATTTGAATGTGTAAAAATGGATTCCATATTTTTAATAATATTTTTTTATATTTTCTTATAAATTGATCTAAATAATTGACCAAAAAGAATTGTGGATGCAATAAAAATTAATTATAGAAATTAGATAATAGATGGGTATACAAGGGTTTAATCGTAACAATTATGTGTTAAAAATTTATTAATACATGAATATATCTTATTTTTTGGACTTGTTTCCTTTTTATACATTACATTTTTGAATCTAGTATCATTTGAATGATTTATTAAGATCAATGTCTATAATATTTTCGATTATTTTATTAAAATTCCATATACATTACATGTGGGTTCCTTTCCACCACATGTAAAATGCCACCACCAACCTTAAGATTTCCACATAATAAAATCTTGTTAGTTCAAGAAATAAAATTCTTAATTAGTTTTAATGTAATTCCCCGATCATAGTTACCCAGAGCCAGTGCATTATTACATAACATTGGAATGATCATAAGAGATCTTGTCCCGAAAGACCGATCAATTTAGTAGACTTGTAAGTAATAGATTCATAGATAAATTTTAAATTACTTTATGAAATAAAGAAACAACATTGTGTCTCCATATGACAAAATCATATCCCTTATCCTATATGTGAATGTAAGATAATAGATACATCTTCACATTCTTGAAAAAACCAAACATAAGAAAGGGGAGAGCTCAGATTCTCAGAAAATATAAAAATATATTAGAAAAATTCAAAAATAAGAACAAAAATATATGTTTATGTACAAGAATAAAAAAATAATTTTAAACATAATCATTAGCATAATTTTTAGAATAAAAATAAAATAATTCCATTTACTTATTCACATTGATATTCAACTAGACAAATAATCACATGTAATATCAATATCTAATTTCATTAAGATGTAATGCATAATGTCAGTCATCATAACCCCATAGTCATGGCCTCATTCCAAGACTAATTTTTTTTTGTTAAGGTCATGTCTCATGACACTAATTTGTTTCATTAGACCTACAGATTCACCACGAGGCTATAGTGGGCCCCGCCGATCACTTACTATTTCCTATGCATTCCTCATATGAAAAAGTTGAATCATAAAATAAAAATTCATTTTAATACTAGAATAAATAATGTAAATACATAAACCAAAAAAAATGAATGGTATAAAAATAGATCATAAACAGTCAAACATATCAAAAAACCATCAATAAACGAAGGATGTGTGTATCATAATAAATCAACATCAAACAAGAATAAAATCCTACAAAATAAGATGACATAGATGAAATAAAAAATATTTGAGAGAAATGTAACATTCTATTTTGAAATCAATAAAATGTAATGTAATTATAAAAAAGAACATTTATTTTGAAACTATTCTTTTAATATTTTAATGGAATCTTCTAAGGTGTTATAATAATAGATAATAGCCACAACCGCCTTATAAGTAAAAAAACATTCTTTCATAATTTTTTTTGAAAAGTTCATAAAGTAACTTGTATGGAAAATGATGAAAATATTATTTATGAATCATTTTAAAATATTCAAAAAAATGGTATAAATTAATTTAACCTATAGTATAGGAATAAGTAAAAAAATATTGAATTTCATTCTTAAGAAACACAGATGTGGGTGATAAAGATGTCCCTATATATGCTTATGTATAAAAAACCTCAGTTAATAAAGAGATTGTGAAGTTAACCATTAACTATTACTTTTACATAGTATAGGATAATTTGACCACATATATAATGGTTAAATAATTTTTATTATATTATACAAGAACAACATACAAAAATATGATATCATATATGATCCTTTAATTTTTCGTTGTTAATAATATTTTAGTTGTATCTTTGTTTTGGGTGTCAAATGATTCGTTTTACATTATATGTTTTGTAAAATAATTCATTTTTATTAGGGATAGGATGTATTTGAATCATATCCAGAATTATATTACTTTATTTAACATTATATTTAATCATCAAAGGCAAATTATTCTTGAAAGACTATGATTGGGAATGAAATCTCATCGCATCGTAAAGAAGGAAAACCGTACACATGCACGAGCAACAATATCATTAATGTGATGGATAAATAGATTTGAATTTGGAAGAAATTTTATATATACAAAATAACTAACATGTTATATTTATTATTTACATCCATTATACTTACTATTATTCCCATCAAAATAATGACGTGCTGAATAACAAATTACACCATGACGTTGAAACGACAAGCTGTACATACACACTTATGGTGACTTTTCCATTCATAGGATGGAATGAATAATGAATATAGTAGTACCATATTTATAAATACATAAAATTATGTTTAAGGTACATGATTTATTATTTTGGTATAGAAGAAACAACGAAAGACGTTGTGGACGATGAAAATAACTTTGAATGATGTGATAAAATAATTAACTTTTATTCGGCTTCTTCCTTTTGATTAGAACATGTGGGATCTAATGGTTGGATTTATATTCATAGTATGGTCAATAAGATGAATTAAGGGGTTTTTGGAGTATATTGGATCATGGTATGGACAAACCAAATTTCTTTGGAGGTGTTTATTTAATAGAACGGGAAGTACCAATTTATAAGAGAGGTGAGGGGAACTTTAAGAAAAGTTTTAAATATTTTATATTATAAAAAAAATTTCGGTTCCTAATAGCTTGAAGTGAATTTATATCTATGATATGGTGGTTATGAGTCTATATATTCTCAATCAATAGGTTTTAATGATGTTTAGTTCAACATAATAACCATATCTTTTATATTTAACTCTTATTTAAATAGTTTTACATTTACCATGTCTTCTTCTTTTTTTATATTACATGGTTCATAAACATACTATAAAATTCAAAGAAAACCTCGAGTGCTTAATTAAATATATAAATAACATTATCGATGTACTTGGGAACAATATTTAAATTTTAGGGATATTTTATCATTTAATAAAATAGTATTCACTTTAAAAACTCATTTCCATCAATTTTGACACTATTTATTATTTATTTTTTGTGAATGTAATAAAAACATTATTACTTCTACCAAAATAAATTAAATGACTTCTAACATATCATATTCACATTTAAAATTACTGTATTCAATCAAATCATTCAAATTTTATTTATTTTAATATTTATAATATCATTTATTTTATTCATTCATTAATAATGAAAATACTTCATCCTTATTGTGTCATAAATAAATAAAATTATTCCTATTATAAAAATTATAAATATAATACCATGACATGTGAAATTTTTTCATATTTATATTGATAGTTTATTATTGAATATATCACTTATATATCCTTATATAAATTTTTTTACTTAAATATATATTATTATGATACATTTTACATAACATTAAATTAATTTTTATATAGTGTTATTTTAACTTACCAGAAGCTCTGTGGGGTCCCAAAATAAACTCAAGGATACCCATGGTCAGAAATGTGCTAGGAAATAGTTTTACTAAACATGTTACAATAATTTCATATTATTAAAATATTAATTTTTTATCCGTATTTAACTGATTTTCCCTTTAACCACGGTAAATAAAATATTAACTGAAGTTGCTATTAATAATTTCTTAATATAAAATTTATTTATTTACACAATTTGGTCCTTAAGATTTCAAATATGGAATCTAGTTTTATATATTCAAAACACATAAGTTGTAGAAATTAATTTCAAATTAAATATCATTTTCAAAATAAAAAATCAGGGTTATTATGAAGTAAAAACTATTAAAAGATTTACATGACATTATGTAAAACATAAATTTAAAATTAAATAAAATGACCTAAAATAAATTAAATGATAAAAATATAATCCAATTATTCATTAATATCACTCTAATTTATAATTTAACACTATAAATATTTTATATTAAAAATGATGTTTTTAATTAAAATTTAGTATTTTTATCTATTCATCAAATTATGAAATATATATCCAAAATACACAAAAAATTCAACTTAATCTAATTTTGGAATTCCATATAAAAAAATTACATTTTGAAAAATGAAATTTAAAAAATTTCATAATGTGTGTAATACTATTCATAACTGCATTTTAAATTTCTAGTTTGATTGTGCATAGTGTACTATAACTTAGAGATGCATATATCACAATATATTTCATTATTCAGTGATAAGCTTATCATAGAAGCTTGACGTGTTAAATTATTTCATCCTTAAAATGATTTCATTCAAAAAATTTCTAGATTATAAATGAATATAATGATTCAAGTGGTTCTTCATTATAAGATCCTTAGGATCCCATGTTGCCTTTTACATTATATGGAATCTCCAAATAACATTTACCTGATGAGTCATCCTCTTTCTCAACACATGTTCTCTAGAATCAAGAATCCAGATATTCTCATCCAAATAAGGCGGATCTAGATCATGTTCTATTTCTTCTTATATGATTACATGTGTTGGGTTAGGCATGTAATTTCTCCACAGTTATATGTGGAACACAACATGAAAATTGGGGGGACCTTGTGGAATTGCCGAATAGTATGATACATCTAAAATTTATTCTAGAATTTTGAATGGTCCGATGTACTAGAGACTTAATTTACCATTCTTACTAAATCTTATAACACCCTTCCACGGTGATACCATCATGAAAACAATATTTTCGACTTGAAATTACAAATCATTCATTTTGTTATTGTAATAGCTCTTTTTACAACTTTGAGATGCTTTGATATGGGTTTGGATAACATTCACATATTCCATTGATTCCTCAATATTTTTTGGGACTACGAGTTTTCTATCACCATCATCATCAAAATAAGTTGGTGTTCGGATTATCTTTCCAAGTAATTCTTTATATGGTTCAATCAAATTAATTGAATATAAACTATTATTATTATAATATTCTACCATAGGTAAATACTCAACCCGCATACCTTGAATGTCAAGTGTGGTGAACTCAACATATATTATAAGGTTTGAATTGTCTATTATGATTATTCATTAGTTTTTAGGGTGGTAGGTAGTGCTCAATAATTGTTCACTATACTGGGATGTCAGAAGACTTTTCCATAATCATGATGTAAAACGAGGATCACGATCAGAAACAATTGATAAGGGTACACCATTAAGTCATACAACTTCATTAATATATATTCATTCTAAATGTTCAGGAGGTAAATCTTCTCTTATAGAAAAAAATATGCAGAAGTTGTATGATTCTCAACAATGACTCATATTTCAATATTCTATCTATGCGTATTTTGTATCCCCATGACAATTTCCATCATAATATCATCCCATTTACACTCAGGTATGGGAAGAGGTTGCTTGAATCCTTCGGGATTTTGTCTTATCGGCTTCATATGTTGACATCCCATAAAACATGACACATAATCATCAATCTCCCTCTTCTTGTTGCCCTACCAAATATGTTCCTTCATACCTCTATAAATCTGTGTGATACCAAGGTGTATAGAGAAATTGGAGCTAACAGAATCATCCAACAATTCCCTTTTTAGATTAGGTATATCGGGAACACAAAGCCTCTTCCTAAATTTCAAAATTCCAACTTCATATATGATGTAACTCAATCTCCCTTCATTCACATCATTAATTATCTTTTGAAAACCTTCATTATCATACTGAGAAATTTTTATCCTTTATAGAAAATATGGTTTGATAAAATTTAGAAATATATTGATGTTTCACCAATGATGATTATTCCTATATCCATTTTTACTATATCAATGAACATAGTATCCCTTTCAACTCCCATGTTGTTCATAACTCCATGATCCTTTATGCTCAAAGCATCTTTCACCTTATTTGGATTCCCCGTGTAGTAGTGTTTAGTGAAATCATAATCCCTGGGTAGTTCAAGCCATCTCTTTTTTCTCATGTTGAGTTATTTTTGTGAGAAAAATTACTTCAAACTCTTATGATCAGTATATATTTCAAAATATTCAACCTAGAGATAGTGTATCCATATTTTCACACCAATGATTGAAGATGATAACTCAATATCATGAGTGGGATAGTTTTGTTCATGAAGTTTTAGCTGTAGTGGTGCATATTTAATAACTTTATCATTCTGCATAAGGAAAAAACCATGTCCTTTCTTGGAAGAACCACTATAAATAAAAAACCCATCATTCATCAACAGTAGAGTCAAAATAATGGCATTGACTAATATTATAATCAATTATTCAAAATATTCTTCACAGTCTATTTTCCCAAAAAAAAAATTAACACCATTATGTGTGATATGGTTTAATGAGTATGACAATCGGGAAATGTTATGGATGAAACACCGATAATAACCGGCTAAACAAATAAAACTATATAACTCACTTATACTCATTTGTGCTATAAATTCTTGGAAGGCCCTTGTAAGGGAAGGATCAATAGAGATTGAAACCTTAGAGACCATGTTCCCAAGAAAAGAAATTTTCTAAATCCATAATTCACACTTGATTAAAATCCCATATAATTAATTTCTTCAATGAATCTTTAGAATAATGACCATGTGATTTTCATGATCTTAGTATGTTTTAGAGTATACCAAGATAACATCAATAAATACTACAAAAAATTCATCAAGATGTTACTTGAAAACAATATTCATTATATCTATGAAAATGGAGGCTTCATTAGTTAGTCTAAAAGGAATTAATGTAAACTCGTAATGCCCATACTCGGTTTGAAATGTAGTCTTTGGAATTCCTTCATTTATCACAAAAAACTATTGATGTCTATATATACGGTCTATCTATGAAAAATATTGAGTTTCAGGAAGTTTATCATATAAATCATCAATGTGAAGTAGGGGATACATGTTATTTTTTATAATAGAATTGATATCCATGTAGTCAATTCACAACATCATAGATCCATATTTCATCGTAACAAAAAGAGTACGGGCTCCCCATGGGGAAGTTCAAGGGAGAAAAAATCAATTATTAGTCAATGAATCTATTTTTTTCTTTAGTTCCACTAATTCCATAGTGGTCATTCAATATGTGGTCTTCGATATGGGCTAAGAACATTGAATTTTTCAATGGAAAAATTAATTTCTCGTTCTGGGGGACGTCTTGGTAAATCCTCTGGAAACTCATCAAAATATACTTGCACAATAAGTACAACATGTATTTTAACATTCCATTCCTCTCCCATAGTTATTTTACTCCATTACTCCCCAATAATGGAATTTATTAATGATTTTTGGGGTGGATCTAAATGAGAATCGGATGGTGATGTTTCTCTTCTAAATATATGTTATTACTTATCATCATTAATGATTATAAATTCATTATTATAAAAAACATTATCAACATTATCTAAAAGCCAATCCATAATGAGTATTATATAAAATTAAATCAAGGGTGTGACATTAAGATAAAAAAGATAAAGCACGTCCATATACCATAATGGATACTAATTGAGAAAACTTTGTCTCTAGGAGACATCCATTAAGAGTTTTTACTGACAACACCCTTATCAATTCAAATAAGAATTATCTAATTTTTGTGTAAAACATGGACAATATGAAAGAATGAGATGATACATAATCCAATAAAGCATTGGCTAATTTTGATGAAATGATAAATGTACGTGCCGCAACATCATTAAGAGATTCAACCTCAGCTGTAGGGATCACATAATCATTCCTTTGAACCCTTGGCCTTTTTTAAGATAAATTACCATGGAGCCTAAGAAATTTATTTTAATAATTAAAAATTTATCTAAAATATTAAAATTCATATTTGATAGCCACTTTCATTCCCAATGATATCATGAGATTTGTGGAATTTTTCTCCACACTTGTAACAAACATCCATACTCTTCAAGATTGTACCAGGGTGTTTCTTACCACATTTATTGTAGGATGGAAAGTCAGCTTTTCCCGTATTCCCCCTATTTCATTTTTCATAGTGTTCGACAGATCTCTTCTTCTCATGCTTCACTTTAATGTCAGAAGACACAGATAATTCCATTTCTATCTTGATATCACATGATATTATATCATCTTATGACGAGAAGGATTGTGAGAACAATTCTCAATGGAGAAATGGTTTAATCCCATCAATGCATCGATCAATCATACTTCATGGATTATGAACATAATCTCCAGCATGCCTTTCTAACCATGTAATGTTATCCTCGTAGTTTGCAACATTCATGTACTCCTTTTTCTATAGACACAGAAATTGTCTTTCCATATCATGATAATGTTCACAGAAAATTATTTTTCTTAGAAAATCTCTTTAAACTCTATCCATTAAATATTTGGTACTTTTTAACCTTTTTTTGTGTTTTAAATTAATAACCACAATTTATCTGTATCTCCTAATATTTGAATAACTTCCATGATAATCATTTTTCTTTCGCTACTTCCCAAATAATGAAATATTTTCTCTAAGTATATTATCCATTTCATATCTACAAATGGATTTTTAGTCCAATATAATGATAGTGTTGGTATAATCATGAAGTGGTCTAACACTGATCCTCCGTGTTGTGGATCTGGGTGCTCCAAACGGGTATGGTTGTTAATCATAACCTGATTGAGTTTTCCTTGAATGGTTATAACCTATTCATCATTAGTTGCATAAATAACTCCACAATGATTATCTTTAGTAGGAGGGACATCCCTACATTGATTAAGTTAAATGATACAGTTTCCATTATTTCTAATTAGTCTCTAATACTAAATAATTGAATACAACAGTTTAGTTTATGAATCGCAATACATAATTCTAAACATGAAAAAAACATAATATAAATTTACCAGTTTATCCATATAATCTATAATAATAATAATGTTTTCATTGGGGAATTATTTAATCATAAATCCTTCAAAATTATTTGTAAAAAAATGTTAATCATTTTAATCATTTTTTATAGGATTGTCAAACCATGTGTGCATTAAGGTCTGATTTCGTTTATCATGATACCTCGATTAAATCCTAAAACTCCTTGTTAGATTTTTCACTCCAAGGTAAATCTGTTGCAGAACCACATACAATTGTAGTATCTAGAAAGGGATTTATTTCTTGTAAAACCAATATAATATCTATAATAACAAAATTTTGGATGTTCATCTAAAATAATTGTCAAAGTTTATCTTTGGGTAATGTTTTCTAATGAGGGTATTTCTAAATATAGTTCACAATATTTTCTCTAATATTAATTTGATAACAACTATAATATTGCAACCCTATATACATAGAGTCGGTATATTATTACATAAATTTGGCATGATCGCATGAGATCATGTCATGAAAGCCCTATCCCTTTTGTAGCCTTAGAAGTACTAGATACATAAATAAGTTTTACATTACATAATAATATAAATAATGAACATTGTATCTCCATAGAACACACTCATATTACTTATCTTATCCCTACAGGTAATTCCTAATATACTTATTCACATCCTAGAATAAATATAACATTCTAAAGGGGAGATATTAGATGCTTAGTAATGATAACAATAGAGTGGGAACTTTAATAAATATGCATTAACAAGTAAAGATTGAATGTATAATGTCAGAAATCGTAACCACATAGTCAAGGCCTCATTTCAATACTACAAAAAAAACAATTTTTTGAAGGCCTTGTTCCACAAAAAAAAACTTATGAGACCTACCAATTCATCAAGGTGCTATAGCAGGACTTGCCCATCACTTACTAAGTCCAATGTGATTCTCATAAGAAAAATGTTGAATGATAACATAATTTTTTATACTAAAAATATAATGAAAATTTTCAATATATTAACCATAAAATGCTAATTGTATGAAAATAGAACGTCCACAATAAAAAAATCACAAAAACATCAATAAAATATGGGAGATTGTATCATAAAAAGTCAACATTAAACAAGAATAAAATCCAACCAAGGAGGTTGACATGGGTGAAAACAAAACAATTTGAGAGAAATATATCTCAAAATTATGAAATCTTTTAAGATTCATGTAGCTATAAAATAAAACATTTATTTTAAAAATATTATCATCATCTTTTAATGGATGGTTTTATGGTGTTACAATAAAAGAAAATAGATTCCCCTACCTTATATGTTTAAAAAATATTCATTCCTTAATTGTTCGAAATCTTCATTATGTACATTTCATGAAAAATTATGAAAAGATTAATTTCAAAACATTTTATAAAAAGTACAAAAATTTGTTTAAATTATTTCAACACATATTGTAGGAAATAGTAAAAAAATAAATATATTTGTATGAAACACAGATGTGGATGATAAAGATGTCTGAGTAGATACTAATGTATAGACAAACTCAAATAATACAGAGATTGGGAAATTAACCATTACCTTGTAATTTTCCTTAGAGGAGGGCTCATTAATCTCTTGTATAATTGTTAAATAATTGTTATTAATTTATAAAAGAACAAAATAAAAAATTATATTATTATATATATACCTATAATATTCCGTTGTTAATTATATTTTAGAAGTATCATTTTTTACGATGAAAACTAATTCAATTTCCTTGATTTGTTTTGTTACGTAAGTCATGTTTCTAATTGATAGTATGAATTTGATTCATATCCTGAATGATATTAGGTAGACAAATAATATAATTAAAAATAAAATGAAAATAATTCTTGAATGGTTAGGATGGGGAACAATATCTCATCGCGTGTTGGAGACAATAATTCGTACATACGCATAAGCAACAATATCATTCTACTTATGGTGAAATAGTCTGTAATTTGGACGGTATGTTATATATATAGAATCATTAAATTTTTATATTTATTATTTACCTCAATTATAAAAATTATTATACTCATCCAAATAATGAAGTATTGAATAACAAACTACAACATGATGTGTAGACGATATGACGTATGTATGCATGTAGGGTGAATTTGTCATTCATTGGATGGATAAAATAATGAATATGGTTTTACCATATTTATAAAATCATCTCATAATTTTTTAGGTTTTATGTTTATTATTATGATATATAAACAACAAATAAAGATGAAGTGGATGAAAAAAAGAACATTGAAATAGGTGATGAAATAAATATATATTCTCTAGGTTCTTCTATTATGATTTGAACCATATGGGATTCATAGGATGGATTTATGATCAATTTAAGTCCTCTAGGATGATGTGATAATTGTTTGGAGGATATTTGAGTATATTTTGAAATGAATTATAGGTTTTTCAGTTGTAAATTTAAGAGAAGGGGATGTACCCTTTTATAAGAGTGGTGAGGGGAACTTTAAGAAAAGATTGAAATAATATTTTATTATAAAATTATATTCGGTTAATAATAGCTCCAAATTGATTTATTTAGATGATATGGTGTGTATGGGGCCAAATATTCTCAACCAATATGATTTATATAATTATAGTTCATTATATTAACCTTACCATTTTTATTTAACTCTTAGTAAAATATTTTAACTTTTACCAAGTCTTCTTGTATTTTTATATTACATGTATAATTAACATACAATAAAATGCAAAGTGATAATAAAGTTGTTAAATAATGAAATATCAAACATTATCTATGTTCATTAGACAAATATTATATTTTCGGGATATTATAACATTTAATAAAATAGTATTTTCATTAAAAAATCATTTATGTCAACTTTTGACAATATTTAGTATTTGTTTTTTTGAAATTAATCACAAAATTATTACCTAAAAAAATATTTAGTGAACCCTAACATTCCAAATTTTAATAAAAATTTAGTGGATGGCATCAAAACGTTGAAAATATATTTATTTTATTATTTATAATATAATTTATTGGATTACATTATTAACAAGGAAAATAATGCATCATTATTGTGTCACAAATAATTATATTTATTTTATTTCTAAAAATTATAAATAAAATACCTTAATGTAGTAAATTGTTATATTTTACTAATGACTATTTATAGCAGAAACATATCACTTATATATCCCCTTAAAAAATTATTTACTAAAATATATATGTTTATGTTAAATTTTTCATAACATCATATTATTTTTTATAAATTGAAATTTTCAAATACAAGTGGCTCCATGGGGTCCCATAACCTACAAAGGATTCACATGGTCTTAAATTTATCATCTAATTGGTTTTAAACACATGTTATTATAATTTAATATTAATATAATAATATTTTTCTACCGTAATTTACAATATTTACCCTTTAACAATGTTAAAAATATATTTACAGGTGTTACTATTCAAAATGACTAAAAATAAAAGTATACAATTTAAAAAAAGTGTAAAGTGTGATTATAAATATGGAATCAAAATTTTCATACTCAAAACACCAAATTTGATGGGATTTATTTTATATTAAATGTTATTTTCAAAACCAAAAAGCAGGTTTTTTTCTAAAATAAAAACCAACAAAAGATTTAGATGTGTTTATGTACAACTAGAATGTGAAATTACATCCAATGACCTATATTTTATTAAATTATACAAAAAAATATATTTATACTTTAAAACCAGTCAAATGTATAAATTATCACAATAAATTATTTCAATTAAATATGTTGTTTTAATTAAAATTTAGTATTTTTAACTATTAAACAAAATATGATCGTTATCAAAAAAGTACAAGAAATCCACCCTAAGATAATATTTATATTAAAAAACCAAAAAATCAGTCCATTTTTAAAATTTAAATTTATAAAATATCAAAAATTTGGTATTACTATTCATAACTGCTTTGTACATGGCTAGTTTGATTGGTCGTGGTGTGCTAGAACTCAAAGATACATACATCACAAAATATTATATTATTTAAAGAGAAGTGTATCATTGAAGCATGGGGTCTTACACTAAAAATTCCCTAATATGATATTTGGAACCTTGTTTTTGGAGAAATCCAACCTACTGAGATATTTGATGAAAACCATAGGAGGCCACATGAAGATGGTGTATCATTGTTGAATGAGAATTTTTGTCTCATATATTTCTCAACCATAATAAAATATTGTTAAACTATGATGATATAATAAAGTAAAAATAATCCATATATTTATATGTTCTATTGTTTATGGAATGAACTATGTCCCTCTCCACTTTAATCAAATTGATTAGTAATTAATCATTCGTGTGTATGTTGGATGACCACATTGTAAACAGATGTCATTCATTTTTCTATTAAGACCACTAACATTTTGAATTTAATTGGATATAAATTATATATATATTTATATATTAAATATTTATAAAATTTTAAAAACTATGGAGTCATTATGATGTATATTAAGTTGTTTATTTTCATTCTATATGAGATACAATAGCATCCAATGATTGTACATCAGGCTTCTTTCTCACATAGTGTGGTGATTCATTTTTTTCTAATGGTTTAAATAGAATATAGTAAATCTAAATATATGTGATATACCCGAAAAAAATATGATATACATTAAATATTTATCACTATTTATTGATAATATATTTATTTATTTTTTAGCCATTCAAATATCGAATGATGATAATGTTGTGTGTGTATATGTTCACTACGAACATCACAGAGTGAAATGTCTCGATTTTCATCCCCAAATCACATTGCTGATATGTATAAGAATTATTAATTAAAAAATTTGGTATTTATGATATTATAAAAATTATATAAATAAAATAAATTACCTTCCAATTTTCTAAAAGATTCATTGAAAAATGGAACAGTTAATCATCCATAAATACATCCTACCATCTTTGTGATTGTATCATACTTCTATACTCAAAATAATATTTCATGATTGGTATAATAATAATAATTTTTTAATAAATATGATTATTATGTCCTTATTAGGATTATTAAAATAATTTAACCGTGATAAATTTATGAATACTGAAAATAGCAGATAAAAAGATATACCGAAATCAATGTGGTTATTACCAGAAAAATTAATTATATAAGGATTTGTTAATAAATATGTAAAAAAGGTCATCGAAAAATCATATATGGTTTCATATATATATATATATATATATATATATATATATATATAATAATCTTATTTAAATTAAACATATATTTATTTTATAGGATGATCAATTCTGTGAGAGGGATGTCATGACTTAATATAAAATAATTTTTTGTTTATTTTCTATTTTGGGGAGGAATATTAAATTTTACATAATTTTTATTGTGTTCTGTTAATATAATTCCTCTTTTATATGTTATGTTATTAATATATTTATTTTTTTTATATTTAATGTTTCATTTTTTTTTATGGAATATGATTATCATTCATAATAAATATGTAAGGGATTTTCATCAAATAATAATTTTCTAGGAAACAATTAGAATATTAACCACAAGTTGGATTTTATGAGCAATATATAATGATCATGAATATATTTTAATATTAATGATTGGAAAAATAGTGTAATTTAGATTCATTTTTATAGATTCCACTTTCATGGGGTTAATCATAGAAACACTAAAATATTGTTAAGGTATTTCGGCTCAATTTTTCTACTATGATACATACGATTGTGTTATGACACTATTATCTTTTACATGTTGTATATAAACCTTCATTTATATGTAATTTTTTTAACATAAATAACCTCATGATATTTTATATTTCAATTACTAATTATCCTTCATGGATCTTCCATTTCAGTTTTAACAATATGGTAATTTTTTATGTTACAATCTCAACATTTATCAAGATCATATATTATTATTTTTTTTATTTTGAAATATTATGATCCATATATAAAAAACTACTGAAATTAATTCTCCACTATTTATGTTACAAGGATACATGTTTTCCCATTATTTTCCACTATTTATGTACTAAATAGTTCAAAAAGTACATTTTTGAAAAAATAATATTTTTTTCTTTAACACATTATCCTAAATCATAATGTTTATTAAAAAGGTTTTCAAAATGATTTTTAATACACATCATTAGACTTTTAATGACAGTTTTACCAAGTTATTAATTTATAAAAAATGTTATTAAAGTAATATTCATGTCATTTTCCAGAATATTCTTCTTTTGATTCAACCTCAAATGTGAATATAATTGTTTTAACATGTACGAAATGAATATAATTTAGTCGATAATTACCAATATATTCATTGAAGCATAATTATATGATTTTAATATTATTATCATTGAATATTAATGACACAATATTCAATTATTTATAATGGGTTTTTTAATTTGAAAATTTTAGTCTTCCTCACATTAATATTTCAAATGATCCTACAAAATAATTATACATCTAGGATGACAAACATAAATGTTAATTATTATTTTAGGGAGTTACGAAACTAGGATATTATTCTTATTATTCACTAAATGGAAAATGTTTATGATGAAATGTGGTTTATAAAAATCCTAATCTTCTATGAGTTACATAATGATGATATTCTTATGAACCCTACTTATTTTGATATGTTATTCAAGGATGAAATGGGTAAATTATTATAAAGCCTACGATTTTTATACTGGTATATATATGATGAAATATCATTGAAACCCATTTTTCATTCATGAGATATGATATGAAGAATGAGTTATGTTCTTAGAGAACACATATGTAATATTTTAATTATGTTCCATGTGGGACCAATATATCCCACCAATATAATTTGTAATAGATGTTATAATTTAACATGTTATGATGTTTCAATCATTAATGTATTTTACTATCATTACATATTTTCCTCAATAATTGTGTGCATTTTTTGACTCCCAATGATGGAGATTGTTTTCTTGGGAATATAATCAAATGTATAGGAATATATGTTTTTTTGAATTAAAGGAGTCTAAATATAATTGTTTAATGAGTTTGTGGTTTTCTACATATGTTTTGAGAATTCATAGAGTGGGTTTGGGTTTTTATGTTAGAATGGGAATTTTTGGCTGACTATTTGGAATTTAAGTGATGTGTAATGGGATTAGACGACATATAATGTTCTAAAAAATCATGTCATGATAATGGATCGCAGTGGTAATGTTTACAGGTGTTGTATTTATTACATGTTTTATAAGGATAAAAAACTGGTTATTTATAAAATGATATTGGTTTCTCACCGTACATGATCTCCATGGATGACATATTGTATAATCATCCTGATTTTTTTAAGGTGCTCCATGGATTAATATTATTTTATTTTTTGTATCCCACTTCCTTCAAGACTTTTAATAAATCGATTATAATTTATGAACCTCTGGTCCTTCGTAATTAATTTTCTCATCATTTGACCCTCAGGGTTTTTTGTGGCTTCTCACTAGGCTTGTAATCTTTTATTCTTTTATATTCTATTTAATCAATTTTGTGTCATATAATTTGGTTATTGAATTGGTTGACCCGTGTTTATGATTCATTTGATTCATTTATGGATCTATTTTTTGATATTATTCTAGTGTCGATCCTCTCTTTGTTATGATGTGGTGGTTTTTCATTCATGTTGAATGTTTTGACCCTTAATCTTCATCAACCAATTCATGTAAATGAAATAAGATATAATATGTGTAGATTATTTATTGGGCCTTATTTTTCATTGGAATTTTTATTATGGTATCTGGATATCGTTTATGTCATATGTGAAAAGAGTATTGAGGTAGGTGGCTCTATCACTAGCATGTCTTTCTGATCAACCTTCCTCAGGGATGGATTAAATTATATTAGAAATGAAATTGAATAACTGAATGATTTTTCATGTGGAATTATAAATTTTTATAAAATACTTTTTCCCCTAGTTTTGGTAAATTAAAAGGCTTCATAAATACATTTTATAATGGATTATTTAAATGATTTTTAATAAATTTTTTGATGAAATGGATTTGATGAAATTATTTAGAAAATAGAGAAAATGGGAATACATGGGTACTTAGATGTAGGGTTTAGTAATTTGAATCATTTATTTGGGGTGGGGTGAGGTTTCTCATGAAGATTTCATCTTCTCCTTAGTCATGTTTTTCTAGATACATGAATGAATTTTTAGGGGGTTCACTTTTTGGGGTCTTCCACTACACTCAAGATTAAATGAATATGTCTAATGAATTTTTGTTCATGATTATATATGTTATTTATAAAGGGTATTTTATATCCTTACCTACTATGATCCTTTGAATGATGTAACATATTCCATTGATTGTATGGTTATTTAATTAGTCCATTGATTTGATATGATATATTATTCCTAATTTGGTTTTATTTGATATATCATCTAGATATATATGTATATAAAATGATTTATAACTAATATAAGATCTTTATATGTAAATTTAGGGAACTGGGAAATTAAAAAAATTCAATGATTTTGATATATTAGATCATATACCACTTTATATCTATCTATGCAGGAAAAGGAAAGGCAATATTTTGAGGCGGGGCAGACTTTTGTGGAATAGATTTGAGTTGTTAGTGATGAGATTGTTGGAGTCTTCCCACACCACCCCAATGAGACTGTTGATGTAGTTTTTATAGTTTTTTCATCCTATAAATAATTTTTCTTATATTGGATATTTTTTATACCTTTTCAATAGTATATATTCAACTATTCTTTTTTTGATCTAGAATATATTAATCTTCTATTGACTTTAAATTATATGTGTATACATTTCTTGTTGTTTCCTAATATAAGAGAGGTTGTTCCCTCATGATATTATGTGATACCCTAGTACTAGTCAATAGCTTATTGGAATTATGAATTCTCTTTAGGTATGTGATGGATTTTTTCAGGTTCCATGTTTGGAGGGATAAACATTTTAGTTCAGTAATAAATCGGTTTTGATACATTTTTACCTCAAAATTACATTACATATCATGTTCATTTGAACATATATATGTTTTTTTGGTTATGATATGATACTTTTGGCGTGTTCACAACCATCAAATTTCATGAAAAGGATTATGTTACTATGGTATGTGTGTCTCCGATTTTGAGTTTTGTTCTTAATTTTAGTTTTATCGGTTTTCTAGATTTAAGTGAGCTTATTATGTTTCTAATCAATTATTATATTTAAGATTGATGTAAAATTCCTCAGATATGTCTTTCATATAATTCACATGATGATGTAACAAATTCTTCTGAATGGAGGCGACACATCGATCAAAGTTTTTCCATGGTTATCATGTGTCCATTTCATGAAGTCCAGTACAATGTATTGAAAATATATAATGTAGTTGTTGAGGTACAAATAGATATTATAGGATAATTATATCGATTATAAGAATAATTTCATTAAAATACAACATCTTTTAATTTTATGAATAAACTCAATAGGTCTAGGATTGCATAAAAAGATTGATAATAATTTTGAATTCATAGATACACATTAGAGTATCAATGTGATGTGTAAAGCCTTTATATGTGAGGGTCTTGATAAGATTCAGTGGGATTACATAGTATGAAAGGATATATATGTGGGATTTTACTATTTGTGTTTAAAGATTATCTTCTTCAAATTTTTATTTTAGTTTGTAGATATTGTTCATTTTAACCCATAGATTGTAAATAAGTACCTTATAAATGATCATATTCAACTTATGGGTTTTTTAATTGATAAAATATTAAAGGTATTTAGGATGACTTATTCGACCGATACAGTGATTGTAGATTTGTATATAATGGAAAATATGAATATTTAAGGAATGGGAATATATTATACCTCTTCTCCCCCACTTAGTTCCCACATAAGTGTCATTCTAGGGATGAAGAGGATATAGAATGACCATCAAATGATTATTGGTGGTAGTTCTCAGTGGTACAATGAAACCATATATTAATGTATGATGTGTAATTATAACTTTATATTAATGTTGAATGGTTAGACATACATGATCTTCTTTCCTTTTATTTGAAAATATTTGAGTTAGTTGTGGACATTATGATAATTTCATCATTTCTATCAGGACGTGTCTACACTTCGATATAGTTACTGACTATCAGTCTCATAGGCTATTGTGTAATAGTTTGACTCATTTAATAATATAAGAAACCACCAATATTCCCCATGAGTGATAAAAAAACATGTATTAGATGAGTTTCTAGTGAATGTTCATCTGGGTTCTGTGAGAGTGAGAGGATTCACAATTACCACATTCTCATTATCGATTAATTTATTTGATACAGGTGGATTCAAAAAGTTTATATGTTGACTTTTTATTAATATGACTAGACTTCCAACAAATATCTTTTCATTCATATAGAGAGAGGGATACACATCTTTGAAAATGTAATTATTAGTGGTTTCATTTTATTTTTTCACCACCAATAGCTACAAAAATTTGAGCCTAGAATTTTATCATTCATGATCAGGATATATTTAACATCATTTTTGGGATGGATTTTTTTATTTCACATCTGGCTAAGGTTGATTATTTTTATTTCTTTTTTTCAATTCAAATGTATGATGGGATCTCATGGGAGCTTTAAGGATAGGTCAATATAAGGTCATGTCAGGAATGAAATTGTATCTAAGAATAAATAGTTTATTGTCTAATATTGTGGGTTTTTATTGATTATGATTCTTTGGTTATAGATATTTTTAAAATTTCAATGGAAATCAAAAATGTTTTCCTAGAATATTTCACCATATTTCTTCCAGATAGGGAGTTGCAACTTTATATTGACATGGTCCGATGTATAGATTTGATTTCTATACATACATATGGTATCCCACTAGGGAAGCATATATATATCAATGATCAATTAGATGATCTGAATAAAAATTCTATTTTTTGATATAGTTTTTTCACATATGAATTTCTTGTCCGATTCAACATAGAGGGAATATGATTCTATATGATTACACGAAAAATATAATAATATGAACGTACATAAGGTTAAAAAAGTATCATTTTCCTCATTTGGATTATTTTGTTCTGTTAAATAGATAAATGATCTTTTCAACGATTATTCATCGATTGAGTTATCGTCAACTCTGAGATTAGGAGTCTGATATACCAAATGAATTATTCCATATCATCAATTGGAATTAAAAATATCTTGTGATATCATTTATTCTTATGAATGTTCTTTTTTTTGTTATGGATTTAATAAATAAGATATTCCATCTTTGTCACAACACGTCTATGGTATTGTTTATCAATGATACATGGGATTATTTAACAAACCAAAAGGATCATGACCCATGATTGGGTTTGATTATTGAAATATTTATTAGTCACTAATTGTTATAATGAATTCAAAATATAATTTATGAATCCAAGAAGTGATGTAATTAGGGTAAGTGATTTATGTTATTGTATTAACAATTGATCCTGATAAGGAAAAAGGTTTTGTTTCCTTAAAATAACCATATAATGTATTTTATAGTTGGATATTCAATGGAAATGTGTTATATAATTGAAGGTTCATCATGGATTTTTCAAAATTGGTTTCATTTTTGAATAATCATACATAAGATATAGTCATACTGATATGGGTTGGAGTATTTTAGTATTCTTTTAATAAGCTCAAAATAATTCTAATATCAAAATCTATTACAATACTACCTAATCCAGCTAAGGGGATTATTTCTTTATATGATGATTCAATAATTTCATTGGATTATATGCGTATGTATTATAATCATGTTGTACCTTACTGATATCATCATCATTATCTACAGGATATTAATTTCCCCACTCTTGATTTATATATTTTCATAGTTTATCATGTGCTTTTAGTTCGGTTGCACTATTATTCTAGGTAGAGGATAAACTAATTTCTAAATATAATTTTTTACCAATATATTTTCATAGAAATACATGACTCTAAAAAAAGGTGATTTTTGGAATAATTAAATAATTTGACATTGACATATCATATATCTTATATACATGTAGTGATGTTGTAGACGATTTTTGTAGGAATGTTCCATCACAATCAATTTTGGAATCTTGTGAGGAGTGATACTTATTTGGATTTTCAAACATTTATATCCAAAATATTTGGAATATGTATCTCGTATGGTGTAGAGTAGTGTTTAGTAATCATCATCTCCTCATGAATCTATTCATTGGATTTACAATCTGTATGATGATTTCAAAAGAATTTTAATAACCCCATATTGTGGGGATACCCTTTCTAGTTGGCCTCCATTGACGGAATATTTTCCCAAATTTTTATATTGGTTTTTCATTCCATAATCTTTTCGGAGCTAAGATTAGTTATTTTATCACAGTTCTCCATAGGCTATTCATCTAGATACTAAAATGAATTATTACAAAATAAGATGGTGGTTTTGGTTAATTTGAATGAAGCCTGAAATTATTTTTTATGTTTCTCTCTATGACTCATTCAAATATTTAATGGTATAGAATTATAATCATTATTTTCCCCCATCCTCATCTACTGTTGTTTCGAGACAGGTTATTATATTACAATTGTTTCCAATGTAGAGGAATATTATCTTATTGTGATTGATCAGTTGGAAAATTAAAATCACATAATTTGGATTCAGCACATTTCAAATGTTGAAGATCTAGGTTAGCTGTATGAGAAGTGATTTTGATGTTACATGGGGTTCAATCATCCATTGTTTCAAAAAGGAATACTACGGTTACATTTATGGTTAGGAGGACTCATTTAGAGATCAGGGAGACTCATTTTAGATTGATTATATATAACCATGAAAAGAAATACGATCCGAAATTGAATTATATTATGAAAATGGACTTCATTCTCTAATATTATTTCATTGATTAATATTATCTTTGTAACACATCAAAACATTGTTAATTATTTTTGTCGAAATAATTTAAGCTTTTGTGTTTTTCCATTTCACATAACAGTAATGAAAAGAATTTTTTAATTTTTAATAACAATATTTTGATTATATTATATGGAAAATCATTAAAATTGCACACGAAATTAAATTTAAAATTTTATCACCCTCTACAAATCACACCCGAGCTAGCTTTCATTATACACAACAATGACTTCCCCTGATGGCATGTGTAATTCACAATATAGAGTTTTACTAATACACATTTAATTATTTAATATTTAGAAGTTGTCAAATTATTACTTATTAAAATGGTTATCTAAATTATAGAAGTGTATGATTAAAAAAATTATAAAATAAATTCATTTGTTACAAATTAATTTGAAAAAAATGACAACCAATTTAATAAAAATGAAAATATTAATATTCCCACAACACCATTTTACAATAATAAATAAAATTAATATTAACTATTGACTGATCTTAATGCAATATAAATGTTAAATATTCAATAAATTATGTTTTATATTCATCAAATAAATTTAATAAACATAAGGTAAGAAAAAAATCTAATTGTTTGATTAAAACCAAATATTTTTATCATATAATTTTTAACACCTTTTAATGCGAAACCCATTTTAAAATCACATTTTTGTATCTATTATATAATTAAAATAAAAAATCATATTTTAATGTGTAATATAATAATTTTTAAGGGTAAATATTTTGATATTTTTCTATGCGGTTTAATTTTTTTAATGAATAATGAAAATACTGAATTTCAGTTCAAAATATCATTTTCATTTAATTTATTTCTACAGATAAATTTCAATTTAAAATGGTTTTATTTTATAATTAAATAATATTTTAATCAATCATTATAAAATATGTCATTGGAATTAATTTCACTTTGAATTTTAATTTAATAACATATCAAACTTATGAACATTTTAATTTTAAAGCCTACATTGTCGACCCAAGTGCCGGATATAATTTTAATCAATTATTACAAATTATTTTTTATGAATTTTGAAACAATTAATTCATATTTGGAATCCACATAATTAATAATTTCATATAATTTCATATTAGTTATTGACCCAATTAATTAGTGGACATAATAAAAATTAATTACATCGTTTTATATAAAAATGAGCATCACTAAAGAGTAATCCTTAAACGTAAGGTCCTACTATCATATGAATCATTTTAAAATTCCATTGAATGGACATATATCAACCTTATAATGAATTTTATAAACATTGGAACACTAATGTATCCACTTTTCGAGGGATAAAAATTGGTGGAATTTCTTTTCCCAAAATTTACCAGAGTGCCACTCCTCGACCTTTATAAAAGGAATAATCTACTCTCACATTATCACCATTATCATGCCACTTCGGATCAAAATATTTCACTCCAAAAATTTATTCAATGTAAATACCCTCATCATAGAATCATCAACAATTGTATAAGGCAATTCTAGGATTCACTTTTATAGAACCAAAAATAGCTACCTAAAAAAGTGTAAACTTTTTCATCTAGTTATTTTATAATATTTCCATAATACGCCCAATAAAGTATTCTTATTACATGACTGTGTAACAGAAATATTATCATTAACATTCAAGGCTGTTTTTTTCAATTCTTATATATTCACATACACACACTTCAATTTGATAGCTACTGACTATAATATTTATGGGAATGGTGCACTACCGCCTTGTGATATGATGATTGTTAATTTTTTTTACCACTTATCATGGTGGATATAATAGTTAAACCCATATTTAAATATGTTATATATTATATTTAATATTACTTTATGATTATTTAATCCTTTTATAACACATATAATTATTCTTTACCTTTGGTTTAAATATGATAATTTTGTTTGAGGTAGTGTGGACTAGTGCACCCTCAAAGAGATGTGATTCTTTAACTCACTAAATGGAATTTATTGAAGAAAATATTAGAGAAATTATATCATATAAATGAAATAATAATGATAATTTAATGATATATACATAATCTAATATATTATTTTATTTCTTTCTTACACTACATCAAAAAAACAAAACCATCATTCATTTGTACATATAGCCTACTGACTCCATGAATGATATAATCAACTTCATATTAATATAAATTGTTATAATATACATAAAGATAATATTATTAATATTTTTATCATGTTTTATATTATTTAATTAATTATATATGTATATGTACCAGTGCTATAACAAATTAATGCACATGTGAAAAAAACAAATAGTTCTTAATGTGTAACCTTAACATAGAATTGTTTATAGCTGGATAATATAAATTCATACTAAAATATATATATATAACGAAATAAAAGAATAGTTTTCTATAAAATATGTTTAAAAATCATATATATATTATAAATGTTGTTCTTATGAGTACGATGAGAGTCATGACACAAGATAAGAGAATTTCATCTCACCTTTTTATTATTATGAGATACATGATTTATTCGATACTCCTTACTTTTGTGTGGTTTTTATGATGATAATGAATTTATTCTATGAATTGTAAGCATAACATTTTTTTATTTTTATATGAATTATATAATTTTTATTTCATGGGGTTTATGATTCAAAATTTACCAAATCGTTAATGTAATTATATCTCAATTTTCGATCATTGGGACTCATGTAAGGTTATGAAAATATAATTTACCATGAGGTTAATATATTGCGTTTGGATTTTTATATCATTACATAACATATTTTCCTGATATTTTAAGATTCGTGTGATTTAACATTATCACATAGTGAGTGAGGTTCAATTTTACCAAGTGGTAAGGGTTTATTATAACTCTCTCATTGTTTTCGAGATTGTTTATGTTTATGCTTCCACTAATGAGATATCATGATCCACCTCTCAAGAACTATATTTAATTTTAATATCCTCTAGTAATTGAAGACATATGAATGTATTGGTAACATTTTACAATATTTGGTACATATGATAGTTAAAATACTTCTTTTAAGAAATCCCAGATTTACCCACTCTTTGGTCAAATATAATTATTATTTTAGAACCATGTATTTTAAAAAGGTTTTACAATAGTACTATACTATTAAATTTTAATATTTATATCTCATTTTTACCCTTTTATTATTTTAAAATATTTAACAAAGGAATATTCTAGTTTCTTTTTAAATATGAAATTTTTCAATAAGTTTTTCCTTTAAAATTAATATTCTTTTTACCCTGAATGACATATACAATGCTATCATCATTCATTTATATGAAACCAAAATAGTGTTTTAAAAATGATAACTATAAAAAAATGTTTTTTAATACTAATTTTAAATGAAATGGTTTTGAATAGTTTTTAATGAATCTATTATATGTTTTTATGGATATTTTATGAAATATTCCATTATAAATTTTTAGTAAAATAGGTTTTGAATGGTTTTTTTTTTTAAAAATAAAAATTTTAAAGAAGAAATATATTTTACTAATGATATATTTGGGAAAGAGATTTATAATTTCTTTCCATATAAGATGGCATCTGTTAATGTTAATCAAGGATTTATAGGATATTATATAAATGTTTTATTCATATTCCTTCTCTGAATTGTATTTTATTTGATTTAATTATGTTTATGGAATCAATTTCACTTTCATGAGTTATAGGCTTTTAAAACAAGCTTATTTTCACAAGTAAATATTTCATGAAGTTATTACGGGACTTATCTACATTGATATGAAATGATGTAATGTAATATTAAATATATCAATTTCATTTCATGGTTTATGATATTATGTTTACAAAAACCATCTCTTCTCATGGGATATTATGTGATGAATGTTTTGTGGAACATGAATGTATGATTTCATTTTGTTACGAGCGGACCTATATCTCCCCAAAATAAATTTGGTAATGATGGATGAATCATGAGTATAAATATTATATTTGAACCTGAAAACTTGATTAAAATTTTATCCATGGGCATGGTTTCATTTATATAAATTTATGGGTGAACCTGATTACATGATCAAAATGTTATTAGTGAACTTTATTATGTGTTCATAAATATATATGTCAAACTTATTACATGTTCACATTGTTTTTCCTGGACCTTGTTTTTTGTCTATAATTTTATGATTGAATATAATTACATATTTGAAATCTTATGATATCAAATAATTTCATTTTTACAACATTATGGGTTGAAATAGTTTCATGTAAATAAGACTTTCATAGGGCCCAATTTCAGGTCCTTAAAATATTTTTGGAAACTATTTCTAGTTATACATGTTCACTATGTTATATAATGATATGTATACCTCAATTCAATGAATTTTTCCTATATTATTCTTTCATTTATTTTAATATTGAATTCATTCTCATTCAGTTCTAATGAACTGCAAATCACTATTCCATGATTCAGGTTTATGATCATTGATATGTATGGTATGATCTTCTAATGGCCATAATCATGTTCTTATACCCATATATTCATGATATACATATGAATTTACATTATTTATTCCTAATGAAAAATATAGCTAACCACTTTCTTATGTCTCCATTACCAAGGCTATGATGAATGTATTTTATGTATACTTGATAAGGGGGATGATCTGTGTGGGAAAAAATAAAGATATTTAACTATGATAGAAGAGTTTGTTCCATGATTCCAAATAAACTAAACTAATATGGTCCTTGAGACTCCATTTTTTTTAATGTTTTATGCATTTATCAATATGTGTTGTAATTTCTATATACACAATCATTACATCATTATAGTTTAAATAAAAGATAATGTTTAGTTACCCATTGTAATCATGGATGATAAGTAATTATTGATAACACAATGTACATCCCTAGGGATATGTCCAAGGATAAGGAAATGTATTTAAAAAATTAACTAATTTTTTGGTATAGGATAGATACATGGTTCCCCATAAATACATTCATAATGGATAATACAAGTCGATGTGGCTCTAGAACAGATGTACCTAGGAATAAAAACATCATCAAAGTGTTCTAGGCTCAGATCAAGATCACATGGTAAATGATAATGGGACTTGCTGCACACCAGGATTGACAGTCCTGGTGGATGTGTATTTGGAATTCATAATCTCCTCATAAATAATCAATAATTATTGATATATATATAGGTTATGAATAAACTAGGAAAATTAATGGGGTCATATATTAAATAAGGTATCGTTATTTAGAAATCCTATAAGTGATTATTCATGATTATGCACTTATTACTTATGATAAATGATAATTATTCGATGATTTTTTCTTATTAAATTTATAGAACCTAAAGGAACCGCATTATTGGTGATTATAATCAACAATGAAACAATAGCCCTCCTAACGACATAAATGCAATGGATTCTAGAATATAAACCCACTTGGATATAATATCACAGCCATATCAATCGATGAATGATGTTGAGCTTCAAAATGTTCAATGGAGGGAACAATGTTCTATTGAGTCCTACTTGACGAATCATCAAAATTCTTGCAATAGGAATACTGATCCACTATTTGTTATACAATATATCGATACCACTAAAAATATATTATTCATATTCTAGTTCTCGGATCATGGTACTGTTATTTTGGATGTTTATTGGTTAGATGTTGAAGCAGGCATGTGGTGTACTCTAATAAATAATATGAGAATCAAACATGAATTCTAATCCATGTATTAGGATGAGTTCATAAACATATTTTTCAATAAGTTCAATCATATTGTTCTTTTTAAGAAGATGGAAAACAATATCCTTTAGATGAAGCAAAAAAAATTTTGATTCCGTCTTTATCTATATGGCTAAAATAAAAAGAATTGTGAGGTATGATTATTTTATTATTGTCCAACATGAATGTAAAATTGATTGTTTCATTAGTTTCTTAATGAAAATTCATAGATTGGAGCTGGAAAAAAATTATAACAATATCTACAATGATATTGTTCGTTCTGCAATAAAATATTAAAATGGTGGTTGGAGTTACCTATCAATCTCATGGTTTTAAAAAGAATATGTTTACCATGTTAATAGAGGAAACAAAAATCCATGGACAAAAGAAAGAAATTGAAATCCATACATGCCGAAAATGTGGAAAAGATCACCTAGGAGACATCTTGAAAGGAGAATGATGGTTGTTCAAATGTGGAATTCATAGAAACAAAGGAAGATAATGATGAAGTGATGGGAAAATTAAATTCATTGAAATGTGTGGAGAGAAATATCAGTATAATAATCCACACATACTCTAGTGTATGAATTACATGGTTTTTTAGAATTATTCTAATCAATGCCCCAATCTAGATATAATATGGATGTCAAGACAGAACAACCTATGTTGAAAAATAACAATGAGAATTATTATTAAATCACAATGGATGAAGTGAATAATTAAAATTAAGGGAAAACCTATCCTCCCCCACCAAATTAATAGGATCTAGTTTTACTTTTAATAAATAAACACTATAATAATATTGTTGTTAATCCTTTATTGAATACTGATAATATTATATCCCTATACAAGGATTTTGGAATAATAAAATCCCAATTATTGTTCCCTCACTTAAATGATAAAACCATGTATCCCATAAAAATTATTTTTGTATATGATAAGATCATTTTGAATGTAGAATGGGTGAATTATATTTTGGATGGCTTATATGGATAAACATTTATAGAATGGTTTGGTCAATATTTGATAATTTTTTATGATATTAATGTATTATCTCAACACATGGATACCTATTTATATTGAATAAAAAAATTGTGTTTATGGTAAATGAAGATAGATATGATGACTTTTCTTTGACCTCAATATCTGATAGTATAATTTAAATGAAAAAACTCACATTATTTTTGAAGTGTTTTTGATGAAGTGTAATTCCATCACTACAGAACCAATCAGTGAGATTGTTCATATTAATGGGAATAAAATCATGTATGTTTAATTTCGTTTTTAAATTCTTCAAATCATTGGAATGAATCAAGAAACCGAAAAGGTTATCCATGTTCGTTCTTTTCTGATGAATCAAATGGCCACTTATATAATCATGTATTTATGTATTTTTTAATTTTAAACATCCTTATATAAAATTATATATCACTCCCCATCAGGAAATGATAGTTATATTTGTAAGAACCTGGTTCTTAATTAGAGGTACAAGTTTCTTTTCTTATTTTTTCATTTCAGTTGTTTTTTGAGAAAACAAGGAAAATTTGGGAAATTTAATGGAATTATGTGTTACAACCTGTGTAGAAATAAATTCACACTATTTAGTTTTGTACATGTATGATGGGAATAATTTGTGTGTGGGAATGTTATCACCAAATAGATGAAAACCCTACTATACACCATGTACATTGTCACGACCCGCCTTCACTAAAAGATGGGAAGGGTCAGCAGATTGTCACGCCCTTCCTTCATTAAGTTAAAGGAGAGATAATGACCACCAAAACTCACCATCCATGGGTCCCTGAGTGGAGACCAGCACCAAGGGTATAAAATCACACACTAAATGGAAGGCACTACCCTTTTTCTTTTAATAGGACCGGGAGATAAGATAGTGAATCCTACAACACCAAAACTGAAATTAAAAGTAAAGCTAAGAACCATTCCCAATGCATGTTAAAAAAGTAAAATCCACAATGTATAAGGAGACTACAATGAAAAATTCCCAAATAAAGAACAACAACTACTACAATGATATGTCACAAGGTCTAAGCTAGTATGGTCTGTAATGATCCCCGAAGTCCTCCTGGAAACCCGAAAGTAGTTTTATATACATAGGGTGCACATACAATTATACTCATTAGGGAGAAACCGAAGTCTCTCTTGAAAAAGTGGAGAGGCATAGTAATGTCCTCTGAGAAAAGAGATAAACATGCACCTATCAAGGAAACTACCCACCCAAGCCTCACCAAGGCATAGTCCCCAAATAATGCAAGTCAAGTAATGTATAGTAATAGCACATCGATGTTTTGGTACTCTGCACATCTTTCCCACTGGTTATTAAGGACATCATACACATCGAACTAATCCTGCCATTCTCACAACAGACCCACTGCCACACCCTGCCTGCACACACATCAGCCATATCCTCACACAGTCCCACTGCGAAACGTCACCAGCACACACCTGGGCCATTACCGCACATCCCTCCCACAGACACATGGCCCACAACCACGACACATAACCATGCACGCAAACACCTGGGTCAGAACAACCACTGCCATGCCCGAAGACACCTGGGCCACATCTTGAAGACACATGGGAAACAACCTGCCTGCAAAAAACTGGTCCAACCACCACAACTTCCCCGCCTAAAGATTCATTGTATAATAATTGACTTCAGTCCATCACATCCTGCGCGGAGAGTCTTGGGATATTCGTGAAAGGGAGCAGAAAAGGAGCCACTAACCAGCCACTCATAGGAGTGTTGGAAAAAACACCCTTCCCCGTGAAATGGTGGTGTTCGGCACTATGTTCTCAACTTGGGTGGGGCGTGAATAAGAAACACAAAAACTAGAAGTATATGTATAGGTAACAAGAACTCACCCAATCTAGGTTTTTCATCAGCCAGCCTAAAAGACACTATCCTTACTAATCATTCATAAGAGAAGAGAACATCAACCATGCCCAAGTCACAACTCACACCAAACCAAATCTCCATGTCCCATCCTTGCTTTCATGTTTAGTAATAATGTTTAATTAAATTTCTGCACCTACTTGGGAAAATAACAGCATATGTACAAAACAAGGTAAAATGTTAAATCTAAAAGCAATTTAAACATTCGCACCCAGTTCTATTGCAAAGTGACAAGAACAAAGGGATAAGAGAGATCCCTCAAAGTAATGGAACCAAAGAAAACCCCAAGATACAGCCCCATGTCCCCATAATCCAGGAGACAATGATTTCTCAACAATAGAGGATCCCACCCCAATTCATTATATAGGAAGAGTAATCACATAGCCTCAAAATATAATAACATGGGATACCATCCCCACTGGCATCGCCCCTTCGATCTGAGACTCCATCCATGAAAACCATAAGTTCACTCGCAACGTCCCATGAAAACAACCTAACCACTACCACCAACACAAGGCAGGACCATGCATGTATCTTAAGATTAAAAACATTTAACACACTCTGTGATTTCAATTCCACTGGGCTTAAACCGGGGTTATCATAGAAAGAGGTTGATCCTGGTGCTTCAAATTTATTTTGTCGAATATACGTATTTAACCAGTTTCCTTTACAAAGAAAGGGGTTAACTACAAAAATTCTAGCCCACTATACATCACAATGGGTAAGGGTTTATTAATACACATAGAAAGGCTACTGATGGCCATGATTTTCACTAGGCATTAGCCTGAACAATTCAGAAATAATTAATCATGAATGAGGAGAAAAACAGAGAAGCATCATTGATCACACCCATCCCGTTCATTCTATAGAAACTATTTATTATCTTCATTAATGTTTTTTTCATCCAATTCTAAAGAAACAGTAGCGTACCCACCCTGCAAGATACACAAAAAAGAGATACGAAGGTGAAACCCCTACCTGACTGATCAAGGAGGAGTTTTCTCCATGCTCTAAGAATAGGGGATGCGCGATTTGCAGGGCTCCGACACAGGTGCACCTCTTTCCTCAGGAATAAAGTACTTCAATGCACAAGGAAGAGGAGACTAGCCAAGAGGAAGGAGAATAAAATCCAGCGTGATAAATAGATTCGATCACAATGTTATGGTATAAGAAATTTGAATGCCTTGGAAGTTGCCTCATGGTTCTTCCACGCGGTTGGGTGGATACACATGACTGGTTTAATTGATATTTAATATTGAGGTTTCTTGGAATTTTTAGATATTAAATATGGCTTAAAAACAGCCTTGAAACGCATTAAAAGGTTAAAAAGGCGCAAAAGAGGGGTTACGAGGAAGGCTGTAGAAGAAAATCTGGCCAAGGCATGGGTGACACTGATCTGTCTCACCGATCAGTCGCATCGATAGGTCTCCTCGATCAGTCTCCCCGATCAGTCTCACCGATCTGTCGTGCCGATAATCGGCAAAGGAAGGGGTCCTGAGGGTCTGGTTCATTACATTAGATACCTCTCAAACCATTCTCGCCCTCGAGAATCAAAACCAGGCCTGGAGGAAGGATGGGGGGATCCGAACAACCACCCTGGATGATATATCTCAGGAGTGAACCTCTCCGACATAGGAACACCTTCTCCCCTGAACAAACCCAAACTCCCTACCACTCCTTTCCCCCATGCAACCACGCAAAAAAAGGCTAAACCATCTGATCAAGTGGGGGAGAGGTTTCACTTCCTCCGTGTTAAGATACTATCCACTATGGGTGGAACTGACTCGCCTACACGTGTTTAGGTGCATCTTCTTTAATGTTTCCTAACTAGGTATCAGGTCCTCCCCTCCCCATTCTTTAGAAAACTTCAAACACACATCCACAGAAAATGAAATTGTGCATCCATAGATGGAAAGGTAAGCATTACACAACAAACAAGTTCTAATCCAACAGGAAAAACTCAAAACAACTACGGGTACTAGGCACGTATATGCGCTTCCCTCTCCCACGTACTTTCCTCAAGCCCACCATGTCTCCGTAACACACCAACCAACGTAATAGTTCACCCACGAAGCACTCCCCCCTTACGATCCTTGATCTTGATTGGTCGTTCTATGAAGGTCGCTTCGCCTTCAAGATATAACTCTCCCCAATCAATGACGTGGGAGTCGTCGTGTAGATATCAACGCAACTGGGACACCTAGAATAAATCGTGTATCCTCAGTAGCGGCGGTGGTAGCGCTATCTGATAAGCCACTTCACCAACCTGTCGCAACACTTCAAAGAGTCCAATGAACCTGGGAGAAAGCTTACTTCCTGTGCCAAACCTCTGCTATCCACACCGAGGGGAGACCCATAAGAACACATTATCCCCGACCTCGAACTCTTAGGGTCTCCTCCTATTATTTTCATATGAATTCTGTCGGTCTCGAGTCACCTTCATCTTCTCTCGTATAAGCTGAACCTTATCTGTCGTGCTCTGCACCACCTCCGGGCCAATAACACCTGCTTCCCCAACATCAGTCTAGCACATGGGTGAGAGACACGACCGTCCATATAGGGATATGAATGGAGCCATGTCAATGGTAGAGATATGGATATTATTGTAGGAAAACTCTACCAGTGGAAAGTGTCGCACCCATGATCCCCTATAGTCTAGAATACATGCCCGCAGCATATCCTCAATGGTTTGGAAGGTAAGCTCTGTCTGTCCATCTGTCTGAGGGTGGAATGCAGTGCTAAGATGTAGTTGTGTGCCAAAATCATACTGAAATCCCCTCTAGACTAGTGAGGTAAAATGTTCATCCCTTTCCGAGACCATGGAACTGAAAACTCCATGCAACCACACTACCTCATCTACATACTTCCGTGCTAGAGCATCCACTGCACTCGACTCATTAATCGCCGGATAGTTATCCTATTTCGTCAACCATTCCACTACTACCTAGATGGAATTGCAGCCTCCTTGATCATTGGGTAGTCCTGTCACGAAATCCATCGATATGTCTTCCCACTTCCACTCGGGGACATCTAAAGGTTAAAACAACCCACCTGGAACACGGTGTTCAGCCTTTACCTACTGACACACTATGCACTTGGCCACAGACTCTGCCACAACTCGTTTTACCCCAGGCCACAAAATATGTCTCCTCAGACCCTGGTACATAATGGAAACTCTTGGGTGTACCGCTAGGGGTGATTTGTGGAACTCACTAAGAACCTGGATGCACATTGCCTCTAGAACAAACAACTTTCCTCGAAATAGCATTTGGTTCTGACCATCCTCTGTCCACCCTTCCGTAGCATTTCCCTAGTCAACTCAGTGGCACATCACTTCACTCTCCGAGTCTCCCCACCGAGACTCCTCCGCCTGACGCAACAGAGAAGACTATACTATCATCTGATACTGGAATCCCTCACCATTATCCATCCTCACACCAAAGTGCAAGGCATCCAACTCCTCCATTGCTTTCCAAGCGTCTGCCGATTCTTGGACCACATCCTTCTACAACCAAATTCTCAAAGAATCATCCACTACATTCCCTTTTCCAGAAGTGTAGGAAATATCGAAGTCGTAATCCTGGAGGAACTCAATCCACCTTTGCTGCCATTAGTTTAGGTCCCACTGGGAGAAGATATACTTCAAACATTTGTGATATGTGAAGAATAATAAGCGTTCTCCGATGTGGTTATGCTGCCACAAATTTAGTGCGAAAATGACAGCTACAAGCTCCAGATCGCGGGTGGAATAATTACGTTGATGAGGGTGTAGCTGCCTAGACGCATAAGAGATAACCCCATGTCACTACATCAACAAACATCTGAGGCCCTTCCCTTAAGCATCACAGAACACCTCATATGCCGTCCCTTCTTCTGGTAGTCTCAGGACTGGGGCACTAACCAACTTCTCCTTCAAATAGCTAAAGGCTGCCTCACACTACTCACTCCATGTGAAACCCTGGTCCTTTTTGGTCAAGGCTGTCAAAGGGGAAGCAACTCGGTAGAAGTTGGGTACAAACCTCCGATAGAAACCTGCCAGCCTGAGGAAACTACAAACCTCTACCACGTTCTTGGCTGTTTCCAAAGAAACAACTGCCTCAACCTTTGATGGGTCCACTGTTACCCATTTTTTGGACACTACGTGATCATGGAATTGCACTTCTCGTGTCTAGAACTTGCATTTAAACATCTTCCCATAGAGCTAGTGCTATCAGAGGACCTCAAAAACCGTCCTTAGGTGCTCTGTGTGTTCCTCCTATGATCTTGAATAGATCAGGATTTCATCAATAAACATGACTATGAACCGATCAAGATACTCCTGGAAGACTGAGTTTATAAGCCCCATGAACATAGCTAGGGCGTTCGTAACACCGAAAGGAATTACCAAAAACTCAAAGTGCCCATATCTACACATAAAGGTCCTATTCGAGGTATTTTTCACCTTTACCTTGAACTGGTGATACCCAGACCGCGGGTCGATCTTCGAAAACCATCATGATCCCTTCAAATGATCAAAGAGATCATCTTTCCTTGGAAAGGGGTAGTGATTCTTAATCGTCACCTGATTCACCCTCTTGTAGTCTATACACAACCTGAGACCACCGTCCTCCTTCTTTTCGAACAAGACTGGAGTGCCCCACGGTGATGCAGTCGGTTGAACAAAACCCTTATTCATCAGATCGTCTATCTGAATACGCAACTCCCATAGCTCAAAAGGTGCCATCCGGTTGGGAGCCATCGAAATCAGACGAGCACCAGGCTGCAATTCTATCTGAAACTCGATATCACGTCGAGGGGGTAGAGTCTTCACCTCCTTAGGGAAGACATCCATAAACTCACTGATGTTCCCTAGTACTTCCACCATCTCAGAATCCACTGACTCTCCTAACAGCTCGGTTAACAAGGAAAGGAGGGGTTCCACTCGCCTGCTTCCCTTCTGGCCACTCCGCTCACCGGTAAAAGTAACACGCCGACCACCCATGTCTGAGAACACAACTGTTCCTCGAAAGCAGTTGATGACGACACCCACAGAGAAAAACGAGTCGATTCCTAGAATGACATCGTATGGCGGTATCTGCAATAGTAGTAGATCCCTGACTGACTGATGTGGCCCTATCATTAGTCTGCATCCTCTACAAATAGATAACAAGTTGGTCTAACCTCTGACTGGTGTGATCAACATTAGGGGCACTGTAAGAATCTCAACATCAAGACCCATAGCATGGGCCATAATGGGTGCAAAAAAGGAGTGTGAAGCTCCTGTATCAAACAAGGCATAAGAAAGGGTACTGGACAAACTGATAATACCTCAAACAACCTCAAGTCCCGCTAGAACTGCTGCCTCCGCGGCGTGCAACTTTCCATGTCCCGCTCCTCTTCCCCTCGTCTGTCAGCCACCTCCCAGACCACGCCCTGGTCTAGGTCATTAAGGAGTGACCTGAGGACGGCCACCCCCTGCAACGTCATCCCTTGTAGGATAGGGAGCTCGATGCCCCTGCTGCTGCTGAAAGGGCCTAGTTGGAAGCTGCTACTGAGGCGGGTGCTGGGCCAGTCTGCCAGTGCCATACTGAACTCAGTCCGGGCATTGATTTCGGAGATGTCCATTGCTCCCACAGAAGAAGAACCTCAGTCCTGGGCCCGAAGGGAAATGGTGAGGACCGAGTGAACGGTATAGGAACTGTTGTGGCTGGCTCCCTACTGGTCGTAACCTAGAGGGTCCCGATGTAGGACGTTTGGTTCTGAAGGCCTTTCCCTTTGACGGGCCTAGCTGAATCCCATCTTGTGACACACTGCCTAGCGTGTGCATACTCTCCACCATCTCTGCCTTCTTATGGACCTCCATGTATGTAGGCAAGGTGATGGGGGTATGATTGTACTGGAGGGGAGGTCAAAGTGCCTCCTCTAAACATCTCTCCCGAGTCTCCTCATCCAGAGAGAGGTCTTGAGCAAAGCCGAGGAGATCCTTGAACTTGATCCCCAGCTCCCTTATCGACATACTCCCCTGATGAAAGGAGAGTATCTCCTGCCTCTTCTTTTCCTTCATCGTAGAAGAGAGTAATTCCCCCCGGAACTCCTTCTTGAAATCATCCCATGCCACCTCAACCTCTCTCCTCTCCCCCAGGTAGAGTGTCCAACACTGACGCACTTCACCCCGCATCTGGCTGATGGCCAAAGGAACCCAGTACTCAGTCGGAGCCCAGATCAAGCCGGAAACTATCACCAGCTCCTCTAGCCATCCCTCCATCTTCATGTCAAAGGTGCGACCCTGGTACTTCTCGAGGGTCTATCACTGGAAGGCACGAAACATTTTATTCCACTGGTCGCACTCCTCCTCCCAATCATCCCTATGCGGATCGGTCAAGTCATCTTTTTGGGCCTTGATCGCCCGTACAACTTGTGGTCGTCTCCCGGGTGCCACAGCTACAAGGTAAACAAGGAATGCCTAAGCCCAAGTAGTACAGAATATTGTTCTTAAAACTTCTAAAACATCTTATTTATTTCAAATTCCCAAAACACCCCAGAAACACGGGAACACAAGTCATTATGATTCATGTACCTTTACTAGGGTCTCTACCCTGCAATCAGGGTGGCCTCACTTGGTCGTTCAGTAGGTCCAGAGTCCTTGCATCAGATCACGGGGGACCATAAAATCTCATGTCCTAGCCGGTCTTTTCTGTCCAAATTCACACACCAAGTTCAACTAACACTATTTCCCTACCATCCCATGAAATCCTCACTATGCCTATCTCTAGACTCCATCCTATCTCTCAACCTCTCTCTCATTCCATTCTGTCACGACCCACCTTTACCAAAAGGAGGGAAGGGTCAGCAGATTGCCAGGCCCTTCCTTCTTTAAGATGAAGGAGTGATAATGACCCACAAAACCCACCTTCAATATGTCCTAGAGTGGCGACCAACCCCAAGGGTATAAAATCACACACTAATTGGAAGGCATTGCCCTCTTTCTTTTAATAGGACTGGGAGATAAGATAGTGAATCCCACAAAACCAAAACTGAATGTAAAAGTAATGAAATGAACCATTCCCAATGCATGTTACAAAAGTAAAATACACAATGTATAAGGAGACTACAAAGCAAAATACCCAAATAATGAACAACAACAACTATAATTATCTATAACATGGTCTGAGATAGTACGGTCTAGCACGATCCCCGATGTCCTCCTGGAAACCTGAAAGCAGTTTTATATATGTAGGGTGTGTATACAAGTATAATCAGTAGGGAAAAACCGAAGACTCTCGTGAACAAGTTGGGAGGCATACTTATGCCCTGTGAGAAAGAAATAACCAAGCACCTAGAAAGTAAACTAAGCACCCAAGCCTCACCAAGGCACACTCCCAAAATAACTCAAGTCAAGAAAATGTAATGAAATAAAACATCGATGTTTGGGTACCCCGCGCCACATTCCCACTGGTTATTAAGGGAATCCTATGCATCGAACCAATCTCGCCCTTCTCACTACAGTACCACTGCCACACCCCACCCGCACACACATGGGCCATATCCTCACGCAGTCCAACTTCCAATCCTCTCCCGCACACACCTAGGACACAACAGCACATACCGCCTGTAGACACCTGGGCCACAACCACTACACATAACCATACCCGCAAACACCTATGTTAGAACAACCACTACCATGCCCGCAGACTTCGGTTCCTCATCTAAAAGACACTTGGAAGACAACCTTCCTATAAAAACCTCATCCAACCACCGCAACTACCCCTCCCTAAGATTCTTGGACAAAGAATGGACTTCAGGACATCACAGCCTACCCGATGAGGCTTGGGAAATTCCGGAAAGGGAGGATAAAATGAGCTAATAACCAGCAACTCATAGTAGTGTTTGAAAAAACACCCTCCCCCATGAAATGGGTGTGTTGGGCACTAAGTGCTCAACTTGGATAGAGGGTGAATAAGAAACACAAAAACTACATGTATATGTATAGGTAAAAATCACTCAATCAATCTAGGTTTTTCTTCAGCCAACCTAAAGGACACTATCCGTACTATTCATTCATAAGAGAAGAGAACAACACCCATGCCCAAGTCACAACTCACACCAAACCAAATCCCTATGTCCCATCCTTGCTTTCATGTTCAGTAATAATGTTTAAATAAATTTATGCACCTACTTGGAAAATTAACAGCATAAATAAAAACCAAGGGAAAATGTTACAGCCAACATCAATTTAAACACTATCACACAGTTCTATTTCAATGTCACAACAACAAAGGGATAAGGAAGATACTTCAAAGTTCTGGAACCAAATAAAACCCCATGATACTGCCCCATGTCCCCAGAATCCAAGAGCCAATGGTTATTCAAAAATATAAGATCGCACCCCAATTTGTGATATAAGCATAGGAATAACACCGCCTCAATAATAACAATAGGGGATCCCATCCCATGCAGCATCCCCCCTTCGATCTAATCCCCAATCCAAGAAACCCATATGGTCACCCACAACGGCCTGTGAAAACAACCAAACCACTACCACAAACACAAGGCTGGCCCACGCGGGTATTTTCAGATTTAAAATATTTAAAACACTCCATGATTGCAATTCCACTGGGCTTAAACCTGGGTTATTATAGAAATGAGTTCATCCGGGTGCTTCCAATTTATATAGCCGAATATACGTATTTAACCAGTTTCCATTGCACATCAAGGGGTTTACGACCAAAATAAAATCCAATTAAACATCACAAGGGTTAAGGGTTTATTAATCCACAATGAAAGGCCACCAACGACCATGATTTTCAGTAGGCGTAAGGACACACAATTTAGAAATCCTTAATCATGAAAGAGGAGAAAAACAGAGAATCATCATTGATCACACCCATCCCCTTCATTCTTTAGAATCCATTTATTATCTTCGTTACTGTTTGGTTCATCCAATTCTATAGAAACAGCAGCGTACCCACCCCGTAAGATACACAGAAATGAGAGACGAAGGTGAGACCCCTACCTCACTGATCAAGGAGGAATTTTCTCTACACACTACGAATAGGGGATGCGTGATTTTCAGTGCTCCGGCATAGGTGAACCACTTGCCTCGGTAACAAAGGACTTCAACGCACAAGGAAGAAGAGACTGGCCCAGAGGAAGGAGAATAAAATCAAGAGTGATAAATAGATGATATCCCAATGTTACATGATAAAAAATTTGAAATCCATAGAAGTCGGATCGTGGATCTTCCACATGTTTTTGTGGTTACACAAAACTAGATTAATTGTTATTTAATAGGGAGGTTTCTCGGGATTTTTAGATATTAATAATGGCTTAAAAACGGCCTTGAAACGCTTCAAAAGGTTAAAATCCCAAAAGTTGGGTTACGGGGAAGGCTGTAGAAGAAAATCCCGCTAAGGCAGGGTGACACCGATCAGTCTCACTGATCTTGTAACACCACAAGCTTATATAGTACGCTTCTCTTTGAATAATGCAGTACTGTGTGTTGTATGCAACATCGAGTTCTAACACACACCACAACCGATCAAACTAGCCGTTATGAATAGTAATACATAGTTTTTGAAATTTTAATAATTTTATCTCTCAAAATGGACTTCATTTTTAGATTCGGAGTATCAAATTTGGCCTAAGGTGAAATTTTGGTACATTTCGGATAACTATAATATTTTGATGAATAGTGAAAATTACTAAATTTTAATTAAAAACAACATTTTTAATCCAAATAATTAATATTGATAAATAATGAATTTGAGTGGTTTTAAAGTATATTTATAATATATTATTACCATTTAATATAATTTTGGTCATTGGACATAATTTCACTATTAAAACGAACATAAACAAGTATCAATCTTTTGATAGTTATTATATCTTAAAAACACACTTATTGTTTTGACAGCGGGAATTAATTTTAAATTAATTTCTGCCACTTCTGTGTTTTGAATTTGGAAAAATGGATTCCATATTTATAATCAGTATGTTCAAATTTTTTAAATAGGTAAATTTTATTTTTAGACATTTTGAATAATTACTTCGGTAAATATTTTATTTACCATGGTTAAAGGGTAAATCCCGTAAATAAAGGTAAAAAATTATATTATAATAATAAAAAATTGCACTAAAACGAGTCCTAACCTTATTGGTTGATACATGTCTGACCATGGGCATCATTGGGTCGATTTTGGGACCCCATGATGCCACTTTTAAGTGATGGGGACACTTTATTTTAATTAAGTTAAAATAAATACAAAAATGACAAAAGCATATATCTTTTAGAAAAACAATTTTTTACATGGGGTTATATATGTTAGAGTTTTGACTATAAATATTCATTAGAAATATAACAAGAATTAATACATAATTATTTTTTATTTATAATTTTTAGATATTATATAATTTTATTTATTTATTACCCAATGGTGATTCAGTAATTACCATAATAGTGAAAACTTAAATTGATTGATATTATAGATTACCAAATAAATATAATTTGAGACTTTTTATGAATTACACTAATTTTATAGGTTAATATGGAATGTTAGGAATTATTTAATTAACTTTTTTTGAAGTAATAATTCTGTTATGATTTTTACAAAAATCAATTATTGAATAGTGTCAAAATTGACATAAAAGAGTTTTTAAAACAAATATTATATTATTAATTGATATTAAATTCATAAAAATCTAAGGTTCGGCAAAAAGACTTATATCATGATATTTTTATCTTTAATGTACCACATGGGGGTATCTTGAATTTATATAGTATGTTTATTAACCATATAATATAAAAATACAAAGAGACATTGTAAAAATGAAACTAATTAACTAAGAGTTAATACTTAAAGATAAGGTTAGTTTAATGACCCCAACCTTTTTAAATTATATTGTTTGAGTGTTTTTCGACCTATACCCACCTTAACATTGAAATAATCCACATTGGAGCCATTAGAAACCGAATATGAATTTATTATAAAATAATATTTCTAGCTTTTTCAAAGGTGCCCCTCACCCCTCTTATAAAAGGGCACTCCCCCTTCTCTTTAATTAACACCTTAAAATCCTTTTGCTTCGGCCAAAATCTTCCATAATACTCTATAAACTTCCCTCGCTTCATCCTAGAGGCCTTCCTTTATTCATAAAGACAACCTAGGAGCCCTTTTGATCAAATCAAAAGGAAGAACCCGAAGAAGAGGTAATGATTTCACCACCCTTTTCCATGTTCCTCTCTTCTTCCACTTCTTCTTCCTTTGTTATTACCATTATAAAATAATAAACCCATAATATTATATATAATGTGATTTTATTATAAATATGGTACAACCATATTCAGTATTCAATCCATCCTTTGAATAACATGTCACCATACGTGCGTACGTACGGCTTACCGTCACCATGTCGTGGTGTAATTGTTATTTAATAAATCAATATTTGGATGGGTATACTAATTATTTATAATTCATGTAAATAATAAATATAATATGATAATAATTATTTATATATTATATACCATCCAATTATATATTATTTTAATATCAAAATAATGATATTGTTGCTAGTGCGTACGTACGGACTACAGTCTCCACAAACGCGATGAGATTCATTCTCCATCGTATCCATTCAAGAATAATTATCATTTGATGATTTAAAAATAATTTTTAATTAATTTATCTAATTCTGGATATTAATAAGATACAACCTATCCATTACAAACATGTCTTACGTAATAAAACATATAAAAGAAAACGAGTAAGCTAACACCCGAAACGACGATAATTCTATGATATTATTAACAAATCTATGTTAAAAGATCATATATGATATAATATTAATGTATATGATTCTTGAATAATTTAATAACAATTATTTCACCATTATACATCAGGTTAACCTACCCCCAACCAAGGAAAATTACAAGGTAATGGTTTATTTAGCAATCTCTTCGTTATCCGAGGTTGTTTATACATAATAATCTACTGGGATTTCTTTATCATCCACATCCATGATTCTTAAAAATTTATTTCAAATAATTCTTCCTATTTTATAGACTATGGTATAAATTCATTTATACCCATGTTGACTTTTATAAGTGGTTTATAAAGGAATATTTCTGTAATTTTTCAAACAAGGTCCTTTTTAACCTTTTCGACAGAATTAAGATAAGAATGTTTTTTAACTTATATGGTGGGTGTAGCTATTTTCCACCGTTATAAAATCATAGAAGCATCCCTTAAAAGATTATAAGAATATTTTCAAAGAAAATTTTTTATTTTATAAATATATGACTCTTAAATGATTTCAAAATAGAATGAGATATTTCTCTAAAAATAGTTTTGATTTCATCTATGTCAACATCTTTTGATAGATTGTACGCTTATTTGAAGTTTATTTATATTTTATTGATGTTTTGGTGATATGTTTCACTATGGATGTGCTATTTTTATACCATTCATGATTTATGGTGAATGTATTGAAATTTCGTATGCTAGTTTTAATATGAATGTTTATGTTATGTTTAAAACATTTCATATGGGAATGCATTGGACATAATATGTGACGGGTGGAGCCCGCTATAGCTCTTCGATGCATCAGTAGGTCTCGGGAGACAAACTAGTGTCCTGGCACAAGGCCTTGGAAAAATCATATTTGTAGTCTTGGCACGAGGCCATGGCTCTGTGGTTTTGATAGTCTGGCATTATGCATTCCATCATTATGAAAGTGGTTATTGATATTGCATGTTATTATTCGATTAGTAAATATCCATGTGAATAAGTAAATGGAATTATTTCATTTTATTTTTTCCATAGTATATTGAAGTTCAAGTTTAAAAGGATTTTGTTTTAGTTATACACTTCCTTAAAGGTTTATTCTTATTTATGAATGTTTCTGATATATTGTTATCCCTACTGGGCATTTGAGCTCACCCCTTTTCTATGTTTTATTTTTCCAAGGATGTGAAGAAGTATATTATTAATGACCTGCAGGGATATTATGAGGGGATAATAGTGTGGACTATGGAGAAAATATGTTTTTGTAGTAGTTTTTGACTTTATTATGTAATGTAAAACATTATTAATATATCTAGTGTTTCCAAGGCTATTAAACCAATCGGTCTTTTGAGATTTTATCTATCTTGTGATCATGACAATGATATGTAATAATGCACCGACTCTGGGTAACTGGGGACATGGATTTACAGTTGGTATCAGAGGAAGATTAGTACAAACCTTGGATGCTAGATTTAGATAAACTATTATTAGAGCACATAGACCTAATATGGACTTTGAGGATTAGTATAGAAGAACTTCCTAGAATTTTGGTATTATAGAGATTTTGTGATTTTTCCGAGCAATACATCCCTGCCTGGATACAAGCAGGTAGGGGAGGCTCTAGCACAGATGTACCTAGGGGTAAAACCCGAAAACACCACTTTGAGCTAGACTAAAACGGAAACTGGTGCGCGAAAATGGGCCTTTCTGCACTCATGGTTAAGACACTCTCGGGGGATATTCTTAGGATAACTCTCATTTTCATTAAAAATAATTATAAAGGGTTAATGAGTATATAATTCCTCAAAGAAAACAATTTTATGACTATGGATTATATCCATAAATAGTTAAATTTATGTTAAGTGTTTTATGAGTATGGAATTATGTATTTTGTTTCATAAACTAATCTAGTTATTCCATTGTTTCAAAATGGCGCCTAGTGGAAGAAATGGAAACGGTATCAATGCACGCACTCCATGTAGGGATTTCCCTCCTACTCAAGATAATTATTGTGTTGATGGTGATGAAACTCGTGTCGATCAGCTAATCACCATACTAGGCCAACTCACTCAAGTTATGAATAATAACCTTACCCATATGGAGCACCCTGATCCGCAGCATGGAGGATCAATGTTATATCGATTCATGAGGCAGCAACCACCAACGTTCAATGGGAGTACAAATCCCTTAGTAGGTGAGTAATGAATAAATTCCCTAGAGAAAATATTTCAGGCTTTGGGGAGTAGTGAAAGGGAAAAAGTTATCAAGGGAGTTTACCGCCTCACTAGAGATGCTGATCAACGGTGGTCATTGATTCAAAACATGAAGGAAGATGGTGAAGTATCAAATATGGAATGGAGGGAGTTCAAAGATCTGTTTTTAGAAAAATACTTTCCTCGTGACCATCGAGCAGATATGGAAAGAAAATTTCTGAGTCTGAGACAAAAGGAGGATGATAATGTCGCAAAGTATGAGGCTAATTTTACAAGGTTAGCAAGGTATGATGGAGATTATATTCGTATCCCAAGAAGTAATATTGATCGTTTATTTGATGGGTTAAAACCATTTCTTCATCGAGAATTAGTCTCACAATCCTTCTCGTCATACGAAGACATTGTCTCTGGTCCTATCAAGACAGAAAAGGCATTATCTATGTCTTATGACTTTAAAGAAAAGCAAGAGAAGAAAAGATCTACTGATCAATCTGGGAATAGAAATAAGGGGAAGAAGGGAAATGTTTAATATCCATCCTGTGGTAAATGTGGGAAGAAACACCCCAGTACTTGCTTGAAGGGAATGGGTGTCTGTTACAAGTGTGGTGAAAAAGGCCACCATGCTCGTGATTGTAAATGGAAGAGGGAAGATACTAATTTTAAGTGCTACAATTGCAGGGAGATGGGACATTATGCAAATGAATTTAATAATCGTGAGAGGAACGTACCTCAGAAACGGCCAAGGGATCAAGGCCAAGCTAATGCTATCACTACTGCAGAGGTAGAAGCTCCAAAAGACATGGTGGTAGGTAATTTAATGGCTTCCTCATGTTTATAAAATGCATTATTTGATTATGTATCATCTCATCATTTCATATCTACCCATTTTTATATGAAAATTAGATATTTCAAATTTGATTTAACAAGGGAGTTGTCTGTTAAAACTGCTAAGGGAAGTATCATTGCAACAAATTTTTGTGAATCAGTCCCCATTAGAAAACATAAATGTTCTTTATCCGCTGATCTCATCGTCGTACCTATGATTGAGTTTGATATAATACTCATTGTGGATTGGATTTCGAATTATGATGCGAAGATTTATTGTAAGAAGAAGGATGTTACGATTTTTTATGATGATGATAAGGAAAACATTATCTTTAGAGAAGAATCGTCACCACCTAATTCTTATCTAGATCCACCCACAGTAGATCAACTAAATTAAATTATTATGGAGGAAGAAAATGAAATTACTATGGGTGGGGAAAGGAATGGTTAAATAGAGGATGTACCTGTTGTGAATGAATATGTAGAAGTATTTCCGGAATATTTACCTGGACATCCTCCAGAACGAGAAGTTGTGTTTTCCATTGATTTAATTCCTATATCAAGGTCTATATCAAAGACCCCTTACAGAATGGCCACTGTAGAATTAGTTTAACTAAAGAAACAACTAGAGGTATTGAGTAATAAAGGACATATTCACCCTAGTTTTTCTCTATGGGGAGCCCCTTTTATTTTTCTTAAAAATTATGATAGATATATGAGGTTATGTATCGACTAAAGGGAGATCAATGCTATAAAAATAAAGAACAAGTATCCCCTACCTTGCATTGATGATTTATTTGACCAACTGCATGCAGCTCAACACTTTTCAAATATTGAGCTTCGATCTGGATACCATCTGTTTTGTGTTAAGAAGGAAGACATTCCGAAGACAACATTTCAAATTAGGTAAGGGCATTACTAGTTTACTATAATGCCTTTTAGATTGACTAATGCACCCTCTGTATTCATGGATCTGATGAATAGAGTTTTCAAGGAATATCTCGATGATTTTTTGGAGGTATTTATTGATGATATCTTGTAATACACTAAATGCTACGAAGATCATGAAAGTCACTTGCGCATTATCCTGAAGACTCTGAGAATACATGAATTATATGGGATGTTTAGCAAGTGTGAATTATGGCATCATGAGATTTCATTTCTTGGCCATACTGTCTCTAATGATGGAATCTATGTTGATCCTTCTAAGACAAAAGAAATCCCAGAATGTCCAGCACCTATGAGTATAACTGAGGTATTCAGTTTTATTGGTTTGGCAGGTTATTATCGACCTTTTGTCGAGAATTTTTCCCGATTGGATAACCCACTAACGAAGCTCACAATTAAAGGGGTAAAATTTCATTGGAAAAAAGAGTGTGACGAATGTTTTGAAGAACTGAAGATAAGGTTATTCAATGCTCCTATATTTACTCTACCATCGGGGAATGATGGGTTCGTTATTTATAGTGATGCATCAAAGAATGGACTGGTTGTGTCCTTATGCAAAATGATAGACTTATTGCCTATGCATCACGAGAGTTAAAAATTCATGAAAAAAACTATCCTAATCATGATATTGATTTATCAGTTGTCATCTTTTCTTTGAAGATATGGAGGAACTACCTCTATGGTGAAAATTGTGAGATTTATACTGATCACAAGAGTTTGAAGTATATTTTCTCACAACAATAACTCAACATGAGGAAAATGAGATGGCTTGATTTACTCAAGGATTATGATTGTATGATACACTACCACCTTGGGAAAGAAAACAAGGTGGCAGATGCTTTGAGCAGAAAAGACCATGGAGTTTTGAACAATATGATAATTGAAAGGGACACAATTTTCATGGATCTAGTGAAGATAGACATGGGAATAACCAAGGAAGGTGAAACATCAGTGATTTTTCAAATGGTTTCCAATCCATCTTTATTAGAAAGGATTATAAGTTCTCAGAACGATGATGATGAATTTCAAACGAATATTAAAGCTGTGAATGATGGGAGATTGAGAGACTTTGTGTATGATGATGGAATTTTGAAATTCGGGAAGAGACTTTGTGTTCCTGATATACCTGATCTAAAAATGGAATTTCTTGATGATGATCATAGTTCCAATTTCTGTATACACCATGGGAGCACCTAAATTTATAGAGATTTGAAGGAACACTTTTGGTGGGACAACATGAAGAGGGAGATTGCTTATTTTGTGTCAAGATGCATGGTTTGTCAACAAGTGAAAGCTGGAAGGCAACAGCCTGGGGGAGTATTGCAACCTCCTCCCATACCTGAGTGGAAATGGGATAATATCACGATGGGCTTTAATATAGGACTACAAAAGACTACTAGAAGGAACGATGCAATATGGGTTATTTTTGATCGTCTTACCAAGTCTTCACAATTTCTTGCTATAATAGAAGATCTACCACTTGAACATCTAGCAAGAATATATATTGATGAAGTTGTGAGACTTCATGGAGTACCCATGTCGATTGTTTCTGGTCGTGATCCCCATTTTACTTCAAGATTCTGAAAAAGTCTTCAGAAAGCCTTGGATATTGTACTTCATTTGAGCACAGCCTATCACCCTCAAACAGATGGACAATAAGAACGAACTATTCATACCTTAGAAGACATGTTGATATCCTGCTCACTTGACTTTCAGGGTATGTGGGATAAATATTTACCTCTGGTATAATTTTCCTATAACAATAGCTTCCATTCGAGTATTCAGATGGTACCATATGAAGCATTATATGGAAAGAGATGTCGTACACCAACCTGTTGGGATGAAGTAGGTGAATGAAAACTTGTAGGCCTAGAACCGGTGGAGGAAATGATGGAAAAGGTGATGGTAATCCAAAATCACATCAAAGCAACTCAAAGTAGGCAGAAGAGCTATGTTGATAATTGAAGGAAGGATTTGGAATTTCAAGTCGGTGATCATGTTTTCCTGAAGGTATCTCCATGGAAGGGAGTCATATGTTTTGGTAAGAATGGTAAATTGAGTCCCAGGTACATCGGAAATTTTGAAATTCTAGAACGAATTGGGGATATAGCTTACCGATTGGCAATGCCGCCAAGTCTCTCCAATGTTCACTATGTGTTCCACGTATATTTGTTGAGGAAATACATGCCCGACCCAACGCATGTACTCACGTATGAGGAATTAGAACTGGAACCCGATATGTCTTATTGCGAAGAACCCGTCATGATTATTGATATGAGAGAACAAATACTGAGAAACCAGACGACGCATCTGGTAAATGTTTTGTGGAGAAACCATAAGATGGAAGAGGCAACGTGGGAACCCGAGGAACTTATGATGAAGAACCACCTGAGTCTTTTCATGCGTTAGTATTATAGAAATTTCGAGGAAAAAATTATTTGAAGGAGAGGAGAATGTAACACCCCAATCTTCTACGGTATGCTTCTCTTTGAATAATGCAATAGTGTGCATTGTATGCAACATCGAGTTCTAACACACACCACAACCGATCAAACTAGATGTTATGAATAGTAATACCTACTTTTTGAAATTTTATAAATTTTATCTCTCAAAATGGACATCATTTTTGGATTTGGTGTATCGAATTTAGCCTAAGGTAAAATTTTGGTACTTTTCGGATAACTTTAATATTTTGATGAATAGTGAAAATTACTAAATTTTAATTAAAAACAACTTTTTTAATCAAAATAATTAATAGTGATAAATTATGAATTTGAGTGGTTTTGAAGTATATTTAGAATTTATTTTAACTGTTTAATACAATTTTGGTCATTGGATATAATTTCACATTTAAACTGAACATAAACAAGTATCAATATTTTGATAGTTATTATATCTTAAAAACTTGCTTTTTCTTTTGATAGTGGGAATTAATTTTAAATTAATTTCTGCCACTTCTGTGTTTTGAATTTGGAAAAATGGATTCCAAATTTTTATTCAGGATGTTAAAATTGTGTAAATAGGTAATTTTTATTTTTAGACATTTTGAATAATTACATCAGTAAATATTTTATTTACCATGGTTAAAGGGTAAATCCGGTAAATAAGGGATAAAAACTAATATTATAATAATAACAAATTACCCTAAAACATGTCCTAACCTTATTGGTTGATACATTTCCGACCATGTGCATCTTTGGGTCGATTTTCAGACCCCATGGTTACACCTGTAAGTGATAGGGTCTCTTTATTTTAATTAAGATAAAATGAATACAAAATTGACACAAGAATATATCTTTTAGAAAAACAATTTATACATAGGGTTATATTTGTGTGATTTTTGACTATAAATATTAATTATAAATCTATCAATATTTCCTACATAAGGGTATTTAATTTATAATTTTTAGTTATTATATAATTTAATTTATTTACGACACATTGGTGATGCAGTAATTAACATAATAGTGATAAATTAAAATGATTGATATTGTAGATTCCCAAATAAATATAATTTGAGACTTTTTATGAATTAAAATAATTTTATAGTTTAATATGGAATGTTATGAATTATTTAATTAACTCTTTTCGAAGTAATCATTCTGTTATGATTTTTACAAAAAATAAATTATTGAATAGTGTCAAAATTGGCATTAAAGTGTTTTTAAAATAAATATTATATTATTAATTGATATTAAATTCTTCAAAATCTAAGGTTATGAAAAATGACTTATATAATGATAGGTGTATCATTAATAGACCACTTGGTGGTCTCTTGGATATATATAGTATGTTTATTAACCATATAATATAAAAATACAAAGAGACCTTGTAAAAGTGAAACTAATTAACTAAGAGTTAATAATTAAAGATAAGGTTAGTATAATTAAAAAAACCTATCTAAATTCGATTTGTTGAGTGGTTTTAGACCTATATCCACCTTAAAATTTTAATAATCCACTTTGGAGAAATTAGAAACAGAATATGAATTTAATATAAAATAATATTTCTAACTTTTCCAAAGGTTCCCCTCACCCCTCTTATAAAAGGCCACTCCCCCTTCTCTTTAATTCACACCTTCAAAGTCCTTTAGTTCGGCCAAAATCTTCCCAAATACTCTCTCAACTTTCCTCACTTCATCCTAGAATATTTACTTTAGTCATAAATCCAACCTATGAGCCCATTTGATCAAATCAAAAGGGAAAACCCGAAGAAGAGGTAATGATTTCACAACCTTTTTCCAAGTTCCTTTCTTCTTCCACTTCTTCGTCCATTGTTATTACCATTATAAAATAATAACTCCAGAATCCTATATATACTGAGATGTTATTATAAATATGTTACAACCATATTAATTATTCTATCCATCCTTTGAATAACATGTCACTATACGTGCGTATGTACGGCTTGCCGTCTCCACGTCACGGTGTAATTGTTATTCAATAAATTATTATTTGGTTGGGTATAATAATGATTTATAATTCATGTAAATAATAAATATAACATGATAATAATTATGCATATATGATATACCATCCAATTATATATATATTTTTTAATATCAAAAGAATGATATTGTCGCTCGTGTGTACGTAAGCACTACCATCTCCATGAACCCGACGAGATTCATTCTCCACCATATCCATTTAATTATAAATATCATTTGATGATTTAAAAAATAAAATTTATGGACTTGATATCATTCTGGGTATGAATATGATACATCCCCTCCATTACAAACATGGCCTATGTAACAAAACATTTAAAAGAAAATGAGTAAGCTAACACCCGAAACGACGATAATTCTAAAATATTATTAACAATGAAATGTTAAAAGATCATATATGATATCATATTAATTTATATGATTCATGAATAATTTAATAACAATTATTTCAGCAGTATACAGGAGTTTAACCTACTCCCGACCAAGGAAAAGTACAAGGTAAGGGTTTATTTCTCAATCTCTTCATTATCCGAGGTTGTTTATACATAATAATCTACTGGGATTTCTTTATCATCCACATCCTTGTTTCTTAAAAATGTATTTAAAATCATTCTTTCTATTTTATATACTATTGTATAAATTCATTTATACCTTTTTTGACTTTTATAAGTTGTTTATAAAGGAATCATTCCATCGTTTTCCAAACAAGGTCCTTTTTAACCTTTTCGACAGAATTAAGGTAAGAATGTTTTTTTAACATATACGACTGGTGAGGGTATTTTCCACCGTTATAAAATCTTTGAAGCTTCCCTTACAAGCATTTAAGAATATTTTCAAAGAAAATTTTTTATTTTGTAAATATATAACTCATAAATGATTTCAAAATGGAAAGATATATTTCTCTAAAAAGAGTTTTGATTTCATCTATGTCAACATCCTTTGATGGATTTTACGCTTATTTGAAGTTGATTTATATTGTATTGAAGGTTTTGTGATATGTTTGACTGTGGATGTGCTATTTTTATACCATTCATGATTTATGGGGAACGTATTGACATTTCGTATAATAGTTTTAATTCGAATGTTTATTTTATGTTTAAACCTATTCATATGGGAATATATTGGACTTAATATGTGACAGGTTGAGCCAACTATAGCTCCTCGATTCATCGGTAGGTCTCATGAGACAAACTACTGTCTTGGCACAAGGCCATGGAAAAATCTTATTTGTAGTCTTGGCACGAGGCCTTGTCTATGGGGTTATGATAGTCTGGCATTATGCATTCAATCATTATGAAAGTGGTTATTGATATATCATGTGATTATTCTATTAGTAGATATCCATGTGAATAACTAAATGGCATTATTTAATTTTATTTTTTTCGTACTATGTTGATGTTCAAGTTTAAAAGGATTTTGTTTTAGTTTTACACTGCCTTAAATGTTTATTCTTATTTATGAATGTTTCTGCCATATTATTATTTTTACTGGGCATTTGAGCTCACCACATTTCAATGTTTTATTTTTCCCAGTATGTGAAGAAGTAGATTATGAATGACCTGCAGGGATATTATTAGGGGATAATAGTGGGGACTATAGAGAAAATATGTTTTTGTAGTAGTTTTTCACATTATGATATAATGTAAAACATTATGAATATATCTAGTGATTCCTAGGCTACTAAACCAATCGGTATTTCGAGATTTATCTTTCTTTTGATCATGACAATGTTATGTAATAATGCACCGGCTCTGGGTAACTGGGGTCGGGGTGTTACATATCGGTCACACCGATTGGTCTCCCCGATCGGTCTCACCGATCGGTCTCCCTAATAGGTCTCACTTATCAATCACGCAGATAATCAGAAAAGGAAGGGGTCATGAGGGTCTGGGTCATTACACACATTCTAGTACGCACCGTGTAGTCTTGTCAGTAGGTCATGGAAAGTATGTTGGTGAAATTAAACAACCAAATGAACAATTAAATGATATAAATTTCATGAATATGACCATAAATCCCATGTATTTTATGGTTTTCACTAAAAATGGGATATAAAATCATTCTACAATAATTTTTATAGAGGGATCAATGGGTGGATGAACAAGTTGCACTAAAATTGATTTTTTCTCCTGTTTCGTCGTTTGGAAGTAGAATTCGAACATCGTGGGGTCTATTGGAATCCCCTCAACGAGTGCGCAATTCTTCTTGAGATATTAATGGTGATGTTTTTCAGTCAACTATATTATTTATGGATGATTGAATATTCTAGTTTGGTTGATATATACAGTTCTATTTTGAATTTTAGGTCATGGCTAGATGAGTATAGACATACTACGATGAGGTAGGTGGTCACTTGTTTATTCCTAAATTTCATGTTGTTTATTTGTGTCATTGTGTTGCATGACCATGTTTGGGGAGTCAATTTATTGAGACTCTGACCATGTTTAAACATAAAAATTTTTATGCAATTACTTATAAGTATTGAATCATGTTTGAGCCTACTTGTTTTTATTAGGTCCACCCTGTGGGTGCGTTTCACTTGCACAAATATTGTTTAGAATTTTGGGATAGGATACCGGTGGTTATGCCTTTCTTTTCCATATTGTGGGTTTTTTTAATGAGTGGCCAATAAAATTGTTAAAAAAATTAGATTCTTCATCTTAACCATGTAATAGTGTAATGATTTCATGTATTGTTTAATATGTTGAAATGCTGATATACTGGGCTTTCCCATGTTTCATCATTTTTTCATCTGGATGAGGAATTTTTATTCCTACATGAAGTAATTTGTTATTCCTATAGGTGATGAGTTGTTATTCCGCTGGGTGAGGACTCATTTGGCCCAATGGGGAGGATTTAATTAATCCTTCAAGCATGGTTTTTCTATGCTTGTGGGCAAGAAAGTTTGTTGGATATTGAAATAGAATGACTTATGATGCAATTTCCAAGCCAAATCAGATGCTTGGATTCATTCTTCACGTTATTGTTATATGGCCGTATGAGGTATTTGATAATATTTCTTCTTTGGGTGATCAAAAATTTTAGTTTGGATCTCAGCACATATATAATTTAACATAATTCAAAGAGCTTCCATAACATATTGAATGAAAATGAGATTCAAGACTTGTAGGATTTCGTACTTTTTAGTTCTTCTTACTTACTACTTTTCCCTTTGTACATTACTGATGCATATACACACTAATAGATTGGCACTAACCATAGGTGGTTTCCAACTAGGATTTATCTATCGCTACTTATTTGGGTCATGTTTGTGGCCCCGAACAGACTATGTTGCTACATTTGTTGTTATGGGAAAATAGCATTTTACAAGTACATTATTACTAATTAGGACTAGATGACCATGGGACCAAGCCATGGCTTGTGATGATACTTAGTTTCATTTTCTTTTACTATAAATTTGAATTATAGAGTAAATGATTTCATTGTATCCTAATTTATCTTTTCTTTTCATAGAACATGTTAACTAATGCATCATTTTGATATTATACTTCCTATAGTCATCTTTGTAATTCGGTCTTTAGTTGTTTACATGATCTTCATGTTATTTTCTGCTTCCACATATGTTATTGTTTATTATTTTGTGTTACAATCATCCAATAAAGGTAATATTTTACCCAATATAACACTCTAGGCCTTCATTGTTAGTCGAAATCTTATATCTTTTGGAGAAATATGCATGAGGCCATATGGACAACCAGGTAAGAGGCACCAGTTTAGTGGATTCTGGTCTTATGACATAACAAATTGGATTCAACGGAATTTGTTTTCAAGTATTGATTAATTTGTTTCAATGATGTAAAATATTTTTAATTTTTTAATTAGATGTGCCTTGAACTTTCTACCCTGTGTACAGGGAAACCCCAAATTTCCTCGAATTAAATTTTTCTTTTGGATTTTGAGCTATTACTGTTAATTATACATCTTCATTGGGAGACAGACTTGTTTTTTTCTTTTATTGATGATATTATTTTGTTTCTATTAATTTTTAAACCAATTAAATGATGGCATTTCATAACATGAATCGTATAGGTACCATTTAGAAATCACATTCCATGCATATATACCTTACCATTTATGGAGTATTAATGATTGCATGTTTTTGTGATAGATGTCATGTTAGAGATCCATGATGTTGTGATAGTAACATGATATATATTAATACTATTGTGATAGGTTTATTGGTATGTGATATGGTTTTAATTGGATGGATACAAAAAGTTTATATTTGAGGTGTATAGGCCCTCTTGGATCGGAATTTTGTGGATCATGTTTCTGTTTTTTTTGAATTATTTCATGATATATTATTCTTGGTTTTTAAACATTGATACATTGGGATTATGTGTCTTGACATATAATAATTTAGCATCTTAATGGTTGGGTTTTTTATAGAACATGGGTTTTCATGGCCATCTTGAGTTGCAGTTCTAAAAACCCCCAATATACACGTCATGTATTTTATCCTAACATTCCATGTCTTCTTCCTATTCTAGGGAGATGATGTTCCTTGTTTTATGATTAACACGCCATGTACCATTTGTACGTTCTGTGTAGTATCTGACAGTGTAACTGGACATGTGATAGGAAACACGATCTGTTGGGTATTGATCGAAAAAAACCGTGTAATTTTGGTACACGGTGTACAACCTAGCCAGGTATAACTCATGTGGACATAGTTCTGTGGACGTAAAATGATATGAGGATAGATATATGGACACACTATGCACCTGTGGAAGACTCTATGTACCTGGAGTTGATAGATGCCCAGGTCGGCGGTAGAAAACGACCAAGAAAGAGATTAAAGCAACACAATATGTATTTTTTTACACACATTGTATTCCAATTTTTCCAATATTTCAGGTTCTTATCATATTTTGTTGGAACTCTTTAATGATAAAATCCTTGAAAATATGTTTGAACTATGGCATGTTCATGACCTTGCAGACTCATGCGATGATGATGAACATGAGTTGTATTATAGGAGAGTGGAGATGATCAATCCCTGGAGATGGTAGGCCATGTGAATCTAATGGATCCACTAATTATTACACCTACAACACCAGCTATTATAATAGATGTAGGTGCAGACTCACAGTTCCATGAAGGCTTTGTGAGGTTTATGCAGTCCTTTCAGGGAGCACTGAAGGCTTCCAAATCTTGGGCAGAACTGATTCTTATATTCCACCAGCAGAATCCATCTACTTTTTCATGGGATATCTGACTACAGACTATAGAATCATGCCTCAAATAAATGCTGACTATCATCAAACATCTGAAGATTCCTCTTCAGTGGAGCCTCAATATCACTACATACATTTTGAGTGATTTAGTCAAAATATGGTGGGAAGTTATGAATTATGTAGTGTGTCAATGAGATATGGAAATGGATGTCTTTCATATTCCCTTCTATGATGATTATTTTCCGGAGACACTGAGGGCCGACCGAGACTAGATGTCCATGCTCCTGGAGAAGGGCATACTGTCTGTTATGGAGTATTCTACCTTGTTTACTGAAATTCAATTATTTTTACCTATTCTGATGGATGATGATGTATTTAATTCTAGACGATTTGAGGATGGTCTTAGGTTTGACATTTGATCACAGGTGAATGTCTTCAGGTTGCCTTCTCTCTCTACTATTGTAAATCTGGCACTAACTTCCGTGTGTAATCTTCCAAATGATGGAGGTGCAAACTAGGGAGGTTTGACATCGAAATTTGGTTCTATCTCAACCCAAAGCAGGAAGAAGTTTATGAAGATTTCTAATGGGGAAAAAGTTGTTATAATTATTCGACCGATAGCCATGTGAGTGGATACCTATGTGATAGAGTTGGGTAGTTGAGAAAATGATGTCCTATGGACCCATTAGAGTTCTGAGCGTGCAGTACGATGGGACATATAAAACATTACTACAGGGTATTTACCCTATCATCTAGTGAGAGAGGGTATTCATCAACTCCACTTTCATGAGTGGGGTCTGTAGCTTTTCACTAGTAAGGGAACAAGAATATGTCTTTGCATTCTGGTCGTGGTGGCGGTTGTGGTTGTGGTTTCTTGGCCCCATGCACATAGCTACAGCATGGTGGGCTGGCACAGGGAAGCTGTGTTATGTCACAGGGCTATGATATAGGTTAGACATTTGAAGTAAAAGAGACCCAGTTGGAGAAGGATCGTGGAGATTATACTTTATGAGGATATATTAACGTCACCCCTTATTTGCATTCAACACATTTTTATACAATTTCTTTAAAAAATTTCCTATCAGTTTCTATTGTGGATAACCTTGGTCTTTGTGTCATTACGTTTGATGAAATTATGATTATATACACTCTATTATGGAAAATAATGGTAGGTGTGCATCAGTGTAGGGAGATCCCCAATGATGTTTTTGGGTGTCACTTGTTTTGGGACATCTATGTCATGGAGATGACAGACTTCGAAGTCATTCTAAGAATGGACTGGATGTTCTCCTTTAAGTCATTTGTTGACTCCTATCACCACAAGGTTAGTTTCGTATTCCCATAGGGTGGGTCATATCTATAAAATGGAAAATAGGATGTCTAAGAGGGATGAGTTGGATCAGAACATCATGGGTTGGGATGGATGACAACCCAGACAAAATGTTTATATCTGGAATACCAGGGACAAAATCTGGCATTCTACCCTCCAATGGTTGATCATTTTAGGAATGCTTTCCCGGAATACATCTCAGGAGTTCCTATGGTAAAAGTGTTGGAGTTCACTATCTAACTATTTCTGGGAGTTTCATCGGACTCTTCCCCCATATAGGATTGCTACGATAGAGTTTCTAGAGCTCAATAGGTATATGGAAGATCTGGAAGCTATGGTTTTTGTCTCACGAAGTACTTATCCATGGGGTTCAAATGTTCTTTTTCATGAAAAAATAAGGATGATACCACTAGACGATGCATGTATTACAGGAAAATGAACCAGTTTAAAGTAAGAAACCAATAAAATTTCTACGGATATATAATATTTTGGATCAGTTATGGGGAGCATCAGTGTTGTTGATGATTGACATAAGGTCAGGATATCATCATGTACATGATAAACCTATAGGAATAATTTTAACAAACATTTTTAGTAGGTATGGACTATATGATTACCTGGTTATTCAACTATTGTTCATGAGAACGCCAACAGTTTCCATGGTGTGGATGATCGTAGTGTTCCATCCTTACCTATATTATTTTTTGGTGGTTTTCTTGGATGACAACATGTTTTTTTCTCAAAATATAAATGACCATGACAAATAAACAAATACCAATTTGAATACAATAAGAGATAATTAGTAATATGATAAGATCGAAAAATAAAACATATAGATAGATCTTATTCACTTCCTTGGTCATGTCATCTCAGAGACAAGAGTATCAGTGGACCTAGAGAAGGTGAGAGTACTGGTTTCCTGGGAGCAGCCCAAGACCATTTTTGAGGTGTTGAGTTTCTTGGGGCTAGATGGTTAAAACAAGATTTTATTGGGGAATTTTCACACATAGTAGTTCTAATGAATTTATTGAATAAGAAATGTGCGAAGTGTTTTTTGTCATATTCTTGTAAGACATCCATTCAGGAGATAATATGGTATTTGACTTCACCACTAATACTGATTTTTACAGATTCAAGAATGTGTTACACTGTGTACAGTGATGCATCATGTATTGTCCTGGGATTAGTTTTTATGTAGTAGGTCGAGTTGTTGTGTATGGGTATCAACATTTTAGGTCATATTAGAGGAATTACCCTAAGAATGATCTGATGTTAATTTTAGATGTTCACTACTTGCGTTATTGGATACATTACTTATTGGGAGTGAATTTCGTGGTGTACACAGCCCAAAAAATACTCTAGTATATCATTAATCAACGAGATCTAAATTTCACATAGTGATGGTGTGTGAAATAAATTCAGTCCATTAATTTTGAGAATGCATATACACATGGAAAAAGGAAATGTAGTGGCTAATGCACTGAGCAGTAGGGCTCAATTACAAGCAGTTTAGCAGGACAATTTTGAATGAATTCTTGTGGCATTGTTCTCTAATATGCATCTAGAGTATCATGAAAGAAATGTATATAATTTTTATTTATCATCGGATGTTACCTCTACCATCTTGCACAATTTGAGGATGAGGCGACTTTTCAATTTTGAAGGCCTTGTTCTAAGCGTGAGTGTGTCAGGTGAGGAAACACTTCCTGGATAGAAGGTAGGTGAGGATGTGATCTGGCATAACAATGGGGCAATTTGGGCTCTAGTTGAAATTCACGATGAGCTTATTTCAGATTAAAATTCCACTATATAGATATTTCATCCTGGTCTCACAAAAATATATTAGGATTTACATCATCAATGTTTGTGGCAAGGTATGAAAAGAGACGTGGCTAGTTTTATTGTGATGTGTTCCACTTATAAGAAGGTGATGTCGCAATGGGTGTTGTGAGTTTTTTACCGAGGACTCCTCATGTAAATGATTTCATATGGTTTTTTTTACAGACTCATGAAGTTTTCAAATTTTATGAGGACTATGGAATCCTTTATTGATGAGGAATGTTGGTGGATGTACCTCTATGAGAATGAATAACTACACAAGGTCCTGCATTCTATAATTTTAGATAAGGACGCCAACATAACTTTTATTTTCATGAAATGGGTACATAGTGAAATAGGTACAGAGTTGATTCTTTGCACATCTTACAACCCCATGTCAAATGGCATGTCTGGTAACACAATTCAAGTGCAAAGAGGACATGTTTCGGGCATGCATCCTATATATCGAGGGTTCTTGGGAGATAGACATACCTTGAGTTGATGATGCCAAAAATAACATATTCCATGATACTATACATATTGCACCATATGGGTAATTGAATGGTTTGAAATTTTGATCACCCCTGTGTTTGTTGGAGGAAGGAAATACAGTAATACTATGACCTCATCTTGTCCATGGGACAAAAGAGTAGGTTCTGTTTATTCGAAAGAAGATTGATACTATACAATCTCATCATAAAAAATACAGTTATCATCATGTACTACCTTTTGAGTTCATCATTAGTGATAATGTTTTTCTATGTTTCTTACAATGGATGGAAATCAAGAGGATCAGTAGACATGGTAAGCATTACAAAGATATGTTGTTCTATTCGAGATTCTAGAGATACGGTCCAGTTTCCTTCCAATTGCAGTTAACTCATAGTTACTGATCCATGATTGTTGTCTTCTTGGTATCTCTATTATGCCAATATCACTCTTTCCCATCTCACATTCTTCATCACAAGGAGGCTGACCATCAGGTTGATGCATCCATTGAGGTTCATTTGATTCATATAGTTGACAGGATCACGGAGGTTCTATAAGGATTGTTAGATCCTCTCATACTAGTGGTATCAAAACATGGCAGAGTATATGATGAGACTTTGGAGAGGGATGCGGACATACATACTCAGTTTCCAGATATTATTTCCAAACCCTTAGAAGGTAAATTCATTAATATATTTCTTTAATGTGGTGTTTTTTTAAAAACCAATTCCTAATTGGAATTATGGGGTTCTTTTCTATTTTTCTTTTTAGTTGTTTCTGAGAAAATAAAGAAAATTGGGGCAATGTATAGGAATCATGGGTTACACACTATTTATTCCTAAGTACACATCGGGAAGTTTTGCCCATGTTTGATGGAAAAACATGGTGTGTTGGCATGTCTACAAGTAAGATTTGAAAAAACTACTACACACTATGTACTTCATATTACATTCCATGTAGCCATGTCATCAGGTCCTATAATTTATATCGGAAAATCTACCCAACAACAAACTATTTAATGAGATACACTCCATGTATATTAACATACACACCATGTATTTTATGTTTTTTAATTAAAATGGGAAGTAGCTTTGTACTAACATCATTTGGATAGAGGGGTCTCTAGGTGGATTATCAAGAAGCACCAGTATTGATTTCGTCTCCCATTTCATCATTCAGAAGCCGATTCAAACACCATCGGGTCTATTGGAATCCACTCAATGAGTGACTGATTCAACATGATATGTTCTTGGATATTGTTTATCTCAAATTAGTTATTTAGGGATGACATAATATTTTTATTTCATAGATCTATATGGTCATAGATTGGATTGGATGTCATGGTTTGAAGTGGACATTCATACTATGACAAAGTGGGTGTTCTTTTTCTTATTTATAAATGTCAAGTTGTATATTTGTGTTTTTGTACAGAATGAACATGTTATATGGTGTATCATTATTAAGACTCTTAACATCGTAATACCTAAAAAAATTTAAGTAATTTCTTAAATGTATTGATACATATTCGAGACATCTTGGTTTGATTTAGGGCCACCATGTGGGTGTGTTTCCTATGGATAACACTTGATGAGACTTTTGGCATATGATACCTATGCATATGCCTAAGTTTTCTAGGATGTGAGTTATTAGAAATTATTGGTTTTTTAATTGATTACCAAAGTAATTTTTTTAATATTAACCTTATAATAGTATAAATATTTCTTATCTTTCTTAATATGCCGAAATGATCATATACAAGGAGTTCCCCTTTTTGAATTGTCATGGCTGTGGGTGAGGATTTGTTATGTCTATAGGTGATGATTTTTAATTCCTTTGGTGATGAGTTGGTATGCCTATAGGAGATGATTTGTTACCCCCAAGGGTATGGATGTTATTATGGTTTTGTGATCGGGTTTTCTATGCATGTGGGAAATTATTGAAGTTACATATTGAAATCCAATGACTTTTGATGCATCTAGCAAGGAAAATATTAATCTTGGTTTTGGACATTACAATATTGTTAGATAGCCTTATAAGGTGTTAATTAATTGTTCATAAATGATGGATTGACAATGTTAGACTAGATCTCATGAAATATATAATTAAATGTAAAAAATTGTTGGACTGAACATAATGAATGAAAATGGGAAACACAACATGTAGGATTGTTTTCTATACTTTACATCTGAGTTACTGCATTTCCCATTTATATTATTGCTTCATATACTCACTGACATATTGGCACTGACTTTAGGTGGTTGGGTTGTTGGATTTATTTCTCACACCTAATTTTGGTTATGTTTTTGGCCCAAAAAAATATATTAATGTACGTGGAAATAAGGGAAAAGACCCTTTTACAGGTACTATATTGTTTTATAGGATTAGGAGAGAATAGGACCAAGCAATGTCTTGTGATCTTGTTGAATTTCATTTTTTGTTACCGTAATTTGGTATTGATTCTATACTAGATTATAGTGTATCCTATTTTTTTTTGATTACATAGAACATGTGACATGTTCTTTCATTTTGATATTATATGCGTTTGGGTTATCATAATCATTCTTCCTTCAGTTGTTTTCTTATGTTTCATGTTGTTTAATACTTAAATATTGTTATAATTTATTTATTTGTGTTAAACTCTACTAATTAGGTAATATTTTCCCAAATATAACACCCTAATCTCTCACTACTAGTCAACAGCCTTTGGTGTTTTGGGTAATTTCCTTGAGACCAGTTGGCAATAGGGTATGGGGCACCGGTTGAGTGGCTTCCAGATCTGGGAAGTTATAATTTTCCCAACTATATCCATGTTATCACTTCCATCCTGGGATCTTCAGCGTAGAAACCTTGTCATATGTTAAATTGTTTAACTGTAATGGTTCTAACTTTTCTATTATAATAGATATTTTCATATTCATTTTTACAATGTGGAATTCAATGAATGAATCTTTTATGTATTAAGAATTGATAAAATAGATAAATTTAAATGGTAAAATTCATATTATAGGTTGTAGAATATTACAACATTGAAGTTTTTTAAATATTTTTTTGAATTAATTTTATCCCATGAGATATTACATTTCATGCAATATAAAAATAAGTTCAGTTTATTTTAAATTACATTGTTTGGATTGAGTTATATGAAAAAAAAATTTAATCATGCTCCAAAAAGAATATAAAACATTATATTTCTTTATATGGCTCACTAAGGATAACATTCATTTTAAACAACAATGACATTCCTTAAGGGCTTGTGTAACACACAATACTGATTTTTACCAAATAATGATGTAATATTTAATATAAAATAGATTTTAGTTTGTTATATTTGAAAAATATTAAATATATTCTTAAAATAAATGTTTTACAAAAATATAATATGAATTCATTGGTTACAGATTAATTAGAAATGAATATGAATACTAATTTAATATAAATGTGAATATTATTATACAAACAAAACTATTTTACCCTAATAAATTATGTTATTTAAAATTAGTGAGATCTATTATTATAATATAAATGTCATATATTCAATAACATATTTTCATAATCCTAAAATATATTTGATAAACATAATATAAGAACAACCCCATTTATTCTACTTAAAAACAGATATTTTTATTAATGAATTTTGTCTACATTTTTTTGGAGAACTAAATTTAATTCCAATTTTTGTAAATTTTATAGATCTAATATGTTAATAAAACAACATATTTGGAATTGGAACATAAAAATGTAGTAATAGATAATTTTTGATACTTTTTTGATGTTTATATTTTTAATGGATAATGAAATATACTTAATTGTAGTTCAAAACTAATGGTGCATCTAAATTATTTATACTAATAAATTAAAATTTAAATTGATTTCAATGATTAATTAGGTCATATTTTATCAACGAAAAAAAATTATTTAATTTTATTCAATTCCACATTTAAATTAAATATAAAAACATATCATACCCTTAAACGTTTATACATTGAAATTTTAGATTGTCGAACATATTTTGGAATTAAATTTAAATTTATTCTGTAAAAATAAGTTATAGTAATTTTGAGAAATGGATTCCATAATTTTAATTAAAATTATTTTTAATTTTTAATAACAGAAACATAATATTATTACAAATGTATTAGTGAATGTTTTTTATATTAATTATAATGATCGAGGTAAAACAAAGCTTAAATAAGGACTAAACCATAAATATTTGTGCCTAAAAACCTATAATATTAATATAAATATATTTAATGGGAATATGTAGACACTATTATCAATTGTTTTTAAATTGGGGAAATATTGGATATACATCCCTTGTAAAATAGATTGGGTTAATTACATTTCCCAATATTTACAAGACTGTCACTTCTCCTCCACAAAAGGCCTCCTCACCTCCAACATCCTCACACTTTTTCAAACACATTGGATAGACCAATATATTAATAAATATTCTTATAAAATCCCTCTCATAATATTTAAATAGACACCTTTTGGAGAAAAAATGAATGAGGCACTTTGCTGTAAACCAAAAATAGATACATGGATAAGAGGTAACATTCTAACACATTTATTTTATGATATTTCCATTAACCACCCCCTTAACTCTTCTCATTCAATGATTGTATAGAAAAATTAGTATCATAAATATAATATAATAATTTTATGATATGGGTTTGAAAAAACATACACAGACATCTTTCTATTGTGTAACAAACATATTGTTTAGATGTAAAGTGAACTACCACGTCACAAAACGACAATTATTTAATATTATGTTAACACCTCTCACTGTTGGCATTTTTATGGAAATTGTATTAATATATATTATATATAATATTTTTATGTCTTTAAACTTCATTAATCAATTTAAAAACATTTCATTAAACATTACATTTGGTGTAAATAAGATAATTACGTTTGTGGAAGTGTTGACTACCACCCCATCTAAGTGATGTGATTCGTTCAAAAACTACAATGATGGTATTAAGGATATATTTTGTTAAATTATATGAAATATATTACAAAATAAATTTAATATATTTATATATATATATATACATAAATTTCATTTTCATTCTCTTATTAAATATGACAATAAAATAGAATCACTATTTATGTATTTGTACGGCCTTCCATCTCCATAAACTGTGTATTCAATTTCATAATTCTATAGATTATTTCATTACAAATATAGTTAATATAAATTATATATAAATAAAATTTTAAATTATTTAAATCATGATATAAGTATAAGGACCAATTATATAACAAATTAGGACATAGGTGAAAAACCAGAAAATATTACCCTATGATTGTCCATAACATATAATATTTAACAAGAAGGAAATATAATGTAATAATATAACCATATATGGAATTAGATATAATAATATGTTTCATCAGAATATGGATAATAAACTTATATATATTATACAGTATGTTCATAGGAGTACTAAGAAGGTTTTGACACAAGGTAATGGAATTTCATCTCCCATTTAATTTCCTTGAGATAAAATCTTTGTTCACCACCAATTCCTTTTAAGTGGTGCATATACTGCACATTGATACATTATATGACTATTATAATTAAAATTATTAGAATTTATATATACATTAAAGTACCATTTTTTAATGGGGGTTCTGTTTCAAATGATACAAATTTAGTAATGTAATTCTCACAAAATTTTCTTTGTTTAAGACACATGTCAGGTTAGGAACCTATATTTTTTCATGATGAGTATATGATGCCTTATAAGTGTCATATAATCAATTTCATTCATATAAAGATATTTTATTTTTCATTAAATTTTATTTTCATAAAAGGGGAGTACATTTTCAGTTTTACCAAGTGATTAGTGAATATTGAAAAATTCTATTCACTTTTTGAGATTGTTAGTGTTATTGCTTCCATGGATGAAATATTAGGATCCATATCATATGAAATATAATTAATTTTATTCACATAAATTTATTCATTATTTGATAATTTATTATAAACATTTACATCATATGGCACATAAAGTTTTACCCGCCATCATTTTCATGAATCTTTTATTTCATTGTTTTATGTTCATATATTTTGAAAATTATTTTAGATGTACTTATCAATGACATCATTGTCAAAAGTATCATAGGTTTCATTTTTTATTTTTAAAGAATATTGTTTTCAAAATGTTATCAAAATTTGTTTATAAACATTTTGATGAAATTTTTTAAAAAAATTTCAATATATATTTATATATTTCAAAAATATATTAAATGTAAAATGTCTCGTGTTCATTTTTTATGATTTCATAATATGTTTTCATGTAAATTTTTTTCAAAAAGATTAACTATTAAGGAATCTTTTTTTCAATGGAGAAGGGATATTTTACAATAGAAATTTTTTTACAAGATATTTAAAAATTTGTGTCTATGTATGTTAAAATCAATTGTTGTTACTCAATACCTTCCAGAAAATGGTCAAAAAATTCAAATTATTTTCGTTAGCTTAATTTTAAATGTTTTCATTTCATTATGATTATGAAATCTATTTATTTACAATGAGTTTTATAATTTTGAAACCCTCTTATTTTCACATGATATGATTTAATAAAGTTATTAAGAAAATAATAACTTTACATATGTGATGATGTGATTTAATATTAATGATCATCATTTTATTTCATAGGTTATGATTTGATGTTCATGGAACACGTCTATGTTTTTGGGGTTATGATATATGAATTTTTGTGGCACATGAATGTGTGTTTTCATTATGTGATGGGTCAGACCTATATCTCCCTCAAATCCCTTGGGTCACAAAGGATGTCTCATGAGTTTTAATTTTATGCATGAAACTAATTACATGTAAACAATTTAAAACATAATCCTTGTATTATTTCCATAAGTTTATGTGTGATCCTGGTTACATATTCATAATTTTATAACTCATCCTTATTATGCCTTAAAAATTTTCATGCATGATATAAAATACATATTAAGAATGTTGTTTATGTAACTTGTTTCATGTCCATATGTTTATTCATGAACCTAATTCCATGATCAAAATGTGATGCATGACCCTGATTCCATGTTCACAACATTTTTCATAGACCTGGTTTCATATCTATAAGTCTATGATAGGGAATGATTTATTGTCCTTAACATAATGTGTGAATCAATTTCAACTTGATCATATTCAATATGTGATAATTTTATGTGTATTACAAAATTCCATCTCATTATACTATGTTATGATTTATGGATTATTAATTAGATTTCATTATGTTTCATGTCTTATGAATTGATAATCAATATTACATGATTTATGTTTATGATCTCTGATACACATGGAATGATCCTAAAATGACCATGATCATGTTATTATACCCTAATGATCCGGATATGCATGAATATTTTCATTATATTCCTTTACTAAGAATTTGAGGCAACCCATTTCTTATGTTTCCATTCCCAAGATTATGAATTTGAGATCACCCATTTCTTATGTCTCCATTCCCCAAATGATGGTTTTTATGTAGTAATACTATTGGGTGTAATTTTTGGGAATTATTGATGATATATTTCAGTGTTAGAATATTTTTTTCCTGGTTTACAAAGGGACTAAACTAATATGGTCATTGGTAGTCCATTTTTTTATGTTGTATGTATTCATAAAAAGTGATGTAATGTCTATTTATAGTGTAATTAGATTGTTATAATCTCTAGATATCCGTCTAATACTTGTTGAATTTTCTTGTAATAATAGTAATCATTCATAAACCATGTTGGCACTCTTTGTGGATTTGTATAGTTTTCAATGAATATAACTTCTTTTTGGGGAAGTTGTTGGTGAATTTACAATGGTGGGTATCATTTTCAATCTGGAGACTTCTATGAGGTTTCATGATATATGTCAGTGTTTTTTTATAGTTCAATGTCGACAAAAATCATGTTTAGATCAGTGATGTGATCCTTTGAAGTTATCCATTGGTGTTCACATTTTCTTGAATGTTTTTTCTATGTTAGGTCATAATGGTCTTTGAAGACATGGAATTTATGCACTGAGATATGTTGGACCATTTGAGGTTACATTGTTGTTTGGGAAGGTTTCTATTCAGTTGTAATTTCCATTTATGTTGACATACATTCCTTATATTTTCCACATATCAGAGATGATGAAATTCTATCTTCATCCCTCTCACATTATTTCTGGGGAAGGGAATATGTTAGGTCTACAAGATTTTATTGTTGATATCCATGTACAGAAAGTTTAATGTCATGTGAAATTATTTCATGGGATGATTATTCTCATTGTAAGAGTGTTAATATGTCATTTAACTATTTTTATAAATCTATGGGAGCCTATTCCTTTGATGAGTGGGAAGTTTAATCACTTCTTAATCATACTTCATGCATCCATGTAACATTACAATAATAAATTTTTTTAAGGTGGTGTGTTCTGAAAATCATGATAACATATTTTAGGAGATTCCTATCAACATACTAGAATTACTAATTATTTGTGAAAATCATCAGAATTCCAATGATAGAGAACATTCACTAGGGAAAATTATAATATTTTCCATGTATATGATTATTTTAATTAATGGATTGTGGATATTAATGTAATTGGATATTTCTCCCCATGTTATGAGAACACCAACCTTGGGTTTGAGTTTTCATTTATGTATATTTTTTATTTTATATATTCTAGGAATTTATATGCCATGTTATTAGAGTGAAAAACAAATATTTCCACCCTGATAATATTGTGAAACATATTCGTAGAGTTAATAGATACGTAGAAATTAAATATTAAACTCTATGTATTTTAATAATATATATATATAATAATAATTGTTCATTTGGTGTACATTAATTATAGTTATTAAACAATATGTAATGGGATTACATGCATTATTATCATCCTGGATTTGGATTTTTGATTGATTGATAACTGGATCTTATTTCAACCATCTATATTCTGCTTCCATCTGAACGTTTAAGAACACTCCAATGATTTTGGGAAAACCAAATTATTTTCAATCTATTCAATCAATGTGTGATCATCAAGGAGATTTTTTGTGTCTTTACAAGCGAGTAATCCTTTATTCATATATATTCACATTGATCACGGTAATTCCATTTAGTTTCAATATCTTTTTTATTGACCTAAGGGGATGATTCACGTGAATATTTTCTAGATCTTCTATGAAATCTTGTCTTTTGGGTAAACCGTGGTCAGGTGTGGTGTAGTAGTTGGGAATTCCTAAGGTATGTTGAGATCTATCCTACTTACAGAAACAGATGATATATTTAATCAATTATATGGTGAGTAGGATGATTCAATAGCCTCTCTAGTTATCGTTGTATTCTTCCATGTTGGTCGAACCCATTTAGGGTGGCTGCTACTGGTGTATTGATGTATGTAGTTTCATATGATGCCTGTTTTTGTGAAAATAATTACGATGGTTTTGATTAATTTTTTATGCAATGAAATTCTAGGATTGGATGATATTATTTATTTGTGAAAATTTTTATATTTTATAAAATATTGTTTTTATCATTTTATGGTAAATGAAAAGGGTTTTTTATATCACTGTTAGATGGATTTGTGAATCTATTTTCACATCATCTATCAAGGAAATGTTTTTAATGAAAATTAATGGAAATAAAAGACAAGGGAATCCATGATTACTTAGGTGTGATGGGTAATAATTACCTATACAATGATTAAGGTATTTCTCCCGAGGCTTTCTAATTGTCCCTATGATTGTTCCTCAATGTAAATTTTATACCTGTTGTTTGTTTCATTATAGGATATTAATCGAATCAATATATTGTATTAATCTATCTAGATAGATGAAACATGTGATTTTCTAGGTTATTGGTTAGAGTCGAACCTCTACTGGCATATCTTAATCCATGGAATGATGTTACTTGTAATTTGACATGTACTATTTAGTTGTACTACCATGGATTATATATGATATATAATGCAAGGTTTTTTTACATAAATAACTTAGTTTAAAGTTATTTTTATTTTAATTTTCATTATTTCTATTTCATGGGGGTTTCCCATGCATTTTTGATGTTATTGTTGAGTTTTCATGATTTGGGCCAGACCGTGAGCCCAATTCCAAATTTAAAAATAAATTTTTTTCATTTATAACTCCTTATTTTTTACCATTTTTCATCGAATGAAATTCCAACATGGCTTCCCCTGACCTATAAACACCACCTAAACAATTTGGTCCATTTATAAATCTATAATCAAGGTGGATTTGAGTTTTTATTTAAGGGATTGGACCTGTCCGAAAGCCAGTTTCCTGAATTAAAAATATGTTTTAATTATTTAATAACTCATTCAATTTTTATGTTTTTTTGGTGATACCAACTCTCACTAGAGCCCACTTTCCTAAGGCGCACCTCCATTTTCTCATACACCAATTTGGAGCTCAATATATTTACTAAATTCTTTGAAAACTTTTTGGATTTTAAAACACTTCAGGATATGAAGAGGTAAATTTATATATTCATAACAATTATTTTTATTCTTTTTCCCCCATTCCAGTTCCTACATTACTTAATCATCCATTTCTAAACCTACCATAAATGTTTAGCTATTATAAAATTCATATTCTGGTGGATTTTGGGTCGTTTTCATCAATATTGTTTTGTGTAAGTGTATCTCTCTGCAATTCATTCCTTCTCCATAGGGTTTATTCCCACTTTAATGAATTTATAGACTATCCAAAAGTTAGGGTTCATACCCAGGGTTTGATTTGGGGTGATTTTGCTGAAATATTATGGTTTTGGATTTGTTTTCACTTCATATGGGTGTGGTGGAGGTGTGGTTCATATTTTGCACCATGACTCAAGTGTTTTGACTCAAAAGGTTGGTGATTCCATGTATAACCATTTTATGATGAGTTAGCATGATTTTTTTAATTATGTATGTTTAAAATTAGTTGTTTGTGGTGAGAAAACTATTTCTGATGGATATGGTTAAGTGTTTAATTTTGTAGTTTCATGTTTTCTTGGAATTGGGTGCTTTTCATGCGGGGCTCTTGGGGAAATACTTGGGTGTATTTTATAACATAAAAAAGTGATTTATTAATGTTTAAATGGGATGGAAATTCTGGTTTGTTAATTTCATAATGTCAATGGGGATTTTTAATGGGGGTTTTCAATTGTTTTAAAGTGTGAAACCATGTTGTACATATTAAACGTTATTTATGAAAACATGTGTTTTTCATGTGTACCTTTTGTGGTATTGTTTGAGGTATTTGTATAAAACCTGGTGGTGGTTTAATAAATTATGTTTGGGCTGAAAAATATATTTTGGATTGTTATTGGTTTGGTTTTTGTCTTGAATGAATTTTTTGAAATGTGTTTTTGTATGCAAACAATTGTTGTACCACTTGGGTAGGTTTTATGGAAATTGTAAATGATTTAATGAGTTACAAAAAGTGTGAAACTATTTCATATGTACTGTTTTGGTGATTGTATGTTCCTAAAATGTGTTTTTGAAACATAAAATGGTCAGTTATGTTGTAAAACATTTTGGAAATGTTTTCTAATTTGTCAAGTTGATTTATGAAATTGTGATGTGGGTGAAAAACATGTTTTCGGGCTTTTTTGTGTGAGTGTGTTGTGAAAAAAGGACTTTGTCTATGAAAAGGGTATTATTATACATGTGAGAGGGATGTTATGTGATTTTTATCATCATGGGAATGATTTTATAAATTTTGTAATGGGATTTTTGAATTGTGATAGATGTAAAAAATGTGTTGTGGGATATTTTTGGTGTGAGTATGATTTCAAAATTCATTTGAATGAAAAGGTGGATTTTTAGACTTCTGTGGTATACATGTGGGATGTTTGGTGAATTTGTGATGTGAAAATGATATTTTCATGTGAGAATTATATTTTTTGACTTTTTTAACTTGTCTGAGAACAAGGGGAAAACCTGTGTGTCTAGGTGGGTAGACGTGTGCTAGTATGCTAATGAATCTGTGGGGTTTGGCCTCAGTTTCACATAGCATGGTTCCTTCTTACCACTCTAAATAAACTATGAGGATGATGGTTTGGGACTATTAGGTTATGGGTATGTTCCCTACTAGTGGCTCGTGCATGATAATGGATACTGTGATGGTTACTCTCACTGAGATACGAGGTACCTGGGACCCACAACAAGCTAGTGCCTTAGGGTTATTTCATATTGCTTGTACTCATTAGTTAAATTGTGATTAACGTTGTCATATAGAATTGTTGGCAGGAAATATCATTATTGTTGACATTATTTTTAAAAGTATTGATTCTTAATGATAACCCACTTTAAAATTGTTTTGATTTTTAAGTGGGAGCTTGTAGAAATTGTAACTAGAATTTCATGTTTATAAAAAATTTCCAGATTTTATTCATTGAATGTTTATCACTTGGATTATCTTAGTGGTGGTTTCATATTGTGAATTGGTCACACCCTAATTACACCCTTGTTTGTAAGTAGACTTGGTTATTTGTTTTGTCATTGGTACAATACATTTTTTTAGTTCAGTATTCAGGTTTCTAGCAGGTCCGTGGTGGTGAAGTCTTGTGGAGATGGCTTGAGGGTGGTGCCCCTTTCCATTAGGGTTTTTGGGATGATTACTTTTTGTTTTGTACCTATTTTAAAGTCTTGGTGATTTTCTTTAAACTATGTAATTGATTTCAGAATTTTTGTAAAATATTGTTTGGTTGAAAAATCTAGATTTGTTTTGTTGGATTTATTTTTTGTTTTATGTTTATAAAATCAGGTAAATTGTTCTGAATTCTCATTTTATGGTACCCAATCACATTTTCCAGCTCATGGTGATTGTGAATGACATTCCGGCCTTTTCATGGGTGGATTTTGGCGTGATTTTAGGGGCGAACTGCTTAGGTTCTTGAAAAAATGGTGTCAAAGGATGTTCAGTTTAACTCATTGGATCATGTTATTTAGGGAAGTGTTGAGATAGTCTGAAGTTAAGATTGTCAAGGCTTGGTATTCCTGTTATTTATAGTGTTCCAGATCACCACACCCCATGATTGTATTAATTTTTCTAGGAGAATTCATGATTTATCTATGTCCTTTGGTTTTCTTGGTTTGATGATGATTATGGGAAATGAAAATACAGTTAGGATAAGGGTCTCAGTGCACTCGTAGGGCCTGGCATGCCATGTTGAGGTGAGGATATTTCCTAAAAAACTATATGTTATGTTGATGTTATTGGAATATGGCTTCCAACTATATTTCAATGTAATCCTCTGAAAGTAGTTTCCTCTCACATTGTTTTGAGTTTTAGTTTTGAGATCATGGCACATTGGCTTTAAAGTGACTTGGTTTTTAAAATTGTAATGTTTTTTTAAATGATTTTCAACTAAAGAGTAATGGTTCGGTTTATTAAATGGTGAAACTGAATTTTCAGAATTGTTTTGAAATTGAAAATGGTGTGCTTACACCACTTTTGAAATAAGGAACTATATTGAATTTTGTTTTGAAAAGTGTTTCCAATAGAGTTTTCTAAAAAGTCAAACGGTGCTTTAATGGGATGTGATATTTTGATGTTGATTTGAATATCATGAAAGTGTGTTTTTTTAAATGGTTGTGTCTTTAGGAAAAAATTTGTATGATTTGAGTTCGGATTTTGATCTCGTGGTTAGCGGGTTTGAGAAAAAGGATGCGTTGGTAGACCGTTTGGGTTTTGAAAAGTTATTTTTTTTAATCTTTGGTATTTTCCTGAAAAACCAAATGCATGTGGTTATATGGGAAGATGTAAGGTTTATGGCCTGATTGGATGAGTGTTGGGATGGATATGAGGAGGGTTCCCGGTGTTGCATAGAAACATCTATGTCTTTGGGCCATGGGGTAACATTAGTGTATGCACTAACCACTGAACCATTTTTTTTCATATAAATGTTATTATATAAAAACATGATGTCTTTGGGATTTTTTTGGGATTGTTTATATTATGTGTTTTTGTAAAAATTTTGATGTAGTGGGATGTTTTTAGTCCAAGAACCCCTCTTGTTTGTACTGTGTTTCTGGTTTGTGATTGGTCGAAAAGCTGGGTAAAAGTATCAGTTAATAGTCTCCTCTAAGATATTTTTCGGGGTACATTCATTATGGTTCCATTATTATGTTTGGATCGGGTTTCTGGCACAGTTTGACCAATTGACCATCTTGGTTGGGAATTTGAGTTCTTTTTTTGGATTAGGTATTCCCCATTAAGGGTTAATGGATCACTGATATGAAACCATGATTGTTTCTCAATTATAAAATCCTCATATTGATCAATATACGGAATTTTTTTATAGAGATATTTACATTGAGTGTACACCCATTCCTTTCATTTATTTTCAGATCCACTTGTAATTGGAGAGTGATCATGTATGGTTTTAATAGACCTTATTTTCTCAGGTTTCTCTATTCGTCGAAGGTGGAAGTGGTCTAGGGTATTTATTGTGGATGAGTGTCTCGATGGTGTCTATGAGGGACTTTGGGTTATTAAATGTTTCATTGAAGAATGATTTCATGTGATTGATTAACGGTAAAGCTGAAAGTCGTGCAATCATATGAGAAAATCTATTATGTATAGTGAATTTCACCCTTGGGAAAACATAAAAATATTCCATTTTATAGGATGGTGAGTATATGTGTTCTTTATATCTATTGTTTCTCACCCAAAAAAACAAGGTTTGTTGTGTGTGAATTTTTAAGCCCTTATTTCAGTGAAATATCATGTTAGGGTAAAGTGAGTTTGAATGGTGCTATGTCGTAGAAAACATATCGAGGATTGCAGTGTAGTTGCTAGTTTCATCTAAATAATAATTATCATTCAAGGGATTTCCAAAGCCTAACTTCCTGGCTGAAGATGCTTCAATCATTTGAACTCCATCCATAAGTCTCAGAGGGAAGTTGGCTCGTAGTCAGAGGGAAATCCCATGATAATTTTTAACCTTGAACAATGTCATATACTCAGTATGAAAGATAATAAGATTTTAAACCTATGGTGTCATCATATTTCTTCTGTTGTTCTTGTTTGGCAAAAATATGTGGAGGGACTCGTACCCTTGTCATTTCCCAAAGTTATTCCATCCCCCTTTGGTTTCCATTTAGTCTTTGGATAAAGGTTTAAATATGGGATAGAGAGGATGAGAGCAATATTAGCGCTTTATTAGAAGTAACTTTGTCCCAAAAAACCATGTGGATTAAAGGACCCCCACTATTAGCACATGGTTTCCAAAACTGTGCGGACTAACCATGTGGTCGTCTAAACTCATTAAATTTTGGGATCTTTCTGTACTGGATCGTGATGTTCGGTTAAGATGGTTGTTTCTTATGGTGGGAATATCCACTATGATTCTTATATTAGTTTTTTTATAATTGTCTGATGGATGTATACCCTCGGTACCTGGGAGTCCGTTTAGTCCTCCCCATTTTAGTTCCAGATTCTATCTCAGGAAAAATATAGGTTGTCTCTTATGGTAGGGAGTCTATTATTATTTCCCCATACCAGTAACTCAGATTTATCCATGTAATTGGCTTCGTAGTAGGTAGTCTCGTTTGGAGCTATCAAGCTACCTACATCATCCTTGGGTAAACATTGTGATGCGAGAGTGCCCAATGGTTCAGTTATAGAAAGGTAAGTGTAACCCATTTCCATTTTGTTGTTTGTTTGCGTAAATTTTTTGTGTATTGTTCAGATTTTGTTTGAGGATTTTTATTTTGAGATATAGAATTAATGTGATTGATTGTTTCATGAAAGTGGTTTATGTTTATTTTGTGAGGGTATTCCATCCTTAATTGATCACATTGGTTATTTTGAGCATTGGTGGTGAAACCTGGAAAGGGAGTACCTCTTGGTTTCTCAGTTGGGTCTGGTTGTTTCTTGGGCCTTGCTATGACTTTCCGGGGTGAAAAAATTTCAGGGTGGCGAGATTTTTCACATACATAACTTATTTTAATGTTATTTTTAATTCAGTTTCCATTATTTGTGTGTTTTGGGGGTTTCCCATGAATTTTTTAAAGAATTAGTGTTCTTTCATGATTTTGGCCAAACTGTGATCCCAATTCCAAAATTAAAAATAAATCATGATTCCTTTATAACTCCTTATTTCTCAATACTTTTCATCCATTTCAATCCCTACATGGATTCCCAAAGCCTATGAACACCTTCAAATTAATTTGTACCATTTAGAAATCTATAATGATGGTGGATTTGTGTTTTTATTTAAGGGATTGGGCTTGCCCGAATGCCCATTTCCTACATTAAAAATATTCTTTAAGCATTTAATAACTCATTCATTTTTTATGTTTTTTTGGTAATTCTCACTCTCAACCGAGTCCAGGTACCTAAGGCTCGCCCCATTCTCTCCTACCCTAATATAGGGCTCAATAGAATCGCGAAATTGGGAGAAACATCACTGTATTTCAAATATCGACCAGATTTGAAGAGGTAAATTGATCCTTTCAGAACTCCTATTTTTACTCTTTTTCCCACATTCAAGTACCTACATGTTCTCATCATACATTTTCGACCCTAACATAAATATTTATCTATTTTATAATTAGATACTGGTGGATTTGGGGTCGTTTTCTTCAATATTGTTTTGGGTAAGTGTTTCTCTCTTCAATTCCTTCCATCCCGACAGGGTTTCTTCCCTCTTTAATGAATTTAAAGAGTGTCCAGATGTTTGGGATCATACATAGGGTTTTATTTTTAGTAATTTTGGTGAAATATTATGGTTTCAGATATGTTTTCACTTCCTTGTGGTGGGGCATTGGTGTGGTTGAGGTTTCACACCAAGATTCAAGGGTTATGACTCAAAAGGTATGTGATTCCATGTATAACCATTTTATGATGAGTAGCTTTCTTGGTTTATTAATTTAGCATGTTCAAAATCTTTTGTGTGTGGTGCTAAAACTATTTTTATGGGTTTGGTTAAGTGTTTAATTTTGTAGTATCATTTTCTCTTGGAATTGGGTGCTTTTCATGTGTGGCACTTGGGGAAATGTTTTGGTGTATTTTATAACATATGAAAGTGATTTATTATTATTTAAAGGTGCTGAATGTTCTTGTTCGTTAAAGCCTTAATATCATTTGGGCCTTTTAATTGGGGTTTTGAATTGTTTTTATGTGTGAAACCATGTTGTTCTTCATAAATGTGACTTGTGAAAACATGTGTTTTTCATGTTTACCTTTTGTGGTATTGGTTGAGGTATTTTTATAAAACATGGGGGTGGTTTAATAAATTTTGATAGGGCAGAAAATGATGTTTTGGATTGTTATTGAGATGGTATTTTCCTTAAGATATGTTTTGAAATGGGCTTTGAAGGAAAAAAATGGTTATACCACTTGGGTTTTTATGAAAATTTTAAATGATTTAATGAGTTACACAAAGTGTGAAATAGTTTATTATGTATAGTTTTTGTGATAGTATATTACTAAAATGATGTTTTGAATCACAAAGTGGTCAGATATGTTGGAAAACATTTTGGTAATGTTTTTTAATTTGTCGAGATGATTTATGAAAAAATGATGTGGGTGCGAAACATTTTTTTAGGTTGTTTTGTGTGAGTGTGTTGTGAAAATGGAATTTGTTTATGAAAAGGATATTATGAAACTTCTGAGAGTGTTGTTATGTGATTTTTATCATCATGGGACTGATTTTATAAATTTTTGTTTATAGGATTGTTGAATTGTGAAAGATGTGCAAAATGTGTTGTGGGCTATTTTTGGTGTGAGTATGATTTCAAAATTAATTTGAATGAAAAAGTGTTTTTTTAAACTTGTGTGGTATACATGTAGGTTTGTTGGTGAATTTGTGATGGAAAAATGATAATTTCACGTGCAAAGTATTTTTCTAGACTTGTTGAACTTGTTTGAGCACAAGGGTAAAACTTCGGTATCTAGGTGGGTGGATTTATACTAGCACAGTAGTGAATTTGTGTGGTTTGGCATCAATTTCAATTAGAAAAATTATCTCTTACCACTCTAAATAAAATACAATGATGCTGATTTTGGACCAATAAGTTATGGGTATGTTCGCTTCTACTAGCTCATACACAAGAATGGATAATGTGATGGTTATTCTCACTATGATACGAGGAACCTGAGAGTCACAAAGAACCAGTGCCTAGGGGTTATTTTATATTGCTTGTGCTCTTTAGTTACTTTTTTACTACCTGGGTCATACTGTATGGTTTTCATGAAAATTCTATAGTGTTGGCATTACTTTCAAACGCGTTGATTCATAATGATAGCCCACTTGAAATCTGTTTTAATTTTTAAGGTGCATCTTTTAGAAATTGTAACTATCATTTCATGTTTATAAAAATATTCATGATTTTCATCTTTGAATGTTTATCACATGGAATATCTTAGTGGTGGTATATTATTGGGAATTGGTTCACACCCTACTTACACTCTTGGGTGTATGTATACTTGATTATTTGTTAGGTCACAGGTTGGGTACTTTTTTTATTGCCAGTGGTTCGTGTTTCTAGTTGGTCCTTGGTGGTGAAGTCTTGTGGAGATGGCTTGAGGGTGGTGCCCCATGCCATGAGGGTTATTGGGATGTTCCCTTTTAGTTTTCTACCATTGTAATAGTCTTTTTGAGTTTCTTTAAACTATGTAATTGAGTTCTGAATTTTTGTAAAATATTGTTTGGATTGAAAAATCAAGATTTTTTTATTGGATTTATTTGTTGTTTTATGTTTATAAACATAGGTAAATAGTTACCAATTCTCATTTTATCATACCCATGAACTTGTGCCAGCCCGTGGGGATCACGAAATCCCTTCGAGCGTTTTCATGATCCTATTTTGGCACCAGTTTCAGTGGCGAACAGATTCGGTTCATGACAGTTTTGTTTGTTCTGTAATATCCTCTCGATATACGTATATTAAATGATTTGAAACTGATTTACATCCATTGATTGGAAATATGTATGTACAGATAATTAAAAAAATTTCCATACATTTGTTATTAAATTTATATCATTTATATCATTCCTATTTATAGTTAATGATAATCATTATTGGGTTTTTTTACATTAACATGTTATAGAACAATTGCATGCGACCAAACTAAGTCGATAAGATCACACCTTGGGGACCCATTTTGTGGCACATAGATAATTTTATTTCTTTTGATTTATTTGATGTAAAGCCACCATAGTGAGGAAATCAGGTTTCATGTTACCTGATATTGGTTGGAATCTGGTCATATGATAGGATCATTCCCATGATTTATTATATAGATAGTTGTAGTATCTCTTTTGTCTTATAATTCATTGTAGTTGGAGATATATATTAGAAGGTGTTTAAAAACATAAAAATCAGTATTGATTCCATTTTTATCAGTCTGTTATGGGATATATTTTTATTCTTCTATTTTGATATTATATATGTATATTATCAATGTAATTTCATTAGAATTAAATAATGTTTTCCCACTAGTTGTTTTTATTCTTTAGGTTCTACTCACTAGCCCATGGGGAATGTGAATTCCAATAATCTATATGGAAGAACATGTAAGGCTCTATGATTATTGGGTATCTGTGGTCAGTTTTTTACATATTAATTCAAATACAGAAAACCTGAGGATACCCCTTGCAATAAATATTTAATCATGTTGTAATATCATTCTTGATAAAGTGCTTATTATAATATATCCCAAGCCAGAAATAGGGTATGATAGATGTTTTACCAAGTCTGAAGCAAGTAAAAGGGTTGAAATACTAATCCTTGTATGTTATGAATCACTCAGTTGTTATAATTGACAAGTTATTGTCTATGATTATGTATAATTCCATAATTATATGTATTATACAATTTTTATTCTCTCATGTCACATAGTAATTGATTTCCTTACGAATCATGTATTATTAATTTCAAATAATTACTCTAGGACTCATGATTATGGTCTTTCATATGTGGGTAATGATGTTCTAATGATATGATTATGTTTTATAACCTATAGCATCATCATAGGATTATGTATCTTCCATAATTACCCATACTGAGCATCTAATCTCAATCTTTATTATGATTCCATTCCAAATTACATAAAAGAATATTCTTGTATAGGGTATTTTTATGAAGTATACTTAATGGAATTTTAATTGTGGGTTATATTACACATATTTCATGATTTAGGATTGTTTTATAGATATTATAAAATGATAATTAAATATTACAGTTAACGTGCATGTTTCCAGTGAAATGTATTTATTATTCATATTAAAAGATATCATATACATATCTGAAAAGCATAAGTTGGTATAATTTATATAAGATGATGGCGTAGGATAAACATTATAAACTTTGATGGTAAAACATTATTGTGATCAAATATGATATTTATATGAATATATCTTTATATTTATCCAAAGATTAGTCTTAGGAGGAGAAACATTATACGAAAATTTCATGGAATTTTAGTACATGATAGAGAAAGTTGTTTTAATGAAATTATATTCTTGAATGGATACTATATGTGGATGTTTCACTATGAACGTGTTACATAAGGGTAATAAATATGAATAAGTAGCATTGGGCAGGTCTAGTTTGTCAGCTAGTTTATGCAAAAGGGCCTCGTATGACACTATGATTGACACTATAGAGGGATATGATTTTTAAAATCAGTATATCATAATGAATAAAAAATAATAAATTAAATAAATTATGATATTTAATGACCTTTAATTAACCAATAATATCGTATATTTAAAATAGTTTCCATGAATAAGAAAATATATAATAGATTTTCATGATATTTTTTATTTAAAACTATGAACATTATTACTCACACCATCCTTTTCTTGATTTTGTAAATGTCATACACAAAAAGGAACTGGGATAATATTAAATGAAGTTGAATATTTAATGATGAGAAGGTAAAAATAATTATGAGTGGATATATAGATATTTTTATTATGTCATATATGTTATCATGTTCAATGATTACAAATGTAAAGATTAATAAACATTGTGACCTACCATATAAGATACAGATAAAATTTTCTATGTTTTTTAGTCGTGGAGGCCCTGGTGGAAAGAAAATTCAATTTCTTTTATGTTGAGAGTATAAAAATAATACTTCATGTAAATGACTAAGGAGGATGAGAAGATGTTTTGTGTGCATAATAGAATGAAAAAATTCTTGAAACATTACTGGAAAAATGAATAGTATATTTTATGAAATTGATGACAAAATTTTCCTCCTATGGTATAAGAAACTATTGAATGTTTAAAATTTTGAATATATGTGTATTATGAAAATATATCACCTTATCATAAGACTCTTGAAGAGAATAAGCATTGTTTTGTGAGTAATGTGTTTTCTGTTGATGATGAAGAATATGAATGAAATTTAAAAGAAAATTGTTATTAATGAATAAAATAATGAATCCTCATTAATTATTTGGTATGTTTATTAATTTATTTAATTAATTATGAATTGTAATTCAAGGATAATGTTATATGAATCATGAATAATTTTTCAATAAATGGTTTTTGTAATAGAACTAAAAAACATTTAGAATGGTTGAAATGGATAAGAAAAGTAATATCATTGAAACGTTTTATTTTTTATTATGTGAACAGAACGTTAATATGTTCCTATTGTTGAGATGTTAATTTTACTATAAGAAAATTATTTATTTGAATAAATAGAATATTATACTTTTGACTGACTTGTAACTGATTAATGAATTGGGGAAAATGGTTTTATTTTATTATTGAAGGAGTATACAACAAGATTGGATTTATGGAATATATCGAATATTGTGTGTTTTTTATGGATTGTGTAATCATGTATTATTTCTTTATGTTTTTAGGATATAGTAGGTTATTTCTATATTTCGTCAGAATAACTTATGAATGGTATCAGATTTTCATTATATAACAATCACGATAAAAATTATTACATGTGGAGGATTAATGCAATGATGATTTCTAGAAATTTATTATCATTATATAATGCTTTTTAATTTGTAAGGTTTATAAGGTTTACTAATTTTGAAATGGGTTAATATGAAGATTCAATAATGAATTAGTGACTAATTTTTTACTTCACAGTAAGATTATATATTCATATTGAATGTATTGTGATAATAATTTTGTGGAAATAATAATTAAGTATAGATGTAACAAATTATCATTTTAATCATGAAAATTTTGATCTGTGATTGATTGTATAATAAAAAACTCACCTTCATATCATGTAGTTTTATATGATGTTGAAAATAATCAAGACACATTCAATGTTTGAGATCGTGCTAATGAAATTGGATGAAATAATTTATTTGAAATGATCCATATATTTATTAAATAATACATTTTACTTCATATAATTATTTTTAAATAATATATTAAATTTAAATTAAAGGGGACACTTTTTTTGATAGCGTACACGACATACAGCAATGGGTTTCTCTAAAATATTAGGTTTCACTCGATAATTAGTTATACCGAAAAATATTAGAGTAATAATTTTATTATTTTAGAGAGTTGATAATGTTACGCCCTATGTATAAAGGGAATCAATATTATCAACTGAATTATTAAAATCTGATTTAATCATGTTCAAATAATGAATAATTGTAAAGAAATTTTTTTATAAATTATATTGAAACCCAATTGATTATAAATGAAGTGTTTTTATGAAAACCTTTTTAAAAAGAAAATAATTGTCTTTATAAAATCATATCACCCTTTATGGATTTTTATGTAATGAAAAATATATTATATATATTTAATAAGAAGTTTTAAATTCATCTTATATTTTTTAAAGATATGATATAATATCAAATTCAATTTTTTGGGATAAAAGAAGTATCTTTCTAAATACGCAGTTTTACCACCATTAGATGGTAAACCCTTTTAAATATAGTAATTTTTTTATTTTATATATACTATTTTATAAAATAAAATTTTTATATATAATAAGTACACTAAAATATACTTTTGTTAATTTTTTCATAATTCTCTATTTATGTTCATATTTTAATGAATACTAAATAATATTGGCTTTTAAATCAAAAATGTCTTCTCATATTATGTATTTATGTAGTTATTGTTGGATCTGAATCTACGGATTACACACAAGAGGGGGGGTGAATTGTGTCTTTTCAAAATTATTACAATCTCTTCAATTTAGACAAATTCTGTCCACTATGCTTTAGCACAATTAAATATGCAGCGGAAAAAGTAAAAGCATGAACACACGGATGTATAGTGGTTCGGGGAACAGAAGGCCCATAGTCCACTCCACCAACGCTCAAATCTACGAGCTTGGCGATTTTCACTATCTGGTCCTCGTTTCCACAGACCTGTTCACAACTGAGTACAAGGAGTTGACACCTTTACAAGTTTCAGGCAAACACAGCCTTCCTGGTTCAAACACCAACCCACACAGCTTAGAACGAGAAGCTGATCACTCAAAAATAAAAAGGGTTTCGATAAAGAAAACACTTCTCCAGTTGTTCTTCACAATTGCAACAGAATGCAATTGACAGTAGATAGATCGTCCTCTTCAGAAAATAATGATCTGTAATCAAAACAGTTCTGAGTCAATCCAGTTGCAATAGATATTACAAGAAACTTCACAACTTCAGAAGCAGTAGATTCACAACAGATAGTCGATGTAGAACACGTGAATCTGCTATCATGATCTTCCTTCGGCAATAAAGGTTTTACACTTCTTCTCGAACACCAGAAAAGAACGCCTTCACACAGTCTCTGTTTCTTTCTCGTTAAAAGATCAATCTATATATTTCATACACTTTCCTGTGTATATATATATCTGAAGTTTCCAAGATAGAACATATATATTCAAATCTGAGAAAATCATCCGCATAAATAGATCCATGAAAATCTCTTTTAGATTCGAGATATTAAAAAAAAATGAAATAACAGAGCCGTTGTAACTCCCCTGACGAATCGGCATAAAAAGCTCCGTTTAAATCAATCATTAATCCGTTGAAAATCGTCTTTAATTCAGTCAAAGTCGTACTTAAGAATCGGCTCGAAATCCGCTTAATAATCCGCATGTTTGACCAATGCAAAAGGAAATATCGTCTGTCAAAAATATCCCGACGCCAAACATAGGGTTGATGACGTGGCTCCAAACATAGAGTTCACAAACGTAAGGTTCAGAACGTAAGGTTCAAAACGTACATACTTTCTCTTCAGCATTCAAACTTAGGGTTGATCATCCATACTTTGTCTTGCTTCAACTCTCCAAAGAACGTACGGTTGATTATAAAAGTAAGGTTGATGATCCATACTTTTTAGAAACAAACTCAACACTGAAAACTAACGTATGGTTTCTCTTCCATACTTGTCCAACAACAAAAACGTAAGGTTCCTTCCAAACGTAATGTTCTTCTTCCATACTTTTCAACAACGTAAGGTTCATTAACCATACGTTTCAAAATAACGTAAGGTTCCTTAACCATATGTCTCTTTTAACATAAAAAGTAAACTTTTCATCCATACGTTGCGTTCATCAACGTAGGGTATGAACAGTGATTCCAGTACGTGCTAAAACTGATATCACGCTACAGTGATTCCAGAATGCGCTAAAATTGATCTCACGCTACAGTGATTCCAGAACGCGCTAAAATTGATCTCGGAATAAATGAAGTATGAAATCTCGTTATATGAAATAAATAAATAAAATAAATTCCTGCAAAATACTCAACAAAATAATTAGTAAATAATTAAGGGTATTTGTGAGCATCAAAATCATCATAAAGAGATAGAGTATTATTTAAAATAATCTCCCCCTAAAAAAAAACATTATTTTGAATTGTTTGAAAACAATACATTGCTCAACAATCTCCCCCTTTTTGATGATCACAAAACCCATAAAATAATAGAAATAATTTAATTGCAATCTTTATTGAAAAATTAGTTTTATAAAATTTTAGAATTTTGAAAGGATTAAAACAATATTTAACTATAATAAAATTTCTCCCCCATAAAAATAAATTTTCAGCTAAAAATAGATAAAAGATAAATGTCATATATATCCAAATTCTCCCATATATCCAAATTTCTTCATAGGAAACAAATGAATTTAAATGTTGTGTTTATCCAAATTCTCCCCCTTTTTGTGATATCAAAAAGAATGAAAAATTACGAATTTGAACACATTCAATATTGCACTGAACTATAAGTAAATGCTGTAATTAACTGTGTATGAATAAGTGAATTTGTTATACTGGCTAACTCAATCATAAATCAATAAACAAAAAAAAAAATAAGAAAAGAATTTTCATTCACAAGCTGTTATATATAAACGATTGTGATATACAGAGGAATCAAGGTTCATAGATAAGATAGGGAAAAAGGTGTCTATCTCCTTTGAATCGCGGTCTTTATCTCTGTAAACTGTTCTCTGAGCCTCTTCATCATCCCATCTCCTAACTTGATGATAAGATCTCTGTTCTCTTGAGTCATATGAATATCTTCCATCAAATTAACTCTGAAAAACTCATGCATTCTTTCTTCTTTTTCAACAAAAAGAGCCAGTTTTTCTAATAACTGATTCAAAAGAATCCTAATTGGTTGCTCTCCATATGTCAACTGATCCACTAAAAATCTCTGATTATCTAGCAAAACTGACAAAGGGGAACTATTACACTGAAGATCGTGTAATCTGTCACTCATATTGCTCATTGCTGCAGTAATTGCCTAAAAATTCCGAATCAAATCAGGTGAAGAGACAGATCCACTCACAGCACTGTTTGCAACAGACTCAAATTTATTCTCCATGTAAATCTTAAACTCAGACAAGTCATCTTTCTTTACCATCTCTGATTTTAACTGATCAACAGCATGCAGCATATCAGTCTTAAACAAATCTACTTCATGTCTTGAAACAGTACATTCTTTCAGCTTCTGAAACTTCAACTGCTCTAAGTTCAGAGAATTTCTGAGACTAACATTCTCAGATTATAACTGAGAGATACGCTTGTACAACTCAACAACTTCTTCTTTTCTCGAATCAGGGGCACCCTGTGCTCGATTCTCATGTCCAGAATTAGGTTGATGAAGCAGGGAAAGTTGTAAGGAATCTGCATCTGACTGTTCTTTGTCCTTGTCCTGACAAGGTTGATCCACTGAACTATCTTTTGAAGCCTGAAACTCTTCCACTGAAAAATCTTCCTGAAGTACCTCTGTATTAGCTTCAGAAATATGTTCATCACGAACAGTAGTCTCTCTGACTTCTACTGATTGGTCAAGAACAATATTTTCATGTAAATCTTGAGGTCGGGCCAATTCTTCACCAGGCACTGCCTCCATAAGTTGTTCTTGTTGAATTACTTTTTCAACAGCCACAGCAGCATATTGAGGTTCTTTTTGAGTTTCTGTTTGAGCTGCTGGTTCCTCTATCGGTGCAGTCTGCTCCACAACAGCTTCTCTCACAAATGAATAAGAAAATAACGGTTCAGAGGATTTCAAGGCAGGAGAGATAATTTCTTCATCAATTTACCTCTTCCTTCTAGATTGAAGTCCTTCTTGACTTCTCTCTTCCTCAACGTCCTCCATCTCAAAACGAATTCTCCTTGCCACTGTACTAACTCTTGATTCTGCTTGTCCCTCCTTGGACTTAGCTGGTTGAGCCTGAGCACTCTCCGAGTTTTCCTCAGCTCCAACAGGTAAGAGTTTTCCTTTAATTGTGCTCCAGAAGTATCCTACTTTCCTCAAAGTTCCAGCATTAAAAACATTACTGTGGTGACATTTCACCCCAGCATCTACCAATCTGATCATTCCTCTTTTAAACAAAAACAAAGAAATGAACCTTCCATAAGGGAAAAAGGTCATTCTTGCTTCACTCTGACAGCAGTAACTCAAATATCTTATCATAAACCGAGGAAAATTAAACTTAATATCACACATCAGAAGATACATTATGTACATGTCCGGGTATATGATTTTCTCCATCTCAGCCATTCTTGGTGCTAAACCAGTCTGAACAAATTTTACCAAAATTTTCTGATCGGGCTCCAAATCCTTAATAAACATCTTCTTTATCACTCTGGTTCCAAACAGAAAAGACATAATGTCTTCAGACTTATGTACAGAATCTCCAATATTCAGTAAATCGAAATGAAAAACTCCTTCATGAGGGCAGTTAAGAATTTGACTTATCTCTACAGATGATATTGAAAAGTCCTTATCCTCTATTTGAGCCAATAAACTATCCTCTGTATCTCCAAGGCTAAACTGATCAGTTCTAAAGAAATGTCTCATTTCTGCCTCATATAGAAACTCAGAATTTTCACTATTAAAAGCTTGCTCAAGGCATTGAAACGACAACGCTTGCTTCAATAGTGAATTAGTTTCAAACAGCCACTCTAAATCTATGACTTTACCTTGCAGTATTTTCCGACTAACTACCTTAGGTTTCTTTGCAACACTACTCTCGGTTTCATCTGGACGCTTAGTCTTTGCCATTCCAACAACGATTTCTGAAGGTTCGTAAGTTTAGGGTTTGATGATTCAGAAAAGGGTTTTGGAGCAGATGTGCGGTTTTAGGTTTTTGAAAGGGTTTTCGAAAAAGGTGAAGCAGTTTAGAAGGTGAAACGGTTCTGACAGCCTTGATTCCCGTGTAATCACTAATCATTACTTTTATTTAAAACAAAATAAAATTACTTATAGCGGGAAACAGAAATTAAGCAGAATTTGAAAACAGAATAAGATTTTAAAAAAACTATTTAAAATTAAATAAACCTAACTCCCCCTTAATAAATTCAAACCTTGCCGTGGGAAGTGGTTTAGTAAAAATATCTGCTAATTGATTTTCTGTATTTATAAATTCTAAAAATATATCCTTTTTAAACACATGATCTCTTAAAAAGTGATGTCTTATATCAATGTACTTAGTTATAGAATGACTAATAGGATTTTTTGAAATATTAATTGCACTAGTATTATCACATAAAATAGGTGTATTATTGAAATTTAATCCAAAGTCCATAAGAGTGTTTTTCATCCACAACTCCTGTGCACAGCAACTACCTGCAGACACATATTCTGCCTCGGCTGTTGATAGGGCAACTGAGTGTTGTTTCTTACTAGACCATGATACTAAGGACTTCCCTAAAAAGTGACATGATCCTGAAGTACTCTTCCTATCTAATCTACAGCTTCCAAAGTCAGCATCTGAATATGAAATTAAATTAAAATCAGAGGTTTTTGGATAAAGCAGAGATTTATAAATAGTACCTTTTAAATATCTAAAAATTCTTTTAACAGCAGTTAAATGGGATTCTTTGGGATTTGATTGAAATCGAGCACAAAGACTTACTGAATACATTATATCTGGTCTACTAGCAGTAAGATATAACAAACTACCAATCATACCTCTATATAACTTGTTGTCCACTGATTTTCCAGTTTCATCCAAATCAAGTTTTATATTAGTACACATAGGAGTTGTAAATGGCTTGCTGTTTTCAAGTCCAAATTTCTTAAGTAAATCAGTAATGTATTTGCATTGATTTAAAACATTTCTAAAATCTTTTTGAAATATTTGAAGACCCAAAAAGAAATTTAATTCTCCCATCATACTCATTTCAAATTCTATTTGCATTAATTCTGAAAATTCATGACAAAGAATTTTATTGGTTGATCCAAAAATTACATCATCAACATAAATTTGAACCAACAAAACATTATTTTTCACAGTTTTCTTAAAGAGTGTTGGATCTGCCAGTCCAACAGTAAAATCATTTTTCAAAAGAAAAGAACTTAGTCTTTCATACCAAGCTCTAGGTGCTTGTTTAAGGCCATAATGAGCTTTAGTATGTTTGAAAACAGATTCTGGTTTTTGAGAATTTTCAAAACCAGGAGGTTGCTCAACATAAACTTCCTCCATTAAATAACCATTTAAAAAGGCAGATTTAACATCCATCTGAAATAATTTAAAATTCATATAAGATTCATAGGCTAAAAGGATTCTAATGGCTTCTAACCTGGCTACATGTGCAAAGGTCTCATCATAATCTATTCCTTCTTCTTGATTATATCCTTTAGCTACTAATCTTGCTTTATTTCTAGTTATTATCCCTTGATCATCCTGTTTATTCCTAAAGACCCATTTAGTTCCTATTACTGGATAATCATGTGGTCTTTAAACTAATTCCCAAACCTTATTTCTCTTGAACTGGTTCAATTCATCCTGCATTGCTATTACCCAGCTCTCATCATCTAAGGCTTCTTCTATGGTCTTAGGTTCTTGTTGGGATAGGAAAGCAGAGAATTCAACTATGTTTCCAAGGTTTCTTCTAGTTTGAATACCAGTCTCTATGTCACCTATCACAGATTCTAAAGGGTGATTCTTTAAGGTTCTAGACTGTCTAGGCATTACATTCAAAGGTTCTTCAGTGTCATGTTCTTCTGAACTGGACTGAATTTCTTTTATATCATTTTCAAAATCATTCTTTAAATTCTCAAGCCTCATGTTTTCATTAGAATCAGGTTCATCTATTTCTTCTATCCTTTTCTCAAAAGGATCAGATTCATCAAATTTCACAAGAACTGATTCTTCAACAATCCTTGACTTTTTATTATAGACTCTATAAGCTTTGGAGGTTGCAGAATATCCTAAGAAAATACCTTGATCAGATTTTGGATCAAATTTACCAAGATTATCTTTGGTATTCAAGATGTAAACCTTGCATCCAAAAACTTTAAAGTAATTTACTTTAGGTTTTCTGTTATTCCATAGTTCATAGGGTGTCTTTTTCAAAATAGGTCTTATAAAAATTCTATTCATTATATAACAAGCTGTATTAACAGCTTCTGCCCAGAAATATATAGGTAGGCTATATTCATTTAACATAGTTCTAGCCATTTCTTGAATAGTTCTATTTCTTCTTTCTACAATCCCATTCTGTTGAGGTGTTCTTGGAGCAGAGAAGGTGTGTTTAATACCTATGTTTGAGAAAAAGGAATTAAATTCCTGGTTCTCAAATTCTCCACCATGATCACTTCTCAATGAGATTATATTAAAACCTTTTTCATTTTGAATAGATTTACAAAAACATTCAAATAAACTAAAAGCTTCACTTTTAAATTTCAAAAAGAAAATCCAAGTAAATCTAGAATAATCATCAACTAGTACATAAACATATAATTTACCAGCTAAACATGCTACTCTTGAAGGTCCAAACAAATCCATATGGATAAGTTCTAGAGGTTTAGTTGTAGCAACTTTATTAACAGATTTAAATGATGATTTGTATTGCTTGCCAAGCTGACATGCATCACAGAATCTGTCATTTTCAAATTTGAGACTAGGCAAATCAGAAACAAGATGTTTCTTAGATAATTTATGTAAAGCATATATATTGCAATGACCAAATCCTCTATGCCAGATCCAGGATTCACTTATATTAGCAGTTAAGAAGTTTACTTGTTGTTTACACAAGGAATACAAATCCAAAGTATAAACATTATCAGTTCTGGATGCTCTAAACTTAAACAGTTTATCTTTAGAAACAGTACAACTATTGTTAGTAAAATCAACAGTGTATCTATCATCACAGAGTTGAGAGATACTTATCAGATTGTGTTTTAACCCTTGTACATAAAGTACTTTGTTGATTGAGACTGTCTCTGGATCTCCATCTGTTCCAATACCAATAATCTTTCCTTTGGCAGTGTCACCAATGGTGACAAGTCCTCCTTCCTTTCGAGTAAGAGAAGAGAAATTAGCTGAAGTTCCACTCATGTGTCTTGAGCAGCCACTGTCCATATACCATATTTCTTTCTTTCTTTGGTGACCTGCTACCTCATCAGTTTCAGCCATGAAACACATATTTGATTTTAAATTGGCTTCCTCCTTCTCTGAGCTTGATTCAGAAGAATTACTTGAGTCTTCAGAAACACTCCAAGTAGCTTTCATAGATTTCTTGTCTTTCTGCTCATAATCATCTATTTTGAAGAATTTATTCTTCTTTGCATCTTTCAATTTTGGGAAATCCGGTCTGATATGTCCCATCTTTTTGCATTCATAACATCTCACTTCCTTGCTATCCTTTTTGAAGGATTTCTTGAAGTCTTTCTTCTTACTTTAGAACTTTCTGAATTTTCTGGCTAGCTGAGCCAGTTCTTCATCCGAATATGAAGAATCAGAGCTTTCTGATTTAGCACTTACTTCTATGTTCTTCATATTTCTATCCTTTTGTTGAGAAGTCACTTTCAAAGCAGTATTTTCCATTTTTATGTAGACTTTATGCTCATTTACCTCATCTTGCATTTCAGCCTCGTACATCATCAATGTACCAATCAGCTCTCTCATAGTTAGATCTTTACCAGAAGTTGATTGTCTGATTGCTGAAGAGATTCCATTCCATCGAGTAGGAAGTACTCTCAGTACCTTTAACGCTTGATCAGCCTGCTTGATTGGTTCTCCTAGAGCTGTTATATTATTGACAATTTCTGTCAATCTTCCATTCATATGAGTGATGCTCTCTCCTTCAATCATTCTGAAAGTATCGAATTTTAATTTAGCAGTTGCATATCTCGTTTGTCTTACATTATCCGTTCCTTCATAAGCAACAGCTATTGTTTGCCACATTTCATATGTAGTCGGGCATTGAGATACTCTGTTAAATTCATCCGGTCCTAGACCACAGATGATTGCATTCATAGCTTTTGAATTCATGTCATACTCAGCCTCTGTAGCAGCACTCCATGTATCGTGATTTTCAGGAATTTCATAGGGAGTGAGAATCTTTGAATAGACTTTGTAACAAATATTTTTCAGATAAATAATCATACGTGATTTCCAGCAGCCATAATTATCTCCATTAAAGTAAGGTGCTCTGACCATTGACATTCCCTCTCTCGTATCAGCCATGATACACTATGTATAATATTTAAATACTTCTAGATTGATAAGACTTTAAAAATAAGAAGCTCATCCTATGATACCAATTGTTGGATCTGAATCTACGGATTACACACAAGAGGGGGGTGAATTTTGTCTTTTAAAAATTATTACAATCTCTTAAATTTAGACAAATTCTGTCCACTATGCTTTAGCACGATTAAATATGCAGCGGAAAAAATAAAAGCATGAACACACGGATGTATAGTGGTTCGGGGAACAGAAGGCCCCTAGTCCACTCCACCAACGCTCAAATCTACGAGCTTGGCGATTTTCACTATCTGGTCCTCGTTTCCACAGACCTGTTCACAACTGAGTACAGGCAGTTGACACCTTTATAAGTTTCAGGCAAACACAGCCTTCCTGGTTCAAACACGAACCCACACAGCTTAGAACGAGAAGCTGATCACTCAAAAATAATAAGGGTTTCGATAAAGAAAACACTTCTCCAGTTGTTCTTCACAATTGCAACAGAATGCAATTGACAGTAGATAGATCGTCGTCTTCAGAAAATAAAGATCTGTAATCAAAACAGTTCTGAGTCGATCCAGTTGCAATAGATATTACAAGAAACTTCACAACTTCAGCAGCAGTAGATTCACAACAGATAGTCGATTTAGAACACGTGAATCTGCTATCAAGATCTTCCTTCGGTAATAAAGGTTTTACACTTCTTCTCGATCACCAGAAAAGAACGCCTTCACACAGTCTCTGTTTCTTGCTCGTTAAAAGATCAATCTATATATTTCATACACTTTCCTGTGTATATATATATCCTAAGTTTCCAAGATAGAACATATATATTCATATCTGAGAAAATCTTCCGCATAAATAGATCCATGAAAATCTCCTTTAGATTCGCGATATTAAAAAAAATGGAATAACAGGGCCGTTGTAACTCCCCTGAAGAATCGGCATAAAAAGCTCTGTTTAAATCAATCATTAATCCGTTGAAAATCGTCTTTAATTCAGTCAAAGTCGTACTTAAGAATCGGCTCGAAATCCGCTTAATAATCCGCCTGTTTGACCAATGTAGAAGGAAATATCATCTGTCAAAAATATCCCAACGCCAAACGTAGGGTTGATGACGTGGCTCCAAACGTAGGGTTCACAAACGTAAGGTTCAGAACGCAAGGTTCAAAACGTACATACTTTCTCTTCAGCATTCAAACGTAGGGTTGATCATCCATACTTTGTCTTGCTTCAACTCTCCAATGAACGTACGTTGATTATAAAAGTAAGGTTGATGATCCATACTTTTGAGAAACAAACTCAACACTGAAAACTAACGTACGGTTTCTCTTCCATACTTGTCCATCAACAAAAACGTAAGGTTCCTTCCAAACGTAATGTTCTTCTTCCATACTTTTCAACAACGTAAGGTTCATTAACCATACGTTTCAAAATAACGTAAGGTTCCTTAACCATACGTTTCTTTTAACATAAAAAGTAAACATTTCATCCATACGTTACGTTCATCAACGTAGGGTATGAACAGTGATTCCAGTACGTGCTAAAACTGATCTCGCGCTACAGTGATTCCAGAATGCGCTAAAATTGATCTCGCGCTACAGTGATTCCAGAACGTGCTAAAATTGATCTCGGAATAAATGAAGTATGAAATCTCATTATATGAAATAAATAAATAAAATAAATTCCTGCAAAATACTCAACGAAATAATTAGTAAATAATTAAGGGTATTTGTGAGCATCAAAATCATCATAAAGAGACAGAGTATTATTTAAAATAATCTCCCCCTTTAAAAAAACATTATTTTGAATTGTTTGAAAACAATACATTGCTCAACAGTTATAAAGTCCTTTTAATTTGGTTTAATGTGTAATTAGATTAATTTTTTATCACTTAATCCAATTTTCGTCATTGATTTAATTTCTCAATTGAAATTGGATATAAAAACATGTCAATAATTTGATAGTTATTATTTCTTAAAAACTGTTTTTTTACAGTGAGAGTAAATTTAAAATTCATTATTGAATCATATGTGTTTTGAATTAGAAAAAATGGATACCATATTTGGAATCATATTGTTCAATAATTTTGAATAGATAACATTTTTTTATAATTATGAATAGTAATTAAAATAATGAATTTATTTACCATGGTTAAAGGGTAAATATTGTAAATAAGGATAAAAATATTATAATAAAAATAATAATAATAAACTAAAATAACACATGTATTAATCCTATGTAATTATATATGTACAAAAATGGGAATCCTTGGGTAGAACTCGGAACCCCATGGATCCACTTGGATCCAAAAATAACATTTTAAAAAAATTAATTTAAATTAAGGAAAAAATATAAAAAAAATTTAGATTTACTAAAAAAAATTTAATATGGGGTTAAATAACTTATCGATTTGACTATAAATATTATATATAATTCCAAAATTATTTCCTACATCATGGTATTTTATTTAGTATATTTATACATTAAATAATTAAATTTAATTACTACACAATGATGATACATCGATTTATTCATTAATAAATGATCCAAATAATAGATATTATAAATATTAAAATCAATGTAATTTGATTTTTTCGATTCCATAAATGATGTTTTGGGATTATGTTAACCTATTATCTTTATTTTAAATCCTTTTTATAAGGAATTTTTTTTATGAATTTATAAAAAAAGTGATGTATGAGAAGTCTCCAAAGTTTACATAATTGATAACATAAACATAAAAGATTTTATTAAATGATGTAAAATTCATAAAAATATATGATGAGTACAAAAGGATAATACAAGTCCAAATATGACATAAATGACATGTTTGGGTCTTTTTATTCATATTGTAATTGCATAAAACAACAATGTAAAAACAACAGGATATCACTACAAAAATAACAAGGATAAAATAACTGTTAAAAAATAATATAAAGACAAAAAATATACTCCAAACTTGTATAAATATTAATAGATGATGGCTATTAGAACTAACATCATCGTAGAAAAAAGTTAAATGAATTTCATAATATTTGTAATGTAAATTGACTTTCTAATAAATTAATATTTTCAGATATTCAAAAAGTGCCCCTCCCCCCTCTTAGAAAATGCAACCACCACTACCCACATAAATCACACATATAAATCCTTTTTTTCATCAAAATTATTCTCAAATTAGAACCCAAAATTCCTCCCTTACTATAAAATGACTTACATCAGGAAGAAGAGAATTAAATAAAGCCTTTTGGCTCAAATCAAAAAACATTACCTGATTTAGAGTTGACATCTTCTATCTAATTATTTAATTTTATTTTCCTTCTCCACTACCTATTATATTATTGTTATTTGATAACACAATAGCACAATTACCCAAAATATACTAGGTTATTATTATGTGATTTTTTATAACTAAACTTACACACTTATCTATATAAAGGATACATGAATACTATTTATGTGTATTATATATATTATATTTATATTTCCTCTATGTTTGTTTATTATTTATTTACAACACACTTTTATATTTTCCGTACTGTATAAAAAAAGATATTTTCATTTGTGGAAGTGTAGAATATTGTCACCTCAATGGGATATGACTCATTCATTCTTTACATAGAACATATAAAGGATACAATTAATGGACTTTTGTAACATATATTACATAGATATTATACTGAAATTATAATATAAATATTTATCATTTAGTTTTTATTCCATTAATATGACCAAAAAATGAAATCAGTGTTCATACATATGTACGTTTGACCTACCATATCTATGAATGATGCATTTTAGTTCTTATCAAATATGTTATGTACTATTATAAATATATATGTATACTATATATATATATATGAAATTTATATCATGAATATGATTCTTTATATAATGGTCTTTCAACAACATGGACAATTTGTAATTATAACAACTTTATTTTCAACTCATGAACCGAATATCAATAAAACAACCGATATGTAGTTGAATAACATTGTGAATTTTGTAATATGGAAATAAGTCATATAAAAGGAATAATAAACATAAAAAATTCTCTGAATCATTTATAAATTAACTTCACTATAATAATCAATGAGAAAAGTAAAAAACTAGACATGTTAGACTCAAGGTAAGAGACTTTGCCTCAACCGACATTCATAGAGGCATATTGTGGTTTATACATGACCTACATCTATAGTATGCATAATTATACCCTTTTAATTTTAATTTTATTCCTTGTTTTTTAAAATTAATATTTTTTATGAATCATTTTACTAAATGACCAATGGAATGTCTCCTTAAAAGAATCGCGGTGTCAACGACCTTTTCGGCACTATGAAGATTATTTAAAATTTTTCATCCTTAAAAAGACATAGTGTTTTTAAATTAAAATTCTACAATGTAAGTATGTCATAGACTCCACAAGTCTCCATTATGATTTATTATTTCTATGATTTTCCAAAAGAATTATGATATCATGATTTATATTAAGGATTTTATCTTTTATGTCTAAATATTTATAATTTCATTGGTTTTTTTTGTATCTATGAACTAGTGTTTTCTTTTGTAATTTTATATTCCTTTATGATCGTTTCATTATCATCCGTATTTTTTGACATATTTTTCATAGGGAATAAGGAATGGCATGAAAAAGGAATATTTCCTGTATTTTTTTAATCAAGAATGTTAATCTTGTTTTATTTAAGGTGTATTATTATTGTGATAAAAATGGATAGAGTATAAGTGTATAATTTTTAATATCTGATATGTAATGTAATATTTCATTCCTAATTCTATATAACATTAAATCAAAAAAAATATTAAAATTAAATTTATTACTTAAATCAGTATTATCTAATGTTTATGTAGATCTACTTATAGTTTGTATTAATGGTTGATTTATATAACATTATAGGTTAGGGTGTTATCTGGGTGTAAATAAAGGATTCCATATTACTAATAATGTAATTATCATATATAATTTTAATTATAGTTATGGTAAAATATGTGATTTAGATAAAACCCTAGAAAATGGATATAAAATTAACTTGATGGATTAGATTATTATATATGAATTTATGTTATTATTACCCTATATGGGATTATTATTTTTATAATAATATTAAATTTCATATTTATGTGATGTTCCTTTTCATGAAATTAAGGATCGTTTGTCAAGATGGAAAGAAAAAAATATTCAATAACCTTCTTATCCCCCTACACTATATTTATCAACTAAATTATCCAAAAGGCCAATTCGAATGATTTTTATTGCTTCTTCAGTATTCAAATATCTTACAAGAAATTGTTTTAGTTATCCAACACCAACTATTTTGTAAAAAAAATTATGGTTCATGGTATTATTTTTTATATGATTTCAAGACGTCAAATTTTCTACCTCTTTCAAAAAGTGAAATTTCAAAATTGGAGTGAACTTTTACTTTTTAATGTAGGAAAGACTTTCCGAATAATAAAGGGGACATCATGAAGATCATGATATATGGATTCATGGAATGATTTATTTTATTATCCCTAAATAATGATGCATTGTTGGATTAAAAATTATAAATGATGAGGATATTTGATCTGTATGAATGTTGTATTATGAAATAAGGTGGAAATGAATAGTTAATGCATTATGAATAATGTTTAATGAGTAAGAAGTGTGAAAATAAGGTATTCAAGATTTATGGTATATAGTAGGATAATGAAATGATGAAAATGATAATGCACATTTGATGATGGGATTACATTGGATGACTTTTTCTAGTATGTGTATCCATGATGTCTAACATGTGAAAATTTTATTCATGAATAATTATATTTTATTTTGTGGACATAATGGATAAATATGTGGCTTCATATAAACTTTTTTAGGGGATTAGTGGATATTACATTATGGTATGCAAAATGAAAATATTTTAAAACTTTTGAGGATAAACCAGAATAAGGATATTTTTTAGGAAATTATCATATTTTTTTAGAAAGTTATAATAATGATATGGTCTTAGAAAAAGGACAACCCATATAATGGGTGAAAACAAATCATATATAAAAAATCCATGGTAATAGAACACACAATAAAAGGGTGACGTGGGTACATCGCCTACCACTGGCCTACGTGATGTCCCTGGTTAGACTGACTTATTATTTTTTTTAAATCAATTTTTTTGGTTTAGAATAAAATGATTTTGGGATGAATTGTTTTATCAAATGAATATCCATAGTATAAGAATTGAAAAATATGTTCTCATATCCTTAAAAATTTTGAGTTTCAATATTAGTTTCCACTATTTTGAATAATTTTAAATAACTTTTTATATTGATTGGACTTTGAATAACTTTGTTTATTTTTTGTTGAATTATATAGATTAATTTTAGTATTTCTCTATAAAGGATTATACATTTTTGGTATTATATGATCTTATAATAATAATTTATTTCTTAATTATTGAAGATAAAAGAAATATACAGTTCATATTTTTTGGATTATGTGATTCTATAGAATATAATTCTATCACTTCAGGTGTGACCAAGTCATCTTGAATACTCATAGTTTCGAGATAAGATGAGTTTGACATAGAGATTGATTAACTGATGAATCATTACAAGAAAAGTAATAATATTTCCTTATTTTCTTTGCCAATATAATAAATAAATTCCTAAAAATTATTAAAATAAACTCAATAGTATGTTATTCATTTACTTTTCATAATGGGGAATCAATGACTATTTCAAACACAAAATGAATATGGATTCATGGTAGTTAACATTTTCATGATCATGTTTTCTTTCACCTTCCATCAGACCATGGTGGTTAGTTTTTCTTCGACATCCATTTTCCCAACATGGAATACTGGAATGTGTTATGTTGCGCGACCTTTGTAATTCTTTTTATATCTTTTAATGTGATTGTTTTATTTACTAATTTTCCAATGTTGTGTTTTCAATGATGTTTCCATTCCCAATTTTAAATTTATAAGGTTGCAATTTTCAAACTGATGAAATTAAGTAATGATCAATGTATTTAGAGTCTATTTTTTATTAATATTTTTTAATAATATATTAATTTTACATTAATGTGGAATTATTTTCTAATAGTGTACTCAACATGAAACAGTGGGTTTCTCTAAAATCTAATATTGCAATCAATATTGAGTAATACCAGAAGAAAATACAATAATAATATTATTATATCAAATAATAGTAAACGCCTTGACAATTAGATGGAGGGAATGAATATTATATACTAAATTATGAAAATATAGTTTAAATATGTTTATCTAAATACTCATTGGTTACCTATGTTTTTATAAATGTATATAAAAAATTATGAATATAAAGGTCGTGTATTTATAAAAACCTATTTAAGAAGAGAATAATTTTGTTTATATTATCATACCACAAATTATGTATTTTTATTTAATATAAAATATATGTTATATATTGAATGAAATGTTTTAAATTCATCTTTTATCTCCTCTAGATATGATGTATGAACTAAATAATTGTTTTGGATAAAAGTAGTATTTTCCTAAAAATTTAGTTTTACCACATTTTAATGGAGAACCCTTTATAAATTTTGTTTTTTTTGTTTTATATATTTTATATGTTTTATATTGACAAGATAAACTTATTATATATAATTGGGAAACAAAAATTAACATTGTATAATTTTTTTTGGTAATTTTCTAGTAATATTAATTTTTAATGAATAGTCAACAATACTGCATTATAATTCCAAACTATCTTTTCATCTAATTTATTCATATAGTTAAATTTTCCTTCTAATTAGTTTAAAAGAGTAATTGAATTATGTTTTTCTCATTTAATAAAATATTTGTAATTCGATGTAATTTGACATGGAAGTTGGACATTAACCCATGTAAATATTTTCATAGTTATTATTTCGTATAAACCTGTTTTTTGGTTTTGAAACGGGGAATTAATTTCAAATTAATTACTAAAACATATATCTTTTGAATTTAAAATAATACATTCAATAGTTGGAATAAAAACTTCCAAATTTTTTAATTGGTTCCTTTTATATTTGGACATTATGAATAGTAACTATAGTAATATTTTTTTTACCATGGTTAAAACGTAAAAATGCTAAATAAGAGTAACAAATAATATTATATTAATATTAAACAACCATAACACATGTAAATATCTAATGGGATGATATATTTTTTATTATTGGAATTCATTTTTCAATTTTAGTATCCCATGGATACACATGGATGTAAAAGTGGCATTTTATAGGGATTAATATTTTGTAAAGATAAATATAACATATACATGTAACTTTTGGTAAAACAATTTTAAAATTCGGATATATAACTGGCCTATTTATATATTATTAGTAATTATAAATCTAGAATTATTTCTTAGATCAAGTTATTATATATAAAAATTTTAGACATTATTTAAATAAAATTAACTATGACATAACATTAATGCAATGATTGATTCATTAAAAAATTATTCAAATAAATGATATTATAAATATGTAATAAATTTAATTTGGTTATATTCATGCTATAAATGAACTTTATAGAATATATTGGCATATAATATTTGATTCAATTTTTTTGGTTTGATATAGTCATGTTTTTTTGTAATTGTAAAAAAGGCGTGTATGAATAGTGTCCAAAATTTCCAAAAATCATATCTTAAAACATAAAATAGATTACTAAAAGATTTTATTATCATGAAATTATAAGATTCAACAAAATGGTAATAAAATTACAAAAATATTTCATAATGTAATTTTTGTGGGACGTTTGACATGATATAATTATTACATTATTCCACAATGTGCAAATATGATGATATAAGTATACAATTAAAAGGGGTAAAATACGAGTTAAACAAAAAATTCACAGATAATGAAAATATTCCAAAAGTTTCTTGAAATTATTGGATAATTTGTATTCAAACCAAAATCATATTATCAGAAAATTAAATGAGTTGTATACCATTTTAATGGAAATTTTATTTATAATAAATTAATATTTCTAGACTATCATAAAGTGCCCCTCTACACTCTTATAAATTTTTTCCACATCTTACCACATAACTAACACATCTAAAGCCCCTTTTCCTGTCAAAATTTTACCCAAATAATCTACAATTATCCCTACCTTCTTCTTAGAATCCACACATTTGGATGAAGTCAATTCAAGAAAGCATTTTGGCTCAACACAAAAGAAGTTACCCGATTTAGAGGTGATGTCATCTCTCATTTTCTTTTCTGTTATTTTCCATATCCAATCCCTATTATAAACTTATTATTTGATTTCATAACAAAAAATTATCCTCAATAAACTAGGATTTTTTATGAGACTTATTCAAACTACACATACACACCCCACAATCTAATTGATTTGAACACATTGTTTCTGTGTAAAGTGAACAATTGCCCCACCAAACGAAAATTGTTCAATTTAATCCTACCACCACTGATAGTGTAAATTATGATTGAACTGAATTTATATATGATATATATTTTATTTATATGGACTCTATTATTAGTTTTTTTACGACCTACAGTTATGATTTAAATAATGTGTAAATATGAAAATGTTATTTAAAATGTAACACCCAAGATTTTTATGAGTAATATTTTGTTTTTTATATATCATCAAAGGAATCTTTCACTACATACTAGCTTGTCTTACTTTACACCCAATCACGACCATCCTCGATAGCTTGCGTCGTACGCAATACCGAGTTTCACTAAACAACGATATGCTATTAAAATATTATTAAAACTAGCCGTTATGAGTAGTAATAACCACTTTTTTAAATTTTATAATTTTTTTTAAAATGAAATTCATTTTTGGATTCGGAATACCGAAATTATCCTCGGGTGAAATTTTGGTATTTTTCTGAAAACTTTCAATTTTTGATAAATAGTGAAACCACTAAGTGGTAGGTTAAAAACTAAATTTTGGGTAAAACTTAATTTTACCGCTTCTGTGAATGGAATTTTGAAAATCAGACAGACACGGTTGATATCAGTAAGTAAAATGTGGTTCAATGAGATAAAAATAATTTTTTGGTGAATAGTAATTTTTTACTTTTTTTACCGCGGTTAATAGTAAATAGGGAAACTAAGGGTAAATATGATATTACTATTCCCCTAACACATGTCCTAATTCTACTGGATAAGTGTAATTCGACCAAAAACATCCTTATGAATAAAATATGACCATTTAGGCCCACATGGGTTAGATTAGGACATTTATTATTAATTTATTTAAAGAAGGGTTAAAATAGTTAAAATCAAAGTTTAATAAGTAAATCATTTGTAATATGGGGTTATACATAAGATAAATTCTACTATAAATATTCATTAGAAAGCTAAAACGATTTCCTACATAATGGTATTTTATTTATAATTTTTAGACATGAAATAAATTAATTTATTTATGACGCAATTATGATGCATTAATTATCTTATTTATGAAATATTGACATAATTGATGTTATAAACACCAAAATAAATGTAATTTGAGACTTTTTATGAATTACACAAATTTTCTAGGTTACTATTATATATTATTGTTGATTTAATCAACTTGGTGCGAACATATAATTCTGTTATGACTTTCACAAAAATCATATATCAAATAGTGTCAAAATTGACAGAAAATAGTTTTTAAATCAAATATTATATTATTAATTGTTATTTTATTCCTAAAAATCTATGGTTCGGCCAAATGACATAGATAAGGATATATATATTAATAATAAACAATTTGGGGTTCTATTGGCTTGTAATAGTAAGTGTATTAACCATATAGTGAAAGAAAACAAAATGACATGGTAAAAGTTAAATTATTTAACTTAGAGTTAAATCGAATTGAAAAGGTTAAAATAATGCCCTAAACTTGTCTAAATCCTATTGTTTGATAGGATATCGTCCCTTACCCACTTTAGCTTCGAAATAAGACCCTTTGGAACCATTATAAACCGATTTTGACTTTAATATAAAATAATATTTTGAGATATTCCTAAGGTGCCCCTCTCCTCGCTTATAAAAGGGCACCTCCTCCCCCTCCTCCTCACACCAAATTGAGCACTCAAGCTCGGCCAACCCCTGCCATTTTCTCCTCTCCACTCTCCTAGAATAATCCTAGAGGTCCTGGTCTTCTTCAAAGACCAATATTAGTTCCCTAAGTGGAGGATTCAAAGAAGCGTTCCAAGGAAGAGGTAATAAATATTACCGATCTTTTCAATTTCATTCTTCTTCAAATTCTTCTTCTTTAGTTGTTTCATGATAAAGTAAAAAACATAAGTATTACATACATACTGATATGTTATTATAAATATGAAACAAACCTAACTCACCTTCTATCCATCCTACGGAAAAATAAAATCACCGCGCGTGCGTACGTACGGAATACCGTCTCCACGCCGTGGTGTAATCTATTTTCCACCATCACTTTACAAGGATGGGTATAATGGTGTAATGAGTAACTATTTATTATTATTATAAATTAATATTGATACTGAAATAATATATATATATACTCCAATACAATTCCACGATCATAGGAACGATATCATCACTCGTGCGTACGTACGGAATACCGTCTCCACGATGTGAAGCGACTCGTTCTACATGATCATCATTGCATAATAATTATATAAATGAATTGAATGAAAAAATATGATATATGTTAAACTAATACCATTTTGGATATAAGGTATCTATAACCTTAAAAGAAAAATAAGAATTTATTCGGCAAAACACGCATAAGAACAAAAGGCAATAAAGACCCGAGTAACAAGTAACAATGAAATATTACTAACAAGAAGCTAAGAATATGACCATATATGACATCATATCAATATTTATGATTCTGGAATAAGTCAATAACATTATTTAAACCATTATACAGGATCTTCAGACACGTACAAAGCAAATCGGACCTAAGGTAAGGGAAAATATCACAATCTCATTTTTATCCGAGATTGTTTATTCGTAAGTATTTACTGGGGTGTATTTTATCATCCACATCCATGTTCCCTCAATATTTAATATTGTTTCCATCGACTTAAAATAGTTTAAATCCAATTTTACCCTTCGGTGAGTTTTTAGTAAAGAATATGAAAGGAATCTTTTGTCGTTTTTTTCGTTCGAGGTACTTTTTGACTTTTCCGACAAAAGTACGAAAGAATGTTTTTTTAACTTATAAGGAATGAATGGATTTTTAAAACATTATTTCCAAGAAGCTTCCTCTACAAGTTTTCAAGTTTATTTTTAATCAACTTCTTTTATTTTAAAGTTGTATGACATGTTATTAAAGGAAAGACGTTTTTGAAGAAGAAAGGATATTTTCCTCAAGAATGGAGTTCAAGTGTTTTATAAAAATTATTTTCCATCTAAGATAATAAAGGGTTCTGTTTTTATCCCTATTATTACATTGATTTGATCATGTTGTGATGGAATTATTTTTATGAATTCCTTTATCTTATATGAATTGATTTATGATGTCATGGTGTTTCAAGAATCCCATTTTTGTTACATGTGCTATGCGATGATGTATGTTTTATGATTATGTGGCACACATAAGAAAGGATTCATTATAATATGGGTGGGACCTATATCTACCTACGATGAATTGGGTAAAGATTTTATTTCTCATGAGATAGTCATGGCTGGAACGGTAGGTTATACCGGTTCAGTGAAATAGGACTGTAACGTGGGTGACTCGGTTCAGAAAGGGACTTTGTCCATTAAGATAGTCTTGGCAATGAGTCATGACTAACAAGAAATGATTTTCCATGATTATGTGTGCATGCCACAAAGTTTCAAGTTTCATGTTATGATTATGGGGATCTCATTTTCACTTCTATGATTTATTCCATGTTACGATTTTATGATCTATTTTGCATGTTATGATTTTCAAAAAGATATGATATGATTTTTATTTCCTTTATTTTCCCCTGCTGAGCATTTGAGCTCACCCTTTTATGTTTTCTTTTCCCCAGGTCAGGAAGATGGATATTAAGTAGAATATTCTAAAAGGGACCCTAGATATGATGAAAAAATTGGGAGACATTGTAGATGATTTATGAACCAGTTGTTTATGTTTCCCAGTTTCTAAAGACATTATACCTATACAATCCTTTGTGGTTTTGTCATATGTTGTAATAAGTGTGCTTCAATTTTGAAGTATTAACAATGTATGTAAAGTATGGGTCGTTATAGTTGGTATCAGAGGAAAGGTATAGTCAACCTTTGGAAACTAGGTTGTAAAAGTCTTAGTAAGAACCCTAAGGATAAGTCTAAGCATAGAACACAATCTTAGTGTTTTAGAAATGGCCATGAATAACCTAGGATAAGACCTTAAGTGTGAAAATTTATCCTTGATTATGTGGTTTTACTATTATAATTAGTGTTGCTCACACTATTCTTCTTGGTTTTTGTCAATGGATGGAACCCGAAGGAACCGTGTTAATGCGGAATGCGATGGGCAATGCAATGATTGTCCCCCTGAGCAACCAAACGATATGGGAGCTGGAATGCAAAATCTTGTAGCCATGCTCACAAAACTTTCTCAATCTATGAATCATGTAGGACTTCCAAACGAGCAAAGGAAGGAGCAACATTCTGCTGAATCCTTCATGAGGCAGCGTCCACCTTCTTTCAGCGGGTCTACTGATCCATTAGATGCTGAACAATGGATTAGTACTACTGAAAAGATATTTTCAGTTCATCAATGTTTTGAACATGATAAAGTCATCCTAGCAGTGTATCGTTTGGAAGGAGATGCTGATCAATGGTGGAATCTTATTAAGAATACGAGGCAAAGGGATGAAATTGAGTCTATGGAATGGGAAGAGTTCAAGAACTTATTTTTCAATAAGTACTTCCCTCGTATTCTCCGAAAAAAGATGGAGAAAGAGTTTCTTGAACTGAAGCAAAGGGATGATGAATCTGTTGGTACCTATGAAGCAAATTTTACAAGACTTGCAAGGTATGCTTCTGGTATTATTATCTAACCTGAGAGTAAGATCGATCGATTTTTTAGTGGCTTAAAACCAAGTCTTCGAAGGGCGTTAGCCATAAGGGACTTCAATAGCTACGAGGAAATCGTTCGATGTGCTCTCAAAGTCGAGATGGAGATTGGAGTAACCCATCAGTCACATGGGTTTGATAAGAAGAGGAAGATGGAATTCAAAGGAAAATCTAAAGAGCACACTGAAAAGAAGATGATCTTTCCCATATGCTCAAAGTGTGGAAAGAAACATGGAGGGAGTTGTCTTAAAGGGACAAGTAAATTTTTCAAATGTGGAAAGGAAGGTCATCGGGCATTTGAATGCCGCAATAATGGGAAGAAGATGTCTAATGATGCAAACAAAGGAAGGGATACACAAAATGAACCTACTAGACTTCAATGTTTTAAGTGCAAGGAGATGGGGCATTATGCCAATCAATGCCCAAATCCAAGGGTTGATGATGATGGTCGACGTCAACAAAATATTAAGGCTAAAGACAAAGGAAAGTCACATGCAATTTCTATCAGCGATGTGGAGTACGATAACGAAGTGGTGAAAGGTACACTTACCATCCACTCTAAAGTAGAAAATGTTTTATTTGATTCTGGATCCACCCACTCTTTTATTTCTGAAAAATTTTCTAAGGGTATCACCGTATTACCTCAACAATTAGATGTTGAGTTAGCTGTGACAACACCTAATGGCACAACAGTCGCATCAAAAGTTTATAATTCTTCTCAGATCGAAGTTTGTGGGAAAGTGCTTCCCGCAAATCTTGTGATACTTCCTTTAGTGTAATTTGATGTGATTATTGGCATGGATTGGCTTTCTCTACATGGATCTCATATCAATTCCCAAAGAAGGGAAGTCACATTTCATATTCCAGATCAATCTATGATCGTCTATCGATTCAAGGATGAATATAACCTTCTAGTGGAAATTTCTTCCATCTTATGGGTCTTGATTCCACTAAATAAAGGTTATTTATCTCAAATGGTTGGTGAGAAACTCACGATTAAGAATATGCCCATCGTACGGGAGTTTGATGATGTCTTTCTGGAAGAATTACCGGGTCTTCCACCAAATCGTGAAGTTGAGTTTTCAATAGAACTCGTACCGGGTGCTTTGCCTATTTCAAAGACACCTTATAGAATGGCCCCAATTGAGTTGCAGGAATTGAAGAAGCAACTCCAGGAGAATCTTGTGAAGGGATTCATACGCCCTAGTGCGTCACCTTGGGGAGCACCTATTCTATTTGTTAAGAAGAAAGAAGGATCAATGAGACTCTGCATTGATTATCGAGAACTTAACAAGATCACTATCAAGAACAAATATCCTCTCCCATGCATTGATGACTTATTTGACCAACTACGCGGAGCTCAATACTTTTCCAAGATTGATCTTCATTCAGGGTATCATCAATTAAAGGTCAAAAGGGAGGATATACCAAAGACGACTTTCCGCACAAGGTATGGACACTATTAATTTATAGTGATGCCATTTGTTCTTACTAATGCCCCTGCTATCTTCATGGATCTAATGAATAGAGTCTTTAGAGACTATCTTGATCAATTTGTGTTAGTCTTTATAGACGATATTCTTTTCTATTCAAAGAGAAAGGAATAGCATGAAGATCACTTGAGAATTATATTGAAGACCCTGAGAAAGGAGAAGCTTTATGCCAAATTTACCAAGTGTGAATTTTGGCTTCAAAAAGTTGCATTTTTGGGTCACATAATCTCAAAAGAGGGGATATTAGTGGATCCAGCAAAAACAGAGGTTATCGAAAGATGGTCGATACCAACAACAGTAACTGAGATCCGAAGTATTCTTGGTTTGGCATGATATTATAGACGTTTTGTAAAAGATTTTTCACGATTATCTAATCCACTCACCAAGATGACCCGGAAAGGAGTTAAGTTTGTCTGGATGGAAGAATGTGAAGAGAATTTCAAGGAGTTGAAAAGAAGGTTATTCAGTGCACCTGTGCTCACACTGCCTTGTAGTGGAGAAAGGTTTGTGATCTACAGTGATGCATCCAAGAAGGGATTGGGGTGTGTTCTTATGCAAAATGATATGGTGATAGATTATGCCTCAAGACAGTTGAAAATCCATGAGCAAAATTACCCAACACATGATTTAGAGTTAGCTGTGGTAATATTTGCATTAAAGATTTGGAGGCATTACCTTTATGGTGAAAGGTGTGATATTTATACTGATCATAAAAGTTTAAAGTATATTTTCACACAAAAGGATCTGAATATGCGTCAAAGAAGATGGTTGGAGCTGATTAGGGATTATGACTGCTCAATCCATTACAATCCTGGGAAAGCAAACAAGGTGGCAGATGCATTAAGTCGACAAGACCATGCTAGTTTATCCATGATGAGGATAACAAAGGATCCAATATTTATGGATTTACAAAGGATGGATCTTGGAATTATAATGGAAGGGGAAAAATCTTATCTTTCTCAAATGAATGTTCAACCATCTATACATGTGAAGATTAAAGAGGCACAGAAAGAAGATGTCGAGTTACAAAAGAAGGTGAGAAATGTTCCTGAGTTCAACCTTGATTGTGATGGGATAATAAAGTTCAGGAATCGGGTTTGTGTTCCTCCCATCCCCGAATTAAAGAAGGAGCTACTGGATGAGGCTCATAGTTCTTCATTCTCTATTCATCCTGGAAGCACGAAGATGTATAGGGACCTGAAAGAGTACTTCTGGTGGGATGGCATGAAAAGAGATGTTGCTGAATATGTCTCTCGATGCTTGGTTTGTCAACAAGTTAAAGCTGAGAGACAGAAGTCTAAGGGGATGTTACAACCATTACCCATACTCGAATGGAAATGGGAAAACATCACTATGGACTTTGTCACAGGACTTCCTAAAACATCCAAAGGCAATAATTCTATTTGGGTCATAGTGGATCGTCTTACAAAGTCTGCACACTTCATTGCTATTAGAGAGGATTTCTCTCTAGATCATCTTGCCAGGATATATGTAAAAGAAGTGGTAAGATTGCATGGAGTACCACTTTCTATTATATCTGATCGGGATCCGAGATATACCTCGAAGTTCTGGCGAAGTCTTCAGCATACTCTGGATATGGAGTTGAGTTTCAGCACTGCTTATCATCCTTAGACAGACGGTCAGTCTGAGAGAACAATTCAAACCCTAGAAGATATGTTGAGATCTTGCTCTATGGATTTCAAAGGAGGTTGGGATCAACACCTACCTTTGGTGGAATTTTTTTATAATAATAGCTTTCACTCCAGTATTCAGATGGCTCCTTATGAAGCTCTCTGTGGAAAGAAATGCAGGACTCAAACTTGCTGGGATGAAGTTTGGGAAAGAAAGCTATTAGGACCTGATCTCGTTGATGAAATGGCAGAAAAGGTCAGATCTATTCAACAACACATAAGAGCAGCTCAGAGTCGACAGAAAAGTTATGCCGACAACCGAAGAAAAGACCTATAGTTTGATGTGGGTGATAAAGTGTTCTTACGAATATCTCCCTGGAAGAGGGTTATGAGATTTGGAAAGAAGGGGAAGTTGAGCCCTAGATATATCGGTCCTTTCGAAATACTGGATCGTGTTGGGAAGGTAGCTTACCGATTGGCGCTTCCACTGAATCTCTCTCAAGTTCACGATGTGTTCCATGTATCTCTCCTGAGAAAGTACATACCTGATCCTTCACATGTACTCAGCTCAGAAATTGTACCGCTGGAGCAAGATCTTTCTTATGAAGAATAGCCGATAGAGATTCAGGATCGTAGCGAAAAAGTCCTACGAAACAAGACCACTCGATTGGTGAAAGTTTTATGGAGGAACCACCAACTTGAAGAAGCTACATGGGAGCTTGAGGATATGATGAGGGAGAAGTATCCTCATATGTTTGTTACAAAGTGACGAATTTCGAGGGCGAAATTCTTTTTAAGGGGGGTAGAATGTAACACCCGAGATTTTTATGAGTAATATTGTGTTTTTTATATATCATCAATGGAATCTTTCACTAAATACTAGCTTGGCTTACTTTACACGCAATCGCGACCTTCCTCGATAGCTTGCGTCGTACGCAATACCGAGTTTCACTAAACAACGATATGCTATTAAAATATTATTAAAACTAGCCGTTATGAATAGTAATAACAACTTTTTGAAATTTTATAAATTTTATATTTTAAAATGAACTTCATTTTTGGATTCGGAATACCGAAATTATCCTAGGGTGAAATTTTTGTATTTTTCTGAAAACTTTCAATTTTTGATGAATAGTGAAACCACTAAGTGGTAGGTTAAAAACTGAATTTTGCATAAAACTTAATTTTACCGCTTCTGTGAATGGAATTTCGAAAATCCGACAGCACGGTTGATATCAGTAAGTAAAATGTGGTTCAATGAGATACAAATAATTTTTTGTTGAATAGTAACTTTTTACTTTTTTTACCGCGGTTAATAGTAAATAGGGTAACAAAGGGTAATATGATATTACTATTACCCTAACACATGTCCTAATTCTATTGGATAAGTGTAATTATACCAAAAACAACCTTATGAATAAAATATGACCATTTAGGCCCACTTGGGTTAGATTAGGACATTTATTATTAATTTATTTAAAGAAGGGTTAAAATAGTTAAAATCAATGTTTAATAAGTAAATCATTTTTAATATGGGGTTATACATAAGATAAATTGGACTATAAATATTCATTAGAAAGATAAAACGATTTCCTACATAATGGTATTTTATTTATAATTTTTAGACATTAAATAATTTAATTTATTTATGACACAATTATGATGCAGTAATTATCTTATTTATGAAATATTGACATAATTGATGTTATAAACACCAAAATATATGTAATTTGAGACTTTTTATGAATTACACAAATTTTCTAGGTTACTATGATATATTATTGTTGATTTAATAAAATTGTTTCGAACATATAATTCTGTTATGACTTTCAAAAAAATCATATATCAAATAGTGTCAAAATTGACACAAAATAGTTCTTAAATCAAATATTATATTATTAATTGATATTTTATTCCTAAAAATCTAAGGTTCGGCAAAATGACTTAGATAAGGATATATATATTAATAATAAACAATTTGGGGTTCGTTTGTCATGTTATAGTAAGTGTATTAACCATATAGTCAAAGAAAACAAAAAGACATGGTAAAAGTTAAATTATTTAACATAGAGTTAAATCTAATTGATAAGGTTAAAATAATACCCTAAACTTGTCTAAATACTATTGGATGATAGGATTTCGATCCTTCCCCACTTTATATTAGAAATAATACCCTTTGGATCTATTATAAACCGATTTTGACTTTAATATAAAATAATATTTTGAGATATTCCTAAGGTGCCCCTCTCCTCCCTTATAAAAGGGCACCTCCTCCCAATCCTCCTCACAACAAATTGAGCACTCAAGCTCGGCAAACCCCGGCCATTTTCTCCTCTACACTTCCCTAGAATAATCCTAGAGGTCCTGGTCTTCTTCAAAGACAAATATTAGTTCCCTATGTGGAGGATTAAAAGAAGCGTTCCAAAGAAGAGGTAATATCCATTACCGATCTTTTCAATTTCTTTCTTCTTCAACTTCTTCATGTTTAGTTGGTTCAAGACAAAGTAATAACATAAGTATTACTTACATACTGATATGTTATTATTAATATGAAACAACCCTAACTCACCTTCTATCCATCCTACAGAAAAATGAAATCACCGCGTGTGCGTACGTACGGAATACCGTCTCCACGCCGTGGTGTAATCTATTTTCCACCATCACTTTACAAGGATGGGTATAATGGTGTAATGAGTAAATATTTATTATTATTATAATTTAATATTGATACTGAAATAATATATATATATACTCCAATACAATTCCACGATCATAGGAATGATATCATCACTCGTGCGTACGTACGGAATACCGTCTCCACGATGTGAAGCGACTCGTTCTACATGATCATCATTAAATAATAATTATATAAATGAATTGAATGAATAAATATGATATATGTTATACTAATAAAATTCTGGATATAAGGTATCTATAACCTTAAAATAAGAATAAGAATTTATTCGGCAAAACACGCATAAGAACAAAAGGCAATAAAGACCCGAGTAACAAGTAACAATGAAATATTACTAACTAGAAGCTAAGAATATGACCATATATGATATCATATCAATATGTATGATTCTGGAATAAGTCAATAACATTATTTATACCATTATACAGGATTTTCGGACACGTACAATGCAAATCGGACCTAAGGTAAGGGAAAATATCACAATCTCATTTTTATCCGAGATTGTTTATTCGTAAGTATTTACTGGGGTGTATTTTATCATCCAAATCAATGTTCCCTCAATATGTAATATTGTTTCCATCGACTTACAATAGTTTAAATCCAATTTTACCCTTCGGTGAGTTTTTAGTAAAGAATATGAAAGGAATCTTTTGTCGTTTTTTTCGTACGAGGTACTTTTTGAGTTTTCCGAAAAAAGTACGAATGAATGTTTTTTTAACTTATACGGAATGAATGGATTTTTAAAAAATTATTTCAAGAAGCTTCCTTTACATTTTTTCATGTTTATTTTTAATCAACTTCTTTTATTTTAAAGTTGTATGACATGTTATGAAAGGAAAAACGTTTTTGAAGAAGAAATGATATTTTTCTCATGAATGGAGTTCAAGTGTTTTATCAAAATTATTTTCCATCTAAGATAATAAAGGGTTCTGTTTTTATCCCTATTATTACATTGATTTGATCATGTTGTGATGGAATTATTTTTATGAATTCCTTTATCTTTTATGAATTGATTTATGATGTCATGATGTTTCAAGAATCCCATTTTTGTTACATGTGTTATGTGATGATGTAGGTTTTATGATTATGTGGCACACATAAGAAAGGATTCATTATAAGATGGGTGGGACCTATATCTCCCTCCAATGCATTGGGTAAAGATTTTATATCTCATGAGATAGACATGGATAGAACGGTAGGTTATACCGGTTCAGTGAAACAGGACTGGAACTAGGGTGACTCGGTTCAGAAAGGGACTTTGTCCACAAAGATAGTCTTGACAATGAGTCATGACTAACAATAAATTATTTTCCATGATTATGTGTGCATGCCACAAAGTTTCAAGTTTCATGTTATGCTTATGGGGATCTCATTTTCACTTCTATGATTTATTCCATGTTATGATTTTATGATCTCTTTTGCCGGTTATGATTTTCAAAAAGATATGATATGATTTTTATTTCCTTTATTTGCCCTTGCTGAGCATTTGAGCTCACCCTTTTATGTTTTCTTTTCCCCAGGTTAGGAAGATGGATATTAAGTATAATATGCTAAAAGTGACCCTAGATATGATGAAATAAATGGGAGACATTGTAGAAGATTTATGAACCAGTTGTTTATGTTTCCCAGTTTCTAAAGACACTATACCTATACGGTCCTTTGTGGTTTTGTCATATGTTGTAATACATGTGCTTCAATTTTGAAGTATTAACAATGAATGTAAAGTATGGGTCGTTATAAAAAAAATGTGGACTACCACCCCCTCAAAGTGATATAACTCGTTCATATCATACATGGAATTTATAAAGGATGTTATTAATGAATTTATGTATTATATTTAAAATATATATTATAATTTATTTATAATCATCCTTTTCATAATTTAGTTTACATTCCTTTAATATGAAAAATAAAAAAATAAGTGTTCATGCATACGCACGACCTTCCGTCTTCAAAAATTTGGCATTTCATTTCTTATATAAAAATTTCATGAACTATTATAAATAAATATATATACAAGATATATATGATATTTAAATAATGAATACTATTTTAGAAATATTGGACTTTTAACCACATAACAAATAATAAATTATTACATGTTCATTTTTTACTCAAGATCTAAATAACAACAAAACAATTGATATGAAATTGAATAATTATATTATTGTTATAACAGTGTAATAATTTATATAAATTGAATATAAACATGAATAATTTTATTTATCATGTATAACATAACAAATATATATTATTCAGGGAGATAATGAACACACAATACATGGCGGACTCAAGGTAGGGAACATCGTCTCAATCTCCATTAATTGAGACATATTTCAGGTCATACATGACCTTATCTTATATGTTGTATAATTATACTATTTTTACTTCAATTGAATTTAAATTTTTTTAAAAAGAATATTTTTTATAAATTTTTTTTTACTGAATGAAAAAATATATGTTTCTTTTTATTGTATATGGTGACAACGACCTTTTCATCATCACGAGCATTATTTGATATTTGGCTTCCATAACAAGACATAATGTTTTCAAAAGAAAATAATTACCATATAACATTTTTACATTATTTTAATTAAAATGGATTTGATAAATAATTGATTATGTTAACATATTGATATGATATACTGTGAATCAAATGTTGAAATGTTAATTTTTCTATTATAATTGTTTGTTGTGTTATAATTATGTTGTGGTTCTTAAGAATTGTTTATCTATATGGATGGTTTCATGATAAACCGAGGGTGGTGAGACTGAGATAAATCACATATGCATTGGGGAAAAATACATAGGTAAAATCTATAGTTTCTCCATAGAGAATTAGGGAATATATTGTGATGGGTATTTAAAATGTAGAAATGAATTTTACTCCCATTGTATCATTGTAAGCTACAATGTATGTATGTTATGGATGCCATATGTATCCTTTATGATTTATGATTTCTTTTAGTTATTCGTAAATCTTATTATTTAATGAGTTATGTTAAAGATATTATGTTTTATGACTAAATAGTGTGATTTCAATGATTTGTAACTATTCAATGACTAATATTTTCATTCCATATATTATATCACTTAAATAGTTTTTTATGCTCATTCCATGTTTTAAAAATATTATTCACAGGGTATAAACAAGGGTAAGAGAAAAAAATAGATGAATTTTTTTTATCAAGATAACAATTATTTTTTTAATTAAGTAGTTTTATTAATGTCAAAAAATCGGATATAGTAGTAGTGTTTACATTGTAATATTTGAGATGTAATGTAATAGTTATGGAAGATTTCTCTAAAATTATAAACCTGAAAGTATTCGCAATGTGAATTCATGAAATAACTCATGATAATATAATGTTTAAGGATATGGATTCATAGTATTTATGTATTATAAGAAAATAAACTACAATGATGTTAACATCATTTATAATGATATTAGTAATGTTTAAAAACAAATTTTCTGAATGATTTTGTGGTCATTTTTTTCATTGTATCACACACAATAATTTTATCAATGATATCGATACCATTTTATAATTATTTATATTAATCATCAATGTCAAAATAATCACATCCCACCTATATTCTACGACTATGAAACTGTAACGTCCCGACCCCAGTTGCCCAGAGTCGGTGCATTATTTTATTACATTTGCATGATTACAAGGAATCATGTCCCGAAGGACCGATCAGTTTAGTAGTCATGGAAAATAGATTACATACATGAATATTACATTAAACTTAATAACATAGAAAACAACATAATTAATCCTTCACGGACGCCATTATTCCCTTGGCTTAACCCTGCATATCAATCACTATACACTTCTTGGAAACCTGGAAAAAAAACATAGAAATGGGTGAGCTCAGATTTTAGTAAGGATAACAATACAGTGGAAACATTCATAAATAAGCATAAACATTTAAGGAAATTTATATCTAAAACAGAAGCCTTTTAAACTTTAACTTCACCATAATATGGAAAAAATAAAATGAAGTAATGCCATTTAATTATTCACATTGATATTTTACTAGTTGAATAATCACATTAAACCTCACAAACCACTTTTAAAATAATGGAATGAATAATTCCGAACATTAATTTCAGTGTCAAGGCCTCGTGCCAAGACCTAAGGGATAACTGCAACCGGAACCCAACCCGGAGAGCCTCTGTAACTGGACTCGAACCCGGAGTACCTCTAATACCGGACAACAACACAGAGTACCTCTAATAACTGGAAAACAACCCGGAGTGCCTATAATAACTAGACACCGACTTGGAGTGCCTCTAATAATCAGACACCTACCCGGAGTGCCTCTAATAACCGGATACCATCCCGGAGTGCCTCTAATAACCGTACACCAACCCGGAGTGCCTCTAATAACCGGACACCAACCCAGAGTCCCTCTAATAACCGGACACCATCCTGGAAGGTCTGCTGTAACCGGACCCCATCTCGGAGGTCTTACTTTTACCGGTCCCCAACCTGGAACATACATTTTCAACACATTCATCTTAAGAAGGGAAGGAATATAACATAAACATTTATATTAAAACTAACATATGAAATGTAAAAACATTAATCATAAATCATTAATGGCATAAAAATAACTCATCCATAGTCAAACATATCGAAAAACCGTAAATATAGTATAGATGATTTGTATCATAATAAATCAACGTGAACCAAGTGTAAAATTTATCAAAGGATTTTGACATAGATGAAATCAAAACAATTTGAGAGAAATATATATTTTTTAAATCATTTAAAAGTCACATAATTATAGAGAAAAAATTTATTTTGAAAATATATTTAAAAGAATAGGAGGTAAGCTTCAAAGTTGTAATAACAACGGAGAATTACAGCACCCACCGTATAAGTTAAAAGAAGACATTCATACCTTAATTTTGTCAAAAAGGTTAAAGAGTAACTTGTTTCGAAAATGATGGAATGATTCCTTTCAAATCATGTAATGTCAAATAATGGTATAAATTAATTTAACCCATTGTCTATTAAATAGTAAAAATGTTTTGAAATAAATTTTTAAAAAACATGGATGTGGATGATAAAGAGGTCCCAGTAGATACTTACGTAAAAACAACCTCAGATAATAAAGAGATTGTGAAATTAACCCTTACCAATTTGGTAACATACAAAACATACACCCCATGAAAGAGGTATCATACAATGAATATGTAAATACACATAAATTAATGTGTATTACATAAATAATACAATTATGGTCAGTACATACACCACACAAAAGGTAGTAGTGGCAATTTGGCATGAATCTCACGGGAATAAAGAGTGAGATGAAAACCCCTTACCTTGCACTTTCCTCAAGTTGAGGGTACATTTAGCCTCCTGTATTAAGACTATAGTATGTTATTAAATTATACCAGAACCATTTTAATATTTATTATATCATACATTATTCATTCATGACTTTATACTAAACATTTAGTAATAATTTCCATGATTTATTAATATTTCGGGTAATAATTGCTTCCTTTATCGTACATGTTTTAACTTGTTAGTCTTGATTGTATTACATAGATCATGATTTAAATACTTCCAGAATATGAAACATGATTTATTTATCATATATATTTATAATATAAAAATTTATAATAGACGTATATATGAAATGTAAAACACTGCTTATGGAGACGGTAGTCCGTACGTACGCATAAACGCTGTTTCCATTTTTACATAGTATTGAATAAGATATATGAAAGTACATAAATAATTATATGTATATATATAAATATATATATATCCAGTAGCATTAATATGTCATATATTACATACTTAATAGTAATATTTATTTTTATAATCATCGATGAATGGTAAACTTGCAAATGAATCTCATCGCATTGTGGAGATGGTAATCCGTACGTACGCACGAGCGAAAATATCATTCTTCTGATAATAATAAAATATATAATTGGATGATATATCATATATAAAAAATCATTATCATGTTATATTTATTATTTACATGAATTAAAATTCATTATTATACCCATCAAAATAATAATATATTGAATAACAATTACACCACGACGTGGAGACGGTAAGTCGTACATACGCACGTATGGTGACATGTCATTCAAAGGACGGATAGAATAATGAATATGGTTGTAAAATATTTTTAGTAATATCAAATTATATACGGGATAGTGGATTTATTATAATAGAATGGGAATAAAAAAGAAATAAGAAGTTGAAGAAGAAATGAACTTGGAAAAGGGTGGTGAAAACATTACCTCTTCTTCGGGTTCATCCATTTGATTTGTTCAAAAGGGCTCTTTAGGATGGATTTCTGATCAAACTAAGTCATCTAGGTTGTATTGAGGGAAGATTATAGAGTATTTTGGCAGGAATTTTCTGAGAAAAAAGTCTTTGATGGTGTGAATTAATGAGAAGGGTGGGTGCCCTTTTATTAGAGGGGTGAGTGGTACCTTTGGAAAAGCTAGAAATATTATTTTATAATAAATTAATAATCGGTTTCTAATGGCTCAAAAGTGGATTATTTAAAGGTTAAGGTGGTTATAGGACTAAAACCACTAAACCAATAAGATTTAGATAGGTTTGGGTTACTATATTAACCTTATCTTTATGTATTAACTCTTAGTTAATTACTTTCACTTTTACAATGTCTCTTTGTATTTTTATATTATATGGTTAACAATCATACTCTATATGTCTAAGAGACCCCCAAGTGGACCATTAATGAAACAAATATCATGATATAAGTCTTTTGGACGAACCATAGATTTTTAGGAATTTAATATCAATTAATTATATAATATTGATTTTAAAAACACTTCTATGTCAATTTTGACACTATTCAATAATTGATTTTTTTAATACACATAAAAGAATGATTACTTCCAAAACATTTATTTAAATAAATTATAACATGTCAAATTATCCTTTAAATGTTTTGGTATTTATAAAAAGTCTCAAATTACATTTATTTTGGTATTTATAATATCAATTATTCTAATTTTTCATTAATTAGGTAATTACTGCATCACCGTTGCATCATAAATAAATTAAATTATATAATGTCTAAAAATTATAAATAAACTACCATTATGTAGGAAATAGTTTTATCTTACTAATGAATATTTATATTCGAAAATACAATATAAATATCCCTATGTAAATATTGTTTTTCTAAAATATATAGGCTTAGGTCATTTTTGTATTTATTTTAACATAATGAAAATAAAGTGTCCCTATAACCTACAAGTGGCTCCATGGGGTCCCAAAATCGACCCAAATATTCCCCTGGTTGGAAATGTATCAAAAAATAAGGTTATGACACGTTTTAGGCTTATTTAGTATTATTATAATATTATTTTTTAACCCTTATTTATCGGATTTACCCTTTAACCATGGTAAATAAAATATTTACCGAAATAATTATTCAAAATGTATAAAAATAAAATTTACCTATTTACACAATTTGGAAATCCTGATTCCAATTATGGAATCCATTTTTTCAATTTAAAAACACAAAAGTGTCATAAATTAATTTAAAATTAATTTCCGCTGTCAAACAAAAAGTGTGTTTTTATGATATAATAACAATCAAAAGATTGATAATTTTTTATGACTGGTTTAATTGTGAAATTATGTCCAATGAACAAAATTGTATTAAATGGTAACAATATATTATAAATATACTTTAAACCCACTCAAATTCTTAATTTATCACTGTTAATTATTTCGATTAAAAAAGTTATTTTTAATTAAAATTTAGTAATTTTCACTATTCAGCAAAATATGAGAGTTATCCGAAAAGTACCAATATTTCACCCTAGGATAATTTCGATATTCTGAATACCAAAATTAAGTTCATTTTGAGAGATAAAATTTATAAAATTTCAAAAAGTGGGTATTACTATTCATAACAGCTAGTTTGATTGGTTGTGGTGAGTGTTAGAACTCGAAGTTGCGTACAACACACGCTACTGTATTATTCAAAGTGAAGAGTATTGTGGTATATTGGGGTGTTACATTCTACCCTCCTTAAATAAATTGGGTCCTAAAAATTTATACTTGCTATTGGAAAGTTGGGGTTGATATTTCAAAATATCTTAGTTGAAATCCCACATCGGAAAAATGGATTAATGAGGCCTCTATTGAAAATAAAGTGGTGTAAGTATGAAGGTTACCGAAAATAACACATACAAGGGTTTAATGTTGGAAAATATGGATATGTAAGAGAAATATAACCATTAATATCTGATGGAGAGTGGTAGATAACATGTATATGAAAAGGAAAACAATCCCAAAGCCATAAATTTGTGATTATCTAACGTACTATGTAGGAAAACATTTTTATTCAAAGTTACTTTTCTTAATGTTGATTAATTTATTTATGAGATTGGATAAGATCATAAAGAGATATAATTACTTTATAATTATAGTTTTATCCATTTCTAAATTTCTACCACAAACTCATCTTTTACTACAAAACATAAGACAACTCAAATATACACTATTTATCCTAATCGTATAGGGTTCCAAATATAATGAATGTATAATTCACATATAAGACCCATTAAAAAAATAAACTAAATTATACAATCTAGGGAATTCACGTAGTCTAGTGGTAGGTGATAAATCCGAATCACACTATAGTTGTGGGTCTAATTCTCGCATTTTTTTTGACACGACGGGTTGTCACACGGTCTGCGTGTTGTCCTTTTATAAAAATCCAAAAATAACCTTTCAAACTTAATACATTCCAACCTATAGACTTATCAAAAATACTACTATCCAAACTCACAATCCAAAATTTATAAGGAAGTTAAACAAAATGAAGATCCTTTTTTCCATGTAATTTCTAAAATGTTTAACTCGCTGTAGAGTCACTTTTCTTAGGACTATATAATCTCAAATCCTCAATGAAATAGTATTGTAGTACAATTATTATTTATTTCTACAACATAATTGATACAACACTTATATGAAATAATTCCAAAATAACAACATAAGAACACTAGTCATTCCTCTTCATTTGTTGTAGTATCATAACTTGATTATTATCCAATAGAATCATTTGTGGCATAGTCTGATGGCTAGAACATTGCTTCACATAGTGTCCAAACTCCTTGAAGATGAAGCATTGTACATTTGAAACCTTTTTCTTACCCTTGTAGTCACGTACTTGGTGTCCTTTTTCTCAACACTTATAACATACTCTCATTCCCTTCAAGCATTTTCCTAGGTGATTCTTTCTAAAGTTATCACATATGGAAAAATCCTTCATTACCTAATTCTCTTTATCTGTTCTTCTCTCTACTATCCGTTCCTTCTCTGGCTTCCCTTCAAAGCCATTGGACTCCGATAATTATGTATATATCTGATCAAAACATGATACTATTTTATCATATGATGATAATACGTGGGGGACTATTTACCTTCTAAATTATGGATTAGGACCATGAAAGATATGATCCTACTTACTCTTTGGATCATGTGTATTGTTGGAGTTCTCATTCCTTCTACTAGGCACCATTTCTAAACAATGACATTCACTAGATTAGATTATGAATAGAAATACATGATCCTGAACTTGTAAAACACTTAACATAAATTAAACAGTTTATTGATATAATCCATAATCATAATATTTTTTCTTTGAGTATGTATATACTCACAATCACTTCATAATTGTTTTTAAAAAAATTGAGAATTATCCTAATCATATCCCCCGGGAGTGTCGTAACCAAGAGTGAAACGAGGCCCATTGTCGTGCAACAGTTGCAGTTCGAGTCTAGCTCAATGTGGTGTTTTTGGGTTTTACCCCTAGGTACATTTGTGCCAGATCCGTCTCTACCTGCTCGTATCCAGATAGGGATGTATTTCTCAGAAAACTCACAAAATCTTTACAATACCAAAATTATAGGAAGTTCTTCTATAATAATCATCAATGTCTATCTTAGGGCTATGTGCTCTAATTAGTGGTTATATGAATCTACTTTACAAGGTTATTGCAAAAATTCCTTCGATACCAACTGTAATGCCCCGACCCCAGTTTCCCAGAGTCAGTGCATTATTTTAATACATTGGTATGATTACAAGGAATCAAGTCTCGAAGGACCGAATAGTTTAACAGTCTTGGAAAATAGATTACATACCTGAATGTCACATTACACTTCATAACATAAAAAAACATAAATAATCCTTCACGGATGCCATTATTCCCTTGGTTTAACCCTGCATATCAATCACTATACACTTCTTGGAATTCTTGCACTTTCTTTTATTTGAGGGTACGTTTAGCCTCCTCTTCTTCGGGTTATTCCTTTTGATTTGATCAAAAGGGCTCCATAGGTTTACTTTCTGCTCAAACTAAGGCCTATAGGTTTTATTGAGGGAATTTGAGAGAGTATTTGGGTAGGGGTCGACCGAGCCAAAAGGCATTGAAGGTGTGAATTAATGGGAGGGGGGCTCCCTTTTAGAAGAGGGGTGAGGGGCACCTTTGTAAAAGCTAGAAATTTTATTTTTTAATAAATTCATTATCGGTTTATAATGGTTACAAAGTGGATTATTTAATTTTTACGGTGGGGATAGGTTTAAAAACACTTAACCAATAGTATTTAGAGATGTTTGGGTTACTATATTAACCTTATTTTTAAGTATTAGCTCTTAGTTAATTAGTTTCACTTTTACAATGACTCTTTGTATTTTTATATTATATGGTTAATAAACACACTATATACATCCAAGAGACCCCCCAAGTGGTCCATTAATGATACAAATATCTTGATATAAGTCTCTTGGCCGATCCAAAGATTTTTAGGAATTTAATATCAATTAATAATATAATATTCATTTTATAAACTCTTTTATGTCAATTTTGAAAATATTCAATAATTGATTTTTGTTAAAATCCTAACAAAATGATTACTTCGAAAAAAAGTTAATTAAATCAAGAATAAAATGTCATATTATCCTAGAAAATTATTGGTATTTATAAAAAGTCTCACATTATATTTATTTGGGTATTTATAATATCAATTATTTTAATTTTTCTTTAATTAGGTAATTACTGCATCACCATTGTGTCATAAATAAATTAAATTATATAATGTCTAAAAACTATACATAAAATACTATTATGTAGGAAATAGTAATATATTTATAATGAATATTTATTGTCTAAAATCCAACATATATAACCCTATGTAAAAATTTATTCTCAAAAAGATATATGCTTATGTCATTTTTGTATTTATTTTAACTTAATTAAAATAAAGTGTCCCTATCACCTACAAGTGGCTCCATGGGGTCCCAAAATCGACCCAAAAATGCCCATGGTCGGTCATGTATCCACCAATAAGGTTAGGACATGTTTTAGGGTAATATAGTATTATTATAATATTATTTTTTAAACCTTATTTACCGGATCTACCCATTAACGATAGTAAATAAAATATTTACCGTAGTAATTATTCAAAATGTCTAAAAATAAAATTTATCTATTTAAAAAATTAGGACATCCTGATTCCAAATATGGAATCCATTTTTCCAAATTCAAAATACAGAAGTGGCAGAAAGAAATTTAAATATAATTCCCACTGTCAAAACAAAAAGCGTGTTTTTAAGATATAATAAATATCGAAAGATTGATACTTTTTTATGTCCGGTTTAATTGTGAAATTATTTCCATTGACCAAAATTTTATTTAATGGTAAAAATATATTCTAAATATACTTTAAAACCACTCTAATTCAAAATTTATCACTATTAATTATTTCGATTAAAAAAGTTGTTTTTAATTAAAATTTTATAATTTTCACTATTCATCAAAATATGAGAGTTATCTGAAAAGTACCAAAATTTCACCCTAGGCTAATTTTGATATTCTGAATCCAAAAATGAAGTCCATTTTGAGATATATATTTATATAATTTCAAAAGGTGGGTATTACTATTCATAACGGCAAGTTTGATTGGTTGTGGTGTGTGTTAGAACTCGAAGTTGTGTACAACACACGCTACTAAATTATTCAATGTGAAGCATACCGTGGAAGCTTGGGGTGTTACAGAAACCTAATTTTGAGTTAAATTTGGAACCATTTATATTTCCAAAATTCCATTATTAGGGGAATTTTTATTATTCATTTGAATCATATGGGATTCTAATAAAGGGTTTTCAATAGTAAATCATTTGATAAACAAGAATAATTTCTATAGATAAATACATTTAATAGTTGGTAGAATGGGAAACCTAAATATTTTATTAAATATAGTTTTTAAATATATATATAATCTTATTAATATTATTTCATTATATGAAACACCTTGTCTAGATTTAATTATACATGACATTGAGTTATCTTATGTTATATGCAAGTCAATGTATAGAATGAATTTCACGTAGCACAGTGTTTAAAAGAAATGTCGCATACTATTAAAATATATATATATATATATATGTGTGATATTTATCACTAAATTCATTGAATGGTGACTGCAATTATGATTATCTAAATAAGGTTTATCTATTTTTGGCATCTATATATAATTAATTGATTGTGGGATAATTAATTAATAATAAAAATATAAATCACAATGATTAAAATGGAATTTTTTTTTAGAAAATTATTTTTATATAATGAAATATATTTTACATATATATAAATTTATAAAATATTTTTTTGATCATTTTTTGTAAGATTTATGTGATATATATTATATAAAATTGATAACATTCATCTTTATTTTTATCTAAAAAACATTAATGAATTGTAGTTTTGATTTATTATCATTGGATATTATATAGGATATTTTTAAAACATAGCACTGAGATGAAAAGTTATTATGAGGCCATGTGTTCACGAAATATATATTAATAATATATTAAATATATTAAATATCACAGTTGTGCAATTTTATAGAAAATGTTCAATAATTACTAAACTGAACATGGATCAGAAATAAAAAACAATGTTCAGTCATATGGATGGTTTTTACATTAGGCACTATATAACTTGTGTCAGCTAGGTCGTTTGAGGACAAGTAATAAAATGAGTAAAAAGTAAATTATTAAAATAAATCAATTTGTTTTATTTTTTGATGTAGATACCTATTTTCATATATATTTATACAGTAATGATAATTTCTAGGCTTAGCCGTATAACTCTGGGGACATTGGAAAACAGTTGGAGAGAGGTTTGGAGGAGTTCTCTTCGATGATTGTCAACATGATTGAAAATCGGAGATCATTTTCCAATGTGATTCCAATATCTAACCAATTACAATAATGAAACATTACTATTTATCACTGTTCAATATAAATAGTTGTTCAAATATTTAGATTAATTCTATATTTTCCATTTCTAGTATTATATTACATCAATTAGTCAATAGATTTGTTCATGTATCATTCATTTTTTGAGATGAGATCCCTACAAATATTATATGGGGGAGTCAATTTATATTTAATTTTTTATATTTTTCATGGACGTTCTAATATAAAATTAATGAGGGAAACAAGAACATTATTTGATTTCTGCTTCACATGTATGTGATTTAATTTTCTTTTCAAAATTTATTTTTAAATCACCGGAAAATTCCATTGGTCTATGTCTAGATAGTTAATGGATAATAAAATGTTTTCAAACTTTTAATGGGGTGAAAAATATCAACATTATATTCCGGTTTGGTAAAATACAATGAAAGTGTGATGATAGACGTGGAAAAAAATAAAATGGATTTTAGAAACATGATTAGTGATATTAGATACCTAGATTCATCTCTTTTTTGATATTCCTTATTCTGACATTCTAAATGTTTCCATTAGAAATTCCCTTACATGGCCTCATTCTAATGACTCTCATTTAATGTATGACCCCGTGAAATGTGATGCTAAAATTGTTACATTGGATGAACCCATCATGTTTTCATTCAAGTGAGTTCAAAATAATGTTTAATGTTTTCATGTATAATGTACCTTATTTCAACAAAATCTAACATTAAAAATCATCAATTTTTACAATTTAATAATATTTAATGTAATAAATAGGCAATATTCCATTGATGGTATCACAAAAATTTTTAGATGTTATTAGAAATCAGGATCTAAAAACATTAGAAACAACCCTAGGGATAGTCTAAATATTGGAATATATCCGTGTATTTTGGTATGTTTTAATTAAGTGGATTGAAATAATATAAATTCATATTTGGATAATACATGTGGATGTGGATCTAAAATATATGTACTTAGGGATAACTATCTAAAACACTACATTGAGAGAGACACGATTAGGAACTGCTGTATAACAACTGTCCAAGATACACACCTTGTTTAACACTCCTGATTAATATGTTTTGTTAATCAATATCATTTTATAAACCATTATAAAGTATATATAGAAAATTTATATCTAATTATAGGATTTTAGTAACATATTTATGAATGATGTTTGAATTCATAATTTTTATTTAGAATTATATGATTTCTAAAATTACTTGTTACTCACAATGGTTTTCTTCTTTTATAAAAATCGTTAGATCTATGGAAATAACATAATTTACAAATTTAGTAGATGATTCATTAATGTAATTTTAGTGGAATATGTAATTGAAATCATCATGAGGATAAAGACATAACTAAATTGAGTTATAAAAAACATGAGTCAGTCTGAGATATTGGATTAACCTTGATGGGAACAACATTCAGTTAACTATTCCACACATCAACAACCACATTCAACCAGGGGATCTATAACCTGATTGATTCAGAACATTGGATATTTTTATTATACAAGATCTTTTATATACTATGTTTTTTGTTGAAAGGATATTTAATCCAAGAATGATTCATCTAAGAATGATAATTTAATTGGTGGTGGAAACTGATTGAAAAGATGATATAAGGAATTGGATTAATTCAATGGAATATGAATAGTTTTTCTGATTCTTTTTCAAAAATTAATTTCCCTGATCAATGAGAAAATATTTTTTTTCAAAAGTCCCAAAAGCGATTCATACCCGCTCCTACCAAAGTTTTATTAAAAAGTAAAATACACAGTCAGAACATCAAAATGGAGGTTCACAAAGCCTATTGAAAGACTTACCACTTGCATCAGCCTCAAGAAAAGGCAAACATCAATCAAAATCCAAAAAAGACCACCCAGAGCTTGAATCCACAATAGCCTTCTTTGGAAATGCATCAGCAACCGGATTGGCCTCCCTATAATCATGTGTCACCACAAAAATGATACCATTAAGAAGACGAAGTCAAACAATCCAAGAGGTAAACATCATCCATGTAATATTCCTCGACCGCCTTCGGATGATATCAACAGCCACCATATAGTCCGATTCTATCCAAAGAAATCGCCATCCAAAATGAATAGCATAGTTGATCACCTTAATCATCCCACAGCTCAGCCTCAATTGCATAACCCTGACCAATATAATGATAAATTCATCCCTTTACAAATCCCTGATAGGTATGGAAGACACCACCACAACCCGAATGTCCAGGTGCTCCTAAAGCTGCCCCATCATCATTATCCTTCAAACAAGAAGGAATAGAAGGAATCCATCTAATTGAATTCAGCATCAATGGTTTTCTAACCCTGCCAGCAATGCTAAAATTCGTCAAAACAATAAGATCATTAATCTCATTATGCATACAGCAAACCTGATCTTTTGAGGATGTGAAAACTGCCCTATGAATTGTCCTCATGATGGACCCGAATGTTGGCATTATATTCTCAAAAACATAATCATTTAGAGCCTTCCAAATGAATCCAACAGTTGTTGAAACAGCCACTATAAGAATAACCCGAACCTGCTCACTGCAGTGAGTGTTGACTGTTGATTACAGAAGTCCATCAAACGATGCTAGATCCAAATAGAAACCTGTCATATCCTGTATATACATCCATAACCTTAATATAAAAGGACAAGAAAAAAAATATGAACAATTGATTCCTCCACAGTAAAGCTCGTATAGCAGATCGAGGCATTGTGAATCCTACCCCTTTGATGATAGTAGTGAACCATAAGCCTTCTTTTCCAAATCCTCCAAAGCAGCAAGTACACTGAAGGAGGGATGAAAAGAGTCTAGAAAGAAAGCAGACACTTTAGGGCTGCATTATGCCCAACACACATGTACTGGTACATAGCCTGGGTAGTAATAACCCCACAAGTGTTTGGTTTCCATACGTGAGTGTCTTTGTCAATGTAAATGTATCTGTAAATGTCAACTTTGATCTGAGGAGGACTGAAATCATAAAAATCTTCTCCTCCATTCTGTAAATCAGCAACCGAACAACACAACACAGTAGAAGGAATATCAACATCCTCTTGAATCGGCACGTTCAACCAATTAGTGCTCCAAGCATTCAGAGTGGACTCCCTACAAACAAGCCACTTCAAACAGGACATAATCCCATTAAAATAAGACTTTATGGCATGCCAAATGGATAAAGAAAGATAGTGAGAGTAACCACCCAAATCCTTGATGTAATCCGAGCTGAAATAAATTCCATCGTAGAGTCATTAGAAGTATCATGATTCAAGGTATACTTGCTGAGTAGTGCCTCATCAAATAGGCCCAGATCATTGACTCCAAGTCCCCCCATCTCACCTGACTTAATGCACTTTTTCCACGCCACCACAATCAATTTACTTTCATAAATGGAACCAGTCAATATAAAATTTCTGATAAGCCTTTGAAGCTCTTTTATCAGATTCTTTGGCCACCTGTGAATCGAAAACACATAAACAAACATAGAGGTAGTCACTGAGTTGACAAGACAAACTCTCCCAGCATGAGACGTAGCTTTCCCTTTCCATGTTGCCATCTGAGAAACAATTCGGATGACAATAGATTCGAGATGACACCTCTTGACACAACCCCAAAAAAGAGGTACTCCAAGATAATTGAAAGGAAATGAGCCCCTTTTCACCCCAAGGGATCTTGTGATTTTATTCTGCCTTCTGATAGAGACTCCCTCCCCAAAAACCACAAAGGACATCTGAAAGCTAATTTCCGGTCCAGCCACATCCGCATAGTGCAGGAAAATGCTTTTAATCGAAGATACAGTCCTTGTGCTGGCATTACCAAATATCATTATGTCATCAGCATAGAAAATATGTGTAGGGTCATAAATATCTCTACCAACTTTAATCTGATTAGACAAACCAGCTTGAACAAGGCTATTAAGGAATATACACAAATAATTTTCAACAAGAGAAAACAGAAGACCAAAAAGAGGGTCCCCCTGCCGAAATCCCCTAAAACACTGAAAGAAACCCATTGGTGCGCCACTGACCAGAATAGATAACCGGGAACTCTTAGGAATATTGTGGATCATAGTGATGAACCATGAAGAAAAGCCATGCATTCCATGAATAGAGATAAGAAATCTCCATTTCATCTTGTCAAAGGCCTTCAAAATATCAATTTTCATTGCAAAGCTACCTTGTTTAACCTTCCTTGTCATAGCATTAATACATTCAGAAGTGGTGAAGATACATGTTTGGATACTTCATCCTTGAACAAACCCAAACTGATTCTTGGTAATGAGACACTTAACCACCTTACCCATCCTTGTGGAAATTATCATACTTATGATCTTAGGAATAGTATCTCCAATAGAACCGGTCTTAAATCCTTAATATCAAGTGCACCCTCTTTCTTGGGATTAAAAGCAATGAAATTGGATTTTTCAACATAATTCATGGAAGTAGTAAAAACGAACTCTCCAACTGCATTAATAACCTGATCATGAACAATCTCCCAGTTGAACACGAAGAACATATTAGTGAATCCATCTGGACCTGCAACACATTCAATATTCAATGAGAAAAGGGCTTTTCAGACCACATTTCCCCCAGGAGCCTCCACTAGTTTGTCATTTTTCTTATCATCAGTACATTAGGTGATGTTTTGCAAAATCATTTGGGATCTATCAGCCACATTTTCATAATATAGATCAGTGAAATAACTGACAACCAAATTGGAAATATCATTCTCAGTAGTGAGAAGCCTGTCATTAATGTTTAGAGAAGATATAACCCTACTGAATTTTCTTTCCTTATGGAGATGATGAAAGAAACTAGAGTTCATATCTCCTTCCTTCAACCACCGAATATTGTAGATAGATCTGGCCAAATTTTCTTTAGAGATGAGCAGTTCTTCCAGCTTTGATAAAGCCTGAATCTCATCATTTGAAGCCATGGAATTCAATTGATTTTCATTTTGAAAGCTATCATGATGACCTTCAGCATCTTTTATAACCTCATCAATCTTAGAAAAGGAAAGCTTACTCAATTACCTCAACCTCATCTTATTGGTTTTTAGATTTGAAGATAGAATATGAGAAGCAGTTCCCATAATGCAAGAGCTCCAAGCAACAAGAACGATCTCCCGACACCCTTTTATCACAATCCAAACATTATTAAATTACAAATGAATTTGATACATACACAGACCATCAATGGAGAAATCCACCACCTAAGGATTGTGATCAGAGTGGATTTTAGGAAGAAGAAGGCCAGAGGCACTTATAAAATCATTTATATCATCAATATGAACAAGGCACCTATCCAATTTACTGGCATGGCTCCCATTAAGAGTGTATATTCCCCAGGAAAATTCTGCACTAGTCATCAACACTTTAATCAGAATGAATTTTTCAATACATTGAGAAACATCCTTGGCTGCAACCCGATTAAAATTAGATCCAATTTTCTCATCAGGTCGTAACATCGTGTTAAAGTCACCGATGATAGTCCAATTATTTGGAATTTGAGAGGAGATAGATTCAATATCTCTCCATAATTCCCTCCTCCTCGGATAAGAATTATCATCATAAACACAGGACACCATGAAATTAATCCCATTCCACTCAACAGATGCAGAAACAAGTTGATTCCCTTGAGAGTGGGAGAGAAACTTAATCGAGTCGTGTTTAAGTAACCAAAGAATATCAACATTATCCTCATTCATATTATGATTAACAAAGGAGTAACGAAAATATTCCCATTTGAATTTTTTCCAGCTGGCATACCACATCCTTGGCTCATCAATACCAATAATCATCGACTTGTTGGCCATAATAATATGTCTAAGGGGCTTGACCATGGGAGCATTTCCAAGACCACTACAATTCCAGAAAAGGATATTCATTTATGCATAGCTATCATGGCCCTTGTTCGAGCCCCTCCATCCCATGGAAATTGCACCGAATTGGCCTTGTTCTCAGTATTCATCCTTTTTTCCTTACTTAACACTGATGAAACACTTCCAAGAGCATCTAAAGAGCCAAGGACAGGGGCTGACTCCTTTGATAACTAAGGCTGCTCTTCAGTGTAAGATTCCTCCTTATCATCAGACCAAAAGACCCCACTCAAAGGGGAAAACATGTTCAGCGAACCAACTGGTTTCTGGTGGATCTGCACCACATGCTTCCTCTATCCTTAGACAGAGGAACCTGAGAGAACGATCCAGTAAAACCAGTGATTTCTGACACAACCTATATATGCTCATGTACATTGAATTCATATTGGACAACCCCAGATGTCTTCCAAGACACAACACCATCCTTCAATGCGTTGCTCATATCCATTCCCAGCTCTGATCAAATTACAACTATTCCCAGCACTAAATTCTGGACATCATTCTCATCAGGAGTCAAAAACTTCACATGTAAGGATGCCTGCCTAGGCTCAGAACCAGTGGGAGAGTATTGACCAGGTTCAGTATCAACCTGTGGTAAACCAAAATCCAAAATGGACAACCCTGCATCCTGAACATCATCCACCACAGAGGGCTGCACCTACAATGAATTATCATGTCCAGCTCGAGGATCATCCCAAGGAGTTGCCACCTACACCTGCACTACATCATGAGAAGTAGCCGCCTGCACCTGCAAGAGGGCCTGATTATGCTCAGGAGTATAGCCCTGCATTGTATGATAATCCAATTGAGATTCATGAAATGTCACATGGGCTTGTACTACATCCCGAGATGTAGACACCCCATTCAGAGCATTATCACAGAGGCATTATGTGACTTCACATCCTGTTTAGTCCCTCCACAGAACAAGTGTAACTGAACAGAAATAGTAGGTTCCTGAGAAGGAAGATTGTGTAAAGAGGTGTCCAGCCTCTCCTTATTAACATCATCAACACATATCTCCCCAACATCTCTTGCAGCGGGAGGACTAGGAGAAGCCTTCCCCATACCCCTACTACAAAATGTATCAGGGTGTCCCTTCATCTTGACCAATCAACAAATTTTATTCATGTTACAATCAAAGGCCATATGGCCAAAAAAGTGGAAATAGAGATAGAATTTGGGTCTCTATTCATACTGTATATCCAACTTGAAGCTTTCATACCTGGTTGAAAGAACAACCTCCTCCACAAGCATTGAGGACATATCCACTTCCACAAGAACCCTAAAAAAATGACCGAACGTGGGGTTCTTAGAATGTTTATCCATTCGAATAGGATTTCCAATCGATGAAGAAATATCCAAAATGATTATGGGATGCTAGTAAAGCCAATTAAGCATACGAATTCGAATCCAGATCTGTGCATAGGTGTATTTGAAATTATCAGGGTCAAAGCTTATTTCCTATTCCTGAATTCGAATAACTCCAGGCTTAAGAAAGACAGATCCAAATCTCCATGCTCTTCTTTTTGAATCCTCAGATGATAAGAGAACATGGTAGTAACCACATCCCATAAAAATAATCTTCCAGTCTTGAAATCCCCAAATGTGTGAGAGTCAATGATGAAGATCATTGAACTTCCAAATAGTTTCACCCTTTGGAAGAAGGACCCTAGCAATAATCTAGAATCAGAACAGGGAAATCGTTCTTCAATAATAGTTTGATTAGATACAACATGCGTGATCCATCCCTTTTTAATAATCCACCCATGGTGGAGTGCAATAGAACTCCAGGAATTTACCCACATATTTGACACCATCCACAAACCGCTTAATACCTGAATCTCCAGAAACAATAACCGCTAAAGATCTCTTTGAGGGAACACAGCAAAACATATCCTTATGACTAATACAATCAAAATACTTGTTAGCTGATGAAGAGATGATAGGAAAGGATTCCTCACCTTTCTTTGCATTCGGTTCAACATCATCGGGATTGGGGATCGCCCCAGACACTCCTCCATGAGACTCCTCTGCCATCTCAAACGTGTTGGTCGGTTTAGGGGGTATTGAGGCGACCTTACCCCACCCCCTGTTGCACTTCCCCAGCTAGGCCCAAGGTGGCCAACCATGGGCTTGGTATAGTTCCTGCGGAGTCGAGGGGATGAGCGGATCATTGGCGTATGGTGCGTGTTGCCCTTGGGAGGACTCGAACTCGGAACCTCAACGACGGGACACCACCGCCTTGAACCAACTCACCCATCCCACGTGGGCGAACGTGTTGGTCACATGATATTATACGAAAATTACAAAACATTCTCGGTAAACTTATAACATATTTATGTATCTAAATGGGAATGGTTGATATATTATTAAGTAGATCGGGACCCCATGTAGAGAGGAATCATAGACATATATACTATGAAATCCTTGAGGATATTTTCTGAAGTGATATAAAGGATTGATGAGAGTTTCTAGATATTCACTAGCCACAAAGATGGAATGAATAGAATGGAGTGAGGGAGAAGAAAACATGGAAAAAAATTTATCATGGAAGATGGGAAATAAATGTGAATAATCCCACATGAATAAATTGTGGAATGATTTATTATGAGAATATATTACATGGTAGAGTAATTTGATACATGTGTGGAAGAGAGTGAAGTATAACTCCAAACATTCATAGTTAGTTGAATCCTCAACTTCAAATCACTAATGAAAAAGGAATAAAAATGTTGGCCTAGTTGGAATATTAATGCATCATGTGTGGATATCTTGTTAATTTTTCCTTTTTATTTCTAAATACATATAAAATGGACGAACACCACCATCATCGTCATCAATGTTATAGAGGTCATGGTTGATAATTTTCTATCATGACAGCTGATTTGGAGGCTCAGGATGATGTGGTGGATGTTAAAATCATTGTTTCCTTAAATATATATATTATATATACTTTTGGTATTTGGTTCAATTTATTGTGTTATTTAATAAATGTATCTAATGAATATATAAATACTCTACAAATGTCTTGGAATGTAGTTTTCTATAAAAAAACTTCATGGTATTATCCAACAATCAATAGTTTATAGAGACAATTGTATTATGATTTCTATTTCAAATTTCATTCAATATATAGTGGTCATTACGATATTTGAAGTTGACACAATAATAGGGATTCACTATCTCTAAAACTATATGGATGTGGATATCTGAAAAGGAAAGAAATTTAAGAATTTATGGAGGGAAAAACTATATTTATTTTAATATGATATATATTCTAGCATGAAATTTTTTATTAAGAACCTCCTATATCCTTTATTATGTTGATGATCGTTGAAGATGGAGATGGAAACATTTATATAAATATAAAAACTGTTCCCATAATTCAGCAATAAGTTGATGTATTTCTGGATTATTTTCTTCTACCTTCACCAAATATAATTGTATATTTGTATAGTTAACTCATGCATGGATCCAATTTGAAATAAAATATGCTGTATGTAATAGATAATTTGGAGTTATGCGAATTAATGATGAAAAATAATGATATTTTTGATATAGTTTTTATCATATCAGGGATGACTCCATGGGGTGCACCTATTCTATTAATAATGAAAATAGATGGATCATTGTGGGTATGCATTGATTACTTATAAATTAATGGGATAATAGTAATGAACATGAACCGTCGCGAAAGGATTGATGATTCATTTTATCAACTTAGAGGGGATCAATTCAGCATGCATGTTTGATCTCCAATTGAGGTATCATTAATTGAGGGTAATGATATAATATATTAAAATGACTATTGTATGTAGAATATTTGTGAATTATGAGTTTTTATGCTCTTCCGCTATAATAATGATCGAATTTGTTGAATATAGTAAATATGGACTACCATGATAAATTCATGGTCATTATTTTGAAGATATTTTGATATACTACAACTACTGGTAAGAGAATTAGAATCATGCGTGTGTTATATTTGGAACATTGAGGAAGGATATGTTATATGGTAAATTCTATAAATTTGAATTATTTTTACAAAAAGATGTATTTTTGTGTAAAATTGACATCGATATTAGAATAACAGTTTAATCTTTAAAGACATAGGATTTAGAGGATTTTTCTCATTCTATGATTTTTAGTGATATTTGTAGTTTCTTTGGTTTATCAGGATATTATATTTGGTTTTTGAAAAAACATATTCAAAAAATTATAAGCCACTAGCTTTGTTATCATGTAATGTGAATATGTTCATCTAGAAATGGGGTGTGAGGAATGTTTCCAGGAATGTTATGAGATTTTGGATACATCACTTTTGTTAATTATCCTTTATCACAGTGAAGGTTTCATTATTTATATCAACATATATCTGAAATGTATTGGGTTCGTCTACATGAATAATGAAAAGGTGATTTTATATGGATCAATAAAATTAAATCCATATTATAAAAACAATCCTACTCATGAACTGGACTTATCTAAAGTTATTTTTTTCTCTAAAAATTAATTTATTAACTTAATTGGTTGAAATGAGATATAAACGCATACACCAAATGTTATATGTATATATTCCGGCATACAATAATTAAAAATGAGAAAAAAGATATGGTGAGGACTTCATAAATCCTATGACTATTCGATAAATTATCACCCTGAATGATAAAACAAAGATTTAGATGCATTATATGTGGAATTTCTTGTTGGGATGAAAATGAAGAGAATTTAAGGAGATCCATTGATAATTGACCTAGTAAAATTGTACAAGGGAATCATAAGTTAATGGATATCTTAAGAACTACCCCAAATTAGTCATCATACAAAAATATAAGAGAATATCATGAATGCTAATATAGAATATATATTTTTTCAAATTAATGCAGTGTCAATAATGAATGTTATGTTTTTTGAGCTCTATATTACCCAAAAGGTATATTGAAATTTCATAAAAGGATATGTGTGCATTATATACCATAGTTAAACAATGTTCTTATAGATGGTGCTCATATCTTTACATTCTCAATATAGCATGGAAGCACTATAATGTTCATATACCATTAGGATCATTATGGGTTGGATAATATGAACATTGATATTGTGGACTACACTACAAGGTCCATGGAATGTCTAAAAATGAGGGAAGACAGACAATAACCAATTGGGGTACCAATACCAACAAGGAAGAGGGACAATACCATTATAGACATCATAACTAGACTACTAATTACATCTAAAAGAGTCTATGTGAGATGGGTTATAGTGTATTGAATCACCACAAAATCCAATTTATTTGCAATTTGTGAAATTTTATCTATTTACCAAGATTCCAAGATATAAAAAATGTATTAGGTGAATTTTCACTGGGTGACTCTTTATATCATTTAGGATTATTTTCCAAGTGTTATATCTAAATTAAATAGATTCCATAAACATGCTTGGGAAACTAAATTGAATGTTAGTACGACCTATCACAACCAAGATGATGGAAAATATGAATGGTGTATTCATATATTTGAGGAAATGAGTGGAAAATTTTCAATACAATAATAAGGATGATGGGATAATCACCTTCCATTAGTGGATATCTCATTCAATAACAACTTTCAATCAAGTATTCAAATTTATCCTTATGAAGCTGTAAATGGGAGATATGTAGTACTCCAAATTTTTATAATGATGATGGTTGGAGGAAATTGATAGGGCTCAATAATGTGCTAGAGATGACCGAAAGTCATCATGATATCCAACAACATATAAAGGATGCTTATAATTGGATTAATTGTTATACTTACAACTATAAACTGCACACGTATTTTGATGATTTAGTATATGATTTACATTGGATATCACCATGGAATAGGGTCATTAGATTTTGAATGAAATGGGAGATTATCCCTAGGGGCATTTTCTCATTTGATATCCTTGATCACATAGGTAGATGAGATTCTATTATATCTCTTACAAAAATGATGACTCATGTTTATGATGTATTATATGTATGTATTTTGATGAAGTACATAAATAATCTCGTAAAGTTCTAATAATAGTGACGGTACAACTATAACACCACCTTTCATATGAGGTACATCTAGTGGAGATATTTGACCATGTAGATAATGTTCTACATAGTAAGACTACCCTCCTCATTAATGTTTTGTGGTTGAACCCTAAATATGTATATGTAATGTTGGAAACTGAGGATACAATGACACAGAAGTACGCTAATTCATTCTACACTGATAAAATAATTTGAAATTTAAGAAACTAAATTTTATAAGGGGGAAAATGTAATGAACCATAATAGTTCAAAATGATATTTGTTTCTGGAATAAATATTTTTTAAATATTATATAATATCATACATGTAAAAATTAAAGAGAATCTATGAATTCTTTATGTCATTAACAATGATCATTACATTATTCTTCTATTTAAACAATTTAAATTTCAATCAATATATATTTCTAAAAAACATAAAATATAATTTGTATAATGGGAATATATGTATCACAATACTCAACTACATTCATCGTTCCCATAAAAAAACTATTGAAATAAATCAAAATATTACTATACCAATCACGATATTATCAAAATGAAAAGAAATTCTTAAGTTAAAATGTATAGAATTTTGAGTGAATGAATGTAGTTGTATTTATAGGATATAATGGAAAATGTAACCATTATGATTTTAACGTTATATGAATTTTGGTCAAATTATACCATTGGAAAACATGTACATTGGAAACTATACCCTTGGTTGATAATATTTTTATTATAGTTAGTGATTATAAGTAGTATTGAAAATGTACAATGGATACATAATGGATAATTTATTGCCTAAAATAGTAGAATATTATTATGTGAAGACCATTTTTTAGAACATGAGAGGGTTCTATCATCACTAAATTTATACCATGAAAATTCCCAATCCATGATTCAATATGTGAAGCATGAAATAATTATCCTATAAGATAAGTCCAATTTATTAGAGATTACTAACAGGTGGATGTTAGCTGTGTCACCCAACGAAACTACAACCATCATACACCATACCATTAGGGAATATGCATGTGTAATAAGGGGTTATATTCTGCAAACCATAGATACCTAATGATTAAATTCGATTGTATTTGTAAATTTTTTATTCCATTAGTTACTCTTAATAGTTATTTTTATTAATAATACATATGTTTAATTTAGGTGATTGTGTCTATAGGTTATTTGGATTCAAATAGAATATATTTTTATTTTTCTTGAAAATTTATACATATTAATAATAAATGGTGTATTTTTAATAACATTTTTTTAATAAAAATATTATTTAAAAAAAGTAACAAAATAATAATGATAAAATAATTTTATTGTGGACTTGTAAATTTTTAAAAAATGTTAAAAATTTGATTAAACCTAAAGAACTTCTCATTGTAAATAAATATGTGTTTTTAAATTTAAAATATAATTTTTTCATATTTATAAAATGATACAATATAAATTGAAATTAGTTTTGAAATCAAAATCTGTAAATTTAATTACTGTGAATTTATGATAATTTTTAAAATCAAATTTATTTCATTGTGAAAAAACACAATTTACTATTTTCTATGTGTTTAATGACCTCGTAATTATTTCATTATAACAAAATATTTATTTATTCAAATAACATGACCTAAAATATTTCATTTTATGTATATTATATTTTTTAATATATTTTAATTTATTTCTTTAACTTTAAGCTCCTTTCCAACGTCTAAAAATTTAATTTTTTTAAGAAAAATTAGCCTGTGGAAAATTTATGGCACCATTCAAAAATAATATTAACAAATGATGTTTGATTGTGGTGGATTAAAATAACATAATATGTGAACCAAATTTCCAAACCCATGGAAAAAACCCATGTGTAATCCATTTGTTTTTATTTTTTCTCAACCTAGATTCCAAAAACAAATATTTTGATATTATTAAACAATTCATCCACTTTTCCGGTAAATACCGAACCATTTCTCCTTTTTCATTGTCTATGAATACATAATTGATGACGTTCTAGTGGTTTTTTGTCCAATAGATTCTCATGGTGTCCTCATGTACCAGAATTTTCATTCCTAATGATCATTGTTTAAATCTTAAATGTAAGGGGATTATAAATCCTTTTACTTCAATTCAATAACCTTTTCCTGTATTTTTCATCTGTATATATTGTTTACTCTATTTTATTATATTTTTATCATACCCTTACTTCAAAATTGTTTTCAATCAATAGCATAACATTTTCCCTTCACATTTTACCCTTTTCTAAAACCATGTTTTATACCCGCCATGATGCCAAATTTACTTCCCAATTTCTACATTTAACTTGAGAATCTGTTACTTCCATTTTCATTAAATACCTAAACCCATATTATTTTCATTTGGTAATGAACTATATTTAATAAATAATTTAGGATTTTTGGATATATATATATGTGTGTGTGAAGCTGACATTTTATTTCAAGTGTCACAAATGTCGAAATGATCATCTCATTAGCCCCTACTAAATGACATGATTTTTTATATGACACACATTCTACAATATTCATAATATATTAATAAAATGATTTATTATAATATATATGGCTCTCATAAAACTAATTCATATGAAGGTTAAATACTAATATTTTTTTAAATTGTTGGTTAATGAAATTATTATCAAGTGATGACAAGTATTGTGATGCCTTGGTGATTAAACACTGTAATTCTAATTAATCACACCTGTGGGATAAACCATGGTAATCTGCATAATAATTTTTAATTTAAATATAGTAGCCACATTTCATTGTTATGGTTCAGTTTCATTTTTTATTATATTCCCCTTGATATCTTGTTCATCCTATATTTTTATGTTTCATGTATTATTGGTATTCACCATGATCACAAGAAAAATATTTCACTTACTTATTCCCTTATTAGGACTCATGATAACACCATTCATTTTATATATGTACCTAGGATATGATTATTATTAGAGGTAATTATGGGTAAACCCAATAAGATGTATTCAAAGTGATTTATAATAGTTTTTACATTTTTATATCTTATATATCATATTTCCAAGAATGTAATATTTAATGGATCTTCAATTATACAACGTAATGAGAAGTTATGTAATAAAATGGAAGGAGTACATATATGGTATCAAATGATGGTTTATTTATTTTTGTAAATTAGGACTTAAAAACATATGAAAGAACCCTATAGATTTTTTAAGATATATGGAAACAACCATGTGTTTTAATAAGTGTTAGAAATTTGTTTATTAGAAAATACATCAATGTTTAGGTACAATAAGTGGATATGAATCCGATAAAGATGGATACAAAGGGAACACTAGAAAACACCAAACTATGATAGAGTCAAATGAAAATTGATTCACAATAATGGTTCATGTTGCACACCATGTTTGATAATCACAATGAAGTGTTCTGATAATAAAATGATTTTTATCAACCTTTATAATGGTTATATAAAAAAGGTATTTGTTATTAGAGGATATTAATAAAATAATTAATCATGGTGATTTATGAAATAAAATACCATTTGAATTATAATATTCTTAAAAGTAAAATCAATCTCAGTATGGTTTTATTTTTTTAGAAAAAATGGAGTGAAATAGGTGGAACTGCCAAAAATAATTAATGTAGCAGATAATCCACTGACATCATTCCAATGGAATCTATAATGGAGATCCTCATAATGATATTGGATCAAATAACCCTATTTCTAAATAAAATAATAAATCAAGTCAAGAGACCATATTCAACTCAAAGGTAACAATTTTTTTGAGTCGTTCATGAATCAATGACCACCTACATTAAATGGATCTATCGACCCATTGAATGCTGAATAATGTATATGGAGTATATGAATGATATTTTTGTATCTCTATTTGTTAGACTAAGGGATAATCATCGTAGAAATATACTTATTAGGAGAATAAGCTTATTAATGATGGAAAATTATTAAAAACATGATACCAAGAAGGGAAATATATGTTATACAGTAAGAAGAGTTCTGTGGAACACCCCAAAATTCAAAATTACACCTTTATATTCAATAACGTACAAGGAACCCATCCACCAACTCATAAGGGAATGTAATATCCTGAGTCACTGCTACATATTTAATATTATAAATAAATTAAACACATGATAGGAATTTTAAGGGATGAAAAACTATGTTATCTTACATCACATGCAAGACCGACATTCCTCGGTAGCTAGCATTATGCGCAAGATGAGCCTACTTTGATAGCTTTATTACACATAAGAATGAGTTTCATCAAATGAAAATGTATAATTAAAATAATAATATTTAATATTATATATCATTTTATATCCTTTATGATAGATGTAATGAATTATAATAACTAACATTTGATAATTTTAATTTTATATAAATATAATATTAATTCTTGGGTGCAAATTTATGTGAAATGAAAAGTAGAAGTAGTTGGTTAAAAAAATACTATTATTGAAATACATCAAATCATTTTTTATCATCAAAATAATTAACTAAAAATGGTCAATTATTTTATTGAAATATATCTGTTAAATATAAAAATTTATTTTGATATTTATCCATTTGTTTTGATAGGAAAAAATTAGAACAAACCCAGTTCACAGATAAATAGTTATATTTTTATAAAGGCAGTATTATCGCATATTAAGGAGGAACCCATTTTAATTATGAATTTTTCACTTTATTTTATTTAATAAGTATTTATAAATATCATTTTTGAAAAAGAAACTAAAAATATAGTTATAATTAATATTTTTTATTTATCAGAAACATATCATTTTTAGTGAACAAATTAAAAAAACTGAATTTCATTTCAAAACTACTTTTCCATATAATTTATTTATGTGGATAAATTATAATTTTATTTGGTTTTAAAGTTTAATTATATAATATTTTTATAAACTAATATAATTTATGCCATTGGAATAATTTTCATATAAATATGTTTCTAAAAAAGAAAACTTTTTGATGTTTTGCATCAAAAAACAGAATTACCATCCATTATGCAGAATTAAATAATAATTAAGTCATTCCATTTCTATGATGAGAATTTTGAAAAATTTATTACAAATATGGAATCCAAAGAAATTAATATTTTTTAATGAAACAAAAATTTTATTTTACAAAAATATTAGTGACTATAATTAAAATTAATTTAATTATTATGGTAGTATTAAATTTAATAAATAACTAAACCATTAAATTAAGGGCCCAAATAACATAGAAACTTGTCAAAAACCATTTCATATGCATTATTAGTCTATGAATGTTCTATTATTGAATTTTTGTTTGTTTTTTAAGACATTTTTCTCATAAAAACGTGGATGCACCTATGTTCATTGCAATAATACCAAGTGTGTCCTTTACCTCGGTTGTAAAAGACCACCACCTCTCCCACTTCCTTAAAAATATAAATACAATTTTTCTGGAACATTATCAACCCAAAAATCACCTAAAAATACATAACCTTGTACTAGAATCGTCCCATTTGAATTATCCAATACACGAAATCCTTTGTGTATAATCCGGAAGCAAGTACTCGATTAAAATGGAAAAAAAATTAATTCATTTTAATTTTTTCCGAGTCTTGAACACATTAATTTTAATATTACATGATTTAATAACAAATATAGTATCCTTAGAATACAAGGATATCATTATGATAATATGTTTACCTACTCATACACATAAATCCTACTAATTTCTAAAGAACATTTGATTTCTATGAGCTACAAATTATGCATCACGAAATGATGATTTGCATTTTTCATTTACCAACATTAATTGATGGCCATTATGATGTAAAAATTGTTTATAAAATTTATATATGATATTTAATATGTATTTATACTCCATTTATAATTATATGACTCATAAGTGTAATACATTCAATATTATATTAATACGATTACATCATTTGAGGAAGTGTGGGCTACCACCACTCAATGCAACGTGATTCATTCCAAATAGACCTTGAATGTATTAAGGACAATTTTAATGATAATATATAAAATTTATTACCTAAAATTTTTTATGTAATTATAATATAATTTTACATAAAAATCATTTACTTTTCATTCTTTTAAAAGATGATAATGAAATTAAGGTTGCATTCATATGTACGTATGAACTATTGTCTACATAAATAGTGAAATTATCTTCTTATGGACAAGGTTAAAGATTAATATTGATATTAAAAAATAATATATATGATATTATCATATGGTTTAAATAATTTTTATTATGAATCCATGATATATTTAATAATAACAAAAAATAAAATGATAAAACTTACTCGACATACTTGTATAATAACACGAGTACGTGTTAAAATAATCTAATGTTATTAACAAACAAGTAATAAGTAATACAAGGGGATCATATATGATGTAATAAATATTATTATGACCATATTATAATTTATCGACATTCTTAAATAAATTATACAATATTTTAAATGACTCTCACAAAAATGTAATCACAATGCAAGGCATTTCAATCTCACGTTTTAAATCCATATGATTAATGAAATATTCATCACTTACATATTTCTAGGATGTACCTACATCAAATTTTTTTGTCATATAATTAATTATATTATATTCATTTATTTTAATGTTTCTATAGATTTTTATCACATTTGGGTGTTTTGTTTAATATTTATTGATTTTTCCCTATGTACATTCCATTGGGAATTAATTGTGGTTATGAAAATAAATTCGTTTATATGGTGTATATACTATTATTGAAATGTCATATCATGAACCCCTTTATTTTCATGATATTATAGGATTCATTAAATATTAATCCTTTATTTGTCTTATGAATTAACATGATTCAAATTGGTAAGGGACACATTGGGATGTATAAATAATACTTTCCTCAGGACTCATACTAATGATCTTTGAATGGACTTTACATTCAAGTAAATTATATACCGATTGTTCAATAATCCCTTTAATTATTATCTAATTTTCTAAACTTTTATATATATTGATAAAATTTCTTCACTTTTTGAAACAGTAAATAATTTATATTTTTTTTAAAAGTAGTCATTAAATCACTCTTCAGTCTGATAATGTGTTTTCTTCAAAACAATTATTAGTAAAATGTTCAAAAAATGTTTTAAATTGATTGGTAAAGAAAGTTTTTCTATTTTATCATTTTTTCAAAGTTTCCAATATGATATTCTTATCTATTTTCTTAAAATTAATTTATGAATATTTTCCCTGAAAACCGAATGTTCATTTACCATAGACGACATGTACAAATTTATTCGATGTCATTTCATTGAAACAACCCATTCATGTTTAAGAGGATACTTTCTAAAATAAATGTTTAAAAAATGTATTTTCTTTAAAAACAATTTTTTTATGTTTTAATGTTAAAAAAAGATACTTTGCTAAAAAGGAAATTTAAAAAAATATCATATTGTTTTTATTCATCTGTAACAACTACCGTATATTTTTACCCCAATTAGTATTTGTTCAATTAATACAATCCTAATTGTTACTATTGAAGGTTTTTTATAATTTAGACAAGGATAGTATTCAAATTCACTTATTTGAATAATTTTATATCTTTAATATATTTTATATCCTATTATCATTGAACAACTAATTTTCCCCTTATTATATTTTTTTATCTTGGTAATTACTATTTCATAAATTTTATAAAATTTTACACAAGGTGTCTACTTTGAATGTTATTAGATTTTTATCAATGTATTAATAAATATATAACAATTATATATCATTGAAATTAATTGAGGAAGATTAATTATTTGATATGAGGAATGATTTAGAACGCAAGACACAGTTTAGAGAACACTTAAAATCAGCACTATATGTTAGGGATCAGTTAAGGAAAGCCCCTTGGTGCATTATTAGTCTCATGGGATTCAATTGTTTTCAAGAAACCTTCATGATTGTAACTAGAATGTTATAAACATTTAGGTGAATGGAATTTATAGTAATGTCAATATCATAAAATCCAAATTTGTTTTTATAGAGTATATTTTAAATGGTCTTATGAAATATATGGACGTTAATGGTTGCATGCAACTAGGAATCCATGTGTCCAGAAATTAGTAATTTCACATTATATTAGATTTAATTATTTTTAATCCATGAGATTTTTTTTTGAAAAATATATGGATATATCTCATTTTTATATGTTTGATATGATGACATGTGTTTTAGTTTTTTACCTTTCTATATTTTTTTTCATTTTCTCATTATTTAAAGGGTATGCGTTTCTAGTTATTTCCTTTGCATATTGTTTACACACTAGAATTCATTTTGTTGATTACTTTATATATGTTTTTATTTATTTACCATTGGATATTTAATATTCTCAATGATTCATTATTACTTCCTCTCTAAATTACCATTACTGGGGATTTTATCTCACCGTTATTATGTTTTATCCTTAAATTCAAAAAGTTTAAAATGAAAAATATTAGTAAAATTACTAAATGGATGAGAGTTACCCTCAATATTATTTATTTATTAAAATGAATAAAAATTATCTTTTAATGAGTGTAGAAATTTGATATAAAAGTCTTATTTTTATAAATATTTTACCAAGACAACTATCCTAATTTTCCCTCAACGGGTTGATTCCAAGTATTAATGCACATTTTTATGATAGAAGAAGCCATTTCTAAGTGATCTGAGGTCAGGTTATTATAGTTGGTATCACTAAATTTTAGTTGAATCATTGGGAACTAAAGTAATTAATATTTGATTATAGAACATAACCCTATTATTGAATTTCTAGATATGTATTAAAGAACGCCCTAGATTTTTTGTTTTATAGAGTTTAATTAGTTTTAATGGAAATACATCCATTTTTGGGTACTCCATGTGGACATGGTTCTTAAAAAAATGTACCTAGTAGTTACAACTCTATCAAGGTCATCTAGCATGACTCAGGGTAACCTGGTAGGCGACAAGGGGCCTAACTGCGCACCATCTGTGAAACTCTCAGGGCACACTCATGAGATAATTCAAATTTTACTAAAAAACCATTATGAAATAATTAGACACATAATCGATAACCTAGGTTATTCAAATGGTCTTTTAATTTTAATACATATTTTCATGGTTTAAAAATATTGTAAATGGTATTGTGTATGACCATTTGACCAAGGAATAACGTATTATAAAATTAAACTGATGAAATAATTATATATTGAGGTTTTATTGAAAACAGTTTTTAAATGATTATTTGGTGATTAATTTTTTGTCAAATATTTCAATGATATTTATTAAGTAAATTATATAATTTTTGATTTAGAAAATGACATGATTTATGTCGTCTAAAAACATATATACTCTATCAAGGTTGTGGTTTATGAACCCAGGACTGAATGACGATAAGGGTTTCATGTCAACCACTGATCTTTGCAATGTTCTAGTAGTTTAATCGTTGTTTTTTGTTAACTAATTTCATGAAAACATGTTAATGATTAACAAGACCTATCTATTTTAAATATTACTGAACAATATATTAACCATGTTGTTTTTGGAAGATATTTAAAGAAAAAAATTTATTGTTTTCACTTTTTATAGGACATTCAATAAACTAATAGTTTCATTTACTACATTGTTCATAAAATATTTTATTATTGGAAATTAATTTCATTGAGAACGTGTTAAATTATAATTTGGTTAATGCACAAAAATTTCGATTGTTTACATGAAATTTAAACCTACAATGTAAGAATATTTTGTTATATAGTGGGTCAGTAAGTGAATAACTAGTATTATGATAATGACTATGAAATAAAAAATTGTCCAAATACCATAATTTATTGTGGAATGATTGTCTTCTTAATAATTTTAGATTTATGACTTTGGGATGATCAAAATTCGGTTGATCATTCACGTGATTGTGACTTTTGTACACATAAACTCTATATAAATATTTAAAATTTTCATCCATGTACAAATCTCTACATTCTTCTAATTTTCTCTTAAATAGAAACATAGTAACCTGGTAGACCTTGTAACCTTTATCCTTCACATTCATAATTTTGTAGATGATTTCCTACAAACCCTTCTCACGATGTGGGATTTCAAAATTGGAAATAACAAAAAATTATATATTAAAATGATGGATTTAAAATTGGGATGATGCAATTAAATTAGTTTAAGGAGAATAAAAAACTCCAAAATTCAAAAATAAAACATGGTATTTGATATCTTGTATGACACGCATCACCAAGAACATAAGGGAATATAATATATTTAGACTTTGCTATAAATGTTTTATATCAAATAAATTTAATACATGATATATCTTGTAATTCATGTAACAATTAGTAATCTTATATCACATGAAAGAGATAAATTCCTTGATATCTTTCACAATACACCTCAATGATCTTGTTCGATAGGTTGCGTAACAAACAGGTATGTGTTGCAAGAAAAAACGATGTATTATTAAAATATTATTATTTAATTTATATAATATAACCTATTTATAATTTTACTAGTATTGTATAGTATTAAATAACATATTTAAATATGTGTTTTAAATAAATATAAAATGAATTCATGGGTTAATGATGAATTATAAACAAAAATAAGAATAAATTGTACATATAATAAAATATTATCATTTTTATCCTTCCAAAAGAGTATAATCTTATTAAAAAATTTTATTTACAATGACTTAATTGTTTTGATGAACTAAAAATGTTCAATATTAAATAAAATATTTTTTTTATATTTATATGTTAAGATTTATAGACATAACAAAATAACAAAACCTATTTCACACATAAAAAATATATTTTTATAAAGGCAATTTTACCTACTTTTATTAGAGAAACCATTTTAAATATTAATTTTGACACATTAATTCATTAAATATCTAAAAATAAGATTCTAATTTGAAATAATGAAATATAAATTAGTTTTGGGTCTAGTTAATTATAGTGTTTAGAGACATAACATTATTAATGAATATTTAAAAATACTAAATTATAGTTTAAAACTTATTTCTCATCTAATTTATTTATAATATTAAATTATAGTTTTAATTTGTATTAAAATTAAATTATATAATAATACTATAAATTAATACCATTTCTTATAATTGAAACCATTTTCAATTTGAAATATATTATAAGAACATAGATATTCATTTGATGTTTTACTTGAAATACCTCCAACATCGTCCAATATAGATGATTAAAATTAAATTATTTTCTAAAACTTTTTTTATTAGAGTTTAGAAAAATGTATTCCATATTTTTGAAACTACATAATTTATAATTTCTAAAAATAAAAAAAAATATTTGAAAAAACGGAGTAGTGAATATAATTAAAATTAATTCCAATTATTAATGTAATATTATGCTCAATAGAAGAGTAAACCTTGAAATTAAGTGCCAAAATATCTTAAAACCATGTCAAACAACATTTATATAGATTTAATTCTACCAATAGCCTTCCATTAATGAGTTTTTAATACTTTTGTTGGGTAAAAAGTTTGGTACACCCAAGGTATTTTGGAAAATACATAGTGTTTTATTTTCTAAAATGCCACCACATCTCCCTCTACATCACACCTCTCAAGCCTCATTGCCTCAACCATTAACAGACCCAATATATCCTAAAAATACCTATAGTATTCCATTAGGTATCCCATTTATCAATAAGTAATCTAGGTATGCATTATAGTACAATCAAAATGATTTTTCTTGATTAAATGTTAAGAACATTCTAAATCCCTTTTGTCTTATTTATAGTCTCGAAACCATAAAATATTCATATTCTGGGATTTTATAAAATCAATAGTATATTCAATATTATAGGATGATTTTATATAAGGGCTATTACTAGGCATACACACACTTCCATCTGATGGGTATCAAAAATTTTGTTTCCATGTATCGCAAACTACTAACTCATGAGATGATGATTGGTCTGTTATTGGTTTACCAACATTCATGGTTGGAAATTATGATGGAAAATATGTTTATATATTTTATATATTATATCTATAATTTATTTATACTTCATTAATTATTTTATAAGACATCTATTTAAAAATTTACATTTTAAAGTACTAAGATAACTTCATTTGCGGAAGTATGGACGACCGCCCCTCAAAGAGATGCGACTCGTTCGGACTAGAAATAAAACAATGTATTATGGATTATTTTAATATAAATATATGAAATATATTACATTTAAATGGATTTTATGTTATAATATTCTTTTAGTTTTGTATTATTTACTTTTCATTATTTTAAAATATGATAACGAAATGAATGTTATGTTAAGGCATACGTATATACTACCCTCTCAAGGATTGTTACATTTCATTTCTTATCACTAAAAATAGTATATTATTATAGATACATATATATATGGAATATATTATATTAAAATCATTTTTTAGATTATATAGACGATGAAACCATGATATATTTAATTAGAATAAGAAGTAAAAAAGTTCAAAATCACTCAACAAAATAGGTAATTAACCCCCAAAATAGTTAATTAAACTAAAAGTTATAAACAAATGGGTAATAAGATATAATAATAGGATACTATATGATATTATGGATATTAATATTCTTATATTATATAATATTAACATGTTTGAAACCATTATATTGTGTATTAAATGACATTCACTTGAAATGAAACACAATGTAATGGATTTCCAAGTCACTTTTTTACTTCCATGAGTTAAATATCATATTTACCACATTCGTATTCTTAATAGAATATCTAGTACCCATTTTTATATGATATATAAATATATTTTATATTAGTTTTGTATATATTTTTTATTTTATTATTATCAATTATTTTTCTTTCGAATAATATTTAATGGATTTTCATCAAAATTGACATTTTATTGAGACACAATTTTTGTCATGAACCCAGTTTCTTTTATATAGTGTACATAATGAATTAGTCATGTTATACCATGAACCAATCTTTTCTCATGATATTATATTTTTCTAAATGTTATTACTTCATCAGTCTTATGATTTAAAATATTGAATTGTGGTATGGGACAGGGTGGTATGTTTAAACATTATTTTCATCGAGACTAATACTAATGAACATTAAATTAAATTTCCATTATATAAGCATTGTTTAGTAAAACAATTAATTAATAACTAATTATTCATGGCCATTATCAAATATTAGTAAAATTACTCCAATATAAGTTTCACAGTTTTCTTTAGAAAATTTTATTAAGAATACACCACATTATTTATCTATTTATTTATATAAATTATTTTCTTATAAAAATCTTGTTTTATTAATATGTTTTTAAAATTTATTTAAAATTTATTTGTTCAATACAATTTTACCCTTATTTTATTTTACCAATCATTTCTAAAGAATCATTTTGTTATTTCTAATAAGAATGGTTTCACCCCTTTTAATATTGTGAAAGGAATGATCTATCACCTAGTACTACAACTACGAATTTAATGATAATAATTTATTTTATTCTTATCTTCATTGTCTAAAATGATATGTTTTAATAATTATTTTTTTTAAATATATTTTAAAATAAAATAATATTCACAAGTTTTTATAGAAAAAAGGTTATTTTCCTAAAAACACTAGTTAAAGTATATATTTATAGTGATTATTTTAATCAGAAATGATATCCCTTTATTTGAACTCCACAGGGGATTTATTTTCATGGAATAATCCTTATTTTTCCAGTATATGAATTAATATATATTTGGAGAAGGATAGTATACACATTTTTTTTTCTATGAATCATTATTTATTCTCTTTCAATTATTAAATCACCTATGATCATTGATCATCACATTTCACCTAAATTATTCATTTCGTTTATCATGGATATTACTATAAACAATTATTTATATCATTTGAAACACAATGTATACTTTGATTGTTATTTTTTTATTTAATGAAATATTGATAAATTAATAACTATTTGTATACATAGATAGTTGATTAGGAAAACTATTTATTCAATATGTGTAATTCATTGGGTAGGTAAGACATGGATTGGGGGCTATTTAAGGAAAACCCTATGTTTTGGGACTTGTTATTTAAATCCCTTAGATGCATTGGTAGTATCATGGTTTGAAATTAGGTTGGGTAAGACCATAGAATATGTAACTAGTATGTTATAGATATTCTTATGATTAGTTATGAAAATAGAGTTATGGTTTGAAAAAACCAAATCGGTCTATAACTAATTTTTTAAAAACATTCTTGTGAAATTTATTGGTACTAATGGATATATGTAATGAGTAAACACAATATCCAAAAACATATCATTTTTCATCAAATTAGTTTTTTTCATCAATTAGACTCTATGTAGACATATGAATGGATACATTTATTTTTATGTTCATTATTTAAATGGAATTTGTATAACATTCTTTCATATACATAATTATTTTCCCTCACATAGCTAAATTAATGTCATATTTTCACGTTGTTAACCATCCATAGATTTTTGAAATTCCATCCCATTTATTGATTACATGGAAAGTGTGTTCAGATATTTATTACTCTATATTTACAATTATAAATGATTAGTTATTTATTCCAATATGCATCTCCATTAATGAGAATTTTAGCTCACCCTTATTATGGTTATTTCACCATGAATCAAAGAATCATTCTATATATGTTATCCATGGATGATAAGATGGATTAGAGTTATTATCAATGTTATTTATTTATAAAGTATATAAAAATTATCTTGTAATTAGCCTTTTAATATGTAATTCAATAGTTAATTATGTATCATCTTTATAATGAAATATAAAAATATTGGTCCTCTAGGGGTTGATTACATGTAATTATTCCATTGTACAAAATATTAGAATATTTTTCTGAGTTGTATTGGGTCAGGTTTCTACTTTCAGGGAAATAATTTTGAAAATCAAAATTAACCATTTAATGAGAACAGAAATAGAGATGGAATTACATGAATTAAATCCGATGGAAAATGATTCAATTTGAAAATATGAGATGAACATTACATGAAAATCTTGATATAATTATTTTAATGTCATGGATCATAAGGGAATGTTTGATAGATTATTTGGTGTAAAGTGACCCCATATGTGTAGGAATATATAAAATCATGACTAGAAATGGAATGAGGAGATTACGTAGAGTGATATAAAAGTTAAATTATAGTTTGGAGTGATTACATTTTTACATAGGTCCAATAAAAATAAGAGAGAAATAGATCCAAAATCATGAAATTAATTTTATCCTGGAAGAGAGGTGAACAATTTTAAACTTTGAACATGAAAAAATGTGGGATAAATAATTTTGGGAACTCCATAGATGGGAGTGGAATGTTGTACAAAAGTGGAGAAGATGGTCATATAATTTGAAAACTCAGTGTAGAGATGATGCCTCAACATCTCAATAATAATGATGATCCGAATATAGTATAATCATGTAATGTTTTTCAATTAATCATGTCTGGAAAACATTTTTACATTTCCAATGTTTGTGCAAATCATAAGATAATAATGGGAGGCCATAATCAACCTCAACATAGTCCAAGGGATTATGGTCAAGAATTTTCTATCAGGATAGTAGATGTGGAGGCTTTGAATGTTGTGGTTATATGTAAAATCATTTATCTCGTAAATATATAAATAAGTTTTTTTGATCCTTTTTATACACATTCTGTTATTTTATCAATTTTTTCAAAATATAATATAATAAATCCCATAAATATTTAATTTAATATTGTTTCATGTCTCTTAAATTGATTATGTAAATATCCTGCTATTTATAAATAATACCTTTGAATTTCTAATAATAATTATGAATAATTTAATGCCCCAACCCCAGTTACCCAGAGATGGTGCATTATTACATAACATTTGCCAGATCACAAAAGATCATGTCTCTAATGAATAATTAGTTTAGTAACATTGGAAACCCTAGATACATTCATAGGTCCTACATTACATGATAAACTGAAAAACTACAACAACATAGTATCCATAGTCCACACTCATATCCCCTCAGACTATCCCTGGTGGTCAGTCATAAAATACTTATTCACATCTTCGGATAAATAAATCATAGAAAGGGGTGAGCTCGTATGCTCAGTAAGGATAACAATATAATGGAAGCTTTTATAAATATGAGAAAACATTTAAGGAAATGTAGAACTAAAAAAGCCTTTTAAACATGAACGTCATAATAATATGAAAAAACAGTGTAAAATATTGCAATTTACATATTCTCATGGATATTTTACTACTCAAATAATCACATGAAATATCAATAACCACTTTCATAAAGAAGGAATGCATAATTCTAGACTTTTATAACCACATAGTCAAGGCCATGTGCCAAGAATACAAATATGATTTTGTCATAGCCTTCTACAAAGACACTAGTTTTTCTCATCAGACATTTTTATGAATCGAGGAGCTATAGTGGGCTCTACCCATCACATATTATGTCCAATGCATTCCTCATATGAAAAGGATTAAACATAAAATAAACATTCATATTAAAACAAGAATATGAAATGTCAACAATTCATCCCTAAACCATGAATGGTATAAAAATAAAACATCCACAGTCAAATATATAACAAAACCATCAATACAATATTGATGTTTTGTATCAAAATAAATCAACTTCATATAAACATAAAATCCATCAGCAGATGTTAACATAGATGAAATCAAATACTTTTTAGAGAAATATTTATTCATATTTTGAAATCATTTAAATGTCACATAATTATAAATGAAAACATTTTTATTTGAAAATATTCTTATATTCTTGTAAGGGAAGATTCAACGATTTTATAATGGGGGAAAATAGTGCCACCTGCCGTATAAGTTAAAAAAAAGACATTTTTACCTTAATTTTATCAAAAAGGTTATAAAGGACCTTGATTGGAAAATGACAGAAAGATTAATTTATAATCATCTTATAAAAGTCAAAAAATGGTATAAATTACTTTAACCCATATTCTATTAAATTATAATAATGTTTTGAAATACATTTTTAAGAAAAACATGGATGTGGATGACAAAGACATCCCAGTAGAAAATAACGTATAAACAACCTCGGATAATGAAGAAATTGTTGAATAAACCCATACCTTGAAATTTTACATGGTCGAGGGAAGGTTAAGCTCCTGTATAATGGTGAAAAAATTATTATTCAATTGCACATGAATCATATACATTAATATGCTATCATATATGATCTTTTAACATTTCTTTGTTAATAATATCTTAGTATTATCGTCATTTCGGGTGTTAAATTATTCATTTTCCTTTATATTATTTGTAATATGAGTATTATTTTTTATGTATTTTATGTATCTTATTCATATAAAGAATGATATCAACTCTATAAACATTATTTTTAATCATCAAATGAAAATTAGTCTCAAATGGATACGATGGGGAATGAATCTCATCGTGTTTGTGGAGAGAGTAATCCGTATGTATGTATGAGCAACAATATGACTCTTTTGATATTAAATTCGTATATAATTGGAATTTATATCATATATACCAAATAATTATCATCTTATATTTAATATTTACATCAATTACACATCATTATTATACCCATCCAAATAATAATGTATTGAATAACAATTACACCACAACGCGGAGACAGTAAGTTGTACATACGCACGTATAGTGACATGTCATTTAAAGGATGGATAGAATAATGAATTTGGATTTACAATTTTTATAATAAAATAAAATTATATATAATACACTAGAGGTATTATTTCTTAATGGAAACAATAAAGAAAAAGGATGTTGAAGAAGAGTGGAACTTGAAAGAGGTGACGGAATATTTACCTCTTCTTCAGGTTCTTTCTTTTGATTTGATCAAAAGGGATCCATAATTAGTTTTTATGACTAAATGGAGGCCTCTAGGATTAAGTAATCATAGTTTAGAGGGTATTTGGTCAGATTGTGGCCGAGCCAAATGGCTTTGAAGGTGTTAATTATAGAGAAGGGGGAGTGCCCGTTTATAAGAGGGTGAGGGGAACCTGAGGAAAAGATAGAAATATTATTTTATATTAAAATATTTTTAGGTTTATAATTACTAAAAAATGAATTATTTAAAGGATAAGGTGGGTATGGGTCTAAAACCACTCAAACAATAGGGTTTAGACAGGTTGGGGTCGATATATTACTTTATCTTTTAGTTTTAACTCGTAGTTAAATAGTTAGACATTTTCATTGTCTCTTTGTATTTTTATATTGTATGGTTAATTAACATACTATATACTTCCATACGAACCACAAGTGGTTCATTAATGATTCACCTATAGTTATATAATTTCTTTTGTTGAAACATAGATTTTTAGGAATAGAATTTCAATTAATAATATAATATTTTTTTTAAAATTCTTCTATGTCAATTTTTACACTATTTGGTATTTTGTTTTTTCTAAATTCATTACACCATTATTACATAAAAAATATTTATCTAACAAACCCTAAAATTTCTTGTTAACCTAGAAAATTAGTATAATTCATAAAAAGTCTCAAATTACATTTATATGGATATTAATAATAACAATTATTTTAATATTTCATTAATTAGGTAATTACTGCATCATTATTGTGTCATAAATAATTTAAATTATAAAATGTCCAAAATAAATAAATGAAATACCATTATGTATGAAAACGTTTTATATTTCTAATTAATATTTATAGTTGAATTTATCTTATGTATAACCCTATATTAATAATGATTTAGTTATTACACTTTGATTTTAACTATTTTGACTCTTCTTTAAATAAAATAATAATAAGTATCATAATCTAATACAAGGGGACAAAAGAGGTTCATGCATTATTCATAAGTTTGTTTTTGGTAGAATTACATTTATCTAATAGAATCAGGAAATGTGTTTGGGTAATAATCATATCATTTTTACCATTAATTACCCTATTTACTTTTAATCGTGGTAAATAAAATTAAAAAATAACTATTCACCAAAAATTATTTTCATCTTATTGAACCAAATTTTACTTACTGATATCAAAAGTTTCTCTCAGATTTTTTAAATTCCATTAATAGAAGTGGTAAAATTTAATTTTATGTGAATTTACCACTTCTCCTAGTAGTTGGGTAAAAGAAGGTGAAAGGTTCAATAAAATTTTTATATATCTAAAATTATTATAAACTGACACCAATGAATTAAATTGAACATATATAGTTATTATGTATCTATTTTGACAAAAAATAATTTTACATAAAATAATTAATTATTTAAATAAAAATCCTGTTTTAAACTATAACTTAGTGTTTTTCACTATTAGTCAAAAAAATGAATGTTTTTAGAAATATACAAAAATTTCACCCTAAGCTAATTTCGATATTCCAAATCCAAAAAAGAATTCCAGTTTGAATATTAAAATTAGTCATATTTCAAAAATTGGGTATTATTATTCATAACGGCTACTTTGATTGGTCGCGTTGTGTTAAAATCTTGAAGTTGTGTACAATGAATGCTATTGAATTACTCAATGGAAAATGTACCGTGGAAGCTTGTTGTTTTACATTCTCCCATCATTAAATTATTTTTTTCCATGGAATTTCTACTGTATTACTGCATAAAAGTCATAGGTGGTTCATTATCATAAGTTCCTCAGGATCCCACTATGCCTCTTCCATCTTATGGTTTCTCCATAGATCATTTACCAGACGAGTCCTCCAGTTTCTCAACACTTGTTCTCATGTATCATGAACATTGACATGCTTTTCGTAATAATACAGATTGAGTTCTAGTTATAATTCCTCATAGGTGAAAACATGCATTGGGTCAGGCCTGCATTTTCTCCACAATGATATGTGGAATACATCATGAACTTTGGAGAGACTTGGCGGCATTTCCAAACGGTAAGCTACATCCCCAATTGATTCTATAATTTTGAATGGTCTGATGCTCCTAGGACTCAATTTTCCCTTCTTACCGAAATGTATAACACCCATCCATGGAGATACCATCATGAAATCATGATCTCTTACCTGAAATTGAAAAACCTTCCTTCTGTTATTGGCATAGCCCTTCTGCCTACTATGAGCTTCTTTGATGTGGTTTTTGATAACCTTAACCTTTTTCATCGTTTCCTACACCAGTTCTGGGCTTATGAGTTTTCATTAACCAACATCATCCCAACAGGTTGGTGTGCAACATCTATTTCCATATAACGCTTCATATGGTGCCATCTGAATACTTGAATTGAAGCTATTGTTATAGAAAAATTCTACCAGAGATAAATATTGATCCCACATACCTTGAAAGTCATGTGATAATGATCTCAACATGTCTTCTAATGTTTGAATATTCTGTTCTGATTGTACATCAGTTTTGAGGGGGGCAGGCAGTGCGGAAACGATGATCACTATCCAAGGATTTTTTGAAGACTTTTCCATAATCATGATGTAAAATGTCGATCACAATCAGAAAAAATAAGTAGTAGTACTCCATGAATTCTTTAAACATCATTAATATATAGTCTTGTTAAACATTCAAGTGGTAAATCTTACCTTATAGCAAGAAAATGTGCTGACTTGGTAAGACAATCAGCGATGACCCATATTGCATCGTTCCTTCTAGGAGTCCGTAGTAGTCCCATGAAAAATTCCATCGTAATATTATCCCATTTCCACTCAGGTTTGGAAAGAGGTTCCATGAATCCACCAAGAAATTCCATTTCATCTTTCACTTGGTGAAAAACCATACATCATGACACAAAATTAGAAATATCCCTCTTCATGTTGTCCCACCAAAAATGTTCTTTCCAATATCTATACATTTTGGTGCTCCCAGAGTGTATATAGAAATTGTAACTATGAGCATCATCCAAAAATTCCCTTTTTAGATCAGTTATATTAGGAACCCAAAGTTACTTCACAAATTTCAAAATTCCATCTTGATACACAAAGTCACTCAATATCCCATCATTCATGACATTAATCTTTTTTTGAAACTCTTCATCATCATTCTAAGAACTCATTATCCTTTCTATTAAAGATGGTTTGGAAACAATTTGAAAAAGTATTTATGTTTCCCCTTCCATGGTTATTCCCATATCCATATTTACTATATCTGTTTATTTGGGATCCTTTACAGCTCTCATCATGCTCAAAACTCCATGATCCATTCTACTCAAAGCATATGCAACCTTATTTTCCTTCACTGGGTGGTTGTGTATCATGCCATTACAATCCTTGAGTAGTTCAAGCGATATACTTTTCCTCATGTTGAGTTCTTTATTTGAAAAAATATACTTCAAACTCTTTTGATCGGTATAAATCTTACATTTTTCACCATAGAGATAACGTATCCAAATCATCAAAGCATAGATTACAACTACTAACTCAAGATCATGAGTAGGATAGTTTTTCTCATGAATTTTTAGCTATCATGACGCATAGGCAATAACCCTATCATTCTTCATAAGGAAACAACCATGTTCTTTATTTGATGAATCGCTATAAATATCAAAATCATCATACCCCGATGGTAGAGTCAAGATAAGATCATTGACTAATATTCTCTTCAGTTCATCAAAACATTCTTTACACTAATTTTTTAAAACAAATTTAACCCCTTTACGTGTGAGATTTGTTAATGGGATAGCCAACATTGCAAAATTCTTGACGAAACATCGATAATAAACTACTAAACCAATAAAATTGTGTACATTAGTTATACCTGTTGGCACTGGACATTCGTAGATTTCCTTGGCCATTAAAGGATCAACAGAAATTCCATCATTTGAGACAATATGGCCAAGAAAAGAAGTCCACTGATGCCATAATTCACACTTGCTAAACATCGCATATAATTCAGGTCTTCTAAGATTACTTAGGATAATGCACAAGTTATTTACATTATGCTAGTATATTTTGGTGTATAAAATGATATCATAAATAAAAACCATTAAATATTCATCAATATATTCCTTGAAAACTCTATTCATTAGATACATGAATATTGTGGTTGAATTAGTCAATCCAAAAGGCATTACTGTAAAATCGTAATGCTCGTACCAGGTATGAAATGTTGTCTTCAGAATGTCTTCCTTATTCATACAAAACTGATGGTATCCAGTTCGATGGTCAATCATTGAAAATTATTGAGCTCTATGTTGTTGGTCAAATAATTCATCATTTTGAGGTAGGGGATACTTGTTCATTATTGTTATTTCACTGATTTCCCTGTATTTGATGCACAACTTCATAGATCCTTCTTTCATTTTAACCAAAAGGACAGGGGCTCCCCATGGAGAAACACTAGGGAGAATAAATCTATTATTACTCAATTCCTCTAGTTTATTCTTTTGTTACACTAATTCCTAAGTGGACATTCAATAAGGGGCCTTCTATATGGGCCTTAAACCATGAATTACATCAATGGAAAACCCAATTTATTATTCTAGAGGTTGTCTAGGTAAATTCTCTAGAAAAACATCAACATATTCTTTCACAATAGGTACATACTCTATTCAAACATTCCTTTCCTCACCCATAGTTATTTCATTCTATTCCTCACAAATAATTAAATTTAGTTAAGCTACTGGGGGTGGATCTAGATAAGAATTAGGTGGTGATGATTCTACTTTAAAGATAAGGTACTCCTAATCATCATCGAAAATTGTAACCGCCTTCTTCTTATAATAAAATTTTTCATCATGGTCCAAAATCCAATCCATACTAACGATTATATCTAATTCCATCGTGGTTATGACGATGATATCTGTAGATAAATAACAGTTATATGCCTTAATGGGTAATGATTCTCAAAACATTGTTGCAATGATACTTCCCATAGGAGTTTTGACTGACAACTCCCTTGTTAAATAAAATTGGAAATATTTAATTTTCATAGAAAACTGGGATGATATGAAATGATGTGACAAAGCAGAATCAAATAATGCATTGGATAATCTTGAGGAAACAATTAAATTACCTGGAACCACGTATTTTGGAGCTTCAACCTCAGTAGTAGTGATCACATAAGCTTGGCCTCGACCCCTTGTCCATTTCTGAGGTAAGTTTGGTGGACGCTTAGGAAATTCATTTTCATAATGTCCCATCTCACTATAATTGTACCATTGAACATCGATAGCCTCTTTCCTCCCATTTCAATCACAAGCATGGTGCCCTTTTTCACCACACTTGTAACAGACTCTCAATATCTTCAGTCAAGTACCAGGGTGTTTCATCCCACATTTACTTCAAGATGGATAATCAACATTTTCATTTCTTTCCCTTTTTTCCATTTTCAGAGTGATCAACATTTCTCTTCTTCTCTTTCTTTATTTTAATGTCATAATACTTAGAGAATTAAATTTCTATCTTGATTGCACATGAGAAAATATCTTTGTAAAACAACAAGTATTGTGAGACTAATGCTCGATAGAGAAACATTATAAACCCATATAAGAAATAATAAATATTACTTCTTGGGTTACTTATATAATCTACAGTATGCCTTTCTAACCTTGTAGTGTTAGACTCATACTATGCAACATTCTCGTCCTAATTTTTCCTCATACATAGAAATTGTCTTTCCATATCCACTCGATAGTCATGAGGAAAGTATTTATCTCGGAAAATATCTTTAAACTCCCACCATTCCATACTTGATACCTCTTTATCTTCCATTTTTTGTTTCAATTACCACATTTTGTTAGCATATTCAGTGAGGCAATAAACTTCCATGACAAAATTTTCTCTTTCACTACTCCCCGAGGTATGGAATAGTTTCTCTAAGGAATTTTTCCATTGCTTGGCTACTAGGGGATTTATACAACCATTGAATGTTGGTGGTTGTTTCCTCATGAAGCTATCTAACATTTATCCCCCACGCTGTGGATCAGGGTGCTCTATACGGGTAAGGAAATTATTAATAACCTAATTGAGTTTTCCCAGAATGGTGATTAGATGATCCACATCAGTTTCTTCCCCATCCCCAATATAATTATCATGAGTTGGAGTGAAATCCCTACATAGCGTTCATTCATTGATACAGTTTCCATTCCTTCTGCTAGGCTCCGTTTCTAAACAATGTCTTAATGTAGTTTAGTTTATGTATCATAATACATAATTCCATACATGTAAAAAACATAACATAAATTGACCAGTTTATGGATATAATCCCTAATCATAAAAATTTATTATTTAAAGAAGTATATACTCATTAACCCTTCATAATGGTTTGTGAGTAAAATGAGAATTATCCTAAGCATATCCTTCGGGAGTGTCGTAACCCAGAGTGCTGCAAGGCTCGTTGTCGTGCACCAGTTATCATTCGAGTCTAGCTCAAAGCGGTATTTTCAGGTGTTACCCCTAGGTACATCTGTTCCATAGACACCTCTACCTGCTCGTTTCCAGAAAGGGATGTATTGATTGGAAAAATTAACAAAATATCTACAATACAAAATTTCTAGGAAGATCTTATATATTAATCCTCAATATGTATCTTAGGGCTATGTACTCTAATTAGAGTTAATATAAATGTAGTTTCCAAGGTTTGTACTAAATATCCTATGATACCAACTGTAAATCCCTGACCCTAGTTACCCAGAGTCGGTAAATTATTACATAACATTGTCATTATCACAAAAGATCATGTCTTGAAAGACCGATTAGATTAGTAGGCTTGGAAACACAAGATACATTAATACATTTTACATTACATGATAAAGTCAAAAACTACAACAACATATTCTCCATTTTCCACACACATATCCCCTCAGACTATCCCTATAGGTCAGTCAAAAATTAATTCTTCACATCCTGTGAAAAATAAAACATAGAAAGGGGTGAGTTCAGATGCTCAGTAAGGATAACAATATAGAAAAAAAATCATAAATAAGCCTAAACATTTAAGGAAATGTATAACTAAAACAAAAGCCTTTTAAACTAGAACATTAGCATAATATGGAAAAAATAAAATGAATAATTCCATTTAATTAATATCATGGTTATTATACTAGTCTGATAATCAAATGCAATATCACTAACCACATTCAAAATGATGGATTAATAATGCCATACTTTCATATCCACATAGTCAAGACCTTGTACCAATACTACAAATAAAATTTTCTCAAGGCCTTGTTCCAAGAAACTAGATTGCGTCATGAGACCAATAGATGCATCGAGGAGTGATAGCGGGCTACACCCATCACATATTAAGTCCAATGCATTCCTCATATTAAAAGGATTAAACATAACATAAACATTCGTATTAAAACTAAAATACGAAATGTAAATACATAATCCATATACCATGAATTGTATAAAAATAACATATCCACAATCAAATATATCACAAATCCTCCCATAAAATGGAAGTGTTTTGTATCATTATAAAACAACTCCAAATAAACTTAAAATCTATCAAAGGATGTTAACATAGATGAAATGAACTCCTTTTTAGATAAATATCTCTTACAATTTTGATATCATTTAAATGTCACATAATTATAAATGAAAGCATTTATAATTAAAAATATTCTTATAAGCTTGTATAGGAAGCTTCTACAATGTTATAACAGTGGAAAATAGCCTCACCCACTGTATTAGTTAAAAAAAGACATTCTTACTTTAATTTTTGTCAAAAAGGTAATAAATGTCCTTATTTCTAAAACAATGGAATGATTCGTTTATAAAAATGTTATAAAAGTAAAACAAGGGTATAAATGAAATTAACCCATAGTCTATTAAATAGTAATAATGTTTTCAAATACATTTTTATGATACATGGATGTGGATGATAAAGAGATCCGAGTTGAAAATTCCGTATAAACAACATCGGATAATAAATAGATTGTAGAATTAACCCTTACCATGTACTTTACCTAGGTCAAGGGTAGGTTAACCTCCTGTATAATAGGGAAATAATTTTTATTAAATTATAAAAGAATCATATTCATTAATATGATATCATATGTGATCTTTTTACATTACATTGTTAATAATATCTTAGTATTATCGTCGTTTCGGGCATTAACATATTCGTTTCCCATTTTATTCTTTATTATGTGAGTCATATCTGTTATGGATGTGAAGTATAGTATTAATATCCATAATTATATCACGTTTTTAAACATTATTTTTAATCATCAAATGAAAATTAGTCTTTAATGGATACGATGTGGAAGAATCTCATCGTGTTTGTGGAGACAATAATCTGTACGTACGCACGAGTGACAATATCATCATTTTGATATTAAAATATTATACAATTGGATTTTATATCATATATAACGAATCATTATCATTTCATATTTATTATTTACATCAATTAAATATCATTATTATACCCATCCATATAATAATCTATTGAATTACAATTACACCACGAAGTGCAGTTAGTAATCCATACATACGCATGTATGGTGACATGTCATTCAAAAGATGGAGATAATAATGAATTTGGTTGTACTATATTTATAATAACATAACTTTATATTTATGATATTAGAGTTATTAGTTTATAATGGAAACAACAAAGAAGAAGGAAGTTGAAGAAGAGAGGAACTTGAAAGAGGTGATGAAATATTTATATCTTCATTGTGTTCTTCCTTTTAATTTGATCAAAATCGCTCCTTTGGATGGCTTTCGGACTAAAGGAAGGCCTCTAAGATGAACAAAGGATAGTTGAGAGGTTATTAGGGAATAGGTTGTCCAAGACAAATGGTATTGAAGGTTTTAATTATAAAGAAGGTGGAGTGCCCTTTTATAAGAGGGGTGAGGGGTAGCTTAGGAAAAGCTATAAATATTATTTTATAATAAAATAAGTTTAGGATTATAATGGCTAAAAATGGATTATTAAAAGTCTAATATGGTTATGAGTCTAAATACACACAACTGATAGGTTTTAGACAGGTTTGATTCACAATATTAACTTTATCTTTTAGATTTAACTCTTAGTTAAATAGTTTGACATTCACCATGTCTCTTTGTAGTGTAATATTATTTATTTATTAACATAATATATACTTATAGGATAACCCCAAGTGGTTAATTAATGATACACGTATCATTATATAATTCCATTGGAAGATCCTTATATTTTTAGGAATATAATATCAATTAACAATATAATTGTTTTTAAAATACCTTTTTATGTCAATTTTGACACTATTTGGTTTTTTGTTTTTTCTAATTTCATAACAACATTATTACATCGAAAACAATTTATCCATCCAACCCTAACATTCCATATTAACCTATAAAAATAGTAGAATTCAGAAAAAGTCTGAAATTACATTTATTTGGATATTCATAAGATCAATTATTTAAATATTTCATTACTTAGATAATTACTGCATCATCATTGGGTCATTAATAATTTAAATTATTTAATGTCTAAAAATTATAAATAAAATACCCTTATATAGGAAATATTCTTATCATTCTAATAAATATTTATAGTACAATTTATCTTATTTATAACCCTATATGAAAAATGATTTACTTATTAATCATTGATTTTAACTCTTTTAACTCTTCTATAAATAAAATAATAATAAGTATCATAATCTAATCCATGTGGACCAAATAGGAAAATAATTTAATCATAAGGTTGTATATTTTTCAAAATAAACTTATCCAATAGAATTAGAACAAGTGTTAGGGTAAAAATAATATCATTTTTACCCTTTATTACCCTATTTACTTTTAACCATGGAAAATAAAATTAAAAAGTTACTATTCACCAAAAATTCTTTTAATCTTATTGAACCACATTTTACTTACTCATATCAATCTTCACTCTCCGATTTTTGAAATTCCATTCACATAAGTAGTAAAATTATGTTTTATGTGAATTTGCAACTTCTTATATGAGTTGGGTAAAAGATGATGAAATGTTCAATAAATTTTTATATGTCTAAAATTATTATAAACTCACTCCAATTAATTAAATTGATATTATATATTTATTAAGTTTTTAATTTTACCTAATATAAATTTAAACTAAATAAATCAATATTTAAATAAAAATTCGTTTTTAAACTATAACTCTGTGTTTCTCAGTATTCCTCAAAAATTGAAAGTTATCAGAAAAATACCAAAAATTCGCCCAATGATAATTTCGATATTAAGAATCCATAAATGAAGTCCATTTTTAATGATAATATTTTTAATATTTTAAAAAGTGGTTTTACTATTCATAACATCTACTTTGATTGGTCATGGTGTGTTAGAATCTTGAAGATGTGTACAATCCATGCTAATGCATTATTCAAAGGGAATCATACCGTGGAAGCATGGGGTGTTAAAAATTATATAAAAATATTGTGTTAAAGGGGAATATTTTTCTAAAATAGTACTCGACATGTAACAATTGGTTTTCTCAAAAACATATATTCCACGTAATGTTCTGTTATACTAAAAAATAATATAAAAATATTATTATTATTTTCAATTGTAGTTATCTTCTTGCTATTGGAATGGTGGGAATTAATAATTTCAAATAAAATATGATAAATGGTTTACACATGATTAAATAAATATTATTTTATTACAAAATTTATTAGAAATGGAAATAAAAACCAATTGAATATATTGGTTGTGTTTCTAGGAAAACTTAATTAAAAGTTGATAAATGAGGTTATAAAATCATATCACCCTCTAATGATTTTATATAATGAAAATTATTTTTTATATATTAAATGAAATTTTTTAATTCCTCTTATATGATTTTTATATACGATATAAGAAAAAATTCAAATTTTTGGATAAAAGTATTGTTTTTCAAAAAATATTGTTTTCCTGCATTTTGACAGTGAACCCTTTTTAAATATAGTTTGTAATAACATGTATATATTCTATTTCAAAAAATAAAATTATTTTATAGAATAGGGACATAAAAATTTACTTTGGTTAAATTATTTATAATTTTCTAATAAAATTCAATTTTTAATGAATAATGAAAAAATAGTGCATTTTAATTCAAAGCTGCTTTTTAATATAATTTTTTATATAGTTGTTTTGTCATTTTAGATTGTTTTAAATTGTAATTGGATAAATATTTTAACATTTAGTCCAATTTTTTTCACAGTATGTAAATTCAATTTGAATGAACACTTAAATCCATGAAAATCGTTTGATAGTTTTTACTTCTTAAAAACCAGCTTTTTTGTTTTAACAACGGGAAAATTTTAAATTAATTTTTAAAACATCTATGTTTTGAATATGGAATATTGAATTTCATATTTCTAATTATAGGTTCAATTTTTTTTGAATTAGAACCATTTATTTTTGAATATTATTAATAATAAATTAAGTTATTATTTTATTTACCATGGTTAAAGGGTAAAATCGAGTAAATAAGGGTAAAAATTAATATTATAATAATTTGAAACCACTATATCATGTTTCCAAATTATACAGGTGGATATATTTCCAATATTTGGAATATTGACGTCTATTTTGTGTCCCCATGGAGACAGTTGTACAAGAAAATGACATTTTATAATAAGTAGTTTAATGTAATGAAAAATAAAACATGCAAATTTATATTTTAGTAATAATTTTTATATAGTGATATATAATTGATCACTTATAATATAAAATTTCACTATAAATATAATAATATTTCCATCTTCATGATATTTTAATAATATTTTTTATAAAATAAATAATAAAATTAATTATGACAACATTATGATGCATAGATTTCTTCATTAATAATGCATTCAAATAAATGATATTACAAAGGTCAAAATAAATTTAATTTGTTATTTTGATGCCATCAATTAATTTTCTAGATTATATATATATATTTACTTGGATGTAATGCCTTTTGATCGAATGAATCCAGTCGTTATGAATTTTTAAAAATATCATGTATGAATACTATCGACAATTAACATATTTCATAACATGAAATAAATAATATATTATTAAATGATATTAACTTCCTAAAAATATGTGATTCTTAGAAATGTATAATATAATATCAAATATATCTTAAATTCCTTTTTTGGGATGTTTGACCTGATTTGGCTGTCACATTAGACAAAATTCTATAAATAACATGATATCATGGTAAGATTTAATAGGGTAAAACAATTGTTAAACCAAAAAATAATACTAGAAAAAAATATTCAAAACATGTCAAATTTTTTTTGGAATATGGTTATTTGAACCAACAACATCATTTATTTGAATGAAATGTTTTAGGACCATTTTTAATCAAAATTGAATTTTTAATAAATTATTATTTCAAACATTCATAAAGTACCCCTCCTACATCTTATAAAGATCACCACCTCTACCCAAAAAACACAATCATCTCAATCCCTTTGGCTCACCCAAATTATATTAAAATTGTCTCCCAAAAAATATCCCTTAATCCAATAATCCTTACATTGGAAATAATGAAATAAAATAAATCATTATAGCTCAAATCAAAAGATGTCACCAAATTTAGAGGTAATATTTTCTTAAATGATATTTTATTTTATTTTCCATCTTCAATCAATATTCTCAAATAATTTTTTTATAAATCATCAAAAGATGTATATTTAATATACTAGGATGATATTATGAGAAGGATTCGAATTAAACTTATAAACACCTCCATCTAATGGATATGGATATAATGTTTCTGTGGATGATAAACTGTTCCCTCACAAAATGATTATTGATCAATTTTCCCTTAACACCTCTATTGGTGGTAATTTTGATGGAAAAATAAAAATAATTAATTCATATTATATTTATATGTAATATATTCTTATGTAATTTTTATTTTTCATTTACCTTTAGGCTTTATGTGATGTGTAAATATAATAACATAATTTTTCGAAGTGTGGACTACTGCTCCCTCAATGTGATATGTCTCATTTATGATTTACATGGAAGGTATAAAGGCTGGTTTTTTTAAACCCATGATACATTAATGATCTAAATATAAAATGAGTATTATTATATACATTTATAGCATTTTATTATTAATGTTTTTCTATGTCAGACAAATGAAAGAAGTGTTCATTTGTACGTACGACTAACTGTCTCAATGAACGATGCATTTTATTTCTTATCTCCAAATGTTATGGAATATTATAAGTAAATATATACTAATAATAAATGATATATAAATAAAAAATATAATTTAATATATGATGTAATTTTCACTCTATGTACAATTTATATCAAAAAAAGTTTATTTTTGTGCCATTTTTTGAATATCAACATAATTAATAATATTAACAGAAATATTTATTTAGTTTTTATAACAAGGTAATGAGTAATATAAAACGAATAATAAAAATGATAAAGGATCTGATTCAATTAGAAATTACCTTTATTTATTATTTAGGATGAAAAAGGAATATATTTGACGAATTAGGCTCATGGTGACGTGAACTCAATATCCATTCATTAAAGAATATTTTGGTTTATATTTGTCATTGTTTTATATAGTTAATAATTATACCCTTATTATTTTAATTTAATTAAAATATATTCTTTTGGAATCTTTTTCAACCAAGAGTTTTACAGAAAAAAAAGGAATGTTTCTTTTTAATGTATTTGGCAACAAATTCCTTTTCGCGGCTGCGAGTATTATTGGTTACATTACTTCCAAAACAATAAAAAATGATTTTAGAAAGAATATAGATTCCATATAACCATTTTTACTTATTTTGGTATTGAAAATTGTTTTTAACAAGCATTTATTTTGTCAATATTTGGAAATGATATATTTTGATCGAAATGTGGAAATGTTTTCCTTACTTTATGCTTGATATATGTGTTATGATTATGTTTTGATTCTGGGGCATTGTTTACATAAACGGTTGTTTCTATGATAAATCGATGGTGAGTGGGCATGATATTTCTCTATAATTCTTTGGGTAACATTACTAAGGTTTCCATTAATGTTTCTTCTATAAATTATAGTAAATAAACTATGATGGGTTTTCAAAACATAAATCTATATATAGCTTCGAAAGCTACAATGTAATTATGTTTGGGATGCCACAAGTTACCTTCATAATTTATGACTTCTATGTGTTATTAATAAATCTTACGACATCAGTTCGTATGTTAAAAATATTATGTATTATGATTGAAATGTTTGATTACATGGTTTGTATGTATTAGAGGACTAATGTTTTCTTCCCTTATTTTATATATGTTTCTGAGCATTTTATGAACATCCCTTGTTTTTGAAATGTTTTTCACATGGTATAAGGATGTTGAATATAGTGGAAGAGGTCATGAAAATATTTTCAAGGAAAAGGAAACATTTCTTGTTTAAATGCGTTCCTTTTGCGGATATAGAGGACACATAGTGTAACGATCAACATGTAATGTTTTATGATGTTATCTAATCGTTAAGGCCTAATTCTCTAAAACTCTAAACCTGAAAATATCCCCAATGTGAATTCTTGACTTAACTCAAGAATAACTAATGTTTAAGGATGCAGCATTATAGAAATTCCATGTATCTAAATTATATAAAAATTTATGTTTTATCTTTTATGAGTACAATGTCATCGAAAATCATATAGACATTCCCAAATATGAATTTGATCTATTTAGGGATGCAATGGATCTCAATGTATAATTATTTGATCAATAACATATGAAATAAATTTTTAGTAGTATTTAATGTAGAACCTATTGTTATTTGGATATTAGAGATATGGTATCATAATTGGTGTCAATAATCACATCCCATAGATTTAATTTTTTTTTTTGAAAAGATAAGTGACGAGGGAGATGGAAATGAAAGACTAAATAGAGCGACTGTCTTCGTCATTAAGTAATATCGTGACATTCTATCAGAAAAGATAACTAGACCCCCACTAAAAATAAATGTAGATTTTTCTATTGATATCATCCTTGTATTGAAGCTGAAAACGGACACCCTAAATAGAATTGTAAATATGGTGTTATAGGAATTAAATAAACAGCATGAAAATCTTTAAGAGAAGGTATTTATATAAAATAGTGTGTCTCGTTGTGATGAAACATTTCACTTTTTAAAGATGTAGGATGTATCATTGAGGATTACCCATGATTATAGATATGTTAATGGGATCCCCAAGAAGAAAAATTATTGTCTCCAACAAAAGGATGCTTCATTTGATTATTTTTGTGGGGATAAATTATTCCCTAAAATATTCCTCTAATTTATCAATCATAAGTGGAGGGTAAATAATTATGATTTTCCCATGACTACCTTCTGATCAAGAAATCATCAAAATGAGTTTTTTATTATGCCCATCATCATGATTAATAATGATACTATTTTTTAAGGATTTGTTGAATATAGCATTTAATGACTAAAAAGTGATATTAATGGTAGTTTTTCATAATTACAATTTTTTTGATATACTCAAAAATCCTTGAGGATCATAAAGAACATATAATGATTTTATTGGTAACTCTTAGGAAAAGAATCAATTTCAAAAATTCAAAAAATGTGATCTACATTTTAAACATGATTTATTCTTGTCTTCAATTATACCCAATTATGGAATCTATATTGACCTTATGAATAAAAATATTGTTTTGGAGTGGCCTCATGTAATAAAAGTAACTGATATTCATATAATAATTTGTTTAGCAATATTTTATTGGAGGTTGGTGAAAAATATTTCATACCATTATAATGTGGTAACCATTATAGGCCGAAAAGGGGAAATGTTCACATATAAATATGTGTGTGAGTATTGTCTCCAAGAACCTAAAATGATATAGGGTTCTCCAAACACTTTAAATAAAACTACTTTTATATAAGTTTTTTAATTATAGTGATGAATATTTGGAAGGTATTTGGTGCTTCCTCACGAAGAATGAAAATGTAATTTCTAACATATATCGACAGTTAAATCCTTATTAGATGAATTGTAATGATCTTCACATGGAATAAGATGCATTAATTGTTTTCTCTGAAAATATAGAGGCATCATCCTTATTGGGAGAAATGTGATATATAAATTGACCACTAATATTTGAAGTATATTATCAGGAAAAAGGGATTGATCATGAGACAAATTTCATTGTTGTAACTACATAACTATTATGATTCATTAATTCATTATCACCCTAGAAGATAAAACAAATCCCATGATGTATTAAGTAGGAATGACCCAATTATTCAGGAAAATATCTCGATTTTTTGTGATCCATTAACCAAATACCTTGTTAAAGAGGACATGGAAGTTGTAATTTAAGGGCATAATCAACCATATTTCAAATGATTACTCTTCCATAATTAATACGAATGATCTAGAAATAATAAATAGAAGATATTTCATTATAAATTAAGATATATTCTATAAATAAAAAGATGTTTACAAAGTTTAATATGGATCATGAAAGTGTAAGGATGATTCAAGATGTATATGGGCAGAATCTATCCTAGAGATATGTCTTGAGTTTCTGGATAGAGCCCATATGTAATCATTTTCAACACCTAATGGAATCAATAAAAATTAGAATAAATTTTGTTATCATAATTGGTGGGATAATATTAAAATGGATATTGGTGACTAGACTGCATGTTTCAAGGTATTTCAACATGTGATGGTTGAGAGACAACTTTCTATAGGGGTATTTCATGTACAACTGTACCATCATTGAATAAGTACAATATCGATATAGAGATCATTACTTATCTCTAAAGATAACCCATTGGAATCAATGTGATATTGGTTAATGTGTATCAAAACGACAATACATACAATTTTATCACTGTTATGGATGATTTATCTCTTGACCAACTATCCACAACATACATGATGAATTTGGGGAGGATTCTTGAGGTTTCACATTATATATAACGACCCGGCCTTATTACATACATAATAATGGATTTATTGAAGAAAACAATTCCTTTTACATTGAGGATCTTTTCATTCATAGGGATTTATAGAATTGAGGCATAATACATTCAAAGAATAAAAAATTGTAACAGAGTGGATACCATAATAATAGATTTAAATTTTTTTCAAAATAAATAATATTAAAAGTTAGAACATTATTCCTTTAAAATTATTCAACATTAATCATGGATCCATTCTATTTATTACATATCGATTAACCAATGAAAATCATTTAAAACACGGGATGATTAGAAATACTCTATATGGGATTTAAAAATAAGGAAAGAACATATTAGTCCAATAATAAATGTATCGTATGAAATCATTTTCAAAAGACATACATGTCACCTATATATATTTAAAAACATTGTAAAACATCAGTTTTCCACAACACATAAAAAAATAATTATAACCATAATGGTGTCTTGGGTTATTACTTACATAATCTTGTAACCCACTCTATACCTTATAATTTGTAACCCTCATGGATACCTTACTATTATTCTAACCAACGTAGTTACACTTGGAGTAACTATATGACCGACCTCCAACATACAAATACCAAATTCCTTGGAGGGAAATATATGTCCCACCCTTTATTATAATAAATGTGTAATATCGAGAACATAATCATACAACATGAATGTTAGCATAACAACATTGATTTTGAATTTTGTAAAACAGAATTTTAAAAGAGGATTTAAAACAAAAGTCCCTTATCAATGTCATATAATTAATGTGAAACATAAGTTAGTTGATGGAATATGTATGTAATCTTTATATATAAAAAATTAAAAATAGTATAATAATATGAAATCACAAAAACAATTAAAATACCACATAAATAATGAATAATACGGTTAACCCAAAGGATAGAAATCAGGTTAATAATTCCCTTACCTCAGGCTTTCCTTACATAAACATTTTTTAAACATCCTATATAATGGTTAAAATAATGTTATTGGAATTTTAAATAATCATGTTCATGTTTATAACACCTTATTTTATTATATCATAACTAAATTTCACCCCAGAATTGTAAGTATTTGGTTCCATGCACTATTTCAGGTGAGTTCCTTACATGATTTCCATGATTGGTTGATGATGGATTTTTTTTTTCGATTGGTAATGAAACTCTATAATTGGATTGGAAATTTATTGACATATTCTTAGTATCGTAATTTATTCCATTTATCATTTGATATTGTATATGAGTTTGATTTAAATGTTATAACATTAATGATGTTAGTTTTGATCATTGTAGTCATTCTTTGTTAATAACGACCTCATTTTGCCTTATAAATAAAAACCATCAGTAGCAGATAATTCCAGAACCATGGATGATACATAATAGATATATTATATACTTGATCAACCATATAAATGGTTTCATGACCTGACTGGATAGAAATATTGGAAATTGAAATCACATTGTCCACGATGTTAGTAAGTCCACACATCAAGGACAATGTTTTTATTCCTTGAATAAGTGACAGTGAAGAATAATAGTGATGATGAATTATCCAAGGTCAATAGAAAATTCAAGAAGATACATTATTAGTATATATTTCATGCCTCTTTGGTAAGAAGTTATGAAGAAAAAATATTAAAATTATGGAGCTCAAAATAAAATAATTATTTTGAAATGCCTTACAAATATTTGTTAGCCTAACGGCTATGCAACATGGTTTTAAAAAATATTAAAAAGAGAGGGGGAAAGGGTAACCAATCCTGAAATGAATAATAATAAAAAATAGATCAATATTAATAAGTATAAATAAACAAGTTATGGAAACATGAAGGTTATACAACATAAAAGGGAACATGAATTGAAAAGGAAAGAAATTGAGAATTTTCTTACCTTCCAGTGCAACTCCTAGAACATGATGGATGAAACCTTGGGGGATTCATAAAGCATTAGGAGGACAATTAGGGAGGTAAGGAGTCTAGATATTCACTGATGAGGAATTAGAAATTATGTGAATGAAGGAATGGGTTGGTATTTATTTCAAAAGTGAGGGTTTATTTTAAAAAATTCCAAGGGACACCTCATTAGTGGTATTTGAAATACAATGGGCTTGCCAACAATAGTTTCCCATGGTATAAGCTACATGGAACACCACATAACATTTTTTTCTATGCACAATTAGACCATATTTATTATATCATTATTATATCATTAATGATGTCATTAACACACTGAAACAAAAAATTGTATTGGTTTTACTCTTCATGAAAAAAGCAACTGTTTTTGGAAAATATCCAATATTCACCCTAACAATTTATCATCATTTAGATTTTAAAAATTAATTAAATTTACTGAAGATAATTTTCTAATTATTTTTTATTTAATTTTTAAATAAAATCATATGTAATTTAAAAATTAAAATTTAAAATACTATAACTACTTTTATATCACATTTTAAAATTAATCTAAACGTGAATATATTAAAGCATTAAGAAAATAAAATAATAAAACAATTTACTATTCATTAGTGTGATATTCATGTTCATATTTATATTCATAATGGTATGTTACTATTCACCAAAACAACAATATGGTTCCAATAGACTATAAATAACATAGTAAACACAATAATAGATGACCATTTTTTGAAATTCAAATAGAAGTAGTAAATAAATTTTAATGGCTACTTAAAAATATATACTCTAAACAATATTTCACGCATTTCTATTTATTTTTAAAAACCCATGGTGTGGTACATTATCCCCACATTCTAGAAATTTCATGCTCGAACTTTTATTTATATATTAAACAATTTAGGGTAACTATACTTCATAGCATTTTAAGACTCTCGTGAAGCTTCTTCAACCATGTGGTTTATCCGAAATACCTTTACATGGTGGATTTCCTTAATCCGCAATACTAGTTCCCTTCAATCAAAAATCAGAACTGGTTTCTCTTCTTATGAAAGGTTCTCCTCCAGCAGAACTGCTTCTGGGCTCAAAAAATGAATCAAATATGGTACATACTTCCTCAAAAAAAAATGAAAACATTGTGTAGCTAAGAAAAAATTAGAGGAATTGCTACTCTGTATTCAACTAGTCCCTCTTTCTCTTGGATTTCAAAATGACTGATGAACCATGAACATAGCATTACATTCTTACCAAAACACTTCACACATTTGGAAAGAGATATTTTAAAGAAAACATGGTCCCATGACACGAATGAGAAGTCTTTCCATTTCTTATATGCATAACATTTCTGAATGATCTTGTCTTTCCTCATGTGTTACTGGATCATCTTAACTTTCATAGCCACCTCCTCTACTATTTCTGGCCCCATCAACATTCTTTCACCGACTTCATCCCAAAACACTAGAGTCAGACACTGATTTCCATATAAACCCTCAAAAGGATCCATTTGTATACATGAATAAATACTGTTATTATATGAAATCTCAACTAAAGATAGATGATGATCCCAAATTCCATGGTAGTTAATTGAATGAGCTCTAATAATAAACTCCAAAATTTTAATTGTTTTCTATGACATCCCATCTTATTTTTGATGAAAAGATGTAATGAAATTAAACATTTTTCACAAATACTTCTGAAAACCCTTCCAAAAGATAGAAGTGAACCTAGGATCTCGGTCAGATACAATGGAAAAAGGAACACCATGTAACCTAAAAATCACCATGAGGTACAATCGACAATGATGATCCAAAGACATTGAATCTCAAATAGGACGAAAATGAGAAGATATTTTCAGTTGATCCACAACAACCCAAATTTCATTATTACCACGATATCTCTTAGGTAGTTCCACCACTATGTCTATGGATGAATTCTCCAAATTCCACTCTGGCACTAGAAAAGGATGAATCATACTGTTCAGGAAATTCCTATCTTTATTAACCTACTAACATGTCAAACAATTTATATTAAATTCATCAATATCCCTTTTCATTCCATCCCACTTGTAATACACCTAAAAGATCCTATACATCCTAGTACTACTAGGATGCACCAAAAATTGAGAACTATGAGCTTCAGACAACAAATCATTCTTCAATTGAGAATCAAAGGATATACACAACCATTTTTTAAATCGTAAAACAAAAAATTTATCAAGGATAAATTCTAGAAGCTTACCCATCTTAACCAATTCTATATTATCCTGTAACACATGGTCTTCCTTCAATACTCGCTTAATTAAGTTTGACAACGAATACTACACCAGAACCTGAAAACTAATATAGATGTATTCCATGGACCAACAACTTAAAAGCCAAAATTTATCATATCATTATTCAAGGGATCATGCTCCAAATCTAACATTATTACTAATTTAGGATGTTTTCTACTTGAAACATACACAAATTTGTTTTCTTTTCCTTGATGGTAATTGATCATGAAATCATTATCCTTTATCAGTTCAAGAAATCTTCTCTGCCTCGTGTTTAATTCATTATGAGTGAATATATACTTCAGACATTTATGGTTTTTATATATGTGAAATTTTGCTCTGTATAATTGATGCCTTTTAATTTTAAAAGAAAAAACCACAGGTGACAATTCCTGATCATGTGTGGAAAAATTTAACTCTTGATGTTTTAGTTGTCTTGAAGCATAAGCAATTACCTGATCATTCTTCATCAAAAAACAACCATGTCCCTTTAATAAATCATCATTGTATATTATGAAATCACCATTTCAGGAAGGCTTGGAAAAAACTATAGCATTCACCAATCTATTATTCAATTCCTAAAAATAAATATCAAATTCTTCTTTCCAAACAAATCTAACCCCTTTTCATGTAAACTTAGTTATCAGTCTAGATAACCTTGAATGTTTCTTAACAAATTGTCGATAATGACCCTCTAATCTATGAAAACTACAAATCTATGTATACTTTTTATTTCTTGGCCAATCAACAAATACTCTTTTTTTGGAAGCATCCATTTTTATTCCATCCTTATTGATAATATTCCCAAGAAGGGAGTTATGTTGCATCAAAAAATCACACATGCTGAATTTTACATAGAGTTTATTTTATTTTTAGGTTTGTAGAAAACCTCTTAGATGTTTTTCATTATCCTCTTTATTTTTTGAAAATACCATAATTCCATCAATAAACACAACCACAAACAATATCCAAGAAATCATGAAATGCTCTATTCAAAATGTTCATGAATATAGAAGATGCATTAGTTAACCAAAATGGCATAACAACAAATATATATTACCCATATTTAGTATGAAAGGATTTTTTTGGGAATATCAACCTCATTCACCTTCATATGATGGTATCCAGATCTCATGTCAATATTGAAAAATTACTGACCTCCATGGAGGTGATCAAACAAGTCATCAATATAGGAAAATGGATACTTATCTCTAACAATGATGTTATTCAAAGTTATATATTTAATGCATTGTTTCATGGAACCTTCCTTCTTTTTAATAACCAAAATAGGGGCTCGACATGGTGAAGTGCTAGGATGAATGAAGCCATTATCTAGAAAAACCTGCAACTAATTATTATATTCAATAAGTTCTATGTGAGCCATATGATATGGGGGTTTTGTAATTGGCTTTGCATCCGGAACTAAGTAGATTGTGAATTCGACATCCCAATTAGTTATGGCACCATGTAAATCATCAAATAAAACATCATGGTATTTATTTACCACATGCACATCATCAATCTAAAAATTTACCTTATTAAAATCAATATGTGAAAGATAAATTTCATTTCCATCCTTCAAAAGTTTCTCAGATTCGTAATATGTTATAAATATTATATGTTCATTCTTGTATACAAACTGAAACACATTCTGAAAAAAAATATTCTTTAGATCTATAATCAATCTTAGCTTGACAAACAAAAATCCAATCCATTCCCAAAATAACATCATACTCAACTAAGGGTAAAACAACAAGGTTTTTAGGAAAATCCATCCCACAGACCACAATAGAAATATTTTTATAATTCCTATTTGCTATAATAATTTTCACTTGTGTTTTAACAACATAATCAGGCCTCATTTGTTGAGTTAATATTAATAATTTACACAAATATTTCTTAGAGATGAATAAATGTTGTTACCATGTATCAAAAAAAATTATAAAAATATTAGTGAACCAAATATGTACTTGCTACAATTCATTGGATGGCCTTACATCTACTAATTTAGTCACAAAGGATCTCAATAAACCTTTCTACTTATAGTATGGCTTCTTTTCATCATTCAAATCCCTCATTTCGGCAGGCATTTTCATAATTGCCCATCTCACCACATTTAAAACACATTACAATTTTCTTATCAGGATTAGTATTAGGGTCATTTTCATTGTTATATAGGGCCATATGTCCAAATATATAACATTTTAAACACTTCTTAGTTTTTCTACGACATTCCCCTGGGTGTTTCATTCCACACATTTCAAAAACTGGAAACTAGATTTTCTTACCAAAATATTTCTTTGATTTATTTTTACACATCACATTCAACAAGGACCTATTATTTTCATTATTTCCAAAATGCACTTTATCATTAGAAAACTCTTTATTTTCCCTCTCAGTACATCAAAAAAAATTCTCATAACTTTTGTTTTCATGGGAGTAAAACACCCTTTGATACCTAGGCTTCAGTCCTGAGTAAAAGAGGTTGATTTTCCTATCATGATGTAGAATATGAATTGGAGAATACCTCACCAGTTGGGTGAAGATCACTTCATACACAGCCACTGAATCCTCCTAATTTTTCTTCAATTCAATTAATTTCTTCTCTATCCAATGTAGCACCACCATAGGAAAGTGTTCTTCAAGGAAAATGTTTTTAAATTAATCCCACTCTATGGCATGAGGATCTTCTCTATATTTTATATTCCATTCCATTGACCACCACTGATCAACTTCATCTACCAAATTATTAATGGAAAGACATACCTTTGATTTTCTGAACATCCACTAACATCGAATATCTTTTCAAGGGTATTGATCCATCTTTAATCTTCTACTAGGTCAGAAGATCTATTGAATGCATGAGGGTGATGTCTCGTAAAATGTCATAACATTTTCATGTTTACTGTGGTACATCAGTTTGTTTTAATTCATGGATTCTCCAACCACTAATTTCATGCCTTAACTGAGCCATTACTGTCAGCAACTGCTCGGTTCCAATCCCCAACATTTAGGGTTGGTTCCTCCCCTCTTCATCTTCCCTATATCTTCTGTGGACAACCATTCTAACAAACATATCTTATATGAAGCAACATGGTAATATTTAAATTCTATAATATATAAAACTAATCATAGAGTCATAATCATTTATGGTATTCTTTTAACATCATCATAACCCCTAAAGTTGTCTAAACCAACCTCTGATACCAACAATAATGAACCGGCCTTATTACAAACATAATATTGAATTTAGTCAAGAAAACACTTTCTTTTACAATAATTGTCTTCTCATGATTATAGATTTTGAGAATTGGGATATAATACATTCATATCATTACACATTATTACTGAGTGGATACCATAAAAACAGTTTCAATTTTTTAAAATTAATAACATTACAACATAAAACATTATTCAATGAAAATTATTCAACATTTAACATGGATTCATTATCTTTAATAAACATCCATTTACCTATGATAATAATTTAAAACATGGGCTGAGCCTAATAACACATTATGGGATATAAAAATAAGGAAAGAACAGAATAGCCAATGAATACGTATAACGTATGAAATTATTTTCAAAATACATAATTATCACTAGTATATATATACTTACATCGTGAAACATGAAATTTAAACAATTCCTAAGAACATAATTAGAGCCATTAAGGTTTCTTGGGCCATTACATACATAATCCATTAACCCTATTGGTTACCTTATCATTAGTAACTGTTAGGGCTACCTTATTATTTTTCTAACCATCACAGTTACACTTGGATAAAACATACAACTGACCTCAAACTTACACATTGCCAATGCATTGAAGGAAAATATAGTTCCCACCCTTTATCATAAAAAAAATCCTAGTTTCCAGAACAAAATCATACAACTTGAACATTAGAATAATTACATTACATTTGATTTTTGTAAAATAGATGATTGAAAGATGATTTAAAAAGTAAAGTCCCTTATAAATATCATATAATTGAAGTGGCACTTAATAGAGAGGATGGAATATGTATAAACTCTATAAGTATACATAATTAAACATGCTATAATCAGAATTCATCACAGAAAAAAATTTAATTCCACATAAATAACGATGAATACGGTTGACAAAAAGGATGGAAATCGGGTTATGAATTCCATTACCTCAGGTTTGTCTTAATTAAAAAATGTTTAATCTTCCTGTATAATGGTTAAAATAAAGTTATTAGTATTTTAATGAAAAATTTTCATGTTTTTATCATCTTATATGTTCATTTAATAACATCATTTCACCCCTGAATTGTGATTATTTTGTTCCTTCAACTGTTAGGGGTGAGTTCCTTACATGATTTCCATGATCAGTTCGTGATGGATGTTATTTCTGATGGAAAGTGAAACTCCAGAATTGGAATGGAAAGGTATTGAAATATTTCCAGTACTATAATTTATACCATTTATCATTTTGATGTTTTATATAAGGATTATTTATAAGTTAAAACCTTAATGATGTTCGTTTAGATCATTTTTGGGGTTCTTTTTTAATAACATTTTCATTTTTTCTAATAAATTATTAACATGAGTAAAAAAATGAAGGAAAATGGATGAGACATAATATATATATTATAACCTAGTTCAACCAAAGAAATAGTTTCATGATGAAACATTATAAAATAAATGGATATTGAAATCACATCGTCCACGATATTGGTAATTTGACAAATCACAGACAATGTTTTCATTCCCTGAAAAATGGTAGAGGATAGGAATAGTTATTAGCTATTTTACATTAACAATAAAAGTCCAGAATATACATGATTCATAATGATTTAAGGCCTATTGGTTACGAAGAGATGAACCATTAATATGAAAAGAATGAAACCCAAAAAAACAAAGAATAACTAAGAACTCTCTTAAAATAATCAGGCAGCCTAACGACTATGAAACATGGATTTATAAAATATTAAAAAGTGAGGGGACAAAAATCACATGTCCATAAATGAATCATAATTCAGTATAGATGATGAATAACAAGGAAATAAGAACATGGTATGTAAACATCAATGTTTTACTACATAAAACTGAACTTGAATGGAAAAAGAATGAAATTGAGAACCTTCATACCTTGTAGAGTAACTCATAGAACCTGATGGATGGAACCTTGGGGGATTGAGGAATCCTAGGGATGACTACTTGGGATGTAAGAACTGTATAAATTAGTTTATTAGAAAATTTTAATGATTTCAATAAAAGAATGATATTTCATTTATATCAAAAGTGAGAGATTATTTTAATAATTTACAAGGGACACCTCATTAGTGGTATTTCAAAAACCATGGGCTTGCACATTGTATTTTCCCATGGTATAAGCCACATGGGACACCTCAAAATGTATTGTACTATACACTTGTAGACATGATTTATTATATCATATTAACATCATTAATGATGTAATTAACACACCGAAACTCAAAACTGTATTTTTTTACTATTCAACGAAAAATCAAATGTTTCAGTAAAATAAACAAAATAAACCATCACAATTTATCAATGTATAGAATTTAAAAATTAAGACAATTTTTTAAAAAAAAATTCAAAAGTAATTTTATTTTATTTTTTAAATAAAATCATACTAAATTAAAAAGTTATTAATTTAAAAACTATAACTTCTTTTAAATAAAATTTTAAAATTAATCAAGTTGTAATTATCTTAAATCCATAATAAAATAAAATAATAATACAATTTAATATACATTAGGGTCATATTACTATTCGTATTACTATTCATAAGGGTATGTTACTATTCACCAAAAAGCATGTTAGTTCCAATAGACTCTAAATAAAATAATGAAGACAATTGTAGATGATCAATTTTTAAAATTCAAATCATATAGAATTTAAAATTATGTTTAAGGTATACTTATAAATATCTTCTGTAAAAAAAATTTCAAGAATTTAAATTTATTTTTATAAAACCATGGGGTGTTTCATTATTTCCTCATTCTGGAAATTGCATCCTCGAAATTTAATTTACTTATTAAACAAATGATGTTACCATTACCTCATAGCATTTTCAGACTCCCCTATTTAATCCTCAACCATGTGGTCTCTCCAAAAACATAACGTGGTTGATAACGTTATTCTGCAATACCAATTCTCATCGATCAAGAATATGAACTTGTTTCTTTTCATTTGAAAGGTTCTTATCCTTCTGAACCTTTTCTGGGCTCAATACATGAGTCGAATCAGGAATATACTCCCTCATCATTGAAACAAGAAAAACATTGGGTACCTGAGACAAATTCGGAGGCATATCTACATGTTTTGTAACTGGTACATCTTTCACCAGGATTTCAAAAGGACTGATAAACCGTAGACATAACATTATTTTATTACCAACATGCTCCACACATTTCCAAGAAGATACATTAAGGTAATCATTGTCACCAACCTCGAAAGAGAAGTCATTCCTTCTGTTATATGCATAACTATTCTCCCTGCTCGGAGCTTTCCTCATGTCCTACTATATCATCTTCACTTTCTCAGCCACATCTTCTACTAATTCTGGCCCCATTATCATTCCTTCCCCGATATAATACTAAAATGATGGAGTCTGACACCGATTTTCGTACAAAGCCTCAAAAGGTACCATCTGTAAACTAGAATGAAATATTTTTTTATATGAAAAGTAAACTATTGATAAATGTTGATCCCAACTTCCTCGGTAGTCCACTGCACAAGCTCGAAGCATATCCTACAATGTTTGAATCATTCGTTTTGATTTCCCATCTAATTGAAAATGAGAATTTGTATTGAAATTTTACTATGTACCCAACAAATTTTGAACTCTCATCTAAAAGATATAAGGGAACATAGGATCCTTGTCATATACAATGGAAAACGGAAATCCATGTATCCTGACAATATCCTTGAGCTACAATTGATAATGTTGATCCAAATATATTGTATCTCGAATAGAATGAAAAAGTTTAGATTTTTACTCCCTATCCACAATAAACCAAATTTCATTGTTATCTCGAGATGTCTTAGGTATTCCCACCACGATGTCCATGGATACATTCTCCCACTTCCACTCTAGCACTTTAAAAGGTTGAAGAATTCCCTTCAGTAACTCCCTCTCTACCTTAACCTGCTGACATTTCGAACAATTCATGGTAAAATTAGCAGTATCTGTTTTCATTCCATCCCACAACTAATACTCTTTAAGGTCTCTATACATCATAGTACTACAAGGATAAACTGAACATGGAGAACTATGAGCTTCACAAAATACTTATTTCTTCAACCAAAAATCACCAGGAACATGCAAACCATTTTTCTAAATCCAAAAAAAAAACAAACTTCGTCAAGGTTTATTTCTAGATTCTTAACCATTTGAACAAATTATACATTTTTGTCTACCTCACAATCTTCCTCTTCTTCTCGCATAATTCTGTCTGACAATGAAGAGAGCCCTAAAACATGAATCAAAATAGATGTATTCCCTTTTTAAAAAAATTCTAAGAAAAACATTATTAAATCATTAATGAAGGAATCATGTTCCAAACGTATCATGGATAATGATGGATGATGTTTTTAACTCAATGAAAACACCACTTTTTTTATATTTTCTAGGATTGTAATTGATCATGAAATCATAATCCTTTATCAGGTCAATTAATCATCTCTTCCTCATGTTTAATTACTTATGTGTTAATATATTCTATATACTTTTATGGTCAGTATATATTTGAAATTTGGCTTTGTATAAATGATGCATTCAAATTTTAAATGAAAAAACCATGTTGCCAATTCCAAATCATGTGTGGGAAAATTTAACTCATTAGGTTTTCATTGTTTTGAAGCATAACCAAATACCAGATCATTCTAAAATAGAACACTACCAAGTCCCTTCAATGAAGAATCAATGTAGATGTTGAAATCACTATTTGGGGAAGGCAAGGACAATACTAGAAAAATCACCAATATCTTCTTCTGTTCATGTAAACAAACATCACATTATTTTGTCCAAACATATTTAACACCTTTTATAGTAAACTTAGTTATCATGCTAGATAACAGTGACATGTTCCTAACAAACTGTTGGATGTATCCCGATAATGTAAGGAAAATTTGAATATTTTCAACATTTTTTGGTCTTGTCCATTCGTCAAACACTCTTGATTTGGCTAGATCAACGGTTATTTCATCCATCTTTACAATGTTCCCATGTGATCAAATCTTTTGAAACAAAAAAATCACTCTTGCTGAATTTTCCATTCAATATCTTTTCTTTTATAGTTATTAGAACTACCCTCAGAAGTTTTTCAGGTTCCTCATTATTTTTTAAAATACCGAAATTTCCTCAATAAACACAACCATAAACCTATCAATGAACTCAGGAAATACTTTATTTATAATCGTAATGAATACATCAAGTGAATTAGTTAACCCAAATGGCATAAAAACAAATTCTTAATGCCCATATATTGTATGAAAATGTTGTTTTCGAGATTCCATCCTCCTTTACCTTCATCTGATTTTATTCGTATATCTAGTCAATCATGGAAATGTACTGAGCTCGCTAGAGATAATAAAACAAGTAATCAATATAAGGAAATGGATACATTTTTTTAACAGTGATGTTATTCAAATATCTATAATCAATGCAATGTTTCAAGGAATAGTCTTTCTATTTTACAAACAAAACAGGATCTCCCCATGGTGAAGTGCTCGGAGGAATGAATCCTTTATCAAGAAAATCCTGCAAAAAAATATTCCATTTCATGATGTTCTATTTGAGCCATATTATATGTGGGTTTTGAAATTAGATATGAATCATAATCTAAGTCAATTGTAAATTCTTCTTCACAATTAAAAATTACATTGGGTTACTCCTTAAGAAAACCATCATGATATTCATTTACCACATGCACATCAACAATCTCAACAGTTCCCTTGTTTTCAACAATATGAGCCAGATAATTTTCATTTACATATTTCAACAGATTATCATCCCACAAACATTTTATCAATTGTATGGGATCATTCATGTATTCAAAATTAAACACTTTATGAAAAACAACTTCTTTATCTCTACACTAAATAATAGCATGATAAACATAAATCCAATCCATTCCTTAAATAACATCAAACTCAACTAAGGGTAAAACAACTAGGTTTGAAGGTAATTTCTTCCGACATACCACAATAGAAATATTATTATAATTCCACTTAACTATAATATTCCTCCCCTGGCCTTTTATCACAATGTTATGGTCTCAATTGTTGAGGTTATATTTCTAATTTACCTGAAAATTTCTATGATATGAACAAATGTGTAGACCCCGTATCAAACAAAACATAACTAAAAAATGACTAAACACACAAATTACATGATAAAAACTCATTGGATGGCCCAAAATCTACTGATGTAGTCGCAAAAAATCTCAGTAAAACTTTCTTCTTATATTCTATAGTTTTTATCATCCATATTTCTCTTTGGGTATGCATTTTCATAATGACCCATCTCACCACATATAAAACACATTACAGTTTGTTTATCAGTATTTGTCTTATGATAATTTTCATTGCAATATCAGGGCATATGTATAGTCATACCACATTTAAAACACTTCCCAGTTTTTTCTAAGTCATTCCCTAGGGTGTTTCTTTCCACACTTTTCACAAACTAGAAACGTGATTTTCTTACCATCAGATTTATTTGGTTGATTCTTACCCATAACTTGCCTCATGGACCTCTTAATCTCCTTGTTTCCAAAATTAATGTGACAATCCAAAAATGCGATATATACCCCTTCATCACGTCGTACAAGTTTCTCATAACTTTTGAATTCACGGGAGACCAATGCCCATTGTTTCCTTGGATTCATTCTTGAGAAAAAGAAGTTTATTTTTCTATCAAGATCCAGAATGAGATTTGGAGCATACCTCTCCAGTAGGGTGTAGTTCACTTCATACATATCCACTGAATCCTTTTCCTTTTTCTTCAATTCTAGGAATTGATTCTTTATCATAAGTTGCACCACCTTAGGAAAATAATTTTCATATAAAAGACTATTAAATTCATCCCACTCTAAGTCATCAAAATCCACCCTATATAAAATATTCTTTAACATTTACCACCAATGGTCACTATCAAAATAAAATTGATAAATGGAATGACTTTTCTTTTGATTGTCTGAACATCCAACAACATAGATATCTTTTCAAGGGCTTTGTTTTGTACTTCTGCTATTAATGGGTCAGATGATCCCTTGAATGCAGGATGGGGTTGTCTCATAAAATGGTCCACTGTTGTCATGTTCTGTTGTGGTACCTATAGTTGTTCTCTTTCATGGATTCCACCACCATTTATTTCATGCGTTAGCTAAGCCATTACTATCACAAACTTCCCAGATCTGATCCCTACCATTCCAGGATGCTGTCTCCCCTCTTCATCTTCCCCATATCTTTTGCAGACGACCATTCTGAACAAACATATCTTAGATGAGGCAACATGGTAATATTTAATTGCTATAATATTGAAAATTAATCATAGAGTAAAAATCATTTATGGTATTATTTTAACATCATCCTAACACCTAAATTTATCTAAACCACCCTCTAATAGAAACTTTAAGGACGCGACCTTATTACATACATAATGTTGAATTTAGTCATGAAAACCCTTCTTTTTATATTATGGATCTTTTCATGATTAAATATTTATAGTTTTTGGACATAATAAATTCATAGAATTACACATTGTTACAAAGTGGATACCATAAAAATATTTTCAATTTTTTTCAAAATTAAAAACATTTAAACATAAAACACAATTCCTTGATACTTATTCAACATTTAAAATGGCTTCCTTCAATTTCAAAAACATACATTATCCTATGAAAATCATTTGAAACATGGGATGATCACAAAATCTCATTAAGGGATAAAAATGAAAGAAAGAACACATGAATCCATGAATACTTGTAATGTAAGAAATCATTTTCAATAGACATACTTATCATCTATATATACACATACGTTGTGAATGATGGGATTTTCAAAAAACTTAAGATCATATGTGGAACCATAAAGGTATATTGGTGAATTACTTACATAATATGGTAACCCTCTCGGCTACCTTATAATTGGTAACCGTCATGGCTACCTTACTATTTGTGTAACTATCGTAGTTACACTCAGAGTAACCATACGACGGACCTCCAACATTCACATACCAAAGGTATTAGAAGGAAATATTATTACCAACATTCATCATGAAAAATGGCCATGATCAGTAACATAATCAGACAACATGAATATTTTCATTAAAACAATTCTTTTGATTATGTAGAAACAGAATTCTAAAAGAGAGTTTTAAAAGCAAATTCCCCTATAAATATCATATAATTTAAGTGAGACTTAAATAAGTGTATGTAATATGTATATAAACTATAAATAAACACAATTAAATATATTATAATCATATGTCCTAACACAAACAATTTAAATACCACATAAATAATGAAGAATATGGTTAACCCAAAGGATGGAAATCGGGTTAAGAATTCCCTTACATTCAGATTGTCTTACATTAATAATGTTTAAACATCATTTATAATGGATAAAATAGTGTAATTAGTATTAAGAAAACATTTTAATGTTTGTAAAATCTTATATAATCATTTCATAACCTCATTTCACTCCTTAATTGATAGTATTCTGTTCCTTGTAATGTTTTTGGTGAGTTCCTTACATGATTTCCATGATTTGTTCATTATAGAATTCTTTGTCGATTGGAATTGAAACTCTATAATTGGAATTTAAAGGTATTGAAATATTTCCAGATCCATAATTTCTACAATTTTTCATTTTGATGTTTTATATGAGGATTTTTCAAAAGTTAAAACATTAATAATGTTCATTTAGAACATGTTAGTGGTTCTTTGTTAATAACAACCTCATTTTGTCTTATAAATTAAAAACATGAGTACAATTGAATTCTCGATACATTGATGAGTCATAATACATGTATTATAACCTGTTTCAAACATAGAAATGGTTTCATGACCAGAATTGATATAATTAATGGAATTTAAAACAACATCATCCACAGTATCAGTAATTCAACACAACAGAAACAATGTTTTTATTCCTTGAATATGTTGGAGATGAGAAGAATAGTTATGTTGAGATTTCCATGAACATGATAAAATCCAGAATATATATTATTCATGGAGATTTCATGCCTCTTGAGTGATATGTGATGGAAAATTAATAAGAAAAGTATGTAACTAAAAATAAAATAATAATTGATAAATCTATTACCATAATACGGTAACCTAACGGCTATGCAACATGGTTTTAGAAAATATTAAAAAGAGAGGGGAATAGAGTCACTCTTTTGAAAATGAATCCTAATAGAAAATATATCAGGAATAATATGTAAATATGTTAATTGTATGGAAAATTGAATGTTATACAATATAAAAGAAAACATTAATGGAAAAAAGAAAGTAATTGATAATTTTCGTACCTTGTAGAGTCCCTCTTAGAAAATGACGGTTGAGACCATGGGGAATTGAGGAATCCTTAGAAGGACTACTAGGGAGGTAAATAATTCCCTAGCTTCATGGATGAGTAATTTGGTTTTATGTTAATAAATGAATGGGTTGATATTTATAGAGAAATTGAGGGATTATTTTAATAATTTCCAAGGGATACCTCATTAGTGGTATTTGAAAAACCATGGGCTTTCCAATGAAACATAATAGAAGAAGTAAAATTTTGTTTAAAGGCTACTTATAAATATCTAAATTTAATAAATTCAAGAATTTCAATTTTTTAAAAAGCCTTGGGGTGTTACATTCAATCATTTTTTATTCGGGTCCAAGAATCACCTATAAATTAAGGAGAATTATTCCACATGATTTGAATACATAGTTTTTCTTCAGTATGAAATATCACCACAAACTAATAGGTAATATTAATATAATATATTGACACTTAATGAAATGTTTTCAACCTATTTATTGTAATTTATTGGTTGATGGAATATACACTTCCCATTATCAAAATTCCCAATAAACAACACTAAATAGAGTAGTAAAATGGTATAATATGAATCTCTATATGGGAATCAATGTATAACTCATCGGTTCTAGGATGAATTTTGGAAAAAGAGTTGTCTCGGGATCGATCTTTTTCAAGATATGACAGAAAATGTTCACACCATCCAAAATAAATAAATGCTACTCAGAGTCATTATAAGAGATATACATACGATCGTCAAAGGTAAGGATTTTATGATGATTGGGATAATAATTTCCTCTAGATTTCACCATCTATGTTAGTCACAAAAAATATAATTTTAATTTTATAGAAAATAATATCCAATTTATAATATAATAAATAATTAGGAATAATTTTTTGTAAGGTTACTTTTCTTGGGCATATGAAGGTATAATATGTCTTACTTTTCCATACCATAGTCACATAATGTATAAATTTATTTGTAGAATTAAATTTATTATTCTGTAAATTACAATTATAAAGTATTTTTCTTTATAAAATATATTTTTAGTTGCGATGAATTGGTTATTGTTATTATTTACCAAATAAACATAATTATATTTTCATCAAAAAATACCCCCACATTATTATAAAATCATGCATTTTGAATAATTCATTTAATCACATATCATTTTAAAACATAAGTATCAATAATTAAATTCTAATATAATTCTCTAATTTTCTAGGAAATTTATTATACGTGTTAAAAAATTTCCCTTAAAAATACTATTAATAATTAAATAAGGGTTTTTATATTTAAAATATAAAAATATCATATATATATATATATTTATTTATTCAAAAAATAAATATTATATTTAATTTCATCACATTGAAATTAGGAAAGTGTAAATTTATACGAATATTTGTATAAACATTGTGCTTTCATGAATAGTAAAAATAATGTTTTTTGGTTTTTAGTATGTTTTATCAATTCATTATTATATCATAAAGATACAATAATTAAGTAAACTCAATTTATGACCTTATAAATGTAATTTTTTGAATACTAGGTATTTTAAAATAATTTCATAAATATAGGAAACTATTAGTTACAAATCAATGTCTAAAAACAAAAAATGATTTTTAAAAAAATTACATTGTGGAATAATTATTGAATCCTGGAAAAAAATATGAATAAAAATAATTATTTTTGATGAATTAATATAAAATAAAATATTATCCAAATTCTTGAAAACATTAGATAAAACCAATTAAATGATAATGTTTTGATATTTTCCAAATCATATCATTCCACGACTAATAATTTGTATTTTTTAATAAAATCCTTCAAATTCAGAACAAATAACAGCCCATTTATTCATTTTATGTGATTCCCAATCAATTCTCTAGTAAATCATATTATGTTATCATCCCACTGAGTCCCACACTGTTTATTTAGGCCCTACAGTTTCATTCTTTAGGATATATGAGTAACCCAACACGATAAGATAATTATCCTTCTGTTCTCTTCAATTGAAAAAACTAATCAGGATTCTTTGTTCTAAATGTCACATTAGCACTCATTTATTAATATTTTGATCCTAAAATTACACCGATATCATTTTTTATAAATAATTTACCCATTTCCCCTCACAATATACCATTCCTTAGAACCATGCTTCAAACCCGTAATGTTGTGGTATGTACTTCTACAATTTCTTATTTTTACATGGAAAATTTTCTATTTCTTTTTATATGAATACCGATAACTATTTGTATTCAATTGTCACAAATAGATTTAAAATTATATTATATTCCAAAATTTATATATATATATATATAACCCACATTTCTATTCTACAGTTAACAATTATTTAATGATCTTGTCCTTAAGGTATTTTAATGCCCAAAGTTTTTATAAGAAACATATTTTTCCCCATGTATTGTTAATGAAATAATTTATTATGATATATGTGGCTAAATTTAAATTATTATATAGTATGAGTGTTCCCTAATATGTCCCCAATTCATTTGGTACGGAATTTATTCTTTAGAGATGATATGTTTTTCAATACCATGTTAAATAACCATGTTAATTTCCATTTATGAAACCACTGATACAACAATTAGTTTTATGAATATGAAATTATATTAAAAATATTTTATAAAATGTTACATATAATTGGTTATGTTAATTTTATACAGGTATTCCTGATCATCTATTTTTAATTTATATTGTTATCAGTCATTTTCTTGTTGATAACCATGATAATCACATGTTAAGAATTTCCCATTCTAAAGCCCCTAATAGGCCTCAGGATCTGCATGTTATTTTTATGAATGTCCCTATTATATGATATGAAATAAAATAATGTTATGAAAATCATATTATGAGCCCATTAAATGGTATTTATAATAATTTTTTATTCATTCATGTATTATGTACCTTATTTCCAGGAAAAAAACAATAAAAATCATCTGTTTGTACCATGTAAAGAAACATAATGATATAAAAAGGAGGTATTCGATAGTGTAATCATGTCCTACATATATTATTATTTTATATTCAATAGGACATCATATGTATAATTTTTTAAAAACAAATGTGAGGCCTGAAGTGATATCTTCTATCATATTGTTCACATAGGTGGAGTTCTTAGAATATTCAGGGAAAACACAACACTGGTTCTTATTCTCTACATAGAGGGTTAACACTGATTGATTTATTATATACCACATATACCAAGGATAGATCCTAATATCTGTATCATATTCTCTTCAGAATCCCTGCATATAATTTTATTAGAGATACCCAATGAGCACTGCCTCTTGGGGGGGACGTAAGTTGTTTTATCTAGATCATATTAATGGTTTCCCTTAATGAGGCTTCATGGAACCTTCGAGAGGGAAAAATAGGATATAAATAGTATAATGACATTCCTTGAGACTGTGTGTCATTTTGAATTCTATATTTAAAATCATGATATATGTCTTGTAGATATATATCTACATAGGGATTATGATATTCCTTGGTTACCTTCTATGTGGTTTCAGTGTGTTATATAGGGAAATAATATACACATCTTTTCATAGTGTTTTATCCAACATTTCAGGCCATGTGAATACAATAAAACTTTTAATACACTCCTAAAAGGAAGAGGACCAAGCGCATAATTGTGATTTTGACAGACATAGGTGTATTCATGTTGTACCTTTATGGAAAATAACCTCATTTCATTCATGTTATACTTGTTTCAAAATCATTTATGGGAATTTATTTAACCTGATATACAGTAAATGACATATTTATATTATTTAATTTTGGTATTCTATTTAGTGGAAAACTTGTTTTTATGATTTGTATTTCATTATTTTATTTGATTGGATTTGTGTTTTTTTGTACAGGTAGATTGGCTAAGGCCTCCATTTTTATTAATATTCCTACTTGGTACTAGTCACAATAACTTTTCCTATTAGAGGTCATATTATTGATTCATGAAATGGACCCCATTTGGAAGGGTTATGGAAATTTTGTATCAAATTTTTTGATTTCACATATTGACTTGATTTTATGATAATTGTCTGTGCAAATTGTGTTAATTATCCTGAGTTCAGATTTCTGGATAGGGACTCCAGTGTTGGTGCATCAGTCGATGTATTCATACAATTGGACTCTAATCACATGTTTTTTTAACTCAATACAAAAGATCACTGGTTTTAGGGAATGAAAATATGCATTAGTTATATAATAATGTGTATAGTTTCAATATCTTTCTTGATTAAACTCTCCAGATATTCTCATTGACCATAATATATAGTTCGTTTCATTTAAGATGCCTCTATGACAAAACCCACCTTGGATTATACATCAAGATCATATGTATGATATCATGAGTGAAGAGGATTAGATACATGAACCATTTCTAAAGGCATTATCTATATGTGGGGCACTATTAATACAACAACTTCTTGAGTATCATATGGTTCATGTAGCACAAGTGGATGATGTGAACTGGCTGAGAGCACTTCACATGGTCTAGATATAGTAATGAATTTGGATCCAAGGAACGAATGATCCATAGGAAACCAGGGACTAGATTGGGGAAGTGACATGATTTTTATTAACTATCAGAACACTAAAATATCAGATAATGTTCTAGGTTACAAGCCTTTAGTATGGCTCAATAGAATGGTGATGGGTTTTGGTGACCAAGTTGTATGAGGAGGGTACTCTAGATTGATAAACGTTTGAGAATCATTTTATTGAGGAGTTATATATAGCAATGTTCAGTGATTTATATATCATAAAATAATTATATATAGCTATGTTAAGGGATTTATATATCATAGAGGTGATTTATGGAATGAATGGTATTTCATGACGTCCTGAACATTACTTACGTTGTGGCATCCTTTTAATGTATTTAGGTTTATTTTCAAGGAAATTTATTTTCAAATGATTTATTTTTTAATAAGTGTTAATCAATTTTAAAATATTATTTTTCCTCAATGAAAAGATCCACATGATCCTTCATAATCATTTCCTGTTAAAAGAGATATCCATTGATGTGACGTATTTTTCTTCTAGGGAAATGATGTATGAATAAAATTTGTATTCATTTTATGAATGGTTTATGTTTATGAAGATAATATTTTTATAAAAACCAATTATATTCATTTTCATATAAAATTATAATATTTTTATTAATCCCCATATTTTAATTGGGTAGCAATTTGATGAAAACGTGAAAAGGTTATGAATCCTATATCATTTATATAAGTTAAGATATTTGGAAATTGTTATGAAACCCTTTTTAATTTAATGGGTTATGATATGATGAATGATTAATGAACTTTTGTAAATGATTTTTATGAATTTTGTAAAGTTATATAATGGTCCCAAATATCCATAAAATGAATTGGGTAATGGTTAATGTTATATGATGTCAATGATGATACACAAGAGGTTATACCAAGTAGGATGTGGGTTACATGTGATGTTATTCTGACATATAGAGAGGATACAAGGGAGGTTATCAGAATCCAAAAAGATGGTACATCAGATGATATCCAATGATAGATTAAGGAACACAAGTATTTTTCCCATGTGAAACTTGTTATGATTTTTTTGGTCGATATCATTGAAATATTTTTTTAATTATGTGAATATAAAAAATATATATCTTATGAATATGTTTTTATCTCATGTATCATGTTATTTCACCCACAAATGATTCATGTCCTCTAAATTAGAAATTTTTATTCCATTACTCGTGATTATGATCTTTTATATGTTTTTATGGTTTCCAAATGCACTTATTATGTTCTCATTACCTTATGTTAATGTTATTCTTACTAATATACCCATATTACTCATATGAATCAATTAAGCCACTCATTTATTTGTATCATTTTCCCGCAACATGATGTAATGTTTCATATTTCTTATACCAATGGTGATTGTGTAATGGGAGGATCATTGTGGGAGACATTGATGATTGTTCACGAATTAAGATGTTGTGTACCTAAGTTCTAATAACAGTAAACTATTATTATCCTAATGTGGTATTGGGGGTAATTTATTGATTATTCAATTTAAATTTTTTTAATATAAATGTATGAAAACCCAAGGTTTTTTTATATATACATGAATACATCCAAACAGTTTCGCTAAATTGATTGGGAAACCCCTTCTCTGAGCCTATACAAAATTTAGGACATAAATTACAAGATTCCTCATTGTTATCCTCATATATACATATAAATTTGTTCCATTAAATTAAATGTATTGAAATTATAAAAAATCAATTTCATTAATGTGTTTATAATAAAAACACAATACTATATTGAAGTTTCAATCAATAAATATAATATTAAGGAATATGATGTATCTTTTTTTTAATTTCACTCAACTATAAGATATTTTTCAAACAAAATATCAACATTTTTATGTGATAAGAAAAAAATACAATGCTATTATCAAAATGAAGGAGAAATTACAAAATCAATCACTCTAAATTCAATCGATAAAAAATTAAAACATCACTAATAAGTCAATAAAGAATATAAATTGAAGCACAAATATTCAAATGAAGTAAAAGGTGATAATGGCCACTATTTCATCTATCCTTAAATTTAGTATCCTAATATCATGATGGGTTATTATGAAATGAAACATGAAAATGTTACTACCAAAAAAGACAAACAAATCCAATATATTGACATAAATAGATCAACGTATTGAATCATGATCTATAATTCCATAGGTCCCTTACCTATCCAATGAAGCCTGATATATAAAATATACTTTATAATACTACCTAATGATCAATGAAATGTATGGAAAATTTATAATTTCTGCTAAAACGTAGAAAAATTTATTACAGTTCTGTCAAAATATTTGGTGAGACAACTACTAAGTTAATAAATAACCATATACTACATTATTAATATATTTGGAACCTCACAATAATTATTATTAGAGGTGTTAATGTTATCACAAATGATGAATTATATTTAGACCACTAAACTTAGGAGGATTGCAATACCATAACTGAAGACACTGGAGACACTTGATGAAATTCATAAATTTACTAGAATAAATGATATGATTGGGAAACAATTATAAAAATATTCATTAACATTCTACTCCCGACTTGTTTATATACCATTATCAGCCCCATAGAAAGTATGGATAATTCCTTGTATGGGTTTCACTCTAGAAACAGTCTCATTAATGATATTCTAATCCATTAATAATATAATAATAACTCTTTTAAATGAAAAAAATCTCTTAATATGATATATGGAGACAACCTTACAAAAACATTAAACCTTCAATTAATCACTAAACAACAATTTTGAAGAAAAATGAATTAAATATCTAAAGTTATCAACATATTCATTCATTTTTTATTGGTAATAATGAATAAATATAATCTATTCCACTGTCTCTTCCTTAAATTACTTAGCTAGAATATACTAGATAAATATATTTTTATAATACTGCAAAATAATTCCATCTTTTAATGTGGAATTAATAACAAATTTCCACCGATCCAGCCATGGTACCTTGAAAAATCCCATGAGATGGTTGAAATGGTTGGAAGAACTATGATTGGTAAATAAAACAAGAATAAATGTATTAATCAATCAATGGCCTTTATGGTCACCATCTATATAAAAACAATATAAAAATAAGGTAAAATCAAATAAAGAATCTCATCTTGTAATATTTACTCTAGTATTCTAACATCAAGTGGCATAAGTTGGGTGTGACCATAAAATTAATTATTAGGTAATCCAGATAAGGAATAGATAATTACTTTTACCAATATCCTTATACATTTTATTTTGATAATTTTATAATCAAAATACATACTTTTACATTTTTACCCATAAATAGAAGTTTTCATAGAATTTTTAAGTTAAATATCACATCATGTTTTAATGAATAATTACAAATTCATTCATAATTCATTACATTTATAATACAATGTTTTATTTGATTATTTAATTCAAAAAATCTAAAAAACGAAAATATAAATCAAAATGGAGAATGGAGAATCATGACTAGATAAAAATCCATAACATGAATAGTATGAAAATAATATAAAAGTGAAAACATGGGTCTATATCATAAAAATCCTGAAATAGTTAATTAATAGTGACCAAAAATTAAATGATAATGAATCAAAAAGATATATATATTAATTAAAAATATTTCATAGTAGGTTACCCTAGACCTATTAGGTTCAGAACCACCTACAAACCATCCAATACATTCCTATATCAATAACTAATAGACTGCCCTCAATAAGAATGTTTGGTGGAATCCTTTATTCATCTTTCCATGTCATATTTTATCTAGCCCACATCATCATGAATAAAATTTATATTCCTCAATCATAATGTAGACTCCTAGGATACCTTTTTATAATAAAATTGTGTAAATACAAAAATTAAATCAATCAAATAAACCAAAAATAAAAATTAAATTATTAAAATTTCTTAACTTCTTTTAAATACTATGATTTGATTCATTTACGTATACACCGATTAAATTATTTTTATATCAACATTATATAATAAACACATTATCATAAATATACATATTTTTGTATAATGAGGGTTCAACCTACAATTTCACACGCATCCACCAATTGGGATACACAATCTTCATTCATGTGTATGGTGGACTACTACCTCGGGAACCGAACTCATTTTTTCTTCCACATACAACCATTAATGGTTGTCAAAGTTAATGATTTATATTTTATTTGTGATATATAATATATATTATTTCATTATTATTATTGAATTCTAATATAAAATAAACCACCATGATTTCCATTTTGTTTGAATACGATAACATCATTTTTTGATATGTGGTCACTCACTTCCTCAATGTGATGTGATTAGTATACACTATACATAAGATTCATAAAATATGTGTTTAATTATAATTTCACCAATATATGTGTAGATGTGTAATATCATCTCTATGATTGGTTCATTTCATTTCCAATATCCAAATTTTATGTATTTTTATTAATATATAATTATATAAGATGATAATTATGATATGGTTTAGATTTTGTAAATTTTGAAATCATAATTTAATTTATAGGACCAATATAGAAAAAGTCAAAACCTACTTGAGTAACTATGTAACTAAATAGGAAATAGTAAAAATAACGAAGGTTTATTAACAAATGTACTATTAGATATTATAAAAATATCGTATATGATATCACAAATATTAGTATGATTTTGGAATAGGTAATTAATATTTTTAAAACCATTATATAGTATGTTAAAATACATCATCCAAAATGGAAAATCAAGGTAATGGATAATCTTCTCACATTTCTCTCCGTGATGCATACACCATTTTAAAAACATATTTTTGTGTATGTTATTTATATACATCCAATAATTTATTTCATGCAGTGAATAAATAATTTTCACCACATATAGAGAATGAGTTGATGGTTTTCACTCATGGTGATTATCATTCAAAATATTCCATGTTGTTCGAAAATTCGTCTCAATTTCCATTCATTGAGGCATACATAATTTTTTTTACATTTAATTATCTATATAGTATACATAATTACACATTGAGATGGAATCCCTTGATTAATTTATTAATCCTAATATATTTAGTTTTAATTTATGTTGGTCATCGAATTGGATTTACAAAAAATGTTACCAATCTGTTTGTGAAATTTCATAACACAATTACTTTTCATTGGGTTATATTTTTCCCTATTTCTATTGATATTATATGATTACATATATAATTAAATTGAATATATATTGTTGTATTGAAAACTATTATATATAGAGGTACATTTGATACAAATAATCAACTAATTGATATATAATCAACCCAATACCATGTTAATTTTAATCTTTTCTTTCAAAATTTCATTAAATTCCATATTTCTTATTCGTGAAATTACAATAAATAAATTTATATGATCATTTATTAAAAAAAATATTCTCCTATGGTAAATCATGTACTTTTCCATATAATAGTACCATTTTTCTTTTCTTTTGACTCATTTTTTCATTCAATATGATTTCTTGAAAACCAAACATCATTTCCCTATTTTTTTAGAGAATATTTAATCATCAAAAAACCCTTATTTATAATAGTATTTCAATTTTTTGTCATTTAAAAAATGATTTAAAAAATATATTGTTATCCTAATTGTCTCTGTAAAATTGTTTTATTGAAACGTGAATTTCACATTCATACCAATGAATATTTGTAACATTTTACATTAAAAATTAATGTATTGTGTTCTACTTTCAACACATATGTGATTAAATATAGTCATTTAATTTTTCATTTCTTTGCATGTTTAAAAGTATAATTTTTTATGAATGTTTATTAAAATGGATTTTTAAATAAAAGTATTTCCAACTCATTTTCAAAATGAAAATAATATTTTCCTAAAAAATGATAGAAAAGATATTATTATATTATTTTAATTCATCATTGGAAAAACCATTTTTATTTATATTAGTGATATATTTTATTGATACAATTCAAATTCCACCACCACATGTTTTATTATTTATTTGGAAAAAGATAGTACTAATACTAACTTCTATGATTCCATTGTTATTCTTATTATTATATTCAATTTCCTAGGATCATTAGACATTTAATTTCACAAAATTATATAAATAATTTAATATGGATATATTTATTGACTATTGTTTTTTTATCATTTATACATATAATGTCTTATTTGAATGATATTTGATATCTGTAGAAATATTGACAAATAATCATCTTCTACTCAATGTGAATATTTGTTAAGTCACATTTTTAATGAATTAAATCTATTATTTGAAAAGTGAGGATTTATTTTTACAAGTATGACACAAGTGTGGACAAATTATAGATAGCCCCTTGATGCAGTGGTTGACTCATGTGGCGATTCAGTAAGATATCCTTGATAAAGTTTTCATCCAGAATGTTATAAACCATCTTGTAAAAGGTATTCATGGTTATGGTACCATGTACCTAATAAACACGAAATCCAATAATTAATCATTACATTCATTTTCATTCACTTATTTTTATCCACGGTATTTCCAATCTGATAAAATTAATTCATTCATTTAATTATTGTTTTCTTTATTAATGGAATGTTTTTCCATTATTTACCTTGATATTCTAATTATTTGATTTCAATTTATATAAATGTAATGAGTTTTTAGATATTAAAGAAGCCATATTATTTATACACATCCTTATCTATTTATTGATTATAATGGAACATGTGTTCTGTTATTTAACATGCCATAATTGTTATTCTATTTAATTAATTATTGGTTCTTCTATACCGATTCCTTACTAAGAATTTATGATCAACCTTATTTTGGTTCATTCCCCTAGAATATTTGATGTGTACTATGATATATATTAAATTGTACCATAGATGGATTAATGTTATTATCCAATTGTGAAAATTTATTGTTTCACTTATTGTATTAATTTATAATAAATGACCCATGTATTTTTCATGATTACGTAGAATACTAAACTCTTTGATCATTTGGAAATTGATTCCATCGAATAATGATAATGTGATTTTAATAGCCACCAGATCTTGGTCTCTTGTGTAGGGATACTATAATTGGAATCAAAGGATGTTTTGTAGCATCCTCGGGATCTAGATTTATGAAATCATATAATAGATAATATATCCCCAATGTATAACTTGAGAATAATTATATGTGAACACACTAATTATTATGTTAAATTGTGATTGTGTAGTTTTCATTAGAATAAATCCTTGTTCAGATAGTATAAGTAGAAATTAGTATGGAATATATCTATATAGGGGTAAAAATACCATGAAGTGTTGGGCCTAACTGATGAATAATATTATATAAGTCAACGAGCCTTAATACACACCAAGTATGACACCCACCTGGGATATGCTTATGAAAATTCATATTTTATTTCCAAACCATTATGAAGGATTTGAATATGTGATAAAAATTATAAAACAATGAGAAAACTAAGGTTATTTAAATTGAAAATATGGATTCATAAATACCATGAGATATGGAATTGTAATTCTTTGTCAAATATTCATGTGATGTTCTCACTTAAAATCTTTTATGATATATTTGAATTGAGGAAAAAACACCTATATGAATTACAAATTATACTACTTTTAGTGGATTTTCTAATATATAATTGTGTATATTGAACAACATTCTTGATATTATTATTTGGAGTTGAATACATTTATTCTTGGATAAAAACCATGTATACATAATCCAATTCTGTTATAGAATATGTTAGTTATGTCATAATAATTTTCCCCTTAATTACTCAATCCGGGAATTGAATTTTCCATTATTTTTTAATCAATGAGTATATACATATATATATATATATAATTGATTGAAAATTTACTTTTCATTTAATAAATATACCTTGAAGTACATCCATGATTTTATATTATAATGTCATTAAAATAATTCCCATTCATATTAGTTGATGACACAGGTATTTATCCTACATAACATGATAACATGGAAATTGGATTATATTTTATATTATAAATCATATTTATTTTTTCAATTTTATATTAACATCATTTTGAATGGATCCAAGGAAAGTATAATAATACCTGATAATAAATATTTTTTTCTCGTCACATATTTACACTATGAAAAATTACTTGAGGGTCACACACTATATATATCACGAATCTCATTAAATTCATGATAATTTAATATTAAGAATAAATATTGGTCTACTATTTCAAAATAATATTTATATGTTTTTAGATTGAATTAATTCAATCATGTCATAGTAAAGAATAGATTATTTTGAACATTTATTTAGTTTTATAAATTAAAAAATATAATTTTTTTATAAATTAATAGATTAAAAATTATTTTATAGTTTAATTAATGAATAGAATATATTTATTTAGATACATTTTTTATTCACAGTTAAATAATAATTTTAGAATAATGATTGAAAATGTTAACAACCCTCCAAAAAAGATATATCTTTGAAAATGTTTTTCACAGACACACACATATATATAATAATATTTATATTTATTCATGTAATGCTAATAATAATAGTATTGTTATTATTATAAATATGTAATAAAGGAAAATATTTATTTTATAAATTTCAATTTTATTGTTATAATATGATTAATCATAATTACGTGATTCAATTATTTTTAGTTTAGTGTTTTATATGATGTTTTTCATAATGATGGTATTATTGAAATTATCATTAGTTATAAATAAGGAATCCTCATTACAACATATAAATAATAAAATAGTAGAAATTAATATTTTTATTATGAAAAGTTGTGAATAAAAAAACACATGTTGTTTCTCTATGATAGTTCAATGAAACCAATGTGAAATGAATTGAGATTTATAGTAAAAGAGAAGATATTACTATATTAATAATTTTAATTATTATCCATCTCATTGATGACACCACAAATAAATTAGTGAAATTTGTCATAGGGAATTATTTTATTTGAGTAATTTAATTTTATATATTTTAATTCTATATTTACGGTAAATGATCCGGAAGATATTTTGGGATTACCATTAACATGTTGAATTTATATTATCAAATTGATGTAATAAAAATCTAATTTGGGAATCAAATCACCAAATAAATTGTTCCATCAAACATCCTTATAGTAGCAATGAGGTCAAATAATAATTTAATGTAATTTATTATAATATGATATTTTTTTCTTATTTGTTTAGTATAGTTATATTTTATATATTTCAACCATAATTTAATATTTGTGATAAAAAAAATTAAAAGTTTCAGGACCATGAATATACAATGTGTATAAATATAATTCTCAAAAATCACATCACATGTGTTTTTGTCTTTGTAGATGACCTCAGTACATGACATATAATTATAAATTACATACCATGCCCGAATGGTCAACCATAAAAGATACATGTATTATCAATAGCGACCTAGTGTATTCATTGGTACATATTTTCATTAGATGACCTATACATACCACCTATTAAGAAAGGTTTTTTCTAGGATTACAAGTTGTATAGTTAGTGTACATGATTTGTTACCATATTCTATCTGATGGGAAATATAATGGTTGGATGTTTTCTGGTCAAATGACTGGAATCAATATATATTATTCATTGAACACTGATCATGCTACCTCGTCATTATACACATTAGGATTAATTATTATATATTCATGTTACAAGTTTATAATGTACCTGAATAAAATTATACGATAATCTAAATGAATATTTAGAAATATTTTTTTATAATAATTATGTAATTATATTAAATAATAATTTAATAATTCTATCATACTAATATTGATATAAAAATAATTCTACAATATGAAAATGTTTTGTCAGATTGTGTTTTTATTAATAATAATTATTTTCAGTAATTATATACGTGATTCATTTCTAATTTGATATCATATTTATGGTTTTCTATGATAAATGCATTATTAAATTAAATATAAATATATGTGAATAATCTCAAACTATAATATCATGTACATGATTATGCATTTATTTTTTAGTTTATATATTCCCAAACTCATGGTACAATATCACATATGAATGTGTAAAACATTTATTGTATTGAACATCCATTGAGATGAGATAATATATGAATCAAAATTAAAATAATTCTCACAGTGAACATATAAATGATAATGGGGAATTATTTTAGATAAATTTAGGCAAGGGATTCAGAATTTATTTCCCTTATTTTTGTTTCTTGTATTTATCTTCTATTTAACCCAATAAGTAGATAGAAGCCTATGATCATATAAGTTGTATATGTTTTTTAGTCTATTAATAGTTATTTATTTAAAAATATGATTCATCTATTTATTGATAATATCCATATTATGATATAGAATATTTAGGATATTGATCTACACCACATATAGAGAACTAAATCATGGATTAGTTAAATAATCATATAACATGTTCAGAGTAATTTTTCGCTTTCTATAATAAGTTAATGAGAAATAATGTCAAATGAGAATTCAATAAAAAGGAGGCCATTTTCTGAATATGTGTCAATAACTATATCTATAAGAGGAACTATCCTTAATTGAAGAAGAAGAAGAATTTTTAATATTATACATAGAGTGTATTCATCATTTCACCTAATTTATCTATTATAATACATGTGTGATAATATAAAATATGAAATTCGCATATTTGATTCAATATAAAGGAAGTCATGGTCTTCAGAAATTTTACATGTAAGAAGGACATTAAATGAAGCTAAAAATTTGTAATAACTTATCAATATTTGATAAGTTATCATGATTATATTTCTAATGGGATTAATTCTCATAAAATATTTCTATTTAAAAAAAATTAAGTAAATATCTAAACTTGCAATTTAAGTTTAAATGAGACATTATGTCTACATTGAAAATAATATTTTCATAATACATCACAGAAATTTTTTTAATATTACTACAATCACAAATGTTCGATTTGAAAAAATAATTATTAATATATAATGAATGTGACATGAAATACCCAGTTTTGGAATTAATATTCAATGTCATAAAAAATATATGTATATGTTTATAATAAACTATGAAGGGTTTTCACACAAGATTAATTAAATTCTATTAGGTTTCTATAATAAATATTATAATTTAATATTAATAATCATCATATATTATGGTTATAAAGTTACAATTCTTATGGTTTAGTTTAGAATGATTTTTCTAAACTATTTAAAGGAATAAACTTGTAAAAATTCATGTAATAAATGATATTTCATTAGGAGATTATAAGACTATATATTAGATATAATATTATAAAGGATAAGAGATATTATATCCCATTGGTGGGATAGTGAGAGAATATTATAATAAAGAATTCACTAACCATTTAAATGACTTTTTATTCGTATTCATTAATTTCATTATTAACATTAGAGTTATTATATTAGTAAAATGTATATCATTGATACATATTATATAAATCAAATGGATTCAATAATTTAAAGGCATCATTCAAAAATATAGATTTGAAACCTTATCATTTATACTTATTTATTGAATGATTGATAACATATAATGTACAATATTGTAACACCCCATCCCAACCTCATCGGCATGAGGGGGCGATGAGGGTTACATGGCCTTAAGCGATGTTCCCAAGATGCCAATGGATGGAAATAAATGTCGAGGGCTTCAAGATCAAGTTGGGGAACTATTTTACATTAAGACAAAACCAACCAAACCATCCAGTAATAGCAGCTATATAATTCTTGTTAAATAAATTTCAAAACCGTGCATTCCCAAAAGACAACTAAGTTGTTCCACAACACAAATCCAAATCAGTACAACCCGACGTGTCCACAGAACATCAGAGTACACTAGGAAAACTAAACAACCAAATCCCACCAGCCATGACACCACCACAACTTCACACCAACCTCCAAGATCCAAGCTCCACCAAGGAATCACAAAGCTCCACTAAAGGAGGGAGATGCCTTACCTTTTCCAATTTCACGGTACACAACATCTGCAAGGACAACAACATGCCAATGCAGGGGGTGAGTACTAAAACTCGATAGGATTTCCCCAAATGGCTTCCCTACACACGTCTCTAGGATAAACCCATTTTCACATTTATATAAAATAGTTTATATAAATTAAATCACAAGTGAAAACATTTCCATAAGCCAAACATTACCTTACCAATCCATCACGCCCAAAACAAGAAACCAAGGGAAAACCAAACAAACATTCCACAAGACATATAATCATGTACACATCGGCACAAAAATTTCCAACTTGAGAAACAATGCACAAAAAAAACAACCAAAAAACCAAAAAACCAAATGGTGGAGCTTCTGTCCAACCTGTTCACCAATTCACACTTTAGTGGCACTACTCATCCACTTACCATTTATGGTGGACCTTCCGTCCACTAACCAACCCCTTTTATAGTGGTTCTTCTTGCCACATCCAAACAACATTCAAGCACGCCAAAACCAATTATATAACCAACCATGGTCACAACCAAATGCAATAAACCAATTCCATTGCATATCCATCCACTTCAATAAATCACCCAATTATTGAAAACCATTTTCCATGTCAAAAAATATTTCAATAAAATAACCATTTTATTTAAAACCCTTTAGATCATTCATTTTCACAAATCAACCATATTATCCCATTTTAAAATATTCATTTTAAAATCGACAGGAATAACATTTCACTTTAAAACTCATGTTTTCCCAAAAAACCTCAAAACATCACCCAAGGGAATTCCAACCAATTTCACATAATCAATTCTCAATTTATTTTCAGCAAAACAATAAATTGTAACAAGGAACCACTATTTCTATCCAGGTAGCGTCGAGAGAGAATGCACCAACCATTAGGGTTTCCGAGATAACTACCCACAAGCCACTTTGCCTCATATCCAGCGAACGTACCACTGAGACCTCTCTAGATCCCCTTCCCTAACCATAAAAATCCTTAAAATCATCATCCAAGGAAACCCCAACCCTAGATCTACACACCACAAGTGTAGATATAGAAAACCAAGAAATATAGGGATGTAGATCTAGAGGAAAACACAAAAGAAACAAGATGAGACACTTACCCGGGAGAAACCCCCATCAACCCACCTTGAAACCCCATCGAATCGCTTTCGAAACGAGTGGGAGAGCATAAATAACCTGTGAGAACCCATAATCCCGATTGAGGCTCGAGTGGGTGGAATATTGGAGTGAAATGAGGCAATACCAAGTGAGCCCGGAACTTATAACCCAAATTTTAAGTGGCCACAAGGTTTGACAAACCGTGCGCTAGCCTTGCGCACACCACTTCCTCGAGATCCATGGTCTGCATGGTTTCCTCGCATTGTTTGGAAAACTATGCATAGACCATGAAAAACCTACTGTCTCCCCCTCCATGGTTTCCTAGATCATCCACATGGTTTCCCTTAACCGTACATAAACCGTGAACCCCTTTACATGCATCCAACCTCATCCAAAACAATTCCAAACTCTCCCAACCACTTCCCAACTCATCCCATGAACATTAAACACATAAAATGAATAATCAAAGAACACATACCTCAAAATGGGGGTGATACATTTTCCCCACCATTAGACATTCCTTCCTCAGAAATTACTGAACCCGCACTTTTCCAAAAGAGCTCGGGCCACTGCTCGACCATCTGTTTCTCCCGCTCCCAAGTCTCCTCTTGAATATAACCATGTTGTCACAAAACAAGAACTAAACTGAATCTTTTACCACGCAAGGCTTTATCTTGCCAATCCACAACCCACACTGGCATGTGCACCTATGAACATCCGGTTCTAGCTGAATATGATTCCGTCGATTCACATGGTCATGATCTGGCTGATACTTTTTGGAACAACTCAAGATTTCATAAGATATATTATTTTTAATTTCTTTCATATCTTCCTTTGTACGCTACACCAAGATTATCTTTCACTATACACAACACCGTATTAGCTTGCAGAATATGCACCACTAATCTTGGTTCGTGTTAAACACATTTTTAAGTTTGTTTGACAGTAGTTATTCATCGAAACATTGAGTATATATATATATATATATATATTCAATGTATAAGTGAAATATTGTTGTATTTTTTATATTAAAAAAAGGAGTCTTGCACTACACATAACCCTGACTTGTCTTGCATTACATGAAATCACGACCTTCCTTGATAGTGTGTGTTATACACAATACCGGGTTTCACTAAAACAACGATATATTGTTATAATATTATTATGTAATAGACATTATGAATAGAATTAACAACATTTTAAATTTTATAAAATTATTATTTATCTTAATTATTTTCTAGAACATTTTATAAGAACATAATAAATTTTTCTGGTAAAATAAGTATTTTTCAAAAAAATGCCATTTTGCCGCCATTTGATGGAGCACCCATTTTAAATCTAGATTTTGATATGTTTATAATTTAAATTTGGAATAATAAAATTATTCCCAGGAATCACGATATAAAAATTTAATTTGGATAAAATTTTCATATTATTATGATACTTTCATATTTTAATGAATAGTAAAAACACGCTATATATTAATTAAAAAAAAAATTCATCGCAATATTTTATATTGTTGTATTATCTTTTTAATTGCTTTTAATGTGTAAATAGAATATATTTTTACCATTTAATCCAATGTTGGTCATTGGAATGAATTTTAATTTGAAACTGGACATAAAGAAGTTTCGATCTATTGATAGTTATTATTACTTAAAAACACACTATTTGTTTTGATAACAATAATTACTTTTAAAATAATTTAATTCCACTTATATGTTTTGAATTTGTAAAAATAGACATAATTTTTAAAATTTTAATATCAAATATATATTAGGCTAAATTTTTTGCTAATTTTCTGAAAAACATCAATTTTTGATGAATAGTGAAACCACTTAGTGGTAGTAAAAAAATAGAATCATTCATTTAAATGAAATTTTACCACTTGTGTGAATTGAATTTCAAAAATCCAACATACATGGTTGTTATCAAGATGTGAAATGGGGTTCAATAAGATGAGAATAATTTTTTATGAATAGTTACTTTTGACTTTTATTTACCGCGATTAAAGGTAAATAAGGTAATTAAAGGTTAAAAGAATATTATAATAAATCAAAATTACCTTAACACATGTCCTAAACTAATTGGATGGGTAGTGGCCGACAATGGGCATTCATGGGAAGATTTTGGGACCCCATTGAGCCATTGGATAGTGATAACAACAATTGGGATTAATTAATTTAATGTAAAGACAAAATTTCCATTAACACAATATTTTAGTCATTAATTTTTATAAGGGGATATATAAATTATTTTTTAGACTATAAATATACATTGGAAAGCTAAAATGATTTCTTACATGATGGTATTTTTTTATAATTTTTAGTCATCAAATAAATTAAATTATTATTGACACAATAATGATGCAGTATTTACCTCATTAATAAATGATTTAAATAAATAAGATTATAATGATTAAAATATAATCCAAAACATGTCCAATTCGAATTGGATGATTTTATTTCAACCATGAGTCCTCTTATCTCCATATTTAATTATTTTCGGACATTTTGAAATCGATGACAATTTTACAATAAAATAATATTTTCACACCTTCCAAAGGTACCCCTCTCCTCCCTTATAAAAGGGTACCTACTCCCTCATCTATTTACACAATTTTGAGCCTTCATGCATGGCCAAAACATACCAATTTCACTTATAATATTCCCTAGAATAATTTTAGAGGTGCTGGTCTCCTCAAAAGTCCATCTCTAGTGCCTTAAGTGGAGGTTAAGAAGAGGCGTATCAAAGAAGAGGTAATATCCTTTACCGATTCTTTGCAATTTAATTTTTCTTAAACATCTTCTTCTTTATTTGTTTCACCATAAATTAATAAAATAAGAATCACTAATATACTTAAATTTTATTATAAATATTAAACAACCCTATTTCATCTTATATCCATCCTTCGTAAAACGAAATCACCGCACGTGCGTATGTACGGAATACCATCTCCACGCCATGGTGTAATATGTTTTCTAGAACAACATTACTTGGATGGGTATAATGGTGTAAATAAATAACTATATTTATTTATTCTAAATTGATATTGATTCTGATATATTATACATAAACTTCAATACAATTCCACGATCATGGGAATGATAGCATCACACATGCATACGTACGGAGTACCGTCTACACGAACGCGATGAGATTCATTTTCCATGATTAGCCATTCAAGTATGATTATAATGTATATATAATAAATAATCATGAATTATATTACATAATAATGATACTGGATTTTTGTATATATATGTTTCATTTACTTAATTCCATTTAATTCAATAAATAAATGAAAACAGCATTCATGCGTACGTACAGCCTACCGTCTCCATGAACGGTGTTTTTAATTCCACTTATCGATCTATAATATATATTTATATACTGAATATATTTTATATATAAATCATGTTTTAAATTCTGGAATTATGTAAATCAGTATATAAGTAATAATATCATGAAAAACATGTCAAAACACATATGATAAAATAAACGATTTTACTCAAAACGATGCTTTAACATGGAATTTTCAAAAGAACGGGTTATATAAAGACATAAGTGAACCATATATGATGTCACAATAATGAATATGATTCTGTAATAATCAATGACATTATTTAAATCATTATACAGGAGGTTCGGATATATATGAAGATTATCGGACATATGTTAGGGGATATCACTTCCAATATCGTTTTTATCCGAGATTGTTTATTCATAAGTATTTACAGGGGTTATTTTTATCATCCATGTACCTATTTTCTAAAAATGGTTTCATGTATGGTTATAGTCCTTAATACCCATTTTTGACTTTTACCACGTGTTATGGAAAGAATCTTTCTATTGTTTACCATACAATGAACTTTTTGACTTTTCCGACAAAAGTAAGAGGAGAATGTTTTGTTAACTTATTAGACATGAATGAATTTTTACAGATTCATAACGCCTTATTTTCATTATGATTACTTACAAGATTTCATGACTTTTTTCAAAAAAATCATTTTCTTTAAAATTTTCATGGAATTTTGTGAAACAAAAATGATTTTTAAAAAGAAATGATATTTTCCTCAAGAATTCATTTCAAGGGTATTATCAAAACCATTTTCCATCTAAGATTAAATTATTTCAAATGTGTATGTTTCTAGTATATTGTCTCTATGATTTACATGGTTTCATTTTTATTATGATGAAATGATATCCATTTGTTTTATAGGGATTATGTTATGATTGGATGATGTTAATGAAACCCATTTTATTTTTTGGGTTATGATGAATGATTAATGTTTATGTTGTGGAACACGTAAGAATGATTTCATTATGAGATGGGTGGTACCTATATCTCTATCCAATTCATTAGGTAAATATTTATATCTCAGGATATAGACATGTCTGGAATGACAAGTAAATCTGGTTCAGTAATACAGGGACGGAACGACAAGTAAACTCGGTTCAGTAAGGGGCTTGTCCACTATGATGGTCTTGGTAGCAATTACTTGGCTACTATTGATATAATATCATGTGCTTAATGTTTTTACACAATTACATGTTTTATTCCCATTCTATTTTATCATGATTAATGTTCTTTTATGATCTATGCCTTATGTACTGCCATGTTTAATGTCATTGCTCAAGATTTTGATGTTTAAACATTATGTTCATGTTTTTATGTTCAAATGTATATAGTTTGTTTTATTTTCTCCCTACATACCCTTACTGATAATTTCAGCACACCCTTTATATGTTTTATTTTCCCCATGATATAATGGAAGGTTTTAGGTAAGAAAACAAATGTGGAAGATCTTTATGGGAGATGTTGAAGATCTTTCACCATGATTAGAAGATTATGTTCTGAGTTTCCAAATATACTAAACCATTACGGTCCTTGAGTGTGGGCTTTTGATAGGTATTATGTATTTCACAAAAGCAATGTAATGTCTATGTACGTCATGATTCGGGTCACTACACATTTTCAACTGCGACACATGAAACACAGTGTGCACCGCACTGAACCTAGTTGGAAAAGAAAAATGATAAACCACCTCACCAACCTGCTCAATAATCTCAAAAGGCCCAATATAACTTCGAGATAACGTTCCCTGCTTCCCAAACCGGCGATGTCACAACCTTGGAGATATCCTCAAGAAGACATGATCAATCACCTCAAACGACAACGAATGTCGACGATGATCCACATACTATTTTTGTTGACTCTGAGCCGTCTCCATTTTCTTCCTAATCAACTTGATTGTCTCCATATTCTCCTAGACAAGGCTCATTCCAACCATCAAAGACTCACCTGTTTCTACCCAACATAGTGTAGAATGACACAACCGCCCATACAGTGCTTCAAATGGAGCCATCTATATGGATGCATGATAACTGTTATTGTACGAGAGATTAACCAATGACAAGTGCTCCTCCCACGATCCACAAAAATCAATGACACAAGCCCGTTACATATCCTATAGAGTATTTATCATCCTCTCGGATTGACCATCCATGTGAGGGTGATACGTCCTGCTCATCGTCAACTCTGTCCCAAGGGATTGCAGTAAGGATTTCTAGAAACGGGATGTGAACCTCGCATCTCTAGCTGATACTATCAAAACTGGAACACCAAGCCTCTTTACCACCTCCTGGATATAGATTTTGGATAGATCCTCAACCGTATGAGATTCATGAATTCTAATGAAATTGTCCAACTTTGTTTGTCGATCCACTATCTCCCAAATGGCATAGTGTTTTCAAAACGTTCTTCGGTGACCTGTAAAAAAATCCATTTCTATCTACTCCCACTTCCAAACCAGGATTGGTAAAGACTGAAACATTCATGCTAGCCTCTGATTCTCTGCCTTGACCTACTGACATGTCAAGCATCTCGAAAAAAACTCAACCACTCTTCTTTTCATACCTACCCATCAGAACTGCGCTTTCAATGCTTTATACATTTTATGAATTCCACGATGAACAACCCACATGGAATAGTGATACGTCCAGAGAAGATCCTCCTGATAAGCAACTTGTACAACCATCCAATTCCAAAGACACAAAACATAATCTCCATTCAGATGCAAACCCTCAATGGTCTACCCACCATTGAGTCTTGACCCCATGGTCACACACTCAGAATCAGATATCTATGCCTCTCTGACCAGGCCAACCAAGTCAGGAATCAACAAAACTGGATAGAAGACCACTCTATCGCCCTGGTCCTCACATTCCAACCGCATATCGGCTATAACCAACCTCAACTGCCCCTGGCCTATAACCTGTTTTACCACCTGAGCATATGATTTTTTACTTAATGCATCCGCCAAAGAATTTCCAACAGCAGGTGTGTACATTAAGTCAACAACAAAAAATATGGAGATATTCCATCCAACTCCTTTGTCTCATGTTCAAATCCCTTTGTGAGAAAACGTGCATCAAGCTCTCATGATCCATATATACCGTGAATTTCTCATCGAAGAGATAATGACGCCACACTTTCAAAGCATGGACCACTGCTATCAACTCAAAATCATGAGTTGGGTAGTTCTTCACATGACCTCTCAACTTCCTTGAGCCATATGAAACCACATGATTCCCTTTCATGAGAACGCACCCCAACCCTGATCCAGATGCATTGCAATACACCACATACCCTTTTCCTGGATCTGGAAAACCAAGATTAGTGTTGATGTAAGATGACCCATTAGCTCTTCGAAACACTACTGATATTGTTCATTAAAATGTAATATATCACCCTTTCTTGTCAAAGCAATCATTGGCGAAGCCTAAAATTGAAAAATCACGAACAAAACGCTGATAATACCTAGATAGACCAAGAAAAACCTGTATATCAAACACATTCTTTTGCGGTTTCCATGAGATAATGGCCTATATCTTTTCTGGATCCACAGAAACACGTCTTTCATACAAAACATGGCCATGAAAAGGAACATCCTATATCCAAAAGTCACAACTTGAAAATTTTTCATACAACCAATGATCCCTCAAGATCCCTATCATTTTCGCCAAGTGCTGATCATGCCCCACCATTGTCATTGAATACACCAGAATATCGCCTATAAACTCCACAACAAATGAATCCTGATATCTCTAAAATATCTGATTCATCAATGCCATAAACATCGTTGGCACATTCATTAGACCAAAGGGCATAACCACATATTCATAATGGACATATCTACTTCTGAAAGCTGTTTTATGAATATCCACCTTCCTCACCCGCAATTTATGGTATCCTGACCTTAGGTCGATCTTGGAGAACCACTGGGCACCCCTCAACTAGTCAAAAAAATCATCACTTCATGGAAGTGGATATCTAATAATTATTTTAACATGGTTAAGTCTATGATAATAAACACATAGCCTCAATGTTCCATCCCCCTTTTTCACTAACAACACTGGCGCTACCCATAGATACGTGTTAGGCTAGATAAACCCTTTGTTTTCTTACTCTTCCAACTAGATTTTCAATTCCAGCAATTCAACTTGTGACATCCGATAAGACAGAAGTGATATAGGACTGGTCCCTGGAAAGAGGTCAATCATAAACGCCACTTCTCTTACAGGAGGTTTCCCTGATAATTCTTCAGGAAAAACATCCATGAACTGATCTACCACTGCCAGAAGAAAACTCTGCTCAACACTATTTACCGATTCCAATGACAACGCTGCCAACTATTATGATATCGTACCCACTCCTGGTGCCAACAAAACTGTTGCACCTTTCCTTTCAAGATTCTCTCCTCTAAAGAGATTTCTAATACCATTGTGTGTCGTAAAAGCCACTATTTACGCCTCACAATCGATTTGGGCCTTAAAATCCACCAGCCAATCCATTCCCAGGATTAAATCATACCTATCCATCTTAAGCCCTGAATAAATCTAGGTTATCTCAATCTCGCCCACAATGATTCATCATTCTCTACACAAGAAGGCTCGACACTCTGTTAGACCCTGAAGAGTTTGATGTTTTAAAACCGAGGGAATAATTTATACCCTGAAACCCAACACATCAACCATACATGCAGAAATAAAAGACTGTGAAGCACCAGTATCAAACAGTACATGCATCAAGGTATAATTTATAAGAATAGTACCTCGCACCATGGATGGTCTCGAATGGTCATCCACCGAAAACTTCTCACCTCCGAACACATGTTCGCTTGCCACACTCTGCTCTTTATTGCTCTGCTGAGGCGTCGTGGTATTCTGTGAATCACCATGACCAACTTTACTCTGCTGATGAGGGGTGTGTTGTTGTCTTCATCCCGTCGAAGAATATAACGTATGTGATCCTTGAGGAGTGTCATGCCAACACGACCTTGGAGCATTCCGACAAAAACGCTGCAGATGCCCCATCTGCCTACAATTATGACATGCTCGAGGTTGTGTCGTACAATACCGCTTGATGTGGCTCGTCGAACCACACTGAAAACATCTTGGATTTCTCTAGGTCTTTGGAAGAATATTTACCGATCATGTTGTTGGATTATATACCATATTCCCGCACTGGGAATAAGTGTCCCTCCTCCTCTTGATCCCAGCGTTAGAGTTCCCACTATTCGTCATTGGTATCAGCATGCTTCCTTTGCCTGGATCTCCCAATAGATCCCACTCGCCACTGAGGCTCTATTCACCATCTCTATGTAATCATCTATACACTTCACCACTATCTTTGAACGGATTTCATGCATTAACCCCACCACAAATATTCTTCCCTTCAATGATGTGCTACCAAACACCTCATGTGAAAACTGCACTATGGTCATAAACATAGCTGCATACTTGGTCATAGATATAAGATCTTTCTTCAAATGGAAGAAATCAGTCATATGATGAATTCTGAACGTATGTGGTTAGAATTGATTGTTAAAAAAATCCTCAAAGCATTCCCACATAATAACCAGGACCATCCCCGCTTGGACTTCTAACTCCCACCACAGAAGGGAAAAATCGTCCATCATATATGTGGCCAACATCACTTTTAACTCTACCAGAGTTCTCAAGAACTAGAAGATATTGTTTATTCTATTTAACCATGCTTCTGCCCTCTCTAGCTCTGAACCACCCCGGAAGATGGGTGGATTCTACTTTGGAAACTGAACTGCATGATCCAGATGCCTTGGTTCAACTATTTTATTTCCACTTGCCACAACATGGAAAGCTTTTACTTACTTTTCTCTAGCTACTGCTTCACCTGAGGCTCAGGTGCAACCACATTCTCAGTAGGCTCCTCCGGTTGGTCTTTACGACGCCTACCTGGTGCCATTTCTATAAACAAAAAAACAAACAACCATGAGTTTCAGTTCTTAAGACATCACGAAATCCCATTTCAAATCACATTACACAACATTATCACATAAAGGTTTTCCACGAGTTCACATTTTTCCCCATGTTCCATTTTTTACCATTTTGAAAACCAAACCATTTTCAAAATACCAATTTATTCACATATTACAATTTCACCCATTCATATCACATCATAAATCAATATAACTCAATGAAATATGCATCATATTGGGAAGTCCTTTCAACCATTCATACCATGCTCATCTCATTGGCTACACCCACAACAATGAGAAATACAATGCCTATAAGTGTCTCCAAAACACTTTTGTTCCCAACTCCCTGGTAACTTGAATTTCAGCATAAAAGGGTTCACTAAATCCTTTTATGCTATACATTCCACGTTCCCACATTCCTATTCCTTGATACCATCCTGAATCATGGAGATTTACATAACTAATGTCAACACCAAATCCGAAGATCATCTACAAAGGACCGAACAAACTGATACCACTTGTAACACCACGCCACAACCTCATCGTCTTGAGGGTTCGGTGAGGGTTACATGGCCTTAAGAGAAATTCCCAAGACGCCAAAGGCTGGAAATAAATGTCGGGGGCATCATGATCATGTTGGGGAACAATTTTCTCTTAAGTTGAAACCAACCAATCTATCCACTAACAGACACTATAGGATGCATGTCAAATAATTTTCATAACCATGCATTCCCAAAAGACATCTAAGTTGTTCCATAGCACAACTCAAAATAAATACAACCTGACATGTCCTCAAAACACTAGGGTACACTGCGGAAATTAAACAACTAAACCCCACTATCCATGACACCCCCACAACTCCACACCAAGCTCCATGCTCCACCAAGGAATCACAAATCTCCACCAAAGAAGGGTTATTCATTACCATTTCCCACGTCACGGTACCCATCATCTACAAAGACACCAACATGAAAAAGAAGGGGGTGACTACTAAAACTCAGTACGATTTCCCCAAATTACTTTCCTACACATGCCAATATGATAAAACCATTAGAAAATTTATATAAAAGAGTTTATATAATTTAAATCACAAGTGAAAACAATTCTATAAGCCAAAAAATACATTACCGAGCCATCAAGACCAAACCAAGAATCCAAGGGAAATCCAAACAAATATTCCACAAGCCATATCATCATGTACACATGAGAAAAACAATTTCCACCTTGCAAATTAATGCACAACAAAACAACCAAAACTACTAAAGATCCAAATGGTGGAGCTTCCGTCCAACCGATTCACCCATTCACACATTAGTGTCACTTCCCATCCACTTACCATTGATAGTGGCCCTTTCAGCCACTATCCCTCCCCTTTTATAATGGTACTTATTGCAACTTCCACAAAACATTAAAGCAAGAAAAAACCAAGTATATAACCAACCATGGTCACAACCAATGCAATCAACCAATTCCATTTCATATTGATCCACTCCAATAAATCACCCATCAATTGAAAACCATTTTCCTTGAAAAATAAAATTTCAATAAAACAATTCATTTATTTAAAACCCTTTCCATCAATCATTTTCACAAATCAATTATAACATCCCATTTTAAAATCTACATTTTAAAATCCACAGGAATAACATTTCAATATAAAATATCATTTTCCCCAAAAATCCCCAACACATCACCCAAGGGATTTCCAACCATTTTCTCATAATTAATTAACAATTATTTTTCAGCAGAACAATTAATTGTAACAAGGAACCACTAGTTCTAACCAAGTGGAGTCGAGAGAGAAGCCACCTACCTTTAGGGTTCCTAAGAAAATGACCCACAATCCATTGGGCCTCAAATCCGGCAAACGCACCACCGATCCCTCTCTAGATCCCCTTCCTTAACCATAACAAGCCTTCAAATCATCATCAAAGGCAACCCCAAACCTAGATACACACACAACAAGTGTAGATCTAGAAAACCAATAATCATATAGATATAGATATTGAGGACAATACAAGAGAAACAAAAGGAGAGACTTACCTGGGAGAAACCACCTTCAAACCGCCTTTAAACCCCTTCAAATCGCTTCCAAAACGAGTGGGAGAGCACCCATAACCCCTGAGAACCAAAATTCCCGAGTGAGGCTCGAGTGGGAGGAAGAATGGAATTAAATGAGGCAATCTTGAGTGAGCTCATAACTTATAACCCTAACTTTAATTTTCTGCACGGTTAGCCCGCACAGTTTCTCAAACACATGCTCTAACCGTGCGCATGCAACAGCCTCGAGAGCTAGGGTCTGCATGGTTTGGCAAACCATGCTCAGGCCATGCGAATCCTACTGTCTCCCCATGAATGGTTTCCTTGAGCTTCCGCACAGGTTCCCTTAATCGTAATCTAACTGTGCTCACCTTTAGAAGCCTCCAACCTCATCCAAAACCATTCCAAACTCTCCCAATCTCATCCCAAGTCATCCCATACACTATAATCACATAAAAATGCATAAAAAATTCTACATACCTCAAACTTGGGGTGCTACAGATATGATATAAATCCACCATATCATAGATTTAGGTGTTTTGATGAGATGTATTTATGAAATAATAAAACATATACGTCAAATTAACACTAATTATATCTAATTTAATTTTTTAGATGATAAATAATTTATATGATACAATAATATTGAAATGAATTAGTCATGTGATTGAAAAAAAATATTATTTAATACTTTATCATTATCTATAGTGGAATCACACACTAACTTAATGATGTTTATGATCAAATAAATATAATATGGTATATGTACAACACAATATATAAGATATAGTGGGATATGGTGTTTCCTTTAATTATAAAATATTGGTTTTTTTATAAGTGGTGTTAGGAATTTGTCACCCAATTAATGCCCCAAAAAACATTATTAAAAATGAAAAAGTAGCGATTCAAATTTGAGCTGTAATGATCTTACACCAGCATTGAATGATGGTCATACAATACTAGAAAAACACATTTTTTAAAAAATTAAAAAGAAATCCTATCATATTTCTGTCTATGAACACCACATGCATTGCAGACATTTTCTAAGAGTCCAGAAAGAATATTCAGAATTATAGGAGAACTTGGTAATGATACCCAGAGATCAAGGACAATGTTGAAATGTCACATGATTCTTGTTAGATAATACAAGCTTAATACAAACAAATATTGTACTGTTGTTATATTATAGATAATATTCCATAAGGGAGGACACCCATTGATGTTTTAATCATGTAGAGTCAAAAAATTTCATAATAGATAAAATTTCTAGATGTTTTGGAACCCTTCCAAATCACCTAAGATGATACAAAAATAAGATAAAGAATCTCCTCCATGAGTATAAAAAATCTCTTCATTAGTAAATATGTTAGAAAAGTTTACTAATGGATCAAATAAAAAGGCAACCCATCTATGAAATTCATTTCATGGGTTAAAAAACAATGAGGAATAAAAAAGGAAGGCCAATGTAACATTATCAACCATTCAATATCCATGTTAATAATAAAATTACCATTTCACTTCATGTTGGTAAGAATAACTTAATGTAGGTCCATTTTCAAAATCACTATTACTGTCATCAGAATCTGTTTATTTTGACGAGGTAGACGTGTGATCAGATGGAAAAAACAATAGTGGAGTATCATCCTCCATTTTTAGTGCAAGAGGATAATTAGTTTCCTTCCTAGATGCATTTAAAGTCATTGTATCAATTATTCATTTAGGGTTAGAATATTTTTTATGCTTTCTTGTTTTTATTGGATTCAGTGTAATGTAACCATCAATAGATAAATTTTTTTTCCATTCCTAGCAATTAATTTTTTTTTAGAATTCCTAAATTTGATTTGATTGATCATCATCCTCCCATGTCTATTAACAAAAATCAATGAACTCATTGATACCCTTAATTTATTTATCCTGATTTTCCAAAATCATCTTCTATTTCTCTAGCCAAGGTGGAGAGTCTATAATGTTGAATTTTATTTTGATTAATTCATTGAAAAAATCCTAAAATTTCCATATATACGATAGGGTGTCATGAATTCTGAAGATGCGTGGAAATGGTTTCATAATTATCTTTATTCAAGTATAGATTAATACCTTACGATAGTACCCTAGAATCCGAGGGTCCAACCTCGATTGTGTTACTCACATTCACCCACGGTTAATAGTATCTTTTTTAACCCATTTAAATTTTCTTGCAATAGTAAATGGAGTCTTTTTGTTACAATCCTTCATAATGTGTCCATTGTTTTCTAGAATAATATTAATATTGTATATTTTCATAAACTACATCCTGATAGAATCTATAATTATCATTTTGAATCCATATTTTAGAGAGAAAAAACCGGGAGATATAAATTTCAACACAAAATCTAAAGACTGATGCGCTTGAGAGATTCTTTTTCACAGATTCTAGTTTCATGGGTTTTTTGATGAGCATAGAACTCAATAACTAGGCTGGATTTATAAAACAAAATGGAGCGTTAGACCAGTGAATCTATTCAAAATAAGGAAAATGTGAGATTCATCGTATAGGTCAAAATTTGGGCATCTATTTAAGAACCCTCATTTAACAACCCCCAAAAATAATGAACACTCTGCCTAAATCCTATAGTAATCATCTTGGGAAGAATGTCAAAAAGTAACATTTTATTAATTATGGAGGCTGATGTGAAAACCTTCTAATTTGATGAAAGAAAGAGAGTTTCTCACGTTCTTAAATGTTGATATATGTTTATAAAATTTCCCAACATTTAAAAACTGTATATTAAATGCCCCAGGGTGGTGGGGACCTTGGTTCCCTATTCTCAGCTCAGACAGGTTAATCTTTCTGATCCCCTCGCCTTTTCCCTTCCCGGGCCCTCTGTTCTGTATCATTAGCCTCCCTCCCAAGCCCCTCCCTTCCACTTTGTTGTTTCATTTCCTTCCTGGTTTTTCCTCCTTCTTGGATGGCTTCTCTCGGCTGGACCTCTCGATTCCCCTTGAAATTTCTTATTCTCGCCCCCCCTTCCCCCTCCATCATCCCCTCCCTTTCTTCTATTATTCCCTTCCCCTCTTTAGTTGTTCCCCCCCCCCCGACCCTTCCCCGCCCGCTTCTTTCTTCTCTCCCCCTCATCCTGAGGTTTCCCTCCCCGTTCGTCCAACTTTTTTTCTCCACCCTCCTTCACCCCTGAAGTGGTCCCCATTTTTTGACCCCTTTCCCCCTAACTTATATCTTCGCCTCCCTTACGTCCCCTACCTTGCATCCCCTCCCAATAGCACATGCAGATTCACTCGAGCTCAGTCTATGAAAATCTAGAAGAGCTCCCCCTGTTTTTCCATTAAGGATAAGTGTCCCAGGAATAGTATTGGGAAATCCTCATTCGAATGTATTGAATGATCATGTGGAATTCACAGGGCATTGGTGCCATGGTGAAAAAGGACTTCCTAGGGGCAGAGGTTCGTAAACACAAGGTTAATAGTATTTCCATTATTGAACACAAACAGAACATCTCCAAAATTGACTATTTCAATAGAAGGTTGCACATGAACGATTTTATGAACGCATATCCTGTCAACACCCATGTATGGTTATTCTTGAATTGCAATATCTCTTTCAATCTTGTTCGAGAAGGTGATCAATACATCACCACAAAAATCACCAAGGACCATGATACCTTTTTTCCCCCTTCATCTATGGAATTTGTTCCCTCCAGAAACGTGAGTCCCTCTGGCAAGACATGTCCAGCATCGCCCCAGGGAATTGTCCTTAGTTCCTGGGGGGAGATTGGAATGTTGTTGAGGAACCCAATGAAAGGAAGGGAAGGGGGCCATTTCCAAGGAAAGAATGTCTGTCTATTTTCAGTTTCATGGAATCCAAAGTCCTCTCAGACCTTGGTTACAGAGGAAACCGTTTCATGTGGTGCAATAATAAACGTGGGTTGTGGCGTTCCAGGAGTCATTAGATCGTTGTATGGGAAACATGAATACCCTCTCTTCGTATCCCAATACTATAGTCAAGAACTAGGTGTGGGGTCTCTCCGATCACTCCCCGATCCTTGTTTCAGTTTCAACAACCCAGTCGACTATCACCTCCCCAAGTATTTACAGTCACTGGGTCTCCCTTCCTGGTTATCTCGACGTGGTTAGAGATTCCTGTTTTGAGGAAGTGAATTGAAAGGCGTGGACTGACTTTCACAAAAACCTCATAAGACACCGAGGCCGACTTCAGGCATGGGCCAAAGCATTTCCCCCTACTGATCAGGACATTGAGGCATATTTGCATGATATTGATAGCATTGAAGATAGACTTGAAGACAACTAAGATGAATCAGTTTTTGAAGAGTTTTCCAGGAAGAAAGACATCCTTGAAAACATTATACTTTGTCAGGAACGCATGGCGATGGAATATTCGAGGGTGAGATGGCTTGATGAGGGTGACCGAAACAACACTTTTTTCCATTAATCCATTAAGGAAAATCAACACACAATCCTACCCAACATCCTGATTTTGGAGGGAACTGACTCAAAAAATAGAGAAGTTTTGGGAAGTCTCACTCACTCCTTCTTCAGAGACCTTCTTTTAGGGCCCAATCCTCGCATTTTCGGTGTGTACCCAGGTGGGAAGACATAGTTATTTACAGACATATTTGACCAGGTTTCTCATGAGGACAATGAACTGCTGGAGGCCTTGATGATGGAATGTGACATCCATGAGGAAATCATGCACCTCAAACCAGAAAGAGCTATAGTTCTAGATGGTTTTCCTAGGTCCTTCTATAGATATGCATGGGAGGTGGTTAAGAATGATCATACTGAGATTGTTAAATATTTCTTTAGGGGCGGGTGTCACCCTCGGTTGGCGTCTGCCACATCCCTGGTTATCATTCCCAAAATCAAGGACCCCACTCCAATCATTCAGTATTTCCCAATCATCCTGCGTAACTTACCATACAAAATACATGCAACCATCATTAATAAATGAATCAAAACCCATCTTACTTAGAGGATTTCTCCAGAACTGCCCAGTTTTGTGTCTGGCCGTTCTATTCAAGGTGTGATTGCGTTGGAATAGGAACATGTCGGGGATATCATCTTCAAGGTATGTGGTTCCAACATGGCTAGTAAACTCGACATGGAGAAAGAGTTCGACCGTGTTGAATGGGGATTTATTAATAGGATCCTCTCAGGTATGGGCTTCTATCCTCGGGCGGCCGATCTTGTAATCCTCTTTTTTAGCTCGTCATTGATGGTTGTGAATTTTATGTAGAAATATCAGGGCTTCTTTAAGGATGTTTGTGGCCTAAAATAGGGAGACCCCATTAACCCAATCCTCATCATTATATCATAGGAAATACCTAGCCACCTTAATCACAAGAATATTCGCAATGGCAGGATCCTTCCTTTTAAAAGAAGATATAGTTTCCCATCTATATCCTACATCATGTTTTCTGACGATACAATCATTTTCCTGAATGCTAAAAGAAGTTTCATTCATGGTATCATCAAGGTTCTTGAGGATTACTACCTTTGGAGTGGTCAAGTCATCAAAAAACCATAGAGTTGCATTTAAATATCCAGCTTTAGTGCTCACAATCAAGAAGCCTCCATATGCAACATGTTGGGCATCAATAATGGTGAGTGGCCGATGTTGTATCTGGGTGCTCCCATTTCTTCTAACCACCTATGTGTCGGAGACTACAATCACATTTTAAGCCGCATCTCTGATCACATCATCAAATGGATGAATTGATACCTATATTTCGGGGGACTACTTGTCCTTGTGAACAACATCATCCCTACCACCCCTGATCTTGCCCTCTCATCCCTCATGGTTCCCAAGAGTGTCATCAAGAACATCGACAAAATCATGGACTGTTTCATTTGGGATCCAAGGGCTTAAGGCAAATTCTACTAGCTTTTATGAAGGAAGATAGAGAGACCCATACAAGAGGGTGGAAATAACGATAGAAGCCTTACAGACACTCATTTTCATGCATGCTAAACTGGAATGGGAGATACATGAATGTCGAACCTTATGGGGTAAAACCAAGGGCAGTTTCCTTGGATATTTTGTTCAGATAGACAACAGGCACTAGTCTCCCTTTATGCGCACATTTCTTCCCCTATTCCAGGCCATCCTCTCACACATTCTTTGGGTCATCGGGGGAAGGAAAGGTCCCCTTCTGGCCTGAAAACTGGTCGGGTAGGTTCCTCGACTTCCCAAGGTGCCCTCCTTACAATATATCATTTGGAGAGGCCAGTAATTATCCATCATTTATTATGGAATTGTTGGAAAAGGATCAACATGATATGTTCCATCTCACCGACATCAATTCAGATGCTGATTGGTGCGTCTTCTCCCCCTCAAGCTCGGGCACTTTCTCTTCTAAAGTCGGACGAAGTATCTTGATCCCTCATTCTCAGCAAGACCAATGGAACACTCTTCTATGGCCCAAGAGCATCCCCACGATGTTTAACTTCCTCACTTGGAGGCTTAGGTGTAGTGACCTGGCCACTTCTGAAAATGTCAAAAAATGCGGTTTTCCAATGTCTTCCAACTTCCCTTGCTGCACTAACTATGAAGATGAGAGCATTATGCACCACTTATTTGAGGGGGTATGGTCCCATAACACCTGGAACGCCTTCAGTGTGTTTACTTCTAGTCTCTCCCATGTGCGTAATAGTGAGTCCTTCATTGCCCACTGGTTCCAAGGATCGGGTGAGAAGGGATTTGACAGGTTATCCAGGTCTGCAATTCTTCTTGCAGGTGTGTGGTGTAATTGGTAAACAAGGAACAGAGCAAGATATGAAGGGATCACCTCTTCAGAAAGGGCCATCATCACTCGCACTCGGTGCATCCTCATTGATCTTAGAAAATTTATTATTGGATGGTGTAATGGTCCCTCACTGCAGTTCCTGCTCTCTCCTTCCCAGGATATCCCAGCTATAACCTTGCTTGGTAACTGGGTTCGATGGAACCCGCCTACTTGTAGGTTGATAATTAACACAGACGGATTCTGCTCTGAGGGGAAAATTAAAGGAGGAGGGGTGGTTCATGATACCAGAGGATCCTTTGGGTTTTCTTTTGCGATCTCCCTTGGGAAGGGCACTCCCATACAAGAAGAGGCCCTTTCCTTCCTCTCTGGTCTCACCCTCTGCCGCCAGGGGGCATGCACATTTCAAAAGCTGAAACAGACTCTGAAATTATCCTCAACTCTATTAATGGTGTTTTCCCAACCCCATGGCCTATCTCGTACATTATTAGGAGAACCATAAACAACCTCTCTAATTTCAGGGTGAATCTTATGTGGCATGAATGAAACAAGGTGGCAGACTATTTGGCATCAATCGCGATCCATGGCACGTGTACTTTATGCTTTTATAATCTCAATCAGCATTAACTTGGCGCGGTTGACCTTGTGATAGGGGATTCCCTCATCTTACATTACTTCTGTCCTCCATAGTCATCCCCTTGTTTTCCCTCCACTCCCCTCTTTTCCTTTTAAATTTTCATTTGGTCATTGTTTTGCATACCTTTGTTTCCCACATTCCCTTAAAGTGGCCTAATAAAAATTTATATTTGTATGAATATTTAGAGAATTAATTACATGTTATGTTTTATATAACACCTATTAATTAATGTAACATAAGTATATAAAAATATTCTTTCAGAATATTATATCTACCAAAATAACACATGTATAGAGGGAAATAGATAATGCTTCCCTATTAGGAGTTACAGTCCCCTAAAAATTTGTGTCATATTATTTGAATGTATATTATGGTTAATATTCATGAAAAGGAAATTATAAGGTAACACCATCCAAATAAATTACATATTTTTATCATCCATTTGATATTAGTATCTCAACTGTGCATAATGTTATTTAATCATTATATTATTAAGATTTATTATCAAATATAATATACAATGATATTTTGATTGAAAATATAATGAAATATTTTCTTATATTTTTAGAAAATGTTGGACATGTCATAAGATATGTAATAATAATGAAATAATTTGTGATCTGATTTTAACATTATTATTTTTTATTTAAGATATCTCTATCCCATTTATTCTATGGTTCTATCAATTTAAATCCATGGGAATGGTAGTTCAACAATGAGTTAATTTCATAAATTAAATGAATGGTAATCCATTAATATAACATGATTTCAAATAAATAACTCATTCCGGATTTTATATTGGAACACTGATATCATATTACATGGTAGTATTCATAGAATTTTTGTGGTCCTTTTCAAGCTAACAGATTTTTATATAGTTTAATTGATGTGTTTTCATACATTTATCTTGGTCATTGTATATGTTCTTATATTTCTATTACTAATGAGTCATATATCTGAACTTTCTATGTTCATTTCAGAACTCATTAAATTCAATTAAATATAATAATAACAAAAATTATTATTCAAAGAATGGGGAATGATTATCAATCATGTTATATTTATTTCATAAATTCATCAAATTCTATTCTTGTTCTGAATATGTTAGTTGATTTATAAATCATGTATAGTAGTACCCAATTAATATATTTTTATTAAAATATTCACCATAAAGTTGGATATAATAATAGAAATATTTATATCATTGTTTTATTAACAAAATAAATAATTACTCCAATTACTATTGAATATTTTCTTAATTTATGTTTTGAATTACTAGAATTGGTTTATTTATTTAAATATTTTTATTGAATGTTTTATGAATATTGAATAGGATATATATAATGTGTTAAGGGAATAAAAAATTAAATAATATATATTTTTCAGTTAGGTAAATATTTATTTACATATTAAAGAAATTATATTTAAATTAAAGAATCCCCTAGAGAAAATAATAATAATATTATTATTATTATTATTACATATGGGGAATAGCAATATATTTATATTTTATAAATTCAAAATATACTCATATAAAGATTAAACATATAAATATCTTATTGTTTTTAGAGTTTTAGATAATAAAGAGTTGTTTCACACAATGTACCATCTCTAAAATGTATAATAATTCTTTTATAAAAAACATCATCATTCCATTTCAAGATCACAATAGAATATAATACTCATATTGTTTTGATAAATAGAGAAAATCTCGTTGTAGATGGTTCTTTTATTATATAGATTGAAGTACTAAAATATTTGAATAGAAATATTTTAATAATATTATAATTAAATCAAAAGAACCGATTATCGTATTCTCTAGCCTAATGAAAATTTGAGACGAGTCGTATTATAATTGATCATGGATAATTATTTCAGTCGCTGTAATTAAAATTCTGACAATTTTATCAAATTATATTAAAATGAAGATATTTAGATATAAAGGTTTTCATTATCTTTTTATTGGGACATAATATGATGAAACCAATGAAAAAATATTATTTTACATTTGTCCACCACTTTTTTTATTCCCCATAATCTTCAGTCTTTGTGTAACCATTGAAATTATTGAAAAATTGTTTTTATTAGAATTGTTTTGGGATTTCCTAATTTTTCAATTTCCTCATTCTAAATTTCAATACACAATCCTATAGATGAACGACTATTGGGCCAGTAAGGATTAAATGGAGTGACCCACTTTGGTCTCCTCCCCAAGACCCCGGGATGGAAACTAGTACTGAGGGTATACAACATAAAAATTTGAGGCATAATAATTATATATAAAATAATACGAACTGTAGATTCAAAAAATCCTACTAATCAAAACTATATCAAATAAATATTTAATTAATTTCATCACCCAATTAATAGATATTGATATAAATTTAAAATGGAAAATGAATTAATTTTAATTGAAAATCTATTGCAGAAAATACTATATCACTGTAGCTTCAATGATTTAAGTGACAAAAAAATTATAAAAATTAATCCTTCTAAACAAAAAATAGTTTCTATTTTTGTAGGTTGATTATAACAGATATACTCAATGGTATCAAAGAAAATTTATCTACTTAAATTGAATGAGAATTATATTAATTATCCACCAAATGAATAATCAAACTAATACGCTCTTAGACAAGTCAAATTATACACCCCACCCTCACCAATTTGGACTCAAAAAATAATACATTTATTATATTATTATAATATAATAGGACTATAATTCCCATTTTGAAACACCCACTTCACCACATGTCACATACAACCCCACGTATATCAATAGAAAAGCATCACATTTCAATGGTATTTTTGTATCATGATCCTAATGTTCATAAACGTCATTCCTTCTATCTACCATGATTGACCTACTCCATGAATAACAAAAAATAATTCCACAAATAAAAATCCATCACAATTAGGCTTCCAAACCCACTAATCCATCAACATAATGAATCACCACAAACTGAGACATCGTGACTATGAATCTACATCATCTGATCCAACATCACATTAAATTTCCACCACTGTAGAAAAATTTTATAAGAATCACAAATAATTGGGTAATCGGCACTCAAATCCCCACCAATTATCCCACATATCTATTAATCTTAAATAAAAAATCCCTTATCACTTATAAATAAATTTTTTTGGGGGTAATCATAAACCCAAAACCCTTATCTGTTGTCGACATGAAATTACCAAGCCAGGTGGTGTCTATTTTAAAATCACAATGAAATATAACTATAAATATTCTACCATAATATGAAATATTTAAATCAAAATCAATTTAAATAGAATTACCCAAAACCCAATTGCAACATCCAATTTCATATGTATAATGTTGATGTGACAAGAATATTAAATTCACCATTTAGTTAATGTAAATTCCAATCATTGTATTTTTTTATTCATATAATTAAAATTTTCAATATTATCTAGTAAAAAAAATTCAATTTAGTTTACCTACATTTGAATTAAATAAGAATAAAAAAACTCCATTATTCCTTGTGAATAATAAAATACAATAACAATTTACATAAAAAATAGTAATAAGAATTTAATTAATTAACCAAATACAACATTATGAATTTCATCTATAACATTTTAATTTCCTAAACATGTTGACAATCATTCATCATTTGTAATCATATTCCACAACATTAATGATAATATTGAAACATACAAAATAATACATTACAATGAAACCCCACAAAAGAAAACCATATATCCCTTGAAGGGAATCATAATTTCTCAAAAATTTCCTATCAATATTCCCCAACAAACTACCCCAAAGCAACAATAATCGTATCTGAAAAAAATCAAACCAAAAAACCATACAACATCATATTAATCAATGATATATTCACCTCCAACATCAAGAAATTCACACATGATACAATCCATAAGTAATTATTTATAACTATACATAATGGAAAATAGATGAAAAAATGCATCCCATTTTGTTTTAAAGATTTTACATTAATAAGTGATTTTACAATATTTCATTATCTTTTAATTGTATAATTTTATTGATCTTTTTTTAAGAAAAAACAATTTAATGAACATATTTATATTCACAAACCATGATAAAAATATCATTTAATATTTCAATCATATTAGTGGTTCATAGTACAAATCATCTAATAACACTTTTTAAAATCTTATGCATGTTTGATGAATAGAATGACAATAAATATGAGGAATAAAATATTAAATACTTGTTAGTAAACCCATAAATATTATTTCAATTGATTTGGTTCATTATAAGATTTTTTTGAGTCTGTATTATCTACCCATATGAAATACAAGGCATCCAATTTCCATGATGCGCCAAATAATGCATGAACATGTTTCACTTAGAATAATTATCATTTTCATTATCATTTCATAGTATTAAATAATAAAAAATATGGTCTTATAAAAAAATGTCACACCGATATATTATCAACATCCTATAATAAAATATCCCCCACATACCCTTAGTAACAACACAAGGAATAGTCATTCATATATCTACAACTATATCTAGATGAGAAAATTACTAGATAAAAGAATAGAAAATATGGCAACATTTCCTAGAAAACATAAAATTAATCTCTTATGACTATTTTTGAATGATAACGATGTGTAGATGAATGACCTCCAACAAACTCGTCATTGTTTCTTGAGATATGAAAAAGAAGTCATGAAATTAATCTGTTTTGAAGGGGTTCATAAATTTCTTCTCAAATGGATTTTAATGTATTTGGAAATAGAACCAATGAACACCCCATAGATTAAGGTATCATAACCACCTCCCTCCAAATATTCCCTTTTAGTGCTAGAAATAAATTAAGGGAGATAATGACCCACGAGTTCCCCTCCAGTTAGTCCAAGGATATTGACTAGAACCAAGGGTATACAAATATCATAAAATAGGAGGCATTAGAAATTTATAGGAAAATGACCAGGAGATAAGATAAATCATCCAAAATGAATCCCCAATATATAATAAAAAATAAAACCAATATCCATCCCAAAAACATGTGTAAAATAGAACTGAAAGAAAAAAATATCTCTAATATAAATACCGAAATTAAATCTACTATGCGAAATGCAAATTGTAAATGTTTAATCTATTAATTTCTAGAATGGTTTGTGTATACCTCTTGAAAACGTGAAAAAAATAATTTATATATGTAGGTTGAGAATACCTTTATACCTAGCAATATAACTGAAGTCTATCATGTACATGTTAATGAAACATACTAATGCCCCTATAAGAAAACAAAATAAACAAAACAAAACATAAGTTGGTATATTAACCACCATAACCTCACCATGGAACACTTACCACCTAATAAAAGTCGATTAATATTATATAAATTGCATCTATGATAGTGTATCATACACCACCTCCACATTTATTAACCATTTTCACACACTAATGGAATACCCTATCTCTCCCACCACTTCTTAACATACCACGTCACATCCCACCCGCAGAGACTTGGGCCTCAAAAACAAGATCACATCCCTCATGTAGAACCCTAGTCCACAAACCATATCGCATTCCAAACATAAACACAAGGTAGAGAAAACATATCACATTCTAGTAGCTGTCACATGGGACACAAAGCACATCACATTCCACCCATATACACATGGGAATCATGAGACATATCATCCCAAGGACACATGGAACATGAAAATATGAAACGTAACAAAGACACATGGGAATTACAAAATCATCTAAAAATATATGTGACTCCCAAACCATAACATTCCATAAGAATCTGGGTATATTACCACATGGCATAGGGAGTAGTGACGAGCGAGCAGCTACCCATTCATCCTCCCATAGGGTTGTTTGGGAAATACCCCTCCCCCATGACGTTGGGGGTATGCATTACATAGTTTTTGACTGTGGTGGGGTGATTAAAGAAATCATGGTGGAAAATACATGAATATATATAAATATATAAAATACCAAAACCCACATGCCCAAATGACAATTTCTCAAAATGAAAAATAGCTAACTACACTCCCATCTTTTCGACTACCACTAATTGATTAACAAAACACATCAAGAAACATGCCAATTTGTATTTCTAGAAAATTTATTTAACTCTATATCTCTTATTAATCGAACCAGTGCATGTCAATCAATGATTTATTAATCAATAATTCATTTTTCCAATCACTATATAAGAAACTACCATGAACACCACACAATAACAAACACAAGAAGAGTCAAACATTGGGAAAATTAATGTGAATTTACTATAAAAACCATAACCATCTTTCTTCAATGTCATCTCTCTATATCCATCCATGAAAAACCTCAAATAGAAACACATTAAACCATAACCCTGGTCGCATATCTATATAAAAACAATTCCCACCCATTCTACAATTAATAAATATCTCATCCTATGATTCCATTAAAAAATCCAATTCATCCCAAAACACAAAATCAATCTAACAACAACATGACCACACAAACCATGGAAAAATCACAATTTATAATTAAAACAAAATCACTTATTAAATTCTACTTGTTAATTCAGGGGTTATCATATTAGCTATATAATCTTATCCCATCCATTCATTATTCGAGTACACATAATTGACCAATTATAATTTATATGGTGATACAAAAAACTATCAATCAAAAAAACAACCACAATAGTTTTATGTTTCACAATAAAATCAACCAACAACATAAAATTTTACTGGGTCCTCAATCAAAAACCATCAAAATATCACAATCGACATTAAATTACTAAAAATATGTAAATAAAACACCATGGTCCCTATAATTTTAGATTATATTATCAATGAATTAAATCATAAAAATAATGATCGATGTGTTAAAAAATAATAATAACATCTCACATGATGCAAATGTAATCTGAAACAATGGAAATCCTTACGTCAAAAAGCCTTCAAACACATCTTTACAGTAATGGTGGAAGAAGAATGACTAAAGAGAAAGTTCACCATTCGAATTATCGATCATCTTATTACATTATAAAAAATATTCAAAAAAACTACCCAAAAATCTATCCCAAGACAACATGTAAAATAGAAGTGAATCTAGAGAGAAGAAAAAGCGGATAAAAATTAGAATGAAGAAAGAACCCACCACATATTAAGCATAGACTGCCAATAAAAAACCATCAATATTGATAGGTCATGTTTGGAGGAGTGGGGATTGAATGAATCATTGGGGTTCATGTGGTTTTTATGGAACACGATAAAGTAGAGAATAATTCCTAATGAATGAATTTTAATGGTAGGAATCATAATGTAACATCAGATACCTCTCAAAAAATTCATCCTTGATATTCCAAAACCATGCATAGACAAAAGAGGGTTCTAAAAGACCACCCCACAAGATATATCTCGAAGAACTATCTACACATTAAATAATATTATTACAGAAACACATAAATATTAATTCATAATCCATCATGTGGTGTTCAAAAGCCGGAGTGGAATCCCGCACATCCAAGAAGACCTCCTCTAGAACCTACTAACCCATGCAACTGCAAGATCATCCAAAAAATAACAACTATAAAACATTTCGAAAATGATTTTTATGGTATTCCATCCTCCATGTCAAGATATTATCTAATATGGGTGATGCTAGCCCACCCGCACGGGGATAGTATAAGTGTGTGGTAAGGTGTCCCCAAAAAGAAATTTGTGGTTAAAAATGATCAATCTGAGATCCATCATGATGATAAAACACCAGATCATCATAATAGAACATTGATCATATGAAAAGTTTGGATTCCCTGATCAAATGATAGTATCATCATATATTGGTTATAATTAATTTAACTAAAGATATATGAATTAACTTAATGGAATTCTCTCTCTATTCATGTTTCCAATCACGATTAAATGTGACCCAACATTTCATAATATAATCCATGTGTGGGATTCCTCTAGATGTTGTCCACATGTGGTCCATGTATTTATGGATGTCGCCAAAGGGATCCTTGGGATCTAGAGCAGAAAATTATTATCTTGTGATTCCTCCATCGATCTCCATGACAACCACTGCTAGTGTACTCTCCTTGATCCTATTGAGGATGATCTCTCTTGTATCATGAGTGAATTCTTAGGGAAAATGAATTCTCTCTATGCTTGAATGTTTTTTTCTAGATCTGATTTGCATTACAACAAAGAATGGCTAGCACACATGAGAAAATTGTAATTGGGATTTTATTAAATATAATTTTAAATTGAAATAATTATCCAAAACAATTTATTAATTACATTTAATTATTAGTAATAACCCATGTCTAATAATAACATTTTCCTATTTTTATCACTTGACATGCGACCAAAAAATTACACTCCATATTATTTAATTAAATAAATACTATTATTTTTAACAAATCTAGAGGAAAACTAGACGATGTGTGTATATTAATATACATGGTATTTAATTTTTCAATTTATTCTTTATTTCCTCCACCTCACTTATTAGGCATTGAATAATGACTATTTATTTCTTAAATAAATATTTTTATATTAATCGCTAATAAATATGGAATTTATCCCACAATATATTATATTGAATAACTTTTGTTTAAATAAATGTGATCAAAAATAGTAGAATAATTAATAAATCATAATCGGGGAAAATATTTATTCATCTTATTAAAAGGATATTTAACTGTGATACTTGGATAAACATATTGTTTGACCCTTTATTCTTATTTTTCTGTTTCATTAGGTGGGTCCTACCTAATGTCCAATGTTAGCGTCTAGAAACGCACCATGGCACCCATAGAGAAAAAATATAATGCCGTAATGATTTACCACATCATAAAAATGATTGAAGTGTAATGTAATCCCTTTGTTATTATATCACTAACCAATCGGGTTTCTTGTTAGTGCCATAAAACCATGTGCTTGATTATTCTTTCTTTGACTTCCCATATTTCAACTTGCTAAGTCCTTAACATGGACATATAATAATGTATGCTACATTAATTCCTTCAATGGGCCTGAGATATACACATCAGTTTTGGAACATAAGGGACAAATAATTCTCACATTATCTATTAATGCAATATTACTCATGATACACCTAACATATCCAACCTCGATATGAATAGTGTGTCGTTACAATTTTATTCAACACATCTAAGTGAGAGAGTTGTATTAAATATTAATTATAATCATAATTTATATGGACTAATACACATGTACGAGGATATGAACATCCAATGAAACTATGAAATGTTGATTTCCTAATGGATGGTCTTGTTCTGTTATTATCCTCCAAGATATTACCAAGGGAGAACACCATGAGAAGAAGCCTCAATGGTTTATGAGTCCTCGCTTTTAATGGAATGTACTATTTTGGACCCTCAAAAAACATCATCTGGCCTTAAAACAAATATTAAAAAAATAGTGTTATGTCACTTCTATGTTCTCATCATAGTAGGGATCCCCTATGACCCTTTTATGGAATAACAATCCTTAGGACATTTTCACATGCATTCTCAAACAGATGAACAATCAGATGTGATAAGGTAGTTTTTAATGAATAAAGTATAATGTTGTTGGTTCTAGGCCTCCAAAACCATCATTTATAACACTTCACAGTGAATTGAAACAACTCATCTCAAAATCAACAAGGGTCAAACATAACATTTCAAAGACAAACAGATCAAAACATACAAAAAAATGACTCATGTTACTGAGAATGCATATATGTCTCTCTCCCCCACGTAATATCCTCTTGGCCAATATTCTTTCACAACTCATGAACCAAAGGAATGGTCCACCCACAAAATATATTATCAAAGAATTCCTAGATATCCACTAGTAAGTCCACAAATGTCACGTCATTCTTGATATCGAAATCTTAACGATCAATGATATGGTTTTCATTGTGAAGATACCAACAGAGTTGGGAGACATGAATGATGTCGTATGCAAATCATTCTTATTTGGACGAAAAATATGATATTCCACCATTCCAAATCACTCAAACACATTGAAGGGCTTGATTAACCTTGGAGAAAGCTTACTCCCTCTGTCAAACTATTTCTTCACACGTCGAGGGTAAACCCTCAAGAACACATGGTCCCCAAATATAATATCCAAGGTCATCCTCGTGTGATTTACATATTAATTTCTCTAGTGATGAGCTACTTTAATCCTCTCTCAATAAAATTGAACCTTCCATGTCATGCTATACACCATATCTGGTCCAAGAGTAACAATCACCACATCCTCCATCCAAAAGAACTGAAAAACTGGGATCTATCACACATGGTCTCAAATGTATCCTTGCCAATGCAAAAGTGATAGTTATTTTTATAATATAACTCCACAATAGAAGATATTGTACCCAAATTCAACCAAATCCCATGATTCATTCCCACAACATGTCATTCAATTTTTGTTTAGTCCTCTCTATCAACCCATCTACTTAATGGTGGAAATTAGTGAGGGTGTTTAACAAGATGTAAAAATTATGTTGTAATATCATACAAAATTGTGAGATAAACTACACATCCTCATTCAATACAATGGTCCATTAAACACCATGGAACTGAAAAAAATCATCCACACACCTCTAATCCATGGTCTCCACTGTGCTCGACTCTTTGATCGCTAAGAAGTTGGTCATATTGATAGACTGATCCACTATCATCCTAATAGAGACACAACCTCACCGAGCTCTTGGTAGCAATGTAATGAAATCTATTGACGATTCATCCCATTTCTTCTCAGGAAAACACTTGGGATGTAAAAACCATCAAGAACATAGAGATCAGCCTTCACCTGTGGAAAACCACGAACTTCATCGGAAACATGACCACCATCTGTTTCATCCTAGGCCGCCCAAACATTATATTTAGGCCCTGATACATCTTAGAAAATCATATATGATCACCAAGGATGATCTATGAAATTCAAGGGGGACTCTGACATGTTTTATTGCCAGAATAAAAAACATCCCATGTAAAATATTCTATTTCTGATCAGCCTATGTCCAACCCATTGTTGAATCACCATGGACTACATGATAAAAATTCACTTATAACTCTGACTATCCAAAAAAAGACTCCTATACATGCGGAATCATAGAAGACCACACCATAATCTTAAATAACATCTTATATGACATTACAACCATTCATATATGCACAATTCCATTAAATCCCCTAGTATCAACCATGCATCTGTAGACTATAGAACAAGATCCCTATTCAATTTCCTGATCAAATCATCATCCACGAAATTTCAATTTATGGTGGTGTAGGGGATCTCAAAATCATAGTCGTAATGAAACATCATCCACCTTTACAACCTCATGTTCATATATCCCTAGGAAAAGGTATACCTCAGGAACATGTGTTTCGTAAAAACCAAAAAGCATTCCCCCATGAGGTAAGGAATCCATAAGATCAGCATTAAAAACTGATGCTAACTCCCGATCATGGGTATCATAGTTATATTCATAGAGGTAAAACTCCCTATGCCAATAAGAGATCATTTCTGGTTTCTACATCAGGATTCATCCCATTCCCAAATGGGATGAATCAAACAAAACCCTCAAACATCACCCCTTCCTCTAAAAAGCGAAGCACTAGAGCACTAACCAACTTCCCCTTCATGAAATTGAACGTTTCCCAACAGTGATCATTCCACACAAAGGATTGGTAATTTTTAGTTAGAGATTCCAATAGTGATTCAAGACATGATAAATAGGTTACAAACGTTAAATAAATTAATTAAAGACAATGAATACTAATTACTTTATCAATTTTTCTGTGTTTCCCATGAAACTACTCCGTAAAAAATCGATATTTACCCTACCACACCTCGAAGAGATACCAAATCCGAGATTAAAAGAACATCTTGTGTAATGAACATACACTTGGATAATATTCCATAGATATGGTGGAATTTATAAACATGTATAAAAATCATGGAACACTTCGAATGCCCATAATCTGAATTCAAGTGAAGGAATATCACATTGATGAACATGATAACAAACCAGTGAAGTAACATATGAAAAATGGGTACTATAATCTTCATGAACATGGATGGTGCATTCGGGACATCGAACATCATGACTATGAAATCGATGTTCTCAAACCTAGATCTGAAATTTGTCTTTAGGATATGAACGACTATCACACTCAGCTTGTGATAAGAATATTGTTGATTGATCATATACAACCAACATTCCGGATGTCTTTATCAAAAATATCATGTATCATTGGGATATGGTAAGAGTTTAGGAATGTCAACTTATTCAACCATTATTCATCTATTCACTTCATCAAACCACCATCCACCATCATATTGAACAACACAGTATAACCCAATCATGATAAACTGGGCTAGATAATTACCTTAGTTATCAAATTATATTTATAATTCCTCAAAACCCCCATATATGAAGGTTTTATATGGTAAAGAGCCCCAAATTTTGAGAAGAAGCAAGATAGATTTCAATCCCAAACTCAACATCACGTTGAGTGGGTATTATCACAACCTCTTCATGGAAAACATCTTGGAACTCCAATAATACCCTCTGAACTGCTTCCATCAAAGTTATTCTGATTCCACTAATATCTCTCCCAACAAAAAATAATGAGGCTCCACACTCCGACTACCCACATAACAACCCCACTAACATTTAAAATCCACATTCTAACCATCCACACATGATGAAATTAATCTCTACCAGAGGAAGCCGATAATAGCATGAATTGAATAAAAATAGTCTATAACGGGAATGATATCATATGGTTGTATTTATAGTAAAAAACAATCCCCACATGACAGATGTGGTCCCATCATCATTCTGCAACTCCAATATAAATCAAACTAACTGGTCTGGCCTCCGACTAGTGTACTCAATACCATGGTCATCGAAAGACTCAATATACCTAGTCCCAAATCATGATGTTTATATGGTGAAACAAGGGAGTATGCAGCTCTAGTTTCAAAAAAGGAATAATCAAGGGTACATAGTATACCAATGGTACCACTAACAACCATCATCCCCTATAGAACTCATACCTCTATTCTATGAAACTGACCACATCCATCTATTATACCTCCATGATAATGACCACATCCACATACATGCTCGGGTCACCATCCCTTATCTTGAGGGGAAACTTGAGGTCGCACTCTCCTTACTCCATCTTCCCTTTGTGAAGAAAACGTCTTTTGTCCCTACTACTAAAACCACCTCACTAGTAACTACAGTTGAGGCAGACACTGAAATTGTCCACCTCAACCAAAAATAACTTGGGAAACCAATGGGAGCTAATTATAAATGTGGAGATGAACCCCATACATGAAAAAAATCATCCCCATGTCCATAGGAAAGGCATAAAGATCCCCTTCACCAAAAGGCCAGGAAAAAAGATACTTAGGTCATCTCCATGCTTCTCAAAACCACATTGTACATGGAACGTGAGTCCTTCCACTGAACTCTATGCCAATCGTAGAACATTACTATCCACCCTCATGTGGTATACCTCCTCATGTTTGTATTATCTCAACTTCCTGCATCTTTTTATGAACCACTATATAATTTCGAAACATAAAGTGAGTAAAAAATAGATTGATTGATAGAGAACCTGCTAAAGTTTTCTCATAGGAGATTCCTCATATGGAATGAGATATTGTGGAAAATAAAGGATTTCCTTGAACATGATCCCAATATCCCATTCTAACAAACACCCCTACTAAAGGTAATGTAGATCATATATCTTCTCATCCTATTTGGTCGCTGAATGGAACTCAACTCCAAATTTATTCTCAAACTCATGACACAAAACTTCTACTTGTTTTCTATACCATGGATTAGGTGCCCACCAATTACTCATGGAACCTCACATCTGGATGACCACCAATGGATTATAGTACTTCGTCGGTGCTCAAATCAAATTGAAGGTGATATCAAGATGCTCGAGCCAGCATTCAGTCTCCTTGTCTAAAACACCTCACTTATACATTCCGAAAACATACATCTTGAATGCACACAATGCCTTCATCCAATGTTCATCCTCCATAACATGATCGACCCTTATTTGATCAACTAGATTTACTTATCGACCCTCAACGACCTGATCCATTTGCAGACAATGATCAGGAGCCACAGATGAAAAGAAAAACAATGATCTCCTAATCTCGAATAGTATTTTATTTTATTAAGATTCATTTCTAATTAATTCTTTTCATTTTATCTATTTTAACCTACCCCAATAATCACAATTCAAAATAAACTCAATTATATTGATTAATGTAAATATCATAGGTTTCTACATTATAAATAATATATCGTCACTTGGTTGTTCAGTAGTATTTGTGTCCATGTATTAGATCACGGTGTCCCCTAAAATCTCATGTACAAGCCTGTCCCCCCTGCCTAACGTTACACACCAGGGTTATGTGACACTATTTCTATACCAAACCCTTTAAATCCTTAAGAATTTGTAGCACCAAATTTCATCTTACCTCCCAACCATCATCTCTAATTACATTTCTTCATGGCCCTCTCCATCCAAAGATGCTCTGCCTAGGGGTGAAATGATGAAAGGGATATAATGAACTAGTGTCTCACCTCCAATCACCCCTATGTTGGAGACTAGAATAGATGGTATATTGATATAAAAACTTGTGAGTCATTAGACATTTATAAGAACAGGTTTTGATGATAATATGAATCATCCACAATGAATCTCCATGAAATAACACAAATGAAAACCAAAATCCATCCCACATGAATGTTTAAAATAGAACTAATACAAAACTATTCCCCTAAAATAAACACAAATATTAAAGATATGTAGAGACTTATCAACTATCACGAACATTTCTTCTATGTTCAACCAGGGTCTATGAATTCATCCTAAAAATTGTAAATTAGTTTTAGATACATACGACGAGCATATATGTATACTTAGTAGGAAAACCAATGTCTCTCATGAACATTTGAAAGAAGCATATTAATGCTCCAATGAAAAATAGTAGAATGAAAGAAACACATAATACGATATAGAAAACACAACAGTCTCACCTAGGAACACATATCATTTAACACCAGTGACGTTATATAATATTATGAACATCAATGATAGGTTACCCCACTCCACCTTCCAAGTGATTAGATACTACTACACCATAATAAATACATCATGGTGCTCCCACCTCTTCAGTGAAAACCACATCACATACGCATGTGGACATCCAAGACTCACAAACCCAATTACATCCCACTCACATTCACATTTTTATAAAAAATCACATTTCGATCACAGACACATGGGCCACCAACCACATCACATTTTACATGAAGACCCCAGTGCCATAAACCACATCAAATTCCACCTGTATATACATACTCAAAACATCACATATCATCCCGAAAAACATTGGGGAAGCACAACACATATTATACTGATGACACATAGGAAAGCAGAACACACCTCATATTGAAGACACCTGTTGAGTCACATCATTCTGACCCGGACATTGGCCTCACAAACTATAGATGCCCAATGAATCATGAGATATCACCACCTCGAAGAGTGGGTGGGGAATATTTGGTGTACAACAATCCATCCTCCCACCTGGAGGAATTCTTAACACAATACCCCTTTAACACTGAGGGTGTTTAGCACATTTTTTTCAAGAGGTGTGGGGTGAGTATAAAAATTGTAATGGGAAAATATATTTATATGTATTGAAATATTATTCGATATTTGTATATACCTCTAAATGGAAAAAAGAACATCATGAAACAGCCAAATTAATAATCCCAGCCAATTAAATGAAATTTTTCTATTCCAATAATAATCCACCCCTTGAAAACCAAGATTTATTAAGAAATTATTCATTTATTCCTTCACTCTCCATTCAACTACCTATCACATCAAAAAACAAGAAACAGAATAAGTGTCATACATGGGGAGACTCTGGGTGAATTACTCACACCAACCATCACCATAATTCATCATGGTCAAACCTCCAAATACATCCATGAAAAACCACAATTGGAATCACATTAATAAATTACATACATTGCATAACTACTACACATAACTCCTCACACTTTTTTTAATCAATCTTTCTAACAAACGGAGATTCAATCACAACATCCAATCAATCCCAAAACAAACTATCATGCTCACAACATCATCACCGCCAAAATCATTGAAAAACTAAAATTCATATTAAACAATGAATCCATTATTCAATTCACCTTGTTAATTATGGGGCCATTATAGAAGCTATTTAATCCCCATGATTTCATTCATTATATAAGTATATGAAATTAATAAATTTTAATTTATATGGTGATTTCAAATAATTCTCAATCAAGGAAACAAACACAATATTTGTATTCAACATAAAAAAATACACCAACAACCATATTTTTCAATGGTTTATCTAACAAGAAAATTCCCAATATCAAAATAAATATTAAAATTCTATCGAACTTGGAATAAAACCACCATGTCATATTTCGTTTCAGTTGAATGTTTGATTATATTTTTTTTGAGTAATAAAAATACTGATCTAAGGATAAAAAAGAAGTAAAACCCTACCAATTGATGCACAATTAATGAGAATCAACGGAATACCTATCATGAAAAATAATTTGAACTTGTCCTTGCTCTACCATGCAAGGAAGAATGCTCGTAAGCGACAACCACACTACTAGAAACATGGATAAAACTCTTCCATATCCAAATATTATAAAGACACTTCCCAAACATACAACCCAAGAGAACCCATATTATTCCATATAGTCTTGAGGGAATCATAGGAGGAGACATGTGATAAATATGATAAAACTCACCATGGATTTCTCATGAATCACCAACGAACAACTACAATGCTTAATAGATCAACGAAGAAGGATTGGGGCTTGAAGTAGTACTCAGGGACCTGAGGGTTCATCTAAAATGTAGTAATGGGCGAAAAATTCATAATAAAGGAATATCGATTTGAAAATGAATTTTAAAACAAAAATGGATCGACGTATTACATGATGTGTAATACCCTTTCATGTCTTGTAGTAACCGAGGTTCATTTTCCACCAAAAAAAATGTCGCCTCTTGTTTTTTTCATACACTGTAATATTATAATCTTTAAAACCACATAGAAAATCCAGGAAATATTTTTTCACATAGTTTAATCTTGTTAACTGATGTGTAATTCACTTACTTCCATCCCTTATCAAAAAACACCTCCAATTTCCCTCAGAGCCTCCCAAAAACATCTCTAACAACCAAAACCCATAACGTAATGGACAATGAGGATAAAAACCAATACATGAATGGTTCTATAGTAACCTAAAATAAAACACTATTAGTTAAACCATATTTAAAACCCTATCTAACCTCCTATAGAATATACAGTGATATTGGAAATAATACACCACTTAAAATTGGTAATATTATAAAACAACCAACGAACAATGTTGTAGTTACCCCTAAGTTAATAGACATATAAAAACATTATATCCAGTGATTCATATTGTATCTCTCCTCATTATAGAAACCACAAAAAGGTGGAATTTAAATGTAAAACATTATCCCTCAACCATCTATAATCTTTAAAAAACTACACATCACTACACGACATATACAGTAAACCAATCCACAACACATATCATCTCCATAATTTATAATTAATCATATGAGAAGTCTTATATGATGTATGAATAACCTAAATACCATATCCAACATCTCTATAAAATATTATAGATAAAATTTCACCTGGTTTATATTAACCCACCTATAATAAGACCTTATTCTAAAAACCAAAGAATATATATTATGGAACAAAACTATAATAAAATTAGATATCGCTAAAGCAATTATTATCCATGAGAATCAAAATAAAACAATAAAGTTAGAATAATGGGGGAAATTATTCATTAATCCCATAATATAACAATCAAATATCATTTTAACTCTAACCAAATTTCACAAAAAAATATATAATATGTAAAAATATTTTCAAGGAAGTCATATCAATTTAACCAATTCATCAAGAATGATAAAAATAGAAAAACTAGATTATAAATAGTTTGGGTATTGAGAGAGAATTTGCATCCCATGATCACAAGTACGCTCTTATGAACCACTAGGTCATCATAAGACATTAAAAAGGGAATATGTCACTATCATATTATATTATCTTAGTGATAAAAAATTGAAATTCGTTACTTTATATATGTCACATCATCATCAATATCAAAATATCCAAAATAAATCTCATTGGATTCATTGTGATGGTAGCTATGGTTTTAAAAACATGATAGTCATTTATCATCATTTTATAGTATAGAGGAACATACATCTGATACACCACATCGCCAATATTCTACAACACCTCGAAACATCTAATGAAACATAGAGAGATACTACACTCCTTTCAAATGATATACATCCTCCTAGTAAGGTGAAACCCTAATGAACCCATGGTGTCCAACATCAAAATACATAGATCATTTCCTATAATCATAATTTTTCATCTGGTGGTTTTATGTCACCCTCATCAACTCGAGAACCATCCATATATTCTTTTCCAATCTCTACATCATATATAGACACATGAATCCCGAGTCCCCAACTTTTATCCATCAAAATTGATATCAATATATACATATAAAATACACTGATTGGAGATATACATTTGGGTTATTAATATAAATTATTACATGAATACCCATCCAACATTCATTATATTACCCATAATACAATAAAATCCATATTGTAACTAATATATACCCAGGTATCTAGATATTTCACTCTGTAAACACATACATGTTACGGTAAAAAGTCACTCCATGATGATGATGGTTCCAAATTCGTGATGAAATAATCAATTATCCTTGGTGGTGAATGGAGGATCCTAAAAAAATATGCTTTTCATTGGTACCCCTAGTGAGTTCCAATATATTTTCTATGCACGTTCTTGCGAGAAAATCTATACCACACAAAAGATAAATTTATTAAAAAACGAAAAACATCACATTCTGATCCACCATAATTAATATTTAATTACATACTCACATTTTTTGGGGGAAAAGTATAGAAATTCATCTTATTATTCTCCCACATCCTCTCTAGGGAATCAAATTGTAGCAAGAAACCTCCATGGAAACTAATCTCATAATTCACCTACTGATAGAACAACCCTCAATCCATGAACATATCCATTTACGTGTCCATCCTATATCTCCACATATACCTCCTCAATATTTGTATAACTTAAATATAAATATATTCACATCTAGAGGTGTGATTTGAAACTTATAGTAAACACATTCATGCATATTCATCCAGTCAAATAGATTCTTTTAAAAATTAGCTTAAGAGAGCCATCCTATGACCAAATATCAAGAGAATCCCTATGAATGTTATTTTCCAACATCCCTAATATATCATTTTCTCTCCAATGAAAGATACCTAAAAACGTATTAATGAAAATTCTCCCTCCATTTTCCAAAATTACCCTTTTACATAGTTTCCTATTTATTTAATATGAATGTATATTCCCCCAAAATCACCCTCCAATCATATCAAAACAATATAATAGCATTTTATCCCAATTTCATAATCATAGGATCGTCTAAAAATTTATAACTGGTTATGATATAGAACATCCCAAAATAATAATCATCAAGAGACATCATCCATCTCATCAAACTTATATTTAGATAAGGATTATTGAAAAATCACCCTAATTTAATAATCCTTTAAGACCACAATTAAGTCAACAATAATATAATGCTACCTCAAATTTTGTACAAATTGTACTTATAACATCTATTGGTCAATTATTTCAGAGTTTCATTCATGGAAATTAAAATTATTTGTCCCAAAAGGGATCAATTACTACTAATACACCATGAAATGTCCCAAATCCCTATAAGAGGATTGATAAAACCCATACAACATCACTAACTCGTCAGAAAATCTAAAATACTAAGGTGTTGATTAGCCTCTACTTTTGGTAGTGAGAACTTCCACGCACTGATATATCTAGTTGATTTTCTAGTCATTCAATTTCAGAGATGTTAATAATGTAAATCTTGTAGATAATTTTGAAAAAAAATAATAGCACACATTACTGAGAATATACAAACGATGGATATTTTTATGGGTGCCTCTTAAGAATCAATGGTTCCAATCGTCGTTGCGTCTATGGTCACACTATGATGACACACCACATGTCATTGAATATGAACGAAAAATATCCATAACATCACCATTGATATATGCTATTAATCTAAGGGTATTGAAAAAACTTCAATATAGTGCTAATATTCTATGTGTGATCCACATTCAACTCTATGTGTATATGTATTTTATTGATTAACATTACTATGAACTGCTCTATCAGCACATGATTCCTTACATTTAGAGCTCATTGATCATATTTTGATGTTTCAAAGAGCCAAATGACTTTATTATGAACATTATTTTTTTATAAAAATATAAAAAACAAATTATTAGAATATCCTCCTTTTTTATCGTCATAGAAAATAATATACAACTTCTCATTAATAGAATAATAGATACAGTTTTATAAAAATATGGTAAATATTCATGTCAAGCACTTAGTTTAACCATAAATAGCCTACAATCATTTACATAATGTCATCCACCTATTTGGGAAACATAACTGCATCAAAAAATTGAGACACATTTTCATGGATAATGAACCCACATATTAAATCATATGTTTTTATCCTCAACTAACTCATCTTCATGGGTATCTTACGATATTTTTACATCAAAATTAGATATATTTTAAATTGTAACTCTATTCTAAAAAGAAAATCGCTTGATGATGTAGTTTCAAAACCATAGTTGGGATGACATAACATATCTACTAACTGTTAATAAGGGTCTCCGCTACTTGTATCCCAATATAAAAATCCACATAACTGATATAAATAAGAATTTAGAAATATTCAACCCATCCCATAAATAATCTCACTAACAAACACACATTACCATATCTCTATGATAGAAAAAACCACACTCATGTAGAAGCGATCTACAATTTCATATGCATTGAATACAAAAAAAACATTATATTTATTTAATATTATATATTTATTAGAAATATGATTAAATAAATTATCATGTAATAATTTCCGTTAATTAATCAATACATGTGAAAGACATTAAACAATATAGAATGGCCTCTAACTGTAAGGGATAACACCATTAGAAAATAAATTCTATCCACCGCTATTATTAATACATAGAAGATAGTGGGAGAAACATAGGAGTGTGATATTCTAGAATAAAATAATAATAAAACAATGATTTATGATAAGATAAATATACATTAGACAACCTACACCCCCTTTGAAACTACTACATTTGTAGCATAATTATTTTTACCACTATATCCTCTACCTCACAAATAATATCATCCACAAAAATGTTGTAGTATCAATCCATGAATAATGAAGTATTCATGAGGAATATTCTTAAGCACTCCATTTACTATTAGATTACCATTAACCTACTTTTCATGTACTTATGTCCCCTTCATGTGGAATTTCCTTGGAAGTAGTTATTACTACTATAAACGAAAAGTGTCTAAATGACTATATAATAAAAACTCTCCGAGTTTTTTGGAAAAATTGTTTTGTATACCATGAAAACTAAATGGGGTTTACTAAAAATGATTACATATTTCACACTATGGTACTTCCCGACCGAGGGATTCATAAAATGAATGCTAATGTTATATCCTCACTAGTCAGAACACTTACTACACTATCCAGAACAAACCTATTTATGAATCACTACTACATAAGGAACTCTTTTGATTCCCTCTCAAGTAAATGCATTCAAATAATTCATCTGTTTGATAACTTATTTCTTCTACCACACATCCTTTTATAAAGTAATTATAAATGGAGTGACTATATATTGAATCGTCTTATAGAATAACAACTCAAGAAATCATACACAATACTCCTCACCTGAAAAATGGTGTAGAGAGGAGTTGATAGGGTCCATATAATTAACCCTGAGATATAAATATATCAGGCTGCCTTATTAAATGGTTTGAAACATCATCATTGATGACATAAAATACAAGTTTATATATACCTAAAAAACAACATAGGAAACATCTTCCATTGTCCAGCCTTCAATATAAAACTTCTACAATTGATGAATTATCCATCACATATGACATATAATTAATAGAAGAGAATAATAATTTATTTCATTAATCATAATAAAGTATATCTCATGACCCTATGACAGTTACTTCACCTCCAATTAAAATTGAATCCTAATGTACATCCCTATACTATGATGACAAATACCACACAAAACCCCACCCCACACCTCATCATCATCAGTTGGATCTATCCTATGATGATTAATAGGGTAATCATGTAAAATCATTCATTTCGAAAATGTATATGGATGATAAGTAGGGGATATTTTTTAATGTGACTCACAAGACTCTTTAATCCCAATATCATGGTATTTTGTAATTCTTTTTTCATTTATTATCAATTGAAATCAATGATATAGGTATATTCACCTGAAAGATTATTTAAAAATGTTTCAAAGAAATTATTTAGTTGTCTCCCCCAATTAACACATAGTTTAAAAAATTACAGATTCATAAGTTCTTTATGTAAGATTACATGGTCCACTATAGTCCTAGTTCCTATCTCGTCTCCCTAGCCATTATCAAAATCTTAACTCAAATAACAAATTTCCACTGCCAATCCTTGAAATACCAAAATAATAATAAACTTGAAGCATTATCCTATACTTCAATGAAAGTAATTAGTACAAAAATACCATGACACCCCCTCTACTACTACCCCTCTTGGGACCATGTTAAAGATAATGTGTTACCCAAGAGGCCTGCATATAATAGGAAATAGTGTGTAGACTAGGGAAATTGGTATTGACATTAAAATTTGAGGAAATTTTCTTCTAAATGTTATCATAGAATGGATTTAATGAAAAAAACATTGATCAACCCCTTATTACATTATTATAATATATTATTAATCTATCAATGAAAATGATATGATAAAAATAAATTCTTTAAATTTCATCATTATCATGTGGAACCCAATGAAAACTTCTCATATAAAACTTCAACCCCAATCCAAAACCATTTATATAATTATTTAAATCACTCATATAAACACAGAATGCAGTTTAAATAAATTTATAAGGATAATAAAATATATAATAAGTAGGATCTTTAACAATGCCTCCATTGAAAATTGAATGAAGAAATTTAATTCCACAGTGAATGAACAAATAAAAAACTACATGCACATAAATGTTTACAAGTCAACTGTAGTTCTACTATGGATAAATTCATCAAAAACACCAAAAATGTGTATATATTGATCAATAATGGTAGTTAATGGTTTTTTTGGATATGTATCATATGTTTGAGTTAAACATAACCCTAAGGTTGAACATGTTATTTAACATTAAGTGTTATTATTGGTTAATTAAATAAATTTTTTATGATATAATTTAAAACTATTAGACATTGAGATTAAAACATTATATAATGTATATGTTTTTTTATTTTAATATTTACTTAATAAGGATGTATTTCATTCAATCAAAGTTATCTCATTTAGATAATTATAATGTGGTAACAACTTTATATTACTATTAATTCCTATTGATAAGAGGAATTAGTTCATATAAAATTTCAATCCATTACAAGTTGATATTAGTTCTTCATGCATGAAATATTAACATCAAATTATTATTCTTTGGATAAAGAGATTATATTTTTACTGGAAATTAATTAATGGAAGATATTTTCATTACCATGTTTAATTATTTCATTATATTATTATTCTATATGGAAATGGAATTCATAATCTATAGGAAAAGGTTCTAATGAAAAAATATTATATATCCATTATTTATCTTGAATATATATTCATGTTTTTCCTTATTGATTTTTTATTTTTGGACATAAACATTTTCATGAACATATGTTATATCACCCTATATCAGTAATTTTCATTTAGTTTTATCTTCAATTTCAATATTTTAACACCCAACCAATGAATTACTTGTATACAAAGATTTGTTTTTGGTCATTTATATTATTTTAATTCTATTATTTTGTGATGTATTTTTATTCCAATGTAAGATGTGTGTTTTGATATAGTAATGAACATTCATTAAACCATAGATAACCAAAGAAATATTTTGAGAGAACATTTTATTTATAAGGGGATAAAGTAACACCATTATATTTTTTGAGATGTATATTTCTAATAAATTTAATTTATTTAATTTCTTTGGTGACACACAAACCCACATTTAGAAGAACTGTGTTATATTATTAAATCATTTAAAAGTTACCGTTCTATCATTTACATTATTATTAGAGGATATTAATAGTTATAATTAAATTATAAAATGAATATAATTGTCAAACACAATATAAAACTATTGATAAATTCAATGAAAATAGGAACTCAATTTTTATCAAATCAATTTTGTTCATCATAAACACATTTTAATAATAAATTAATGTTATGAATTTTTTTTAAAAAATATTATTCTAAAATTTCATGAACATAAAAAAGTACAGATTAATAAGAATGGTAACATTTTTTATCTTTAGACCAAAAAAACTTTCGATAAAATTTGGGTTTTTTCTAATAATGTTGATCATTCAGTGATAAGTGAAATATATCAATTTTGGTAAAATTGTTATTATATTTTATATAACTATATTATAATGAAATGAATTTAAAATAAAATTATCATATATATTATTTAGTATCATATATTATAAATACCTTTATTTTATTTATCGTTTTCTTAAATTTTGGTACAAGTGCATTTGATGGCATAAAAATGCATTTTATCAGATATAGAATATCAAGGTGTTTTTTAAATTTATAATAAAACTTATTTATGAATATTTTAAAAATTTATTATAGAAAAATTTAATCCATTTTCAGAATACATGTTCACACATTTTTACAAATATTCCCCTTTTATTTTTGGGAATTATGAATGTATGTTCATTAAATCTTACCATGACAAATGGTTGAGAAGTAAATTTATATATAAAATAATATAATAAGTAATGAGAAAAGAACCTACAATGTGAATAAATTTTATGGGAATAGAATATCTAATCCATTCTTATCTAAAATTAAAATATATGTGTTTTTTATTTGTAAATTATTTTGAGTCATTGTTTTATTTGATATATTAAAATGTTTGAAATTAAATTATATTGATTTTATTATCATTAATTTTTTTAAATAGGGATCATCAAATGATAAATTTATTTTTAAGTATTAATTTGAATTAAAATTATATATATTTTCAATGTATTTATTTATTTTTATCATTGGTTGATTAAATTATTACTTTAAAATATTGTTCAACACTAATTCAATATTTATTGAAATACTAGAAAAATATTTTAAAAATATTTTAAAAATAATTATATATAAATATTATTAATTAATAATTTTTTCCCATGAAATATATATATATATATATTATAAAAGAAAATATACATAACTATATGAAAATTTCCCATATGTACTAAGGTATTTAAAACAACATTATATGAATAGTGTTAGAAATTGTATCAATGAAATTTGATGATGAATAATATTTTATAATATAATATAGAATAAAAATTAATCATATAATATAGAAAATGTTATGATATGGTGTTTAAAAACTACCATGTTATATTTATGGGACATTTTAAAATTTATAGTAACAATACTTATCCTAAAATTAAGAAACTTTTCCAATTACTGTAATTATAAAAGAGGTTATTGAAGTGATACAAATCTAATATATGGAAAAAATGTGATCCAATCATTTCAGGAATTTATTTTATTATAGGAATTACAAAAATAACAATTTGAGAATATATTTTCATCAATACATAACCAATTTTATTTATAAAAAAATATTAATTAAGTATTTTAATAATTTCAAAGAACGCACCTCTTTAATTTATAAATGAAATCCATTTAATTCTCTTCATTAAAGCATATTGAGTCTTTAGGATTGACCATTACATAATATAATACCTTCTCAAATTTAATGTACCTATTCTATTGGCCTTTTTCTCCCCAACATACTAACCATTGTATTCTTAAGGGGAGATATAATGGATTTTTTTCAAATAAGTGGTGATTACCTTAACTAAGCACATTATATTTAATTTATCATCTACACAAAATAATGATATTATATTTTTCATCAAATAATACCATCATATTAATAAATATAAATAACTAGTAATATTATTATGAAACCACTATCACAAACCCTCCTTCACATCAAATGGGAAGTGAAGGTATAACTGATGTGCGTGTACAACATACTGTCTATATGTAATGATACAATTAAGTTGTGATCACCATTTTTTATTGGTATATTTATGTATTTAATGATTATATATAATAATTATAACTTATATATTACATATATAATCATTATATCATATCTAACTTCATACCCACAAACTGTTATAAAATGAAAACATTGATCATGTGTACATGTGGAATACCACCTCAATGAAGTGATGTGATTTATTATTCATTTATATATTACATTAATGGTAAATTGAATGAAACATATAAATATATATATTATATAAAATTATTATAGAATTTATAGTTTTCTATTACCAATCATTCTCCATGAACGATGTAACTCATTTTAGTATCCAAAAATAATGATAATGAATTTCCACACACACACATATATATATATATAATTTATAAAATTTTTAAAATTATTGTGATTTTTAACTATTCTTAATTTACAATGACCGAAAATATCAAAAAAATGGTTACATGAAACTAATGAATTTATCAACCAAAATAGTCATTCAAATAATGTATTTTAATATAAAATTTGATAAAATATTATCTGTATATTAAATAATTATGTTTATATATGATTACGATTCAAAAATATATTTACAATAAGAAAATTATTATATATGAGGATTGAAAACATACAAAGGAATTCAATATTCAGTTAAGGGGATTTTTTTATAATCAATTTTTTTATCGTGTTGTTAATGATTATGATTTTCATGAAAAAATATATTGATCTAGTTATCCTTCTCCCAAACTACTAATTTTCATCTAAGTAGAAACCCTCTATATTAAAATTCTCACACATCACCACACATCCATGATAAATGACCTAGTTATCCTTCTCAGAAGCTACTAATGAAAAAATTATAACCAAAGAAAAATAAATCATAACTCCGTGAAACTCAAATTAATCCACTCATCTGTCCAACCCTTATACTTTACATTAATAAATTTTATTCTACACTACAAGCTCATACATCTTTAGTTTCATCATATTGAAAGAATCTATAAAACCATGACCATTCCTTAGTTAATCGACCCAAAACCTCAACCCCATATTGAAATATTGTAGAGAGAAGATATATCACAATTTATTATGGTCTGTTTAGATGAAAAAAATTCATGGAAGAGATATTTTTAATAACAAATCAGATCCTATAAACTATCATCCAACCCAAAGAAATGTGTTGTGTAGTTCCACTCATTTGGTTGATTCTAATGTGAACAATAAAAAATTAAAAAATCCTTCTATATCAATACACCTTATAATGTAATGGTATATGAAACAAAATTATCTATAAAACCAATTCAAAAATCAATAGGAATCAAAACATTCACTGTTTTCAAGCTATATTTCAGATCTTAGATGGTTTATTTACCCTTATCGTAGCAGTCAATCTTCTTCTCCGTTTTTTTCAACTCCATCAACATCATTGTGAAATCGAATAATTCCCTGATGATACAATGTTGATACCCCCACAATCTTGATGATTCTCATAAACTAAAATTTTGTATTTATATATTCACATATAATCGCATCATGTTCCTTATCACGGTCCACTGATATCCCCATCTCATAAATCATGTTCACATGTAAACATACCCATGTGTCCAAAAATAAAGGATCATCATTTTTTGAATATTACTAATGTCATCAAATTTTACGGAATAAAATCTCATGGTTACTCGAATTCATCTATGATGTATTAAAATATATCATTATATATCCAATGAATAAATAGTTGATGGAATCATGATATAAAAGGAAAATATAGTTTCTCATGTAAATGAACACTAATGACTAATTTTTCAAACTAGAATGCATAAGAATATACCCATATAGACTATATCTTATCCATATGTATTATTTTTATTATCGTCATCTCTAACAAGATGTTGATAATCGACTGAATGAAAAAAGACATAGGGAACCACAAAGTCTATATAACTGATCAAAAATAAAAGGAACAAAAATTATAGGGTACATATTCTCAAATATCACCTAGTATCGATTTTTGTAGAGAATTCTGTGTCAGGGACATTGATCATATATCTTACAAAAACAACCATGGAACCTCCCAATGAGATATTAAATCCTCAATAAATGTAATCAATTAAAATTAATTCAATGGAACTATCATATCTCGTCACTCAGTTGGTTCCAGGTGATACGAAGGAATCAATATAATTTGAGAACTATGAAAAAAAATCATATTCAATTCCTTTATCCAAAGGATGTCCATAGATGTTTCTTGGGAGTATATCATAGTAATTATCCACTACTATATCAATGATAGAGAGGTAATGTTTTTGTTTTATTCGAAAAGTCAACCATGATGCATTCATGATGATTTATTCTTGTTGATTTAAATATATTCTAGTATTACCATACATAAGGATAAAATTCACTAGTAAACATGTAACTCTCTCCAATAGTCATGGTGAAGAGACACATCTCGATATTAATTTATATTTTCTCGATAAGTATTCTTCAATTCCATTCTGATTATCACATAGAAAAAAATTATCTCAATGATTGTTAAGACTGAGATATATTTTTTGCCCCTATTATTCCATAGTCAATTAAAAACATAGTATATCTCATGTTAATTATTCCCCAATATCATGTTATGATAGTGTAAAATGATGACAATTACACCATTAAATAATTTTTTATGGCAACATGACTGTCTATAATAGAATTTGAATCTCTAGTATTTGTTAGTGAAATAGAGTGAAAAAATGTTGTGATGATTTTTTTATAAATAATATTTTTCACTCCAATGAAAAATTGAAAAATCACTCTTCGCAAAAAACTGTCAAAAATCTTGAAAAATACCTTACAACTGGAGTTCATGACTCACTAGATCAATAGTTGTCTCTATTGCATGTGTCTATGATTTAAGACCCCTCCTTTTTCCCAAACAGAATACCCTCAAATATAGATGTGATTTCTCATAGATAAAAATAAATATAGATAAACCATCATTTCACTTTTGGTGGAATTTCAAATGAGCCATCTCTAATGATAAAATATATATATATTCAATCCAATATTGTAGCACCAAATCAAACCTCTTACAACATAGTGAGTAAAGTATTCTATTCATTTCATTACTTTTTTCACCCCAATACACCAACTTGGTCGTCCTCTTCCATCTATATAATGTGTATGTCAATAAATCAAATTGAAGTATTTTTTTTTCGATGCACTATATGCTAAAAAGAAACCAATAATAATTTCTCCATTTATCCCATTCTAAAATATCAAGGAGTCATTGTGAACTTGGTAACACGTCACCATGTTAAATCCCCCGAGCTAAAAACTAATATTTTTCTAAATGCCTATAATGAACATTTATCCTCCATCACCATATTAAAATCCAAAAATGGAAGAAATATTGTAAAATACATGAAAAAACCCATTAAATAAAATCATGACACCCCATATAAATCATAAGATGTTATTTTTCTTAGTATGGAATTATTGTATGTGGAATAAACTAAACAAATAAAATCTAACTGAAGTACCCCATATAAGACTATTATGCATTTTTACCTGAAAAATAGCACCCCACATTCTCCGAGAAGTAAATTAAACCAAAAATTCTACAAAAATATCCATTATATCAATAAAAATATATACCATGTAAATGATTTCCTATATTAATTCAATTTATTATACAGGTATCTGAAAAAATCGTATTTCTATGATATGTGGTAAAGTGATGAAAACGAGAATCATGAGAATATTTTACTATCATTATTTGTTCCCCACAACAAAGAAAAGAATGCTTTATAGGTATTCATGTTAGGGTTGGTAGATACCATAATCCACTATAAAATATATTGGAAGATTCTCTAATGTATCCTCTGACATAGCCCCACTATGGAACGAGTGTAACACATTAAGAAAGAATATTATAAATTAGAATAGTTAAAATTTTACTAAAATTATTATCAAATATTTAGAAGAAATACAAAAAATTTATTACAATAAATACATTGTATGATATAAGGGACTCCTAGGGAATTCATATAATAATTCATATCCCAGAACATAACCACACAGAATGATTAATACTAATAGTGCAACCCAAGGAAAAATAAAATCCCTTTATAACTACATAATAAAAAATTACTTATATATATGTATATAAGATTAAAACATTTTAGTATTCAAAAAACTAATGACTAAAATAAATATTAGAACCACATAACATATTGATATGCACTTAATAGTTCGTTGATATCACGAGATTCAATAAAAGAACTATTATGTATAATACAGTTGTTGTTTGTATATATATATATATGACATGGGATATTATGATCCTACTCAATATGGATGAATTAATCACAATCTCATTAAAGTACAACATCAATACCAAAATTGGTAACTAATTGTTTATTTACACATAACCTATATATTATGGTAGAAACTCCCCCACCATAGTTCCACATAGCCTATCTCTTCTTTAATATATCACAAATTTAAATGAATGGAATCCTTATCTGATTGATTCTACTTGGTAAGTCCCTGACCAAAATCACACACTTCAATCTTGAGAGCCATATAACCTCATACAAAATTCCATATGTTCAATAGGTGGACTACAATAAGAGAGTGACAAAATTAATTTATGGATACCATACACATGAATAGTACAGTTATAATCAGACAATTAAACATAAAAATAATCTAAATAGATATCACATTATACATTAATAAAAAGTAATATTTCATACAAATGTCATTACAATTCACAAGAGTATAGACAAACTGATCCCAATTTCATAGGTTAAAAATAATACATAAAATAAACAATTAAAAAATTAATGTACCACAATATGAATATAATGTTTTATATAATGCCACATTCATCGTATGACACAATTCTCCTGATAAACTTATCACAAGGCCCATTCCCTTTCCATGATCCCCAATTTTGTAATAAAATCACTAACTATGAATCCAATGCTATGTGTGACTATAAACATAGTGTGAAAAAAACAATCCATCATTGCCATAAGTTGATGGGTATATAAATGTTTTTAACCAGATGAAAAAGTAAATATGAAATCCAGAATATGACTAATCATTTATCAAGTGATCATAACAATTATTCATGGAGACCCATCTATACTAGCTTCATCTCTATGATGGGTGAATATAACATGTAATCAATAATAAGGCTTACAAAATACTATTTAAACTTATACATCTTTTAGGAAACATTTCATGCATTCCATAATAGAAAATCATACACATGACTATTGTTTACCTTCTCACCATTTATGGTAATCACTTTGAAAATAAATATAAGGACTACATCTCTTTCTGTAGGGATATTTCCCATTTTTATATCACATTGTTAAATATAAGCACTTATTTATAGGAGATACGGCGTTACCCTATAAAATACTAGATAAGTAACTAACCATCTAATGCAATACCATCCCCCACGAGTCATGTTATACACAATAAACCTATAAAGAGTCATATTTTGTTAGTGGAAACTCTTATTCAGGACATATAAAAATAGATTCCACGAGCTACTAACAAAACCACATATAATTAATAAAATATATAGAAAAATATATCTCAATAATTTATTCCAGAATATGTGAAATTATTAAAAATTACTAAATGTTTTATCATGTAACACATAAGACATAAATACCAAAAGGAGCCTTTTAAATACTATGAAAATTATGCATGATGACCATGAAAATGTTTTCATACTAGGCAAATTAGCAAACAAACTATGCTAGAAATTTCTACACAATGTGCCATGAATATTTGGATATCAAACACAAATCTGGTCAATATAAAATACATAATTACAATTTTTAATCTTCACTGAACCCATGTCTATGCATTAATCAGTTCAGTACATTCATTAATGATTTATAGTGCTGATAGAAATTGTTTTATTTTCAATAATTCAAAATCTACAAATAAAATAATAATTGCCATCTAAATATTGATACAAAAATTAATAGTTAATAATTCTATAAAATTATTTGATAAATGATGTTTAATATCATTTATAGATGAACCCAACGATTTAATAAATTTTTTTAAACATACTAATTTCAATAATATAACATAAAATAATCCGAATATAAATTACATATTTTCACCATGGAATTCCAATTTGAAAATGTTTCACTACTGAATAACGGTAATATGGAGAGAGGGTTAATGTGTGTTAGTAAAATATATAAATAACTCTGATTAAATGATGAATACATAATAGATATTACAAATATTTATTTTAGCTTGCATGAAGTTGGGATGATACCAATATCCAATGAAAGAAGTGGATCATGTATTTTAAAAAGGGAACCAAAAAATTCAGCCATGCATCATTGAAATCATAAATTAAGAACACTTATTCATTAATATTTTTAGTATATCCCGAATATAGTGTGTTTGAAATCATGAAAAATAATAGTTATGAATAAAAAAGGAACAATAGAATTGAATTCCAATGTTTTAGGACATTAAAATAATGAAGCATGTATACAGGTCCATTTTGGAAAGGGAAAATGAACAAATGTTTTTGGAAACATCATTTATTCAAAAAGTGAACAATGTGAATGTAATTATATATTACAATTACATAGATAATAACATTATAGTAGGGGAAAGTTAGATTATAAATATAATTTTCTTGAATTTATAGATACCTTTATATTAATTTATGCTAACATAGATAAAATCATTGAAACAAATATTTACATTTAGGAAACACTTACATACCCTTATATAGAGGCTAGGATACCGTTATGAAAATAAGGATAATTAAGAGTCGTATTTATATACCATATGAAAAATTAAATATAACATTATATATGTCGAATTACTATGTGTATGTAAATATAAAATGTATTTATGTTTACATAGAAAATATGTATTAGGTATGGGAATATACTAAATTTGTATTAGTAAATTTAAAAAAAATGGTTATATATTTTAACTAAAAGGGTCTATGTAACCCTTTAAAAATGCAGATGTCTCAATAATAAATTACCTGTTTGGAATCTATAGGTGGATTCTTGGATCATTGACAATAGTACCAAGGGTTAGTCACCCATAATGTCAGGTAATTGTTATTTTCATAGTCATTATTGAGTTTTGGATAGAGGCTGAACGTCGCATGTAGTTTGACACTCATGAAGGATATTATATGTTTAATTTCATTCATATAATGATCCAATGTAAACATTTTGTTATGTTATGGAATTGTGTTATGTAGTACTAATTAACACGTCCTAAAAAAAGTTTTTAATGACAAAAAGTTAATTTTGGTTAATATAAAATCTAATACCTCATTTATTTAGAGTTATACATTTATAGGTTGAATGTTTCATATAATAATTTATGAATATCTTCTTATGACATGAATTATAAATTTCTCAAAATATCCCCAATGAATTTTCGTAATGGATGGGCTTTGATGAAATCATCTAATTAGTGTATTCCAAATAAACTGACGAGATTGTCCCAATGAGAAACCTAATATAATAATATTTATAGTGATAATCCTTGATATTTTTTAAACAAGGTATAATAAATTATAATTATAATTGTAGACTTTTCTGAATTTTCAAACACATAAATGAATAAAAATCAATAGTTTTATACATGTTCACATAACTAGATGATATATAAATGTATATAAAATCTTCTTCATATAAAAAATCAAGAGTGACACTGTATGGGGAGTGTGTCAAAACAAGTCGAATATGTTAGATCAATGATATATGGGGAAATAAATTGACGAGTATCTATATGAGGAATGGTTGATTTTATTTAACATTTTCGGAAAATATAATGGCGTAAAAAAGGATCCACTATAAAATTAGTTTTTTATATTTTGGGAATATGGGCACGAGAATGAAAATTTCACAAATCCAATAAATTAAGTTGAAAAATATTACCAACATCCCCTAAAACTATTAGTATAATGAAATTCCAATTAATTTACTACTATTGATATAGATAGTAATAATTAAGTCTTTTAAGGATATACTATTCATCACTATAGATTTTCAGATGTATTATGCCATCAATATTATTCATTGAATATACGTATTAAAATAAAAAACCCTATAGTAAAAATATTTTATCCATCTTATATTTTTCTTTTTCTTGGAATTTCAGAATATGATTCATATGAGTCTTATTTTTATCCTATAGATATATATTATATGATGATGATAATTTATTTTTCTATCAAAATATATGGTTTTTTTTGAAATTAGTAAATAATATATCATATCATATTTTGATACTCTATAAATATAATGACGATTAATGATTAACTCGTTGTTCAATTGGATGGAGAAAATCAATATAATGGAGAAAATATTCTATGGAGAATGTAACTTTTCCTATGTTTTTATGTTATTAATTCCTCAATAAATTATAAATTGAATCAATAATAACTTTTAGAAACTATTATCAATTTTCCAAATAATATAGTTGTTAAAATTTCAATAAATTATTTTATTTAATCATGATATAATTTATCACCCTAGTTTTAAGCAGCCATTATTTTTTTACTAATAATATAATAACTGCTTTTTTATTAATTGAAATCAATTATCACTTTAATAGTGACTAGGAATCAAATGATATGAACCGTGAAAAAAATAATTTGAAATTTTAAAATGGAATTATACAAGGATATAACTTAAAAACATGTATAAATTAAAACATATTTATATAGTTGAATTGTCATTATAATTATTGAAACTATAAAATTAAATAGAGTTAACAAATTGAGAATAATTATATAATTAGAACTAGAAGCTCCCTTGCACCACTGTCTCCTGTGGATTAACCATTAGTGTAACAATGCTAAAAATGAGAATGAATTCCATTAAATAAGATATAATATATTTACATAAAAATAAAATCTATGCAACTTAAAATATTTTACATTAGTAGTGAGAATATTATGAATGATTAATGAAATATGATATATAGAAATTTAATATTTTTTTCTAAAATATAATCATTGAAAAAATAATAATTGCTAATATGGTGATTAGATATAAATATATGATATTGGTATACTATAGATATGTATTAGTATTAAAAAATAATCAATTCAATAAATTATAATAATGAATGAAATATTAAATCTATTAAAATTATTTTACCTTATTGTCTATAATTAATACATATAAATAATGACTTGATATATTCAAAGAAATATTTTAATATATAGTTTGTGATGAAACAAAATGATTAATATATAATTAAATAATTATAATGATAATTTGGATCAGGTAATTCTATACCTAAATAATATTTTTATCAAAATTTATTATCAAGATCTATTTATTCTTTTTTGGAGTAAATATATTATTGATAAATTATGATTGATATTGATATTGATATATAAATAAATGAAATTAATTATTATTTGTTGTGAAATAATATTAATAATAACTAATGTCTGAAATAACATTTTAAATATGTTATTTTTTTTGTTTTTCCGTCGTATAATTTAAAATATATATTTAAGAAACTTTTTTATTTGAATTTGTTAAAATGAAATTTATTATTTATTTTACCATTTAAAATTTATAATATGATGATTTTATATCACTTATATATAATTATTTACTATTTTTGTAACATCTATATATTTTAAAATGAATCATTGTGCTCAATATCAAACAAGCAATGCTACAACTCGCATAAGCAAGTGACTAAATATTATTATTTAAATTTTATTATTATCACCAACCCGTTAGATTGAAGGGAATAAAATAAATGAAATAAATTTTAAATATATGGTTTACACATGTTTCTAAAATGAATTATTATGTTACCGATAAAATTTAATAGAAAGTAAGAAACATTTGATATGAATAATGTGTTTTTATTAAAATCAATTTTATGTCTACAATGTAATTTTATCATAAAAATTTATATTATTAAATATTCTTGAAGGATATTAATAAATTTTTAATGTTACATAATATTTTTTAAAAAATTCATAAAATATGATTGAAAGGCTTATGATAATAATAAATCAAATTTTATTCATAAAAAATATATTATTTAAAGGAAATTTTTCCACCTTTTGACGGAGAACATATTTAAAAATAAATTATGAAATTTATTTATATTTTATATGTAATAATTTATATATAATTTTAAAAAATTAATATAAAATATTCTATGTTAAATATTTTTTATTTTGTTGGAATTGAGACATTTTTATATTAATAGTGAAAAATATTGAATTTTAATTCAAAATTATTTTTTCGTATAATTTAGTTATTTTTTAAATTTTATTAAAAAATATTTTTAAGTAAAATTATATCTTTTATACATATATAATAAAAATTAAAATTATTGGAATCATTTTCACACTGAAATTGGATATAAAACATTATGATCATATGAAAATTTTAATTAAAAATCACATTTTCATTGTGCATATGAGATTAATTTTAAATCATATTTCTAAAATTATTGAAATTGATTATGGAAAAATGAATTCATTATTTGGAATCATAATTTAAAATTTTGTTTATATGGTCTCTTATAATTTTATTTATAAAAACTTTACAATGGTAAAATAATTATTTACCACTATATAGGTTAAAAATGAATAGAGTTAATGTTAAAAGTGTTAAGGCTAATAATACACAAAAACTATAACATTCAATGGTTGTTTGATGTATTTATCGACCATTAACATTCTATAAAATAGTTATATTCATACAAATTCATGGAAATTAATGACTCATCATCATGGTTGTCATTACAGATAAAATGATCATTACTTTAATAACTTAAACCTGCCTCTCCTCAAGAGAATATATCACCCCTCACAACATCATTCCAAATCAAATTCCTTGATGCTCCTAGAATATCTGAAAAAAACTCTCCTAATATTTTTTCAATTTCCCTGTTGTTTATGGTCACACTAAATGACCATCTTCAAGGTTCTCAAGGGTATCTAAATAATGTGATATTTAAGAAGTAATTTTATCCAATTACAACCCTTAATTTCTTTTCCTTTTCAACATTCTCCTATCTTGGATCTTCCATCAAGTCATAATAAATCATGAATAATGTATATACAAGAGTTCTAAAATAATTTTTTTCACAATTAAATTTCATTACATTTCTTTTCTTCTAAAAATGAAACGATGCTATTTTCTAAATTATGTCAAATTCCATCTCTGTGAATAATTATTTTCCAACATCAATTACCACTTAAATAGATTTTCATAAAATATTTATTCTGGTTAAATCATTTTTAAATTAATATATAGTAATCTATTTGATATTTTGCAATCAATATACCCATATAGTATTAAATAAGATAAAACCAGTTTGATATGAATAGAAAAACAACCAAAATAATATAAACATTATTCTTTATCTTATTATCTAATTAATATTTATCAAGTATGATATAAAAATTATATATTTGGAAATAAATACCTTTAGAAATTAATTTATACTATTCAATTTATATTATAGATATATAACTCCATTTTGAAATATCATCTATTGATAAACACAAATAAATCAATTAAGAAAAAATGAACCAAGAGTACCCAAAAACATGAAAATAAGAGATAAAATTTTCAAAAGTGTCATAAAATTTTATAAAATCTTCTAAATAAGATCTATGAATCTGATTATATATTTATAATGAGTTCATAAAATTCATAAAAACATTATATATGTGGTTTCAGAAAAGATGAATGATGTTGAACGTGATGTAACTGATTTCATTACACAATTTCACTTCATTGAGTTGAGCTTCATTATCTTGATTATTTTGTGATAAGCGTATGTTTGAAATGACTTATTATTTATTTAGGTTATATTTCATCTTTTTTTTGTTTATTTATTGTATATAATAAAATTCAATTCGTTTGATTAATTCCCATTTTTTGAAAATTATATTTGTAATAGACCTTATTTTAAAAATAATTGTTTTAATATGACCTTAAATATATCATTTATTCCATGATTCTATTTTCAATTATTATTTTGAATATACCTTTTAAAATTATATTATGATTATATTATGTTATTTTTACACATAAATGAATATAAAAAAGTGATGTTATTCTTAATATAATTCTTTAAATGTTACTCATTTTGATTATTCTAAATAAATATAGATGAAATGTTATTTAACTTATACTACATGACTGGAATTTCAAACATTGATGATGTTTAAATTATTCAAAAATAAATTGAAATATTAAAAGTAATTTTAAAATAAATTTATTACTTTTAAATAGAGATTATTATATTTAACATTATGATTTTATAATTAAATGTTTATTTTTCTCGTGAATATTTTCATAATGCAAGAATTAATGATTTATTATAATTATATAGTTCATGGAAATTGTTAATAATGATGATTATTTATTTAATAAACAAAAAATGGTAGTTATTTGATAAAGATTTAATGGTTAGTTACATGATAACCCAATTATTTTAGATTTCATAACAAAACATGGACATGTTCTAACATGAAAACCTCCAATGAACTATGTACTCTAGTGTTGGTGTAACGCCCTGACCCCAGTTACCCAGAGTCAGTTCATTATTATAGGGGATTAATATTATGATTATTTTGAAAAATTTAGTGACCATATTTTTAATTTTTTAATTTTTGATATGTCACAATGATAAATAGTTATGAAATTGTGTATTTTGATATTTTCTTGTGGAATTAATGTATTACTTCGCCATAATAAAATATACAAATATTTGTTTAAATTTTATAATTATTTTTTTTAAAAAATACAAATATAGAAGGAATCACTTATAATTCTATTTATCTATCTTATTAACTGTTAGTGATTTATAAATAACATGTTAATATTTATTTCATTGAGGAATATATGATTTATAAATTTATCAATAAATTACCACTGTGTGATATTTTTATTATTAAATATAATGATTTTACACCAAAATTTCTTCCCATGGAAAAATGTTACACTATTACATTCATTTTAGGTCACATCAATGACCTTTTTGACACAAATTTTTTCATATGGTTTTTTGGTCAGTAACCTTCTCCGGATCACCCAAAATCTGTTGATTGTTGATCTTTATCACTTTTTATAAAAATTTATGTCATTCATTCATGTATAAATATTCACATCCCACATATGTTCTCCAATGTAAAATCCATGTTATCTGTTAATATTGGTATCCATTATGTGTCGATATTTCCCAATTTTAGATAAATATTTTTATTAAAAATTTCTATCACATTTTATATGATGTAATTTTCAAATTCCATTCCTTTGATAAATGTTATTTATTTGGTGATTGAAATTCATTTTAAGAGGGATAGAATGTAACACAATTAAGATTTTGTGAAATGTAAATATATATTTTTTAATTTTTTTATATTTTATATATTTTCATTATAAACAATAACTATTATAACTTACATTACAATAAACATTGAGTTTATCATACATTAAATGAAACACATAGTGTATCAGGTGTTATATGCAACACCACATTTAAATATAATGTAACGTAACATTGAAATATTATTATCTAATATAGTAGTTATCATTGATCCATTCAAATAGAAGGAATGAAAATAAATAACTAAATTATTAAAATATGGTTTAAAAATGTTTATAAAATAAATTCATTAAATTATAATTATTTAAAAATGAATTTCAAATTAAATTTTTAATATAAAGAAAATATGTATATTGGAGAATATTTTTATGTACACTAATAATTTTTATATCAGAAAAATCATATAGAATTTAAATTATTTTTAAATATTATATATTAAAATATAGTAATTACATTCATCATATATGCTATGTAGACCTTACATTAGAGTAAATAAAAATCTACACATTAAAACTATATTATTCTATAAATATGAATTTTCATGATTTTGGTGAAGATATCATATAAATAAATATTGAAAATTTTAAAGAAATTATACGAAAAAATTAATATAATTTTTTATATTTGAATATCATAATATTATTTGATTTATTTTTTGGAATTTTTTTGACATGTATGTTTTTGAGGTATATTTATTAAATATAGAATTTAAATTGAAAACAGCACAACATTTAAATAAATTATAATTTTTAAATTATATGTATAATTCATTTTAAATATAGTTAAATTTTAAATATATATATGGATTAAAATTATGGTATTGGAATCAATGTCATATATAAATTTGATTTAACAACGTTTAATCTTTTTAACTATTTCACTTTGAAATCTGGATTTCTCATTTCATTATAGAGATTAATATTAAATATATTTTTTAAATTCCATATTGAATGAATGTGTAAAAATAGATTCCATATTTTCATTAGGATTTATTTATATTTTCAAATATATTGATCTAAATATTTGACCAAAATTAATTGCGAATAAAATAAGAATAAATTATAGCAATTAAAGAATAAATAGGTTTACAAGGGTTTAATATTAATATTTATGTGTTAAAAAATTATTAATACATGAATATATCTTATTTTATGGACTTCTTTACTTTTTATAGATTACATTATTGAATCTGGGATCATTTCTATGATTTATTATGTTCAATGTCTATAATATTTTCTATTATTCTATTAAAATTCCATAGAGTTTCCATGTGGGTTCCTTTCCACCACTTGTAAAATGCCATCAACAACCTTAACATTTCCACATAATAAAATCTTATTAGTAAAAGAAATAAAATTCTTAATTAGTTTTAATGTAATTCCCCCATCTTATTTACCCAGAGTCAGTGCATTATTACATAACATTGGCTAGATCACAAGAGATTTTGTCCCGAAAGACCGATCAATTTAATAGACCTGGAAGTATTATATTCACATATAAATTTTATATTACATTATGAAATAAAAAAACAACATTGTGTCTCTGTAGAACACAATTATATCCCTTATCATATCCGTGAATGTAAGAAAATAGATACTTCTTAACATCCTTGAAAAAACAAAACATAAGAAAGGGGTGAGCTCAGATTCTCAAGAAATATAAAAATATAACAGAAACATTCATAAATAAGAATACAAATTTAAGGTTATGTACAAGAATAAAACAAAATACTTATAAACATAATCATCTTCATAGTTTGGAGAATAAAAATAAAATAATTTCAATTACTTATTTACATTGAGATTCTACTAGACAAATAATCACATGTAATATCAATATCTAATTTCATAAATATGTCATGCATAATGTCGGACATCATAACCACATAGACATGGCCTCATTATATGACTAAAAATATTTTTTTGTTAAGGCCATGTCTCATGACACTAATTTGTCCCATGAGACCTACAGATTCATCAAGGAGCTAGAGTGAGCCCCGCCCATCTCTTACTATTTCCAATGCATTTCTCATATGAATATGTTGAATCATAACATAAACAGTCATTTTAAAAATAGAATTAATAATGTCAATAAATTAACCATAAACCATGTATGGTATAAAAATAGAACATAAACAGTCAAACATATCACAGAACCATTAATAAAATAAGGAAGATTTTATCATAATAAATCAACATCAAACAAGCATAAAATCATAAAAAATAAGATGGCATAGATGAAATAAAAAATATTTTAGAGAAATCTAACATTCTATTTTGAAATAAATTAAAAGTAATGTAATTTTAAAAGATAAAATTTATTTTGGAACTATTCTTATATGATTCTAATAGAATCTTCAAAGGTGTTATAATAACAGATAATAGCCACACCCGCCGTATAAGAAAAAACATTCTTTCATAATTTTTTTTAAAAAGTTCATATAGTACCTTTTTTGGGAAATGATGAAATGATTATTTTTGAAACATTTTATAATATTTAAAAAATGTAATAAATTAATTTAAACTATAATCTAGGAATATGTAAAAAAAAGATTAATTTCATTCTTAAGAAACACAAATGGGGATGATAAAGATGTCCTTATAGATTCTTATGTATAAACAACCTCAGTTAAAAAAGAGATTGTGAAGTTAACCCTTATGATGTAATTTATCTTTTTAGAAGGTTAATTAAACCACATATATAATGGCTAAATAATTGATATTATACTATACAGGAACAACATACAAAAATATGATATCATATATGATCCCCTAATTTTTCTTTGTTAACAATATTTTAGTTGTATCATTGTTTTGGTTGTCAGCTGATTCGTTTTACTTTATATGTTTTGTAAAATATGTCATGTTTATTAGGTATAGGATGTATTTGACTGATATCCATAATTATATTACTTTCTTTAACATTATTTTTAGTCATCAAAGGCAAATTATTCGTGAAAGGTTTTGATTGGGAATGAAATCTCATCACATCGTAAAGACGGTAAACCGTACACATGCACGAGCTACAATATCATTAAAGTGATGGAGAAATAGATTTCAATTTGGATTGAATTTTATATATACAGAATAATTAACATGTTACATTTATTATTTATTCCATTATACTCACTATTATTCCCATCAAAATAATGACGTGTTGAATAACAAATTACACCATGACATTTAAACGGAAAGCCGTACATACACACTTATGGTGACTTTTCCATTCATATGATGGAATGTATAATGAATATAGTAGTAAAATATTTATAATGTCATATAATTACGTTTATGGTATGTGATTTATTATTTAGGTATAGAAACAACAACTAAATACGATGTGGACTATGAAAATTACATTGAAAGATGTGATTAAATAATTAACACTTATTCAGCTTCTTCCTATTGATTTGAAAAAGTGGGATCTAATGCCTGGCTTTATTTTCATAGTATGGACAGTAAGAAGAATTAAGGGATTTTTTGAGTATATTGGATAAGGGTTTGGGAAAACCAAATTGCTTTGGAGGTGTGAATTTAAGAGAATGGAAAGTACCGATTTATAAGAGAGGTGATGGGCACTTTAAGAAAAGTTTTAAATATTTTTTATTATAAATTTATTTTTAACTACTAATAGATCTCAGTGAATTTATATCTATGATATGGTGGTTATGAGTCTATATATTCTCAATCAATCGGTTTTAGAGATGTTTAGTTCACCATAATAACCATATATTTTAGATTTAACTCTTAGTGAAATAGTTTACCTTTTACCATGTCTTCTTCTTTTTTTATATTACATGGTTTGTAAACATACTATAAATTTCAAAGAGAACCTAAAGTGGTTAATTAAATACATAAATAACATTATCTATGTACTTGGGCCAAATATTAGAATTTTAGGGATATTATATCATTTAATAAAATAGAATTCCTTTAAAAACTCATTTCCTTCAATTTTGACATAACTTATTATTTGTTTTTTTGTGAAAGTCATAACAACATTATTACTTATACAAAAATAAATTAAATCATCTCTAACATGCCATATTCATATATATGATTATTTTATTCAATCAAAACATTCAAATTATATTTATTTTAATATTTATAATATCTTTTATTTTATTTATTCATTAATAATGAAAATACATTATCATTATTGTGTCATAAATAAATAAGATTCTTTCTTTTATAAACATTATAAATATAATACCAAGATATAAGAAATGTTTTCAGACATATATTGATAGTTTATAGTTGATTATATCACTTATATAGCCTTAAATAATTTTTTTACATAAATATATATTATTATTTTACATTTTCCATAACATTAAATTAATTTTTATATATTGTCATTTTAACATACTAGTAAATACATGGGGTCCCAAAATCAACTCAAGGATACCCATGGTATGAAATGTGCAAGTAAATAGTGTTAGGAAATATGTTAGGGTAGTTTGATATTATTAAAATATTAATGTTTTACCCGTATTTATCAGATTTACCCTTTAACCATGGTAAATAAAATATTTACTAAAGTTACTATTCATAATGTCTAAATATAAAATTTACATATTTACACAATTTGGACATTCAGATTCCAAATATGGAATCTAATATTATATATTCAAAACACATAAGTTGTAGTAATTAATTTAAAATTATATCTCTTTTTCAAAATCAAAAATAAGGGTTTTAATGAATTAAAAACTATCACAATATTTATATGACATTATGTAAAACATAAATTTAAAATTATATAAAATAACCTAAAATAAATTAAATGATAAATATATAATCTAATGATTCTTTAATATCACTCAAATTTATAATTTAACACTATAAATATTTTTGATTAAAAATGATGTTTTCAATATAAATTTAGTATTTTCTATATCCATCAAAATATGAAATATATCTGAAAACTACCGAAAATTCTACCTAATCTAATTTTGGAATTCCAATAAGAAAACAAAGAACATTTTGAAAAATGAAATTTAAAAAATTTCATAATGTGGGTAATACTATTCATTCATGCTTTTTAAATGGCTAGTTTGATTGTTCATGGTGTAGTATAACTTAGAGATGCATACATCACAATATATTGCATTATTCAATGAGAAGCATATCATGGAATCTTGAGGTGTAAAATTATTCCATCCTTCAAATGATTTCATTCTAAAAATTTCTAGATTATTAATGAATACAATGATTCATGTGGTTATTTATCATAATTTCCTTAGGTTCCCATGTGGCCTTTTCCATTATATGGAATATCCAAATAACATTTACCCAATGAGTCATCCTCTTTCTCAACACTTTTTCTCTAGAATGAAGAATCCTGATATGCTCATCAAAATAATACATATCTGGATCATGTTATATTTCTTTTTATATGATTACATGTGTTGGTTTAGGCATGTAATTTCTCCACAGTTATATGTGGAACAAATCATGAAAATTGGGGAGACCTTGTGACATTACCGAATAGTAAGATACATCTCGAATTCAATCCAGAATTTTTAATTGTCTGATGTACCGGAGACTTAATTTACCATTATTACTATATCTTATTACACCCTTTCATGGTGATACCTTCATGAAAACATGATTTTTGACTTGAAATTCCAGATCATTTATTTTTTTATTTGAATAGCTTATTTTACATCTTTGAGATTCTTTCATATTTATTTGGATAATATTCTCATATTTTATTGTTTTCTCAACATGTTTTCGGCCTACGAGTTTTCTATCACCCACAACATCCCAACAAGTTGGTGTTCAAAATATCATTCCATATAATGAATCATATCGTTCAATCGGATTACTTGAATAAAATCTATTGTTATAATAAAATTCTAACATAGGTAAATACTCAACCCACATACCTTGAATGTCAAGTGTGAAAGAACTCAACATATATTATAAGGTTTTAATTGTCTGTTATGATTGTTCATTAGTTTTGAGGGTGGTAGGCAGTGCTCAAAAAAAGTTCAATATCCCAGGATATCTGAAGACATTTCCATAATCATGATGGAAAATGGGGATCACGATCATACACAATTGATATGGGTACACGATGAACTCATACAACTACATTAATATATATTCATTCTAAATGTTCATTTGTTAAATCTTATCTTTTAGAAAACAAATTGCAAACGTTGTATGATGCTCAAAAATGACCTGTATCTCATTATTCCATATATGGGTATTTTGTATCCCCATGACAATGTCCATCATAATATCATCCCATTTACACTTAGGTATGGGAAGAGGTTTCTTGAATCCTCCAGGATTATGTCTTATAGGCTTCATATGTTGACATTCCATAAAACCTGACACATAATCAGAAATCTCCATATTCATGTTGCCCTACCAAATATGTTCCTTCATACCTCTATACATCTGTATGTTACCAAGGTGTATATAGAAATTAGAGCTAACAGAATCATCCAATAATTCCATTTTTAGATTAGGTATATCGGGAACACAAATACTCTTCCCAAATTTCAAAATTCCAACTTCATATATGATGTAAATCAATCTCCTATAATTCACATCAATAATTTTCTTTTGAAACACTTCATCATAATACTGAAATTTTTTATGCTTTATAGTAAATATGGTTTGGAAGAAAAATTAGAAATGTATTGATGTTTCACCAACGATGATTATTATCGTATCCATGTTTACTATATCAATGAACATAGGATCCATTTAAACTCTCATCTTGTTCATAACTCCATGATCCTTTATTCTCAAAGCATTTTTCATCATATTGGGATTCTCGGGGTTGTATTGTTTAGTGAAATCATAATCCCCGGGTAGTTTAAGCCATCTCTTTTTCCTCATGTTGAGTTACATTTGTGAGAAAATGTACTTCTATCTCTTATGATCAGTATATATTTCAAAATTTTCAACCTAGATATAGTGTCTCCATATTTTCAAACCAATGATTATAAATGATAACTCAATATCATGAGTGGGATATTCTGGTTCATTAATTTTTTTCTGTAGTGGTGCATATGCAATAACTTTTTCATTATTTATAAGGACACAACCATGTCCTTTCTTTGAAGAATCACTATAAATAAAAAACCCCTCATTCCTCAATGGTATACTTAAGATAAGGGAATTGACTAATCTTATAATCCATTATTCAAAACATTATTCACAGTCTATTTTCCAAACAAATTTAACACCATTATGTGTGATATTGGTTAATCGGTAAGTCAATCGGGTAATATTATGGATGAAACACCTATAATAACCTAATAAAAAAATAAAACAACATAACTCAGTTATAATTGTTTGTGCTAGAAATTCTTGGAAGGCCCTTTTTAGGTAAGGATCAACAGAGATTCCACCATTAGAGACTATGTGCCCAATAAAAAAATTTATATATCCATAATTCACACATGCTAAACATCCTAGACAATTCATTTCTTCTATGAATCTTCTGAACAATGCCCAAGTGATTTTTATGATCTTAGTAGGCTTTAGACTACACCAAGATAAAATCAATAAATACAACTAAAAATTCATCAATATGTTACTTGAAATCTATATTCATTAGATCCATGAAAGTGGAGGATTCATTAGTTAGTCCAAAAGGCGTTACTGTAAAATCGTAATGGCCATACTCGGTTTGAATTGTTTTCTTTGAATGCCAAAATTCTTCACAGAAAGATATTGGTGTCTAGATCTAAGGTCTATCTTTGAAATATATTGAGTTTCAGAAAGTTCATCATATAAATCGTTAATGCGAGGTAGGGGATAAATGTTATTTATTGTAATCATATTGATCTCCCTGTAGTAAATTCACAACATCATAGATCCATCTTTCAACTTAATAAAAATATTAGGGGCCACCCATGGGGAAACACTAGGAAGAATAAATCAATTATTACTCAATTAATATATATTTTTCCGTAGTTGCACTAATTCCATAGTGGTCATTCAATACGTGGTCTTTGATATGGGAATAGAACTTGGAATTTTTAAATTGAAAAAATAAATTCCAATTCTGGGGAACGTCTTGGTAAATCCTATGGAAACTCATCAACATATTCATTCCCAATTGGTACAACATGTATTTGAACATTCCATTCCTCTCCCATAGTTCTTTCAATCCAATCCTCCCCAATAATGGAATTTATTAAAGATATTTGGGTTGGATCTAAATCAGAATCGGATTGTGATGTTTCTCCTCTAAAGATATGTCACTCCTTATCATCATTAAAAATTATAAACTCATTATTCTAAAAAACAATCTCAACATGATCTGAAAGACAATACATACTGAGGATTTTATCAAATTAAATCAAGGGTGTGACATTAAGATCAAAGAGATAAGTCACATATATATTCCATAATGGAATCTCACTGAGAAAACATTGTCTCAATGAAACATCCATTAAGAGTTTTTACTGAAAACTCCCCTATCAATTCGAACAGGAATTATCTAATTTTTCTGGAAAACATGGACAATATGAAAGAATTTGATGATACATAATCCAATAAAACATTGTATAATTTTGAGTAAATGATAAAAGTATGTGCGACCACATCATTAAGAGCTTAAACATCATCTTTAGGGATCACAGAATCTTTACCTTGAATCCTTGGCCTTTTCTATGATAACATACATTGGAGCTTAGGAAATTTATTTTTATAATTAACCATTTTTCTTAAATTTTAAAATTCATCATTGATAGAATCTTTCATTCACAATGAAATCACGACATTGGTGGAATTTTTCTCCACACTTGTAACAAACATCCATACCCTTCAGGATAGTACCTGGGTGTTTCTTCCCACATTTACTGTAAGATGGAAAGTCAAATTTCCCTTACTCCCCCTATTTTATATTTCATAGTGTTTGACATATATCTACTTTTCATGCTTCACTTTAATGTCCGAAGACATAGATAATTCGATTTCTATCTTGATATCACATGATACTATATCATCCTACGATGAGAAGGATTGTGAGAACAATTCTTGTTGGAGATATGGTTTAAGCCCATCAAAGAACCGATCGGTCGTACTTCATGGATTATAAACATAATCTGCAGCATGGATTTATATCTATGTAAAGTTATCCTCGTAGTTTGCAACATTCACATTCTTATTTCTCTATAGACTTAGAAATTTTATTTCCATATCAGCGTAATGTTAAAAACAAATTATTTTTCATAGAAAATATCTTTAAACTCCATCCATTAAATATTTGGTACTTCTTCATCTTGTTTTGTGTTTTAAATTAATAACCACCATTGATCTGTATCTCCTGAGATGTGAATAACTACCATGAAAAACATTTTTCTTTCACTACTCCCCAAAGCATGAAATATTTTATCTAATGATATTACCCATTTCATATCTACAAATGGGTTTTTAGTCCAATAGATTGATAGTGATGGTAGACTCATGATGTGGTCTAACATTGGTCCTCCTTGTTGTGGATCTGGGCGCTCCATACGGGTATGGTTAATAATCATAACCAGAGTGAGTTGTCATTGTATGGTTATAACCTATTCATCATCAATTGCATCAACATCTCCACAATGATTATGTTTAGTATGAGGGACGACTCTACATGGATTAAGTTCAACGATACAGTTTCCATTAATTTTAATTAGGCTCCAATATTAAATAATGGAATATAACACATTTGTTTATGAATCGAAATGCATAATTCTAAACTTGTAAAATACTTAATATAAATTTACCAGTTTATCCATATAATCTATAATCAAAAGAAGGTTTTCATTGGAGATGTATATAATCATAAATCCTTTAAAATGCTATGTAATTTTTTTTAATTTATTTTAATCATTTCTCATAGGATTGTCAAACCAGGTTTGCAATAAGGAATGTTTTCGTGTATCATGATACCCTGATTCAATCCTGAAACTCCTTGTTAGTGTTTTCCCTCCAAGGTACATCTGTTTCAGAACCACATCCAATTGTAGTATCTAGAAAGGGATGTTTTTCTTGAAAAACCAACATATTATCTATAATAACAAAATTTTGGAGGTTCATCTAAAATAATCGTCAATGTTTATCTTTGGGTAATGTTCTCTAGTGAGAGTTTTTCTAAATATAGTTCCAAATATTTTCAATATTCTACCTCTAATAACAAATGTAATGTTGCGAACCTAGTTACATAGAGTCGGTATATTATTACATAAATTTGGCATGATCACATAATATCATATCACGGAAAACCTATATTTTTTATAGCCTTGGATGTTCTAGATACATAAATAAGTTTTACATTACATAATGATATAATGAATGAACATTGTATCTCCGTAGAACACACTCATATACTTTATCTTATCCCTACTGGTCATTCCTAATATAATTATTCACATCCTGGAGAAAATATAACATTAAAAAGGGGTGAGCTCATATTCTTAGTAAAGATAACAATAGAGTGGAAACTTTCATAAATAAGAATTAACAATTAATGATGGAATGAATATTGTCAGACATCGTAACCACATAGTCAAGGCCTAATTTCAAGACAACAAATAAAAAAAATTTCAAGGCCTTCTTCCATGAAAAAAAATCTTATGAGACATACCAATGCATCGAGGTGCTATAGCGGGCCTTTCCGTCACTTACTAAGTCCAATGTGATTCTCATTAGAAAAAGGTTGAATGAAAAATTAATTATTTATATTAAAAAAATTTATGATAATTTTCTATACATTAACCATAAAATATTAATTTTATGAAAATAGAAAGTCCACAAAAAAAATATCACAAAAACATCAATAAAATAGCGGAGATTTTATCATAAAAAATCATCATTAAACAAGCATAAAATCCAACAAAGGAGGATGGAATGGGTGAAAACAAAACAATTTGAGAGAAATGTATCTTAAAATTATGAAATCATTTAAGAGTCATGTAATTATAAAATAAAACATTTATTTTGAAAATATTATTATCATCTTGTAATGGATGGTTTGAAGGTGTTACAATAGAAGAAAATAGATTCCCCTACCATATTTGTTTAAAAAACATTATTTCCATAATTGTTTGAAAAATTTATAAAGTACCTTTCTTGAAAAGTTAAGAAAAAATTAATTTCAAAACATTTTATAAAAATTAAAACAATTGGTTTTAATTAATTCAACCCATATAGTAGGGAATAGTAAAAATATAGAAATATATTTTTAGGAAACACATATGTGGATGATAAAAATGTCCGTCTAGATACTAATGTACAAACAACCTCGAATAATATAGAGATTTGGAAATTAACCATTACCTTGTACTTTTCCTTAGTATATGATAAGTTAAACTCATATATAATGATTAAATAATTGTTTTTAAATTATAAAAGAACAACATAAAAAATTATAATATCATATATCTATATATACCTCTAATATTTCGTTGTTAATAATATTTTTGAAGTATCATTACTTCCGGTGTAAACTAATTCATTTTACTTTATTTGTTTTGTTATGTAAGTCGTGTTTCTAATTGATAGGATGAATTTGATTCATATCCCGAATGATATTACTTACATAAAAAATATTATTAAAAATCAAATGAAAATTATTATTTAATGGTTATGATAGGGAACAATATCTCATCACGTCATAGAGATAGTAATTAGTACATACGCACAAGCAACAATATCATTCTATTTATGGAGAAATCATCTGAAATTTAGATGGTATGTTATATATAAAGAATCCTTATAATTATATATTTATTATTTACCTAAATTATTCTAAATATTATACTCATCCAAATAATGAAGTATTTAATAACAAACTACAACATGATGTGGAGACGATATGCCATATGTATGCACGTAGGGTGACTTTGTCATTCATAGGATGGATACAATAATGAATATGGTTTTACCATATTTATAAAAACATCTCATCATGTATTAGGTTTTATGGTTATTATTATGTATGGAAACAACAAATAAAGAGGAAGTGGAAGAAAAAAAAGAACGTTGAAATAGGTGATGAAATAATTATCTATTCTCCAGGTTCATCCTTTTGATTTGAACAATATGGGATTCATAGGATGTATTTATGATAAATATAAGTCCACTAGGATGATGTGAGAATTGTTTTGAGGATATTTGAGTAGGTTTTGGAAAATCTGATTGGTTTTGGAGGTGTGAATTTAATAGAAGGGGATGTACCCTTCAATAAGAGCGGTGATGGGCACTTTAGGAAAAGATTGAAATAATATTTTATTACAAAATTATATTTGTTTTATAATAGCTCCAAATTTATTAATTTAGACTATATGGTGGGGATGGGTCCAAATATTCTCAACCAATAGGTTTTAGAGAATTTTAGGTCATTATATTAACCTTATCATTTTTATTTAACCCATAGTTAAATAGTTTAACATTTACCATGTCTTCTTGTATTTTTATATTACATTTATAATAAACGTACTATAAAATCCCATGAGATAATAAATTGGTTAAATAATAAAATATCAAACATTATCTATGTTCTTTAGACATATATTATATTTTAGGGATATTATATCATTTAATGAAATAGTATTTTCTTTAAAAAGTCATTTATGTAAACTTTGACAATATTTAGTATTTGGTTTTTTTGAAAGTCATCACAACATGATTACTTCAAAACAAAAATATTGAGTAAACCCTATCATACCATATTCAACTAGAATGTTCTTGGATGGCATTAAAACGTTGAAAATATAATTATTTTAATGTTTATAATATAATTTATTGTATTATTTTATTAACAAGGATAATAATGCATCATTATTGTGTCACAAATAAATATATTTTTTTTATTTCAGAAAAATATAAATAAAATACATTAATATAGTAAATAGTTATATGTTACTAATGAATATTTATAGTATAAACATATCACTTATACATCCCCTTTAAAAATTTCTTTACTAAAATATATATGTTTATGTTAAATTTTTCTTAATATCAAATTAATTTTTATAAAGTTACATTTTCACATACAATTTGCTCTATGGTGTCTCATAATCGACCAAAGGATGCACGTGGTCTGAAATGTATCATATAATCAGGTTTAAACACTTGTTAGTATAATTTAATATTAATATAATAATATTTTTTTTACCATAATTTACCAAATTTACCCTTTAACATTGTTAAATAAAATATTAACTGAGGTTACTATTAAAAATACATAAAAATAAAGTATACAATTTAAAAAACATGTAAATTGTGATTATAAATATGGAATCCAATTTTTCAAAATGAAAACACTGAAGTTGATGTGATTTATTTTATATTAAAATCTATTTTCAAAACCAAAAAGGTGGTTTTTTATAAAATAAAAACCATCAAATGATTTAGATGTGTTCATGGACATCATGAATGTGAAATTACATCCAATGACCTATATTTTATTAAATTATACAAAAAATTATATTTATACTTTAAAAAAACTCAAATGTATAAATTATCACAATAAATTATTTCAATTAAATATGTTTTTTTAATTAAAATTTAGTATTTTTAACTTTTCATCAAAATATGAAAGTTATCAAGAAAGTACTATAAATCCACTCTAAGCTTATTTTAATATTAAGAAACCAAAAAATAAGTCTATTTTTAAAATTTAAATTTATAAAATAACAAAATTTTTGTATTACTATTCATAACTGCATTGTAAATGTCTAGTTTGATTGGTTTTGGTGTGCTAGAACTCGAAGATACATACATCGCAATATATTATATTATTCAAAGAGAAGCGTATCATTGAAGCATGGGGTCTTACATTAAAAATCCCCTAATATGATCATAGAAACCTTGTTTTTGGGGAAATCCAACATACTAAGATATTTGGTGAAAACCTTAGGAGGTTACTTGAAGAGGATGTATCATTCTTCAATGAAAATTTTGGTTTTATATCATTCTCAACCATAATTAAATACTATTAAACTATGATGATATAACAATGTAAACATTATCCATATATTTATATGATCTATTGATTATGGAATGAACTATGTCCCTCTCCACTTTAATAAAATTGATTACAAAAGAATCATTCGTGTGTATGTTGGACGACCACGATATAAACCTATGTGATTCATTTTTCTATTAAGACCACTAACATTTGAAATTTATATGTTTATTAATTATTTATATATGTATATTCATTATTTATAAAATATTAAAAACTATGGTATAAGGACTCGGCCTTAAACATTACTTATTATTGAATTAAATGAATAATTCACATTAAGGATCTTTTCAGGTTTTGGCTTTTAGAGAATTAGCACATAACTATTACATATCAAAGATTAAAAAGTAGACACATCTACTCAGCTTCCATTTTTTTCACAAAATAAAAACTCTTTAACAAAAGAGTCATCTCTAGTTCCTTGTTTTAGACAACCTGACATTTCATTGATCCTATCCTTGAACCTATTCATCTTTAGGTCCTATGAAAAAAAAAATCAAAAAAACATTGGATGAGCATAAAAATCTCAGTAAGGGTTATAACAATATGGAAAGAAAACATCAGTCCATGTATACATAATAATCAATGAAATCATACATTACTCATAAAACATAAGCACATTAACATACCTCATGAAATCATAAGATTTATGAATAACTCATAGAAATCATAAGACTTAATGTTAACTTGAGGCATTCATAAAATTCTTACGTAGAGAGTAACCCTCATGGTTACGTTTGGAATAACCATCATAGTGTGTTCCCTAAATATCTTCGGAGAAACCTTAGCGTTTAACCCCATCGCGTTACCCAATACATTGGAGAGCTATATCGCGCTCACTCGCCCTTAGTTTATCAGGGAACCACCCGTATTAATAAACATTTCCCAAGAAACATAACATAATCATAGAACATAACTTATTCAAAAAAGAAAGATAACATTCCAACATTTTAATAGTAATATAACATTTTAAGATATTGAAATAATTAATCTATTCTAAAAACCATTTTCAAAACCATTTAAAAGATTTAATAAAGAGATTTTTGAATAAATGTGTCCCATACCACTTTGAAGATTTTAGCATTTTAAACCATTAATATCCATATAAATAAATCCTTAAAACCATTTTTAAAACATGGATATTAATGAGAAATATTTATAAGAATAAATCATTAAAACATTTAAAATGATATTTTAGTTAAATTGTTTTTAACAAAATGAGAGACACTTGAATACAATAATTGAGGAATAACATTTAATAATAACTTTATAATACCATGAGAATTTAGGGATTCATGATATATTATTCCAAAGGACAGTATATACACCATATAAGAGTGAACTGGTGGATAACAACAATTAAGTCTCAATAGAAATGTAAAATGAGATGAAATCCATTATAAAGAAGGTATCCTTAAATTAAGGATAAATCAATCTCAAAATTAAGTGTGACAAATATAAATACACCCAATATAAGTGGATATTAAGTGTAAAACAATAAAACATCATTCACACATATTCAAATGATGACATATTCAATAACTACGTGTTGAACCCAAGAAATCGAAATTGGGATAAGAATTTCCCTTGGTAAAATTTGACAGCCTAACGGTGTCACATAAAATTTTAGAAAAAGAGTTGATGAGAGAGATAAAGGGTATCTCATCACTTGGACATACAATTTTTTGGAAATAAAGATATATAATAACATATCACCACATAATAATATGAAAATTAAAAGACATAACAAAAGATGTCTTTTAAAAGAGGAGGGTGAGTGGTTTCCTTACCGATTTAGGTATCTTTCGAAACGTGCACACCATGGATGAAGGGTCACATAGTGAAGATTTCAATACCCATAAATGATATTATGCAACACAAAGTTTATAATAATGTGCATTACATACACCACTCAATGGAAATAGTGGCAAACATAGAATAAATGTCCCGGGAATAAAAGTGAGATGAAAAATCCCTTACGAAAACTCGACAGCCTAACGACGCCGCTTAAAACTGCCAAAAACTGGATTTATGAGATCAAATAGGGTCTCTCGTAATACAAACATAAAAATTACAGTATTATGAATATAAAATAACATCCCCAAAAATAATAAAGATTAGATTAAATGAAATGAGATAAAAGAGAGTATTTAAGAAGAAAGAGAGAGGTTGGATCCCTTACCTCATGTCTGAAAGGACTCGATCGTTATTTAATCTCCTGAATAATAAAATTTGGTCAATTTATAATTGCATAAGGACCTCCTTTAAATATTATTATTCAGTTCATATCACATATTATAATTTTATAATAATTGGTTAATAAAGTGATTTCATATCAGGTGTTTTTGTCGATGTTTGGTACATGAGTAAAAATTGAACTTGTTGGAAAAGAATTTTCCATGTAGTTATGGGTACATCATCAACAGAATAGTATTAATGTTTTAAATATCATATATATCTATTATATATTCATTTTATATTATTCCATAACATTTTGAGATAAAAAATTAAAAGCATTGTTCATGGAGACGGTAGGCCGTACGTACGCATGAACGCTACTTTAATTTTATTGTCATATTAATGGAATTAATGTTAAAAGAGAGACATATATATTATAATTCAAGAATTATATCCATAATTTAGATGTAATATATGAAATATATATCCATTATATATATGTACTTATCATAGAAAATAACATTTGGAGATTAGAAATGAAATGTACCGTTCATGGAGACGGTAAGCCGTATGTACGCATGAACACTACTTTCATTTCATTGGCACATTAATGGAATTAAAATAGATGATATATATATATATATATTATAATTCCAGTATAATATATATGTTATATATATCACATAAGTTCATTAAGTTCATTCTTTATAAATTCCATGTATTGCATAAACGAGTCACATCACTTGAGGGGGCGGTAGTCCACACTTCCTCAAATGAAATTATCGCATTTTCACAGAATGAAAAGCATAAAGATATTTATTAAATAGAAAATACAGAAGCATAGAGAGGAAATAAATATAATATATATCATAAATAAATATATTTACATAAAAATGGCCACCATGATAGGTGGTATGAGAAGATAGAACAATCATCGTTTCGTGAGGCAGTAATTCACCATCCACAGAAACAATATGTTCTTGAACCATTAGACAGATGTGTGTGTTGGTGTAGCTCTAATCCTCCTAATAAACAAATCATAGTATATTTAAGATACGTATATTTTTACAAAATAAGTAAATAAAATGATTTTATGGGGTTGGAGAAGAAAAATAATACAAAAGAACACTAGGGAAGACATTACCTTTAAATCGGGTTACTGTTTTTGATTTGAACTCAAAGACTTCCTTGTAAAGGATTATTTACAAAGTGAGGATTCTATGAGTAAGAGAGGGATGTGGAGAGACAAAATGGGCAGTGGTTGGCCGATCCAAAGGCTTGAGAGGTGTGGGTAAGGTGGTAATGTTGGGGGCCTTTTATAAGAGGAGAGGATGGGCACTCTTGGAAAGTAATAAAATATTACTTTATTATAAAATGATTTTGGGATTTTAAAGAGCCAAAAAGAATTTATTTCGAGGATAAGGTGATGAGGTTTCTAAATAAACCCATAAAATAGGTTTTTTTACAAGTTTAGGGCTTAGATTTTACATTGTCTTCTCATTTTATTTAAATCGTTAAATATTGAGGTAGTCGCTGCATCATCATGGTGTCATAAATAATTTAATTTATTTAGTGTCTAAAAATTATAAAACAATTATCATGATGATGGTAATATCTTTATCTTTCTAACTAATATTTATAGTAAAAAATATTACTTGTATAACCCCATGTAAAATTGTTTTAGTAAAACAACACATGTTTGTGACATTTTAATTTTAACTTTAAATAAAAATGTATTATTGTCATTTTCCTACCAAAGTGGCTCCATGGGGTCCCCAAGTTGACCCATGGATTTTTTTGGTCTTCCATGACACATCCAATAAGGGTTGGAAATGTGTCAAGGTCATTTGATATTATTAAAACATTATTTTTACCTTAAATTGCACTAATTACCTTTAATCGCGATTAATAAAACTTAAAAGTTACTATTCACTAAAAAATAATTTCAATCCCATTGAACCAAATTTTACATCCTAATGACAACCATGTATGTCATATTTTTAAAATTATAATCACAGAAGTGGTAAAGTTTCATTTAAATGAAAAATCAGTTTCATTAACTACCACTTAGTGGTTTCACTATTAATCAAAAATTGAGGTTTCTCAGAAAATTACCAAAAATTCACCCTAAGCTAACGTTGATATTGCGAGTTCAAAAATTATTTCCATTTTAAAAATTTCAAATCATATAAGTTGCATTATATAATTTAACAATCAATTCCCGCTATAAAAATAAATAGCATGTTTTTAAGAAACAATATCTATTAAAAGATGGACACCAGTTTATGTCCAATTTCAAAGTGAAATTAATTCCAATGACCACTATTGGATTAAATGGTACAAATATATTATAATTGTACTTTAAAACCAATTCAAAAGATAATATAATCATATAAATAAATTAGATTAAAACGAGGTTATGAATTAAAATACAACATTTTTCACTATTGATTAAAAAATGAACTTTATCGAAAGAAATAACAAAAATTTACACAATGTAAATTATGATGTCCCGATTCTAAAAAAGATTTATATTTGGTCCAATATAACATATGAAATTTTCATAAATTAGATTTAAAAAACATTCGCCATCAAATGGTGGTTAATCGACCTTTTAAAGAATATTAGAATATTTACACTTTAAAAATGGATTCATTCACATTTTAAGCCTATAACATTTATTGGATAAAAGTAAAAATATTTTAAATATATATAATAATTTTGTATTTTGTTCCATTCATTCCTTCCATTACAATGGCTAGGCATTAACTACCATTTAAAATAATATTATTTTATAATTAGAGTGCAATGTAAGATTCGCAAGAAACTCATTGTTGCGTATTGGGTACAGCATCGAGCATAACATCCTCTTTAAAGTAATATTAATATTTTATTCAAAAATATGGATAAATATGAAAATGTCATATTCTGTATTTTCCTAGGGTGTTACATTCTTCCCACCTTTTGGAAATTATGTCCTTGCAATTTTAAAATTGTGCTTGGAAACTTCATTGAAAATCTCTATCGGAACAAGAGTCATTAAAACTATCACTTTAAAATAAATAAAGAGAAGTAAAATGGTCACCCGAGTTAACCCATAAAAGGATTCCAAGTATGAAAATATCGATATGGAGGAGAAAAAAAGGTTCTTGTTCTGATGGAGGGTGATAGTAAACATGTCTAGGAGAAATTTAACCATGACAAAATCACACACTTGTGATGGGTTAAACGGTATTTGATTCCCCAGTAGGAAAAATTAACAGACAACATTTTTGTTTTAAGTTACTTTTCATTGATGAATTTATTGAAGATCTTAACTAAAACATAAGGAAACATACTTACTTGTCATATTGAATTTCAACTTTTACTAGATTTGATACATGAACTCATATTTTCCCAAAAAGGCAAGTATTTAGGATGACTTGTTCACATTAAGAGAGATATAATCAACTTCTAGACAATCACATAATCCACAAAAGAGAACTATATACTTCCAATGTCTTAACCAAAACTATAACCAAAAAGTTTAGTATGAGATCAGATAATACCCAAAAAGGATAATCCTTTATAAAAAAATCTATTCTTAATCTACAAAATTTGTCAAACAATACAAAAAGTTCAACAAGGACCATTCAATGAACATCTATCCATAAAATTCCTCAAAGTAATCAAAAAAAAGAATGAAACCAAAATCTCTGAAGGATTTAATCACATAGTATTCCAAGATAAACCTTAACATTTATCTCCAAATAACATCAGTTACTCTTAAAGTCTCATACTCAAAAGTAAATAGCCAAATCACATATCCCCCATGATAGGTTAATAATTTATATAGATAACCCAAAATCAAATTATTCTAGATTCATAAGATAATATAACTAAAAATAATTAGTCAATATAACTAGGGACTTAACGTAGTCCAGTGGTAGGTGATAAATACCAATCGCACATTGGATGTGTGTCTGATTCCCGTAGCTTCATCAGACGCGACAGGTTCTCACACGGTCTACGTGTTGCCCTTTTTCCAAAACCATATAATTCTTATAACATTCCCCAAAAAGCGAAAATATCATCAGAAATAACCATAACATAATTTAACCTAAAGTTTATCTCATTTCATTCATATTCCATCATAACATATAATAACTCATAATTACCTCAAATGTAAGGATCATATAAACCCTAATGGTTACCTTTATAATTATTACCTGAACATCCACATCGAGTTGGTTCTCTCATACATGATGCATTAGATAACTCACAAAAGTTCATGTGGTTGATCATGACTCCTGATAGTTGGTTTAGAATAACCACGAGATTTCTCATTGAATCTCCAATTTCATCTAGTCTCTTAATCAGAGAACCATAATAGTTTCCTTCAAACCCATTGTCACTTTGGTGCCTGCTAGATCCATCCATTTACTAAAACTAAAAATTTCAGTGTGAGTATATCAACAAAATCATCATGTACTAATGAGTAAGATAATCACTAAGATATACTTTATCATTCACTTTATCTAAAAACTATGACTCTTTCTAAAATCCTTACCATTATGGTAATGTCACTTATGCATAAAGAATACCCTAACCTCTAAAGTTATCTAAACCTCCCTCTGATACCAACTATACGGACCCTGCCTTAAACATTACTTATTATTGAATTAAATGAATAATTCACATTGAGGATCTTTTCAGGTTTATAGTTTTAGAGAATTAGGACATAACTATTACATCTCAAAGATTAAAAAGTAGACACATCTACTCAGCTTCCATTTTTTTCACAAATTAAAAACTCTTTAACAAAAGATTCATCTCTAGTTCCTTGTTTTATGCAGCCTGACATTTCTATGATCCCATACTTGACCCTATTAAACTTTATGTCCTGTGAAAAAACATTTCAAAAAACATGGTATGAGCATAAAAAGATCAATCAGGGTTATAACAATACGGAAAGAAAACATTAGTCCATGTATACATAAGAATCAATGAAATCATATATTACTCATAAAACATATGCACATAACATACCTCATGGAATCATAAGATTTATGAATAACTCATAGAAATCATAATACATAAAGGTAACTGGAGGCATTCATAACATTCTTACGTAGTTAATAACCCTCATAGTTATGTTTGGAATACCCATCACATTATATTCCCAAAATCTCTTCGGAGAAACCTTAGCATTTAACCCCTTTCGCGTTACCCAATGCATTGCAGAGGTATATCGGGCTCACTCACCCTTAGTTTATCACGGAACCACCCATATTCATAAAAAATTCCCAAGAACCATAAGATAATCATTGAAAGTAACTTATGCACAAAATAAAGATAACATTCCCACATTGTAATAACAATATAACATTTTAAGATATAGAAATAATGAATACATTCTAATAACCCTTTTCAAAACCATTTAAAACATTTAATAAATATATTTTTTAATCAAAGTGTCCCATACCATTTTGAAGATTTTAACATTTAAAACAATTAATATCCATATAAATAAATCTTTAAAACCATTTTGAAAACATAGATATTAATAATAAATATTTATAAGAATAAATCATTAAAACATTTAAAATGATATTTTAGTTAAAATGTTTTTAACAAAATGAGAGACACTTGAATACAATAATTGAGGAATAAAATTTAATCAGAACGTTATAATATCTTGATAATAGAGGGATTCATGATATAATATCCCAAAGTATAGTATATACATCATATAAGAGTGAACAGGTTCATAACAACAATGAAGTCTCAATAGAAATGTTAAATGAGATGAAATCCATTATAAAGAAGGTATCCTTAAATTAAGGATAAATCAATCTCATAATTATGTGTGACAAAATATATATACACCCAATATAGGATGATATTATGTGTAAAACAATAAAAGGCCATTCACATGTATTCAAAGGATGACATATTCAATAACTGCTTGTTGAACCCAAAAAAAAATCTAAATTTGGTTAAGAAGTTTCCTTGGTAAAATTCGACAGTCTAAACGCGTCACATAAAATTTTTGAAAAAGAGTTACTGAGATAGATAAAGGGTATCTCAACACATGGACATAAAATTTACGAAAATAAGGATATATAAGAACATATCCCCACATAATAAGATGTAAATTAAAAGATATAACAAAAGAAGTCTTTTAAATGAGGAGGGTGAAAGGTTTCCTTATCGATTTGGGTAACTTTCGAAATGTACACCCCATAGATGAAGGGTCACACAATGAAGATGTAAATACCCATAAATGATATTATTCTACACAAAGTGTATATAAATTTGCATTACATACACAACTCAAATGAAATAGTGGCAAATGTAAATAAATGTCACGGGTATAAATGTGAGATGAAAAATCCCTTACGAAAACTCGGCAGCCTAACGACGCCACTTAAAACTTCCAAAAACTGGATTTATGAGATCAAATAGGGTCTCTCATAATAAGAACATAAAAGGTACATTATGAGGAATATAAAATAAAATCCCCAAACATAAGAAAGATGATCTTAAAAGAAAGGACATAAAAGAGAGTACTTAAAAAGAAAGAGAGAGGTTGGATCCCTTACCTCATGTCCGACATGACTCAATCGTTCTTTAATCTCCTGAATAATAAAATTTGGTCAATTTATAACTTATTAAGGACCTCCTTTAAATATTATTATTTATTTGATATCACATATTATAATTTTATAATAATTGGTTAATAAAGTGAGTTCATATCAGATTTTTTTGTCGATGTTTGTTACATGAGTAAAAATTGAACTTGTTGTAAAAGAAATTCACATATAGTTATAAGTACATCATCTCCAGAATAGTATTAATGTTTTAAATATCATATATATCCAGTATATATTCATTTTATACTATTCCATAACATTAGGAGATAAAAAATTAAAAACATCGTTCATGGAGACGGTAGGCCGTACGTACGCATGAACGCTACTTTAATTTTTTTTCTCATATTAATGGAATTAAAGTTAAAAGAGAGACATATATATTATAATTACAGAATCATATCCATCATTTAGATGTAATATATGACATATATATCCATTATATATATGTACATATAATAGTACATAACATTTGTAGATAATAAATAAAATGTACCGTTCATAGAGACGGTAAGCCGTACGTACGCATGAACGCTACTTTCATTTCTTTGGAACATTAATTAAATTAAAATAGATGATATATATATATATTATAATTCCATTAAAATATATATGTTATATATATTACCTATGTTTATCAATTTCATTCTTTATACATTCCATGTATTGCATGAACGAGTCACATCAATTGAGGGGGCGGTAGTCCACACTTCCTCAAATGAAATTATCGCATTTGCACAACATGTAAAGCATAAAGGTATGTATTAAATATAAAATACAGAAGCATAGAGAGGAAATTATTATAATATATATCATAAATAAATATAGTTACATCATAATGGCCAACATGAGAGGTGGTATGAGAAGATAGAACAATCATCGTTTCGTGAGGCAGTAATTCTCCATCCACGGAAACAGTATGTTCTTTAACCATTAGACGAAGGTGTGTGTTAGTGTAGCTAGAATCCTCCTCATAACAACATCCTAGTATATTTAAGATACTTGTTTTGTTACAAAAGAAACAAATAAAAACAGTTTATGGGGTTGGAGAAGCAAAATAAAACAAAAGAACACTAGGGAAGACATTACCTTTAAATCGGGTTACTCTTTTTGATTTGAGCTCAATGGCTTCCTTGGAAAGGATTATACTCAAAGTGAGGTTTCTGGGAGTATAAGAGGGATGTGGAGAGGCAAAATGGTCAGGGTTTGGCTGAGACAAAGTATTGATAGGTGTGGGTAAGGTGGTAGAGGTGGGGGCCTTTTATAAGAGGAGAGGAGGGCACTCTTCGAAAGTTATAAAATATAACTATATTATAAAATGATTTTCGGATTTTAATGGTCCCAAAAGGAGATATTTCGAGTATAAGGTGATAAGGATTCTAAATAAACCCATCCAATAGGTTTTTGACAAGTTTAGGTATTATATTTTACATTATCTTTTCATTTTATTTAAATCGTTAAATAATGAGGTAGTCGCTGCATCATCATGGTTTCATAAATAATTTAATTTATTTAGTGTTTAAAAATTATAAAAAAATATCATGATGTAGGAAATATTATTATAATTATAATTAATATTTATAGTCATAAATATAGATTGTATCAACCCATGTTAAATTTTTTTTAGTAAAACAACACGTGTTTGTGTCATTTTAATTTTAACTTTAAATAAAAAGTTATTATTGTCATTTTCCTACCAAAGTGGCTCCATGGGGTCCCCACGTTGTCCCATGGATTGTATTTCACGGCCATGACTCATCCAATAATGGTAGGACATGTTTCAAGGTAATTAAATATTATTAAAACATTATTTTTACCTTAAATTGCACTAATTACCATTAATCGCGATTAATAAAACATAAAAGTTACTATTCACCAAAAAATTATTTTAATCCCATTGAACCACATTTTACATCCGAATGAAAAAAATGTGTGTCAGATTTTTGAAATTCAAATCAAAGAAGTTGTAAAGTTTCATTTAAATGAAAAATTCGTTTCTTTAACTACCACTTAGTGGTTTCACTATTCATCAAAAATTGCGGTTTTTCAGAAAAATAACAAAAATTCACCCTAAGATATATTTGATATTTAGAATTCAAAAATGATGTCCATTTTATAAATTTCAAAACATATAAGTTTATTTAATTAATTTAATAATAAATTCCCGTTGTCAAAACAAATAGCGTCTTTTTAAGAAAACAATATCTATTAAAAGATGGACACTAGTTTAAGTCCAATTTCAATGTGAAATTAATTTCAATGACCACTATTGGATTAAATGGTAAAAATATATTATAATTTGACTTTAAAACAAATTCAGAAGATAATATAATCATATAAATAAATTAGATTAAAAAGAGGTTTTGAATTAAAATACAGCAGTTTTCACTATTCATTAAAAAAACGAAGTTTATAGAAAAAATACCAAAACATTACACAATGTAAATTCTAATGTCCCGATTTTAAAGAAGAATTTTATTTGGTCCAATATAACATATGAAATTTTCAAAAAGTGGATTTAAAAAGCGTTCTCGATCAAAAGGTGGTTAATCGACCTTTTAAAGAATATTACAATATTTACGCTTTAAAATTGGATTCATTCACATTTTAAGCCTCTAACATTTATTGGATAAAAGTAAAAATATTTGACAAACATAAATAATCATTTTGTAGTTAGTTCCGTTCATTCCTACCATTACAACTTCTATGCGTTAACTACCATTTAGAATAATATTATTTTATATTTAGAGTGCAATGTAAGATTCCCAAGAAACTCGTTGTTGTGTATTGGGTACTCCATCGATCATAGCATCCCCATTAAAGTGATATTAATATTGTATTCAAAAATATGGATAAATATGAAAATTTCATATTCTTTATTTACATGGGGTGTTACATATGGAGTCAGTATGATGTATATTAAGTTGTTTATTTCCATTCTATAGGAGATACAATAGCATCCAATTATTGTACATTAGGCTTCCATCTCACATAGCGTGGTGATTCATTTTTCACTAATGGTTTACATAGAATATAATAAATTTAAATATATGTGATATACCCAAACAAATTATGATATAATTTACATATTTATCACTATGTATTGATAATATATTGATTTATTTTTTATCCATTCAAACATCGAATGATGATAAGGTCGTGTGTGTACATGTTCACTACCAACATCACAGAGTGAAATGTCTCAATTTTTATACCCAAATCACATTACTGATATGTATATTAATTATTAATTAAAAAATATGGTATATATGATATTATAAAAATTATATAAATAAAATATATTACCTACCATGTTTCTATATGTTTCATTGAAAAATGGAATAGTTAATCTTCGATAAATACGACTTACCATCATTGTGATTGTATCATACTACTACAGTCAAAATCATATTTCATGATTGGTATAATAGTTATAATTATTTAATAAATATTATAATTATGTCATTATTAGTATTCTTAAAATAATTTAACCATGATAAATTTATGAATACTGAAAATAACAGATAAAAATATATACCGAAATGAATGTGGTTATTACCTAAAAATTTAATTTTATATATATATATTAATAAATATGTAAATAAGGTCATCGGTAAATCATATATGGTTTCATATATATAAATATATTTATATATATATATATTTAAGAATATTTTTTTAATTAAACTTATAATTATTTTATAGGAGGATCAATTTTCTGAAAAGGATGTCAAGACATAAGATAAAAGATTTTTTTGTCTAATTTTTTTTTGGGGAGGAATATTAAATATTACATTATTTTTATTTTTATTTTTTGTTTATATAATTCCACTTTTATATGTTATGTTATTAATATATTTATTTTATTTATTATTATGGAATATGATGATGATTAATAATAAATATTTAAGGGATATTCATTAAACAATTAATTTCTAGGAAACAATTGGAATATTAACCGCATGCTGGATTTTATAAGCTGTATATAATGATCATGAATATATTTTATTATTAATGATTGGAAAAATAGTGGAATTTGGATTCATTTTTATGTATTCCACTTTCATGGGGGTAATGATAGAAAAGATAACATATTGTTAAGGTATTTTGCCTCAATTTTTCTACTATGAGACATGCGATTATGTTATGAAACTATCATCTTTTACATGGTGTATATAAACCTTCATTGATATGTAATTTGTTTAACTTAAATAACCTCATGATATTTTATATTTCATTTAATAATGATACTTTATGGAACTTACATTTCAATTTTAACAATATGGTAATTTTTTATGTTATAATCTCACCATTTATCAAGATCATATAATATTATTTTATATATGTTGAAATATTAAGATCCATATAAAAAACTATTGACATTTATTCTTCACTATTTATTTTACAAAGATACATGTTTTCCAATTATTTTCCACTATTTCTGTACTAAATATTTCAAAAAGAATATTTTTGAAAAAAATAATATATTTTGTCTTTAAAACACTATCTTAAATAACAATGTTTTGTAAAAATGTTTTCAAAATGATTTTTAATACACATCATTAGACTTTTAAAGACATTTTTACCAAGGTCTTAATTTTTTTAAAATGTTATTAAAGTAATATTCATGTCATTTTCAAGAAAAATCCTATTTTGATTCAACCTCAAATGTGAATAGAATTGTTTAAACATGTACTATATGAACATAAGTTCGTCCATAATTACCAATATATTCATTGAAACATATTTATATTATTTTAATATTATTATCATTAAATATTAATTTCACAATATTCAATTATTTATAATGTGTTTTTTAATTTTAAAATTTTATTCTTCATCACATTAATATTTCAAATGATCCTACAAAATAATTATATATCTAAGATGAAAAACATAAATGTCAAATATTATTTTAGGGAGTTACGATACTAGGATATTATTCTTATTTTTTACTAATGAAATTTTTTTTTGATGAAATTTGGTTTATAAAAATTCATATCTTCAATGAGTTACAGAATGATGGTATTCTTATGAAACCTAATTTTTTTTATATGTTATTCAAGGATGAAATTGGTAAATGATTATAAAACCTACGATTTTTATACTGTTATATATATGATGAAATATAGATGAAACCCATTTTCCATTAATGAAATATGATATGAAGAATAACTTATGTTCATAGAGAACACATATGTAATATTTTAATTATGTTCCAGGTGGGACCAATATATCCCACCAATATAATTAGTAATAGTTGTTGTTATTTAATATGTTATCATGTTTCAATCATTAATGTATTTCACTATCATTACATATTTTCTTCATTAAATGTGTGAATTTTTTGACTCCCAACGATGGAGATTGTTTTCATGGGAATATAATCAAATGTACAAGAAGATTTGTTTTTTTTTTGAATTAAAGGAGTCTAAATATAATTGTTTAAGGCATTTGTGGGGTTATACATATGTTTGAAGAATTCATAGAGTGGGTTTGTGTTTTTATGTTAGAATCGGTATTTTTTGTTGACTATTATGAATTTAAGTGATGTGTAATGGGAGTATACGACATATAATGTTCTCAACAATCATGTCATGAAAGTGGTTCGCAGTGAGAATGATTACAGGTGGTGTAATTATTAGATGTTGTATAAGGATAAAATACTAGTTATTTATAAAATTATATTGGTTTCTCACCGTATATGATCTACATGGATGAAATATTGTGTAATAATACTATGTTTATCTTTTATAGATCTCCATGGATGAATATTATTTCATTCTTTTGTATCCCACTTCTTTCAAGACTTATAATACTCAACATTAATTTTTGAACCTCTCGTTCTTCCTAAATCATTTTTTCTTCATTTGATCTTTAGGGTTTTGTGTTGTTTCTCACTAGGCATGTAAACATTAATTCTTATATATTCTATTCAATTCTTTTAGTGTCATATAATTTGGTTATTGGATTGGTTGACCCATGTTTATGATTCATTTGATTCATTTATGGATGTATTTTGTGATACAATTCTCGGTTTGATCCTCTATTTGTTCTGATGTGGTGGATTATCATTCATGATAAATTTTTTGACTTTAACAGTTCATCAACCAATTCATGTAATTGAAATATGTTATAATATGTATAGATTAATTATAGGGCCTTATTTTCCATTGGAATTTTCATTATGGTAGGTGGATATCATTGATGTCATGTGTGAACCAAGTATTGAGGTAGTTGGTTCGATCATTAGCATGTCTTTCGGATCAACCTTACTCAGGGTTGGATTAAATTTTATTACAAATGAAATTGAATAACTGATTTATTTTTCATGTGGAATTATAAATTTTTATAAAATATTTATTTCCCCTAGTTTTGGTAAATTAAACGTTTCATAAATACATTTTATAGTGGATTATTTAAATGATTTTTTATACATTGTTTGATGAAATGGTTTTGATGATATTATTTAGAAAATAGAGAAAATGGGAAGACATGGGTACTTAGTTGTAAGGTGTATTAATATGAATCATTCATTTGGGGTGGGGCGAGGTTTCTCATGTAGATTTCCTCTTCTCCTTATTCATGTTGTTCCAGAGACATGAATGAATTTTTAGGGGGTTTTCTTTTTGGGGTCTTCCAATATACTCAAGATTAAATGAATATGTATAAAGAATTTTTTTTCATGATTATATATGGTAGGTATAAAGGGTATTATATATCATTACCTACTATGATCCTTTGCATGATGTAACAAATTCCATTGATTGTATGATTATTTCATTATTCCGTTGATTTGATATGATATATGATTCCAAATTTGATTTTATTTGATATATGATCTAGATATATATGTATATAAAATGATTTATAACTAATATACCATCTTTATATGTAAATTTAGAGAACTGGTAAATTAAAAAAATTCAATGATTTTGATATATATTTTTTAAGTTGTATATAGTTGATTTCATTCATTAATGTTTAGCATACTTGTGTTATTTTAAATAGAGTAGTTAGGGAACACATGGGTGGGACCCTAATTTCCTATTACCTCACACCCCAATCACTCATTTAGTGGATCATACACCACGTTATATCTCTCAATGTAGGGAAAGGAAAGGCAATATTGTGAGGCGGTGCATTCATTTTTCAAATGGATTTGAGTTGTTGGTGATGAGATTGTTGGAGTCATCCCACACCATCACATAAAGACCGTTGATGTAGTTGTTTTAGTTTTTTCATCCAACAAATAAATTTTCGTATATTGGATATTGTTTTTATACCTATTCAATAGTATTTATTCCACTATTCCTTATTGGATCTAGAATTTATTTATCTTCTATAGACATTAAATTATATTTGTATAAATTCCATGTTGTTTAATAATATAGGAGAGATAATTCCCTCAAGATATTATGTGATACCCTTGTACTAGTCAATATCTTATTGGAATTATGAATTCCCATTAGGTATGTGATGGATTTTTTCAGGTTCTGTGTTTAGAGGGCTAAACATGTTAGTTCAGTAATAAATGGTTTTTGATACATTTTTACCTCAACAGTAAATTACATATAAGGTTTAGTAGAACATATATAATTTTTTTTGTTATGATATGAAACTTCTAGTTTGTTAACAACAATCACATTTCCTGAAAAGGATTATTTAACTATGGGATGTGTGTTTCTAATTTTGAGTTTTGTTCTTAATTTTAGTTTTATCGGGTTTCTAGATTTATTTGATCTTATTATGTTTCTAATTATTTATTATATTTTAGATTGATATAAAATTCCTCAGATATGTCTTTCATATAATTCACATGATGAGGTAAAAAATTCTTCTGAATAGAGTCGACCCATTGATCATAGTTTTTCCATGGTTATCATGTGTCCATTTCATGATGTCTAGTACAATGTATATAAATCTATAATGTATTTGTTGAGGTACAAATAGGGATTATAGGATAATTATATAGATTATAAGAATAATTTCATTAGAATACACTATCCATTACAGGTATGAATGAACTCAATTGGTGTAGTATTGCATGAAAATATTGATAATAATTTGGATGTCATAGATACACATTAGAGTATCAAAGTGATGTGTGAAGGCTTTAGATATGAGGGTCTTGATAATTATTAGTGAGATTACATGGTATGAAAGGATATATATGTGGGATTGTACTATTTGTGTTTTAAGACTCTCTTCTTCAATTATTTATTTTAGTTTTCATATATTGTTCCTTTTAAACCATAGATTGTAAATAAGTACCTCATAAAAGATTTGATTAAACTTATGGGTTTTTTAAAAGATAAAATATTAAAGGTATTTAGGCAGGCTTATTCAACTGATACAGTGATTATAGATTGGTATATAATGGAATATATGAATATGTAAGGAATTGATATATATTATACCTCTTCTCCTCCACATAGTGCCAATATAAGTGTCATTCTAGGGATGAAGAGGATGTAGAATGACCATCAGATGATTATTGGTGGTAGTTCTCAGTGGTATAATGAAACCACCTATTAATGTGTGATGTGTAATTATGACTTTTTATTAATGTTGAATGGTAAGACATACATGATTTTCTTTCCTTTTATTTGAAAATATTTTCATCAGTTGTGGACATTATGATCATTTCATCATTTCTATTAGGACGTTTCTACACTTAGATATAGTTACTGATTGTCAGTCCCATAGGCTACTATGTAATAGTTTGACTCATTTAATAATATAAGAAACCTCAAATATTCCCCATGAGTGATAAAAAAAACATGTATTTGATGTGTTTCTAGTGAAGGTTGATCTTGGTTCTGTGAGAGTGTGAGGTTTCACACTTACCACATCCTCATAATCGATTTATTTATTTCATACAGGTGGTTTCAAAATGTTTATATGTATAAATTTTATTAATATGACTAGACTTCCAACATATATCTTTTTATTCATATAGAGATATGGGCACACCTCTTTGAAAATGGAATTATTAGGGGTTTCATTTTATTTTTTCACCACCAATAGATACAAAAATGTTAGCTTGGAATTTTATTATTCATGATCAGGATATATTTAACATCATTTTTGGGATGGATTTTATTATTTCTCATCCGACTAAGGGTGATTATATTAATTTCTTTTTTGAAATTAAAATGTCTGATGGTATATCATGGGATTTTTAAGGAGAGTTCAATATAAGGTCATGTCATGAATGAAATGATATCTATGTTTAAATAGTTTGTTGTCTAATGTGGTGGTTTTTTATTCATTATGATTCTTTGGTTATAGATATTTTTAAATTTTAATTGGAAATAAAAAAAAATCCAAGAATATTTCACCATATTTCATCCAAAGAGGGAGTTGATACATTATATTGAAATGGTCCCATTTATAGAGTTTATTTTTATACATACATATGGTATCCCACTAGCAAATCATAAATATCTCAATTTTCAGTTAGAAGATCAGATTGAATATTCTATTTTTCGATATAGTTTTCTCACATTTGATTTTCTTGTCCCATCTACAGAGAGGGAATATGATTCTATATGATTAAAAGAAAAATATGATAATTTGAACGTAAATATGGTTAAAAAAGTATAATTTTCCACATTTGGATTTTTTTGTTCTGTTAAATAGAGAAATGATCTTTTCAACGATTATTCATCGATCAAGTTATCGTCAGCTCTGAGATTAGGAGTCCGATATACCAAATGTATTATTCAATATGATCATTTGAAATTAAAAATATCTTGTGATATCATTTAGTCATATGAATTTTCTTTCATTTGTAATGGATTTAATAAATCAGATATTCCATCTGTATCACAACACGTCTATGGTATTGTTTATCAATGATAATTGGGATTATTTAACAACCAGGAATGATCATGACACAAGATTGGGTATGGTTCTTGAAATATTGATTAGTCTCTAATTTTTTTAATGAATTCAAATTATAATTTATGAATCCAAGAAGTGATGTAATTAGGGTAGCTGATTTATGTTATATTATTAAAAATTGAACCTGATAAAGAAAAATGTTTTTTTTAAATAACTATATAATGTATTTTATATTTGGATATTAATTCGAAATGTGTTATATAATTGATGGTCCATCATGGATTTTTCAAAAGTGGTTTCATTATTGAATAATCATACAAAATATATAGCTTTACTTATATTGGTTGAAGTATTTTAGTATTCCTTTAAAAAGCTCAAAATAATTCTAATATCAGAATCTATTACAATACTACCTAATCCAGATAAAGGGATTATTGTTTTATATGATGCTTCGATAATTTCATTGGTTTATATGAGTATGTATTATAATCATGTTGTACCTTATAGATATCTTCAACATTATCTATAGGATAACAATTTCTGCACTTTTGATTTAGTTATTTTAATAGTTTAACATGTTCTTTTAGTTTGGCTATACTATTATTCTAGGTAGAGGATAAAATTAATTTCTAAACATAATTTTTGTACCAATATGTTTTCTTAGAAATACATGACTCTCAAAAAAACGTGATGTTTGGAATAACTTAAATAATTTGACATTGACATATCAAATATCTTAGGAACAGGTAGTGATGTTGTAGAATATTTTTGTTGGAATGTTCCATCACAATATATTTTGGAATCTTATGAGGAGTGATACTTATTGGGATTTTTGATCATTTATACCTAAAATATTAGGAATATGTCTCTCGTATTGTCTAGAGTAGTGTTTAGTAATAATCATCTCTTCATGAATCTATTCATTGGATTTACAATCAGTGTGATGATTTAAAAATAATTTTAATAACCCCATATTGTGGGGATACCCTTTTTAGTTGGCCTCCCTCAACCGAATATTTTCCGAAATTTTTAAATCGGTTTTTTATTCCATTATCTTTTGGGAGATAAGATTAGTTATTTTATCATAGTTCTATATAGGCTATTCATCTAGGAACTAAAATGAATTATTACAAAATAAGATGGTGGTTTTTGTTAATTTGTATGAAGACTGAAATTATTTTTTATTTTTCTCCCTATGACTCATACAATTATTTAAACGTACAGAATTATAATCATTATTTTCCTCCACCCGCATCTAGTGTTGTTTCGAGACAGGTTATTATATTACAATTATTTCCAATAAAGAGGAATATTATCTTTCGGTGATTGATCAGTTGGAAAATTAAAAGCACATAATTTGGATTCCGGACACATCAAATGTTGAAGATCTAGGTTAACTGTATGAGAATGTGATTTGGATTTTACATGGGTTTCAATCGTCCATTGTTTCAAAAAGGAATATTATGGTAACATTTAGGGTTTGGAGGAATATCCTAGAGATCAGGGATACTCATGTTAGATTAATTATATATAACCATGAAATTAAATATGATCAGACAAGGAATTCTATTATGAAAATGGACTTAATTCTCCAACAATATTTCATGGATTCATATTATCTCTGTATCACATTAAAATTTTGTAAAATATTTTTTTCGAAATAATTTAATATGTTCTGTTTTTCCATTTCACACAATAGTAATGAAAAGAATTTATTAATTTTTAATAACTACGTTTTTATTATATTATATGGAAAATCATTAAAATTTCACACTATATTAAATTTAATATTTTATTACCCTGTAAACATCACACCTCAGCTTGCTTACATTACACACAACAATGACTTTCCCTGATGGAATGTGTAATAAACAATAAATAGTTTTACTAATAAACATTGAATTATATAATATATAAAAGTTGTCAAATTACTACTTATTAAAATGGTTATCTAAATTATAGAAATCTATGATTTAAAAAATTATAAAATAAATTCATTTGTTACAAATTAATTTGAAAAAATTACATCCAATTGAATAAAAATGAAAATATTAATATTCCCACAACACCATTTTCTAATAATAAATAAAATTAATTTCAAATATTTAGTGATATTAATGCAATATAAATGTTAAATATTCAATAAATTAATTTTTATATACATTAAAAATATTTAATAAACATAAGGTAAGAAAAAATCTAATTGTTTGATTAAAATCCAATATTTTTATCATATAATTATTACCACATTTTAATTGGAAACCCATGTGAAAATCACTTTTTTGTATCGATTATATAAATAAAATAAGAAATATTATTTTGATGTGTAATATAATAATTTTTAATGGTACATATTTTGATATTTTTCTAAGTAGTTTAATTTTTTTAATGAATAATGAAAATACTGAATTTTAGTTCAAAATATCATTTTCATTTAATTTATTTATAGATTTAAATTTAAATTCAAAATGTTTTTAATTTATAATTAAATCATATTTTAATAAATCATTCCTATATATGTCATTGTAAATACTTTCACTTTGAATTTTAATTTAATAACATATCAAACTTTTGAACATTTTAATTTTAAACTGTACATTGTCGACCCAACTGCCGGATATAATTTTAATCATTTATTGAAAAAAAATTAAGAATTTTGGAAAAATTATTTCATATTTGGAATCCACATAATTTATAATTTCATATAATTTCAAATTATTTTTTTACCCAAAGAATTAGTGAACATAATAAAATTTAATTACACCGTTTAATATAAAAATGAACTTCACTAAAGACTAATCCTTAATCGTAAGGGCCTACTATCATATGAAACATTTTAAAATCCATTGAATGGACATATATCATCCTTATAATGAATTTTATAAAATTTGGACCACTAATGTATCCAATTTCCCTAGGATAAAAATTGGTGGAATTTATTTTCCCAAAATTTACCATAGTACCACTACTCCACCTGTGTAAAAGGAATCCTCTCCTCTCACGTTCTCACCATTATCATTCCACATCCGATCAAAATAGTTCCCTCCAAAAGTTTCTTCCACATAAATACCCTTATCATAGAATCCTCAACAATTGTATAAGGAAATTCCAGGATTCACTTTTATGGAACCAAAAATAGTTACCTAAAAAGTGGTTACATTTTCCGACTAGTTATTTTATAATATTTCCATAATCCACCAAATAAACTATTCCTATTTCATGAATGTGTAATAGAAATACTATAATTAATATTAAAGGATGTTTTTTTCTATTCTTATATATTCACATACAAAAACATCAATTTGATGGTTACTGACCATACTTAATATTTTAATGGAGAACTACCGCCTCGTGATATTATGATTGTTAATTTTTTCATTACCACATATAATGGTGGATATAAAAGTTAAAACTATATTTAAATATGTTACATATTATATTTAATATCAATTTATGAATATTTAATCCTTTTATAACACATATAATTATACTTTTCCTTTGGTTTAAATATGATAATTTTGTTCGAGGTAGTGTGGACTAGCGCACCCTCAAAGAGATGTAATTCAATAAATCACTAAATGGAATGTATTGAAGATAATATTAGAGAAAGTATATCACATATATGAAATAATAATGCTACATTAATGATATATACATACTCTAATATTTTATTTTAGATCTTTCTTTCACTACTCCAATATACAAATCCATCATTCATACATACATATGGACTACTGTCTCCATGAATGATATATTCTACATCATATTAATATAAATTGTTATAATTCACTTAAGATAGTATTATTTATATTTTTATCCTGTTATATATTATTTAATTAATTATATATATATAAGTACCAATGCTATAAGAGATTAATGCACATGTGAAAAAAATAAATTGTTCCTAAAGCGTAACCTTAACATAGAATTGTTTATAACTGGATAATATAAACTCATACTAAAATATATATAATGAAATAAATGAATAGTTTTCTATAAACTATTTAAAAAAATCATATATATATTATAAAGGATGTTATTATGAGTACAACGAGAGTCAAGCCACACGATAAGGGAATTTTATCTCACTTTTTATTTTTATGAGATACATGATTTATTCGATACTCATTCCTTTTGTGTTGTTTTTATGATGATAATGGATGTATTATATGAATCTTAAGCATAAATTTATATTTATTTTTATATCCATTATATGACTTTTATTTCATGGGGGGTTTAATTTAAAATTTACCGAATTGATAAAGTAATTATATCTCAATTTTCCATCATTGGGACTCATGTGAGGTTATGAAACTATATTTTACCATCAGGTTAATATACTGCCGTTTGAATTTTTATATCATTATTAAACATATTTTCATGATATTTTACGTTTCATGTGATTTAACATTCTCACATAGTGAGTGAGGTTCAATGTTACCATGTGGTAAGGGTTTATCAAAACTCTCTCATTGTTTTCGAGATTGTTTATGTTTAAGCTTCCACTAATGAGATATCGGGATCACCCTCTCAAGAACAATATTTAATTTTTATATCCTCTATTAATTGAAGATATATAAATGTATTGGTACCATTTGAAAATATTTGGTACATATGATAGTTAAGAAACTTCTTTTAGGAAAGCACGAATTTACCCACTCTTTGGTCAAAAATAATTCTTCATTCAGAACCATGTATTTTAAAAAGGTTTTACATTAATATTATACTATTATCTTTTAATATTAAATGTCATTTTTACCCTTTTATTATTTTAAAATATTTTTCAACAGAATATTCTTGTTTCTTTTGGAATATGTCATTCTTTCAATATGTTTTTCCATGAAAATGAATATTCTTTTTACCTCGTATGACATATACAATGTTATCATCCTTCGTTTATATGAAACCAAAATAATGCTTTAAAAAGGGTAAATTTAAAAAAATGTTTTTGAAAACTAATATTAAATGAAATGGTTCTGAACGGTTTTTAATGATTCTATTATATTTTATTATGGATATTTGAGTTCAAAATGTAATCAAACTTATTTTATAATGTCATCATTGAAAATGGATTTCATATATTTTATCGATATCTAATTATAGATTATCAAAAAGGTATAAAGTGAATATGTTTTCAATATTTTATGAAATATTCTATTATAATTTTTTAGTAAAATAGGTTTTTAATGGTTTTCATTTGTTAAAATAATATTTCTAAAGAAGAAATATATTTTACTTACGAAATATTTGGGAAACAGAATTAAAATTTATTTCCATCTAATATGGAATCTGTTATTGTTACTCTTGGTTTTCTAGGATATTATATAAATTTTCTGTTCATATTCCTTCTCTGAATGGTTTTTTATTTGATTTCATTATGTTTACGGAATTGATTTCACTTCCATTAGTTATATGCTTTTAAAACCAGTTTATTTTCACAAGTAAATATTTCATGAAGTTATTATAGAACTTATCTAATTTGATATGTAATAATGTAATGTAATATTAAATATATCCATTTCATTTCATAGTTTTTGTTATTATGTTTACAAAAACCAAATCTTCTCATGGGTTATTTTGTGATGAATGTTTTGTGGAACATGGATGTATGATTTAATTTTGTTACAGGCGGACCTATATCTCCCCCCAATAAATTGAGCAATTATGGATGAATCATGAGTTAAATTTTATTTTTGTTCCTGAAAACATGATGAAAATTTTATCCATGGGCATGGTTTCATGTTCATAAATTTATGGGTGAACCTCATTACATAATCAAAATGTTATTAGTAAACTTTATTATGTGTTCATAATTATATATGTCAACCTGATTACATGTTCACAATGTTTTTCCTGGACCTGGTTTTATGTCTATAATTTTATGATTGAATATAATTACATATTTGAAATCTTATGATATCAAATAATTTCATTTTTACAACATTATGTGTTGACGTAGTTTCATGTAAATAATTCTTTGAGAGGGCCCAATTTCTGGTCCTTAACATATTTTTGGAACTATTTCAACTTATACACATTCACTATGTTATATAATGATATGTATACGACAATTCAATGAATTTTTGCCTATATTATTCTTTCATGTATTTTAATAATGAATTCATTCTAATTTAGGTCTAATGAAATGAAAATCACTATTCCATGATTCAGGTTTCTGATCATTGATATGTATGGTACGATCATCTAATGGCCATGATCATGTTCTTATACCCATGTTTTCATGATATCCATAAGAATTTACATTATTTATTCCTAATGAAAAATTTAGATAACCCCTTTATTGTGTCTCCTTTACAAAGGATGTCATGAATGGTTTTTATGTAGACTTGCTATGGTTGGTGATCTGTGTGGGAAAAAATGAAGATATTTAACTATGTTAGAAGAGTTTGTTCAATGATTCCACAAGAACTAAACTAATATGGTCCATGAGACACCATTTTTTGTAATGTTCTATTTATTTCTCAATATGTGTTGTAATTTATATATATTCCATCATTGCATCATTATAGTTTGAATCAAAGTAAATGTTTAGTTACCCATTATAATCTCGGATGATAAGTAATTATTGATAACACAATGTACATGCCTAGGGTTATGTCTAAGGATAAGGAAATGTATATAAAAATTTTCTAATGTTTTGGTATAGGATAGATACATGGTTTCATATAAATACAGTCATAATGGATAATAAAATAGGATGTGTCTCTAGAACAGATGTACCTAGGATTAACAACTTCATCAAAATTTTCTAGGCTCTGATCGTGGTCACATAGTAAATGATAATGGGACTTGCTTCACACCAGGATTGACAGTCCTAGTGGATGTGATTAGAGAATTCATAATCTCCTCATAAAACATCAATAAGTCTTGAAATATATATAGGTTATGAATAACCTAGGAAAATTAATGGGGTTATAGATTAAAGAAGGTTTCATAATTTAGAAATCCTATAAGTGATTATTCATGATTATGCATTTATTCATTATGATAAATGATAACTATTCGATGATTTTTTCTTAGTAAATGGATTGAACTAAAGGAACCACGTTATTGGTGATTGTAATAAACAATGAAACAATAGCCATCCTAACGATATAAATGCAATGGGTACTCGAATATCAAACCACTTGGCTATAATCTCATAGCCATCTCAATCGATGAATGATGCTGAGCTTTAAAATGCGCAATGGAGGTGTAACGCCCCGACCCCAGTTACCCAGAGTCGGTGCATTATTACATAACATTGGCATGATCACAAGAAAGAACAAATCTCGAAAGACCGATTGGTTTAGTAGCCTTGGAAACACTAGATATATTCATAAGTTTACATTACATCATAAAATGAAAAACTACTACAACAACATAATGTCTCCATAATCCACACTCATATCCCCACATAACATCCCTGCAGGTCATTCATAATTTACTTCTTCACTTCCTGGGAAAAATAAAACATAGAAAAGGGGTGAGCTCAAATGCCCAGTAAGGATAACAATATAGCGGAAACTTTCATAAATAAGAATAAACATTTAAGGCAATGTATAACTAAAACAAAAGCCTTTTAAACTTGAACTTTTAACATGGTATGGCATAATTAAAATGAGATAATTCAATTTAATTATTCACATGGTTATTCTACTAATCGAATAATCACATGCAAAATCAATAACCACTTTCATAATTATGGAATGCATAATGCTAAACTTTAATTTCTTTTAAAGGCCTCGTCCCAAGACCATGGGGCTAACTGTAATCGGAACCCAACTCGGAGTGCCTCTAATAACCGGACACCAACCCGGAGTGCCTCTAATAACCGGAGACCAAACCGGAGGGCTTACTTTTACCAGTCCCTAACCTGGAGGGCTTACTTTTACCAGTCCCCAACCTGGAGGGCTTACTTTAACCAGTCCCCAACCTGGAACATAATTGTCCAACACATTCATATGAAGTAAAGGTTGAAATATAATATAAACATTATTATTGGAACTAGCATACGAAATGTCAATACTTTACTCATAAACCATGAATTCTATATAAATGAAACATCTACAGTCAATCATATCACAAAACATCATTACAATATGGAAGTTTTAAATCATAATAAATCAACTTCAAATAATCTTAAAAGCCATCAAAGGATGTTGACATAGATGAAAATGTTTTTTTAAAAACTATTGAGAGAAATATCCCTTTTTCATGAAAACATTTTAATGTTACACAATTTAGAAAGTAAGGAATTTAAATACATTTTTGAATCAAAGTGTCCCATACCACTTTGTAACTTTTGAATGGAATTAACACTTTTAAAACATTCATTTTCATATAAATAAATCCTTACAAACTATTTTGAAAACGTGGACATAAATGAGGATGATTTATAATAATAAATATTTAAAACATTTAAAATGATTTTTTAGTAAAAGTTCCCTTAGAAATAATCCCTTTGAAAACTCTTTTATGAAATATGGACATGGATAGTATATATGTCCCTGTAGATACTTACGTAAAGACAACCTCGGATATTAAAGAGATTGTGAGGTAAACCCTTATCAATTTGGTAACTTATGAAACATACAACCCATGAAATAGGTATCTTTCAATGAAAATGTAAATACACATAAGGTAAAGTGTATTACACAAAGAATACAATTATGGGCATTACATAGACCACACAAAAGATAATAGTGGAAATATGGCATGAATCTCATGGAAATAACGAGTGAGATGAAAACCCCTTACCACGTTAATCAACTGAGTCGTATGGAAAAAAGTTAATAACCACAAAATTATTTATAGAATAACATGAATATAAAGATAATCATGATAATATATATCAAATGCCAGTACACAATACACCACTTTCAATAATTTAGTGGTGAATAATGGAAATCTCACGGAATTGAATGTGAGATAAGAAAATCCCTTACCTTGTACTTTTACTTGGGTGGGGTAGGTTAACCTCCTGTGTAATAGTGAAATAATTGTTATTAAATTATACAAGAATCATAAATATTTATATGATATCATATATGATCTTTTAACTTTGCTTTGTTAATAATGTCTTAGTATTATCGTTGTTTCGGGTGTTAACTTACTCGTTTTCTTTAATATGTTTTATTACGTAAGCCAAGTTTGTAATGTATAGGTTGTATATTATTCATATCCCGAATGATATCAAGTCCATAAACATCATTTTTAAATCATAAAATGATAATTATACTTGAATGGATATGATGGAGAATGAATCTCATCGCGTTCGTGGAGACGGTAGTCCGTACGTACGCACGAGCGACAATATCATTATTTTGATATTAAAATAATATATAAATGGATGGTATATCATATATACAGAACCATTAACATGTTATATTTATTATTTACATGATTTACACATCATTATTATACCCATCCAAATAATAATATATTGAATAACAATTACACCACGACGTGGAGACGGTAAGCCGTACGTACGCACGTATGGTGACATGTTATTCAAAGGGTGGATAGAATACTGAATATGGTTGTACCATATTTATAATAACATAACATTATATATATGATACCGGAGTTATTATTTTAGAATGGTAACAACAATGTAAGAAGAAGTGGAAGAAGAAGGAACTTGGAAAAGGGTGGTGAAATCATTAACTCTTCTTCGGGTTCTTCCATTTGATTTGATCAAAAGGGCTCCTTAGGTTGGCTTTCTGATCAAAATAAGGCCTCTTGGTTGTAGTGATGGATGTTGGTAGAGTATTTTGGAAGAGGTTGGCCGAACCAAAAGGCTTTGAGGGTGTGAAGAAATGAGAAGGAGGAGTCCCCTTTTATAAGAGGGGTGAGGGGCACCTTTGGACAAGCTAGAAATATTAATTTATAATAAATTCATATTCGGTTTCTAATGACTACAAAGTTGATTATTCAAAGGTTAAGGTGGGGATTGGTCGAAAAACACTCAACCAATAGAATTTAGACAGGTTTCGGTACTTATATTAACCTTATCTTTAAGTATTAACTCTAAGTTAATTAGTTTCACTTTTACAATGTCTCTTTGTATTTTTATATAATATGGTTAATAAACATACTATATACATCCAAGAGACCCCCATGTGGTCCATTAATGATGAAACTATCATGATATAAGTCTCTTGGCCGAACCTAAGATTTTTAGGAATTTAATATCAATTAATAATATAATATTTGTTTTAAGAAATCTTTTATGTCAATTTTGGCACTATTCAATAGTTGATTTTTGTGAAACTCATAACAGATTGATTACTTCGAAAACAGTCAACTAAATCAATCCTAATATATCATATTATCCTATAAAATTAGTTTAATTCATTAAAAGTTTCATATTATATTTATTTGGGTATTTATAATATCAATTATTTTAAATTTTCACTATTATAGTAATTACTGCATCATCATTGTGTCATAAATAAAAAAAATTATTTAATGTCTAAAAATTATAAATAAAGTATCATTATGTATGAAATCTTTTTATATTTCTAATGAATATTTATAATATAAATTCCAACATATATAACCCTATGTAACAATTGTTTTTCTAAAAGATATATGCTTGTGTCATTTTTGAATTCATTTTAACTTAATTAAAATAAAGTGTCATTATCACTTACAAGTGGATCCATGGGGTCCCAAAATCGACACAAAGATGACCATGGTTGACCATGTATCAACCAATAGGGTTAAGACACGTTTTAGGGTAATTTACTATTATTATAATATTATTTTTTAACCCTTATTTACCGGATTTACCCTTAACCATAGTAAATAAAATATTTACCGCAGTAATTATTCAAAATGTCTAAAAATAAAAGTTACCTATTTACACAATTTGAACATCCTGATTCCAAATATGGAATCTATTTTCCTAAATTCAAAACACAGAAGTGGCAGAAATTAATTTAAAATTAATTCCTGTTGTCAAAACAAAAAACGTGTTTTTAAGAGATAATAACTATCAAAAGATTGACACTTGTTTTTGTTCGGTTTAATTGTAAAATTATTTCCAATGACCAAAATTATATTAAATGGTAAAAATATATTCTAAATATACTTTAAAACCACTCAAATTCATAATTTGTCACTATTAATTATTTTGATTAAAAATGTTGTTTTTAATTAAAATTTAGTAATTTTCACTATTCATCAAAATATGAAAGTTATCCGAAATGTACCAAAATTTCACCTTTGGCTAAATTCGATATTCCGAATCCAAAAATGAAGTCAATTTTGAAATATAAAATATATATAATTTCAAAAAGTATGTATTACTATTCATAATGGCTAGTTTGATTGGTTGTGGTGTGTGTTAGAACTCGAGGTTGCGTACAACACACACTACTGTATTATTCAAAGGAAAGCATACCGTGGAAGCTTGGGATGTTTCATTTTAAATTTTTTTGATGTCCCCATTTAGTCAAAATGTTTAAAATATTGTATTTAAAAATGTTTCACTATTAAAAGTTGATAAAAGTGCAATACTGAAAATGAATCTGTTCTTGGATTATGTCTAAGAAACTCATAATATGGATTCTAAAATTATAAGGATTATATGAAGTTTAAAATTTAGTTAATACTATTCATAACCTCTTTTGAATGGATTTTTTTTGTTAAGTCATGGTGTGATTGAACTTAGTGTTGCGTGTAGTGCAAGTTATTGAATTATTTTGAAGAAATAACACACTATGAAATCTTGGGGTGTTACATTCTCCCCTCCTTCAATAAATTGCGTCCTCGCAATTTGAAATTGTTCTTCGAAAATAAAAGGTTGAAAATAGAAAATATATTTGTGGGAAAACCCATATCGGAAATTGGGTTACTAAAATTTAGTCTTAATATGAGGAAAAAAGAAATGAAAGGGTCACCACCAAATTATGATCTCGATTAGGATAACATCGGTGGAAATTAGAGACATATAATTGGAGGAAAAATGTAAATATTTATAGGTAGAGATTGAGGTCATCAATCACAAACAAGTATAAAATTGAGGTCCTTAAACTCATCAATCTATGATGATTTGAAATACCATTGGTTCAACAAAACATAGGGTATTAGGATAACACATTTTTGACGTTTCAAAATATCTTAGTTGAAATCCCACATCAAAAAATGAATTAATGAGGCCTCTATTTAAAATAAAGAGTGGAAAATATGAAGATTACCGAAAATAACACATACTAGGGTTCCATGTAGGAAAATATGGATATGGAAGAGAAATCTAACCATCAATTATCTGATGGAGAGTGGTAGAGAAAATGGCTATGAAAAGGCCAACAATCCCAAAGCTATAAATTAGTGATGACTTAAGGTACCATATAGGAAAAAAAATTTGTTCTAAGTTCCTTTTCGTAATGTTGAGGAATTTATTTATGAGATTGGCTAAAATCATAAGGAGATATACTTACTTTATAATTAGTGTTTTGTTCATTAATAAATTTCTACCACAAACTCATCTTTCACTCATAAAAAAATTCTATTTATACTATTCGTACAGGATTCCAAAATAAACGAATTTATAATTCATCTACCAGATCTTTTAAAAAATACTACATTATTTAATCTAGGACATCTCTAGGGCCAGTGGTAGGTGATACACCCTTGTCGCCCTTCGGTTGCGGGTTCAAGTCTCGCAGCCTTGCCAGACGCGACAGGTTGCCGCCCGACCTTCGGGTTGTCCTTTTATAGCAATCCAAAATTAATCTCAAACTAGAATTTATCCAAAATACTTCTGACCAAACTCACAGTCCAACATTTATAAGGAAGTTAAACATAATGTAGATCCTTTTTACCACGTAATAGCATATGAATACCTTCATCATGTATTCTTTTAAAATACCGAAACATCCTGAATTACCATAATCCATATTGATTACATTCATGCTCCCTTATTCCATATAGAATGCTGGATATACTTCATCAATGCAAAAATGTTTTAAACCCCAACAATGATGGAATATGCAAATCATTAATTAGTTTCAAGGTAGTCAATAATATCCAATATAATTTATCCAAATCAATCATGTATTATTCTAAAATCACTACCTCTGTATCAGAACCATATTATGGTTTATCATTCTCTCAACCATATATTTTCCAAAAATTTAACCTGCTATTGAGTCACTTTTCTTTGTTCCACACTATCTCAAGTCCTTAATGAAATAGTACTGTAGTACAATCCTTATATACGCCATAATTATTATAACAAGTACACTGTTGATACAACACTCAATTGACATAATCAACATAAGAACTCTAATCATTCCTCTCATCTGTGGTAGTATCATAACATGATTATTATCCAATAACATTATTTGCGGAATATTCTGATGACTAAGATATAGGTTCTCATAGAGTCCAAACTCCTTGCAAATGAAGCATTTTACATTTGAAACCATTTTCTTACCCTTTCAGTCATGTACTTTGTGCCCTTTTCCACCACACTTATAACAAACTCCCATTCCTTTCAGACAAGTTCCAGGGTGTTTCTTCCCACAGTTATCACATATGGGAAAATTCTTCTTTTCCCTCTTCCCTTTATCCATCTTTCTCTCTTCCATCCTTTTCTTCTCTTTCTTCCCTTCAAAGTCATATGACTCAGTAAAATATTTACTTATCTTATCAACACATGATATTATTTCTTTGTATGATGATAATAAATGGGAGACTATTTCTCTTATATATTCTGGCTTAAGGCCATGAAAGATATGATCCTTCTTTCTCTTTGGATCATGTGCATTGCTGGAGTTCTCATTCCTTCTACTGGGCGCCATTTCTAAACAATGGCATACACTAGATTAGTTTATGAATAACAATACCTAATCCCAAACTTGTAAGACACATAACATAAATTAAATAGTTTATCGATATAATCCATAATCATAAGAATGTTTTCTTTGAGGAAGTATATACTCATAATCCCTTCAAAATGATTTGTAAAGAAAATGAGAGTTATCCTAAGCATATCCCCCGGGAGTGTCGTAACCAAGAGTGCAGCAAGGCCCGTTGTCGTGCACCAGTTCCCGTTCGAGTCTAGCTCAAAGCGGTGTTTTCGGGTTTTACCCCTAGGTACATCTGTGCCAGAGCAGCCTCTACCTGCTCGTATCCAGACAGGGATGTATTGCTCGGAAAACTCACAAAATCTCTACAATAACAAAATTCTAGGAAGTTATTCTATACTAATCCTCAAAGATCATCTTAGGTCTACGTGCTCTAATCAGAGTTTATCTAAATATAGCTTCCATGGTTTGTACGAAACTTCCTCTGATACCAACTGTAACGCCCCAACCCTAGTTACCCAGAGTCGGTGCATTATTACATAACATTGGCATGATCACAAGAAAGATCAAATCTCGGAAGACCGATTGGTTTAGTAGCCTTGGAAACACTAGATATATTCATAAGTTTACATTACATCATAAAATGAAAAACTACTACAACAACATAATGTCTCCATAATCCACTCATATCCCCACATAATATCCCTGTAGGTCATTCATAATTTACTTCTTCACTTCCTGGGAAAAATAAAACATAGAAAAGGGGTGAGCTCAAATGCCCAGTAAGGATAACAATATAGCGGAAACTTTCATAAATAAGAATAAACATTTAAGGAAATGTATAACTAAAACAAAATCCTTTTAAACTTGAACTTTTAACATAGTATGGCATAAATAAAATGAGATAATGCCATTTACTTATTCACATGGTTATTCTACTAATCGAATAATCACATGCAAAATCAATAACCACTTTCATAATGATGGAATGCATAATGCTAAACTTTAGTTTCTTTTCAAGGCCTCGTCCCAAGACCATGGGGCTAACTGTAATCGGAACCCAACCCGGAGTGCCTCTAATAACCGGACACCAACCCGGAGTGCCTCTAATAACCGGACACCAACCCAGAGTGCCTCTAATAACCGGACACCAACCCAGAGTGCCTCTAATAATCGAAGACCAAACCAGAGGGCTTACTTTTACCAGTCCCTAACCTGGAGGGCTTACTTTTACCCGTCCCCAACCTGGAGGGCTTACTTTAACCAGTCCCCAACCTGGAACATACTTGTCCAACACATTCATATGAAGTAAAGGTTGAAATAAAACATAAACATTCTTATTGGAACTATCATACGAAATGTCAATACTTTACTCATAAACCATGAATGCTATATAAATGACACATCTACAGTCAAACATATCACAAAACATGATTACAATATGGAAGTTTTAAATCATAATAAATCAACTTAAAATAATCATAAAATCTATCAAAGGATGTTGTCATAGATAAAAATGTTTTTTTAAAAAATTATTGAGAGAAATATCCATTTTTCATGAAAACATTTTAATGTTACACAATTTAGAAAGTAAGGCATTTAAATACATTTTTGAATCAAAGTGTCCCATACCACTTTGTAACTTTTGAATGGAATTAACACTTTTAAAACATTCATTTTCATATAAATAAATCCTTACAAACTATTTTGAAAACGTTGACAGAAATGAGGATGATTTAGAAGAATAAATATTTAAAACATTTAAAATAATGTTTTAGTAAAAGTTCCCTTAGAAATAATCCCTTTGAAAACTCTTTTATGAAATATGGACATGGATAGTAAATATTTCCCTGTAGATACTTACGTAAAGACAACCTCGGATATTAAAGAGATTGTGAGGTAAACCCTTATCAATTTGGTAACTTATGAAACATACAACCCATGAAATAGGTATCATACAATGAAAATGTAAATACACATAAGGTAAAGTGTATTACACAAAGAATACAATTATGGGCAGTACATACACCACACAAAAGATAATAGTGGAAATATGGCATGAATATCACGGAAATAACGAGTGAGATGAAAACCCCTTACCACGTTAATCAACTGAGTCATATGGCCAAAAGTTAATAACCACCAAATTATTTACAGAATAAAATGAATATAAAGATAATCATGATAATATATATCAAATTCCAGTACACAATACACCACATTCAATAATTTAGTGGCGAATAATGGAAATCTCACGGAATTGAATGTGAGATAAGAAAATCCCTTACCTTGTACTTTTACTTGGTTGGGGTAGGTTAACCACCTATATAATAGTGAAATAATTGTTTTTAAATTATACAAGAATCATATATATTTATATTATATCATATATGATCTTTTAACTTTGCTTTGTTAATAATGTCTTAGTATTATCGTTGTTTTAGGTGTTCACTTACTCGTTTTCTTTAATATGTTTTATTACGTAAGCCATGTTTGTAATGTATAGGATGTATATTATTCATATCCAGAATTATATCAAGTCCTTAAAAATCATTTTTAAATCAGAAAATGATAATTATACTTGAATGGATATGATGGAGAATGAATCTCATCGCGTTCGTGGAGACGGTAGTCCGTACGTACGCACGAGCGACAATATCATTCTTTTGATATTAAAATAATATATAAATGGATGGTATATCATATATACAGAACCATTAACATGTTATATTTATTATTTACATGATTTACACATCATTATTATACCCATCCAAATAATAATATATTGAATAACAATTACACCACGACGTGGAGACGGTAAGTCGTACGTACGCACGTATGGTGACATGTTATTCAAAGGGTGGATAGAATACTGAATATGGTTGTATCATATTTATAATAACATAACAGTATATATATGATACTGGAGTTATTATTTTAGAATGGTAAAAACAAATTAAGAAGAAGTGGAAGAAGAAGGAACTTGGAAAAGGGTGGTGAAATCATTACCTCTTCTTCGGGTTCTTCATTTTGATTTGATCAAAAGGGCTCCTTAGGTTGGATTTCTGATCAAACTAAGGCCTCTAGGTTGTATTGAGGGATGTTGGGAGAGTATTTGGGCAGATTTTGGCCGAACCAAAAGGCTTTGAAGGTGTGACAAAATGAGAAGGAGGAGTTCCCTTTTATAAGAGGGGTGAGGGGCACCTTTGGAAAAGCTAGAAATATTAATTTATAATAAATTCATATTCGAATTCTAATGACTCCAAAGTTGATTATTAAAAGTTTAAGGTGGGGATTGGTCGAAAACCACTCAACCAATAGAATTTAGACAGGTTTTTGTACTTATATTAACCTTATCTTTAAGTATTAACTCTAAGTTAATTAGTTTCACTTTTACAATGTCTCTTTGTATTTTTATATAATATGGTTAATAAACGTACTATATACATCCAAGCGACCCCCAAGTGGTCCATTAATGATGAACCTATCATGATATAAGTCTCTTGTCCGAACCTTAGATTTTTAGGAATTTAATATCAATTAATAATATAATATTTGTTTTAAGAAATCTTTTATGTCAATTTTGGCACTATTCAATAGTTGATTTTTGTGAAACTCATAAAAGATTGATTACTTCGAAAAAAGTCAACTAAATCAATCCTAATATATCATATTATCCTAGAAAATTAGTTTAATTCATTAAAAGTTTCATATTATATTTATTTGGGTATTTATAATATAAATTATTTTAATTTTTTACTATTATAGTAATTACTGCATCATCATTGTGTCATAAATGAAAAAAATTATATAATGTCTAAAAATTATAAATAAATTATCATTTTATAGGAAATCGTTGTATCTTTATAATGAATATTTATAATCTAAATTCCAACATATATTACCCTATGTAACAATTGTTTTTCTAAAAGATATATGCTTGTGTCATATTTGTATTCATTTTAACTTAATTAAAATAATGTGTAATTATCACTTACAAGTGGATCCATGGGGTCCCAAAATCGACCCAAAGATGCCCGTGGTTGACCATGTATCAACCAATATGGTTAATACACGTTTTAGGGTAATTTATTATTATTATAATATTATTTTTTAACCCTTATTTACCGGATTTACCCATAACCATAGTAAATAAAATATTTACCGCAGTAATTATTCAAAATATCTAAAAATAAAAGTTACCTATTTACACAATTTGAACATCCTGATTCCAAATATGGAATCCATTTTCCTAAATTCAAAACACAGAAGTGGCAGAAATTAATTTAAAATTAATTCCCGCTGTCAAAACAAAAAGCGTGTTTTTCAGAGATAATAACTATCAAAAGATTGACACTTGTTTATGTTCGGTTTAATTGTAAAATTATGTACAATAACCAAAATTATATTAAATGTAAAAATATATTCTAAATATACTTTAAAACCACTCAAATTCATAATATATGACTATTAATTATTTTGATTAAAAAAGTTGTTTTTAATTAATATTTAGTAATTTTCACTACTCATCAAAATATGAAAGTTATCCGAAATGTACCAAAATTTCACCTTAGGATAAATTTGATATTCCGAATCCAAAAATGAAGTCCATTTTGAAATATAAAATATGTATAATTTCAAAAAGTAGGTATTACTATTCATAACGGCTAGTTTGATTGGTTGTGGTGTGTGTTAGAACTCGAGGTTGCGTACCACACACACTACTGTATTATTCAAAGGAAAGCGTACCGTGGAAGCTTGGGATGTTTCATTTTAAATTTTTTTGATATCCCCATTTAGTCAAAAAGTTTAAAATATTTTATTTAAAAAGGTTTCACTATTAAAAGTTGATAAAAGTGTAATACTGAAAATGAATCTGTTCTTGCATTATGTCTATGAAACTCATAATATGGATTCTAAAATTATAAGGATTATATAAAGTTTAAAATTTAGTTAAAACTATTCATAACCTCTTTTGAATGGATTTTTTTTGTTAATTCATGGTGTGATTGAACACAGTTTTGCGTGTAGTGCAAGTTATTGAATTATTTTGAAGAAATAACACACTATGAAATCTTGGGGTGTTACAGGAGGGAACAATGTTCTCTTGACTCCTACTTGAGGAATCATCAAAATTCATGCAGTAGGACTTCTGATCCACTATTTTTTAAACAATATATTGATTCCACTAAAAATATATTATACATTCACTAGTTCTCTGGGATCATGGTACTGTAATTTTGGATGTTTATTGGTTAGATGTTGAAGCAGACGTGTGGTGTACTCTAATCATTAATATTAGAATCAAACCTGAATTCTAATCCATGTATTGGGATGAGTTCATGAACATATTTTTCAATAAGTACAATCATATTGTTCTTTTTACGAATATGGAAAAGAATATACATGATATGAAGCAAAACAATTTTTCAATCGGTCATTATCTATAAGGATGATATAACAAGACTTGTGAGGTATTATTATTTTATTCTTGTCCAACATGAATGTAATATTTATTGTTTCATTAGTTTTTTAAATAAAAATCATAGATTAGAGTTGGCCCAAAATTATAACAATATCTACAATGATATTGTTCGTTCTGAAAAAAATATTGAAATGGAGGTTGGAGTTACATATCAATCTCATGTTTTTAACAAGAATATGATTACCAAGTTAATAGAGGAAACAAAAATCCATGGATAAAAGAAATCAATTGAAACACATACATGTCGAAAATGTGGGAAAGAGCAACTATGAGACTTCTTGAAATGATAATGATGGTTGTTCAATTGTGGGATTCATAGAAACTAACGAAGATAATGATGTAGTGATTGGAAAATGAAAGTCAATGAAATGTGTGCAGAGAAATATCAATATATTGAACCACACAGACACTACTGTATACATTTAATGGTGTATTAGAATTATGCTAATCAATGCCCCAATCTAGGGATAATATGGATGATAAGACAAAACAAACTATGATGAAAAATAATAATGAGAATGATTATTAAATCATAATGGATGATGTGGATAATTAGAATTATGGGAAAACCTATCCTCCCCCACCCAATAAATAGGTTCTAGTTTTATTTTTTATGAATAAACCCTATAATAATGTTGTTGTTCATCCATTAGTGTTTTCTGATAATATTATATCCCCATTAAAGGATTTTGTAATAATAAAATTCTAATTAATGTTCTCTTGCTTCAATGATAAAACCATGTATCCAATTAAATTATTTTTGTATAATATCAGATCATATTAAATATAGAATGGGTGAATTATATTTTCAAAGGGTTATATGTATAAAAATTTATAGACAGTTTTGGTCAATATTTGATAATTTTTTATGATATTAATGTATTATTTCCCCACATGGGGACTTATTTATATTGAAGACACTATATGTGATTATGGTAACTGAAGATATATAGGATGACTTATCTTTAATCTCAAAATCTGTTAGTAAAATTTAAATCAAAAAACTCTCATTATTTTCATAGTGTATTAGATGAAGTGTAATTCCATCACTACACAACCAATCAGTGAGATTGCTCATATTAATCAGAATAAAATCATGTAAGGTTAATTTCGTTTTTAAATTCTTCAAATCATTGGAATGAATCATGAAACCAAAAAGGTAATCCAAGTTCCTTCTTTTCTGATGAATCAAATGGCCACTTATATAATCATAGATATATGGATTTTTTATTTAAAACATCATTCTATAAAATTCTATATCACTACCCATCAAGAAATTATAGTTATATTTGTAAGAACATGGTTCTTAATTATAGTTACAAGTTTCTTTTCTTATTTTTTCTTGTGAGTTTTTTTTTGAGAAAACAAGGAAAATTTGGGAAATTTAATGGAAATATGTGTTACATGCTTTGTAGAAATAAGTTCATGCTATTTAGTTTTGTACATGTATGATGGGAGTAATTGGTGTTTGGGAATGTTATCATCGAATAGAGGAAAAAGAAATTATACAACATGGACATCTTCACGACCTGCCTTCAACAAAAGGAGGGAAGGGTCAGCAGATTGCGAGGCCCTTCCTTCTTTATGTTGAAGGGGAGATAATTACCCCTGAATCCCACCTTCAATAGGTCCCGGAGTGGCAACCAGCACCAAGGGTATAAAATTACACACTAAATGGAAGGAATTACCCTTTTTCTTTTAATATGATCAGGAGATAAGATAGTGAATTACACGACACCAAAACTCAAAGTAAAAGTAAAGCCAAGAACCATTCCCAAGGAATGTTACAAAATAAAGATCCACAATGTAAAAGGAGACTACAATGAGAAATACCCAAACAAAGAAAAACAACAATTGCAATGATCTATCACAAGGTCTGAGCTAGTATGGTCCATCACGATCCCCGAAATCCTCCTGGAAACCAGAAAGCAGTTTTATATACGTAGGGTGAGAAAAAATGTATACATAGTAGGGAAAAACCAAAGTCACTCATGCATAATTGGGGTGGCATACTAATGCCTTGTGAGAAAAGAGATAAACAAGCACCTAGCAAGGAAACTTCCCACCCAAGCCTCACCAAGGCACACTCCCCAAATAACACAAGTCAAGTAATGTATAGTAATGCACATCGATGTTTTGATACCATGCGCCACTTTCCCATTGGTTATTAGAGACATCCTATACATCAAATAAATCCTGCCATTATCACCGTAGTCCCACTGCCACACCCCGACAACACACACCTCGACCATATCCTCACGCAGTCCCACTGCCAAACCCCACCCGCACACACCTGGTCCACAACTGCACATCCCTCCCGCTGACACCTGGGCCATAACCACCACACATAACCATACTCGCAAATACCTGGGTCAGAACAACTACTGCCACGCCTGAAGACACATGAGCCTCATCCCAAAGACACATGGGAAACAACTTTCTTGAAAACACCTACGCCAAACACCACCACTACCCCACCGAAAGATTATTGGGCTAATAATGGACTTTAGGCCATCATAGCCTACCCGAAGAGTCTTGTGCTATTCGGGAAAGAGAGTAGAAAAGGAGATAATAACTAGCCACTCATAGGAGTGTTAGGAAAAACACCATCCCCCATGAAATGGGGGTGTTTGGAACTAAGTGATCAACATGGGTGGGGTGAGAATAATAAACACAAAAACTACAAGTATATGTATATGTAACAAGCACTCACCCAATAAAGGTTTTTCATCATCCACCTTAAGGACATTGTCCTTACTATTCATTCATAAGAGAAGAGAACATCACCCTTTCCCAAGTCAAAACTCACACCAAACCAAATCCCCATGTCCCATCCTTTCTTTCATGTTCAGTAATAATGTTTAAATATGTTTTTGTACCTGCTTGCGAAAATAACATCATAAGTTCAAACAAGGGAAAATGTTACAACGAACAGAAATTAAAAACATTCACACTCGGTTCTATTGCAAAGTCAAAACAACAAAGAGATAAGGGAGTGCCATCCAAGTATTGGAACCAAATAAAACCCCAAGATACAGCCCCATGTACCCATAATCCAGGAGCCAATGGTTTCTCAACAACAGAGGATCCCACCGTAATTCGTGATATAAGCATAGTAATCACACAGCCTCACAGTATAACAACAGGGGATCCCATCCCCATCCAAATTTCCCCATCGATATAAGCCCCCATCCAAGAAAATCATAGGGTCAACCACAATGGCCCATGAAAACAACCAAACCACTACCACCAAAACATGGCAGGCCCACACAGGTAGTTTCAAATTTAAAAGATTTGACACACTCCATGATTTCAATTCAACTGGGCATAAACCGGGGTTATCATAGAAAGGAGTTGATCCTAGTGCTTCCAATTTATTTAGTCGAATATACGTATTTAACCAGTTTTCTTTACACATAAAGGGGTTCAAAACCATAATACAAGCCAATTAAACATCACAAAAGGTAAAGATTTATTAATTCATAGAGGAAGGCCACCAACTGCCATGATCATCAGTAGGCGTAAACCCACACAATTCAGAAATCATTAATCATGAATGAGGAGAAAAACAGAGAAGCATCATTGATCACACCCATTCCCTTAACTCATTAGAATCATTTTATTATCTTCGTTATTGTTTGTTTCATCCAATACTACAGAAACAGTAGCGTACATACCCCACAAGATACATAGAAAGGAGAGAAAAAGTTGAAACCCCTACCTGACTGATCAAGGAGGCATTTTATCCATGCGCTAAGAATAGGTGACGCACAATTTACAGGGCTCCGACACAGGTGCACCACTTTCCTCGGGAAAAAAGGACTTCAATGCACATGGAAGAGGAGACTAGCCAATAGGAAGTAGAAGAATATCCAGCCTGATAAATAGATTAGATCCCAATGTAATGGGATAAGAAATTTGAATGCCTTGGAAGTTGGATCGTGGTTCTTCCACGCGGTTTGGTGGTTACACACGACTGGATTAATTTTTTTAATAGGGTGGTTTTTAGTGATTTTAAATATTAATTATGGCTTAAAACGGTCTTGAAACACTATAATAGGTTAAAAACGCCCAAAAGTGGGGTTATATGGATGGATGTAAGAGAAAAGCCCGCCAAGGCTAGGGGCACCGATCAGTCTCGCCGATCGGTCATGCCGATCGGTCTCCCCAATCGGTCTCGCCGATCCGTAGCACCAATAGGTCTCTCCGATCCATTGCACCGATCGGTCTCACCAATCTGTCGCGCCGATCGGTCTCCCTGATCGTTCGTGCCGATTGGTCTCAACAATCGGTCTCGCCGATCGGTCTCACAGATTGGTCCCACACCGAACGGTCTCATCGATTGGTCGTACCGATAATCAGCAAACGAAGGGGTCATGAGGGTCTAGGTTATTACATCAGATACCTCTAAAACTATTTATGCCCTCGGGAATCAAAACCTGACCTGTAGGGAGGAGGGGGTATTTGAACAACCACACTATAAGATTCCTCTCAGGAGTGAACCTCTCTGACCAAGAACACATTTTCCCCTGAACAAACACAAATTCCCAACTGCTCTTTTGCCCCATGAAACCACAAAAAACCAATAGGTTAAACCATCTGATCCAGTGGAAGAGGGGTTTCCCTTCCTCTGTGTTAAGATACTATCTGCTCTGGGAGACACTGACTCACCCTCATGGGTTTAGGTGAATCTTATTTAATGCGTATTAACTAGGGATCAGGTCCTCCCCTCCCCATTCTTTAGGATGATTCACACACACATCCATATAAAAGGAAATTGTACATCCATAGACGAAAAGGTAAGCATTACAGAGCAAACTAGTACTGACCCAACATGATAAAACTCAAAACAACTCCGGGTACTGGGCACATATCTACGCTTCCCTCTCCCACGTACTTTCCTCAAGCCCACCATGTCTCCATAACACATGAACCAAGGTAATGGTTCGCCCACGAAGCAATTTCTCCATACAATCCTCGATCTTTATTGGTCTTTCTGTGAAGGTCGCATCATCTACAATATCTAACTATCCCCAATCGACGACGTGGGAGTCGTCATGTAGATAACGACATAGCTGGGACACCTGGAATACATCGTGTATCCTCAGTAGCGGCGGTGGTAGCACTAGCTAATAATCTACTTCACCGACCCGTCAGAACACGTCAAAGGGTCTGATGAACCTTGGAGAAAGCTTACTTCCTCTTCCAAACCTCCACAGTCCACGCTAAGGGGAGACCTTCAAGAACACATGGTCCCCAACCTCGAACTCCAAGGGTCTCCTTCTATTATCGACATGTGACTTCTACCAGTCCTAAGCCGCCTTCATCTTCTCTCGTATAATCTAAACCTTCTCTGTATTGCTCTACTCCACCTCCAGGACAAGAACACCTGCTTCTCCAACATCAGTCCAACACATGGGTGAGCGACACGGCTGTCCATATAGGGCTACAAATGGAGAAATTAAAATGGTAGAGTGATGTATATTATTGTAGGTGAACTCTGCGAGAGGCAATTGTCACACTCATGAGCCCCCAAAGTCCATAATACATCAACGTAGCATATACTCCAAGGTTTGGATGGTGCGCTCTGTCTGTCCATCTGTCTGGGGGTGGAAAGATGTGCTAAGATGTAGCTGGGTTCCAAAAGCATGTTGTAATCCCCTCCAGACTCGTGAGGTAAAACATTCATCCCTATCCGAGACTATGGAACTCGGAACTCCATGCATCTTCCCTACCCTATCCACATACTTCCATGCTAGATATCCCACTGCACTCGACTCCTTAATCGCCAGAAAGTGAGCCAATTTCGTCAACCTGTCCACTAATACCCAGATGGCGTTGCATCCTCCTTGCACATTGGGTAGTCCCATCAAGAAATCCATCGAGAAGTCATCCCACTTCCACTCGGGGACATTTAAAGGTTGGAAAATAATTCCTAAAACATGGTGTTCAACCTTTACCTACTGACACACTAAGAACATGGCCTCAAACTATGCCACTGCTCATTTTACATAGGGCCACCAAAGCTGTCTCCTCGGACCCTGGTATATCTTGGAAACTCCTGGGTGTACAGATAGGGATGATCTGTGGAACTCACTATGAACATGGCCATGCATCTCCTCTTGAAAAAACAACATTCCTCAAAAAAGCTTCTGGTTCTAGCCATCCTCCATCCACCCTTCTGGAGCAATGCCCTGGTCAACTCAAACATGCATCAATTCACTCTTGGAGTCTACCCACTGAGACTCCTCCACATGACGCAACAGAGATGACTATACTGTCATATGATACAGGTATCCCCTACCATTACCCATCCTCGCACCCAGGTGCAAGGCAGCCAACTCTCCCATTGCTTTCCAGGCGTCTGCCTATTCTCGGACTATATCCTTCTGCGACCTCCTTCTCAAAGCATCAACCACTACATTACTTTTTCCCGAAGTGTAGGAAATATTGAAGTCGTAATCCTGGAATAAATCCATCCACCTTCGCTACCGTAAGTTTAGGTCCCACTAAGAGATGATATACCTCAAGATTTTGTGATCCGTGAAGCCCAAAAACTGTTCTCTGATGAGGTAATGCCGCCACAACTTTAGTGAAAAAATGACCGATGCAAGATCCAGATCGTGGGTGGCATAATTACGCTCATGAGGGCATAGCTTCCTAGACCCATAAGAGATCACCCTAGGTCACTACATCAACACACATCGAAGGCCCTGCCCTGATGCATCACATAGCACCTCATACGCCGCCCCTTCTTCTGGTAGTCTCAGCACTGGGGCACTAACCAACTTCTCCTTCATATAGATGAATGTTGCCTCGCAGTTCTCACTCCACGCGAAACCCTGTTCTTTTTTGGTCAAGGCTGTAGAAGGGGATGCCACTCGGGAGAAGATGGGTATGAACCTCTGATAGTAACCTGTCATCCTGAGGATGCTACGAACCTCTACCATGTTCTTGGGTGTTTCCCAAGAAACAACTGCCTCAACCTTTGACGGGTCCACCGCTACCCCCTTCTCATACACTGCGTAACCAAGGAAGGGAACATCTCGCATCCAGAACATGAATTTTGAAAACTATTGATTGAGCTGGTGCGGTCAGAGGTCCTCCAAAACTGTCCTTAGGTGCTCCGCATGGTCCGCCTCTAATCTTGAATTGATCAGGATGTCCTCGATAAACACGACTATGAACCGATCCTGATACTCATGGAAGAGTGAGATCATAAGCACCATGAACACAGTCGGGGTGTTCGTAACACCAATAGGCATGACAAAAAACTCGAAGTTCCCATATCTGCACCTAAAGGATGTCTTCGAGATGTTTCCCTCCTTTACCCTCAACTGGTGATACCTAGACGTAGGTGGTCTTCGAGAACCATCCTGCTCCCATCATCTGGTCAAATAGATCATCTATCCTGGAAAGAGGGTAGTGATTCTTGATCGTCATCTGATTCATCCTCCTGTAGTCTATACACAACCTGAGAAAACCGTCTTCCTTATTTGCGAACAAGACTGGAGCACCCCACGGCGACACACTCAGTCAAACAAAACCCTTCTTCATCAAATCATCGATCTGAATCCGCAACTCCTGTAGCTCCGAAGGCGCCATCTGATTGGGAGCCATTGAAATCGGGCAAGCACCAGGCTGCACGTCTATCCCAAACTCGATATCACATCAAGGGGGTAGTGTCATCACCTCCTCAAGGAAGACATCCATAAACTCACTGACATTCCCTAGTATTTCCACCATCTCAGCATCCACTGACTCTACAGACAGCTCAGATAACAAGGAGAGGAGGGGTTCCTCTCGCCTGCTGCCCTTCTGGCCACTCCGCTTGCCGGTGAATGTAACACGCCAGCCGCCCAAGTCTGAGAACACTACTCTTCCTCGGAAGCAGTCGATGACGAAACCCACAGAGAATAGCCAGTCGATGCCTAGAATGACATCAAATGGATATATCTTCAACAGTAGTCGATCCCTGACCGACTGATGTGGCCCTATCATCAGTCGGCATCCTCTACAAACAGATAACAAGTTGGTCTGACCTCTGACTGGTGTGCTCAACACCAGGGGCACTGCAAGTCTCTCGGCATCTAGACCCAGAGCACGGGCTAGACCGGGTGCAACAAAGGAGTGTGAAGCTCCGGTATCGAAGAAGTAATAAGAAAGGGTAATGAAAAAACTTATCGTACATCGAAGAACATGTGGTCATGATGGAATTACTACCTCTAAAGCGTACAACTGTCCATTCCCAGCTCCTCTTCCCCTCGGTTTTCGGCCACCTCCTCGACCACATCCTGGTTGAGGTCATTGAGGAGCGCCCTGAGGTCGGCCTCCTCCTACAATTTCTTCCCTCGGAGGAGCGGGAGATCGCTGCCCCTGCTGTTGCTGAAAGGGCCTAGCTAGAAGCTACTGCTGAGGCGGGTGCTGGGCCTGTTTTCCATTGCCATACTGAACTCGTTTTGGGAACTGATTCCAGAGATGTCCATTACTCACACAGACTAAGCACCTCGGTCCTGGGCCCAAAGGGAAATAGCGAGGATCGTGGGACTGGAAGTGGAACTGTTGCGGCCTTCTCCCTCGAGGTCGGAACAAAGAGGGCCCCGATGTAGGAGGTCTGGTGCTGATGGCCTTTCCCTTTAATGGGCCTTGCTGAATCCTCTCTCATGAAACACCTCCCAGTGTGTGAATCGTCTCCACCACCTCTTCCTTCTTCTGGACCTCCATGTATGTTAGCAAGGTGAAGGGGGAAACAACGTACTAGAGGGAAGGTCAGAGCTCCTCCTCTAAATGTCTCACCCGATACTCCTCATCCAGAAAGTTTTCCAGAGCAAAGAGTAGGATATCCTTGAACTTGATCCCCAGCTCCATTACCGACATACTCCCCTTCTAGAGGGAGAGTGGCTCTGGCTTCTTCTTTGCCTACATTGTAGAAGAGAGGAATTCCACCCGAAACTCCTTCTCGAAACCATCCAATGCCACCACAGCCTCTCTCCTCTCCCCCTGGTAGAGCATCCACCACTGATGTGCTACACCTCGCATCTAGCTGATGGCCAGAGGAACCCAGTACTCGGGTAGGGGTTGTTCTAGTGGGTTGGGCCAACGGGTCATGTAATGGGTATGGTATGCCTCTGGGCCTTCGGGTCATGTATTACAAGACATGTCGGGACATGTTCCTTGGGCCTACGGTCCATGTACGGGTTCCCCATTAACCCTTAAAAGTAGGTATTATCTATAATAAATTAAAAATAATGCCTTTGGGCCATTCGGTGGGCGGGTAGGTCCAGATTCCTTGCATCAGATCACGGGGGGCCCTAAAATACCATGTCTTAGCCGGTCTTCCCTCGAATAATTCATGCGCCAAGGTCAACTAACACTATTGCCCTACCATCCCATGCAATCCCCACTATTCCTAACTTTAGACTCCATCCTATCTCTCAACCTGTCTCTGATACCTTTCTGTCACGACCCACCTTCACTAAATGGAGGGAAGGGTCTGCAGATTGCCAGGCCCTTCATTCTTTAAGTTGAAGGATATATAATGAACCTGTAAACCCGCCTTCAATAATTCCCGGAGTGGTGACCAGCACCAATGGTATAATATCACACTCTAAATGGAAGGAATTACCCTTTAACTTTTAATAGGATCGAGAGATAAGAGAGTGAATCCCACAACACCAAAACTGAATGTAAAAGTAAAACAAAGAACCATTCCCAATGCATATCACAAATGTAAAATCCACAATGTATAATGAGACTACAATGAAAAATACCTAAAGAATGAACAGCAAGAACTGTAATGATCTATCACAAGGTCAGAGCTATTACGGTCCAGCACGATCCCCGAAGTCCTCCTTGAAACATGAATGCAGTTTTATATACGTAGAGTGAGCATACACGTATTCTCAGTAGGGAAAAACCAAAGACTCTCGTGAACAAGTGGGGAGTCATACTGATGCCCTGTGAGAAAAGATAGAACCAAGAACCTATCAAGGAAACTAACCCCCCCCCCAATCCTCATCAAGGCACACTACCCAAATAACACAAGTCAAGAAATGTTTAAAAATAGAACATAATTGTTTGGGTACCCCGCGCCACTTTCCCATTGGTTATTATAGACATCCTACGCATCGAACCAAACCCACCATTCTCACCACAGTCCCACTGCCACACCCCGTCCGCACACACCTGGGCCATATCCTCATGCAGTCCCATTTCCAAACCCCTCCCGCACACACCAGGGCCACAACTTCACATCCCTCTTGCAGACACATGTGCCACATCCACCACACATAACTATACTCGCAAACACTTGGGTCAGAACAACCACTGCCATGCCCGAAGACACCTGTGCATCATCCTGAACACACATGGGAAACAACCTTCCTGGAAATACCTGGGCCAACCACCAAAACTACCCCACCAGAATATTCTTGGGATAATAATGGATGTTAGGCCATCACAGCCTGCCCGAAGAGTCTTGGGATCTTCCGGATAGGGAGAAGAAAATGAGCTAATAACCAGCCACTCACAGGAGTGTTGGGAAAAACACCCTCCCCCATGAAATGGTGGTGTTCAGAACTAAGTTCTCAACTTGGATGGGGCACGAATAAGAAACACAAAAACTACAAGTATATGTATAGGTATCATGCACTCAATCAATATAGGTTTTTCTTCATCTAGAATAAAGGACACTATACTTACTATTCATTCATAAGAGAAGAGAACAGTACCCATGCCCAAGTCACAACTCACACCAAAACAAATACCCATGTCCCAACCTTGCATTCATGTTCAGTAATAATGTTTAAATAAGATTCTGCACCTACATGGGCAACTAACAACATAAATAAAAACAAACGGAAAATGTTATGTCCAACATCAATTTAAACATTCACACCCAGTTCTATTGTAATGTCACAACAACAAAGGGATAAGGGAGATCCCTCAAAGTACTAGAACCAAAGAAATCCCCAAGATACGTCCCCATGTCCCCATAATCCAGGAGAAAACGATTTCTCAACAACAGAGGATCCCACCCCAAATTGTTATATAAGAAGAGTAATCACATAGCCTCAAAGTGTAACAACAGGGGATCCCATCCCCACCCGCATCGCCCCTTCGATCTAATCCCCCATCCATGAAAACCATAAGGCCACCCACAACAGCCTGTGAAAACAACAAAACCACAACCACTAACACAAGGCAGGCCAACTCGGGTATTTTAAGATTTAAAAGATTTAACATACTCCATGATTTCAAATCCACTATGCTTAAGACAGGGTTATCATAGGAAGGAGTTGATCCTGGTGCATTCAATTTATTTAGACGAATATGCGTATTTAACCAGTTTCCTTTGCACAGAATGGGGTTCACAACCAAAATACAATCCAATTAACCATCACAAGGGGTATGGGTTTATTAATCCATAGAAAAAGGCCCCCAACGGCCAGGATTTTCATTAGGCGTAAGCCCACACAATTCTGAAATCATTAATCATGAAAGAGTAGAAAAATAGGGTATCATCATTGATAACACCCATACCCTTAATTCTTTAGAACCTGTTTATTATCTTCGTTAATGTTTGGTTTATCCTATTCTACAGAAATATTAGTGTACCCACCCCACAAGATACACAGAAAGGAGAGACGAAGGTGAAACCCCTACCTGACTGATCAATGAGGCATTTTTTGCACGCGCTAAGAATAGCAGATGTGCGATTTGTAGTGCTCGGGAAAAGGTGAACCACTTTCCTCAAGAACAAAGGTCTTCAACGCACAAGGAAGAGGATACTATCCAAGAGGAAGGAGATGCAAATCCTGCATGATAAATAGATGAGATCCCAATGTTACGGGATATGAAATTTGAAAGCATTGGATGTCAGATCGTGGTTCTGCCATGAGGTTGTGTGCTTACACACAACTGGATTAATTGTTATTTAATCAGAAGGTTTCTCGGGATTTTTAGATTTTAAATATGGATTAAAATGGCCTTGAAATTCTTCAAAAGGTTAAAAAAGCCCAAAAGTGGGATTACGGGGAAGGCTGCAGAAGAAAATTCTGCAATGGATGGCTGACACCGATCGGTCCCGCCGATCGGTCTCGCCGATCGGTCGCGCTGATCGGTCTCTTCGATAGGTCGCGCCAATCGGTCCTGTCGATCGGTCTCCAGATCGGTCTGGCCGATTGGTGTCCTGATCGGTCTCGCCGACCGGTCATGCCGATTGGTCTCCCCGATTGGTCTCACCGATCATTCTCTCCAATCAGTTGTGTCGATCGGTCTCACCAGTCGGTCGTGCCGATCGTTCATCCCGATCGGTCTCCCAGATTGTTTATCCCGATTGTTCTCCCTGATCGATCGCGCCGATCAGTCACACAGATCGGTCCCACGCTAATGGATCTCGCTGATCGGTCGTGCCGGTCAGTCTCCCTGATTGGTCGCGCCAATATTCCGTAAAGTAAGGGGTCATGAGGGTCTGTGTCATTACACACCTCTTAGTACACACCGTGTAGGAATGTCAGTAGGTCATGGAAAGTATGTTGGTAAAATTCAACAACCAAATGAACTATTAAATGATATAAAAGTCATGAATATGAACATAAATCCCATGTATTTTATTTTTTTCACAGAAAATGGGATATAACATAATTCTTCAGTCATTTTTATAGAGGAGTCACCGGTTGGATAAACAAGTTGCAATGAAATTGATTTTTTCTCCTGTTTCTTCATTTGGCAGAAGAATTTGAACATCGTCGGGTCAGTTAGAATCCCCTCAACGAGTGCTCAATTCCCTTTGAGACATGAATGGTGATGTTTTTAACTGAACTATTTTATTTATAGATGATTGAATATTCTAGTTTGGTTGATCTATACAGATCTATTTTTAATTTGAGGTCATGGGTGGATGAGGATAGTCATTCTATGATGAGGTAGGTGGTCTCTTGTTTTTTTCAAATTTTCAAGTGGTTTATTTGTGTCATTATGTTGCATGCCCATGTTTAGGGTGTCAATTTGTTGAGACTCTAACCATGGTGATACATAAAAATGTTTAAGCAATTACATATAAGTATTGAATAATGTTTGAGACTACTAGTTTTGATTAAGGTCCACCCCGTGGGTGCGTTTCCCTTGAACAAATATTGTTGATAGTTTTGTAATAGGATACCAGGGGCTATGCCTTGGTTTTCCATATTTTGGGTTTTTTTAATGTGTTCCCAATTAAATTGTTAAACAAAATTAGATTATTTTTGTTAACCATGTAATAGTGAACTGATTTTATATATTGTTTAATATGTTGAAATGATGATATATGGGGATTTCCGTTGTTTCATCTTTTTTGCATATGGGTGAGGAATGTTTATGCCTACATGAAGTAATTTTGTATTCCTATAGTAAATGAGTTGTTATTACGCAGGGTGAGGATTAATTTGGCCCAATGGGGATGATTTAATTAAGCCTTCAAGCAGGGTTTATCTATGATTGTGGGAAATAAATTTAGTTGGATATTGAAATAAAATGACTTATGATGCATTTTCCAAGCGAAATCAAGAGCTTGGAATCATTGATCAGGTTATTGTTATATATCCTTCTAAGGTATTTGTAAATTTTTCTTATTTGTGTGATCAAAAAATTTAGGTTGGATCTCAGGACATATATAATTTAACATAATTAAATGAGCCACCATAACATATTGAATGAAAATGATATTCAAGACTAGTAGGATTTCGTGCATTTTTAATTCTTCTTACTTATTGCATTTCCCTTTGTACAGTATTGATGCATATACACACTGACAGATTGGCACTAACCATAGTTGGTTTCCAACTATTATTTGTTTCTCTATACTTATTTTGGTCATGTTTGTGGCCCCGAACAGACAATGTTGCTGCATGTGTCGATATGGGGAAATACAATTTTACAAGTACTTTATTACTACATAGTACTAGATGACCATGAGACCAATCCATGGCTTGTGATGATACTGTGTTTCATTTTCCTTTACTATAAATTCGTGTTATATAGTAAATGATTTCATTGTATCCTAATTTATCTTTTTTTCTTAGAACATGTTAACTCATGCATCATTTTGATATTATATTTCCTATGGTTATCTTTGTAATTCAGTCATTAGTTGTTTACATGAGCTTCATGTTATTTTCTACTTCCAAAAATGTTATTATTTATTCTTTTGTGTTACAATATTATAATAAAGGGAATAGTTTACCCAATATAACACCCTAGTCCTTTATTGTTAGTCGGTAACTTATAACTTTTGGGGAAATGTGCATGAGGCTGTATGGGCAACCAGGTAAGAGGCACCAGTTTAGTGGATTCTGGATCTAGGACGTAACAAAGTGGTTTCAACCGAATTTGTTTACAAGTATTCATTAAATTTTTTCAATGATGTAAACTATTTTTAATTTGTTAATTAGATGTGCCTCGAACTTTCTACCTGGTGTACAGGGAAAACCCAAATTTCCTCGAATTAAAAATTTCTTTTGGATTTTGAGCTATTACCTTTAATTATTCATCATATTTGGATGAAACACTTGTTTTTTCTTTTATTATTGTTATTATTGTGGTTTTATTTTTTTTCAAACCAATGAGATGAGGGTATTTCATAACATGAATCATAGAGGTACCGGTTAGAAATCACATTCCATGCATACTTACCTTTCCATTTTGGGAGTATTAATGATTACATGTTATTGTGATTGATGTCGTGTTAGAGATCCAAGATGTTGTGATAGTAACATGATATATATTACTAATATTGTGATAGATGTATTGGTATGTGATATTATTTTAATTGGATGGATACCAAACATTGATAGCTGAGGTGTATAGGCCCTCTTGGATCAGGATTTGGTGGATCATGTATCAGTTTTTTAAGATTTATTTCATGATATATTATTATTGGTTTCCAAACTTTGATTCATTGGTATTATGTGTCTTCACAGATAAGAATTTATCATCCCAATGGTTGGTTTTTCAATAGAACATTGGATTTCATGGCCATCTTGAGTCGCTGCCCTAAAAACCCCCAATATATATGGCATGTATTTTAGCCTAACATTCCATGTCTTCTTCACATTATGGGGAGATGATGTAACATGTTTTATGATTAACACGCCATGTACCATTTGTACATTCTGTGTACTATCTAACATTGTAACTATACATGTGAGAGGAAACACGAGCTGTTGAGTATTGATCAAAAAACACTGTGTAATTTTGGAACATGCTTTATAGCCTACCCAGGTAGAACTCGTGCTGACATAGTTTTGTGGAAGTACATGTATACGAGCATAGATATATGGACACCCTAGGTACCTGTGGAAGACTCAATGAACCTGGAGATGATACACGCCTAGATCGGTGGTAGAAAAAAACCATGAAAGAGCATAAAGCAACACAATATGTATTTTTTCAACACACCTCGTATTCCCATTTTGCCAATATTTCATGTTCTTCTCATATTTGGTTGGAACTCATTAATGATAAAATACTTGAAAATATGTTTGAAATATGGGATGTTCATGACCTTGCAGACTCATGCGACGATTATGACCATGAGTTGTATAATAGGAGAGTGGTGATGATCAATCCCTGGAGATGGTAGGAAATATGAAACCAATGGATCCACCAATTATTCCACCTACAACACCAGCTATTATAATAGATGAAGGTGAAGATGCACAGTTCCATTAAGGTTTTTTGAGGTTTATGCAGTCCTTTCAAGGAGCACTGGAGGCTACCAAATCTTGGGAAGAACTGATTCTTATATTCCAGCAGTAGAATCCACCAACTTTGTCATGGGATAACTCACCATAGACTACAGAATCATGTCTCAAATCAATGCCGACTATCATCAAGCATCTGAATATTCTTCTTGATTGGGGCCTCAATATTAATACATACATGTTGTGCGATTTAGTCAAAATATGGTGGGGTGTTATAAATTAGGTAGTGTGTCAATGAGATACGACAATGGATGTCTTTCATATGCCCTTATATTATTATTATTTTCCTGAGACACTGAGGGCCAACAGATACATGGTGTTCCTGCTCCTGGAGCCGGGCATACTGTCTATTATGGATTATTCTACCATGTTTAATGAACATCAATTATTCTTACGTATTTCGATGTATGATGATGTATTTAATGCTAGATGATTTGAGGATGGTCTTACGTTTTAAATCTGATCACATGTGAATGTCTTCAGGTTTCCTTCTCTCTCTACTATTATGAATCAGGCACTAACCTCCGTGCGTAATCTGCCAGATGCTGGAGGTGCGAACTAAGGTGGTTTGACATCAAAATTTGGTTCTATCTCAACCCGAATCAGGAAGCATTTTATGATGTTTTCTCATGGGGAAAAGTTGTTATAATTATTATATTGATAGACATGTGAGTGGATACCTATATTGTATAGTTGGACAGTTCAGAAAATGATGTCCTATGGACCCATTCGAGTGCTGAGCTTGCAGTAGGATGGGCCATCTACAACGTTACTGCAGGGTATTTCAACAAGCATCTAGTGAGAGAGGGTATTCATCAACTCCACTTTCAGGAGTGGGGTCTATATCTTTTCACTATTAAGGGAACAATAATATGTCTTGACATTCCGGTCGTGGAGGTGGTTGTGGTCGTAGTTTCCCGACCCCATGCACTTAGCTACAGCATGGCGGGCTGGCACATGGAAGCCATGTTATGTCAGAGGGATATGATATAGGTCAGACATATGAAAAAAATAGACCCTATTGGAGAAGGATCCTGGAGCTTATACTTTCTGAGAATCTATTAAAGTCACCTCTTATTTTCCTTCAGCACATTTTGATACAATTTCTTAAACAAAATTCATATCAGTTTCTATAGTGGATATCCCTAGTCATTGTGTCATTATGTTTGATGACGTTATGATTCTATAAACTCTGTTATGGATAATAATGGTAGGTGTGCATTAGTGTAGGGAGATCTCCATTGATGTTTTTGGGAGTCACTTCTTTTGGGATATCAATGTCTTGGAGATGACAGACTTCGAAGTCATTCTTAGAATGGACTGGTTGTTCTCCTTTCAGGCATTTGTTGACTCCTATCACCACAAGGTGAGTTTCTCATTCATAGAGGGTGGGCCATTTCTATAAAATGGAAAATATTATGTCCAAGAGAGATGAGATGGAGTAGAGCATCATGGGTTGGGATGGAAGACTTCCCAGTCATAATGTTTATATCTGGAACACCATGGAACAAATCTGGAATTTTACCCTCCAATGGTTGATAATTTTAGGGATGTTTTCCCAGAAGACATCTCAAGAATTCCTCTACTAAAAGTGATGGAGTTCACTATCTAACTAGTGATGAGAGTTTCATTAGATTCATCCCCCCATATAGGATTGCTACGATTGAGTTTCTAGATCTCAATAGGTATTTGGATGATCTAGAAGCTAAAGGTTTTGCCTCACGAAGTACTTCTCCATGATTTTCACATGTCCTTTTCATGAAAAAAGAAGGTTGATACCATTAGACGATGCATATATTACTGAAAAATGAACTAGTTTAAAGTAAGAAACCAATAACCTTTCTATGGATATATAATATTTTGGATCAGTTATGAGGAGAATCAGTGTTGATGATGATTGACATAAGTTTAGGATATCATCATGTACATGATCGTCCTATAGGCATACTTTGTACTTCAATTTTTAGTAGGTATAGCCTATATGAGTACCTTGTTATTCATCTTCTGTTCATGAGAACACCAACAGTTTCCATGGTGCGGATGATCATAGTGTTCCATCCATAGCTAGATTATTTTGTGGAGGTTTTCTTGGATGACAAGATGGTTTTTTCTCAAAATCAAAATGACCAAGACAAATAACCAAATACAAATTTGAATAAAACAAGATATAATTAGTAATATGAATAGATCACAAAATTCCACATATATATTGATCTGATTCCCTTCCTTGGTCATGTCATCTCAGAGATAGAAGTATCAGTGGACCCAGAGAAGGTGAGAGTACTGGTTTCCTGGGAGAATACCAAGACCATTTTTGAGGTGTCGAGTGTTTTGGGGATAGATGGTTACTAAAATATTTTTATATTGGACACTTGAAATATAGAATTTATGATGAATTTATTGACTATTAAATTTGAGAAATTTTTTTTGTCATATTAATGTGAGACATCCATTCAGGAGATAATATGGCATTTGACTTCACCACCGATACTGATATTTCCAGATTCAGGAAAGTTTTACTCTATGTACAATGATGCATCATGCATTGTCCTGGTATTTGTGTTTATATAGTGGGTCAAGTAGTTGTGTATGGGTATCAGCATTTGAGGTCACATGAGAGGAATTACCCTAAGCATGATCGGGAGATAGTTTTGGATATTCACTGCTTGCGTTATTGGATACATTACTTGTTGGGAGTCAATTTCATGGTGTACATAGCCCAAAAAATAATAAATTATATCATTACTCTATGAGATATAAATTTGATATATTGATGGTGTGTGAAATACATTCAATCCAGTGATTTTGAGCATGCCTATACACATTGAAAATTGAGATGCAGTGGCCAATGCACTGAGCAGTAGGGCTCAAATACAGGCAGTTTAGCAGGCCAATTTTGAGTGAATTATTGTGGAATTGTTCTCTAATTTGAATCTAGAGGAGAATAAAATAAATGTATATACTTTTCATTCATCATAGGATGTTACCTCTACCATACTACATAATGTGAGGATGAGGAAGCTATTCGATTATGAAGGCCTAGTTCTAAGGGAGAGTGTGTCAGTTGAGGACCCTCTTCCTGGATGGAAGGTAGCTAAGGATGTGATATGGCATATCCATGGGGAAATTTGGGATCTAGATTACATGCACGAGGAGATTATTTCGGATTATCATGCTTCTATATAGGTAGTGCATCCGGGTTTCACCAAATTGTTTTGGGATTTACATCGTTAATATTTGTGGCTTGGTATGAAAAGAGACGTAACTAGTTTTATTGTGAGGTGTTCTACTTATAAAGAGGTGATCTGGCAATGGGTTTTGTGACTTGTTTACCAAGGTCTCCTAATGTAAATGATTTCATATGGGTTGTTTTTGACAGACTCATGAAGTTTTCAAATTTTTTATGATTATGGAATCCTTTAGTGATGATGAATGTGGGTGGATGTACCTCCGTGAGACTAAATGACTGCACAAGGTCCTTCATTCTATAGTTTTAGATAGGTATTCCCACAAAACATCTATTTTCATGAAATGGGTACATATGGAAATAGGTACAGAGTTGATTATTTTCACATCTTACAACCCTAAGACAAATTTCCTATCAGGGAACACAATTCAGTTGCATGTGGAAATGTTTCGGGCATGCATCCTATATATCGGGGGTTCTTGAGAGATAGACATACCTCAAGTTGATTATCCCTAATATAATATATACCATGATAATATAAATATAGCACCATATTAGTAATTGAAAGGTTGGCAATGTTTATCACTCATGTGTTTTTTGGAGGAAGGAGATGTAGTAATGCTAGGACCTCATCTTGTCCAGTGTACAAAAGAGTAGGGTCAGTTGATTCGAATGAAAATTGATACTATACACTCTCATCCTAAATCATACAGTTATCATCGTGTACACCCTTTGGAGTTCATCATCAGGGATATATTTTTTATAAGTTTCTTACCAAGGTTGGAAATCAAGAGGATCAGTAGACATGGTAAGCATTCTAGAGATATGTCGGTCTGTTCGAGATTCTAGAGAGCGTCGGTCCAGTTTCATGCCAACTGCAGTTACCTCAGAGTTACTGATACATGCTTTTTTTCTTCCAGGTATCTCTTTAATGGCAATATCACTCATTCCCATCTCACATTCTTCTGCCAAAGTAGTTTGACCATCAGGTTGATGATTCCACTGATGGTCATCTGATTCATATAGTAGACAGGATCATGGAGGTTCTATAAGGATTGCTAGATCCTCTTGTACTAGTGCTATAGAAACATGGAAGATTATACGATGAGTATTGGGAGAGGGAGGCGGACATACGTACTCAGTGTCCGGAGTTATTCTCAGATATCATTTTAGAACCCCATAGAAGAGAAATTCATGGATATATTTCTTTAAAGGGGTGGTTTTTTAAAAACCAGTTCCTGATTGGAAGTGTGGGGTTCTATTCAGTTTTTGTTTTGAGTTGTTTATGATAAAGTAAGGAAAATTGGGGCAATGTATAGGAACCATGGGTTACACACTATTTAGTCCTAATTTCACATCAGGTAGTTTTGGCCATGTTTGATGGGAAAACATGGTGTGTTGGAATGTCTACAAGGAAGAGTGGAAAAAACCACTACACACTATGTACATCATAGTACATTCCATATAGCAATGTCAGCAGGTCCTATAATTTATGTCGGAAAATCTACCCACCAAATAAGTTGTTTAATGATATATAGTCCATGTATATTAACATACACAACATGTATTTTATGATTTTTAATTAAAATGGGAAGTAGCATTGTACGTAATTCATTTGGACAGAGGGGTCGCCAGGTGGATAAAAAAGAAGCACCAGTATTTATTCCTCCTCACATTTTATCATTCAGAAGATGATTCAAACACCATCAGGTTTATTGGAATCCACCAAATGAGTGATTGATTCAACATGATCTGTTCCTAGAGATTTTTTATCTCAAATGAGTTATTTATAGATGAGTGAATATTATTATTTCATAGATATATACGGTTACAAATTGGATTGGATGTCATGGATTGAAGAGGATATTCATACTACGAAAATATGGGTGTTCTTTTTCTTAATGTTAAATGTCAAGTTGTATATATGTGTTGTTGTTTAGAATGAACATGTTATATGGTGTATCATTATTAAGAATCTTAATGTCATAATACCGAAAAATGATTATGTAATTAGTTAAATGTATTGATACATATTTGAGACTTCTTGGTTTGCTTTAGGGCCAGCACGTGGTTGTGTTTCCTATAGATAACACTTGATGAGACATTTGTCATAGGATACCTATGGGTATGCCTCTATTTTACAAGATGTGGGTTATTAGAAATTATTGGTTTATTAATTTTTTACCCAAGTGATTTTTTTACTATTAACCTTATAATAGTATAAATATTACTTATGTTGTTTAATATGCTGAAATGATCATATACAAGGAGTTCCCTTGTTTGAATTGTGATGGATGCAGGTGAGGATTTGTTATGTCTATTGGAAATGATTTTTTATCCCTTTGGTGATGAGTTGGTATGCCTATGGGATTTGATTTGATACCCCCGAGGGCATGGATTTTATTCTGGTTTTGTCATCGGGTATTCTATGCTTGTGGGAAATTTTTGAAGTAACATATTGAAATCCAATGACTTTTGATGCATCTAACAAGGAAAAAATTAATCTTGGTTCTAGTCATTAAATTGTTGTTAGATATCCTTATAAGGTGTCTATTAATTGTTCATAAATGATGGATCGACAAGCTTAGACCAGATCTCATGACATATATAATTAAATGTAATAAATGGTAAGACTGAACATAATGAACAAAAATGGGAAATATGACATACAGGATTGTTTACTATTCAGTACATCCGAGTTACTGCATTTCCAATTTAAACTATTGCTACATATACTCACTAACAGATTGGCACTATCTTTAGGTGATTGGGTTCTTGGATTTATTTTTAACACCCAATTTTGTAAATGTTTTTGGGCCCAAACAAAATATATTACTGCATGTTTTGATAGGGGAAAAGACCGTTTTACAGGTAATTTATTGTTTCATAGGATTATGAGAGCATACGACCAAGAAATGGCTTGTGATCTTGTTGAATTTCATTTTTGGATACTGTAATTTGGAATTGATTCTATACTTGATTATAGTGTATCTTGTTTTTGTTTTTTTCTTAGAACATGTGATGTGTTCCTTCATTTTGATATTATATGCCTTTGGGTTATCATTTTCATTCTGCCTTCAGTTTTTTACTTATGTTTCATGTTGTTTAATAATTAGGATATTGTTATTATTTATTTATGTGTGTTAAACTCTACCTATTTGGTCATAGATTCCCAAATATAACACCCTAATCCCTCACTACTAGTCAACAGCCTTTAGTGTTTGGGGTAATGCGCTTGAGACCACATGGAAAATAGGGTATGGGGCACCAGTTGAGTGGCTTCCAGATCTGGGAAGTTATAATTTTCTCTTCTATATCCATGTTATTACTTCCAAACTGGGATCTTTAGTGTAGAAACCTTGTTATAAATTAAATTTCATAATTGTAATGGTTCTAACATTCCCATTATAATAAATATTTTCATATTCATTTTTACAATATGGAATTCAATGAATGAAAATTTTATGTATTTAAAATTGATAAAATAGATAATTTAAATGGTGAAATTAATATTATATGTTGTAGAATATTACACCACAGAATTTTTTTAAATAATTTTTTGAATTAATTTTATCCCATGTGATATTGCATTTCATGCAATATAAATAAATAGTTCAGTTTATTTTAAATTACATTGTTTGGATTGAGTTATATGAAAAAAATGTTAATTAGGCTCCAGAAGGAATATAAAACATTATTTTTCATTATATGGCTCACTAAGGTTATCATTCATTACACACAACATTGAAATTCCTTGAGGGATTGTGTAACACACAATGCTGAGTTTTACTAAATAATGATGTAATATTTAATATAAAATAGATGTTAATTTGTTAGTTGTAAAAAATATTAAATAAATGTTTCAAAAAAATATAATATGAATTCAATTGTTATAGATTAATTTGAAATTAATATGAATACTGATTGAATATAAATCGAAAAATTATTATACCAACAAAACTATTTTACCCTAATAAATTATGTTATTTCAAATTAGTGAGTTCTATTAATATAATATAAATTCCATATATTCAATAACATATTTTCATAATCCTAAAATATATTTGATAGACATAATATAAGAACGAACCCATTTCTTCTACTTAAAAAATGATATTTTTATTAATATATTTTGTCTACGTTTTTTTGGAGAACTAAATTTAATTCCAATTTTTTTAAATTTTATAGGTCTAGTAGGTTAATAAAAATACATATTTTGATGTGGAAAATAAAATTGTAGTAATAGATGATTTTTTATATTTTTTTATAAAGTATCAATTTGTAAGGAATAATGAAATATACTTAATTGTATTTCAAAACTAATGTTGCATCTAAATTATGTATACTAATAAATTATAATTTAATCTGGATTCAAATCTTAATTAGGTCATATTTTATCAATAAAAATTATTTATTTAATTTTATTCAATTCCACATTTAAATTTAATATAATAACATATCATAATTTTAAAATATTATCCATTTAAAATTTCCATTGTCGAACAGACTGTTGAATTAAATTTAAATTTATTTTGTTAAAATATGTTATAGTAATTTTGAAAAATGGATTCCGTAATTTTAATTAAAATTATTTATAATTTCTAATAACATAAACATAATATTTTCCCAAATGTATTAGTGAATGTTTTTGAAATTAATTACAGTTATCAAGGTAAAACAAATCTTAAATAAAGACTAAACATTAAATTTTTATGCCTAAAAAACCTATAATATTGATATAAATATATTTAATGGGAAAATTTAGACACTATTATGAATTGTTTTTAAATTGGGCCATTATTGGGTAGAATTACCATTTGAAAAAATATGGGTTGAATACCATTTCCAAATATTTACAAGAGTGTCACTTTTTCTCCACTAAAACAGACCTCCTCTCCTCCAGCATCCTCACACTTTTTTCAAACACTTTGGATAGACCAATATATAAATAAATATCCCCATAAAATATCTCTCATAATCTTTAAATCGACACCTTGGGGATAAAAAAACAAATGAAGCACATTTCTGCAAACCAAAAATAGATACATGGATAACAGGTAACATTCGAACACATTTATTTTTTGTTATTTATATTAACCACCCCCTTAACTCTTCTCATTCGTTGATTGTATAGAAAAAATAGTATCATAAATATACTATAACAATTTTATGTTATGAGTTTGAAAAAACATACACACACATATATCTATTGTGTAACAAACATATTGTTTAGATGTATAGTGAACTACCATCTCACAAAACGACCGTTATTTAATATTATCCTAACACCTCTCAAAATTGACATTTTGATGGAAACTGTATTAATATACGTTATATATAATATTTCTTATGTCTGTAAACTACATTAATCCGTTTAAAAACATTTCATTAAACATTCCATTTGGTGTAAATAAGATAATTGCATTTGTGGAAGTGTTAACTACCACCCCTTCAAATTGATGTGATTCATTCACAAACTAAAATGATGGTATTAAAGAGATATTTTGTGAAAATATGTGAAATATATTACATAAGTATTTTCATTTATTTATATAAATATAAATAAATTTTTTTTTCATTCTCTTATCAAATATGACAATAAAATAGAATCATTATTCCTCTATATGTACGGCCTACCGTCTCCCTAAATTGTGTATTCAATTTCCTAATTCCATAGATTATTACATTACAAATATAATTAAAATAAATTATATTTAAATAACGGTTTAAATTATTTAATCATGATATAAGTATAAGGACCAATTATATAAAAAACTAGGACACATGTTAAAAACCATAAAATATTACTCGATGATTGTCCATACCATATAATATTTAACAAGAAGGAAATATAATGTAATAACATAACCATATATAGAATTAGATATAATAATATGTTTCATAAAAAGATGTATAATAAATTTATATATATTATACAGTATGTTATTAGGATTACCAAGAGGGTTTTGACACAAGGTAATGGAATTTCTTCTCTTATTTAATTTCCATGAGATAAAAGCTTTGTTCACCACCAATTCCTTTTGTGTGGTGCATATACATCACATTGGTACATTATATGACTATTGTAATGAATATTATTATAATTTATATATAAATTTCACTAACATTTCTTAATATGGATTATGTTTCAAATGATTCCAATTTAGTAATGTAATTCTCTAAAAAATTTCCTTGTTTAAGACACATGCCATGTTAGGCACCTATATTTTTCCATGATCAGTATATGATCCCATAGAAGTTTCATATCATTTATTTCATTCTTATAATGATATTTTAATTTTCATTTAATTTAATTTTCATAAAAGGGGAGTACGTTTTTAGTTTTACCAAGTGGTAAGAGTTTATTGAAAAAATCTAATCACTTTTTGAGATTGTTGGTGTTATTTCATCCATGGATGAAATATTAGGATCCATATCATATGAAGTATAATTACTTTTATTCACATAAAGTTATTCATTATATGATAATGTATTATAACCATTTACACTATTTGGAATATAAAATAGTTAGGAATATGTTTCTAAGAATGCCAATCCTTACCCTATATAAGGTTAACATTTTGTGCTTCTTCATATCCATTTTATCTAAAAATAATTTCCATGAAAATTATACATTTCTCCTTTTATATTTAAAATATATTTTTACTATTTATGTCATTTATCATTTTTATCAATGGAACATTCATGCCTCTTTCTGAACAAGTCATCTTTCTTTCATTTTTACCATGGAAATTAATATTATGTTTTACATCGTATGGCACGTAAATTGTAACCCTCCATCATTTTCATGAATCTTTTATTTCATAGTTCTGTGTTCATTTATTTTGAAAATTATTTTAGATGTAATTATCAATGACATGGTTGTCAAAAGTATCTGAGGTTTAATTTTTTATTTTTGAATAATATTTTTATCAAAATGTTATCAACATTCATTTATAATCTATTTGATGAAAATTATTTTTAATATATTTTAAATAATTTCTTATATGTTTTAAAAATGTATTAAAAGGAAATAGTCTCATGTACATTTTTTATGATTTGTTAATATTTTTTCATGTAATTGTTTTTTCAAAAATATTAACTATTAAGGAATCATTTTTTCAAAGGAGAAAGGATATTTTTTAATATAAATTATTTCACAATATATATCAAAATTTGTGTCCATATATGTTGAAATTCATTGATGTTACTCAATTATTTCCAGAAAATGTTCAAAAGTTTCAATTTATTTTCGTTAGCTTAATTTTAAATGTTTTCATTTCATTATAATTATTAAAACTATTTATTTACAAGTATTTTTATATCATGGAAACCCTCTAATTTTCAAATGGTATGATTAAATGAAGTTATTAAAAAACATATAACTTTACATATGTTATTATGTGATTTAATGTTAATGATAACCATTTTATTTCATAGTTTATTATTTGATGTTCATGGAACCTGTCTATTTTTTTTGGGTTATGATATATGAATTTTTTGTGGCACATGCTTGTGTGTTTTCATTATGTGATGGGTGAGACCTATATGCCCCTCAAATCCCTTGGGTGACAAAGGATGTCTCATGAGTATAAATTTTATTCATGAAATGATTACATGTTAACAATTTAAAACATAATCCTTGTATTATTTCCATAAGTTTATGTGTGATCCTGGTTACATCTTCATCATTTTATGACTCATCTTTATTATGTCTTCAAAATGTTATTGCATGATCTTAATTACATTTTAAGAATGTTGTTCATGTACATTGTTCAATTTTCATATGTTTATTCATGAACCTAATTAGATGATAAAAATGTGATGCATGGCCCCGATTCAGTGTTCACAACATTATGTGTGGACCTAGTTTCATATCTATAAGTGTATGAGAGGGAATGATTTCTTTTCCTTACCATAATGTGTGAATCAATTTCAACATGATCATATTCACTATGTTATAATTTTATGTGTATTCCAAAATTCCATCTTATTATAATATGTTATGATTTATGGATTATTAATTGGATTTCATTGGGTTTCATGTCTTATGAATTGATAATCATTATTACATGATTCATGTTTATGATATTTGATATACATGTAATGATCCTTAAATGATCATGACCATGTTATTATACCCCAATGATCCGGATATGCATGAATATATTCATTATATACCTTTACTAAGAATTTGAGATCACCCATTTCTTATGTTTCCATTCCCCAGATTATAAATTTGAGATCACCCATTTCTTAAGTCTCCATTCCCCATTTTATTGTTTTTAAGTAGGACTAATATGGGGATTTAATTTTTGGGAAGGATTGATGATATATTTCAATGTTAGAAGAATTCCTTCCAGGTTTCCAAAGGCAGTAAACTAATATGGTCATTAGTAGTCCATTTTTGTTATGTTGTATGTATTCATAAAAAGTGATGTAATGTCTATTATAGTGTAATTAGATTGTTATAATCTCGAGATAGACATATAATACATGATGAATTTTCTTATAATAATTGTAATCATTCATAAACCATGTTGTCTCTCCTTGAGGATTTGTATAGTTATCAATGAATATAACTTCTTATTTGGGAATTGGTTGGTGAATTTACAATGGTGGGTATCATTTTCAATATGGATACTTATATGAGGTTTGATGATATATGTCTATGTTTTTTTATAGTTCAAAGTCGACAAATATCATGTTTGGATCAGTGATAGTTTTCCATTGGTGTTCATGTTTTCTTGAAGGTTTTTTCTATGATAGGTCAGCATGGTCTATGAAAACATGGAATATAGGCACTGAGATATTTTGGACCATTAGAGGTTACAATGTACTTTGGGAAGGTTTCTATTTAGTTGTAATTTCCATTTTTTTTGACATACATTACATATATTTTCCACATATCAGAGATAATGAAATAATATATTTAACCCTCTCACATTATATGGGGGGAATGTAATATTTTAGGTCTATAAGATTTTATTGTTGATATCCATTTACATAAAGTTGAATTTCATGTGAAATTATTTCATGGGAGTATTATTCTCATAGTAATAGTATTATTATGTCACTTATCAAATTTCACAAATCTATGGGAGCATATTTCTTTGATTAGTGGGATTTGTAATCACTTCCTAATCATACTTCATGAATCCATGTGACATTATAATAATGGAATTTGTTAAGGTGGTGTGTTCTGAAAATCATGTTAACATATTTTAAGAGTTTCCCATCAACATACTAGTATTACTAATTAATTGGGAGAATCATGGGAATCTCAATGATTGATAACATTCACTAGGGAAAATTATAATATTTTCCCGGTATGTGTTTATTTTAATTAATAGATTGTGGATATTAATGTAATTGGATATTTCTCCCCATGTTATGAGAACACCAACCTTGGGTTTGGGTTTTCATGTTTGAATATTTTTTATTTGTTATCTTCTAGGAATTTATATGCCATGTTATTAGTGTAATATCACAAGTAAATAATGAATAATAGATATTATTATCTATTTCTATTTATGAATTAGATAGTGTTTTAGAGGCTTAAAATGAAAATGAATCCAATCTTAAGCATGGAATACACTAATATTTTTAAATGATTGTTTTACTACCTTTCGATGGAAACCCATTTTTAAATAAACAATTTGACAATATTATAAGCTCTATTTGTCAAAATAAAATTATTATTTATTATTGGGAAATTAAAATTTACTTTGGATAAATTTTTGGTATTTTTGTGACAAAGATCAATTTTTTATGAATAGTAAAAAATACTGCATTCTACATCAAAACTACATTTTCATATAATTTAAATATAAGGATAGATTAACTTTATAATTGGTATTAAAGTGTAATTAGAATATATTGTTACCATTTAATCCATTTATGGTCATTAAAATTAATTTCACTTTGGAATTGGGCATAAACAAGTGCCTAACGTTTCATAGATATTGTTTCAAAAAACCCGCTATTTGTTTTGACAACGTGAACTATTTTTAACATAATTATTTCACTTTATATGTTTGGAATTTGGTAAAATGGATTCCATATTTGTAATCATAAGGTCCAAATTATGTAATTAAAACACTTTTCTATTTTAGGACATTATGAATAGTAACGATGGTAATTATCTTTAAATATATTGATTAATTAGTAATCATGTAGTTAAGGATAATAAAATATTATCATAATAATAAAAAATGGCCCCAACATGTGTCCTAATTCTACTGGTTGTTTCAATTCAGACCAAGGGATTCCTTGTGAAAAACTTAGGTACCCCATGGAATCACTTTTGGGTGAAAGTGACACCTTATAATTTTATTTTTAAAGAAAGGAGAATATCACAAAAGAATGTATCACCTGAGTAAATCATTTTTAGTTTTGTCTGTGTAAGTGATATATTAGACTATAAATATTCATTGTGAATATAAAGATATTTCATACATAATATTAATTTTTTTTATAATTTTTAGACATTAAATTAATTAATTTTTTATGACACCATGACGATGGACCGATTACCTCATTATTGAACGATTTAAATAAAATGAAACTATAATGTAATATATAAGAAACACACATGTCCAAAACCTATTGGGTGAGTATTTTTCAAACCTTTATCACCTTATCCTCGAAATATATGAATGTTGGACCTTTAAAATCCGAAACTCATTATATAATAATGTACCATTTCTTGAATTTCCATGAGTGCCCCTCTTCCCTCTTATAAAAGGCCCCCACCACTACCTCCTTACCAACACATCTCAAGCCATTGACTCGGCCAAGATCGTTTCATTTTATATATCCAAATACCTCTCTTCCTCATAGAAGACTTACTTTAGGCTGTAAGATCATCATGAATCCCTTTTGGTTCAAACCAAGAGGAGTTTCCCAATTCAATGGTAATGTCTTCACTTGTGTTCTTTTGTATTATTTTGCATCTACAACCCCCTAAACTCTTTTAATTACTTTATTTTGTAACAAAACCAGTATATTAAATATAATAGGATGTTTATATAATATTTATTATAGTGACACTTACACATACCTACATTAAATGGTTTAAGAACATATTGTTTCCATGGATGGTGAATTTCTGCCTCACGAAACGATGATTGTTAAATATTCTTTTAACAACTTCAAAATGGGCATTAAGAAGTAACTATATTTATATATGATATATAATATGTTCATGTTTTACTTATTCTTCTGTATTTTTCATTTATGGCATAACTTTATGGTTTCTATTACTGGTAAACGCGATATCTTCATTTTAGAAAGTCGGACTACCGCCCCCTCAAAATAATTTGATTCGTTAATGCCATATGTTCGATGTATAAAGGATATAGTTATTGTTATTACATATGATATTATACTAGAATTATAATATACCATTATATAATTATGATTTCATTCTATTAAATACAATATAGAAATGAAAGTAGCGTTCATGTGTACGTACGACTTTCCGTCTCCATGAATAGTGCATTTCATTTCTTACCTCTAAATGTTATGGAATATTATAAATTCATTTATATAATTGATATATATGATATATATTATATCTATATCATGGATATAGTTCTGGATATAATGAAACTTTGACCACATGAACAACATGTAATTATAAGAAGTTCATTTTTGGCTCAAGTACCAAAGATCAAAAGAACGACCGTTAGTATCTAAAATAATTACATAATGTTCATAACATGGTAATAGGTGATATAAAAGAAATAATGAACTTTAAAAAGGTTCTTATGAAAGTAGAAATTAAATCAAGTTTATTATTCAGGAGATTAAGGAGTGATCGAGTCAAGTTGGACACGAGGTAAGGGACTTCATCTCAATCTCCTTTCATTGAGGCATCATTTGTTTTATACACAACATTATTTTATACGATGTATAGACCCCATTTAGTTTTACTTTTATTCACAAGGAATCTTTTTATACGAAGCGTTTTACTAAATGAAAAAAGGGAATGTTTTTGTCATACGAATGCGGTGACAACGACTTCTCCGCTGCCAGGACCATTATATGAGTTTCAACTTCCTCTACAAGGCATAAAATTTTTTTAAATGAAAAATAAATACCATGTTTTACATTTCATTTATTTTTGTATTGAAAGTGGTTTTGATAATGTTTTTATTATATCAATGTGTGGTATTGATATCTTTTGATTGAAATGTGGAAATGTTATGTTTCCATTATGCATGTTTTATGTGATACGATTATGTTATAGTCCATGGGAATTGTTAGGAAGATGGGTGGTTCCATGATAATCTAAGGGTGGGTGAGCCCGATATAGCTCTCCAATGCATTGGGTAACGAGAAGGGGTTAAACGTTAAGGTTTCTCCGAAGATATTTTTAGATATACTATGATGGGTATTCCAAACATAACCATGAGGGTTACTACGTACATAATAATGTTATGAATTCCTCAAGTTACCTTTTTGTCTTATGATGTCTATGATTTATTCATGATTTGAGGAGGTATGTTAAAGTGCTTATGTTTTATGAGTAAAGTATGATTTCATTAATTCTTTTGTATACATGGACTACTGTTTTCATTTCGTACTATTATATCCCTTACTGAGTTCTGTATGCTCATCCCAAGTTTTTGAAATGTTTTCAACAAGTCAGGGGAAAAGTAAATGATGTGATGATAATGTCAAGGAAGTTTCATGAAAGAATCCATGTTTTATTTTAAATATGTTTCCTTTAATGGGAAATGTGAATATTGTCTTTAATTTAACCACCTTGTTTAAATGTGGAATGTACTTCCTTATTTATGCTCTAATTCTCTAAAACTCTAAACCTAAAAAGATCCTCAATGTGGAATCTTGTAATAACTCAAGATTAAGTAATGTCTAAGGCTGGGGTATTATAGTTGGTATAAGAGGCCAGTTTAGATAACTTTAGTAGTTATAAATCTATTAAATTATTATCCAAAAATATTTTTTATGGTCAGATTGAAATTATTTAGCATTTAATGATTACCATGTTGCTTCATATAAGACATGTTTGTTCAGAATGGTTTTCTATAGAGGAAATAGGGAAGCAGTACTAGGAAGGAATACAGAAGGAAATGACCTTCTGAATCAGTATCCTAAGATAGTCGGAATTGGAACTGAATAGTTTGTGGCAGTAATGGCGTAGTTGACTCAATCTATTAATGGTGGTGGTATCCATGCACAAGATTAGCCAGATCAACCGTAGATAAAAATGTTAGTGGTGGAAAATTTCATGAGGAAACATCCCCCGTCATTTAGAGTATCATCTGACCCTATGCTTGATGAAGGGTGGATTAAAGCAATGGAAAAGATTTTTGATGTCATGGGGCATTTAGACAATCAAAAGGTCAGTCTTGAAATTTACTGTTTGGAGGCGGAAGCATATCAGTGGTGGTCGATGGTTAAAAATATCAGGGACACTGATGAGATTGATGCTCCAGACTAGAATGATTTAAAAGGTATGTTTCTTGAGAAATATTTTCCTAAGGCAATTTGACTTAGGATGGAAAAACAATTCTTGGAATTGAGGCCAGAGGACGACTCTGTGGCTGCTTTTGAAGAAAGGTTCACTCGATTGGCAAGGAATGCTCCAAATTTTATCTGTGACCATGATAGTAAAATCAATCATTTTTACTTAGGATTAAATCCAAAATATCGAAGGGAATTAGCTTCTCATGAGTTCAATAGTTATGAAAATCTTGTTCGATGTGCTCAGAATGTGGAAATGGAGTGTGTCGATGATCAAGTGTTCTATAACAACCAACAGAAGAAGAGATCGAGGTGGCAGGAGAAAGGGAAGAATTCTTCAAAAAGCTCTGATGGTAAGAAATCTAAGTTTCCAGTTTGTGATAAATGTGGTAAAATTCATGCTGGGGAATGTTTTTTGAATTATATAAAGTGCTACCGATGTGGTATGATGGGACATAGGGCTCATGATTTCACTGAAAAAGATTAGGGTGATGGTAAGACCAAATTTTATTTACAGTTACTGAAATGTTTCAAGTGCAGTGAGATGGGTCATTATGCAAACGAGTGTCCGACAAAGAGCTTGAGTGATGGGAATCATTTAGACTACAAGCAGAAATGGGTGGTGAAATTCTTTGCAACTACATCAGTAGATGTTGGGCCATCAAATGAAGTGGTATCAGGTACTTTTTTTGTTTTTTCAGATTATTCCAGTGTGTTGTTTGATTCAGGGTCTACAGATTGTTTCATCTCTGAAAACGTTTATAGTAAAATGGGAATACCATCTCATGAAATGACTTTTGAACTTGCGGTAAAAACACCTGGGGGAAATGTTAAGACAAAAAGATTTTATAATAATATTCCTATCCTTATCTGTGGAAAGAACCTACTTTCCAACCTTATTGTTTTACCGCTAGTAGAGTTTGATGTTATCCTGGGTATGGATTGGCTATCTGTTTACCATGCTAAGATTGACTGCAGAGGTAAATAATTTTCTTTTTAGAATGAAATTATGTTTTTGTACAAGAATGAACCCTTACTGTTCATGACATATCAAGAGGCTGAGAAACTTGTAAAAGATTGAAATGAATGTTACCATGAACATATTGTTGAAAACAAAAGAACTATTCAGATTAATGATAAGCTAGTGGTAAATGAGTATCCTAATGTTTTTCTTGATGAGTTGCCTAGAATAATACCAGATCGGGAAGTTGAATTTATTGTTGACTTAGTTCCTAATGATAATCCATTTTAAAAACCCCCTTATCAAATGGCTCAAATTAAACTTTCATAGTTGAAGGAGAAATTGCAATATTTATTAGATAATGGTTTTATTCGACCTAGCACATCACCATGGGGTGCTCCTGTCTTATTTGTTAAAAATAAAGATGGTTCAATGAGACTTTTCATTGATTATAGAGCCTTGAATGACATCACTGTTAATAACAAATATCCTTTTCCTCATATAGATGATTTTCTTGATCAACTCTAGGGAGCTCAGTATTTTTCAAAGATTGACCTGAGATCGGGTTAACATTAGTTGAAGGTAAAGGAAGCAGATTTTCCGAAGACCACGTTTTGTACATGATATGGCCATTATGAATTGGTAGTTATGCCTTCTGGGCTATCCCATGCACCTGCTATATTCATGGACCTTATGAAGAGAATTTTCCATGAGTTCTTGGATAAGTTTTTGGTTGTTCTCATTGATGATATTTTGGTGTTTTCAAAATGTAAAGAGGAGCATCCAATACATTTATGTGTTTTTTTTCAAACCTTTGAAGAAAAAAAATTGTATGGGAAATTCAGAAAGTGTGAGTTTTGGTTGCAACAAATTTCTTTCCTTGGTCACATTGTTTCTAAAGATGGGATAACTGTTGATCCTGCAAAAACAATGGTTGTTGATGAATGGACAAGAACCACAAATGTAACCAAGATTCGTAGTTTCCTTGGATTAGCAGGCTATTATCGAATGTTTGTTAGAAATTTTTCCCAGATATCTAGTCCAATGTCTAAGTGAAATCGGAAGGGTGTTAAGTTTATTGGGAAAAAATAATGTGATGATTGTTTTCATGAACTGAAAAAAAGATTGGTGAATGGTCCAGTTTTGGAACTACACTCCAAGAATGGTGAGTTTGTTATCTACAAGTATTCTTCATTAAAAGGACTTGGTTGCATACTAATGTAGAATGATCAGGTAATTCCTCATGCTTCACATCTGGTGAAAACACATGAGGTAAATTACCCTCCACATGACTTGGAATTAACTACTGCTTTTTTCGATTTAAAAGTTTAGAGGCATCATTTGTAGGGTGTAAAGTGTGAAATATATACTGATCACAAAAGTTTAAAGTATATATTAACTCATAAAGAATTGATCATGAGATAGAGAAGATGGCTATAATTAATCACGGATTATTATTGTACAATTCATTACCATCCGGAAAAAGAAAATAAAGTGGCAGATGCTTTGAGTCAAAAAAGTATTGCTTCATTAACAATGTTGTGTTTGGAACGTGATCCTTTGCTTAAGGATTTGATGAACTTTGGCATAGAAGTTTTTGGTGCATGATTTCCTTATGTTTTGTTTCAGGTATAAGTGAAATCATCTCTATCAGAAAGAATTAAGAAAGCACAGAAGAAAGACAGTGAGATTCAGAAAATTGTAGAGATGGTTCAGAAGGGTATGTTGCATGAATTCAAAATTGATAATGATTGTGTTTTGAGATTTGAGAAAATATTGTGTGTGTCGTGTGATTCACAGTTAAAGAGAGAGTTGTTAGGTGATGCTCATAGTTCTCTATTTTTAGTTCATCCAGGCAGTACTAAGATGTATAGAGATCTTCGAAAGAACTGCTGGTGGGATGGAATGAATAGAGATATTGCTAATTTTACTGTGATGTGATTGAATTGTCAACATGTTAAAGTAGAGAGGCTGTTACCAAAAGGGATGCTTCATCCTTTACCAGTTCCATAGTGGAAATGGAAGAATATATCCATGGACTTCGCTGTGGGATTTCCAAAGACACCTCGAGGTAATAATTCAATCTGGGTTATTATTGATCGCTTGACCAAATCTGCTCATTTCTATGCTATACGAGATTATTTTTTTGTAGATAAACTTTCTCGTTTGTATCATAAAGAGATAGTCAGGTTACATGGAGTTCCCCTCTCCATTGTATCTGATCGTGATCCTAGGTTTACTTCTAACTTTTGGAAAGGCCTTTAAAAGTCATTGTGTACTGAATTTAATTTTAGTACAGCTTTTCATCCTCAGTCAAATGGGCAGTCAGAATGAACGATTAAGACTTTGGAGAATATGATACATGCTTGTTTGATGGATTATCTGGGAATTTTGGACCAACATCATATTTTTGTAGAATTTTCTTATAATAACAGTTTCATTCCAGTATACAGATGGCACTATTTCAGGCATTATATGGGAAGTAGTTTCGAACTCTACCTTTTTGGGATGAACTGGGTGAAAGGATGTTGATGGGAACAGAATTGGTAGAAGAGTTGGCAAAAAAAGTTCAGCTGATACAAAGACACATGATAACAGCTCAAAGTAGGAGGAAGAGTTATGCGAACAATAGGAGGAAGGATCACTCTTTTGAGGTAGGTGATCCTATTTTTGTCAAAGTATGACCATGGAAACGTGTGATGCGATTTAGTAAGAAAGGAAATCTGAGTCAATGGTTCATTGGACCATACAAAATTCTGGAGAGAGTTGGATCAGTTTCATACCGAGTGGCTTTACCTCCGAGTTTATCTCAGGTACACAATTTTTTTCATGTTTCAATGTTAAGGAAGTACATTCCAGATCCATCTCATATTTTGAGTCCATAGGTAGTTCAGTTAGAAGAGAACCTATATTATAAGGAACAACCTATCTAGATTATTGTCCATAGGGAAAAGTGTTACGGAATAAGGTGATTCATCAAGTAAAGGTTTTGTGGATAAACCACATGAGTGAAGAGGCAACATGGGAATCTGAAAATGCATTGAGGGATAAATACCCCCACTTATTCGATATGTAAATAAATTGCGGGGTTGAAATTTTCTAAAAGGGGGAAGGATGTAACATCCCATATAAGTAATGAATAATAGATATTATTATGTATGTCTATTTATGAATTAAAAAGTGTTTTAGAGGCTTAAAATGAGAATTAGTTAAATCTTATACATGGAATGCACTAATATTTTTAAAAGCTTGTTTTACTGCCTTTTGATGGAAAACCATTTTTAATTCATAATTGTGAAAATTTTATAATCTCTATTTATAAAAATAAACTTATTCTTTATGATTGGGATATTTAAATTTACTTTGGATAAAATTTTGGTATTTTTCTGAAAATGTTCAATTTTTTATGAATAGTGAAAAATACTGCATTTTACATCAAAACATCTTGTTCATCTAATTTAAATATATGGTTAGATTATCTTTTTAATTTTTCTTAAAGTGTAATTAGAATATATTTTTACCATTTAATCCAATTGTGGTCATTATAATTAATTTCACTTTGGAATTGGGCATAAACAAGTGTCAAACCTTTCATAGATATTGTTTCAAAAACCCTCTATTTGTTTTGACAATAGAAACTATTTTTAAATTAATTATTTCAATTTCTATATTTGTAATTTGGTAAAATGGATTCCATATTTGGAATCAGAAGGTCCAAATTATGTAATTAAGTCTCTTTTGTTTTAGTACATTATGAATAGTAACAACGGTAATTATCTTTAATTATCTTGATTAATTAGTAATCGGGTAGTTAGTGATAATAAAATATTATAATAATAATATAAAATGACTCCAAAATGTGTCTTAATGCAACTGGTTGTGTCAATTCTGACCATGGAATGCCTTGTGCCAAACTTAGGGACCCCATGGAATCACTTTTGGGTTAATGTGACACTTTATCATTTTATTTTTAAAGAAAGGAGAATATAACTAAAGAATGTATCACCCGCGTAAAACATTTTTTGTTTTGTCCATGTTAGTGATCTCTTAGAATATAAATATTAATTGGAAATATAAAACTATTTCCAACATCATAGTTGTTTTTTATAATTTTTAGACATTAAATAAATTATTTTGTTTATGACACCATGATGATGTAGTGATTACCTCATTAATGAATGATTTAAATAAAATTAAAATATAATGTAAAATCTAAGACATAAATTTTTCCAAATCCTATTGGGTGATTATATTTCAAACCCTTATCACCTTATCCTCGAAAAATATTAATTTGGGTCCATTAAAATTCGAAACTCATTATATAATAAAGAAACATTTCTTGAATTTCCAAGAGTTCCCCTCTTCCCTCTTATAAAAGGCCTCCACCTCTACCTCCTTACCCACACTTATCAATCCATTGGCTCGCCCAAGATCTGGTCATTTTATCTCTACACATCCCTATCTTCATCCTAGAAGCCAGACCATAGACATGATTCTCTTCATGAAACCCTTTTGGTTCTAACCAAGAGGAGTTACCCAATTCAATGGTAATGTCTTCACTTGTGTTCTTTTGTTTTATTTTGTTTATCCAACCCCCTATACTCTTTTTATTACCATCTTTTGTAACAACACCAGTATATTCAATACAATAGGATATTTTTATAATAAGTATTCTAGCTACACTTACACAAACCGTCATCTAATGTTTAATGAACATACTATTTCCGTGGATGGCGAATTTTTGTCTTAGAAACTATGATTGTTCAATATTCTTTTAACACCTTCAAAGTTATCCATTAAGATGTCACTATATTTTTATATGATATATAATATTTTTATGTTTTACTTACTCTTCAGTATTTTTCATTTATGGCATATATTTATGTTTTCCATTATGGGTAAACGTGATATCTTTATTTTAGGAAGTGCGGACTACCGCCCCCTCAAAGGGATTTGACTCGTTAATGCCATATGTGGGATGTATAAAGGATAGACTTAATGGTATTACATATGATATTATACTGGAATTCTAATATACCTCTATATCATTATGATTTCATTCCATTAAATAAGAAATAGAAATGAAAGCAGCGTTCAAGCGTACGTACGGCTTACCATCTCCATGAACAGTACATTTCATTTCTTACCTCTAAATGTTATGTATTATTATAAATGCATGTATATAATGGATATATATGATATATATGATATATACATCATGAATATAATTCTGTATATAATGAAACTTTGACCACATGAACAACATGTAATTATAAGATTTCCAGTTTTGGCTCAAGTACAAAAGATCGACAGAACGACCGTTATTAACTTAAATTATTACATAATCATCATAACATGGTAATAAGTTATATAAAAGGAATAATGAACTTGAAAAGGTACTTATGAAAGTATAAATTATCTCAAGTTTATTATTCAGGAGATTAAAGAGTGATCGAGTCATGTCAGACACGTGGTAATGCACTTCGTCTCAATCTACTTTCATTGAGGCATATTTTGTTTTATACAAAACATTCTTTTATATGATGTATAAACCCCATTGATTTTTACTTTTATTCAAAAAGAATATTTTTATACAATGAATTTTACTAAATTAAAAAATGTAATGTTTTTTTCGTACGTATGCGGCGACAATGACTTCTCTGCCACTGTGACCATTATATGAGTTTCGGCTTCCTATACAATCCATAACTATTTTTTAAAATAAAAAATAAATACCGTGTTTTAATATTATTTTATATTATTATTGAAAATGGTTTTGATATTGTTTTTATTATATCAATGTGTTGTATTGATATCTTGTGATTGAAATTTGGAAATGTCATGTTTCTTTTATGCATGATTTATGTGATACGATTATGTTATGGTTCTTGGGCATTGTTATGAAGATGGGTGGTTCCGTGATAAAATAAGGGAAGGTGAGCCCGATATATCTCTCCAATTCATTGGCTAACCCGAATGGGATAAACGTTAAGGTTTCTATGAAGTGATTTAGGGAATATTCTGTGATGGGTATTCCAAACCTAACCATGAGGGTTACTCCCTACGTAAGAATGTTATGAATACGTCAAGTTACCTTTCTGTTTTATGATTTCTATTATTTATTCATGATTTGATTAATTATTTCAACGTGCTTATGTTTTATGATTAAAGTATGATTTCATTAATTCTTATGTATACGTGGACTAATGTTTTCATTTCGCACGTGTATATCCCTTACTGAGCTCATTATGCTCATCCCAGGTATTTGAAATGTTTTCCACAGGTCAAGGAAAATGTACATGATGTGATGATAGTGTCAAGGAAGCGTCATGAATGAATCCATGTTTTATTTTAAATATGATTCCTTTGATGGGAAATGTGAATATTGTCTTTAATGTAACCACCTTGTTTAAATGTGGAATGCAATGCATGATTTATGATCTAATTCTCTAAAACTCTAAACCTGAAAAGATCCTCACTGTGTAATCTTGTAATAACTCAAGATTAATTAATGTTTAAGAATAGGGCCTTATAATTAGAGTGAAAAACATATATTTCCACCATGATAATATTATGAGATATATTCATAGAGTTAATGGATACATAGAAATTAAATATTAAACTCTCTATATTTTAATAATATATATATATAATGGAAATTTTCCATTTGGTGTACATTAATTATAGTGATTAAACAATATGTAATGGGATTCCATGCATTATTATCATCCTAAATTTGGATTTTTGTTTCATTCAGAACTAGATCTTATTTCAACTATCTACATACCTCCTCCATCTGAACTTTTAAGAACACTCCAATGATTTTTGGAAAACCCAATCATTATTTATCAATTCATTCAATGTTTGATCATCAGGGATATGTTTTGTGTATTTCCAAGTAAGTAATCCTTTATTCTTATTCATTAACATTGATCACGACAATGCCATTTAATTTCAATATCGTGTTTACTGACCCAAGGGGATGATTCACGTGAATCTTTTCTAGATCTTCTATATAATCTTGTCTTCTGGGTAATCCATTGTCAGGTGTAGTGTGGTAGGTGTTCTTTCCTAATGTATATTGCATTCTATCCTACTTACAGAAACATATGATAAATTGAATCAATTATATGGAGAGTAGGATGATTCAATAGCTTCTCCAGTTATCGTTGTATTATTCCATGTTGGTCGAAACCATTTTGGGTGTTTTCTACTGGTGTATTGTTGTATGTAGTTTCATATGATGCATTTTTTTGTGAACAAAATTTAAATTCTATTTATGAATTTTTTAATCAATGAAATATTAGGATTGGATGATTTTATTTATTTGTGAAAATTGGGATTTTTTATAAAATTTTGTTTTTAACATTTTATTGTAAATGAAATGTCTTTTTTCTATCATCGTTAAATGGATTTGTGAATCTATTTTCACATCATTGATCAAGGGAATGTTTCTAATTAAAATTAATGGAAATAAAATCCATGGGAATCCATGATTACTTAGGTGTAATGGGTAATAATTACCCATACAATGATTATGGGTATTCTCCTGAGGCATTCTACTTCTCCCTAGGTATTTTATTTTAGGTACATGTTATGCATGTTGTTTCTTTCATTATAGGATATTACTCAAATCATTAGATTTGATGCATCTATCTAGATAGATGACGCTTGTGATTTTATAGGTTGTGGGTTAGAGTCGACCATCTACTGACATATCTTGTTCCATGGAATGATTTTACTTGTAATTTGACATGTACTATTTGGTTGTAATACCATGGATTAGATATGATATATAATGAAAGGTTTATTTCACATACATAAATTAGTTTAAAGTTATTTTTATTTTTAATTTCATTATTTTTGTTTTTTTGGGGTTTCCCATTAATTTTTGAAGTTATGGGGTGTGATTTCATGATTTAGGCCAAACCATGAGCCAAATTTCATATTTAAAAATATCTTTTGATTCTATTATAACTCCTTACTTATTTACCATTTTTCATCCAATGAAATTCCAACATGTCTTCCCCTGACCTATGAACCCCACCAAATTAATTTGGTCCATTTATAAATCTATAATCAGGGTGGATTTGGGTTTTTATTTAAGGGATTGGGCCTGCCTGAAAGCCCATTTCCTGAATTAAAAATATGTTTTAATTATTTAATAACTCATTCAACTTTTATGTTTTTTCGGTCATACAAACTCTCACCAGAGCCCACTTTCCTAAGGCGCGCAACCGTTCTCTCCTACCCCAATTTAGAGCTCAATATAATTACTAAATTTGGAGAAAACTCTCTGGATTTTAAAAATATTCAGGTTTTTAAGAGGTAAATTGATACTTTCATAACTCCTATTTTTTATTCTTTTTCCACCATTCCAATTCCTACATTATTTTATCATCCTTTTTAAAACCTACCATAATTGTTTAGCTATTAAAAAATTCAGATTCTGGTGGATTTTCGGTCATTTTCTTCAATATTATTTTGTGTAAGTGTTTCTCTCTTCAATTAATTCCTTCTCCTTAAGGTTTATTCCCACTTTAATAAATTTATATACTGTCCAAAAGATAGTGTTCATACCTAGGGTTTGATTTGGGGTATTTTTGGTGAAATATTATGGTTTTGGATTTGTTTTCACTTCCTCTGGGTGTGGCAGAGGTGATGTTGATATTTTGCACCATGATTCAAGGGTTTTGACACAAAAGGTTGGTGATTCCATGTATAACCATTTTATGATGAGTTAGCTTGATTTTTTTATTTAATTTAGTATGTCTAAAATCGGCTGTGTGTGGTGAAAAAACATTTTTTGATGGATTTGGTTAAGTGTTTAATTTTGTAGTTTCATTTTTTCTGGGAATTGGGTGCTTTTCATGCGGGGCTCTTGGGGAAATGTTTGGGTGTATTTTATAACATATGAAAGTGATTTATCAGTGATTAAAGGGGATAAAAAATCTGGATTGTTAATGCCATGATTTCATTTGGGATTTTTAATGGGGTTTTTTAATTATTTTAATGTGTGAATCCTAGTTGTACTTATTAAACGTTATTTCTGAAAACATGTGTTTTTCATGAGTACCTTTTGTGGTATTGTATGAGTTATTTTTATAAAACATGGTGGTGGTTCAATAAATGATGGTTGGGATGAAAATTATGTTTTGGATTGTTATTGGTTTGGTTTTCATCTTGAATGAAGGTTTTAAAATGTATTTTGTATGCAAACAATTGTTGTACCTCTTGGGTAGGTTTTATAGAAATTGTAAATGATTTAATGAGTTAAAAAAGTGTGAAACTATTTAATATGTACTGTTTTGGTGATATTATGTTCCAAAAATTTGTTTTTGAAACATAATGTGGTCAGTTATTTTGTAAATCATTTTGATAATGTTTTGTAATTTGTCGAGGTGATTTATGAAATTGTGATGTGGGTGAAAAACATGTATTTCGGATTTTTTGTGTGAGTGTGTTGTGAAAAAAGGGCTTTGTTTATGAAAAGGTATTATGTTACATGTGAGAGGGATGTTATGTGATTTTTATCATCATGGGAATGAATTTATAAATTCTTTAATGGGTTTGTTGAATTGTGAAAGATGTGAAAAATGTGTTGAGGGCTATTTTTGGTGTGAGTATGATTTCAAAATTCATTTGAATGAAAAGGTGGATTTTTAGACTTTTGTGGTATACTTGTGGGATGTTTGGTGAATTTGTGATGTGAAAATGATATTTTCATGTGAAAATTATATTTATTGACATGTTTAACTTGTCTGAGCACAAGGGGAAAACCCGGGTATCTAGGTGGGTAGACGAGTAATAGTATGCTAATGAATTCGTGGGGTTTGGCCTCAGTTTCGCTTAGATAGATTGATGCCTACCGCTCTAAATAAACTATGATGATGATGATTTGGGACCAGTAGGTTATGATTATGTTCCCTACTAGTGGATCATGCATGAGAATGGATATTTTGATTGTTACTCTCACCGAGATACGAGGTACCTGGGACCCAGAACGAGTTAGTGCCTTTGGGTTATTTCATATTGCTTATTCTCATTATTTAAATTGTGATTAACATTGTAATACAGTATGGTTGGAAGGTAATTTCAGTATTGTTGAAATTATTTTTAAATTTATTTATTCTTAATGATAGCCCAATTGAAAAATGTTTTGATTTTTAAGTGGCATCTTGTAGAAATTATAACTAGCATTTCATGATTATGAAAAATTTCAAGATTTTAATTGTTTAATGTATATCACATAGAATCTCTTAGTGGTGGTTTTAGATTGTGAATTGGGAACACCCTACTTACACCCTTGTTTTTATGTAGACTTGGTTATTTGTTTTGTCCTAGGTAGGGTACATTTTTTTTGTTCATGTGGTTCAGGTTTCTAGAATGTCCTTGGTGGTGAATTCCTGTGGAGATGGCTTGAGGGTGGTGCCCCATGCCATTAGGGTATTTGGGATGTTTCCTTTTAGTTTTGTACCTTATTTAAAGTCTTGGTGAGTTTCTTTAAACTGTGTAATTGAGTTTGGAATTTTTCTAAAATATTGTTTGGTTGAAAAGTCAATATTTGTTTTATTGGATTTTTTTATGTTTCTAAACATGGGTAAATTGTGTCAAATTCTCATTTTATGTTACCCAAGAACAAGTTACAGCTCGTGGGGATCGTAAATGTCCTTCAGGCCATGAACGGGCCGATTTTGGCATGGTTTCAGTGGCGACCAGCTTCGGTTCGTGAAAAAAATGGTATCAAAGGATGTTCAGTTTAAATCATTGGATCATGTTATTTGGGGAAGAGTTGGGAGAGTCTGTAGTTAAGATTGTCGGTGCTTGGTATTCTAGTTATGGGTAGTGTTCCAGATCACCACACCCCATGATGGAATTCATGTTTCTACGATAAGTCATGATTTATCTATGTCCATTGGTTTTCTTGGTTTGATGATGATTAAGGGAAATGAAAAGAGAGTTGGGTTAATGGTGTCAGTGAGCTCGCAGTGCCTGGAAATCCATGTGGAGCACATGATATTCCGTTGAAAACTCATTGTTATGTTTATGTTATTGGAATATGGATGCCAAATATATTTTGATGTAATCCCATGAAACTATTTTCCTCTCGCATTATTTTGAGCTTTAGTTTTGTGATCATGGCCCATTGGTTTTAAAGTGACTTGTTTTTAAGAAGTGTAATGTTTTTTTTGAAATGATTTTCAAAGAAAGAGGTAATGTTTTGTTTTATTAAATGGTGGAACATATTTTTCTGAATTATTTTGATATTGAAAATGGTGTGCTTACACAACTTTTGAAAGAATAAACTATATTGAATTTGGTTTGAAAAGTTCTTCCAATAGAGGTTTCTAAACAATCAAATGGTTCATTAATGGGAAGAGAAGTTTTGAAGTTGATGTGAATATCATGAAAGTGAGTTCTTTTATAAATGTTTGTGTCTCTATGAAATGTTTTGTAAGATTTGAGTTGGGATTTTGATCTCGTTGTTAGCGGGTCTGAGAAAAAAGATTTGTTGGTAGACCGTTTGGGTTATGAAAAGTGGAAATAATTTTTTTAACCTTTTTAAATTTCATGAAAAACCTCATGCATGTGGTTACATGGGAAGATGGATGGTTGATGGAATGGCTGGATGAGTATCGGGATGGATATGAGGAGGGTTCCTGGTGTTGCATAGAAACTTGCATGTGTATGGCCCATGGGATAACATTAGTGGATGCGCTAACCGCTGAACCATTTTTTTATTCAAAGAAATATTTTTATAGAAAAACATGATGTATTTGGGATTTCTTTCGGATTTTTTATATTATGTGTTTTTAGAAAATTTTGATGTAGTGGAATGTTTTTAAACCAAGAACCACTCTTGTTTGAACTGTGTTTCGGGTTTTTGATTGGTCAATAAGCTGGGTAAAAGGACCAGTTAATAGTCTTCTCTAAGATATGTTTCGGGAAACATTCATGGTGGTTCCATTATTGTGTTTGGATCTGGTTTGTGGCACGTTTTGACCAATTGACCAGTTTGGTTGGGTAATTGAGTTCTTTTGTTGGATAAGGTATTCCCCATTAAGGGTTAATGCATAACCGAAGTGCAACCAAGATTGTTTCTCCATTAGAAAATCCCCATATTGATCAATATAAGGAATTTTTTTCTCGAGATCTGTATATTGAGTCCACACCCATTCATTCATTTTATTTTTACATCCACTTCTAATGGGTGAGTGATCATGGATTGTTGTAATAGACCTTAGTTTCTCAAGTTTCCCGATTCGTCGATGGTGGAAGTGGTCAAGGGTTGTAATTATGGATGAGTGTCACGATGGTGTCTAAGAGGGAGTATGGGTTCTTAAAAGTTTCATAGAAGCATGAGTTCATGTTAAACCACTGATGTGGGAAATATGGTCACTATACGATATTGTGGCCACTTTCGAGAATTATGTGTCGTTTTGGGATATTTTATAAGGTCCCTCTCCATGCATTGTTTATATCAGTCGCAATGGTCATGTTAGGTGATTCCTTATGATGTCATCTGATTGATTAACCATAAAGATGGATGTCATGCAATCATATGATAGACTCTGTTATTTTTGGAGAATTTAACCCTTCGAAAAACAAAAAAATATTCCATTTTAGAGGATGGTGAGTATATGTGTTCTTTACATCTATTGTTTCTCACCCAAATAAACAAGGATTGTTTTTTATGCATCTTCTATGCCCTTATTTTAGTGAAATATCAGGTTAGGGTAAAGTGAGTTTGGAATGTGTTTTGTCTTAGAAAACATATCAGGGATTGTAGTGTAGATTATGGTTGCACCTAAAGATTAATTATCATTCAATGGGTTTCCAAAGCCTGACTGCCAGGCCGAAGATGCTTCAATCATTTGAACTGCAGCCATACGTCTCGGAGAGAAGTTGGATCGTAGTTAGGGGAAATCCCAGTGTAATTTAAACCCTTGAACAAAGTCCTATCCTTAGTATGAACGATAATAATATTTTAAACCTATGGTGTCAACATCTTTCTTTTGTTGTTCCTGTTCGGTGGATGTAGGTGGAGGGAATTGTACCCACGTCATTTCCCAATGTTATTCCATCCCCCTTTGGATTACATTGAGTCCTTAGATAATGGTTTGAAGATGGGATATAGAGGATGAGATAATGATTAGCGCTTGATTAGTAGTGATCGTGCCCAACATACCCATGTGGATAGAAGTATCCCCACTATTAGCACATGGTTTCCAAAACTGTGTCGACTAACCATGTGGTCGTCCGAAATCATTAAATTTTGGGTTCTTTCTGTACCATCTCGTGCTGTTCAATTAAGATTGTTGTTTATTATGGGGGGAATACCCACTATTATTCTTATATAAGTTATTTTATAGTGGTATGATGGAATTATACCCTCGTTACCTGGGAGTGCGTTCCGTCCTCCCCCTGTTAGTTTCCTGATTCTGTCTCAGTAAAAATATAGGTTGTCTCCTACGGTGGGGAGCCTATTATTGTTCCCCCGAACCAGTAACTTAGATTTATCCATGGTATTGGCTTGGAAGTAGGTAGTCTCGTTCGGAGCTATCAATCTACCTACATCTTCATTGGGTAAACATTGTTATTAGAGAATGCGTAATGTTTCAGTTATAGAAAGGTAAGTGTAACCTTTTTCGATTTTGTTGTTTTTTTGGGTTAATTGTTTGAGTATTGTTCATATTGTGTTTGAGGATATTTCTTTTGAGATATATAAGGAATGTGATTGATTGTTTCAATAATGTGGTTTATGTTTAGTTAGTGAGGTTATTCTATCCTTAATTGATCACATTGGGTGTTTTGACCATTGGGGGTGAAACATGGAAAAGGAGTACCTCTTGGTTTCTTAGTTCAGTTTTGTTGTTGCTTGGGCCTTGCAGTGAATTTCCGTGGCGGAATGTTTTCATAGTGGGGAGAATTTTCACATACATAACTTAATTTAAAGTTATTTTTAATTTAGTTTCAATTATTTCCATGTTTTGGGGGTTTCCCCTGAATTTCTGAAGGAATGGGTGTGTTTTCATGATTTTGGCCAAACCGTGATCCCAATTCCAGAATTAATAATAAATCTTGATTCTTTTTTAACTCCATCATTTTCAACATTTTTCATCCATTTCAATTTCTACATTACTTCCCATAACCTATGAACACCTTCAAATAAATTTGGACCATTTATAAATCTATAATCATGGTGGATTTGAGTTTTTATTTAAGGGATTGGGCTTTCCTGAAATCCCATTTCCTAGATTAAAAATATTATTTAATTATTTAATAACTCATTGAATTTTTCTGTTTTTTGGTAAATCTCACTCTCAACCGAGTCCACGTACCTAAGGCTCACCCCATTCCCTCCTACCGCAATTTAGAGCTCAATAGAATCGCAAAATTGGGAGAAACTTCACAGGATTTCAAAAATCGCCCAGATTTGAAGAGGTAAATTGATCATTTTAAAACACTTATTTTTACTCTTTTCCACACATTCATGTTCCTACATGATCTCATCATACATTTTCAAACCTAACTTAAATATCAATCTGTATTAAAAATTATATACTGGTGGATTTTGGGTCGTTTTCTTCAATATTGATTTGGGTAAGTTTTTCTCTCTTCAATTCCTTCCTTCCCCATAGGGTTTCTTCCCTATTTAATGGATTTATAGAGGGTCCAGAAGTTTGGGTTTTTACCTAGGGTTTTATTTTTAATATATTTGGTGAAATATTATGGTATATGATTTGTTTTTACTTCCTTGTGGTGTGGCGTTGGTGCGGTTGAGGTTTCACACCAAGATTCGGGTGTTTTGACTCAAAAGGTAGGTGATTTCATGTATACCGATTTTATGATGAGTATCCTGCTTGGTTTATTAATTTATAATGTTTAAAATCAGTTGTGTGTGGTGCGAAAAATATTTTTGATTGGGTTTTGTTACGTGTTTAAATTTGTTGTTTCATTTTTTCATGGAATTGGGTGATTTTCATGCGTGGCTCTTAAGGAAATGTTTGGGTGTATTTTATAACATATGAAAGTGATTTATTATTAATGAAAGGGGCGGAAATTTCTGTTTGATTAATAAATTAATATCATTTGGGCCTTTTATTGGGGTTTTTAATTTTTTTTATGTGTGAAACCATGTAGTTCTTTTTGAATGTTATTTGTGAAAACATGTGTTTTTCATGTGTACCTTTTGTGGTATTGGTTGAGGTATGTGTATAAAACATGGGGGGTGGTTTAATAAATTTTTATAGGGCTGAAAATTATGTTTTGGATTGTAATTGGTATGGTTTTGGTCTTGAATTATGGTTTTGAAATGGGTTTTGAATGAAAACAATGGTTGTACCTCTTGGGTTTTTTAATGAAAATTGTAAATGAGTTAATGAGTTACACAAAGTGTGAAATGGTTGCTTATGTATATTTTTGGTGATTGTATGTTCCTAAAATGATTTTTTGAAACATAATGTGGTCATTTATGTTGGAAAATATTTTGGTAATGTTTTGGAATTTGTCGAGATGATTTATGAAATAATGATGTGGGTGCGAAAATTTTTTTATTCTGTTTTGAGTGACTGTGTTGTAAAAAATGGACTTTGTTTATGGAAAGGGGATTATATAACATGTTAGAGTACTGTTATGTGATTTTTATCATCAAGGTAATTATTTTATAAATATTGGTTAATGGGTTTTTTGAATTGTGAATGATGTGAAAAATGTGTTGTGGGCTATTTTTAGTGTGAGTATGATTTAAAAATTCTTTTGAATGAAAAAGTGGATTTTTAGACTTCTGTGCTATAAATGTGTTTTGTTTGGTGAATTTTTATGGGAAAATTATATTTTCATGTGCAATGTATTTTTCTAGACTTTTTGAACTTGTTTGAGCACAAGGGGAATACCCGGGTATCTTGGTGGGTGTATTTGTACTAGCACACTAATGAATTTGTGTGGTATGGCCTCAATTTCAATTATAAAAATTGACACTTACAACTCTAAATAAACAACAATGATGATGATTTGGGACCAGTAGGTAATGGTTATGTTCCCTTTTACTCGCTCGTACACAAGAATGGATAATGTGATGGTTACACTCACTATGATACAAGGTACCTGGGACTCACAAAAAACTAGTTCCTAGGGGTTATTTCCTATTTCATGTGCTCATTAGTTAATTTTTGATTACCTTCTGCATATTGTATGGTTTGAAATAAAATCCTATAGTTTTGACATTATTTTCAAAAGTGTTGATTCTTAATGATACCCCCTTGAAAACTGTTTAACTTTTTATGTTACATCTTTTAGAAATTGTAACTAGCATTTCCTGTTTATGAAAACATTAAATATTTTCATCATTGAATATTTATCACATGGAATCTCTTAGTGGTTGAATCTTATTGGGCATTGGTTCACACCCTACTTAAATTCTTGGGTGTAGGTAGACTTGGTTATCTATTTTTTCGCAGGTTTGGTACTTTTTTAGTGCCAGTGGTTCTGGTTTCTAGCTAGTCCATTGTGGTGAAGTCTTGTGCAGATGACTTGAGGGTGGTGCTTCATGCCATGATGGATATTGGGATATTTCCTTTATGTTTTGTACATTTTTATAGTCTTGGTTAGTTTCTTTAATCTATGTAATTGAGTTCTGAATTTTTGTAAAAGATTGTTTTGTTTGAAAAATCTAGATTTGTTTTATTGGATTTTTTTGTGGTTTTCTATTTATAAAAACGGGTAAATCGTTCCCAATTCTCATTTGATGATACCCATAAACTTGTGCCAGCCCGTGGGGATCAAAAAATCCCTTCGAGCCTTGTCATGATCCTATTTTGGCAATAGTTTCAGTGGAGACTAGATTCAGTTCGTGACAGTATTGTTTGTTTTGATATATCCTCTAGATATATGTATATTAAATGATTTGAAACTGATTTACATCTATTGAGAGGATATATGTATGTATAGAAAATTAAAAAAAATTCCATACTTTTTTTATTAGATTTATATATTTAATATCATTCCTATTTATCGTTAATGTTACTCATTATTGGGTTATTTTACATTATCATGTTATAGAACAACTGCATGGGACCTTACTATGTCGATATGATTACACCCTGTACACCCTTTTTGTGGCACATAGATAATTTTATTTCTTTTGATTTATTGGTTGGAAAGCCACCATAGTGGGGAAATCAGGTTTTCTGTTAACAGAGTTTGTTTGGAAAGTGGTCATATGATAGGATCATTCCCATGATTTCTTATGTAGATGGTTGTAGTAGATATTTTGTCTTATAATTATTTGTTGTTAAGGATATATCTTGGAAGTTGTTTATATACATTTTAATCAGTATTGATTCCATTTTTATTAATATATTATGGGATATATTTTTCTTCTTCTATTTTGATATTATATATGTATATTATCAATGAAATTTCATTAGAATTAAATAACATTTTCGCAGTAGTTGTTTTTATGCCTTATGTTCTACTCACTAGCCCATGGGGAACATGAATTCCCATAATCTATATGGTAGAACATGTGAGGTTCTATGATTATTGGGTATCTATGGTCAGTTTGTTACATATTAACTCACAAACAGAAAACATGAGGTTACCCCAAGCCTTAAATATGTAATCATGTTGTAATCCCATTCTTGATAAAGTGCTTAGAATAATATATTCTAAGCTCGAAATAGGGTATGATAGAGGTTTTACCAAGTCTGAAGCAAGTAAAAGGGTTGCAATACCAACCCTTGCTTGTTATGTATCACTCATTTGTTATCATTGAAAATTTATTTCCTATGGGTATTTATAATTTCATAATTATGTGTAATATATAGTTTTGATGCTCTCAGGTCACATAGTTGTTGATTTCCTTACAAATCATTTTATATTAATTTCTAATCATTCCTCTAGGACTCGTGATTATGGTCTTTAATATGTGGGTAAGGATGTTATAATGATATGATTATGATTTATAACCCTTAGTATCATCTTAGGATTATGTATCTACCATAATTAGCCATACTGAGCATCTAATATTACTCTTTCTTATGTTTCCATTCCAAATTACATAAAAGAATATTTTGGTATAGTGTATTTTTATGAAGTATACATAATGGAATATTAATTGTAAGATATATTACACATATTTCATGAGTTATGCTTTTTTATAGATATTTTACAATGATAATAAAATATTATAGTCATCATGAATGTTTTCAGTGAAATGTATTTGTTCTTCTTATTAAAATATATCATATACATATCTGAAAAGCATAAGTTGGTATAATTGATATAGGATGATGGTTTAGGATAACCATTATAAATGTGGATGGTAAAACGTTACTTTGATCAAATGTGATATTTATATGAATATATCTAAATATTTATCCAAAGATAAGTCTTAGGAGGAGAAAAATTATAGGGATATTTAATGGAATTTTAGTACCTGATAGAGAAAGTTGTTTTAATGAAATTATATTCTTTAATAGATACTATATGTGGTTGTTTCACTATGAAAGTGTTACATAAGAGTAATAATTATGAAGAAGTAGCATTGGGAAGGTCCAGTATGTCACCTAGTTTATGCAAATGGGCCCTATATGACACCAGGATTGACTCTACAGAGGGATATGATTTTTAAAAACAATATATCATAATGAATAAAAAATAATAAATTAAATAAATTATTATAGTTAATGACCTTGAATTAACCTATAATATAGTATATTTATAAATGTTTCCATGATTAAGAAAACATATAATAGATTTTCATGATATTTTTTATTTCAAACAATGAACATTATTACTCACAACATCCTTTTCTTGATTTAGTAAATGTCATACACAAAAAAGAACTGGGATAATATTCAATGAAGTGGAATATATAATGATGAGAAGGTAAAAATAATGATGAGTCGATAGATGGATATTTTGACTATGTCAAATATGTTATCATATACAATGATTACCAATGTAAACATTAACAAACATCGTGACCTACCATATAATATATCGATAATATTTTCTATGTTTTTGGGTAGTGGAGGCCATAGTGGAATGAAAATTCAATTTCTTATATATTATGAATGTGGAAATAATATTTCAAGGTAATGACTAAGGGGTATTAAAATATGTTTTTTGAGAATAAAAGAATGACAATATTCATGAAACATAAATGGAAAAATGAACAGTATAGTTTATGAAATTGATGACAGAAGTTTTCCCCATAAGGTATAACAAACTATTGAATGTTTAAAATTTTGAATATATGTGTATTATGAAAATATATCACCTTAGTAGAAGACTCTTGAAGATAATAAGCATGATTTTGTGAGTAATGTGTTTTCTGTTGAGGATGGAGAATATGAATGTCATTTAAAAGAAAATTTTTATTAAAGAATAAAATAATGAATCCTAGTTAATTATTTGTTAAGTATATTAGATTATTTAATTAATTATGTGTTATAAATAAAGGATTATGTTATATGAATCATGAATAATACTTCAATATATGGTTTTTGTAATGGAACTATAAAACATCTAGAATGGTTGAAATGGAAAAGAAAAGTAACATCATTGAAACATTTTATTTTTTATTATGTGAAGATGAATGTTAATATGTTCCTATTTTTTAGATTCTAATTTTATTATAAGGAAATTATTGATTTGAATAAATATAATATAATACTTTTGACTAACTTGTAACTGATTAATGAATTGGGGAAAATTGGTTTTATTTTATTATTTATGGATTTTACTATAAGATTGGATTTATGGAATATATCCAATTTGGTGTGTTTTTAAGGATTGTGTAATCATTTATTATTTCTTTATGTTTTTAGGATATAGTATGTTATTGCTTTATTTCATCAGAATAACTGATGAATGGTTTCACATTTTCGATATATAACATCAAGATAATCACTATTACATGTGGTGGATTAATGCAATGATGATTTCATGAAATTTATTGTCAATATAGAATTCTTTTTAATGTGAAAGGGTTATAAGGTTTACTAAATTTGAAATGGGTTAATATGAATATTCAATGATGAATTAGTGACTAATTTTTTACTTCACAGTAAGATTATTTATTTATATTTAATATCATATGATAATAATTTTTTTTGAAATGATAATTAAATATAGATGTAACAAATAATCAATCTATTCATGGAAATTGTGATATGTGATTGACTGTATAATAAAAAATTCACCTTCATATCATGTAGTTTTATATGATGTTGAAACTTATCAAGACACATTCAATGTTTGAGATCGTGCTTATTAAATTAGATGAAATAATTTTTTTGAAATAACCCATAAATTTATAGAATAATACATTTTACCTTATATTATTATTTTTAAATAATATAATAAATTTACATTAAAGGTGACTCTTTTTGTGATAGTGTACATGACATACAACAATCAGTTTCTCTAAAATCTTAGGTTTTACTCGATAATGAGTTATACCAAAAAAATATTACAGTAATAATTTAATTATTTTAAATATTAGATAATGGTACGCCCTATGTATAAAGGGAATCAATATTATCAACTAAATTATTAAAATATGATTTAATCATGTTCAAATAATGAATAATTTTATTTAATTTTCTTTATAAATTATATTAAAAACAAATTTATTATAAAGGAAGAGTTTTTATGAAAACCTATTTAAAAAGAAAATAATTGTGTTTATAAAATCATATCATTCTTTATGAATTTTTATGTAATGAAAAATATATTTTATATATTTAATAAAATGTTTTAAATTAATATTATATTTTTTCAAGATATGATATAATATCAAATTCAATTTTTTTGGATAAAAAAATATTTTTCTAAATACGCAGTTTTACCACCATTTGATGGTAAAACCATTTTAATATAGTTTTTTTAATTTTATATATTCTATTTTACAAAATAAGCTTTTTATATATAATAAGGACACCAAAATATACATTTGTTAATTTTTTTTGTAATTCTCTAATTATATTCATATTTTAAGGAATAATAAATAATATTTCCTTTTAAATCAAAAATGTATTTTCTTATAATTTATTTATGTAGTTATAATGTCCTTTTAATTGGGTTTAAAGTGTAATGGGATTAAGTTTTTATCATTTCTTCCAATTTTGGTCAATGATTTAATTTCTCAATTGAAATTGGATATAAAAACATGTCAATAATTTGATAGTTATTATATCTTAACAACATTTTTTTTGGTTTTTACAGCGAGAGTAAATTTAAAATTAATTATTGCAACATATGTGTTTTGAATTAGAAAAAATGAATACCATATTTGGAATCATATTGTCCAAAATTTTTCAATAGATAACTTTTATTTTTTATAATTATGAATAGTAACTACCATAATGATTTTATTTACCATGGTTAAAGGGTAAATATTGTAAATAAGACTAAAAAAATTATAAAAAAAATTATAATAATAAACTAAAATAACACATCTATTAATACTATTTAATTATATATATACGAGAATGGGAATCCATGGGTAGATTTCAGAACCCCATTGATCCACTAGGATCCCAAAATGTCATTATAAAAAAATTAATTTAAATTAAGGAGAAAATATAAAATAATCATGTATGTTTTACTAAACAATTTTAATATGGGGTTAAATAACATGTATAATTGACTATAAATATTATATCTAATTCCAAAATTATTTTCTACATCATGGTATTTTATTTATTATTTATATACATTAAATAATTAAATTTAATTACTACACAACGATGATACATCGATTGATTCATTAATAAAAGATCCAAATAATAGAGATTATAAATATTAAAATCAATGTAATTTGATTTTTTCGATTCTATAAATGAAGTTTCAGGAATATATTAACCTATTATCTTTATTTTAACTAATTTTTTATAAGGAATTATTTTTTATGAATTTATAAAAATAGTCATGTATAAGAATTATCCAATGTTTACATAATTGATAAGATAAACATAAAAGAATTTATTAAATGATATTAAATTCCTAAAAAATAAGATTAGTACAAATGGTTAATACAAGTGAAAATATGTCATTAATGACATGTTTGGGTTTTTCGATTCATACTTTAATTGCATAAACCTATAATGTGAAAATAAAAGGATATCACTAAAAAAATAACAAGGCTAAAATAATGGTTAAAATAATAATATAAGGACAAAAAATATATTCCAAACACATATAAAAATTAATAGATGATCGATATTAGAACCAACAACATCGTAGAAAAGATGACTTTCATAACAGTTGTAATCTAAATTGTCTTTCTAATAAATTAATATTTCTAGACATTCCAAAACTGCCCCTCCCCCCTCTTAGAAAATGAAACCACCTCTACCCACATAAATCAAACCTATAAATCCTTTTTTCTCATCAAAACTCTTCTAAAATAAGCACCCAAAATTCCTCTCTTACTCTTAAATTACTTACCTCAGGAAGAAGACAATTAAATAATGCCTTTTGGATCAAATTAAAAAAAACATTACCTGATTTAGAGATAAAGTCTTCTCTCTAGTTCTTTTATTTTATTTTCCTTCTCCACTACCGATAAAATTTTTGATATTTGATAACACAAAAGCACAATTACCCAAAATATACAAGGTAGTTTTTAGTTGAATTATTATAACTACAGATACACACTTCTCTATATAAATGATACTTGAATACTATTTCTGTGTTTGATATATATTATATTTATATTGTCTCTATGTTTGTTTATTATTTATTTACAACATTCTTTTATGTTTACCATAATGTATATAAAAAAGTTAATTTCATTTGAGGAAGTGTAGACAATTGTCACCTCAATGGGATATGACTCGTTCATTCCTTACATAGAAAATATAAAGGATAAAATTAATGGACTTATGTCACGTATATTAAATAGATATTATACTGAAATTAAAATATAAATACTTATCATTTAGTTTTTATTCATTTAATATGACAAAAAATGAAATCTGTGTTCACACATACGTACGTTGGACCTAACATATCCATGAACAATGCATTTCAGTTCTTATCACAAAATTTTATGTACTATTATAAATACATATATATACTATATATATATATATAACATTTATATCATCAATATGATTCTGTATATAATGGACTTTCAACAGCATGGACATTTTCTAATTATAAGAACCTTATTTTCTACTCAAGAACCGAATATCGACAGAACTACTGATGTGTAGTTGAATAACATTATGATTGTTGTAATATTGAAATTTGTCATATAAAAGGAATAATAAACATAAAAAATTCTCTGAATCATTTATAAATTAACTTCTCTATAAAATTCAAGGAGAAAAGGAATGAACTAGACAAGTTAGACTCAAGGTAAGAGACTTTGTCTCAACCGACATTCATAGAGGCATATTTTGGTTTATACATGACCTGAATCTATAGTATGTATAATTATACACTTATAGTTTTAATTTAATTCATTGTTTTTCAAAATTAAATATTTTTATGAATCATTTTACTAAATAACCAAAGGAATGTTTCTTTAAAAGATTCGAGGCGACAACGACCTTTCCGGCACTGTGAGGATTAATTAGTATTTGGCATCCTTAACAAGACATAATGTTATTAAATTAAAATGTAACAATGTAAGTATGTCATAGATGCAACAAGATTTATTTAGGGTTTATTATTTATATGAGTTTTTCAAAATAATTATTATATCATGATTAATATTAATGATCTTACCTTTTATGTGTAAATTTTTTGATTTCATTTATTTTTTGGTATTTATGCACTAGTGTTTTCTTTTCGTATTTTATATCCCTTTAAGATCTTTCTATTCTCATCCGTATTTTTTTAAAAAAAAATCATAGGGAATAAGTAATGCTATGAAAAAGGAATATTTCTTGAATTTGTATATCAAGAATGTTATTCATGTTTTAATTAAGGTGTATTATTATTGTGATAATAATGGATAGAGTATAAGTGTCTAATTTTTAATATCTGAGATGTAATATAATATTTAAATTCCTAAATCTATAAAACATTAAATCAAAAAAATATTCAATGTCAATTTATTAATTAACTCAATATTATGTAATGTTTAAATTGAGCTCTTTATAGTTTGTATTAATGGTTTCATTATATAACTTTATAGGATAGGGTGTTATCTGGTTGTAAATAAATGATTCCATATTACCAATAATGTAATTATCATATAGAATTTTAATTATAGTAATGGTAAAATATGTGATTTATATACAAACTTAGAAAATGGAGATAAAATTATTTTGATGGATTATAGTATTATAAATGAATTTATGTTATTATTACCCTATATGGGATTCTTTTTTTTTATAATAATAATAAATATCATATTTGTGTGATGTTCCTTTTCATGATATTAAGGATCATTTGTGGTGATGGAAAGAAAGAATTCTTCTAAAACCTTCCTATCCCTCTACACTATTTTTATCAAATATATTATGGAAAAGGCCAATTCGAATGATTTTGATTTCTTCTTGAGTATTCAAATCTCCTACATGAAATTTTTTGAGTTATAAAAAACCTACTCATTTGTAAAAAAAAATTACGGTTCATGGTAAAAAATTTTATATGATTTCAATATGTCAAATTTTCCACGTCTTTCAAAAAGTGAAATTACAAAATTGGAGTGAACTTTTACTTTTTTAATGTAGGAAAGAATGCCTAATGAGAAAGGGGACATCCTGAAGATCATGATATATGGATTCATGGTATGATTTATTTTCTTATCCATAAATAATGAAGAATCGATGGATTGAAAATTATAAATGATGAGGATATTTTATCTACATGAATGATATATTATGAAATAAGGTGTAAATGGATAGTTAACGAATTATGAATAATGTGGAATGAGTAAAAAGTTTGCATATAAGGTATTCAAGAGTTATGATATATTGTAGGATAATGAAATGATGAAAGGTATTATGCACATTTGATGATGGGATTACATTGGAGGTCTTTTTCTTGTATGTGTATCCCTGATGTCTGACATGTGAAAATTTTATTCATGAAGAATTATATTTTCTTTTATGGACATAATGGATAATCATATGGCTTCATATGAACTTCTTTAGGAGATTAGTGGTTTTTACATTATGGTATGCAAAATGAAAGTATTATATGACCATTGAGGATAAACCAAAATAACGATATTTTTTAGAATATTATCATAATTTTTAGAAAGATATAAGAATGATATGGTTTTAGAAAAATGACAACCCGTAGAATGGGTGAAAACCTATCGCATCTGAAAAATCCAGGGTAATCAAACAAACAATACAATGGTGACATGGTAACACCGCCTACCAATGGCCTACGTGATGTCCCTGGTTATATTAACATATAATTTTTTGTAAAATAATTTTTTTGGTTGAGAATAAATTTTTTTTGGATCAATTGTTTTATCAAATGAATATTCATATTATAAGAATGGAAAATTATGTTCACATATCCTTATTAATTTTGTGTGTCAATAATATTTTCCACTATTTTGAATAATTTTAACGAAATTTTTTTATTGATTGGACTTTGTATAACATTGTTTATTTTTTGTTGAATTATAGAGATTAACTGTAGTATTTCATTATATACAATTATACTTTTTGGGAATTATATGATCATATAAAATCATTTTTTTGTTAGTTATTGAAGATAAAAGAAATATAAAGTTTGTATTTTTTGGATTATGTGATTCTCAAGAATCTAATTCTAATTCTTCAGGTGTGACCAGGTCATCTTGAATACTCATAGTTTGGAGAAAAAATTAGTTTCAGGTATATATTTATTATCTGATGAATCATTACTTGAAAATTAAGAATATTTCCTTATTTTCCTTTTCAATATAATAAATAAATTCCTCAACATTATTAAAAAAACTAAATAATTTTTTTTTCATTTACTTTTCATAATGGGGAATCAATGAATATTTAACCCAAACCATGATTATGGATTTATGGTAGTTAAAATTCTCCTGATCATGTTTTTTTTCACTTTCCATCTGACCATGGTGGTTTGTTTTTCATCTATATCTATTTTCACAACATGGAATACTGGAATGTGTTATCGTGCTCGACCTTTTTAATTATTTTAATATCTTTTAATGTTATAGTTTTATTTACTCTTTTTTCCTATATAGTGTTTTCAATGATGTTTCCATGCCCAATTTTAAATTTACGAGGTTGCAATTTCCAAAAGAGGGAAATTATGTAATGATCAATGTATTTAGAGTCTAAATTTTTTATTAATATTTTTTAATAATCTATTAATTTTTACATTAATGTAGAGTTATTTTATAATAGAATACTCTTCATGAAACAATAGGTTTCTCTGCAATATAATGTTGTACACAATATTGAGTAATACTGTAAAAAATTACAATAATAATATTATTATATCAAATAATATTCCATTTAGATGGAGGGATTGAATAGTATCTACTAAATTATGAAAATATAGTTTAAATATGTTTATCTAAATACTCATTGGTTACCTATGTTTTTATAAATGTATATAAAAACATATTGAATATAAAGGTTGTGTTTTTATAAAAACCTATTTAAAAAGTGAATAATTTTGTTTATATTATCATACCATACATTCTGTATTTTTATTTAATATAAAATATACGTTATATGTTCCATGAATGTTTAAAATTTATCATTTCTCTCCTCTAGATATGATGTATGAACAAATTAAATTTTTCATATAAAAGTAGTATTTTTCTAAAAATGAAGTTTTACCACATTTTAATTGAGAACCCTTTCTAAATTTAGTTTTTTCTATTTTATATGTTTTATTTGTTTTATTCTAACAATATAAACATATTATATATAATTAGGACACCAAAATTAACATTTTGTAATTTAGTTTTGTAGTTTTCTAGTAAAGTTCATTTTTAATGAATAGTCAAAAATATTGGATTCTAAATCAAATATGTCTTTAAATCTAATTTATTCATATGGTTAAATTTTCCTTTTAATTAGTTTAAAGGAGTTATTGAATTATTTTCTTCTCATTTAATAATTTTTTTTAAGTCGATGAAATTTGACATGGATGTTGGACATTAAAACATGTAAATATTTTCATAGTTATTATTTCTTAAAAACATGTTTTTTGGTTTTGAAAATGGGAATTAATTTTAAATTAAATACTGAAACATCTATGTTTTGAATTTAAAAAAATTTATTTCGTAGTGGGAATCAAAATGTCCAATTTTTTTAAATTGGTTTCTTTTATATTTGGACATTATGAATAGTAACATTAGTAATATTTTTATTTACCGTGGTTAAAAGAAACAAATTTTAAATTAGGGTAACAAATAATATTATATTAATATTAAACAACCCTAACACATGTAAAACTCCAATGTGGTGATATATTTTATATTATTGTAATCCATTGGTAAATCTTAGTATCCCATAGATCCACATGGATGTAAAAGTGACATTTTATATGATTTAATTTAATGTAAAGAGAAATATAACATATACATGTAACTTTTGGTAAAACAATTTTAAAATGGGGATATATAACTGACCGATTTAGATATAATTATTAATTATAAATCTAAAATTATTTCTTAGATCAAGGTATTTTATTTATAATTTTTAGACATTATATAAATAAATTTAACTATAACACAACATTGATGGAATGATTGATTCATTAAAAAATGATTCAAATAAATGATATTATAAATATGTAATAAATTTAATTTGATTATATTCATGTAGTAAATTAATTTTATAGATTATATTGACATATAATATTTGATTCAATTCCTTTTGTTTTATATAATCAGGTTTTTATGTAATTGTTAAAAAGTCATGTATGAATAGTGTCCAAAATTGAAAAAAATCATATCTTAAAACATAATATATATTATTAAAAGTTATTATTATCCAGAAATTGTAAGATTCATCAAAATGGTAATGAAATGTCCAAAATATTTCATAAATTTCTTCTTGTTGGACATTTGACATGATATAATTATTAGATTATCCAACAATGTGTAAATATTATGATATATGCATACAGTTAAAAGGGGTAAAATACGAGTTAAACAAAAAAGTCACAGATAATGAAAATATTCCAAAACATTCTAGAAATAATTGGATAATGGGTATTCAAACCAAAATAATATTATCATAAAATTAAATGAGTTTTATACAATTTTAATCGAGATTTTATTTATAATTAATTAATATTTCTACACTATCCTAAAATTCTCCTCCACCCTCTTATAGAAGTTTTCCACCTCTTCCAACATAACTAACACCTCTAAAGACACTGGGCTTGTCCAAATTATACCCAAATAATCCCCATTATCCCTACCATCCTCTTAGAATCCATACCTTTGGATGATGTCAATTCAAAAAAGAATTTTGGCTCCCCTCAAAAGAAGTTACCAAATTTAGTGGTGATGTCTTCTCTCATTTTCTTATCTGTTATTTTCCATATCAAATACCTTTGATCATCGTATTCATTAATTTCATAACAAAAAATTATCCCCAATAAACATGTATTTTTATGAGACTTATTAAAACTACACATACAAACCCCACCATCTAATTGATATGAACATACTATTTCTGTGTAAGGTGAACAATTTCCCCACCAAAAGATAATTATTCAATTTTATCCTACCACCACTGATGGTGTCAATTATGAATTAACTGAATTTATATATGATATATATTTTATTTATATGTTATCTATTATTATGTTGTTTTTACAACCTACAATTATGCTTTAAATAATGTTTAAATATAAAAATGTTATTCTAAAAATGTGGACTACCACCCCTGAAAGTGATATAACTCATTCATATCATAATGGAAAGTATAATGGATGTTATTAATGAATTTATGTATCATATTTAACATATATATTATAATTTATTTATAATCAACCTTTTCATCATTTAGTTTTTATTCCTTTAATATAAAAAATAAATAAAATAACTGTTCATGCATACGCACGACCTACCATCTTAAAAAATGTGGCATTTCATTTCTTATATAAAAATGTTATGAACTATTATAAATAAATATATATATAGTATATATAAGATATTTAAATAATGAATACTATTTTAGAGATATTGGACATTTGACCACATAAAAAAATAAAAAATTATTACATGTTCATTTTTGACACAAGTTATAAATAAAAACAAAATAATTGATATGAAATTTAATAATTATATGATTGTTATAATAATTTAATAATTTATATAAATGGAATAATGAACATGAATAATTTTATTTATCATTTATAAATTAACTAATATTTTTTATTCATGGAGATAATGAACACACAATACATGTTGGACTCTTGGTAGGGAACATCGTCTCAATCTATATTAATTGAGACATATTTCGGGTTATACATGACCTTATTTTATACATTGTATAATTATACCATTTTTACTTCAGTTGAATATAATTTGTTTCAAAAAGAAGATTTTTTATAAACAATTTTACTGAATCACAAAAGATATGTTTCTTTTTAATCTATGTCGTGACAACGACCTTTTCATTACCGCGAGCATTATTTGATATATGGTTTCCATAAAAAGACATAATGCTTTCAAAAGAAAATAAATACCATATAACCTTTTTACTTTATTTTAATTAAAATGGGTTGGATAAAGAATTTATTATGTCAACATATTGATATGATATATTGTGAATCAAATGTTGAAATGTTAATTTTTCTATTATAATTGTTTTTTTATGATTATGTTGTGGTTCCTGGGAATTGTTTCCGTATAAGGGTGGATTCATATAAACTGAGGGTGGTGAGACTGAGATAGGTCACATATGCATTGGGTAACAATAATCAGGCAAATGGTATAGTTTCTCCATAGAGAATTAGGGAATATATTGTGATGGGTATTCCAAATGTAGAAATGAATTTTACTCCCATTGTATCATTGAAAGATACAATGTATGTATGTTATGGATGCCATATGTTTCCTTTATGATTTATGATTTCTTTGAGTTATTCTTAAATATTATTATTTCATGAGTTATGTTAAAGAGCTTATGTTTTATGAGTAAATAGTATGATTTCATTGATTTGTAACTATTTATTGACTAATATTCTCATTCGATATTTTATATCACTTACGGAGTTTTTATGCTAATACTATGTTTTCAAATTACTTTTCACAGGGTATAAACAAGGGTAAGAGGAAGAAAAAATTGTAGAATATTTTTATCAAGATAATAATTATATTTTTAATTAAGTATGTTTATTACTGTCAAAATATTGGATATAGTAGTAGTGTTTACATAGTAATATTTGAGTTGTAATGTTATTGTTATGGAAAATTTCACTAAAATTATAAACCTAAAAATATTCACAATGTGAATTCATGAAATAACTCAAGATAATGTAATGTTTAAGGATATAGAATTATAGTATTAATGTATTATAATAAAGTAAATTGTGACGATATTAACATAATTTATGATGATATTAGTTATGTTTAAAAACAATTTTTCTCAATGATTTTTTGGTCATTTTCCTTCATTGGATCACACATAATAATTTTCTCAACAATATCAATAAAATTTTATATTTATTTATATTCATCTTCAATGTCAAAATAATTGCATCCACCTATATTATCAGACTTTGAAACCTTGTTTTGAGTTAATTTTGGTACAATTTATGTTTCCAACCTTACATTTTTATGGGAATTTTTATTATTCATTTGAATCATATGGGATTCAAATAAAGGGTTTTCAATAGAAAATCATTTGATAAAAAAGAATAATTTCTATAGATAAATACATTTAATAGTGGGTAGAACGAGACACCAAGATATTTCATTAAATATAGTTTTTAAATATATATATCATCTCTTTAATATTATTTCATTATATGAAACACCTTGTCTAGATTGAATTATACGTGACATTTAGTTATCTTATGTTATATGAAAGTCAATTTGTAGAATTAATATCACGTAGCATAGTGTTTAAAAGAAATTTCACATACTATTCAAATATGTATATATATATATACATGATATTTATCACTAAATTGTTAGAATGGTGGGTACAATTAAGATGATCTAAATAATGTTGATATTTTTTAGGAATATATATATAATTAATTGATTGGGGGATAATTAATTAGTAATATAAATATAAAACATTTTGATTAGAATGGAATTTTTTTAGAAAATTATTTTTATATAATGAAATATATTTTACACATATAAATCTATAAAATATTTTGTGATCATTTTTTTAAAATTTATATGATATATATTACATAAAATGGTTTACATTCATCCTTATTTTTTTCTAAACAACATTAATGAATTGTAGTTTTGATTTCTTATCATTCGATATTATATGGGATATTTTCAAAACATGGCCCTAAGATGAAAAGATATTATGAGGCCAGGTGTTCAGGAAATATATATTAAAAATATATTCAATATATTAAAAATCACAATTGTACAGTTTTATAGAAAATATTTAATAATTACTAAACTGAACATGGATCAGAAATAAAAAACAATGTTCAGTCATATGGATGGTTTTTACATTAGGCACGATATAACTTTTTTCAGCTAGGACGTTTGAGGATAAGTAATAAAATGAGTAAAAAATAAATTATTAAAATAAATCAATTTGTTTTAGTTTTTTATGTAGATACCTATTTTTATATATATTTATACAGTAATGATAATTTCTAGGCTTAGCTTCATAACTCCTGGGACATTGGAAAACAGTTGGAGAGAGGTTTGGAGGAGCCCTCTTCGATGATTTTCATCTTGATTGTAGATCGAAGATCATTGTCCAATGTGATTCCAATGTCTAACTAATTACAATAATGAAACATCACTATTTATCACAGGTCAATCTAAATAGTTGTACAAATTCTTAAATTAATTCTACATTTTCAATTTCTAGTATTATATTACATCAATTAGCCAATAAGTTGGTTCATAGATCATTCATTTTCTGAGATGAGATCCCTACAAATATTATATGGGGGTGTCAATTATTTTTAATTTTTTATATTTTTCATGAACATTATAATATAAAATTAATGAGGGAAACATGAACATTTTTTTTGTTCCTCTTCACATTTATGTGATTTAATTTTCTTGTCAAATTTTCATTGTAAATCATTGAAAATATCCATTGGTCCATGTCTAGATAGTTAATGGAAAATAAAATGTTTTCATATTTTTAATAGGATGAAAAATATCTATTCTATATTCAGGTTTGGTAAGATACAATGAATGTGTGATGCTAGACATGGTAGAAAATAAAATGGATTTCAGAAACATGAATAGTGGTATTAGATACTTAGAATCATCCCCTTTTTGATATTCCTTATTCTGACATGCTAAATGTTTCCATTATAAATTCCCTTACAGGGCCTTATTCTCATGACTCTCATTTAATATATGTCCATGTGCAATGGGATGCTAAAATTGTTACATTGGATGGACACATTATGTTTTCATTCTAGTGAGTTCGAAATAATGTTTTATGTTTTCATGTTTTATGTTCCTTATTTAAATAAAACAGAACATTAAAAATATTCATTTTTTAATTTTTTATAAAATATTATGTAATAAATAGGCAAGATTCCATTTTTGTTATCACAAAAATGATTAGATGTTATTAGAAATCAGGACTTAAAAAAATTAGAAACAACCCTCGGGATAGGTCTAAATATGGGAATATATCCGTGTATTTGGTATGTTTTAATTAAGTGGTTTCTAATAATATACAATAAAATCTCGATAATACATGTGTATGTGGATCTAAAATATATGTACTTAGGGATAACTATCTAAAACGCCACATTGAGATAGAGAAGATTTGAAACTGTTGTATAACAACTATCCCAGATACACACCGTGTTTACCACTCCTAATGTATATGTTTGGTTAATCAATATAATTTTATAAACCATTATAAAGTATATATAGAAACCGTATATGTAATTAGAGGATTTTAGTAACATATTTACAAATGATTTTTGATTTCAAAAAGTTTATTTTGAATTATATTATTTTTAAAATTATTTTTTACTCATTAAGGTATTCTTATTTTAGAAAAATCGTTGGATATAGGATAATAACATAATTTAAAAATTCAATAGATGGTTCATTAATGTAATTATAGTGGAATATTTAATTAAAATCATCATGAGGATGACGAGTTAACTAAATTGAGTTGTAAAAAACATGAATCAAGACGAGATATTGGATTCACCTTGATGGGAACAACATTCCGTTGAGTATTTCACACAACAACAAACACTTTCAACAAGTGGATCTAAAACCCGATTGATTTCAAAACATTGGATATTTTCATTATGCAAGATCTTTTACATACTATGTTGTTTTTTGAAAGAAAATTTAAGCCTTGCATTATTCATCTAAGAATGAGAATTGAATCGGTGGTGGAAACTGATTGATAAGATGATATAATGAATTGAATCAATTCAAGGAGTAGGAAGTGTTTTTTTGGTCCTTTTCAAAAATTATTTTCCATGACCGATGAGAAAATATTGAACAGTAATTATGTGAATTGAAGGAAAATTAATATGAATTGGTTGGATGATATTAGATGAATATTTCAAAACTTTCTCGGTAAACTTCTAACCTATTTATGTATCTGAAGGGGAATGGTTGATATATTATTAATTAGATCGGGACCCCATCAATGGTGGAATCATAGATATAGATACAATGAAATGCTTGAGGATATTTTGTGAAGTGATATAAAGGATTGATTAGAGTTTTTAGGTATTCACTAGCCACATAGATGGAATGAATATAATGGAGTGAGGGAGAACAAAATATGGAAGAAAATTTATCATGGAAGATGAGAAATAAATTTGAATAATCCCACATGAAAAAATTGTGGAATGATTTATTATGAGAATATTTTACATGGTAGTGTAATTTGATACATGTGTGGAAGAGATTGAGGTATACCTCAAACTGTCATATTGAGGTGAATAATCAACTTCAAAACACTAATGAAAAAGGAAATATGATGTTGACCTAGTTGGATTATTAATGCTTCGTGTGTGGATATCTTGGGAATTTTTCCATTTTATTTCTAAATACATATAAAATAGAAGAACACCACCACCATCGTTATCATTATTATAGAGGCCGTGGTTGATAATTTTATATCATTACAGCTGATGTGGAGGCTCAGGATGATGTGGTGGATGGTACACTCATTTTTTCATCAAATATATATAGTATATATACATTTTGTATTTGGTTAAATTGATTCTGTTATTTAATCAATGTATCCAATTAATATATAATTACTCTATGAATATCTTGGAATGTAGATTTCTATAAAAAACATCGTGGTATTATCCAAGAATCAACATTTTATAAAGACAATTGTATTATGATTTCTATTTAAAATTTCATTCCAAATATAGTGGTCATTACGATGTTTGAATTTTACACAATAATAGTGATTCACTATCTATCAAACTGTATGGCAATGGATAACTGAAAAGGAAGGAAAATTCAGAATATATGATGGGAAAAACTATATTTATTTTAATAGAATATATATTATAGCATGAAAATTTTCATTAAGCACCTCCTATATCCTTTATTATGTTGATAATCATTGAATATGGAGATGGAAACATATATATAAATATAAAAAACTGTTCCCATAATTCAGAAATAAGTTAATGTATTTCCAAATGATTTTCCACTACCTTCAGCAAATATCCTTGTAGAGTTGTACAGTTAACTCATACATGGATCCAATTTGATATCAAATATGTTGTATGTAATAGATAATTTGGAGTTATGTGAATTAATGATGAAAAATAATGATATTTTTTATATTGTTTTTATCATATTAGGGATGGCTCCATGGGGTGCACCTATTCTATTAATAATGAATATATATGGATCATTTTGGCTATGAATTGATTACATATAACTTAATAGGATAACAGTAAAGAACATGAACCCTCTCCAAAGGATTGACGATTCATTTTATCAACTTAGAGGGGATCAATTCAGCACACATAGTTGATCTCTAATTGAGGTATCATTAATTGAGGGTAAAGATAAAAGATATGAAAATGACTATTATATTTAGAATATTTGTTAATTATGATTTTTTTTGCTCTTTTCCTAGATTAATTATCCTATTATATTAATGAATTTGTTGAATATAGTCAATAAGGACTACCAGGATAAATTCATGGTCATTGTTTGACGAAATTTTGATATACTCCAACTGTTGGTAAGATAATTTGAATCATGTGTTTGTTATATTTGGAACAATGACGAAGGATATTTTATATGGTAAATTATGTAAATTTGAATTATTTTTACAAAAAGCGGAATTTTTTTTAAAATTGACACCGATAATAGAATAACAGTTTAATCTTTAATGTCATAGGATTCAGAGGAGTGTTCTCATCCTACAGTTTTTAGTGATATTTGTAGTTTCTTTGGTTAATCAAGATATTATATTTGGTTTCTGAAAAAACATATTAAAAAAAGTATAATACACTAACATTGTAAACATGAAATGGGAATATGTTCACCTAGAAATGGGGTGTGATGAATGTTTCCAAGAATGTAATGAGATATTGGATACATCACTTTTGTTAATTATTCTTAATCATAGTGAAGGTTTCATTATTTATATCAACATATATCTGAAATGTATTGGGTTTATCTACATGAATAATGAAAAGGTGATTTCATATGGATCAATAAAATTAAACCCCGATTAGAAAAACAATCATGTGCATGAATGGGAGTTATCTATTGTTATTTTTTTCTATAAAAAAATGAATTCATTAACTTAATTGGTGGAAATGAGATATAAACACATACACCAAATGTTTTATGTATATATTCAGGAAAAAAAGTAATTAAAAATGAGACAAAATATATGGTGAGAACATCATAAATCCTATGACTATTCAATTAATTATCACCCTGAAAGATAAAACAAATACATAGATGCATTATGAGTGGAATTTATTATTGTGATGAAAATGAAGAGACTTTAAGGAGATCCATTGACAATTGAACTATTAAAATTGATCAAGGGAATCATCACTTAATTGATATATTAAACACTATCCCTAATTATTTATCTAACAACAATACAAGAGAAGATCATGAATGCTAATAGAGAATATCTTTTGATTCAAATTAATGTAGTGTCAATAATGAATATTATGTTTTGTGAGTTCTATATTACCCACAAGGTATATTGAAATTTCATAAAATGATATGTGTGCCATCTATAACATATTTAATCAAAGTTCTTATTCATGGAGCTCATATCTATAAATTCTCAACATAGCATGGATGAACTGAAATGATCATGGACCATTATGATCATTATGGGTTGGATAATATTAACATTGATATTGTGGACTACACTACAAGGTCAATGGAATGTCAACCAATGAAAGAAGTCAAAAAACCTCCAAATTGGGGTACCAATACCAACATGGAAGAGGGAAAATACCATTATAGACATCATATTTAGACTAATAATGGCATCTAATGGAATCTATGTATGATGGGTTATAGTGTATTGACTCTCCACGACATCCAATTTATTTTCAATTTGTGAAATTATATCTATTGACCAAGATTTAATGATATAAATAATGTATTAGGTGAATTTTCACTGGGTGACTGTTTATATCATTTAGGATTATTTTCCAAGGGTTACATCTAAATTAAATAGATTCCATCAACATGCTTGGGAAACTAAATTGAATGTCAGTACGACCTATCACACCCATGATGATGGAAAATATGAATGGTGTATTCATATATTTGAGTACAAGATGGGAACATTCTCAATAAAATAATAAGGATGATGGGAACATCACCTTGCATTAGTTGATCTCTCATTCAATAACAACTTTGAATCATATATTCAAATGTAACTTTATGAAGCTGTAAATGGGAGCGATGTAGAGCTCTAAATTTTTATAATGATGTTGGTTGGAGGAAATTGATAGGGATCAATAATGTGCTAGAGATGACAGAAAGTCATCATGACATAAATCAACATATAAAGGATGCTTATAATTGGATTAATTGTAATTATTACAACCATAAAATGGACATGTATTTTTCTTTTTGAGGATATGATTTACATTGGATATCTCTATGGAATATGGTCATTATATTTTGAATGAAATGGGAGATTATCCCAAGGGACATTTTCCCATTGATATCCATGCTCGCATAGATGGATTTGATTATATTATATCTCATACACAAATGATGACTCATGTTTATGATGTATTATATTCTTGTATTTTGATGATTTACATAAATATTCCCTTAAAGTGCTCAAAAAAGAGATGGATCAACTATAACACGACCTCTCATATGAGGTACATCTAGTCGAGATATTTGACCATGTAGATAATGCTCTACATAGTAAGACTACCCTCCTCGTTAATGTGTTGTGGTTTAACCCTAAATATGTATATGTGATGTGGGAAACTGGGTATACAATGACACATAAGTACGCTAATCCATTCTACACTGATAAGATTATTTGAAATTTAAGAAACTAAATTTTATAATGGGAAACATTAATGGACCATAATTGTTCAAAATGATTTTTGTTTTAGGAATAAATATTTGTTACATATTATATAATATCATACATGTAAAAATTAAAGAGAATCTATGAATTATTTATGTCATTAACAATAATCATTACATTATTTTTCTATGAGACAAATTTAAATTTCTTTCAATATATATTTCTAAAAAACATAAAATATAATATGTATAATGGGAATCTATGTATCACAATACTCAACTAGACTCATCGCTCCCATAAAAAACTATTTAAATAAATCATAATATTACTATACCAATCATGATATTTCCAAAATAAATAAATATCCTTAAGTTAGAATGTATTGAATTTTGAGTGAATTAATGTAGTAGCCTTTGTAGGATATAATTGAAAATGTAACCACTAGGATTTGACCGTTATATGCATTTTGGTCATATTATACCATTGGAAAACATGTACATTGGAAACTATTACCTTGGTTGATAATCTTTTTATTATAGTTAGTGATTATAATTAGTATTGAAAATATATAATTGATACACAATGGATAATTGATAGCCTCAAATTGTAGAATATTATTATTTGAATACCATTATTCATAACATGGGGGGTGTTATCATCATTAAATTTATACCATGAAAAATCCCAATCCATGATTCATTATATGAAGCATGAAATAAGTATCCTATAAGATAAGTTTATGTTATTATATATTACCAATAGGTGGATGTTAGCTGTGTCATCCCATGTAACAACAACCATCTTACACCATACCATTAGGGAATATGTATGTGTAATAAGGGGTTAATTTCTGAAATCCATAGATACATAATGATTAAATTCGATTGTATTCGTAAATTTTTTATTCCATTACTTCCTCTTAATAATTATTTTTATTAATAATACATATGTTTAATTGTGGTGATTGTGTCCATTGGATATCTGAATGCAAATGGAATATATTTTTCTTTTTCTAGAAAATTTATAAACATTAATGATAAATGATGTATTGTGAGTAATATTTTTTTAATAAAAATATTTTTTAAAAAATTTAACAAAATAAAAATGATAAAATAATTTTATTGTGGGCTTTTAAATTTTTTTAAATGTTATAAATTTGATTTAACCTAATGAACATCTCATTTTAAATAAATATGTGTTTTTAAATTTAAAATGTAATTTTTTTCATATTTATAGATTGATACAATATAAATAAAAATAATTTTTGAAATCAGAATCTGTAAATTTGATTACTGTGAATTTATGATAATTTTCTAAACTAATTTATTTTATTGTGAAAAAAATAAAATTTTCTATTTTCTAGGTGTTTAATGACCTCATAATTATTTCATTATAACAAAATATTTCATTATTCAAATTAAATGACCTAAAATATTTCATTTTATGAATATTATATATTTTAATATATTTTAATTTATTTTCTTAACTTTAAGAACCTTTCAAATGTCTAAAAATATAATTTTTTAAGAAAAATTAGCTTGAGGAAAATTTGTGGCACCATTCAAAAAGAATGTTAACAAATGATGTTTGATTATGGTGGATTAAAATAACATATTATGTGAACCAAATTTCCAAACACATGGGGAAAACTCATGTGGAATCCATTTATTTGTCTTTTTTCACAACCTACATTCCCATAACCAATATATTGAAATTATTAAACAATTCATCCACTTTTCCTATAAATACAAAACCAATTCCCCATTTTCATTCACTATGAATACATCCTTGATTATTTTCTAGTGGTTTTTTGTCCCATAGATTCCCAAGGTGTCCTCATGCACCAGAATTTTCATTCCTAATGATCATTGTTTAAATATTCAATGTATGGGGATTATTAATCCTTTAACTTCAATTCACAAATCATTTTTTGTAGTTTCTTCAATATATATTGATTACTCTCTTTTATTATATCTGTATCATACCCTTACTTAAAAATTGTGTTCAATCAATGGTATAAACTTTTCTCCCCACATTTTACACTTTTCAAAACCCATGTTTTATACCCGTTAGGATGCCAAATTTACTTTCCAATTTCTCCCATTAATTTAAGAGTTATTTAATTCCATTTTCATTAAATACTGAAACCCATATTATTTTCATTTGGAATTGAACTATATTTAAAAAATAATTTAGGATTTTGGGATAAATATAACTGTGTGTGTGAAGACAAAATTTTATTTCAAGTGTCACAAAGGACGCAATGATCATGTCATTAGCCTCTACTAAATGAAAAGATTTTTTACATGACACACATTCTACAATATTCATAATATATTAATAAAATGATTTATTATAATATATATGTCTCACATAAAACTAATTCATATGTTGGGTAAATACTGATAGTTTTCTAAATTGTTGGTTAATGAATTTATTCTCTAGTGATGACAAGTATTGTGATTCCATGGTGATTAAACATTGTAATTAAATTAATGACACCTTGGGGATAAACCATGGTATTATTCATATTAATATTTAATTTAAATGTAGTATTTACATTTCCTTTTTATGGTTCATTTTATTTTTGTATAATATTCCACTTGATATCTTGTTCATCCAATGTTTTGATGTTTCATGTATTATTGTTATTCACCATGATCACAAGAAAAATATTTCACTTACTTATTCCCTTACTGGGACTCGTTATAACAACATTAATTTTATATATGTACCTAGGATATGATGATTATAAAAGGTAACTGTGGGTAAACCCAAAAAGATGTATTCAATGTGATTTATAATAATTTTTATGTTTTTATATCTTATATATCATATTTCTATGAATGTAATATTTAATGGATATTCAATTATACAACGTAATGATATGTTATGTAATGAAATGGTAGGAGTATATATATGGTATCAAATGAGGGTTTATTTATTTTTTTAAATTAGGACTTCAAAACATATCCAAGAACCCTATAGATTGTTCTAGATATATGAAAACAACCTTGTGTTATAATATGTATTAGAAAAGTTTTTTCTTCTAAAATACATCCATGTTTAGGTACAATTTTTGTATATGAATCTGGGAAAGATAGACATAATGGAAACACTAGAAAACACCACACTATGATAGAGTCAAATGAAAATTGGTTCACAATAATGGTCCATGTTGCACACCATGTTTGACACTCACAATGAAGTGTTCTGATAATCAAATGATTTTTATGAACCTTTTTAAAGGTTATAAAGAAAATGTATTTGTTATTAGTATATATTAATAATATACTTAATCATGATATTTTATGAAATAATATCCCATTGTAATGATATGATTCTTAAAAGTAAAATCTATCTCAGTAAGGTTTTATTTTTTTAGATAAAATGGAATGAAATAGGTGGAACAGTCAAAAATAATTAATATAGCAGATAATGCACTGACATCATTCCTATGGAATCTATAATAGAGAACATCATAATGATGTTGAATCAGATAAACCTATTTATAAATAAATATATTAATCAACTCAAGTGACCAGATTCAACTCAAAGGTAACAATTTGTTTTGAGTTGTTCATGAATCAATGACCGCATACATTTAATGGATCTATCGACCCATTGAATGCTGAATAAAGGATATGGAGTATAGGAATTATATTTTTGTATTCTTATTGGTTAGACCAAGGGATAGTAACCGTAGAAATATAGCGATTAAAAGAAGAATCTTATTAATGATCGAAAATTATTAAAAACATGATACCAAGAAGGGAAATCGATGTTATACAGTAAGAAGGGTTCAGTGGAACACCCAAAAATATCAAAATTACACCTTTATATTCAATAACATACATGGAACCCATCCACCAACTCATAAGGGAATGTAATATCCAGAGACACTACTATATAGTTAATATTATAAATAAATTAATCACATGATAGAGATTTTAAGGGATGAAACACTATGTTATCTTACATCACACGCAAGACCGACATTCCTCTGTAGCTAGCGTTATGTGCAAGATGAACCTTCTTTGATAGCTTTATTACACATAAGAATGAGTTTCATCATATGAAAATGTATTATTAAAATAATATCATTTAGTATTATATATTATTTTATATCCATTATGATAGAGGTAATGAATTATATTAACTAAATTATTCTAATTTATTTTTTATATAAATATAATATTAAATCATGGGTGCAAATTTATGTGAAATGAAAAGAAGAAGTAGTTGGATAAAAAATGAAATATTATTATTTAAATACATCAAATAATTTTTATCTTCAAAATAATTAATTAAAAATGGTCAATTATTTATTTGAAATATATTTGTTAAATATAGAAATTTATTTTTATATTTATCCAATTGTTTTAATTGGAAAAAAATAAGACCAAACCGATGTTCACAGATAAACAGTTATATTTTTATAAAGGTGGTTTTATCGCATGTTAATAAAGAATCCATTTTAATTATGAATTTTTAAGTTTATTTGATTTAATATTTAATTATAAATATCATTTTTTAAAAAGAAACTACAAATTTGGTTACAATTAATATTTTTTATTTATCAGAATCATGTCATTTTTAGTGAACAAATTAAAAAACTGAATTTCATTTCAAAACTACTTTTCCATATAATTTATTTATGTGGATAAATTATAATTTTATTTGGTTTTGAAGTTTAATTAGATAATATTTGTATAAATTAATATAATTTATGCCATTGGAATCATTTTCATAGGAATATGTTTCTAAAAAAGAATTTTTTTTTGATGTTGTGCATCAAAAAATAGAATTATCTACTGTTATGCAGAATTAAATAATAATTAACTCATTCTATTTTTATGATAAGAATAATGAAAAATTTATTACAAATATGGAATATAAAAAAATAAAATTTTATATTGAAACAAGAATTTTATTTTACAAAAATACTAGTGACTATAATTAAAATTAATTCAATTATTATGGTATTATTAAGCTTAATAATTAACTAAACCATTAATGTAAGGTCCCAAATAACCTAGACACGTGTCGAAAAGTATTTTATAGGAATTATTAGTCTGAGAAACGTCTATTATTGAATTTTTGTTTGTTTTTTAAGAAATTATTCTAGTAAAAACGTGGCTACACCTAAGTTCTTTGCAATAAAAACAAGTGTGTCCTTTACCTCGGTTGTAAAATGTTATCACCTCTCCCACTTCCCCAGACATGTCAATGCACTTTTTCTTCAACATTATCAACTCAAAAATCACCTAAAAATACATACCCTTCTACTATAAGCCTCCCATTGGAATTATCCAATCCATGAAAGCCTTTTAGTATAATCCAAAAGCAAGTACCCGATTAAAATGGAAAAAACTTTAATTCATTTTAGTTTTTCCAAAGTCTCAAACACCATAAATATTAATATTACATGATTTAATAACAAATATAGAATCCTTAGAATACAAGTATGTTATTATGATAATATTTTTACTTACTTATACACAGAAATTCTACTAATTTCTAATGAACATATGATATCTGTCCGCAACAGATTATGTGTCACAAAATGATGATTTTAATTTTTCCTTTACCAACATTAATGGATGGCCATTATGATGTAAAAATTGTTTATAACATTTATATAAGATAATTATTATGTATTTATAATTAATTTATAATTATATAACTTATAAATTTAATGTATTAAATATTATATTAATATGATTACATCATTTGGGGAAGTGTGGACTACCTCCACTCAAAACATTGTGATTCATTCAAAATAGACATTGAATGTATTAAGGACAATTTTAATGAAAATATATAATATTTATTACCTAAAAATTTTAATGTAATTATAATATAATTTTACAGACATATTGTATAATTTTCATTCTTCTAAAAGAAAATAATGAAATGAAGGTAGCATTCATATGTACGCACGGACTATTGTCTACAGAAAAAGTGAAATTGTTATCTTATGACCGAAGATTAAAGATTAATATAGAACATAAAAATAACTAATATATATTATATTATCATATGGTATAAATAATTTTAAATTTAAAACCATGATATATTCAATAAGAACAAAAAATAAAAAGATAAAACTTACTCGACAAACATGTAGAATTTTAAGAGTAAGTGTTAAAATAATGAAATGTTATAAACAAATAAGTAATTAGTAATACAGGAGGATCATATATGATGTAATAAAAAATATTATGAACTTATTATAATGTAGTGACATTCTTAAATAAATTATATAAGATTTTAAACGACTCTCACATAAATGGAAACACAAAGAAAGGCATTTCCATCTCACATTTTAAATCCATAAGATTAATGCAATATTCATCAATTAAATATTTCAAGGATGTACCTACTTCAAATTTTTTATCATATAATTATTTATATTATATTCATTTATTTTAATTGATCTATAGATTTTTATCACATTTTGGTGTTTTGTTTAATATTTATCGATTTTTTCCCTATGTACATTACATTGAGAATTAATTATTGTTATGCCAATAGATTCTTTTATATGGTGTATATACTATTATTGAAATGTCATATCATGAACCCCTTTATTTTTGTGATATTATAGGATTAATTAAATATTCATCCTTTATTAGGCTTATGACATAACATGTTTCAAATTGGTATGGGACACATTGGGATGTATAAATAGTATTTTCCTCAAGACTCTTACTAATGATCTTTGAATGGAATTTCCATTCAAGTAAATTATATACCTATTGTTCAATAATCCCTTTTATTATTATATAATTTTTCAAACTTTTATATATATTGATAAAATTTATTCACTTTTTGAAACTAAATATAATTTTGAAATTTTTTATATGAAAACTAGTCATTAAATCACTCTTCAGTCTGATAATGTGTTTTATTCTAAAAAAAATTATTAGTAAAATGTTCAAAAAATCATTTAAATTGATTTGGAAAAGAACATTTTTCATTTTATCCTTTTTCCAAAGTTTCCAACAGGATCTTATTGTCACCTTCCTTACAACTCATTTATGGATCTCTTCCATGAAAACTGAATGTTCATTTACCTTAAACAGCATGTAAAAATTTATTCAATGTCATTTCATTGAAACAACCCATTCATGTTTAAGAGGATACTTTATAAAATACATTTTTACAAAAAAAAAATTCTACAAACACAATTTTTTGAACTTTTAATGTTAAAAATTGATAATTTATATAACAATTAATTTAAAAAAATTATAGTGTTTTTATTCTTCCGTAACAACTACCCTATATTTTTACTCTACTTAGTATTTTTTGTATTAATACAATCCTAATTTTAACTATGGAAGGTTTTTTATAATTTCGACAAGGATAGTATTCAAATTCACTTACTTTAATAAATTTTTTTCTTCAATATATTATATATCCTATGATCATTGAACAATTAATTTTCCCCTAATTATCTTTTTTTATCATGGTAATTACTATTTCATAATAATATATAAAATATTACACAAGGTGTCAACATTGAATGTTATTAGATTATTAATTAATGTATTATTAAATCTATTGGTTTTATATATCCTTGAAATTTAATGAGACAGATTAATTATTTGATATTAATAATCTTTTAGAAAGCAAGACAAGGGTTAGAGAATACTTAAGGTCATCCCTATAGGTTAGGGATTAGTTAATGAAACCCCCTTGGTGCATTATTAGTCTCATGGGATGAAATAGTTTGCAATAATCCTTCATCATTATAACTATAATGTTATAAACATTTAGGTGAATGGACACTATAGTAATTTTAAGATCATAAAACCCAAATTGGTTTTTATATAGTATATATTAAACTATCTTATGAAATATATTGACGGTAATGGTTCCATGCTACTAGGAATATTTGTGTTCAAAAAATAATAATTTTACATTATACTAGATTTAATTATTATTAATCCCTGAGATTTTATGTTGAAAAATATATGGATATATATCATTCTTAGATGTTGGATTTAATGACAAGTGTTTCATTTTGTTACCTTTCTATATTTATTTTCCATTTTCTCATTATTTAAATGGTATGTGTTTCTAGTAATTTCCTATCTATATTATTTATACAATAAGATTCATTTTATTGATCACATTATATATGTTTTTATTTATTTACCATTGGATATTTAATATTATCAATGATTCATTATTACTTCTGCTCTAAATTACCATTACTGAGCATTTTATCACATCGTTATTATGATTTATCCTTGAATTCAAAAAGTGTAAAATGAAAACTATTAGTACAATTACTATATGGATTAGAGTAACCCTCAATATTATTTATTTATTAAATATAAAATAAATTATCTTTTCATTAGTGTAGCAATTTGAAATAAAAGTCTTATTTTTATATATCATTTACCAAGACAACTATCCTAATTTTTCCTTAACAGGTTGATTCCATGTATTAATGCTAATGTTTATGATAGAAGACACAATTTGAAAGCGATCTAAGGTCAGGTTGTTATAGTTGGTATCAAGGAAGCTTAGTTGAATCATTGGGAACTAAAGTCATGATTCTTTGATTATAGAATATAAAACTAATATTGAATTTCAGGATATGTATTAAAGAACACCCTATAAGTTTTGTTTTATAGAGACTAATTAGTTTTACTGGAAATACAACCATTTATGGGTACTCCATGTGGACGTGGTTATTAAAAAACGTACACAGTAGTGACAACTCTATCAAGGTCATCTAGCATGACTCGGGGTAACCTAGTAGGCGACAAGGGGACTTACTGCGCACCAGGTTTGAAACTCTCTGGGAATACTCATGATATAATTCAAATTTTCCTAAAAAAAACATTATGAAATATTTAGATACATAATAAATAACCTAGGTTATTCACAATGTCTTTGAGGTTTAATACATATTTTCATGGTTTAAAATTCCTATAAATCGTATTGTGGATGACCATTTGACCATGGAATGACCTATTATAAAATTAAACTGATGAAATAATTATGTATTGAGGTTTTATTGAAAACATTTGTTAAATGATTATTCGGTGATTAAATTTTTGTCAAATATTAAAATGATATTTATTTTGTAAATTATATAAATATTTATTTAGAAAATGAAATGATTTATGTCATCTAAAAACCTATATACTCTAACAAGGTTATGGTTTATGAACCCAAGACTGAATGACGATAAGAGTTTCATGATAACCACTGATCTATGAAATGTTCTGGTAATTTAATCATTGTTTTTTGTTAACTAATTTCATGAAAACATGTTAATGATGAACAAGATTTATAAATTTTAAATATTACAGAGATGTATATTAACCATATTGTTTTTTGAGGATATTTAAAGAAAAAAAATTAATTTTTTCACCCTTTTATAAGACATAAAATCATATAAAAGTTTAATTTACTAAATTATTCATAAAATATTTCATTATTGGAAATTAATTTTTGTGAGAAAGTGTTAAATTTTAATTTGGTTAATGCACAAGAAAAATTCATGATTGATTACATGAAATTTAATCCTACAATATTAGAATATTTTGTTATATAGTGGGTCAGTAAGTGAATTAACTAGTATTAACATAATGACTATGAAATAATTTTTTTTTCCAAATACCTTATTTTATTTTGAACCGATTCTCTTCTTAATAATTATAGATTTATGACTTTGGGACTCTCAAAATGCAGTTAATCATTCACATGATTGTGATTTATGTCCTCATAAAGTCAATATAAATATTTAATCTATTCATCCATGTACATATCTATACATGCTTTTAATTTTCTCTTAAATATATACATAGTAACCTGGTAGTCCTTGTAACCTTTTTACTTCACATTCATAATTTTCAAGATGATTTCTTACAAACCCTTCTCACGATGTGGGATTTCAAAATTGGAATTAACAAAAAATTATATATTAAAAAGATGGATTTAAAATTGGGATGATGCAATTTAATAATTTTTTGGGTGAATTCAGGACCCTAAAATTCAATAATAAAACATTGTATTTTATATCTTGTATGACATGCATCACCAAGCGCATAAGGGAATATAATATATTGAGACTCTACTATAATTTTGTTATTTTAAATAAATTTAATACATGGTATATCATGTAATTAATGTAATAGTGAGCAATGCTATATCACATGAAAGAGTTACATTCCTTGATATCACGCATTATACACCTCAATGACCTAGTTCGATAGGTTACGTAACAAACAAGTATGTGTTGCACCAAATAACGATGTATTATTAAAAAATTATTATTTAATTAATATAATATAACTATCTATAATGTTATTAGTATTGTGTAGTATAAAATAAAATATTTAAATATTTGTTTTAAATAAATATAAAATGACTTCATGGGTTAACGATGAATTATAAACAAAAATAAGAATAAATTGGATATATAATATAATATTATCATTTTTATGCTTCCAAAAGAGTATTATCTTATTAAAAATATTTATTTAAAAGTAATTTAGTGTTTTAATGAAATAAAAATTTTATTTATTAAAGAAAATAATTTTTTATATTCATATGTTAGGATTGATAGACATAACAAAATAACAAACAGTATTTCACAAAAAAAATATTTTTATAAAGAAAATTTTACCTTCTTTTATTAGAGAATCCATTTTAAATATTATTTTTGACATATTAATTCATTAAATATATAAAAATGAGATTCTAATTTGAAATAAATAAATTGAAATTACTTTTGGGTCTAGTTAATTATAGTTTTTGGAGACATAACATTATTAACGAATAGTTAAAAATACTAAATTTTTGTTCAAAAGTTATTTTTCATGTAATTTATTAATAAGTCTAAATTATATTTTTAATTTTTATTAAATTTCAATTATATAATAATACTATAAATTAATACTATTTCTTATCATTGTAACCAATTTCACTTTGAAATTTTCTATAAAAACTTTGAAATTGTTTTGATGTTTTACTTGAAATAACTGCAATATCATCAAATATAGACGATTAAAATTAAATTATTTTCTAACACTTTTTTTATTAGAATTTGGAAAAATGTATTCCAAATTTAGAAACTAATTAATTTATAATTTCTAATAATACAAAATTTGGTATTTGAAAAAACATATTAGTGATTATAATTAAAATTAATTCCAATTATTAAGGTAATATTACACTCAATAGAAGAGTACACCGTGAAATTAAGTGCCAAACTGTCATAAAACCATGTCAAACAAACATTTTATGGATGTAATTCTACCAATAATCTTCCATTATTTTTTTAATACTTTTTTTAGGTAAAAATTTTGGTACACCAAACATATTTTGAAAAATATATATTGTGTTATTTTCTGAAATGCCACCACATCTCCCTCTACATCACACCTCTCAAGCCTCATTGCCTCAACCATTGACAGACCCAATAGATTCTAAAAATACCTACAGTATTTCATTAGGTATCCCATTTATCAATAAGTAATCTATTTATGCTATTTAGTACAATCAAGATGTTTTTTCTTGATTAAATGTTATAACCATTCTAAATATATTTTATCTTATTTCCAGTCTAGAAACCCTAAAATATTCTTATTCTGGGATTTTATAAAATCTCTAGTATCTTCAATATTATAGGATGGTTTTATATAAGGGTTCTCCCTAGACTTACACACTCTTCCATCTAATGGGTATATAAAATATTGTTTCCAGGTATCGCAAACTACTAACTCATGAGATGACGATTAGTCAGTTTTTGGTTTAACAACTTTTATGGGTGGAAATTATGATGGAAAATATGTTTATATATGTTATATATTATATTAATAATGTATTTATAATTAATTATTTATTTTATTAGACATCTATTTAATAATTTACATTTTAAATTAATAAGATAACATTATTTGAGGAAGTATGGACGACCGCCCCTCAAAGCGACACGATTCGTTAGGACTAGAAATAAAATAATGCATTAAGGATTATTTTAATATAAATATCTGAAATAAATTACATTTAAATGGAATTTATTTTATAATATATTTTTATATTCCTATTATTTACTTTTCATTATTCTAAAATATGATATTGAAATGAATGTTTTGTTAATGCAAACATATATACTACCATCTCAAGGAATGGTTCATTTCATTTATTATAACTAAAAATTGTAGATTGTTATAGATACATATATATAAGGTATATATTATATTAAAATAATTTTGTAAATTATAGAGATGATGAAACCATGATATATTTAATAAGAATAAGAAGTAAAAAAGTTCAAAATCACTCAACAAACTATGTAATTAACCCCCAAAATAGTTAAATAAAAAAAATGTTATAAACAAATGTTCAATAAGATATAATAATAGGATAATATATGATATTATGGATACTAATATTCTTATATTTTATGGTTTTACCATGTTTTCAACCATTATATTTTGTATTAAATTACATTCACTTGAAATGAAACACAAGGAAATGGATTTCCAAGTCACTTCTTTACATCCATGAGTTACATATCATATTCACCACATTCATATTCTTAACAGTATATATAGTACCCATATTTATATGATATATAAAAATATTTTATATTAATTTTGATTAGATTTTTCATTTTATTATTATCAATTATTTTTCATTCGAATAATATTTAATGCATTTTCATCACAATTGACATTTTATTAAGACACAATTACTGTTATGAACCTAGTTTCTTTTATCTGGCGTACATAATGAATTAGACATGATATATCATGAACCAATTTTTTCTCATGATATTATATTTTTTTAAATATTATTCCTTCATTAGTCTTATGATTTAAAATATTGTATTGCAGTATAGGAAACGGTGGTATGTTTATGCATTATTTTCTTCGAGACTAATACTATTGAACATTAAATTAAATTTCCATGAGAATAAATTATATAAGTATTGTTTAGTAAAACCATTCATTAATATATAATTATTCATGGAAATTATCAAATATTAATAAAATTTATCCAGTATATTGTTCACAATTTGTTTTAGAAAATTTTATTAAGAAAACCCAACATTATTTATATAATTATTTATATAAATTATTATCATATAAAAATCTTCTTTTATTAATATGTTATTAAAAGTTATTTTAACTTTATTTGTCCAATACAATTTTACCCTTTTTTATTTTACCAATGTTTTCCAATGAATCATTTTGTTTTATTCTAATAAGAATGTTTTCACCCCTTTTGATAATGTTAAAGGAATGATCTATCACCTAGTACAACATATATGAATTTATTGATAATAATTTATTTTATTCTTATCTTCCATGTCTAAAATGTTATGTTTTAATAATTATTTTTAAAAAATTTTGTTTAAAAAAAACATTTTTCAAATGATTTTATAGAGAAATGGATATTTTCCTAAAAAAATCAATTTAAGATATATATTTATATTGATTATATTAATCAAGAATGATATCCCTTTATTTTAACTCTACATGGGATTTATTTTCTTGTAATAATCCTTATTTTTTATGTAGATGAATTAATATTTATTTGGACAAGGATAGTATACACATTCACTTCTATGAATCATTATTTATTCTCGTTCAATTATTAAATAACCTATGATCATTGAACATCACATTTCACCTAAATTATCTTTTTTTATCATGGATATTACTATTACCAAATCATTATATCATTTCAAACACAATATCTACTTTGAATTATATTTTTTTTATTTAAATAAATATTGATAAATGTAGATCTATTCTTATACATAGATAGTTGATTAGGAATATATTTTAGACGATATGTGTAATTCATTGGGTAGGTAAGACATGGATTGGGGGCTATTTAAAGAAACCCATGTGTTTTGGGGACTGGTTATTGAAATCCCTTAGATGCATTGGTAGTCTCATGGTATGAAATTAGGTTGGGTAAGCCCTTAGAATATGTAACTAGTATGTTATAAATATTCTTATGATTAGTTATGAAAATAGAGTTATGGTTTGAAAAAACCAAATCGGTTTATAAATAATTTTTTAAAAACGTTCTTGTGAAATTTCTTGGCACTAATGGATATATGTAATGAGGAAACACAATATCCAAAATATTATAATTATTCTTCAAATTATTTTTTTTCATCAATTATAATCTATGTTGACATATCAATGGATACATTTAATTTTCAGTTCATTAGTTATATGTAATTTGAATAAATTTCCTTCCTATCCATATTTATTTTCCCTCATATAGCTTATTTATTGTCATTTTATCACATTGTTAAACCACCATATTTTTTTGAAATTCCAACACATTTATTGATTACATGTAAAGTGTGTTCAGATATTTATTGTTCTATATTTAAAATTATCAATGATTAGTAATTTCTTTTAATATGCATCAACCTTAATGAGAATTTGAGCTCACCCTTATTATGGTTCTTTTACCACGAATCAAATAAGAATTCTATATATGTTATCCATGTATTATTAGATGGATTAGTGTTATTATCAATGTTATTAATTTAAAAAGTAGAAAAAAATTATCTTGTAATTATCCTTGTCATATGTACTTCAATACTTAATTATGTATCATCTTTATAATGAAATATAACAATATTGGTCCTCTTGGTCTTGATTCCATGTAATTATTCCATTGTAAACAATAGTAGACTCCTTTTAGAGTTTTATTGGGTCAGGTTGCTACATTCAAGGAAATAATTTTGAAAGAAAAATTATCCATTTAATGAGAACAGAAATAGACATGGAATTACAAGAACTAAATCCGAAGGAAAATGTTTCAATTTGAAAATATGAGATGAAAATTACATGAAATTATTGATATACTTATTTTATTTTCATGGATAGTATGGGAATTTTTGATAGATTATTTGGTGTAAAGTGACACCATATGTGTAGGAATATATAAAATCAAGACTAGAGAAGAAATGAGGATATAGCGTAGATTGATATAAAAGATAAATTATAGTTTGGAGTGATTAAATTTTTACATAGGTACAATAAAAATAAGAGATAAATAGATCCAAAATCATGGAATTAATTATATCTTGAAATAGGGGTGAACAATTTTAAACTTCAAACATTAAAAAATATTGGATTAATAATTTGGGGAACTACAAATATGGGAGTGGAATTTTGTAAAAATGTGGAGAAGATGGACATATAATTTGAAAATTCTATGTTGAGATGATGCCTCAACATCTCAATAATAATTATGATTAGAATATAGTATAATCATATAATGTTTTTTAATGCATCATGTGTGGACAACATTTATACTTTTCCTATGTATGTGCAAATCATATCATAATAATAGGAGGCCATAATCAACCTCAACATCATCCAAGGGATTATGGTCAAGAATTTTCTGTGAGGATAGTAGATGTGGAGGCTTTGAATGTTGTGTTTGTAGGTAAAATAGTTTTTCTCTCAAGTATATAATGAATTTTTTTATCCTTGTTCTACACATTCCATTATTTTATCAATTTTTTTTAAAAAAAAATAATAAATCCCATAAATATTAAATTTAATATTTTTTTTCATGTCTCTTTAATAGATTATGTAATGAAACTGGTATTTATAGAATAATACAATTTCTTTTCTAATAATAATTATGAATAATGTAACGCCCCGACCCTAGTTACCCAGAGTCGGTTTATTATTACATAACATTGGCATGATCACAAAAGATCATGTCTCAAAAGACTGATTGGTTTAGTAACCATGGAAACACTATAAACATTAATAGGTCCTACATTACATGATAAAGTGAAAATATAAAACAACATAGTTTCCATAGTCCACACTCATATCCCCTAAGAATATCCCTTCTAGTCAGTCATTAAATACCTCTTCACATCCTCGAGGAAATAAAACAAAAAAAGGGGTGAGCTCGAATGATCAGTAAGGATAACAATATAGCAGAAACGTTTATAAATTTGTATAATGATTTGAAAAAATGTAGAACTAAAACAAAAGCCTTTGAAACTTGAGCTTCATTATAATATGGAAAAACAATGTGAAATAATGAAATTTACTTATGCTCATGGATATTGTACTACTCAAATAATCACATTAAATATCAATAACCACTTTCATAATGATGGAATGCATAATTTCAGACATTCACAACCAAATACTCAAGGTCTTGTGCCAAGACTCCAAATAAGATTTTGTCAAAGCCTTGTGCCAAGACACTAGTTTTTCTCATGAGACCTTCCGATGAATCGAGGAGCTATAGCGGGCTCCACTCGTCTTATATTAAGTCCAATGTATTCCTCATATGAAAAGGATTAAACATAACATAAACATTCGTATTAAAAAAAGAATACGAGATGTCAATAATTAATCCCTAAACAATTAATGGTATAAAAATAACACATCCATAGTCTAATATATCACAAAACCTTTAATACAATAAGGAATTTTTGTATCAAAAAAATCAACTTCATATAATCATAAAATCCATCAGCAGATGTTAACATAGATGAAATCAAAAACTTTTTAGAGAAATATTTCTTTCTATTTTGAAATAATTTAAATGTCACATAATTCTAAATGAAAACATTTTTATTTGAAATTATTATTCTTTGCTTGGAAGGGAAGCTTCAGTTATTTTATAATGACGTAAAATATCTGCACCCTCCATATACGTTAAAAAAAGACATTTTTACCATAATTTTTTCAAAAGGGTTATAAATGAATTTGTTTGGAAAATGATATAAATATTCCTTTATAAACATCTTATAAAAGTCAAAAAAGGGAATAAATTACTTTAACCCATATTCTATTAAATATTAAGAATGTTTTGAAATACATTTTTAAGAAATGTGGATATGGATGACAAAGAGGCCCCTGTAGAAAATAACGTATAAACAACCTCGGATAATAAAGAGATTGTTGAGTAAACCATTACCTTGTACTTTACCATGGTCGATGGTAGATTAACCTCCTGTATACTGGTGAAATAATTTCTATTAATGTACACATGAATCAAATACAGTAATATGCTATCATATATGATTTTTTTAACATTGCTTTGTTAATAATATCTTAGTATTAACGTCATTTTGGGTGTTAACCGATTCATTTTCCATTATATTCATTGTAATATGAGTCTTATTTGTTATATATGGGATATATCTTATTCATATAAATAATGATATCAAGTCTTTAAAAATTATTTTTAATCATCACATGAAAATTAGTCTTGAATGGATACGATGGGGAATAAATCTCATGTCGTTTGTGGAGACAGTAATCTATATGTATGTATTAGCGACAATATCATTCATTTGATATTAAATTCATACATAATTGGAAGTTATATCTTATATAGAGAATACTTATAATGTTATATTTAATATTTATAACAATTACACATCATTATTATACCCATCCAAATAATTATGTATTGAATAACAATTACACCACAACGTGGAGACGGTAAGCTTCACATACGCACGTATGGTGAATTGTCATTCAAAGGATGGATAGAATAATGAATTTGGATGTACCATATTTATAATAAAATCACAGTATATAGAAGACAGTAGAGTTATTATTTTTGAATGGAAACAACAAAGAAAAAGGATGTTTAATAAGTGATGAACTTGATAGAAGTGATGAAATATTTACCACTTCTTTGGGTTGTTTCTTTGGATTTGATCAAAAGGGCTTCATAATATGGATTTCTAACTAAAAGAAGGCATATTTGATGATGGGAGATTATTTAATATGGTATTTGGTCAGAGGTTGGCCAATCCAAATGATTTTTAAGGATTGAGTTATAGAGAAGGGGGAGTGCCTCTTTATAAGAGGGTGAGGGGCACCTTAGGAAAAGTTAGATATATTATTTTATAATAAAATCATTTTAGGTTTATAGTGGTTAAAAAATGGATTATTAAAATGATATGGTAAGGATGGGTCTAAAACCACTCAAACAATATATTTTATATTCGTTTGTGTCAATATATTAACTTTATCTTTTAGATTTCACTCTTAGTTAAATAGTTTGACATTTACCGTGTCTCATTGTATTTTTATATTATATGTTTTATTAAAATACTATATACATCCATGCGAACCTCAAGTGGTTCATTAATGATTCACCGATGATTATATAAGTCCTTTGGATGAAACTTATACTTTTGGGAATAGAATATCAATTAATTATATAATATTTTTTTAAATTTTTTTTTGTCAATTTTGACACTATTTGGTATTTTGTTTTTTCTAAATTCATTACAACATTATTACATCCAATTATATTCATATATCCAACCCTAACATGTCTTATTAACCTATAAAATTAGTAGAATTTATGAAAATTCTCATATTACGTTTATTTGGAAATTAATAATAACAATTATTTAAATATTTCATTAATTATTAATTACTGCATCATCATTGTATCATAAATAATTTAAATTATAAAATTTCTAAAAAATATAAATACAAGACCATTATGTAAGAAAAACATTTAGATTTATAATTAATATTTATAGTTGAATTTATATTATGTATAACCCTATAATAAAAATGATTTAGTTTTTACACTTTGATTTTAACTCTTTTTACACATCATTAAATTAAATAATAATAAGTGTCCTAATCTAATCCAAGAGGACCAAAGAGGTTCATGTTTTATTCCTAAGGATGTCTTTTAGAGAATTACAATTATCCAATAGAATCGGGACATGTGTTTGGGTAATAATAATATCATTTTTACCCTTAATTGCCCTATTGACTTTTAAATGAGGTAAATAAAAGAAAAAAAATAATTATTCACCAAAAATTATTTTCTACTTATTGAACCACATTTTACATACTGATATAAAAAGTGTCTCTCAGATGTTTTCAATTCCGTTCATAAAAGGGGTAAAATTAGGTTTTATGTGAATTTTCAATTTCCCCTAGGAGTTGGGTAAAATACGGTGAAAAGTTCAATAAAATATTTATATATCTAGAATTATTATAAACTAAAACCAATGAATTAAATTGTACATATATAGGTATTATGTATCTATTTTGACCAAATATATATTTAAATAAAATAAATAACTATTTAAATAAAAATCTGGTTTTAAACTATAACTTAGTGTTTTTCAATATTTATCAAAAAATTAAAGTTTTCATAAATATACCAATATTTCATGCTAAGCTAATTTCGATATTACAAATCCAAAAAATAATTCTATTTTTAATATTAAAATTATTAATATTTCAAAAATTGTGTATTATTATTCATAACGACTACTTTGAATGGTCGCATTGTGTTAGAATCATGAAGTTGCGTACAATGAATGTTATTGCATTATTCAAAGGAAAATGTAACATCGATGCTTGGTGTTTTACATTCTCCCGTCCTTAAAATAATTTTTTCATCGAAATTTCTAGATTATTACTTCATAAAAGTCTCAGGAGGTTCTTTATCATAAGTACCTTGAGTTCCCACGTTGCCTATTCTATCTTATGGTTTCTCTATAGAACATTTACCTGATGAGTCCTCCAGTTTCTCAATGCGTGTTCTCATGTATCAAGAACTTTGACATGCTCTCCAATAAGACAGATCGGGTTCTAGTTATAATTCCTCATAGGTGAATACATGCATTAGGTCAGGCATGTATTTTCTCCACAATGATATGTGAAATACATCGTGAACTTTTGAGAGCCTTGGCGGCATTGCCAAACAGTAATCTATAGCCCCTATTCATTATATAATTTCGAAAGGTCTGATGCTCCTGCGACTCAATTTTCCCTTCTTACCAAAATGTTTAACACCCATCCATGGAGATACCATCAAGAAAACATGATCTCCTACCTGAAATTCCAAAACCATCCTTCGGTTATTGGCATAGCCCTTCTTCATACTTTTAGTTGCTTTGATGTGGTTTTGGATTACCTTCATCTTTTTCATCGTTTCCTACACCAGTTCTGGGCTTATGAGTATTCATTCACCAACATCATCCAAATAGGTTGGTGTGTGACATCTATTTCCATGTAACGCTTTATATGGTGCCATCTGAATACTTGAATGGAAGATATTGTTATATACAAATTCTACTGGAGGTAAATATTGATCCCATATACCTTGAAAGTCATTTGAGAATGATATCAACATGTCTTCTAATGTTTTAATAGTCCGTTCTGATTGTCCATCAGTTGGGGGGGTAGGCAGTGCTGAAATCAAGATCAGTATCCAAGGCTTTTTGAAAACCTTTCCAGAATCATGATGTAAAACATGAATCATGATCAGAAACAATAGGTATTAGTACTCCATGAATTATTACAACATCATTACTATATAGACTTTCTTTACTTTCAAGTGGTAAATCTTACCTTATAGCAAGAAAATGTGCTGATTTGGTAAGACGATCAATGATGAACCATATTGCATCATTCCCTCTAGGAGTCCTTAGTAGTCCCATGAAAAATTCCATCGTAATATTATCCCATTTCCAATCCGGTTTGGGAAGATGTTGCATGAATCCACCTGGAAATTCCCTTTTTTCTTTCACTTGATGAAAAACCATACATCTTGACACAAAATCAGAAATCTCCCTCTTCATGTTGTCTCACTAAAAATCTTCTTTCAAATCTCTATACATTTTGGTGATACCGGGTTGTATATAGAAATTGGAACTATGAGAATCATCCAAAAATTCTCTTTTTAGATCTGGTATATCAGGAACCCAAAGTTACTTCCCAAATTTCAAAATTCCATCTTCATTCACAATGTCACTCAATCTCCCATCATTCATGACATTAATCCTTTTTTGAAACTCTTCATCATCGGTTTGAGAACTCATTATCCTTTCTAGTAAATATGGTTTGGCAACTATTTGAAAAATTATTTATGTTTCCCCTTCCATGGTGATTCCAATATCCATATTAAATATATCCATGTATATAGGCTCCTTTACAACTCTCATCATCCTAAAAAATCCATGATCCTTTCTACTCAAAGCATCTTCAACCTTATTTTCCTTCATCGGGTGGTTGTGTATCATGTCATCAAAATCCTGGAGTAGTTCAAGCCATGTCCATGTCCTCATGTTGAGTTCTTTCATTGAAAAAATTTATTTCAAAATTTTCTTATTGGTATAAATATCACAATTGTCACCATAGAGATAATGTCTCTAAATCATCAAAGCATATATTACAGCTGCTAACTCAAGATCATGAGAAGGATAGTTTTTATAATGAATTTTTAGCTATCATGTTGCATAGGAAATAACCCTATCATTATGCATAAAAACACAACCAAGTCCTTTATTTGAAGAATCACTACAAATAACAAACCCATCATTCCCTGATGGTAGAGTCAAGATATGAGAATTAAATAATATTTTCTTCAGTTCATCAAAACATTATTTACACTCTTTTTTTCAATCAAATTTAACCCCTTTACGTGTGATATTTGTTAATGGGATGGACAACTTTGCAAATTTCTTGACGAAACGTCGATAATAAACTACTGAACCAATAAAACTGCGTAGCTTAGTTATATTTGTTGGCGTGGGCCATTCCTAGATTGCCTTGGTCATTGAATTATCAACAGAAATTCCATCCTTTCAGACAATATGGCCATGTAAAGAAATCCACTGAAGCCAGAATTCACACTTTCTAAACTTCCCATATAATTCATGTATTCTATGAGTATTTAGGATAATGCACACGCTATTTTCATGATCCTCATAGATTTTGGAGTATAAAAAGATATAACCAATAAAAACAACTAAAAATTCATCATGTTATTCCTTGAAAACTATATTAATTAGATACATGAAGATTGATTGTGAATTAGTCATTCCAAAAGGAATTACTGTAAGTTCATAATGCCTGTACTGGGTTTGAAATGTTGTCTTCACAATGTCTTCCTTCTTCAAACAAAACTGATGGTATCCAGATCAAAGGTATATCATTGAAAAGTATTGATCTCCATGCCTTTTTTCAAATAAATCATCAATGTGAGGTAGGGGATAATTGTTCATTATTGTTATGGAATTGATTTCCCTATATTCGATGCACAACCTCATAGATATATCATTCTTTTTTATGAAAATGGCATGGGCTCCCCATGGAGAAACACTAGGGTGAATAAATCCCTTATTACTCAATTCCTCTAGATTATTCATTAGTTACAGTAATTCCACAGTGGACATTCTATAAGGGGCCTTCTATATGGGCCTTGAACCATGAATTAAATCAATGGAAAACCCAATTTCTTATTCTATAGGTTGTCCAGGTAAATTCTGTAGAAACACATCAACATATCCTTGCATAATAGGTACATAATCTATTCGAAAATTCCATTCCTCCGCCACAGTTATTTGATTCTCTTCCTCACCAATAATTAAATTTAGTTGAGCTACTGAGGGTGGATCTAGATAAGAAATAGGTGGTGAAGTTTCTACTCCAAAGATAAGGTACTCCTTATTATTATCAAAAAATTTACCTGCCTTCTTCTTACAATAAATTTTGGAATCATGGTCTAAAATCCAATCTATACTAAGGATTATATCAAATTCCATCATGGGTATGACGATGAGATCAGTAGATAAATAAAATTTTTATTCCTTAATGGGAACAGATTCACAAATCTTTGTTGCAATGATACTTCCCTTAAGAGTTTTGACTGAAAACTCCCTTGTTAAATCAAATTGGAAATATCCAATTTACCTAGGAAACTAGGATGATATGAAATAATGTTACAATCCAGAATGAGATAATGCATTGGATAATCTTGAGGAAACCATTAAATTACCCGGAACCATTTCTTTTGGAGCTTTAACCTCAGTATTAGTGATCGCATAATCTTGGCCTTGATCCGTTGGTCTTTTCTGAGGAATGATTCTTGGACGCTTCGTACATTTATTTTCATAATGTCCCGTCTCCCTGTAATTGTAGAATTGAACATCGGTAGCCTCTTTCCTCCCATTTCAATCACAAGATTGGTACCCTTTTTCACCACACTTGTAACAGACTCTCATTCCCTTCAGTCAAGTACCATGGTGTTTCTTCCCACATTTATTTCAGGGTAGATATTCAACTTTTCCTTTCTTTCCCTTATTTCCATTTCTAGAGTGATCAACATATCTCTTCTTCTCTTTCTTTTCTTTAATGTCATAATACTTAGAGAATTCAATTTTTGTCTTGATAGCACTTGATATAATATCTTTGTTCAATGTGAAGGATAGTGAGACTAATTCTCTATAGTGAAATAATATTATCCCATCAACGAAAAAATCAATATTACTTCTTGGGTTACATATATAATCTACAGCATTCCTTCCTAACCTTGTACAGTTAGACTCATACTACGCAACATTCGCATCCTCCTTTTGCCTCAGACTTAGAAAATGTATTTCCATATCTATCGGATGGTCACGAGGAAAGTATTTTTCAATGAAAATATCATTAAACTCCCTCCATTCCATACTTGATACCTCTTCATCTTCAATTTTGTTTTGTTTCAATTACCACATTTTGTTAGCATCTCCAGTGAGGTGATAAACTTCCATGAAAAAATTTTCCCTTTAACTACTCCACAAGGCATGAAATATTTTCTCTAAGGACTTTTTTCCATTCCCCTTTATACCACCATTTAATGTTGGTGTTGGTTTCCACATGAAGATAACAAACATTGATCCTCCACGCTATGGATCAGGGTGCTCTGTACGGGTAAGGAAATTATTCATAACCTGAGTGAGTTGTCCCAGTATGGTGATTATATTATCAACAGCAGTTTCTTCCCCATTCTCACTATAATTATCTTGACTAGGAAGGAAATCACTACATGGAGTGCATTTATTGATATAGTTTCCATTCATTCCGCTAGGTTCCATTTCTAAACAATGTCTTAAAGTAGATTAGTTTATGAATCGAAATACATAAGTCCAAACTTGTAAAAGGCTTCATAGAAATTGACCAGTTTGTGGATATAATCCTGAATCATAAAAATGTATTCATTAAGTAAGTATATCCCCATTAACCCTTCATAATGATTTTTAATGAAAATGATTATTATCCTAAGCATATCCCCCGGGAGTGTCGTAACCAAGAGTGTTGAAAGGCCCGTTATCGTGCACCAGTTCCCATTCGAGTCTAGATCAAAGCATTATTTTTAGGTTTTACCCCTAAGTACATCTGTTCCAGAGCCACCTCTACCTGCTCGTATCCAAACATGGATGTATTGATTGGAAGAAATCACAAAATATCTACCAGACCGAAATTCTAGGAAGTTATTCTATATTAATCCTCAATGTGTATCTTAGGGCTATGTGCTCTAATCATTGTTTTTCTAAATGTAGTTTCCAAGGTTTGTACTAAACATCCTCTGATACAAACTGTGATTCCCCGACCCTAGTTACCCAGAGTCTGTGAGTTATTACATAACATTGCCATGATCACAAATGATCATGTCTCGAAATACCGATTATTTTAGTAGGCTTGGAAAAACAAGAAACATTCAAACATCTTACATTACATGATAATGTGAAAAACTAAAACAACATATTCTCTATAGTCCTTACTCATATCCCCTCAGAAAATCCCTATAGGTTAGTCATAAAATAATACTTCACATCTTGGGAAAAATAAAACATAGAAAGGGGTGAGCTCAGATGCTCAGTAAGGATAACAATATAGAAGAAAATTTCATAAATAAGCATAAATAAATAAGGAAATGTATAACTAAAACAAAAGAATTTTAAACATGAACATTAGAAAAATATGGACAAAATAAAATTAATAATTCCATTTAATTAATATCAGGGATATTATACTAGTCTAATAATCACATGTTATATCAATAACCACTTTCAAAATGAACGATGCATAATGCCAGACTTACATAACCACATAGTCAAGGCCTTGTGCCAAGACTACAAATAAAATTTTGTCAAGGCCTTATTCCAAGACACTAGTTTCTCTCATGAGACCTATCGATGCATTGAGGAGATATAACATGTTTCACCGATCACATACTATGTCCAATGCATTCTCCATATAAAAATGTTCAAACATAACATTAACATTTGTATTAAAACTACAATACGAAATGTAAATATATCATCCATAAACAATGAATTTTATAAAAATAACATATCCACAGTCAAATATATCACAAATCCTCCAATACAATGTAAATTTTTTTATCATTATAAATCAACGAAAAATAAACTTAAAATCCAACAAAGGATGGTAACATTGATGAAATGACAACCTTTTTAGATAAATATCTCTTTCTATTTTGATATCATTTAAAAGGAAAATAATTATAAATTAATACATTTATATTTGAAAATATTCTTATAATATTGTATGGGAAGCTTCTACGGTGTTAAAATGGTGGAAATAGTCACACCCACTGTATAAGTTAAAAAAATACATTCATACCTTAATTTTGTTGAAAAGGTTATAAAGGACCTCATTTCGAAAACAACAGAATGATTCATTTATAAAAATATTATAAAAGTCAAAAAAGGGTATAAATGAAATTAACCCATAGTCTATTAAATTTTAATAATGTTTTGAAATACATTTTTATGAAGCATGGATGTGGATGATAAAGAGATCCGAGTTGAAGATTACATATAAACAACATTGGATAGTAAAGAGATTGTAGAATTAACCTTCACCTTGTACTTTACCTTGGTCGAGGGTAGGTTAACCTCCTGTATAATGGTGAAATAATTTTTATTATATTATCAAATAATCATATACATTAATATGATATCATATATAATCTTTTGACATTGCTTTGTTAATAATATTTTAGTATTATCATCGTTTCGAGCGTTAATAGATTCGTTTTCCATTATATTCTTTGTTATGTGAGTCATATATTTTATGGATGGGAAGTAAAGAATTAATATCCATAATGATATAGAGTTTTTAAATATTATTTTTAATCATCAAATGAAAATTAGTCTTTAATGGATATGATGGGGAAGGAATCTCATCGCGTTCGTGGAGACAATAATCTGTACGTACGCAAGAGCAACAATATCATCATTTTGATATTAAAATGTTATATAAATTGATTTTATATCATATATAAATAATAATTATTATGTTATATTTATTATTTACATCATTTAAATATCATTGTTATACCCATCCAAATAATAATGTATTGAATAAAAATTACACCACGAAGTGGAGACAGTGAGCCATACGTACGCATGTATAGTGTCATATCATTGAAAAGATGGAAAGAAAAATGAATATGGTTGTACCATATTTATAATAACATAAAATTATATATAATATATTGGAGTTATTATTTTATAATGGAAACAACAGCGAAAAAGGAAGTTGAAGAAGAGAGGAACTTGAAGGAGGTTGTGAAATATTTACCTCTTCTTTGGGTTCTTCCTTTTTATTTGATCAATAGGGCTCCTTTGGGAGGCTTTATGACTAAAGGAAGGCCTATAAGTCGAAGGGAGGATATTTTATAGGATATTAGGGAAAATGTTGGCAGAGAAAAATGGAATTGAAGGTTTGAATTAGTGATAAGGGGGAGTTCCTTTTTATAAGATGGGTGAGGGGCAGTTTAGGAAAAGCTAGAAATATTATTTTATAGTAATATAATTTTGGGTTTATAATGGCTAAAAAAAGGATTATTTAATTGATAATATGGGGATGGGTCTAAAACCACTCAACCAGTGGATTTTAGATAGGTTTGTTTCCCAATATTAACTTTATCTTTTAGATTTAACTCTTAGTTAAATAGTTTAACATTTACCATGTCTCTTTGTGGTTTAATATTAATAGTTATTAAACATACTATATATTTCTATGATAACCCCAAGTGGTTAATTAATGACACTCCTATAATTATATAAGTCCATTGTCATATACTTCTATTTTTAGGAACATTATATCAATTAATAATATAATTTATGTTTAAAAACTCTTTTATGTCAATTTTTACACTATTTGGTTTTTTAGTTTTGGATAATTTTATAACAGTATTATTACTTCGAAAACAATTCATCCAGACAACCCTAACAATTCATATTGACCAATAAAATTAGTATAATTAAAAAAAATTATGAAATTATATTTATTTGGACATTCATAATATCAATTATTTAAATATTTCATTAATTAGGTAATTACTACATCATCATTGGGACATTATTAATTTAAATTATTTAATGTCTAAAAATATAAATAAAATACCATTATATAAGAAATATTCTTATCTTTCCAATAAATATTTATAACATAATTTATCTTATTTATATCCTTGTATAAAAAATCTTTTACTTATTAACTATTAATTTTAACTCTTTTAACACTTCTTTAAATAATATAATAATACATATCTTAATCTAATCCAAGTGGACCACAGAGGTACATATTTGTAATACTAAAGTTGTTTATTTGTCAAATTAAATATATCCAATAGATTTAGAACACGTGTTAGGGTAAAAATAATATCATTTTACCTTTGATTACCCTATTTACTTTTAACCATGGTAAGTAAAATTAAAAAGTTACTATTCACCAAAAATTATTTTAATCTTATTGAACCACATTTTACTTACTCATATAAATATTCTCTCCCAGATTTTTGAAATTCCATTCATAGAAGTAGTAAAATTATGATTTATGTGAATTTTCAACATCTCATATGAGTTGGGTAAAAGACGGTGAAAAGTTCAATATAATTTTTATATATCTAAAATTATTATAAACACACTCCAATGAATTACATTGAACATATATATGTATTATGTTTTTATTTTTACCTACAATAAATTTAAATTAAATAAATAATTATTTAAATGAAATTTCTTTTTAAACTAAAACCCAGTTTTTTTCATTATTCATCAAAAATTGAATGTTTTTAGAAAAATACCAAAAATTCACCCTATGATAATTTTGATATTAGGAATCCAAAAATGAATTCCATTTTGAATGATAAATTTGTTAAAATTTCAAAAATGTGTGTTTAATATTCATAACATCTACTTTGATTGCTCATGGTGTGGTAGAATCTTGAAGTTGCGTACAATGCAAGCTACTGCATTATTCAAAGGGAACCATACCGAGGATGCTTGGGGTGTAACAAATAATATATAAATTTTGTCTTAAAGGGGACTCTTTTTCTAATATCTTACTTGACACGTAATAATGGGTTGTCCCAAAAACTTTTATTGCATGTAATGTTCTGTTATAGTAAAAAATAATATAAAAATATTATTATTATTTTCAATAGTAGTTATCTTCTATCCATTGGAATGGTGGGAAATAATTATTTCAAATAAATAATGATATATGGTTTACACGTCATTAAATAATTATTCTTTTATTACAAAATTTATTAGAAAATGGAAATAAAAACCAATTGAATATATTGGTTGTGTTTCTAGTAAAACTTATTTAAAAGTTGATAAATGAAGTTATAAAATCATATCACCTTCTAATGATTTTAATTTAATGAAAAATATTTTTTATATATTTAATGTAATTTTTTAATTCCTATTATATGATTTTTATATATGATATATCAACAAATTCAAATTTTTGGATAAAAGTATTATTTTTAAAAAAATTCTATTTTACTCCCATTTTAAGGTGAACCCTTTTTAAATCTAGTTTTTATTAACATTTATATATTCTATATCAAAAATTTAAATTATTTTATAGAATAGGGACATAAAAATTTACTTTTCTTAAATTTTTTATAATTTTCTAATAAAATTTTATTTTTAATGAAGAGTGAAAAATAATGCATTTTAATTCAATGCTTCTTTTTTATATAGTTGTTTTTTCATTTTAGATTGTTTTAAAGTGTTATTGGATAAATATTTTATCATTTAGTACAAATTGTTTCACATGTTGTAATTTCAATTTGAAAGAAGACATAAACACATGAAAAATGTTTGATAGTTTTTACTTCTTAAAAACCATGTTTTTTGTTTTAACAACGGTATAAATTTAAATTAATTTATAAAACTTATATGTTTTGAATAAGAAAAAATGGATTCCATATTTATAATTATATGTTCCATTTTTTTTGAATTAGAACAATTTAATTTTGAATATTATGAATAATTACTTAAGTTATTATTTTATTTACATTGGTTAAAGGGTAAAGTTGAGTAAATAAGGTTAAAAAGTAATATTATAATAATTTGAAACCACCATATCATGTGTCCAAATGCTATTGGTGGATATATTCCCAACAGTGGTCATATTGGGGTCTATTTTGTGTCCCCATGGAGCCAGTTGTACGAGAAAATGTCATTTTTTAATAATTAATTTAACGTAATGAAAAATATAACATGCACATTTATATTTTTCTAATATTTTCTATATGGGAATATATAATTTATCACTTCTAATATAAACATTCACTATAAATATAATAATATTTCCATCATCATGATATTTTAATAATATTTTTTTTAAAATAAATATTAAAAATTTATTATGACACAGTGATGATGCATAGATTGCTTCATTAATAGTGGATTTAAATAAATGATATTAAAATGGTTAAAATATATTTAATTTGTTATATTGATCCCATCAATTAATTTTTTCGATTATATATACATATTAACTTTGATTTAATTCCTTTTGTTCGAATGAATCAGGTCATTATGAATTTGTAAAAATATCATGTATGAATACTATCGACAATTGTCATATTTCATAACATGAAATAAATAATATATTATTACATGATATTAAATTCCTAAAAATATGTGATTCTTAGAAATGTTTCATATAATACCATATATATCATAACATCTTTTTGTGGGATGTTTGACCATATTTGGTTGTCACATTAGACAAAATTTTATAAATAATATAATATCATGGTAAGATTTAAAATGGTAAAATTATTGTTTAACCAAAAACGAAAATGAGAAAAAAATACTCAAAACATGTCAAAAAGTTATAGGAATATGGTTATTTGAACCAATAACTCATTATTTTGAATAAAATGTTTTAGGTCAATTTTTAATTTAAATTGAATTTATAATAAATTACTATGTCAATCATTCCTGAAGTACCCCTCCTCTATCTTATAAACATCTCCACCTCTACCCACATAACTCAAAACTCTCAATCCCCATGGCTCACCAAAATTATACTAAAATTATCTCACAAAAAATATCCCTTAATACAAAAATCCTTACATTAGGAATAATGAAATAAAATAAATTGGTTTGGCTCAAATCAAAAGATGTCACCTAATTTAGAGGTAACATTTTCCGAAATGATATTTTAATTTATTTTCCATATCCATTCAATATTCTCAAGAATTTTTTTTATTATTTATCAAAACATGTATCTTTAATATACCATGATGATATTATGAGATGGATTCGAAATAAACTTATACACACCTCCATCTAATGGATATGAATATAATGTTTTTGTGGATGATGAACTATTCCCTCACAAAATGATTATTGATAAATTTTCCCATAACACCGCTAATGGTGTAAATTTTTATGGAAACATAAATATAAATAATTCATATTATATTTATATGGCATCTAGAATTATGTAATTTCTATTTTTAATTTATCTTTATGCTTTATGTGATGTCTAAATATGATAACATAGTGTTTAGAAGTGTGGACTACTGCACCCTCAAAGAGATATGTCACATTCATGATTTACATGGAAGGTATAAAGGATTGTTTTATTAAACCCATGATACACAAACGAACTAAATATAACACTATTATTATTAAATACATTTATATCATTTGATTATTATTGTTTTGATATGTCATTCAAATGAAAGAAGTGTTCATTTTTACGTACGACCAGCTGTCTCAATGAACGATGCATTTTATTTTTTACCTCCAAATGATATGGAATATAATAAGTAAATATATACAAAAAATAATTGATATATAAATCAGGAATATAATTCAATAGATGATGTAATTTTTACTCCATGTACAATTTATATCAAAAAAAAGTTTATTTTTGAGTCATGTTCCGAATATCGACAAAATGTACAATATTAACATAAATATTTATTTACTTTTTATAACATGGTAATGAGTAATATACAATGAATAATAAAAATGATAAAGGTTATAATTCAATTATAAATTACCTCTGTTTATTATTTAGGATGAACAAGGAATATATGTGAAGAATTAGGCTCATGGTGACTTCGTCTCAATATCCTTTCATTAAGGCATATTTTGGTTTATACGTGGATTTGTTTGATATAGTGTATAATTATACCCTTATTATTTTAAATAATTCATATATATTCTTAAGGAATGTTTTTCTACCAAGAGTTTCTCTAAAAAACAAAAGGAATGTTTCTTTTTAATGTATTTGGCGACAAAGTCCTTTCCGTAGATGCAATCATTATTGGTTAAATGAATTCCATGACATGAAAAAATGTTTTTAGATATAATATAGATTCCATATATCCATTTTTATGTATTTTGGTATTCAAAATATTTTTAAACAAGCAATTATTATGTCAATATTTTGAAATGATATATTGTGATCAAAATTTGGAAATGTTTTCTTTCATTTATTCTTATTATATGTGTTATGATTATGTTTTGATTCTGGGGCATTGTTTACATAAAAAATTGTTTCCTTGATAAATTGAGGGTGAGTGGGAATTATATTTCTCTCTAAATCATTGGGTAATATGACTAAGGTATACATTAAGGTTTCTTCTATAAAATATGGTGAAAAAAATATGATACGTATTCAAATCATAATTCCATATATACCATTGAAAGCTACAATGTAATTATTTTTGGGATTCCACAAGATACCTTTATGATTTATGATTTCTATGTATTATTAATAAATATTACGACTTCAAGTGGTATGTTAAAATGATTATGTTTTTTGATTGACAAGTGTGATTACATTATTTGTATGTATTAAAGGATTAATGTTCTCTTCCCGTATTTTATATACATTTCTGATATTTTTATGACTATCCCTTGTTTTTAAATGTTTTTCACAGGGTATAAGGATGTTGAATATAGTGGAAGAGGTCATGAAATTTTTTTTAGGGAAAAGACATCATTTTTTGTTAAATGGGTTCCTTTTGTAGATATAGAGGATACATGGTGTAACGATCTACATGTAATGTTTGGGGCTGTTATGTAATAGTTAAGACCCAATTCTATAAAACTCTAAACCTGAAAAGAGCCCCAATGTGAATTCTTGACTTCACTCAAGATTAAATAATGTTTATGGTTTCTTCCTTATAGAATAACCATGGATCAAATTTATATAATAATTTATCTCCTATCTTTTATGAGTAAAATATCATCGAAAATCATACAGTCATTCCTAAGTATGAATTTGATCTATTTAGGGATGGAATGGATCTCAATGTACAATTATTTGATCAAATACATAAGAAAGTAATTTTTAGAAGTCTTAAATGTCAAACCTATAGTTATTTTGAAATTAGAGATATGGTATCGTAATCATTGTCAATAATAATCACATCCCATAGACTTAGTTTTTTGTGATGATAAGTGACGGGGGAGGTGGAAATGAAAGACTAAATAGAGTGAGTGTCTTAATCATTAAGAAATATCGTGACATTATTTCTAAATAGATACCCTGAACTCCACTAAAAATAAAATTTAGTTTTTTCTGTTGATATCTAACTTGTATTGAAGCTGAAAATGGACACCCCAAATAGAATTGTAAATATGCTGTTATGGGAATTAAATAAACAACATGACGATCATTAAGAGAAGGTATTTATCTGAAATAGTGTGTCTCTTTATGGTGAAACATTTCACTTTTTAAATACATAGGATGTATCATTGAAGATTATTCATGATTATAGATATGTTAATGGGATCCCAAAGAAGAAAAATTATTATCTCCAACAAAAGGATGATTCACTTGATTATTGTTGTGGGGATCAATTATTCTCTAAAATAGTCCTCTAATTTAGGTATCATAAGTGGAGGGTAAATAATGATGATTTTCCAATGACTTCCTTCTAATCAAGATATCTTCATAATGAGTTTTTTATTATGACCGTCATTATGATTAATAATGATCCTATTTTTTAAGGATTTGTTGAATATAGTGTTTAATGACCACAAAGTGAAATTAATGGTAGTTTTTGTTAATTATAATTATTTTGATATTCTCAAAAAATCCTTGAGGATCATGAGGATCATATAAGTATTATATTGGGAACTCTTAGGAAAATAATCAATTTCAAAAATTCAAAAAATGTGATCTACATTTGGAAAATGATTTATTCTTGTCTTAAATTATACCAAATTATGGAATCTATATTGACCTTATGAATACAAATTATGTTGTGGAGTGGCCTCATGCCATAACAGTAACTTAAATTCATAGATTAATTTGTTTATCAATTTTTCTTTGGAGGTTGGTGAAAAATATTTGATATCATTATAATGTGGTAACCATTTTAGGCAGAAAAGGGGAAATGTTCACCTGGACAAATGAGTGTGAGTATTGTCTCCAATAACCTAAAAAGTTATAGGTTTCTCAAAATACATGAAATAAATCTACTTTTATATAAGGATTTGTTAATTATAGTGATTAATGTTTAGAAGGTATTTGATACTTCCCCACGAAAAACGAAAATGTAATTTCTTTCATATATCAATAGTTAAATCCCCATGAAAAGAATTGTATTAATCTTTACATGGATTAAGATGAAGTAATTTTTTTCTCTGAAAATATAGATGCACTATCCTTATTGGGAGAAATGTGATATATAAATTGACCACTAATATTTGATGTATATTATCAAGAAAAATGGATTGACCATGATACAAATTTCATTGTTGTGACTACTTAACAGTTATCATTCATTAATTCATTATCACCCTATAAGATAAAAAAAATCCCATGATATATTAAGTTGGAATGAACTAATTATTCAGGAAAATATCTGGATTCCTTATGATCTATTAACAAATTACCAAGTTAAAGTGGACATGAAAGTTGTAATTTAAGGGACATAATCAACCATATTCAAAATGAATACACTTCCATCATTACAAAGAATGATCTAGAAATAAAAAATAGAAGACATTTCATTATTAATTAAGATATATTCTACAAATAATAAGATGTCTAAGATGTTTAATATGGATCATGAAGTTATAATGATGATTCAAGATGTATATGGGTATTATCTATCCTAGAGATAAGTCTTGAGTTGCTGGATAGAGCCCATATGCCATCATTTTCAACACCTAATGGAATCACAATAATTTAGAAGGAATTTTTTTATAATAATTCGTGGGATAATATTAAAATTGATATTAGTGACTAGACTGCATGGTTCAATGTATTACAATATGTGATAGTTGAGAGACAACTTTTTATAGGGGTATTTCAAGTACAACTATATCATAATTGAATAAGTACAATATCGATATAAACATCATTACTTTTCTCTAAAGATAACCCATTGGAAACAATATGATATTGGTTAATGTGGATCAAAACAACAATATATACAAGTTTATCACTATTATGGATGATTTATCTCTTGACCAACTTTCCAAAACATACAGGAATAATTTGGTGATGTTCCTTGAGGTTTCACATTACATATAATGACCCGGCCTTATTACATACATAATAATGAATTAGGTAAAGAAAAAAATTCCTTTTACATTGAGGATCTTTTCATTCTTAGTGATTTAGAGAATTGGGGAATAATACATTACAGGAATGAAAATTTGTAATAGAGTGGAGACCATGATAATAGTTTTCAAGTTTTTTCAAAATAAAAAATATTAAAACCTAAAACATTATTCCTTGAAAATTCTTCAACAGTTATCATAGATTCATTATTTTTATTACATATCTATTAAGCTATGAAAATCATTTAAAACATGGGATGATCACAAATACACTGTATGGGATATAAAAATAAGGAAAGAACATTTAATTCCATTAATACTTGTATCATATGAAATCATTTTCAAAAGACATACTTGTCACCTATATGTATTTACAAGCATTGTGAAATATGAGTTTTCCACAATAAATAATAACATAATTAGAACCATAATGGTATCTTGGTTCGTTACATACATAATCATGTAACCCTCTCTTCTACCTTATAATTTGTAACCCTCATGGCTACCTCACTATTTGTCTAACAAACATAGTTACACATGGAGTAACTATATGACCGACCTCCAACGTACACATACCAAATTCTTTGGAGGGATATATATGTCCCAAACTTTATTATAAACATCTTCTATGATCCAAAACATAATCATAAAACATGAAATTTAGCATAACAGCATTGCTTTTCAATTTTGTAAAACAAAATTTCAAAAGAGGATTTTTAAAAAAAAGTCCCTTATAAATATCATATAATTAATGTGAAACATAATAGAGTGGATGGAATATGTACATACAATTTATATATACAAAATTAAACATAGTATAATAATAATAAATCACACAAACAATTAAAATACCACATTGATAATGAAGAATAAGGTTTACCCAATGGATGGAAATCGGGTTAATAATTCCCTTACCTCAGGCTTTCCTTACTTAAACATTATTTAAACATCCAATATAATCGTTAAAATAGTGTTATTGGTATTTCAATGAATCATGTTAATGTTTATAACATCTTACATGATCATTTCATAACCCAATTTCACCCTATAATTATAAGTATTTGTTTCCTTGAACTGTTTCAGGTGAGTTCCTTTCATGATTTCAATGATTGGTTCATAATGGATGTCTTTGTCGATTGGTAGTGAAAATCTATAATTGGATTGTAAAGGTATTGAAATATTTTTAGTATCGTAATTTATTCCATTTATCATTTTGATGTTTTATATGAGTTTGATTCAAAATTTATAACATTAATGATGTTCATTTAAATCATGTTAGTGGATCTTTGTTAATAACGTCCTCATTTTGTATTATAAATGAAAACCATTATTTAAAAATAATTCCCGAACCATGGATGAGACATAATACATATATTATATATTTTATCAACCGTAGAAATGGTTTCATGACTTGACTTGATATAAATAATGGAAATTAAAATCACATCATCCATGTTGTCAGTAATTGGACACATCAAGGACAATGTCTTTATACCTTGAATAAGTGAGAGTGGAGAAGAATAGTAATGATGAATTATCCAAGATCATGAGAAAATTCAGAAGATTAATGATGCATGTATATTCCATGCTTCATGGGTAAGAATTGATGAAGACAAAATATGAAAATTATGGATCTCAAAATAAAATAATTATTGTGAAATTCCTTACAAAAATTCATCAGCCTAACGGTTATGCAACATTGTTTTATAAAATATATAAAAAAGAGGGGAAAAGGGTGACCAATCCCGCAATGAATCATAGTAAATAAGAGATCAATATTATTAACTAGAAATAAACATGGTATGGAAAAATGAAGGTTATACCACATAAAAGGGAACATGAATTGAAAAGGAAAGAAATTGAGAATATTGTTACCTTCTAGAGAAACTCCTAGAATATGAAGTGTGCAACCTTGGGGGATTCAGGAAACATTGGGAGGACTAATAGGGAGGTAATGAGTCTATATATTCATTAATGAGAAATTTAAAATTATGTTAATGAATGAATGTGTTTGTATTTATTGCAAAAGTGAGGGATTATTATCATAATTTCCAGGGACACCTCATTAGAGGTATTTGAAAATAAATGGGCTTGCCAATGGTATTTTTCCATGGTATAAGCTACATGGAAAACCACATAACTTATCTTTCTGTGCACAAGTCAACCATATTTATTAATTCATTATTACATCATTAATGATGTCATTAAAAAACTGATACACAAAACTGTATTGGTTTTACTCTTCACAGAAAAATCAACTGTTTCTGAAAATTATCCAATATTCACCCTAACAATTTATCGAAGTTTAAAATTATAAAATTAGTACAATTTATTCAATATAATTTTATAAATATTTTCAATATAATTTTTAAATAAAAACATAAGTAATTAAAAAATTAAAAATTCAAATACTATAACTACTTTTATATAACATTTTAAAATTAATCTAGACATGAATATATTAAAGCCTAAGGAAAATAAAATAAAAAACAATTTACTATTCATTAGTGTGATATTAATGTTCATATTTATATTCATAATGGTATGTTACTATTAACCAAACCAACAATATGGTTCCGATAGAATTCAAATAGCATACTGAACACAATAATAGATGACCATTTTCTGAAATTCAAAACCTAGAAGCAGTAAATTATTTTTAATGGCTACTAAAAAATATCTACTCTAAACAATATTTCACGCAATTCAATTTATTTTAAAAAACCCATGGGGTGTTACATTATCCCTACCTTCTAGAAATTTCATTCTCGAAATTTTATTTACATATTAAACAATTGAGGGTAACTATCCCTCGTAGCATTTTAAGACTCTCATGATGCTTCTTAAACCATGTGGTTTCTCCGAAATACCTTTACTTGGTGGATTTCCATATTCTGCAATAATAGTTCCCTATAATCAAGAATCGGAACTGGTTTCTCTTTTTATGAATGGCTCTCCTCCAGTGGAAATGCTTCTGGGCTCAAAAAATGAATCAAATATGGTACATACTTCCACAACAACAAAACATGAAAAACATTCTGTAGCTGAGACAAACATGGAGGAAGAGCTACTCCGTATGCAATTGGTCCGACCTTCTACTGGATCTCAAAAGGACTAATAAACCCTGAACATATCTTTACATTCTTACCAAATCACTTTACACTTTTGGAAAGATATATTTTAATGAAAACATTGTCCCATACCACGAAAGAGAAGTCCTTCCATTTCATATATGCATAACATTTATGAATGATCTGTTGTTTCCTCATGTGTTTTCTAGATCATCTTAAATTTAATAGCCACCTCCTCTACTATTTTTGGCCTTTTTCACATTATTTCACCGACTTCATCCCACAACAATAGAGTTGGACACTGATTTCCATATAAAGCTTCAAATGAATCCATCATTATACATGAATGAGTACTATTATTATAATAAAAATCAACTAAATGATGATGATGATCGCAAATTCCATGGTAGTTCATTGAACGAGCTCAAATAAAAAACTCCAAAGTTTTAATTGTTTGTTATGACTTCCCATCTTATTGGTGATGAAAAGATGTAATGAAATTATACATTGTGCCCAAATACTTGTGAAAACCCTTCCGAAAGATAGAAGTGAACCTGGGATCTAGGTCATATAAAATGGAAAAAGGAACACCATGTAACCTATGAATAACCTTGATGTACAATCTAAAAAGATGACCCAAAGTCATTGTATCTCGAATAGGACGAAAATTGAGCAGATATTGTCAGTTGATCCACAATAACCCTAATTGCATTATTATGTCGATATGTCTTAGGTAGTCCCACCACAATGTCTATAGATGCATTATCAAAATTCCTCTCTGGAACTAGAAAAGGATGAATCATCCCATTCAGTAAATTCCTCTCTTCTTTAACCTACTGACATGGAAAACAATTCATGGTAAAGTCAACAATATCCCTTTTCATTCCATCCCATCAGTAATAAACCTAAAAGTATCTATACATCCTAGTACTACCAGGATGAACCTAAAATTGATAACTATGAGATTCAGACAACAAAAAATTCTTCAATTTAGAATCACAGGACACACACAACCATTTTTTAAATCATAGAACACAAATTTTATCAAGGATAAATTTTGGATGCTTACCCATTTTAACCAATTTTACCTTTTCCTATAACACATGGTCTTCCATCTTTACTCACTTAATTAGGTCTGAAAAATAATACTACACCAAAACCTAAAAACTAAAATAGATGTATTCCCTACACCAACAACTTCTAAGACAAAATTTATCATATCATTATTCAACGGATCATGTTCCAAATGTAACATCATTACTGGTTTAAGATATTTTTGACTTGACAGATCCGCAAATTTGTTTTCTTTTCCTTGATTGTAATTTATCATGCAATCATAAACCATTATCAGTTCAAGAAATCTTCTATACCTCATGTTTAATTCATTCTGATTGAATATATACTTGAGACATTTATGGTTAGTATATATTTGACATCTGGATCTGTATAAATGATACCTCCTAATTTTAAAATAAAAAACCACAGGTGCCAATTCCTAATCATGTCTGGGAAAATTTAACTCAGGATGTTTTATTTGTCTTCAAGCAGAATAAATTACTTGATCATTCTACATCAAAAAACCACCATGTCCCTTTAATGAAGCATCTCTGTATATGATGAAATCACCATTTTAATACGGAAAGGAAAAAACTAGAGCATTCACCAATCTCTTCTTCAGTTCAAGAAAATAAATATCAAATTCTTCCTTCCAATAAAATTTAACCCCTTTTCATGTAAACTTAGTTATCGGTCTAGATAACCGTGAATGGTTTTTAATAAATTGTCGATAATGACCCTCTAATCTATAAAAACTATAAATCTATGTGTCATTTTTATGTCTTGTCCAATCATTAAATACTCTTGTTTTGGAAGAATCAATTTTTATTCAATCCTTATTGATAATGTTCCCAAGAAAAGAATTATGTTTCAACAAAAAATCACACATGCTAAATTTTTCATAATGTTTATTTTATTTTTAGGTTTGTAGAAAAACTCTTAGATATCATCTTTATTATTTGAAAATACCATAATTCCATCAATAAACACAACCACAAACAATATCCCAAAACTCATGAAATACTCTATACAAAAGGTTCAGGAATATATAAGGTGCATTAGTAAACCAAAATGGCATAACAACAAATACATATTACCCATATTTAGTATGAAAGGATTTTTTCGGGATGTCATCCTCATTCACCTTCATTTGATGGTATCTGGATCTCAAGTAAATATTGGAAAAGTACAGACCTCCATGGTGATAATCAAACAAGTCATAAATATGGGGCAATGGATACTTGTCTCTAACAATGATGTTATTCAAAGCTCTATATCCAATGAAAAGTTTCGTGGAACCATCCTTCATTTTAACAACCAAAATAGGTCTCCACATTGTGACGTTCTAGGACGAATGAAGACATTATCTAGAAAATCCTGCAACTAATTTTTCAATTCAAGAAGTTCTCTATAAGCCATACGATATGGGGGTTTTGAAATTGGGATTGCATTAGGCACTAAGAAGATTGTGAATTCGACATCCCAATTAGTTATAGAACCATGTAACTCATCAAATAAAACATCATGAAATTTATTTACCACATTCACATCATCAATCTAAATATTTCCCTTATTAACAAAAATAGGTGAATGATAAATTTCATTTCCATCTTTAAATAGTTTCTCATATTCCTAATATGTTATAAATTTTATTTGTTCTTTCTTGTATAATAACTGAAACACTTTATGAAAAAAACTTATTTATCTCTACATTCAATCTTATCTTGACAAACAAAAATCCAATCTATTCCCAAAATGACATCATACTCAACTAAGGGAAAAACATGTTTTTCAGGAAAATTCATCCCACATACCACAATACAATGATTTTTATAATTCCCTATGCTATAATATTGTCCCCTTCTATTTTAACAACATAACCAGGTCACATTTGTTGATTTGATATTTCCAATTTACCCAAATATTTCTTAGATATGAAGGAATGTTTTTATCACGTATCAAACAAAACATTAGAAAAATATTAGTGAACCAACCATGTACCTGCAACAATTCATTGGATGGCCGGAAATCTACTGACGTAGTCCCAAAGGATCTCCCTACACCTTTCTACATAAAGTTTGGCTTATTTTCATCATTCAGGTCTCTCATTTTACGTGCATTTTCATAATGACCCATCTCACCACATTTAAAACACTTTACATTTTTCTTATCAGGATTAGTATTAGGGTAATTTTCATTGTTATCTCGGGCCATATTACCAAACATATCATATTTTAAACACTTCCCGGTTTTTCTACGACATTCCCAGGGTGTTTCATTCCACATATTTCACAAACTGGAAAATAGATTTTAATACCATTAGATTTTTTGGTTTAATTTTACCCATCACTTTCAACATGGACCTTTTCAATTCTTTATTTCTAAAATGAACTTGATCATAAAAAAACTCTATATCTACCCTCTCACCACATCAAAAAAGTATCTCATAACTTTTGAAATCATGGGAGGAAAACACCCTTTTATACCTAGCCTTGAGGCCTGAGTAAATGTTGTTCATTTTGATATCAAGATCTAGAATATGATTTGGAGAATACCTCACCAGTTGGGTGAAGTTACATTCCTATAAAGCCACTGAATCCTCCTGATTTTTTCTTCAATTCAAGTAATAGCTTCTCCATCCTATGTCGCACCACCTTAGGAAAATTTTATTCAGGGAAAATATTTTTAAATTAATCCCACTATATGGCATGAGAATATTCTCTAAATTTCATATTCCATTCCATTGACCACTATTTATCAACTTCATCTACAAAATGTAAAATGGAAATACATACCTTTGATTTTTGGATAATCCAATAACATCGAATATCTTTTCATGGGTATTGATCCATATTTCATCTTCTACTATGTCAGAAGATCCACTGAAAGAATGAGGGTGATGTCTCATAAAATGTCCTAACATTTTCATGTTCTACTATGGTACATCAGTTTTTTCTATTGCATGGATTCTCCATCCACTAATTTCTTGCCTTAGCTGATCCATTACTGTCACAAACTGCTCGGTTCCAATCCCCAACATTTACGGTTGGTTCCTCCCCTCTTCAGATTCTATATATCTTCTGCGGACAACCATTCTGAACAAACATATCTTAGATGAAGCAACATGGTAAACATTAAATTTATAATATATCAAATTAATCATATAGTAATAATAATTTTTTGTATTCTTTTCACATCATCATAACCCCTAAAGTTATCTGAACCAACTTATGATACCAACAATAATGAACCGGCCTTATTATATACATAATATTGAATTTAGTAAAGAAAACACTTCCTTTTAAAATGAGTATCTTCTCATGTTTAGAGATTTTGATAATTGGGAAATAATACATTCATATCATTACACATTGTTACTGAGTGGATACCATAAAAACAGTTTCCATTTTTTAAAATAAAAAACATTCAAACATAAAACATTATTCAATGACAATTCTTCAACATTTAACATTAATTCCTTCTTTTTAATACACATCCATTTACATGTGAAAATAATTTAAAACATGGTATGATCCTAATAACTCAGTAAGGGATATAAAAAGAATGAAAGAACATAATAGTCAATGAATACGTATAACGTATGAAATTATATTCAAAATACATACTTATAACTAGTATATATATAATTAAATTTTGAAACATGAAATTTCCAAAATTCCTAAGATCATAAGTAGAGCCATAAAGGTTTCTTGGGACATTACATACATAATCCTTTAATCTTATGGGGTACCTTATAATTTGTAACCCTTAGGTCTGACTTACTTTTTGTGTAACCATCGCAGTTACACTTGGACTAATAATAAAACTGACCTTCAACATACACATTACCAATGCATTGAAGGGAAATATAGGTCCCACCCTTAATCATAAAAAATTCCCAATATCCAGAACAAAGTCATACAACTTCATCATTAGAATAAAAACATTACTTTTGAATTTTTTAAAATAGATGATTGAAAGATAATTTAAAAAGTAGAGTCCCTTTTAAATATCAAATAATTGAAGTTACACTTAATAGAGTGGATGAAACATGTATATACTCTATAGATATACATAATTAAACATAATATAATCAGAATTCATCATAGAAAAAATTTAAATTCCAGATAAATGATGAAGAATATGGTCAACCAAAAGGATGGAAATCGAGTTACGAATTCCATTACCTCAGGCTTGACTTAATTCAAACATGTTTAAACTTTCTGTATAATAGTTAATATAATTGTATTAGTATTTTACAGAAACGTTTTCATGTTTATAAAATCTAATATGATCATTTCATAACCTCATTTCACCCCTTAATTGTTAGTATTTTGTTCCTTGCACTGCTAGGGGTGAGTTCCTTACATGATTTCCAGGATTGGTTCATAATTGATGTTATTTATGATGGGAAGTGAAACTCCATAATTGGAATGGAAAGGTATTGAAATATTTCTAGTACCATAATTTATACCATTTATCATTTTGATGTTTTATATGAGGATGATTTATAAGTTAAAACATTAATTATGTTCGTTTAGATCTTTTGAGGGGTTCGTTTTTCATAACATCCTCATTTTGTCTTATAAATTATTACCATGATAAAAAAATGAAGGAAAATGGATGAGACATAATACATATATTATAACCTAGTTCAACCAATGAAATGGTTTCATTATTACACATGATAAAATTAATGGATATTGAAATCACATCATCCACGATGTTGGTAATTCGACACATCACAGACAATGTTTTCAGTAATTGGAAAATGGAAGTTGATAGGAATAATGAATCGATATTTTCCATTAACATGGGAACATCTAGAATATACATGATTCCTAGAGATTTCAGGTCTCTTGGTTATAAAAAGATGAACCAAGAATAAGAGAATAACAAAACTCTAAAAAAAAGAATAACTAAGAAATCCCTTACAGAAATCAGGCAGGCTAACGACTATGCAACTTGGATTTATAAAATTTTAAAAAGATAGGGGACAAGTGTCACCTCTCCAGAAATGAATCATAATACAGAATAGATCACGAATTAGAAGGAAATAAGAACATGGTATGTAAAAATAAAAGATGTACTACATAAAACTGAACATTAATGGGAAAAGAATGAAATTGATAATCTTTATACCTTGTAGAATAACTCCTCGAACCTAACGGATGGAACCTTGGGGGATTGAGGAAACCTAGGGAGGACTACTTGGGATGTAAAGAGGCTATAAATTAGTTGATAAGAATATTTTAATGTTGTTAATGAAGGACTGAGATGACATTTATATCTAAACTGAGAGATTATTTTAGTAATTTGCAAGGGACATCTCATTAGTGGTATTTAAAAAACCATGGTCTTGCACATTGTATTTTCCCATGGTATAAGCCACATGGGACACCTCATAAATTATTTTACTATACACTAGTAGACTAGATTAATTATATCATGATGACATCATTAATGATATAATTAACACACCAAAACTCAAAACTGTATTTTTTCTTATTCACAGGAAAATAAAATGTTTCAGAAAAATCCACAAAATACACCTTTACAATTTATCAATGTGTATAATTTAAAAATGATGTCCTTTTTTTAAAATAATTTTAATTTAATTTTTAAATAAAATCATACTCTATTAAAAATTTAATAATTTAAAATCTATAACTTATTTTATATCAAAATTTAAAATTATTCAAGTTGTCATTATCTTAAATCCGTATGAAAATAAAATAATAATACAATTTACTATACATTAGGGTCATATTAAAATTCGAATTACTATTCATAAGGGTATGGTACTATTCACCAAAAATACATGTGAGTTCCAATAGACTCTAAATAACACATTGAATACAATTGTAGATGATATTTTTTTAAAATTCAAATCATAGAAAATGTAAAATTATGTTTAAGGTATACTTAAAAATATCTTCTTTAAACAAAATTTCTAGCATTTCAATTTAATTTTATAAAATGTTGGGGTGTTTCATTAATTCCTCATTCCTGAAATTGCATCCTCGCAATTTTATTTACTTATTAAACAACTGATGTTACCATTCCCTCATAGAATTTTCAGACTCCGCTATTTATTCTTCAACCATGTGGTCTCCCCAAAACCATGACGTGGTGGGTTACATTATTCTTCCATACCAATTCTCTGCGATTAAGAATCTAGACTTGATTCTTTTCCTTTGAATGGTTCTCCTCCTTATGACCTTTTTTTGGGCTCAAAACATGATTCAAATCAGGAATATACTTCCTCATCATTGAAACAAGAAAAAAATTGTGTACCAGAGACAAATTCGGAGGCAGATCTACATGGTTTGAAACTGGTACATCATTCACCAGGAGTTCAAAAGCACTTCTGAACCGTATACATAGCTTTCTTTTATTACCAACATGCTCCACGCATATCAATGGATTGATTTTAAGGTAATCATAGTCACCAACCTCGAAAGAGAAGTCTTTCCGTCTGTTATCGGAATAACTATTCTCCCTGCTCGGAGCTATCCTCATGTCCTACTGGATCGTCTGTACTTTATCAGCCACATCTTCTACTAATTCTGGAACCATCATCATTCTTTCGCTGACTTAATCATAAAACGATGGAGTCTGACACATATTTTAGTAAAAAGCCTCCAATGTTACCATTTGTAATCTAGAAAGAAAAATGTTTTTATAAGAAATTACAACTAATGATAGATGATGATCCCAACATCCCTGGTAGTCCACTGAACATGCTCGAAGCATATCCTCCAATGATTGAATCGTTCGTTTTGATAGCCCATCTAATTGAAGATGAAAATATGTACTGAAATTTAACTATGTGCCCAAAAAATTTTGAACTCTCATATAAAATATATAAGTGAACCTATGATCCTTGTCATATAAAATGGGAAAAAGGAAATACATGTAACCTGACAATATTCTTGAGATACAATTTGGAATGTTGATCTGAATAAATTGTATCACGAATAGAATGAAAATGTATAGATTTTTTCTGTCGATTCTCAATAACCCAAATTGCATTGTTATCTCGAGATGTCTTAGGTATTCCCACCACGATGTCCATTGATACATTCTCCCACTTACACTTTGGCACTTGCAAAGGTTGATGAATACCTTTCGGTAACTGCCTCTCTACTTTAACCTACTGACATGTCAAACTTTTCATGGTAAAATTAGCAGTATCTGTTTTCATTCCATCCAACCACTAATACTCCTGAAGGTCTCTATAAATCATAGTACTACAAGGATGAACTAAACATGGAGAACTACAAGCTTCACAAAATAATTATTTCTTCAACCAAAATCACCGGGAACACACAACCTTGTTTCCAAATCAAAAAAAATTAATCTTTATTAAGGTTAAATTCTAGATTCTTTCCCATTTTAACAAAATATACCTTTTTGTCTAGCTCATGATCTTCCTCTTATGCTTGCATATTTCTGACTGAGAATAAAGAGAGCACTGAAACATGAAACAAAATAGATGTATTCCCATTTTCAAAAAATTCTAAGAAAAAATTCATCAAATCATTAATGAAGGAATCATGTTCCAAACGTAACATAGATAATGATGGATGATGGTTTTGACTCAATGAAAACACCATTATTTTGTAATTTTCTAGGATGAAAATTGATCGTGAAATCATAATCCTTTATCAGTTCAATTCATCGTCTCTACCTCATGTATAATTACTTATGAGTTAATATAATCATTATAATTTTATGGTCAATATATATTTTAAATTTGGCACCATGTAAATGATGCCTCAAAATTTCAGTGAAAAAACCAAGTTCCCAATTCCAAATCATGTGTGGGATAATTTAACTCATAGGTTTTTAGTGGGTTTGAAGCATCACCAAATACTGTATCATTCTACAACATAACACAACTATGTCCCCTCAACTAAGCGTCAATATAGATGATGAAATCACTATTTTGGGAAGGCAATGACAAAACTAGAGAAATCACCAATAACATCTTCTGTTCCTTCAAACAACCATCACATCATTTTGTCCAATCATAATTATCCCCTTTTCATGTAAATATAATTATCGTGCTAGATAACAATGAAATGTTCTTAACAAACTGTCATAAATAACCCGATAATGTACGAAAACATTGAATATTTGTAATTTTTTTGGCTCTTGTACATTCATCAACCACTCTTGATTTGGCTAGATCAACGGTTATTCCATCCTTATTTATAATGTTCCCATCTAATGAAATCTGTTAAAACAAAAAAAATCACACTTGCTGAAATTTCCATACAATATCTTTTCTTTTATGGTTAGTAGAACTACCAATAGAAGTTATTCTTGGTCCTCATTATTTGTTTAAAATACCAAAATGTCCTAAATAATCACAACCATAAACCTATCAAAGAACTCATGATATATATTAATCCTAATCTTCATGAATATATTAGGTGCATTAGGTAACCCAAATGGCATAAAAACAAATTCATAATGCCCATATCTTGTACTAAATGTTGTTATCGTGATGCCATCCTTGTTTACCTTCATCTGATTGTATCCAGATATCATGCCAATCTGGTAAAAGTACTGAGCTCCCTAGAGATAATAAAACAAGTCATCAATATAAGGCAATGGATACATTTTTTTAATAGTGATGTTATTCAAATATCTATAATCAATGCAATGTTTCATGGAATAGTCTTTCTTTTTAACAAACAAAACATGAGCTCCCCATGGTGAAGTGCTTGGAATAATGAATCCTTTATCAAAAAAATCCTGTAACAAATTTTTCATTTCATGATCTTCTATTTGAGCCATATGATATTGGGGTTTTGAAATTGGATAATAATCAGAAACTAAGTCAATTGTAAATTCATCTTCACAATTAGGAATGAAACTAGGAAAATCCTCATGAAAAACATCAAGATATTCATTTACCACATGCACATCATCAATCTCAACAGTTCCCTTGTTTTCAATAATACGAGGAAGATAATTTTCATTTCCATATTTCTAAATTTTATCATCTCCCAAACATTTTATCAATTGTATGGGTTGATTCATGTATACAAAATGAAACTCTTTATGAAAAACAACTTCTTTATCTCTACACTCAATCATAGCATGATAAACATAAATCCAATCAATTCTTAAAATAACATCAAACTCAACTACGGTTAAAAAAACTAGGTTTGATGGTAATTTCTTCCCACATATCACAATAGAAATATTATTATAATTACACTTTACTATAATATTTCTCCACTAGCCTTTTATCAAAAAGTTCTGGTCTCAATTGTTGAGGTTATATTTCAAATTTACCTGAAAATTTCTATGATATGAATGAATGTGTAGACCCTGTTTCAAACAAAACATTACCGAAACATGACTAAACACACAAAGTACATGATAAAACTTCATTGGATGGCCCGAAATCTGCTGATGTAGTCTCAAAAGATCATAGTACAACTTTCTTCTTATATTCTAGATTTTTTTGCATCCATATTTCTCTTTGGGTATGAATTTTCATAATGACCCATCTCACCACATATAAAACATATTATAGTTTGATTATCATTATTTGTCTTATGATCATTTTCATTGCAATATCAGGCCATATGTACAATCATACCACATTTAAAACACTTCCCAGTTTGCTAAGTCATTCCCTAGGGTGTTTCTTGCCACACTTTTCACAAACTGGAAACTTGATTTTCTTACCATTAGATTTATTTGGTTGATTCTTTCCCATCACTTGCCTCGTATACCTCTTATTCTCCTTGTTTCCAAAATTAATGTGATCATACAACAACTCCATATATAACCCCTCATCACATTGTACAAGTTTCTCATAACTTTTCATTTCACAGGAGGCCAATGCCCATCGATACCTTAGATTCATTCTTGAGAAAAAGCAGTTGATTTTTTTATCAATATCCAGAATGAGATTTGGAGCATACCTCTCTAGTCAGGTGTAGTTCACTTCATACATAGCCACTCAATCCTTTTCCTATTTATTCAATTCTATAAATTGATTCTCCATCATATGTTTCACCACCGTATGAAAATAATTTTCATGTAAAAGACTATTAAATTCATCCCACTCTAAGTCATCAAAATCCTCCCTACATCAAATATTCCTTAACAATTACCACCAATGATCAGTATCACAATAAAATTGATATATGGAAAGACATACCTTTTTATTGTATGAACACCCCACAAAATCGATATCTTTTCAAGGGCTTTGTTTTGTAATTCTGCTGTTAATGGTTCAGAAGATCCCTTGAATGCAGGATGGGGTAGTCTCATAAAATTTTCTACTATTGTCATGTTCTGTTGTGGTATCTATAGTTGTTCTCTGGAATAGATTCCACCACCAGTTATTTCTTGTGTTAGCTGTCCCATTACTGTCACAAACTTCCATGTTCCAATCCCTACTCTTCCAGGATGGTTTCTCCCCTCTTCAGCTTCCCAATTTATTTTGCAGACTACCATTCTGAACAATCATATATTTGATGAGGCAACATGGTAATATTTAAATTCTATAATATTGAAAATTAATCATAGAGTAAAAATCATTTATGGTATTATTTTAACATCATCCTAACACCTAAATTTATCTAATCCATCCTTTAATAACAATTATAAGGACCCGACCTTATTACATACATAACGTTTAATTTAGTCAAGAAAACCCTTCTTTTTATATTAAGGATCTTTTCATGATTAGATCTTTACAGTGTTTGGACATAATAAATTCATAGAATTACACATTGTTACAGAGTGGACCCATAAAAATATTTTCAATTTTTTTCAAAATTAAAAACATTTAAACATAAAACACTATTCCTTGATACTTCATCAACATTTAACATGGCTTCCTTCAATTTAATAAACATACATTAACCTTTGAAAATCATTTAAAATATGGGATGAGCACAAAAACTCAGTAAGGGATAAAAATGGATGAAATAACACATTAAACCATGAATACTTGTAACGTACGAAATAATTTTCAAAAGACATACTTATCAATATATAAACATACTTTGTGAATGATGAGATTTCCAAAATACCTAAGATCATATGTGGAACCATAAAGGTAACTTGGTGAATAACTTACATAATCTTGTAACCCTATCAGCTACCTTATATTTGGTAACTGTCATAGCTACCTTACTATTTGTGTAACCATCGTAGTTAGACTTGGAGTAACCATATGCCTGACCGCCAACATTCACACACCCAATGCATTAGAGGGAAATATTATTAAAACCCTTCATCATGAAAAATTTCCATGATCAGGAACATAATCTTATAATATGAATATTTTCATTAAAACATAACTTTTGATTTTGTAAAAACAGAATTTTAAAATTGAGTTCAAAAATAAAAGTCCAATATAAATATCATATAATTGAAGTGAGACATAAATAAGTAGATGGAATATGTATATAAACTATAAATAAACATAATTAAACATAGTATAATCAGAATTCATAACACAAAAAAATTAATTAACATATAAATAATGAAAAATATGGTTAACCCAAAGGATGGAAATCGGGTTAAGAATTCACTTACCTTAGGCTTGTATTACTTCAATAATGTTTAACCATCATTAATAATGGATAAAATAGAGTAATTAGTATTAAAAAATTATTTTCTTGATTATAAAATATTTTATAATCATTTCATAACCTCATTTCACACCTTAATTGTTTGAATTCTTTTCCTTGCAATGTTTTTGGTGAGTTCCTTACATGATTTCCACGATTGGTTCATTATAGAAGTTCTTGTCGATTGTAATTGAAATTCCATAATTGGAATGGAAAGGTATTTAAATATTTCCAGTACTATAATTTAAACCATTTTTCATTTTGATGTTTTATATGAGGATTATTCATAAGTTAAAACATTAATAATGTTTATTTAGAACATGTTAGACGTTCATTGTTAATAACAACATCATTTTGTCTTATAAATTAGAAACATGAGTAAAAAAGAATTCCAGAAACATTGATGATCCATAATACATGTATTAAAACCTGTTTCAACTATAGAAATGGTTTCATGACCTAAATTGACAAAATTAATGGAATTTAAAACAACATCGTCCACAATATCGGTAATTTGACACATCAGAAACAATGTTTTTATTCCTTGAATATGTGGGAGATGAGAAGAATAATTATGATGATATTTTCATGAACATGATAACATCTATAATATACATTATTCATGGAGATTTCATGCGTCTTGAGTGTGAAGTGATGAAGAATTAATAAGAAAATTAAGTAACTCAAAATAAAATAATAATTGAGAAATCTATTACAAAAACACGGCAACCTAACGGCTATGCAACATGGTTTTAGAAAATATTAAAAAGAGGGGGGAAAATGGTCACCATTCCAAAAATGAATCATAATAGAAAATATATCATGAATAATATGTAAATAAGATCATTTTTATGGAAAATTGAATGTTATATAATATAAAAGGGAACTTTAATGGAAAAAAAGAAAGCTATTGAGAAGTTCCGTTCCTTATAGAGTCCCTCCTACAACATGAAGGTTAGGACCATGGCGGCTTGGGGAATCCTTAGGAGGGATACTAGGGAGGTAATTAATTCCAGAGATTCAAGGATGAGTAATTTAGATTTATGTTAACAAAGGAATGGGTTGGTATTTATAGAGAAAGTGAGGGATTATTTTAATAATTTCCAAGGGATACCTCATTAGTGGTATTTGAAAAACCATGGGATTTCCAATGAAACATAAGAGAAGTAGTAAAATTATGTTTAAAGGCTACTTATAAATATCTACATTAAAAATTTTAATAATTTCAATTTATTTTTAGAAAACCTTAGGGTGTTACATTCTATCATGCATTCTTGTGGTCCAACAATCACCTATAAATTAAGGAGGATTATTCAACATGATTTGAATACTTAGGTGGTCTTCAGTATGAAATATCACCCCAAACTAAAATATAATATAAATATAATATTTTGAAACTATATGACATGTTGTCAATTTATTTATTTTAATTTATTGGTTGATGGAATATACACTTCCTATTATCAAAATTCCCAACAAAACAACATTAAATAGAGTAGTCAAATGGTACTATATGAATCTCCATATGGGAATAATGGTATAAATCATATGTGCTAGGATGAATTTGGGAAAAAGAGCAGTCTCGAGATCGATCTTTTTCAAGAGATGACAGAAAATGTTCACAACATCCAAAAATAAATAAATACTACTAAGAGACATTATAAGTCATATCTATATGGTCTTTAAAGGTAAGAATAGTATTATGATTGGGATAATAATTTCCTCTAGATTTCACCATCTATGTTAGTCACAAAAAATATAATTTTAATTTTTTAGAAAATATTATCCCTTTTATAATATAATAATTAATTATGAATAAGTTTTTGTAAGGTTACTCTACATAGGCATACTAATATATAATATGTGTCACGTGTCCATACCATAGTTACATAATGTATAAATTTCTTTGTAGAATTAATTTTTTTATTCTGTTAATTACAATTATAATTTATTTTTGTTTATAAAATATATTATTAATTATGATGAATTGGTTATTGTTATTTTATGACTAAGTAATCATAATTATATTTTCATCAAAAAATATACCCTTTATGATAAAGTCATGCATTATGAATAATTATATTAATCACATAGCCTTTTAAAACATAAATATCAATAATTAAATTCTAATATAATAAAATAATTTTCTAGGAAATTTATTATAAGTGTAAAAAAAATTTCCTTAAAAATACTATTAATAATTAAATAAGGATTTTTCATTGAAAAATATAAAAATTTCATATATATATTTAATTACATTAAAAATTATATTATATTTAATATCATCACATTGAAATTAGGTAAGTGTGAATTTATACAAATATTTGTAAAAACATTATGTTTTCATGAAGAGTAAAAATAATGTTGTTTGGTTTTTAGTATGTTTTATCAATTCATAATTATATCATAAAGATAAAATAATTACGTAAACACAATTTATGACCAAATAAATGTTATTTTTGAATACTAGGTCTTTTAATATAATTTAATACATATACAAAACTATTATAAACAATCCAATGTCTAATAACAAAAATTGATTTTTTAAAAAATTACATTGTGGAATAGTTATTCAATACTAGAAACAAATATCAATAATAATTATAATTTTTTATGAATTAATATAACATTAAATATTACCCAAATTCTTGAAAACATGAGATAAAACCAATTGTATGATAATGGTTTGATATTTTCCAAATCCTATCTTTCCACGACTAATATTTTGAATTTTTTAATAAAATCCTTCACGTTCGGAAAGAATAACCACATATTTATTCATTTTATGTGACTCAAAATCATTTATCAAGGCATTTCTAGTATGTTATCTTCCCAATAAGTCCCACACAATTTCTTTAGGCCCCATTGTTACATTCTTCGGGATATATGAGTATCCCAACATGATAGGGTAATTATCCTTATGTTCTCATTAATTGAAGAAACTCATCATGATTATTTATTCTAAATGTCACAGTAGCACTCATTTATTAATATTTTGATCATCTAATTTCAACCATATCATTTTTTATAAATATGTTACCCCTTTCTCCTCACAATTTACCCTTCTATACACTACTAGAAATTTGAGTATCTGCGCCCCTGCACACGGGCGACCACTATTGGCGGTCGCTATTAAGACCATTAGCGACCGCCAATGGCGGTCGCTAATCCCATATAAAAAACCCGGGATTTTTCCCGCCCTATCATTCCCCACTTCCATTCCCACCGCTGTAATTTCAGGCCACCTCGCCGCCGCGTGCCGCCACAGTCGGTCACCCCTTCCAATACCTTTGTCGGCCCCCTCTTCCCCGTTCCCCGTCGTAGGTGACCCCCGTCACCCCCCACATAAACGGACCACCATCCACATGCCCCATCAACATACCTCACATACCTCCGGCCGCCGTAGATCCACCATGACCGGCAGGTGAAGCTTCACCATCCCTCATCTCCACTATCGTCTCCACTGGTTCCATACAACGGAAAAAAAATGTTGTATTTCGATAGAGGCTTTAGCGACCGCCATTGGCGGTCGCTATTGCTCTTTACCGACGAAGCAACAGCGGCCGCCAAAAGCGGTCTCTAGGCGGTCTCAATAGGCCTTTAGCCACCGCTTTTGGATTTCACTAATGGCCATTAGTGTATTAGTGATAGAACCATGCTTCATACCCGTAATGTTGCGGTATGTACTACTAAAATTTCCTACTTTTACATGGAAAATTATCTATTTCTTTTTATATGAATACTAATACATATTTTTATTCAATGGTCACAAATAGATTTAACATTATATTATATTCCTGAATTTATATATATATATCCCAAATTTCTGTTCTATAGTTAAAAATTATTTAATTATCTTGTCCTTAATATATTTTAATGACCAAATATTTTATAAGAAACATATTTTTCCCCATGGATTATTAATAAAAGACTTTATTATGATATATGTGGCTAAAATTAAATTATTATATATTATGGGAGTTCCCTAATATGTCCCCAATTTATTTGGTACGAAATTTATTCTTTAGAGATGATATGTTTTACAATACCATGTGAAATAACAATGTTATTTTTCATTTATGAAACCATTGATACAATAATTAGTTTTATGAATATGAAATTATATTATAAATATTTTATAAAAAGATTAATATTGTTGGTTATGTAAATATTATTCAGATATTCCTCATCATATATTTTTAATCTATTTTGTTATGAGTCATTTTCTTGTTGATAACCATGATAATCACATGTTAATCATTTCCCATTATAAATCACGTAATAGGCCTCAGGATCTGCATGTAATTTTTATTAATGTCCATATTATATTAGATGAAATAAAATAATGTTATGAAAATAATATTATGATTCCATTAAATGGTATTTATAATAATGTTTTATGCTTTCATGTATTATGTACTTTATTTCCAGGAAAAAACATTAAAAATCATTTGTTTGTACCATGTAAAGAAATATGATGATATAAAAATGAGGTAATCCATAGTGGAATCATGTCCTACATATATTATTATATTATATTCAATTGGACATCATAGGTAGAAATTTTGAAAAACAGATGTGAGGCCCGAAGTGATATCCTCTATCATATTGTTCACGTAGGTGGAGTTCTTAGTATTTTCCAGGAAAACACAAAAATGGTTATTATCCTCTACATGTGGGGTTAACTTAGATTGATTTGCAATATACCCCATGGATCAAGGATAGATCATAATATTTGTATCCTAATCACATCAGAATCCCTATATATAATTATATTAGAGATACCTAATGATCACTACCTCTTAGGCGGACGTCAGTTGTTTTATCTAGCATATATTGATGGTTTCCCTTACTGAGGCTTCATGGAACAATCGAGAGGGAAAAATAGGATGGAAATAGTATAATGTCATTCCATGAGACTATGTGTCATTGTGAATTATATATTTAAAATCATGCTATATGTGATGTAGATATATATCTACATAGGTATTATGATATTCCTTGGTTTCCTTTTATGTGGATTCAGCATGTTATATAGGGAAATAATATACACATCTATTCATAGTGTTTTATCCAACATTTCTGGCCATGTGAATACAATAAAACTTTTAATACACTTCTAAAAGGAAGAGGACCAAGTGCATAATAGTGATTTTGAAAGACATAGGTGTATTCATGTTTTACCTTGATATAAAATCACCTCATTTAATTCATGTTATACTTGTTTCAAAATCAGTTATGGGCATGTATTTAACCTGATCTACAGTAAATTACATGTTTATATTATTTTATTTTTGTATTCTAATGAGTGGATAACTTGTTTTTATGTTTTTTTCTTCATCATTTTATTTGATTGGATTTGTGTTTCTGTGTACAGGTACATATTCTGAGGCCTCCATTTTTATTAATATTCATACTTAGTACTAGTCACCATCACTTTTACTATTAGAGGTCATCTTGTTGATTCATGAAATAGGCCCCATTTGGAAGGGTCATGGAAATTTTGTATCAAATTTTTTGATTTCACATATTGACATGATTCTATGATAATTGTATATGGAAATTGTGTAAATTATCCCGAGTTCAGCTTTCTAGATAGGGAATCCAGTGTTGGTGCATCAGCCGATGTATTCTTACAATTGGACTCTAATCAAATGGATTTTAACTCAATACAAGAGATCACTGGTTTTCGGGAATGAAAATGTGCATGAGTCATATAATAATGTCTATGGTTTCAATATCCATAATTATTCATCTCTCCAGATATTCTCATTGACCATAATATATAATTTTTTACATTTAAGATTCCCCTATGACATAACCCACCTAGGATTATACATGAGGATCAAATGTATGATATCATGAGTGATGAGGATTTGATACATGAACCATTTCTAAATGGGTTACCTATATGTGGGGAACTAGTAAAACAACCACTTCTTGAGTAACATATGGTTCATGTAGCACAAGTGGATGATGTGAACTGGCTGAGAGCACATCACATGGTCTAGATATAGTAATGTATTTGGACCCAAGGAAGGAATGATCCATAGGAATTTGAGTACTATATTAGGGTAGTGAAATGATTTTTATGAACTATCAGAACACAGAAATATCACATAATGGTCTAGGTTACGAGCCTTCAGTATGGCTCAATAGATTGATGTTGGGGTTTTTTGACCAATCCATATGAGGAGGGTTCTCTAGATTGATAAACGTTTGAGGAACATTTTATTGAGGAGTTATATATAGCAATGTCGAGTGATTTATATATCATTAATGATTTATATATAGCTATGTTGAGGGATGTATATATCATAGAGGAGTTTTATGGAATTAATGGTATTTCATGACGTCCTGACCATTACTTTCGCTGAGGCTTCCTTTTAATGTTTTCAGGGTTATTTTCAAGGAAATTTATTTTAAAATGATTTATTTTTTAATAAGTGTTAATCAATTTTAAAATATTATTTTTCTTCAAATAAATGTTCCACATAATCCTTCTTAATAATTTCCCATTAAATATGATATCCATTGATGTGACATATTTTTCTTCTGGGGTTATGATGCTTGAATAACATTTTTATTCATTTTATGAATGGGTTATGTTTATGAAGAATAATTTTTATGAAAACCATTTATATTCCTTTTCATATAAAATTATGATATTTTTATGAATCCCTATATTTTAATTGGGTAGCGATTTAATAAAAACCTGAAAAGGTTATGTATCCTATATCATTTATATAAGTTCAGATATTTGGAAATGTTTATGAAACCCTTTTTAATTTAATGGTTTATGATATGATAAATTATTAATGAACTTGTGTAAAATATTTGTATGAATTTTGTTAAGTTATATGATGGTCCCAAATATCAATAAAATGAATTGGGTAATGGTTAATGTTATATGATGTCAATGATGGTAGAAAAGAGTTTATACAAATCAGGAAGTGGGTTACATGTGTAGTTATTCTAACATATAGAGAGGATACATGGGAGGTTATCAGAATCCCAAAATATGGTACATCAGATTATATTAATAGCTCGATGAAGGAACATAAGTATTTTTTCCGTGTGGAACATGTTAGGATATTTTTGGTCTATATCATTGAAATATATTTTTTAATTATGTGAATATCAAAAATATATATCTTATGAAAACGTTTTTATCTCATTTATCATGTTATTTGATCCACAAATGATTCATGTCTTCTAAATTAAAAATTGTTATTCCTTGAGTCGTGATTATGATCATTTAAATGTTGGTTATGGTTTTCAAATGTTATTATTACATTTTCATTACTTTATGTTAATGTTATGCTTACTAATCTACCCATATTACTCATATGAATCAATTAATCCACACATTTATTTATTTCCCTTTCCCACATCATGAAGTAATGTTTCATATTGGTTATACCAATGGTGATTGTTTAATGGGAGGATCATTGTGGGATACATTTATGATTTTTCACGAATTTAGATCTTGTGTAGCTATGTTTTAATAAATGAAAACTATTATTATTCTAATGTGGGTTTTGGGGTAATTTATTTATTTTTAAATTTAAATGTTTTTAATATACATGTATGAAAACCCAAGGTTTCTTTATAGATAAATTAATACATCCAAACAGTTTGGCCAAATTTATTGGCAAACCCCTTCTCTAAGCCTATAAAATATGTATGACATAAAATACAAGATTCTTCATTGTCATCTTCGTATATACATATAAATTTGTTCCAATAAATTAAATTTATTGAAATTCTAAAAAAATAAATTTCTTTAATGTGTTTATAATAAAAAACCAATGCTATATTGATGTTTCAATCAATAAATATAATATTGAGGAATATGATGGATATTTTGTAAACTTTATCTCAACTATATGATATTTTCTGACAAAATATCCAAATTGTTTTATGTGATAAGAAAAAAGATCAAGGATATTATTAAAATGAAAGAGAAATTACTAAAACAATCACTCTAAATTCGATCGATAAAAAATTAAAACATCACAAATAAGTCAATACCCAATATAATAATGAAGCCCAAATATTCAAATGAAGTAAAAGAGTGATAAAGGCCAATATTTCTTCTATCCTTAAATTAAGGATCCTAATATCATGATGGTTTATTAGGATATGAAACATGATAATGTTACTACCAAACAAGACAAACAAATCCAATAAATTGACTTAAATAGATCACCATATTGAATCATGATCCATAATTCCATAGGTCCCTTACCTATCCAATGAATCCTGATATATAAAATATACAAAATAATATTATCTAATGATCAACTAAAGGTATGGAAAATTTATAATGTTGGCTAAAACATAGAAAAATTTATAACAGTTAATTCAAAAGATTTGTTGAGACAATTACTAAATTAATAAATAACCATAGACTACATTATTAATATATTTTAAACCTCACAATAATTATTATTGGAGGTGTTAATGTTATCACAATTGATGAATTATATTTAGACCACTACACTTAGGAGGATTTCAATACTAGAACAGAAGACACTGGACACACTTGATGAAATTCATAAATTTAGTTGAATAAATTATAGGATAGGGAAACACTTATAATTATATTCATTACCATTTCACTCCCCACTTGTTTATAAACCATTATCATCCCCATAACAAGGATGGATTCTTCCTTGGATGTGTTTATCTCTAGAAACAGTCTCATAAATGAAATTATCTTCCATTAATAATATATTCATATATATTTTAAATGAAAAAATAATCTCTTAATATGATATATGGAGATAACCTTACTAATACTTTAAACCTTCAATGAATCACTAAACAACAATTTTGAAGAAAAATGTAAGAAATTTCTAAAGTTATCAACATAGTTATTAATTTTTTTTGGTAATAATGAATAAATATAATCTCTTCCACTATCACTTCCTTAAATTAATTAGCTAGAATATACTGGATAAATATATTATTATAACACTAAAAAATAATTCCATCTTTTAATGTGTAACTAATTACAAATTACCACCGATCCAGCCATGGTCCCTTGAAAAATCCCATGAGATGGTTGAAATGGTTGGAAGAACAATGATTGATAAATAAAACAAGAATAATTGTATTAATCAATCAATGACCTTTATGGTCACAATCCATATAAAAACAATTAAAAAATAAGATAAAATCAAATAAATAATCTCATCTTGTAATATTTACTCTAGTATTCTGACATCATGTGGAATAAGTAGGGTGCGACCATAAAAGTAATTAGTAGTTAATCCACATAAGGAATAGATAATTACTTTTCAAAATATCCCTACACATTGTATTTTGATAATATTATATTCAAAATACATGTTTTTCCATTTTTACCCCTAAATAGATGTTTTCATAGAAATTTTATGTTAAATCTCAAAAAATGTTTTAATGAATAATTACATATTCATTCATAATTCATTACTTTTAGAATACAATATTTTATTTTTCTATGGAATTCAAAAAATCTAAAACACGAAAATATAGATCAAAATGGACAATGGATAGTCATGACTATATAAAAATCTATAACATGAACAGTGTGAACATGGTATAAAAGTGAAATCATGGGTCTATATCGTAAAAATCATAAAATAGTTAATTAATAATGAAACAAAATTAAATGATAAAGAATAAAAAAGTTATACATTTTAATTAAAAATAGTTTATAGTTGGTTACCCTAGACCTATTAGGTTCAGAACCACCAACAAACTATCCAATACATTCATGTATGAATAACTAATAGACTACCCTCAACAAGCCTATCTGTTGGAACCCTTTATTAAACTTTCCATGTCATATTTCTTTTAGAACACCTCATCAAGAAAAAAAATTTATATCTCTAAAGAATAATTTTGAATCCTAGGATACCTTTTTTATAATAAAATTGTATAAATACAAAAAATAAATCAATCAAATAAACCAAAAACGAAAATTAAAATATTAAAATTTCCTAAATTTATTTAAGGAATATGTTTTGATTCATTTACGTATCCACCCATTAAATTATTTTTATATCACAATTATATAATAACCACATTATCATAAATATACTTATTTTTTATAATGTGGGTTCAACCTAGAATTTCACACGCATCCACCAATCGAGATACACAATATTCGTTCATCTGTATGGTGGACTACAACCTCGTGAACCGAACTCATTTGTTATTCCACATACAACCATTAATGGTTTTCAAAGTGAATGATTTATATTTTATTTGTGATATATAATATATATATATATTATTTCATTATTCGTATTGAATTATAATATAAAATAAACCATCATGATTTCCATTTTTTGGTAATACGATAACATCGTTTTTGGATATGTGGTCACTCACTTCCTCAATGTGACGTGATTAGTTTACACTATACATAAGATTCATAAATTATGGGATTAATTATAATATCACCAATATATGTGTATATGTGGCCTATCGTCTCTATGATTGGTTCATATAATTTCCAACATCCAAATTTTATATATTTTTTTTAATATATATATATATATAAGATGATAATTATAACATGGTTTACATTTTGTAAATGTTGAATTCATAATTTAATTTATAGAACCAATACATAAAAAGTCAAAACCTACTCGAGTAACTAAGTAATTAAAATAGGAAATAGTTAAAATAATGAAGGTTTATTAACAAATGTACAATTATATATTTTAAAAAGATCGTATAAGATATCATAAATATTAATATGATTTTGGAATAAGTAATTAACATTTTTAAAACCATTATATAGAATGTTAAATTACATCAACCAAAATGGAAAATCGTGGTAATGGATTCTCATCCCACTTCACTCTATGTGATGCATACACCGTTTTGAAAACATATTTTGTTTGTTCTGTATATATACATCCAATAATTTATGTCCTGCTGTGAATAAATAATTTTCACCGTATATAGAGTATCAGTTGATTTTTTTTTCACTCATGGTGATTGTAATTCAAAATATTCCATGTAGTTCCAGAATTCTACTCAATTTCCATTCATTGAGGCATACATAATATTTTTGCATCTAATTGTATATATATATTGTATACATAAAGACACATTGACATGGAATGTCTTGATAAATTTATTAATCTGGATATTTTTTGTTTTAATAATGTTGGAAATCGAATTAGACTTAAACGAAAGGTTACCAATCTGTTAGTGAAATTTCATAACACAATTAATTTTCATTGGGATATATTTTTTCCTTATTTATATGGATATTATATGATTAAATATATAATTAAATTGAATATATACTATTGTATTTAAAACTATTATATATGGAGCAACATTTGATACAAATAATCAACTCGTTCATATATAATAACCCCAATAAAATTTGAACCTAGGATCCCTGTCATATAAAATGGAAAAAAGGAAATTCTTGTAACCTGACAATATTCTTGAGTTACAATTGAGAATTTTGATCCAAATACATTGCATCTCGAATAGAATGAAAATGTACAGATTTTTTCTGTCGATTCACAATAACCCAAATTGCATTGTTATCTCGAGATGTCTTAGGTATTCCCACCACGAAGTCCATGGAAACATTCTCCCACTTACACTATGGCACTTGCAAAGGTTGATGAATCCCTTTCGGTAACTGCCTCTCTACTTTAACCTACTGACATGTCAAAATTTTCATGGTAAAATTAGTAGTATCTGTTTTCATTCAATCCCACCACTAATACTCCTGAAGGTCTCTATAAATCATAGTACTACAAGGATGAACTGAACATGGAGTAATACAAGCTTCATGAAATAATTATTTCTTCAACCGAAAATCACCGGTAACATACAACCTTGTTTCCAAATCAAAAACAATAAACTTTATCAAGGATAAATTCTAGATTCTTACCCATTTTAACAAATTATACCTTTTTCTCTAGCTCATGATCTTCCTCTTGTGCTTGCATATTTCTGACTGACAATGAAGAGAGCCCTGAAACATGAAACAAAATAGATTTATTCCCATTTTCAAAAAATTCTAAGAAAAAATTCATCAAATCATTAATAAAGGAATCATGTTCCAAACGTAACATGGATAATGATGGATGATGTTTTGGACTCAATGAAAACACCATTATTTTTTAATTTTCTAGGATGACAATTGATCGTGAAATCATAATCCTTTATCAGGTCAATTCATCGTCTCTACCTCATGTATAATTACTTATGAGTTAATATAATCATTATAATTTTATAGTCGGTATATATTTTAAATTTGTCACCATATAAATGATGCCTCAAAAATTTCAGTGAAAAAACCAAGTTCCCAATTCCAAATCATGTGTGGGATAATTTAACTCATTTGTTTTTAGTGGGTTTGAAGCATAACCAAATACTGGATCATTCTACAACATAACACAACCATGTCCCCTCAACGAAGAGTCAATGTAGATGAAGAAATCACTATTTTGGGAAGGCAAGGACAAAACTAGAGAAATCACCAATAACTTCTTCTGTTCCTGCAAACAAACATCACATTATTTGGTCCAATCATATTTAACCAATTTTCATGTAAACTTAATTATCGTGCTAGATAGCAGTGAAATGTTCTTAACAAACTTTCATAAATAACCGGATAATGTACTAAAACATTGAATATTTGTAACATTTTTTTGTTCTTGTACATTCATCAACCACTCTTGATTTGGCTAGATCAACGGTTATTCCATCCTTATTTACAATGTTCCCATGTAATGAAATCTATTGAAAAAAAAATCACACTTGCTGAATTTTCCATACAATATATTTTCTTTAATGGTTTGTAGAACTACTCATAGAAGTTATTCTTGGTCCTCATTATTTGTTTAAAATACCAAAATTTCCTAAAAAATCACAACCACGATCCTATCAAAGAACTCATGATATATTGTATTCCTAATCGTCATGAATAAATTAGGTGCATTAGGTAACCCTAATGGCATAAAAACAAAATCATAATGCCCATATCTTGTACAAAATGTTGTTTTCGTGATTCCATCCACGTTTACCTTCATCTGATTGTATCCAGATATCATGCTAATCTGGTAAAAGTACTGAGCTCCCTAGAGATAATAAAACAAGTCATCAATATAAGGCAATGGATACATTTTTTTAATAGTGATGTTATTCAAATATATATAATCAATTCAAAGTTTCATGGAATATTCTTTCTTTTTAGCAAACAAAACATGAGCTCCCCATGGTGAAGTGCTGGGAATAATGAATCCTTTATCAAAAAAATCGTGCAACAAATTTTTCATTTCATGATCTTCTATTTGAGCCATATGATATGGGGGTTTTGAAATTGGATAAGAATCAGAAACTAAGTCAATTTTAAATTCATCTTCACAATTAGGAATGAAACTAGGTAACTCCTCAAGAAAAACATCAAGATATTCATTTACCACATGCACATCATCAATCTCAACAGTTCCCTTGTTTTCAATAATATGAGGAAGATAATTTTCATTTCCATATTTTAATATTTTATCATCTCCCAAAAATTTTATCAATTGTATGGGTTCATTCATGTATAAAAAATGAAACACTTTATGAAAAACAACTTCTTTTTCTCTACACTCAATCGTAGCATGATAAACATAAATCCAATCCATTCTTAAAATAACATCAAACTCAACTTAGGTTAAAACAAATATGTTTGATGGTAATTTATTCCCACATATCACAACAGAAATATTATTATAATTCCACTTTACTATAATATTTCTCCACTGGCGTTTTATCAAAATGTTCGGGTCTCAATTTTTTAGGTTATATTTCAAATTTACCTTAAAATTTCTAGGATATGAATGAATGTGTAGACCCCGTTTCAATCAAAACATTACCAAAAAATGAATAAACACACAATGTACATGATAAAACTTCATTAGATGGCGCGAAATCTACTGATGTAGTCTCAAAAGATCTCAGTACAACTTTCTTCTTATATTCTAGATTATTTTTTTCATCCATATTTCTCTTTGGGTAGGCATTTTCATAATAACCCATCTCACCACATATAAAACATATTACAGTTTGATTATAAATATTTTTCTTATGAACATTTTCATTGCAATATCAGTCCATATGTACAATCATACCACATTTAAAACACTTCCCAGTTTTCTAAGCCATTCCCTATGGTGTTTCTTGCCACACTTTTCACAAACCGGAAACTTGAGTTCCTTACCATCAGATTTATTTGGTTGATTATTTCCCATCACTTTCCTCATATACCTCTTATTCTACTTGTTTCCAAAATTAATGTGATCATCCAACAACTGCATATATACTTCATCATCACGTTGTACAACTTTCTCATAACTTTTCAATTCACGGAGGCCAATGCCCATCGATACCTTGGATTCATTCTTGAGAAAAAGCAGTTGATTTTTTTATCAAGATCTAGAATGAGATTTGGAGCATACCGATCTAGTCAGGTGTTGTTCACTTCATACATATCCACTCAATCCTTTTCCTTTTTCTTCAATTATAGAAATTGATTCTCCATCATATGTTGCACCACCTTAAGAAAATAATTTTCAAGTATAAGACTATTAAATTCATCCCACTCTAAGTCATCAATATCCTCCCCACATCAAATATTCCTTACCATTTACCACCAATGATCAGTATCACAATAAAATTGATATATGGAAAGACATACCTTTTTATTGTCTGAACACCCCACAACATCGATATCTTTTCAGGGGCTTTGTTTTGTACTTCTGTTGTTAATGGTTCAGAAGATCCCTTGAATGTAGGATGGGGTTGTCTCATAAAATGTTCCACTATTTTCATGTTCTGTTGTGGTACCTATAGTTTTTCTCTGGAATAGATTCCACCACCATTTATTTCTTCTGTTAGCTGTGCCATTACTGTCACAAACTTCCATGTTCCAATCCCTACTATTCCAGGATGGTTTCTCCCCTCTTCAGCATCCTAATTTATTTTGCAGACTACCATTCTGAACAATCATATATTTGATGAGGCAACATGGTAATATTTAAATTATATAATATTGAAAATTAATCATAGAGTAAAAAATCATTTATGGTATTATTTTAACATCATCCTAACACCTAAATTTATCTAATCCTTCCTCTAATAACAATTATAAGGACCCGACCTTATTACATACATAACGTTTAATTTAGTCAAGAAAATCCTTATTTTTATATTAAGGATATTTTCATGATTAGATCTTTACAGTGTTTGGACATAATAAATTCATAGAATTACACATTGTTATAGAGTGGACCCATAAAAATATTTTCAATTTTTTTCAAAATTAAAAACATTTAAACATAAAACACGATTCCTTGATACTTCTTCAACATTTAACATGGATTTCTTCAATTTAATAAACATACATTAACCTGTGAAAATCATTTAAAACAGGGGATGGGCACAAAAACTCAGTAAGGGATGAAAATGCAAGAAATAACACATTAATCCATGAATACTTGTAACGTAAGAAATCATTTTCAAAATACATACTTATCTATATATAGACATACTTTGTGAGTGATGAGATTTCCAAAATACCTAAGATCATATGTGGAACCATAAGGGTATCTTGGTGAATAACTTACATAATCTTGTAACCCTATCGGCTACCTTATATTTGGTAACTGTCATAGCTACCTTACTATTTGTGTAACCATCATAGTTAGACTTGGAGTAACCATATGCCTGACCACCAACATTCACATACCCAATGAATTAGAGGGAAATATTATTACAACACTTCCTCATGAAAAATTTCCATGATCAGGAACATAATCATACAATATAAATATTTTCATTAAATCAAAACTTTTGATTTTGTAAAAACAGAATTTTAAAAATGAGTTCAAAAATAAAAGTCCAATATAAATATCATATAATTGAAGTGAGACTTAAATAAGTAGATGTAATATGTATATAAACTATAAATAAACATAAATAAACATAGTATAATCAGAAGTCATAACACCAAAAAAATTAATTAACACATAAATAATGAAAAATATGGTTAACCCAAAGGATGGAAATCAGGTTAAGAATTCCCATACCTCAGGATTTTATTACTTCAATAATGATTAAACATCATTTATAATGGATAAAATAGTGTAATTAGTATTAAAAAATTATTTTCTTGATTATAAAATCTTTTATAATTATTTCATAACCTCATTTCACACCTTAATTGTTTGAATTCTGTTCCTTGCAATGTTTTTTGTGAGTTCCTTACATGATTTCCACAGTTGGTTCATTATAGAAGTTCTTGTCGATTGGAATTGAAATTCCATAATTGGAATGGAAAGGTATTTAAATATTTCCAGTACTATAATTTTAACCATTTTTCATTTTTATGTTTTTTATGAGGATTATTCATAAGTTAAAACATTAATAATGTTTATTTAGAACATGTTAGTCGTTCTTTGTTAATAACAACATCATTTTGTCTTATAAATTAGAAACACGAGTAACAAATAATTCCAGAAACATTAATGATCCATAATACATGTATTAAAACCTAATTCAACCATAGAAGTGGTTTCATGACTAGAATTGACAGAATTAATGGAATTTAAAACAACTTCGTCAACAATATCGGTAATTTGACACATTAAAAACAATGTTTTTATTCCTTGTATATGTGGGAGATGAGAAGAATAATTATGAAGATATTTTCATGAACATGATTACATCCATAATATACATGATTCCTGGAGATTTCATGCCTCTTGAGTGAGAAGTGAAGAAGAATTAATAAGAAAAGTAAGTAACTCAAAATAAAATAATAATTGAGAAATCTATTACAAAAACACGGCAACCTAACAACTATGCAACATGGTTTTAGAAAATATTAAAAAGAGGGGGGAAAATGGTCACCATTCCAAAAATGAATCATAATAGAAAATATATCATGAATAATATGTAAATAAGAGCATTTAATGGAAAATTTAATGTTATACAATATAAAAGGGAACATTAATGGAAAAAAAGAAAGTTATTGAGAAGTTCCGTTCCTTATAGAGTCCCTCCTACAACATGAAGGTCGGGACCATGGGGGATTGGGGAATCCTTAGGAGGACTACTAGGGAGGTAATTAATTCCAGAGAATCATGGATGAGTAATTTAGATTTATGTTAACAAAGGAATGGGTTGGTATTTATAGAGAAAGTGGGGGATTATTTTATTAATTTCCAAGGGATACCTCATTAGTGGTATTTGAAAAACCATGGGATTTCCAATGAAACATAAGAGAAGTAGTAAAATTATGTTTAAAGGCTACTTATAAATATCTACATTAAAAAATTTAAGAATTTCAATTTATTTTTAGAAAACCTTGGGGTGTTACATTCTATCATTTATTCTTGTGGTCCAAGAATCACCTATAAAATAAAGAGGATTATTCCACATGATTTGAATACTTAGATGGTCTTCAGTATGAAATATCACCCAAACTAAAATATAATAAAAATATAATATTTTGAAACTATATGACATGTTGTCAATTTATTTATTTTAATTTATCGGTCGATGGAATATACACTTCCCATTATCAAAATTCCCAAAAAACAACATTAAATAGAGTAGTCAAATGGTACTATATGAATCTCTATATGGGAATCAAGGTATAACTCATATGTGCTAGGATGAATTTGGGAAAAAGAGAAGTCTCAGGATCGATCTTTTTCCAGAGATGACAGAAAATGTTCACACCATCCAAAAATAAATAAATACTACTCAAAGAAATTATAAGTCATATCTATATGGTCATCAAAGGTAAGGATAGTATGATGATTGGGATAAAAATATCCTCTAGATTTCACCATCTATGTTAGTCACAAAAAAATTTAATTTCAATTCTCTAGAAAATATTATCCCTTTTATAATATAATAATTAATTATGAATAAGTTTTTGTAAGGTTACTCTACTTAGGCATACGAATATATAATATGTGTCATATGTCCATACCATAGTTACATAATGTATAAATTTCTTTGTAGAATTAATTTTTTTATTCTTTCAATTACAATTATAATGTATTTTTGTTTATAAAAATATTATTAATTATGATGAATTGGTTATTGTTATTTTGACTAAATAAACATAATTATATTTTCCTCAAAAAATATACCCTTTATGATAAATGCATGCATTATGATAATTATTTTAATCACATAGCCTTTTAAAAAATAAATATCAATAATTAAATTCTAATATAATTCTATAGTTTTCTAGGAAATTTATTATAAGTGTAAAATAATTTCCCTTAAAAATACTCTTAATAATTGAATAAGGATTTTTCTATGAAAAATATAAAAATATCATATATATATATATAATTATTTTAAAAATTATATTATATTTAATATCATCACATTGAAATTAGTTAAGTGTGAATTTATACGAATATTCGTAAAAACATTATGTTTTCATGAAGAGTAAAAATAATGTTGTTTGGTTTTTAGTATGTTTTATCAATTCATAATTATATCATAATGATAAAATATTTACGTAAACTCAATTTATGAACAAATAAATGTAATTTTTGAATACTAGGTCTTTTTATATAATTTAATGAATATACAAAACTATTATTAACAATCCAATGTCTAAAAACAAAAATTGATTTTTAAAAAAATTACATTGTGGAATAGTTATTCAATCCTCGAAAAAAATATCAATAATAATTATAATTTTTGATGAATTAATATAACATTAAATATTAGCCAAATTCTTGAAAACATGAGATAAAACCAATTTAATGATAATGGTTTGATATTTTCTAAATCCTATCTTTCCACGACTTATATTTTGAATTTTTTAATAAAATCCTTCAAGTTCGGAAATAATAACCACATATTTATTCAATTTATGTGACTCAAAAACAATTATCAAGGATTTTCTAGTATTTTATCTTCCCAATAAGTCCCAGACCATTTCTTTAGGCCCCATAGTTACATTTTTTATGATATATGAGTAGCCCAACACGATAAGGTAATTATCCTTATGTTATCATCAATTGAAGAAACTCATCATGATTACTTATTCTAAATGTCACATTAGCACTCATTTATTAATATGTTGATCATAAAATTTCAACCATATCATTTTTTATAAATATGATACCCCTTTCGCCTCACAATTTACCCTTCTATAGAACCATGCTTCATACCCGTAATGTTGCGGTATGTACTACTAAAATTTCCTACTTTTACATGGAAAATTATCTATTTCATTTTATATGAATACTAATACATATTTTTATTCAATGGTCACAAATAGATGTAAAATTATATTATATTCCTAAATTTATATATATATATCCCAAATTTCTGTTCTACAGTTAAAAATTATTTAATGATCTTCTCCATAAGATCTTTTAATGACCAAATTTTTTATAAGAAACATATTTTTCACCATGGATTATTAATAAAAGACTTTATTATGATATATGTGGCTAAAATTAAATTATTATATATTATGGGTGTTCCCTAATATGTCCCCAATTTATATGGTACGAAATTTATTCTTTAGAGATGATATGTTTTACAATACCATGTTAAATAACAATGTTATTTTTCATTTATGAAACCATTGATACAATAATTAGTTTAATGAATATGAAATTATATTATAAATATTTTATAAAAAGATTAATATTGTTTGTTATGTAAATATTATTCAGATATTCCTCATCATCTATTTTTAATCTATATTTTTATGAGTCATTTTCTTTTTGATAACCATGATAATCACATGTTAATCATTTCCCATTATAAATCCCTTAATAGGCCTCAGGATCTGCATGTAATTTTTATAAATGTCCATATTATATGAGATGAAATTAAATAATGTTATGAAAATAATATTATGATTCCATTAAATGGTATTTATAATAATGTTTTATGCTTTCATGTATTATGTACTTTATTTCCAAGAAAAAACATTAAAAATCATTTGTTTGTACCTTGTAAAGAAATCTAATGATATAAAAAGGAGGTAATACATAGTGGAATCATGTCCTACATATATTATTATATTATATTCAATTTAACATCATCGGTAGAAATTTTTAAAAACATATGTGAGGCCCAAAGTGATATCCTCTATCATATTGTTCACGTAGGTGGAGTTCTTAGTATTTTCCAGGAAAACACAACACTGGTTCTTATCCTCTACATATGGGGTTAACCCAGATTGAGTTGTAATATACCCCATGGACCTAGGATAGATCCTAATATTTGTATCCTAATCTCATGGGAATCCCTATATATAATTATATTAGAGATACCCAATGATCACTGCCTCTTGGGCGGACGTCAGTTTTTTTATCTAGCTCATATTGATGGTTTCCCTTACTGAGGCTTCATGGAACAATCGAGAGTGAAAAATAGGATGGAAATAGTATAACATCATTCCATGAGACTATGTGTCATTGTGAATTCTATATTTAAAATAATGCTATATGTGATGTAGATATATATCTACATAGGTATTATGATATTCCATGGTTTCCTTTTTTGTGGTTTCAGCATGTTATATAGGGAAATAATATACACATCTATTTATAGTGTTTTATCCAAAATGTCCGGCCATGTGAATACAATAAAACTTTTAATACACTCCTAAAATGAAGAGGACCAAGTGAATAATAGATATTTTGAAAGACATAGGTGTATTCATGTTGTACCTTGATATAAAATCACCTCATTTCATTCTTGTTATACTTGTTTCAAAATCATTTATGGGCATATATTTAACCTGATCTACAGTAAATTACATTTTTATATTATTTTATTTTGGTATTCTGATGAGTGGATAACTTGTTTTTATGTTTTTTTACTTCATCATTTTATTTGATTGGTTTTGTGTTTTTGTGTACAGGTACATAGTCTGAGGCCTCCATTTATATTAATATTCCTACTTAGTACTAGTCACCATCACTTTTACTATTAGAGGTCATCTTGTTGAATCATGAAATGGGCCCCATTTGGAAGGGTCATGGAAATTTTGTATCAATTTTTTTGATTTCACATATTGACATGATTCTATGATAATTGTATATGGAAATTGTGTTAATTATCTCAAGTTCAGCTTTCTAGATAGGGAATCCAGTGTTGGTGCATCAGCCGATGTATTCTTACAATTGGAATCTAATCACATGTATTTTAACTCAATACAAGAGATCACTGGTTTTAGGGAATGAAAATTTGCATGAGTCATATAATAATGTGTATGGTTTCAATATCCATCATGATTCATCTCTCCAGATATTCTCATTGACCATAATATATAATTTTTTACATTTAAGATGCCTCTATGACATAACCCACATGGGATTATACATGAAGATCACATGTATGATATCATGAGTGACGAGGATTTGATACATGAACCATTTCAAATGGGGTTACCTATATGTGGTGAACTAGTAAAACAACCACTTCTTGAGTAACATATGGTTCATGTAGCATAAGTGGATGATGTGAACTGGCTGAGAGCACATCACATGGTCTAGATATAGTAATGTACTTGGATCCAAGGAAGGAATGATCCATAGGAATCTGAGTACAAGATTAGGGTAGTGAAATGATTTTTATGAACTATCAGAACACTGAAATATCACATAATGGTCTAGGTTACGAGCCTTCAGTATGGCTCAATAGATTGATGCTGGTGTTTTTTGACCAATCCATATGAGGAGGGTTCTCTAGATTGATAAACGTTTGAGCAACATTTTATTGAGGAGTTATATATAGCAATGTCGAGTGATTTATATATCATAAAAGATTTATATATAGCTATGTTGAGGGATTTATATATCATATAAGAGTTTTATGGAATTAATGGTATCTCATGACGTCCTGACCATTAATTTCGTTGCGGCTTCCTTTTAATGTTTTCAGGGTTATTTTCAAGGAAATTTATTTTAAATTGATTAATATTTTAATAAGTGTTAATCAATTTTAAAATATGATTTTTCCTCAAATAAATGTTCCACATAATCCTTCATAATCATTTACCATTAAATATGATATCCATTGATGTGACATATTTTTCATCTGGGGTTATGATGCTTGAATAACATTTTTATTCATTTTATGAATGGGGTCTGTTTATGAAGAAATTTTTTTATGAAAACCATTTATATTCCTTTTCATATAAAATTATTATATTTTTATGAATCCCTATATTTTAATTGGGTAGTGATTTAATGAAAACGTGAAAAGGTTAGGAATCCTATATCATTTATATAAGTTACGATATTTGGAAATGTTTATGAAACCCTTTTTAATTTAATGGTTTATGATATGATAAATGATTAATGAACTTTTGTAAAATATTTGTATGAATTTTGTTAAGTTATATGATGGTCCCAAAAATCAATAAAATGAATTGGTTAATGGTTAATGTTATATGATGTCAATGATGGTACATAAGAGTTTATACAAATCAGGAAGTGGGTTACATGTGAAGTTATTCTGACATATAGAGAGGATACACGGGAGGTTATAAGAATCCCAAAAGATGGTACATCAGATTATATTATTAGCTCGATGAAGGAACACAAGTATTTTTCCCATGTGGAAAATGTTATGATATTTTTGGTCGATATCATTGAAATATTTTTTTAATTATGTGAATATCAAAAATATATATCTTATGAATACATTTTTATCTCATATATGATGTTATTTCATCCACAAATGATTCATGTTATCTAAATTCAAAATTGTTATTCTTTGAATCGTGATTATGATCATTTAAATTTTGGTTATGGTTTTCAAATGTTATTATTACATTTTCATTACTTTATATTAATGTTATGCTTACTAATCTACCCATATTACTCATATGAATCAATTAAGCCACGCATGTATTTGTTTCCTTTTCCTACATCATGAAGTAATGTTTCATGTTGGTTATACCAATGGTGATTGTTTAATGGGAGGATCATTGTGGGATACATTGATGATTTTTCACGAATTTAGATCTTTTGTACCTAAGTTTTAATAACAGAAAACTATTATTATTCTAATGTGGGTTTTTGGGTAATTTATTGATTACTCAATTTAAATGTTTTTAATATACATGTATGAAAACCCAAGGTTTCATTATAGATAAATGAATACATCAAAAGAGTTTTGCCAAATTTATTGGAAAACCCCTTCTCTAAGCCTATAAAATATTTATGACATAAATTACAAGATTCCTCATTGTTATCCTCATATATACATATAAATTTGTTCCAATAAATTAAATTTATTGATGTTCTAAAAAAATCCATTTCTTTAATGTGTTTATAATAAAATCCCAATGCTATATTGATGTTTCAATCAATAAATATAATATTGAGGAATATGATGTATCTTTTGTAAACATTATCTCAACTATAAGATATTTTATAAGAAAATATCAAAATTGTTTTATGTGATAAGAAAAAAGATCAATGATATTATCAAAATGAAGGAGAAATTACTAAAACAATCACTCTAAATTTTATCGCTAAAAAAAAAACATCACAAATAAGTCAATACCCAATATAATAATGAAGCCCAAATATTCAAATGATGTAAAAAAGTGATAAAGGCCAATATTTCGTCTATCCTTCAATTAAGGATCCTAATATCATGATGGTTTATTAGGATATGAAACATGATAATGTTAATACCAAACAAGACAAACAAATCCAATAAATTGACTTAAATAGATCACCATATTGAATCATGATCCATAATTCCATAGGTCCCTTACCTATCCAATGAATCCTGATATATAAAATATACAAAATAATACTATCTAATGATCAATTAAAGGTATGGAAAATTTATAATGTTGGCTAAAACATAGAAAAATTTATAACAATTAATTCAAAATATTTGTTGAGACAATTACTAAATTAATAAATAACCATAGACTACATTATTAATATATTTGAAACCTCATAATAATTATTATTGGAGATGTTAATATTATCAAAAATGATTAATTATATTTAGACCACCACACTTAGGAGGATTTCAATACCAGAACAGAAGACACTGGACACACTTGATCAAATTCATAAATTTAGTAGAATAAATGATAGGATAGTGAAACACTTATAATAATATTCATTACCATTTCACTCCCCACTTGTTTATAAACCATTATCAGCCCCATAACAAGGATGGATTCTTCAATGGATGTGTTTCCCTCTAGAAATAGTCTCATAAATGAAATTATCTTCCATTAATAAAATAATCATAACTGTTTTAAATGAAAAAATAATCTCTTAATAAGATATATGGATATAACCTTACTAATAATTTAATCCTTCAATGAATCACGAAACAAAAATTTTGAAGAAAAATGAATGAAATTTCTAAAGTTATCAACATAGTCATTAATTTATTTTGGTAATAATGAATAAATATAATCTCTTCCACTATATCTTCCTTAAATTAATTAACTAGAATCTACTGGATAAATATATTATTATAACACTAAAAAATAATTTCATCTTTTAATGTGTAATTAATTTCAAATTACCACCGATCCAGCCATGGTCCCTTGAAAAATCCCACGAGATGGTTGAAATGGTTGGAAGAACAATGATTGATAAATAAAACAAGAATAATTGTATTAATCAATCATTGACCGTTATGGTCACAATCTATATAAAAACAATTAAAAAATAAGATAAAATCAAATAAATAATCTCATCTTGTAATATTTACTCTAGTATTCTGACATCATGTGGAATAAGTAGGGTACGACCATAAAATTAATTAGTAGGTAATCCACATAAAGAATAGATAATTACTTTTCCAAATATCCCTACACCTTTTATTTTGATTATATTATATTCAAAATACATGTTTTTCCATTTTTACCTCTAAATAGAAGTTTTCATAGAAATTTTGAGTTAAATCTCAAAAAAAATGTTTTAATGAATAATTACATATTCATTCATAATTCATTACTTATAGAATAAAATATTTTATTTGTCTATTGAATTCAAAAAATCTAAAACACGAAAATATAGATAAAAATGGACAATGGATAATCATGACTATATAAAAATCTATAACATGAACAGTGTGAACATAATATAGAAGTGAAACCATGGGTCTATATCGTAAAAATCATAAAATAGTTAATTAATAATGACAGAAAAATAAATGATAAAGAATAAAAAGTTATACATTTTAATTAAAAATAGTATATAGTTGGTTACCCTAGACCTATTAGGTTCAGAACCACCAACAAACTATCCAATACATTCATGTATGAATAACTAATAGACTACCTCAACAAGCCTATTTGTTGGAACCCTTTATTCAACTTTCCATGTCATATTTCTTCTAGCACACCTCATCATAAAAAAAATTTATATCTCTAAAGAATAATTTTGAATCCTAGGATACCTATTTTGTAATAAAATTGTGTAAATACAAAAATTAAATCAATCTAATAAACAAAAAATGAAAATTAAAATATTAAAGTTTCCTAAATTTATTTAAAGATTATGTTTTGATTCATTAACGTATCCACCAATTAAATTATTTTTATATCACAATTATATAATAACCACATTATCATAAATATACTTATTTTTTTATAATATGGTTTCAACCTAGAATTTCACACGCATCCACAAATTGAGATACACAATATTCGTTCATCTGTATGGTGGACTACAGCCTCGTGAACCGAACTCATTTGTTATTCCACATACAACCATTAATGGTTTTCAAAGTGAATGATTTATATTTTATTTATGATATATGATATATATATTATTTCATTATTCTTATTGAATTCTAATATAAAATAAACCATCATGATTTCCATTTTTTGGGAATACGATAACATCGTTTTTGGATATGTGGTCACTCACTTCTTCAATGTGATGTGAATAGTTTACACTATACATAAGATTCATAAATTATGGGATTAATTATAATTTCACCAATATATGTGTACATGTGGCCTATCGTCTCTATGATTGGTTCATATCATTTCCAATATCCAAATTTTATATATTTTTATTAATATATATATATATAAGATGATAATTATAATATGGTTTACATTTTGTAAATGTTGAATTCATAATTAAATTTATAGGACCAATACAGAAAAATTCAAAACCTACTCGAGAAACTAAGAAATTAAAATAGGAAATAGTGAAAATAATGAAGGTTTATTAACAAATGTACAATTAGATATAATAAAAAGATTGTATAAGATATCATAAATATTAATATGATTTTGGAATAAGTAATTAACATTTTTAAAACCATTATATAGAATGTTAAATTACATCAACCAAAATGGAAAATCATGGTAAATGATTCTCATCCCACTTCACTCTATGTGATGTATACGCCATTTTGAAAAAATATTTTGTTTGTGTTGTTTATATACATCCAATAATTTATGTCATGCTGTGAATAAATAATTTTCACCGTATATAGAGTATCAGTTGATTTTTTTTCACTCATGGTGATTGTAATTCAAAATATTCCACGTAGTTCCAGAATTCTTCTAAATTTCCATTCATTGAGGCATACATAATTTTTTCCCATCTAATTATATATATATATTGTATACATAAAGACACATTGACATGGAATGTCTTGATTAATTTATTAGTCTGGATATTTTTTGTTTTAATTTATGTTGGAAATCGAATTAGACTTAAACTAAAGGTTACCAATCTGTTAGTGAAATTTCATAACACAATTACTTTTCATTGGTATATATTTTTTCCTTATTTCTATGGATATTATAAGATTACGTCTATAATTAAATTGAATATATACGATTGTATTTAAAACTATTATATATGGAGCAACATTTGATACAAATAATCAACTCATTGATATATAATAACCCCAATATCATTGTAATTTAAATGTTTAGTTTCACAATTTCATTAAATTCCATATTTCTTGTTCTTGAAATTAAAACAAAAGAATTTATAAGATCATTTATTAAAAAAAAATTATTTTATTCTCCTATGGTAAATCATGTACATTACCATATAATAGTACCATTTTTCTGGTCTTTTGACCCAATTTTTCTTTCAAAATGACTTAATGAAAACAAAACATAATTTCAATATTTTTTCAGAGTTCATTTTTTCTTCAACAAACCATTATTTATAATAGTATTTCAATTTTTTATCATTTCAAAAAGGATTTAATAAATATATTGTTATCCTAATTTTCTCTTTCAAATTGTTTTATTGAAACCTGATTTTCACATTCCCACCAATTAATATTTGTATCATTTTACATTAAAATGCAATGTACTTTGTTCCATGTTCAACATGTATGTCATTACATATAGTCATTTAATTGTTTAATTCATTACATGTTTAAAAGTATAATTTTTAATGAATGTTTATTAAAATGGAATATTAAATAAACGTATATCCAACTCATTTTCAAAATGAAAATAATATTTTCGTAAAAAATGATTTAAAAGATATTTTTATAGTATTTTAATTCATAATTGGAAAAACAATTTTTTCTCCATTAGTGATATATTTTATTGATACAATTCAGATTCCACCATAACATGGTTTATTATTTATTTGGAAGAAGATAGTACTGATACTAACTTTTATGATTCCATTGTTATTCTTATTATTATATTCAATTTCCTAGGATCATTAGACATTTAATTTCCCCAAATTATATAAATAATTTAATATGGATATGTTTATTAAATAATGATTTTTATCATTTATACATATAATGTGTTATTTGAATGTTATTTGATATCTATAGAAACATTGATAAATAATCATATTTTACGCAATGTGAATATTTTATAAGTCACGTTTTTAATTAATTAAATATATTATTTGAAAAGTGAGGATTTATTTTTACAAGTATGGCAAAATTGAGGCCCAATTATAAATAGCCCCTTGATATAGCAGTTGACACTTGTAACGATTCAGTTGGATAGCCTTGATAGAGTTTTCATCTAGAATGTTATAAACCATCTTGTAAAAGGGATTCATGGTTATGGTACCATATACCTAGTAAACACGACATCCAATAATTAATCATTACATTAATTTTCATTCTGTTATTTCTATCCATGGTATTTCTACTCTGATAAAATCAATTCATTCATTTAATTATTGGTTTCTTTATTAATGGAATGGTTTTCAATTATTTACCTAGATATACTAATTATTTGATATCAATTTATATAAATGCAATGTTTTTTTAGATATTAACTATGCCACATTATTTATACACATCATTCTCTATTTATTGATTATAATGGCATGTGTTTTTATTTATTTAACAAGCCATAATGATTATTCTAATTAATTAATTATTGGTTCTTCTATACCGATTCCTTACTAAGAATTTATGCTCAACCTTATTTTGGATCCATTCCCCTAGAATTATTGATGTGTACAATGAAATATATTAAATGGTACCCTAGATGGACTAATGTTATTATACAATTGTTAAAGTTTATTGTTTCACTTATTGTATTAATTTATAATAAATGACCCATTTATTTTTCATGATTAAGTAGAATACTAAACTCTTTGATCATTTGGAAATTGATTCCATCGAATCATGCTAATGTAATTTAAATAGACACCAGATCTTGGTCTCCTAGGTAGGGATACAATAATTGAAATCAAAGGATATTTTTTAGCATCCTCGGGATCAAGATTTAGGAAATCATAAAATAGAGAATATATCCCCAATGTAGAATTTGAGGTTAATTATATAAGAACACTGTAATTATTATGTTACATTGTGATTGTGTTGTTATCATCACAATAAATCCTTGTTTGTATTGTATAAGTGGAAATTTTTATTGAATATATCTACATATGGGTAAAAATACCATGAAGTTTTTGGCCTAACTCATGAATAACATTATACAAGTAATCGAGCCTTAATATGCACCAAGTATGACACCCACATGGGATAAGATTATGAAAATTCATATTTTATTTCCAATCCTTTGTGAAGGATTTGAAGATGTAATAAAAATGAAAAAATAATGATAAAACTAAGGTTATTTAAATTGAAAATAAGGATTCATGAATACCATGAGATATGGAATTGTAATTATTTGAAAAATATTCATGTGGTGTTCTCACTTACAAACTTCTATGATATATTTGTATTGATGAAAAAACACCTATATGAATTACAAATTATACTATTTTTAGTGGATTTTCTTATATATAATTGTGTATATTGAACTACATTCTTGATATCATTATTTGGAGTTGAATACATTTATTCTTGGATAAATAACCATGTATCCATAATGTAATTGTGTTATAGAATATGTTAGTTATGTCATAATAATATTCCCCTTAATTAATCAATCCTAGAAATGAATTTTCCATTATTTTTTAATCAATGAATATATACATATATATATGTAATTGATTGGAAATTTACTTCTTCATTTAACAAATTTACCTTGATGTTATTCCATGATTTTATATTATAATGTCATTGAAATAATGCCCATTCATATTAGTTGATGACAAAGGTATTTATCCTACATTACATGATATCATGGAAATTGGATTATATTTTATATTATAAATCATAAATATTTTTTTCAATTTAATATTAACAACATTTTGAATGGATCTTATGAAAGTTTAGTAATCCCTGATAATAAATATTTTGTGTGGTAATTTATTTACACTATGAAAAATGACTTGAGGGTATCACACTATATATATCCCGAATCTCATTAAATTCATGAGAACCTAATATTAAGAATAAATTTATTTCTACAATTTCAAAATAATATTTATATGATTTGTAGATTGAATAAATTCAGTCATGAGATAGTAAATAATAGATTATTTTGAATATATATTTAGTTTTATAAATATAAAAATAAATTTTTTAATAAATTAATAGATTAAAATTTATTTGATAGTTTAATTAATGAATAGAATATATTTATTTGTATACATTTTTTATTCATAGTTAAATATTAATTTTGGAATAATGATTGAAAAAGTTAATGACCCTCCACAAATGATACATCTTAGAAAATGTTATTCAACCACACATATATATAAAATAATATTTATATTTATTCATGTAATACTAATAATAATAGTATTATTATTATTATAAATATGTAATAAAATAAAATATTTATTTTATAAATTTCAACTGTATTATTTTCAAATGATTAATCACAATTACATGATTCAATTAATTTATGTTTAGTGTTTTATATGATGTTTTTCACAATGATGATATTCTTGAAATTCTCAGTAGTTATAAATAACGGATCCTCATTACAACATATAAATAATGAAATAGAAAAAAATTAATATTCTTATTATGAAAAGTAATGAATAAACAAACACATATTGTTTCTCCATGACAGTACAATAAAACCAGTGAGAAATGACTAGAGATTTATAGGAAAAGCTAGATATTACTGTATTAATCATTTTTATGATTATCCAACTCATTGATGAAATGAAAAATAAATTATTGAAATTTGTCATAGAAAATTATTTTATATGAGTAATTTAATATTATATATTTTAATTATATATTTAATGTAAATGATCCTCAAGATATTTTGGGATTACCATTAACATGTTGACTGTATATTATCAAACTGATGTAATGAAAATACATTTTGGGAATCAAATCACTACACACATTGTTCCATCAAACATCCTTATAGTATCAATGATATCAAATAATAATTTAATGTAATTTATTAACATATGATATTTTTTCTTATTTGTTTAGTATAGTTATATATTATTAATTTCATAAATAATTTAATATTTGAGATAAAAAAATTATAAATTTCCGGACCATGAATATTCAATATGTATAAATATAATTCTCAAAAATCACATCATAGGTGTTTTTGTCTCTGTGGATGACCTCAATACATGAAATATAACTATAAATTGCATACCATGCACAAATGGCCAACCATAAAAGATACATGTCTTATCAATAGTGACCTAGTGTATTAATTGGTACATATTGTCATTAGACGCCCTTTACATACCACCTATTAAGAAATGTTTTTTCTAGTATTACAAGGAGTATAGTTAGTGTACATGATTTGTTACCATATGCCATCTGATGGGAAATATAATGGTTGGATGTTTTTTGGTCAAATGAAAGGAATCAACACATAATATTCATTGAAGACTTATCATGTTGCCTCATCATTATACACATTTGGATTAATTATTATATATTCATGTTAAAAGTTTATAATTTACCTGAATAACATTATATGATAATCTAAATGAATATTTAGAAATAATTTTTTTTAAAAAAATTAAATAATAAGTTTACATAATAATTTTATAATTTTATAATACTAATATTGATATAAAACTAATTCTATAATATGAAAATGTTTTTTCATATTGTTTTTTATTAATAATTACTATTTTTAGTAATTATATAGGTGAGTATTTTTTAATTTGATATCATATTTATGGTTTTATATGATAAATGTATTATTTAATTAAATATAAATATATGTGAATCATCTAAAACAATAATATCATGTATAAGATTATGCATTTATGGATTAGTTTATACAGTCACAAACTCATGGTACCATCTCACATATATATGTGTAAAACATCTATGTATTGAACTTCTATTGAGATGAGATATTATATGACTCAAAATTAAAATAATTCTCACAATGAACAAATAAATTATAATGGGGAGTTATTTTAGATAAACATATGCAATGGGTGAATAATTTATTTCCCTTATTTTTGTTTCTTGTTTTTTATATTTTCTTTAACCCAACAAGTAGATAGAAGCCTATGATCATATATGATGTATTTTTTTAGTCTATTAATAGTTATTTAATTAAAAATATGATTCACATATTTAATGATAATATCCAAATTATGATATAGCATATTGAGGATATTGATCTAAACCCCATATAGAGAACTAAATCATGGATTAGTTAAATAATCCTATAAAAATGTTCAGAGTAATTTTTCGCTTTCTAGATTCAATTAATGAGAAATAATATCAAATGAGAATTCCTTAAAAAGGAGGCCATTTTATGAATATGTGTCAATAACTGTCTCTATAAGAGGAATAATCATTAATTGAAGAAAAAGAATAATGATTAATATTATACTTAGAGTGTATTCATCATTTCACCTAATTTAACTATTATAATACATGTGTGCTCATATAAAATATGAAACTCACATTTTTATTCAATATAAAGGAAGTCGTGGTGTTCAAGAAATTTTACATGTAAGAAGAACATTATATGAAGCTAAAATTTTGTAATACCTTATCAATATTTGATAATGGATCATGATTATATTTCTAATGGGATTAATTCTCATTAAATATTTGTATTTAAAAAAATTTAAGTAAACATCTAAATTTCCAATTTAAGTCCAAATGAGACATTATTTCTATATTGAAGATAATATTTTCATAATACATCACACAAAATTTTTTAATATTACAACAATCATATGTGATTAATTTGAAAAAATAATTATTATTATATAATGAATGTGACATGAAATACTCAATTTTGGAATTAAAATTCATAGTCATAAAAAAATAAATGTATATGTTTATAATAAACTATGAAGGGTTTTCACACAAGATTAATTAAATTATATTAGGGTTCAATAATACCTATTATATTATCATACATATAATCATCATATATTATGGTTATAAAGTTACAATGATAATGTGTTAGTTTAGAATGATTTTTCTAAACTATTTAAAGGAATAAAAATATAAAAATTCATGTAATACATGATATTTAATTGTGTTATTATAGGACTATACATTGGATATAATATTATAAATGATAAGAGATATTATATCTCATTGGTGGGATAGTGAGAGAATATTATAATAAAAAATTCACTAATCATTTAAATGATTTTTTATTCGTATTCATTCATTTCCTTATTAACATTAGAGTGATTATATTAGTAAATGTATATCATTAATAAATATTATATAAATCACATGGATTAAATAATTTAAAGGCATATTTCAAAAATGTAGATGTTAACCCTTATCATTTATACATATTTACTGAATGATGGATATCATATAAACTACAATATTGTAACACCCCGTCCCTACCTCATCGGCATGAGGGGGCGGTGAGGGTTACATGGCCTTAAGTGACGTTCCCAAGATACCAATGGCTGGAAATAAATGTTGAGGGCTTCAAGATCAAGTTGGGGATCTATTTTCCCATAAGACAAAACCAACCAAACCATCCACTAAGAGACACTATATGATGCATGTCAAATAAATTGACAATCCATGCATTCCCAAAAGACAACTATGTTGTTACACAACACAACTCAAAATCATTACAAACTGGCATGTCCAAAAAACATCAGAGTACACTGCAGAAACTAAACAACCAAACCCCACCAGCCATGACACCACCAAAACAACACACTAAGCTCCATGCTCCAAGCTCCACCAAGGAATCACAAAGCTCCACTAAAGGAGGGAGATTCCTTAACTTTTCCCACGTCACGGTACACAAAATATGCAATGACACCAACGCTCCAAAGCAGGGGGTGAGTACTAAAAATTGATAGGATTTCCCCAAATGACATCCCTACACACGACACTAGTATAAAATCGTTAGCACATTTATAGAAAACAGTTTATATAAATTAAATCACAAGTGAAAACATTTCCACAAGCCAAACATGCCCTTACCGAGCAATCACGCCCAATCCAAGAAACCAAGGGAAATCCAAACAAAAATTCCAAAAGACATATCATCTTGTACACATCAGCACAACAATTTCCACCTTGAGAAACAATGCATAACAATAAAAACCAAAACAACCAAAAAACCAAACGGTGGAGCATATGTCCAACCCGTTCACCCATTCACACATTAGTGGAACTTCCCGTCCACTTACCGTTGATGGTGTCCCTTCCATCCACTATCCATCCCCTTTTATAGTGGTTCTTCTCGCCACTTCCACACAACATTCACGAAAGACAAAACCAATTATATAACCAACCAAGGTCACAACCAAATAAAATCAACCAATTCCATTGCATATCTGTCCACTTCAATAAATCACCCATTTATTGAATACCATTTCCATGTCAAACAAAATTTCAATAAAATAACCATTTTATTTAAAACCCTTTTGATTTTTAATCTTTAAAAATCAACCATATTATCCCATTTTAAATTATTCGTTTTAAAATCCACAGGAATAACATTTCACTATAAAACACCTATTTTCCCAAGAATCCTCAAAACATCACCCAAGGGATTTCCAACCAACATCACATAATCAATACACAATTAATTTTTAGAACAACAATTAATTATAACAATGAACCACTAGTTCTATCCAAGTGGAGTTGAGAGAGAAGCCACATGCCATTAGGGTTCCCGAGAAAACAACCCACAAGCCACCGCGCCTAAAATCCGGCGAACGCACCACCAAGACCTCTCTAGATCCCCTTCTCTTACCATAACAAGCCTTAAAATCAACATCCAAAGATACCCCAACCCTAGATATACAAACCACAAGTGTAGATCTAGAAAACCAAGAAAGATAAGGATGTTGATCTAGAGGAAAACATAGGAGAAACAATATGAGAGACATACCTGGGAGAAACCAACATCAAACCGCCTTGAAACCACATCGAATCGCTTCCAAAACTAGTGGGAGAGAACCATTAACCCCTGAGAACCCAAAATCCCGAGTGAGGCTCGATTGGGAGGAAGAATGGAGTGAAATGCGGCAATCCCGAGTGAGCCCAAAACTTATAACCCAAACTTTAAGTGGTTGCACGGTTAGCCCACACAGTTTCTCAAACGCCACTTCCTCGAGAGTCAGGGTCCGCACGGTTTCCTCACACGGTTTGGAATACCATGCGCAGTCTGTGAAAAACCTATTGTCTCCCCCTTTATGGTTTTCGGGAGAATCCACATGGTTTCCCTTAACTGTGGTCAAACTGTGAACCCCTTCACAAGCATCCAACCTCATCCAAAACCATTCCAAACACTCCCAACATCTTCCTAACTCATCTCATGCACTTTAAACACATAAAATTCATAAACAAAGGCCAAATAACTCAAAACGGGGGTGCTACACTTTCCCCACCATTGGACTTTCCGTCCTCAGAAAGTAGTGAACCCGTCATTTTCCAAAAGGGTTTGGGCCACTGCTCGACCATCTCTTTCTCCCACTACCAAGTCTCCTCTTGAATCTGACCATGTTGGCACAAAACACGGACTAAACCGATTCATTTACCACGCAAGACTTTATCATTCCAATCCACAACCCGCACTGGCACATTCACCAACGAACATCCGGTTCTAGCTCAACATGACTCCATTGAATCACATGGTCAGAGTCCGGCTGATACCTTTTATAACACCTCGATATTTCATAAGATATTTTCTTTTTATTTTTTTCATATCATCTGATTTACGCTACACTAAGATTATCTTGCGCTGTACGCAACACCGTATTATCTTGCAGTATATGCAACAGTAATCGTGGATCTTGTTAAACACATTTCCAAGTTTGTTTGATTGCAGTTATTCATCGCAACATTGAGTGTGTATGTATATGTATATATTCAATGTATAAATGTATTATGGTTGTATTTTGTTGTATGAAACAAAAAAAGTAGTCTTTCGCTACACGCAACCCTTACTTGGCTTGCATTACACGCAATCACGACCTTCCTCGATAGTGTGTGTTATACGCAATACCGGGATTCACTAAAACAACGATATATTGTTATAATATTATTATCGACTATCCGTTATGAATTTTATTAACTAAATTTTGAATTTTATAACATTATTATTTATCTAACGTATTTTCTAGAACATTGTATAAGAACAAAATAATTTTTTCGGGTAAAATAAATATTTTTTAAAAAATGCAGTTTTGCCGCCTTTTGATGGAGCACCCATTTTAAATCAGGTTTTTGACAAGTTTATAATTTCAATTTGAAAAACTAAAATTCTTTTTTAGAAACATGATATAAAAATGTAATTTCGATTAATGTTTCATATTATTCTGATAACTTTCATATTTTAATGAATAGTAAAAACTTGATATATTTTAATTAAAAACAATTTTTTTCATCGAAATAATTTATATTTTTGGATTATCTTTTTAATTTGTTTAATGTTTAATTATAATATATTTTTACCATTTAATTCAATGATGGTCATTGTAATTAATTTCAGTTTGAAATTGGCCATAAATAAGTGTCGATCTATTGATGGTTATTGTTTCTTAAACAACACGCTATTTGTTTTGATAACGAGAATTACTTTTAAAATTAATTAACTCCACTTATATGTTTTGAATTTGGAAAAATAGTCATAATTTTTTAATGTGGAATATCAAATACAAATTAGGCTGAATTTGTTTGTATTTTTCTGAAAAACAACAATTTTTTATGAAAAGTAAAATAACTTAGTGGTAGTTAAAAAACTTACTCTTTCATTTAAATGAAATTTTACCACTTATGTGAATTTAATTTCAAAAATCTATCATACATGGTGGTTATCAAGAAGTAATATGTGGTTCAATAAGATGGAAATAATTTTTGGTGAATAGTAACTTTTGACTTTTATTTACCACGAATAAAGGTAAATTGGGTAATTTAAGGTTAAAAGAATATTATAATAATTAAAAATTACCTTAACACATGTTCTATCCTTATTGGATGTGTAGTGTCTGACCATGGGCATCCTTGGGTCTATTTTGGGACCCCATTGAGCCACTTGGTAGTGATAATGACAATTTGGATTAATTAATTTAATGTAATGTCAAAATTGACATTAACATAATCTTTTAGTCATTAATTTTTATAAGTGGTTGTATAAATTATATTTTTGACTATAAATTTTAATTGGAAATCTAAAAATAATTCCCACATGATGGTATTTTTTCATAATTTCTAGTCATCAAATAAATTAAATTATTTTTGACACAATAATGATGCAGTATTTACCTCATTAATAAATGATTAAAATAAATAAGATCATAATGATTAAAATATTATCCAAAACACGATCAATTCTGATTGGATGATTTTATTTTGATCATGAGTCATCATATATTCATCTTTAATTATTTTTGGACATTTTGAAACCAATGATATGTTTATAATAAAATAATATTTTCACACTTTCCAAAGGTGCCCCTCTCCTCCCTTATAAAAGGGAACCTACTCTCTCTTCTCATTACATAGTTTTGAGCCCTCAAGCTCGGCCACACCCTGCCCATTTCCCTTATCAACTTCCCTAGAATCATTATTGAGGTTCTGGTCACCTCAGAAGACCAACTATAGCGCCTTATGTGGCGGATAAAAAGAGGCACATCAAAGAAGAGGTAATATCTTTTACCGATTTTTTCCAAATTATTTCTTCTTATAATTCTTCTTATTTATTTGTTTCATCATAAATTAATGAAATAATAAACACTAATATGATGATATGTTATTATAAATATTAAACAACCCTATTTCATCTTCTATCCATCCTATAGAAAATGAAATCACCATGCCTGTGTACGAACGAAATACCATCTCCACTTCGTGGTTTAATCTGTTTTCTACCACCACATTACTTGGATGGGTATAATGGTGTAAATAAATAACTATATATGATTTTTATAAAGTGATATCAATTATGAAATATTATACATACACTTCAATAAAATTCCACTATCATGGGAATGATATCATCACTCGTGCGTACGTACAGACTACCGTCTCCACGATCACGTTTAGATTAATTTTCCATGATTAACATTCAAGTATGATTATAAAGTATATATAATAAATAATCTGGAAATATATTACATAATAATGATACTAGATTTATGTACATATATGTTTCATTTACTTAATTCCATTTAATTCAATAAGGAAACGAAAATAGCGTTCATGCGTACGTACGACCTACCATCTCCATGAACGGTGTATTTCATTCCATTTATCGATCGATCATATATATTTATACTTTGAATGGGTTTTATATATAAATCATTTTTTACATATGAAATTATTTAAATCAGGATGTAAGTAATAATATCAAGAACAACTTCTCTAAACATATATGATAAATTAAACTATTTTACCCAAAACGCTGCTTTAACATTGAATTTACAAAAGAACTGGTAATAAAAAGTCATAAGTGAACCCGATATGATGTCACAACAATGAATATGATTCCTTAATAAGTCAATGACATTATTTAAATCCTTATACAGTAGTTTTGGTTGCATACTAAGCTTATCATACATAGGGTAAGGGATAACTTTTCCAATGTCGTTTTTATCCGAGATTGTTTATTCGTAAGTATTTAATGGGGTTATTTGTATCATCCATGTCCCTATTTTATAAAAATGGTTTCATGTATGATTAAAGTACTTTTTACCCATTTTTGAATTTTACCACGTGTTATGGAAGGAATCTTACTCTTGTTTACCATACAATGATCTTTTTGACTTTTGTGACAAAAGTATGAGGAGAATGTTTTTTATCTTATAAGGCGTGAGTGGATTTTTACAGTTTCATAAAGCCTTATTTTCATGAAGCTTACTCTACAATATTTCATGACTATTTTTCAAAAAGAATCCTTCTCTTTAAAATTTTCCTAGCATTTTGTGGAATGAAAATTATTTTTAAAAAGAAATGATAATTTCTTCAAGAATTCATTTCAAAGGTTTTATCAAAACCATTTTCCATCTAGGATGACATTATTTCAAATATGTATGTTTCAAGTATAGTGGCTCTATGATTTACATGGTTTCATTTTTCTTATGATGAAATGATATCAATTTTTTATATGGATTATGTTATGATGGGATGATGTTAATGAAACCCATTTTATTCTTTGGGTTATGATGACTGATTTATGTTTATGTTGCGGAACACATAAGAATGATTTCATTATGAGATGGGTGGGACCAATATATATCTCCAATGAATTAGGTAAATATTTATATCTCATGATATAGACATGGCTGGAATGACAAAAATTTCAGGTTCAGCAATACAGGGCTGGAACGACATGTAAACCCGATTTAGTAAGGTTCATTGTCCACTAAGATGGATTTGGCATCAATTACTTGGATACTATGGAAATAATATCATGTGGTTAATGTTTTTCCACAATTACTTGTTTTATTCCCATGTTATTTTATCATGATTAATGTTATTTTTTGATCTATGGCTTATGTACTGTTATGTTTTATGTCATTGTTAAAGATTTTGATTTTTAAACATTATGTTCATTTTTTTAAGTTCAAATGTCTATGGTTTGTTTTATTTTATCCCTGCATATCCTTACTGAGAATTTGAGCTCACCCTTTATATGTTTCATTTTCCCCAGGATATAATGAAAGGTTTTAGGAAACAAAACAAAAGGGGGTGATCTTTTTGGGAAATGTTGAAGGTCGTTCACCATGATTAATATTTTATGTTCCGAGTTTCCAAAGACACTAATCCATTACGGTCTTTAAGTGTTGGTTTTTGATATATATTAAGTATTACACAAAATTATTGTAATGTCTATGTACGTCAGGATTCGGGTCTCTACACATTTTCAACTGTGACACATGAAACACAGTGTGCACTGCACTGAACCTAGATGGCAAAGACAAACGATAAGCCACCTCACCAACCCGCTCAAGAATCTTAAAAGGCCCAATATTCCTTAGATATAACGTTCCATGCTTCCCAAACAGATGATGTCCCATCCTAGGGGAAATCCTCAAGAACACATGACCAATCACCTCGAACGATAACATGCATCGACGATGATCCACATCCAATTTTTGACAACTCTGAGCCGTCTTCATTCTCTTCCTGATCAACTTGATCTTCTCTGTAGTCTACTAGACAAGGCTCATTCCAACCATCAATGACTGTCTCGTTTCCCCCCGTCATAGTGGATAATGACACGACCTCCCGTACAATGCTTCAAATGGAGACATCTATATGGATTCCTGATGACTGTTATTGTAAGAGAAGTCAACAAACGACAAGTGCTCCTCCCACGAGCCACCAAAATCAATGACACAAGACCACAACATATCCTCCAGAGTTTTTATCGTCCTCTCGGATTGACCATCCGTCTAAGGGTGATACATCGTGCTCATCATCAACTGCGTCCCAAGGGCTTGTAGTAAGGATTTCCAGAAACAAGATGTAAACCTCGGATCTCTATATGATACAATCGAAACTGGAACACCATGCCTCTTTACCACCTCCCGGATATAGATTTTGGATAGATCCTCCACCTTATAAGATTCAAGAATTGGAATGAAATGGGCCAAATTCATTTGTCGATCCACTATCACCCAAATGGCATTGTGGTTTCTAAACGTTCTTGGGAGACCTGTAACAAAATCCATCGCTATCTACTCCCACTTCAAAATAGGGATTGGTAAAGACTGAAACATTCATGCTGGCCTCTGATGCTCTTCCTTGACCTGCGGACAAGTCAAGCATCTCGAAACAAACTCAACCACTCTTCTTCTCATACCATCCCACCAGAACTACCCTTTCAACACTTTATACATTTTCTGAATTCCAGGATGAACAACCCACCTGGAATAATGATACGCCCTGAGAAGATCCTCCTAACAAGAAACCAGTAGAACCATCTGATTCCGAAAACACAAAATAGAATCTCTATTCAGTTTCCAACCCTCAATGGTCTACCCAACATTGAGTCTTGACCCCATGGTCACACACTCAGAATCAGATATATATGCTTCTTTAACCAGGCAAACCAAGTCGGGAATCAACAAAACTGGAAAGAAGACCCCTCTATCACCCTGGTCCTTATATTCCAACCACATATCGGTGATAACCGACCTCAACAGCCCCGGGTATGTTGCCTGTTTTACCACCTGAGCATATGATTTTCTAATTAATGCATATTCCATAGAATTTCCCTTACCAGGTGTGTACATTAAGTCAAAATCAAACATCTGGAGATATTCCATCCATCTCCCTTGCCTCAAGTTCAAATCACTTTGTGATAAAATGTGCTTCAACTTCTTATGATCTGTATATACCATGAATTTGTCACCGAAGAGATAAGGATGCCACACATTCAAAACATCGACCACTACTACCAAATCCAAATCATGAGTTGGGTAGTTATTCACATGAACTCTCAAATGCCTTGATCCATATGAAACCATATGATTCCCTTGCCTGAAAACTTAACCCAACCCTGATCCCGATGCATCACAATACACCACTTACACTTTTCCCGGATCTTGAAAAACCAAGATTGGTGCTGATGTAAGATGACCCTTTAGCTCTTCAAAACACTGATGAGACTGCTCATTCTATTATAATGGAACACCCTTTCTTGTCAAAGCTATAATTGGCGAATCCAAACGTGAAAAATCACAAACAAAATACCGATAATACCTAGTTAGACCAAGAAAACCTTGTGTCTCAAAAACATTCTTTTGTGGTTTCCACAACATAATGGCCGATATCTTTTCTGGATCCACTGAAACACATCATTCATAAATCATATTTCCATGAAAACGAAACTCATGTATCCAAAAGTAACACCTTGAAAATTTGGCACACAACCGATGATCCCTCAAGATCCCTATCATTTTCGTCAAGTTCTGCTCATGATTGAAGTGACTGGAAGTTGTCGCGACCCTCAAAATTACATTTATAACTCCTACACTAGCACAGTGGTGCATGGTCAATCCACAGAGAAGGCAGATGAGTTGTCTATGGTTCTATGCAAAATGTACTCCACTGTTTTCAGTAGTGGATAGAGTGAAAATATTTTTACATTTTATATTTTTTTTATTTTTAAAAGATGAACTAGAAACATTAGGAGGAAACAATATTCTTTAAAAACAAACTAAATTTTCTACAAAGGGGATAAAATTACACTACATACTGTTAAACTAAGAAATTAAGAAAACTACTTTAAGAAGCAAAGACAAAGGAGATAAGATCAACAATTTTCTTGGTAATTCCATACTTGATGATTAAAAGGATAAATATCCACTAAAAACAACTGAGTCAAACCCTAGAAATTGGTTGATATATATTCCTCACCAGAAGAAACATCAAACAGAAGTATGACTTTTAGAGTTCACCACTCTAAAGATCATTGTCTGTTAAAATTTTGAAAAAGAATACAGTCAAAGTTAAACTCGCTGTAAAACTCCAACTGTAATGACATTAACACTTGAACAAATTGATGATCAAGTTCAACCACACCAATTAAACTGGAAGCTATGACATTTTTTACAGTAAGGTGTGAACAAGTTTTCTTAACATCAGAGTTGATCTCGCCGATTAATTCTGATGTCAATCGATGAGTTAGTGAACAATTTAACAGATAGACTAACAAAGCATGAAGCTCCCAAGATAGAAATCATCTTATGTTCATAATGAAACCTAGCAATGAAAACAACTGAAAACAGATTACAATGATTAAAGAAAGGAGAAGGAAAATTTCCCTAAGTGATGCTCTGCCTTCAGACTCTTTAATCTCCATCTCGACTCCAATGTTGCTCCCGAGAGTCCCCTCTCTTGAATTGGTGTTGTCGAGGAGTGTCGAATGAGGATCTCCCAAGAGTCCCCCAAAAATGTTTCTGCTTCTCTTCTTAAGTAACTTCAGTTATCCACTGCATGTCACCGCCACAACATCCACTGATTTCCAGTTTTTTTCACAAGCGCACCGCACACGTTTTTTTAACCCGTGACAGGCACATCGTGCTCGTTTTACCCTCGTAACTAACTCGGGATGAGTTAGTTGGAGAACCTGGACGTGTTTAAGTCCCTTGAGTGAACCTGTCATGTAAAATAGAATAAATAAATTGGAGCACAAAGGAAGAAAGTTAGTTAATTTTTAAGTTACGAGTTATTTTTACAAGGTTAATAAAAATTGATTTTATATTTTATAAAATTATTCACTTAATAATACTAAGGTGATACATATAATTAATTAGGTTTATATATTTCATTACTAATTTATTAATTCAATACATTTTTTAACCAAAATTATTAAGAACATAAATAAATAACTAATTAAGAATATAATTTAGATTGAATTAATAATTTAATTGTTAATATAAAAGAAATTAAATTGCTCAATTAATTTATTATTTTATTTATTTTAATTACGAATTTAGAAATAAAACATAAGTTTTAAATATTTATAATTTAATTAGAATATTTTATAGTTTATTTGTAATTATTATTAATTATAAATTCACACTATTAGTAGTAAATTAATAAATCATCAACACTTATTATTAATTTAGTTTTTATAAAATAATTTATAATTTTTTTAGTTATTAATATTATAATTTTTTTCAATCATAACTTTTATCAATTACATTATTCTAATTTGACCTAATTAATGTTAACATTATCTTTATCTTTTTCTTAACTTTATTTTATCTTTCATTATAATAACTTTTATTATTATATTTTTTTCATTTATCTTTTTTTAACTTCTTCCATCCTCCCCAATTCCACGAGCAGCAAAGGGGGAGGGTTTGAGTTAGCTTACAGTGGAAGCCTCCTCCTGTGCAAGCCGTAGCGGCGTAGAGCTCCTCCATCAGCGGCCAACATAGGTCTTCAATCTTGTGACCATCCTCATCAACGCGGTGTCGAACTCATCTCTAGTAGTTGGGGAGACACATAGAAGCGGCGTAACGAAGTTCTTCGTCCTAGAAATGACTTGTTTTGGCTTCCGTTCGGCTACACAGTGGCTCCCTATTCAGTAGGATCCCATAACTCCAGTGACATCGGTGCAACGATCCTCGGTCTCCCATTCCAGCAACTCAGCGGAGGCAGTTTCTAATAGGTGCGGCGGGGCTGTTCCAGCGGACAGATCCACATCCCCAGTGGTCCGTCTTCCCTCATCTTTAAGCAGGACAGTGGCAGATTCATTGGATGATGGAAATGGTCCACCATGGTTCACAGCGGCAATGTGGATTCTCCTCCTCATAGCGGAATCAGCATTGAAAGGTGACACAGGTCCTCGGATCGGGATCAACCTCGATTTGATGATGCGGCGACACAGGGTCCCCTTCTCTCTTAGATGACGGCATCAGACTAGTTTATGTCCATGGATACAAGGCGGTGCAAAGCTCGGATCTGCAACGGCAGGCTCAACTGTGATTTAGATTTCGGGAGCATTTGATCTGAAATTATAGGATGTTAGGGTCATTCCGTTGATGATTTTATGTTGAAAACAGTTGTGAAGTAGTGAAACAGAAATGGAGAAGGGTTTATATAGGAAGGAAATCAGTGTGTGCATGAATGATTTGAGACAGGGGAGGTGTGGGTGAAGTGGATAACAGTGAGGTAGAGAAAATAAGGTTTAATTTTGAAAAAAAGAGGGTACCGGTGAGGTTTGGGAATGGGGCGGAATCTATAACGGTGAGGAAAAGAGATATGGGTAATGGTGAGTTAGAGGAAAGGGTCACTGATAGAAGAAAATAAATCTCACCGATAGAGTTAAAATAAATAAAAAATCACCAAAACAATTAAATGTAAATGCTACTGGTAGGCTGCATGAAGTAAGGTCACCAGTAGAATAATTAAACTAAAACAAATTACCAAAATAAAAAGCTCACCATTAAAAATAAAAATAAAATAAAAGTGGTTCACCGTTAAAACAAGGTATCAGTGAGGTGCGGACTGGTAGCAAGGCTACTGATATATTAAAATCAAAAGGTCACTGATATAATTAAATGGAAGTCACTGTTATCTTAATAAAATAAGCTACCGGTACAAGATAGTCACTGGTATACAGCGAAGTGGAAGCAAGGTGCGGGGGTCACCGGTGCACAATACAAATGGTGACCTTGCTAAAAAGAACTTAAAATTAACACTTAAGTAATTATCTTTTAGAACAAGGATTAAAAATAATTAATTAAAAAGAAAATAGAAAACCATTGATTTAAAATGAAATTTTTATTAAACTTTAAAACATTAAAATAATTTATTGAAAACACTTAATTTATAAACTGATTAATTAATAAACTAAATTAATAAAATTCTTAAATTAAAATAACTAAATAAATTAATTAAAGAGAAGCACCAAAAGAAATAGAATATCATCGGTGACTTGTGTCACCGAAAACACTTATACCTCACCAGTAGACTAAAACCAAAATTTGGTGACTTAATAATTAATCTGCATACATAGAATTATATAATTAATTTCTAAAAAATATTAATTAATTAATTAATTAACTATATAAACACATATATTTAATGGTGATCCATTTTATTTAGTTTAAAATACATGTTACTTACTTAAATGATGGGCAGGACATCTAGAAAAATTAATTAGTATTTTTAACCTATTCTAATGTAATTAAGTTCAAAGAGTAGTTATTAAAATAAATTCTAATTTAATTAAATAGAAATACAATAATTAAATAATTTTTTTAAAAAAAATTTACTTATTAAATAGAAAGCAAGAAAAACACATTTAAACTAACTAAATACTCACCGTTTAAAGACCCATCGGTAGTTTAAATTAAATGTCACCGACAGACTTAGGAGAGAACTACCGGTAGGAAAAAAAGACAAGTCACTGTTACAGTACCGGTAACCTACTATCGGTAGCTAAGCTACTGATAGTCTGGCAAGTCACGTCTAAGTTATATAAACTTAAAAATTTAAAGGTAGATTAAATAGTGAACTCAATAATTATTAATAATGTTAAATTAAATAAAATAAACAAATATAGATTTAATGAACAAATTGGAAATTAATTATATTAAAAACGAAAAACGTATAAATGAACTATTTAATGATCCATAATTACATAAAATTTTATAAAAAATGTATAATTCACAAATTTAATGATAAAAATACAAAATTGCATATATTTATTAAAAAGTGTTAAATTAATTATCTATATTGTATAAAAATTAATAAAAAGATGTGGACAACTGAGTAAAAAAAAGGCCACATAAAATTCCACCACACTTAAACATTGTTTGTCCTCAAACAATATCATTTTTTATTATCTTTAAACCCCATAAGTATGTTTATAATTCAAATCAAAATGTAACATGTACGGAACATAAAACAGAGGACTTCAAAAACATTTCAAAAGGCTTTGAAAATAAATTTCTCATATGAATCTTGCCTAATGCAAATACTCATTGGTAATTAAGAACACAAAGACCATCCATTAAAGAGGATGTCATGCCTCATATGTGATACAACTTAGTGACTCACTTCAATCTAGTCTCAGGTTCTAAGTCCAAGAGTTACATGAGGTAAAACATCAATAGAATTAAGACTATAACCAAGGAACATTGTACTTTGAATTGTTCACCTAGGTTCCAAAAATTATTAATTTTTTTCGAGAATCACATCATTGACACAACCTAAATGAATCCCATATAAACCATTTGATCCCTTCTTCATCTGGCGTTCATCATTCCCCTTACCTTAATGAGATGATTTTTAACACTAGACACTTTATTTATTTTTCCCAAGCCATGTATCATTGTGCTAAGAACTTTGAAGTTCACTTATTCAAACTGTACCGAGGGATTTTAGTTTACAGAAATGCACCCAGCATCTAAGGTCTCAGAGACTCACCGAGGGATCCCAGATGCCCAGATTACACTAGTTTCAAAAGATTTTTATAATATCATTACATTGTCTCATTAAAGCAATTACCTTTAATAATTTAACAAAAAAATGAATGAGGCCCCTGGAATCAAAATCAAACTTCCAGTTCCAAGTGTTATGACCATAACTCTATAAAAAGGATACCCATATCACTATCCGAAGTATTTCCTAAACCAAATTTCCATTAAATCACCAAGCAAGTCCACTCATCAATCAACCAAACTAATTAATTTTATGTTCGAAGTAGAACTTAACTACCAGCAAGGACATATCCTAAGGCATGACCCAAAAGAGTACAATGTAAAGCCTAAAATTATAAAAAACAATTGAAAACTTTTAACCATTTTTACCAAACAGTTTTAATTTGCAGTGGGAATTGATGTGCTTTCAATTAAGAACAGTTTATCATGGTCATTATTTGACCCCCTCCCCCACACTTAAGACCCAACTTTGTCCCCAATGTTGACTTCTAAATATGGAGAAGAACAATTAATAAATTTAAGTTCAAATCAGGTTTTCAATTAAGTTGAAATATGACATGTATAAAGGGTCCCAATGAAGTTCAGAAATGTTGTTTGCCACAATGAATAACTTACAGCAGGTTCATATCTAGACATACATTGAAGTGAGAAAGATTTTCATTAAAGCTCAATAAATGTATATAATGTGTGGGTGGACAATTAATTGGGTGTAATCATTTTAACTGATTGAGTTCAATAATATGTATAATACAGTAGACAATGTTCATGCTAAACACCTCAAAGATACAAGTTGATTCAAAACAATATTTTTCAGTCTACCTAACCCCCCCCCCCCCACATAATTTCAAGTAGTGAAAAAGATTTTAATAACAGTACAAATCATTTTTAAGTAGTAAAGTACATGCAATTTTGTTTGCACAGAATAGTGACATGCAGTAGGAGCTTATTATATATGCAATTTATGCAGCAGATTTCCAGCAAGTACATTGCAGATTTTTTTTCTAAATAAGAAAAAGTTTTTTAATCAGCAGATTTTTGATAAAATAATCAGAAGAATAATAATAAATGCAGCATGTTGAAGTACTTCCTTGAATATATGATTCCTTTACACCTCCAGCATGGGGATTCCACTCCTTTGTTGACACAAGTAGAAGCATCCTAAAAAACAGAAAATGTAATCCGATAACAAACATCCAGTAGATATAGAGCACAAGGAAACAATCAATGATACACTTTATTCAACACTAAAGAGTATAAAAATGAAAACAAAGAAGAATTATTGGTTTACTACCATGATGTAATGAATTTAAAGTATTTAGTTAGACTTTATTTAATTACAATTTTTTTATTTATTAACACGACATAAACCAATGGGTTGCCATCGATGTAGCGCTAGGTTTAAAGTCCCCAACTAGACTTACCTAGAAACTAACCGTATTCACTAGGTGGATGTGGTTTCCTTATCAAGAACCACCACAAGTGGTTGGACCATTTATTTTTAACATAACGATAAAGATTTTTGGCACCAAAACATAAGCAGATAAAAATGTAATTCTCATAGCCTGAATTAACCCATATATAGCACCATTTAATAGTAGTGGGTATGGTGCTTTTCACTTCTAGAATAAGTTCATACATTTCATGATTTGAAGACAAATTAAGGGACATAACAAAACTAGGTGCTTCAAAGGGTATAGCAATGACATCAGAGCTATCTCTCTTGACTTCCTCATTAACATATTCAAATTTAACAGTGCTCATGGGTGAGTTATGATTAAGAAGATCAAAATGGAATTCAATAACATGCTGAAATGAATCATAGACAATGGAACTCAAGTGTGACTCCCCCTCTGGACTACTATCAGTATGATGAGGAAGATCAGCACCCTTCACATTTGAGGATGTAAGTGATAGACATGGAAGAGAATTTATATTATCACTCATAGATTCTTCTCTAAAAATGTTATAAATCACTTCCAAAAGATCCCCATCTGTTAATGAACATTCAACATCTACTAATTTAAACAAATAATTTCTATCTAACTCAAGTGTGTGTTCAACCTCTACTTTATGTTCAAGTACAAAAGGCACACTTTCTAAAAAAAAGTCTGTAGTGTTTTCCAAAAATTTCAAATCAGGAGGAGTAATGTTCAATTCAGCTTCAATAAAGTCATGTTCATGGTTGATCAAATTCAAACTATTTTCCCCAGGAATGACAACACTACTTTCCATTTTAGTACACAAAGTTTCAGAAAAGTGATCACTATGAGAATAGGGAAATGAAAACTCATCAGTTAGTTTTTCTTCAAAAATCATTCCCCCATCCTCATCGTCCAACAATAGTTCATAATTTATTGGTTTTGGAGTTTCAAAACATGAAAGAGAAGTTTTCAGTTTAGGTTCAAAGATTTGAGATTCTATGATTTCCAACTTATGGTTCTCTTCCAATGTGTACCCAATATCTTGTTCAGGCTCAATGTTCATAATTTCAGAAATTTTGGGTGAAGAGTTTTTACTATTCATGTTTTCAGTTTCAAGTATATCTTCAACCCGAATGACTTCATTCTCAAAACTTCTAAAACAGTGATTTTTTTCAAAATAAGGAATGATCTAAAGAACTGGGAAATCTTTTTCTCTAAGTTTCAATTCAGTTTCAAAATCGACCAACTCAACACCATTAATGCTCTTTATTGGATTTTCAATGTTATTATCTTGACTCAGTGAGTTGTTTATTTGTATATTTGGATCAACAGTTTTTGATTCTTCAAATTGAATGTTTTTCTGCCCAGTTTCACAGTCACTCTCTTCTTCCACTTGATTTTTAAATATTTTAAAGACATTTTCATTTTCATTTTCTTCATATTCTTTTTGTTCTTTACCCCTTTTTTGTAATTCCAGATCATGGTTTCAAATATTTTTAGTCTTTGATCTCGCTCTTGATAATTTCTAAGCTGAATTTCATGGGTTTTATTTAACCAATTGTTAATTTGTTCCACCCTAGCATCCAATTTAGACTCAATTAATTCTATTTTAGCTAGGGTGTTTGGACTAAACTCATATTGTTCCTTTTCATCAGTGTAAGAAGTCTGTTGTGGATGGTTATAGAAACACTGCCAAGCAGTATGTCTATAATCTCCACAAAAAATGAAGTAATGACTAGGTGGTTTCAAATTATGAAGATATTCCATTTTTTTAATAAATGATTTAGATCAAACACACACAATGAATTCAAATAGACCTTCCTTATAATTCAATTTAAGCAACATATTCAAATTCAGAGTTTTTTTGATGATTTTTTTAGTGTTTTTTATTGTTTTTTTATATATTTTTCAAACCCTAGACTCTCACTGAGTGCCTTCCCCGGAAACGACACCAAATTTTGAAGTGACCGGAGGTCGTCACGGCCCTCAAAATTACATTTATAACTCCTACACTAGCACAGTGGTGCAGGATCGATCCACAGAGAGGGAAGATGAGGTGTCTAAGGTTCTAAGAAAAATATACTCCACTGTTTTCAGTAGTGGAGAGAGTGAAAATCTTTTTACCTTTTATATATTTTTAATTTTTAAAAGATGAACTAGAAATAGTAGGAGGAAAAAAGATTCTTTATAAAGAAACTAAATTTTTTACAAAGGGGATAAAATTACACTAGGTACTGTTAAACTAAGAAATTAACCAAACTACTTTAAGTAGCAAAGACAAAGGAGCTAAGAACAACAATATTCTTGGGAATTCCAAACTTGATGATTAAAAGGATAAATATCCACTAAACATAACTGAATCACACCTTAAATATTGGTTGATATATCTTCTTCGCCAAAAGAAACATCAAACAGAAGTATGACTTTTAGAGTTCGCCACTCTAAAGATCATCGTCTGTTAAAATTTTGAAAAAGAATACAGTCGAAGTTAAACACGCCGTAAAACTCCAACTGATTTGACATTAAATGTTGAACCATTTGATGATCATGTTCAACCTCACCAATTAAACTTGAAACTATGACATTTTTTTACAGTAATGTGTGAACAACGTTTCTTAACATCAGAGTTGATATCGCTAATTAATTATGATGTCAATCGATGAGTTAGTGAACAATTTAACAGATAAACCAAAAAAATATTGAAGCCCCCGAGATAGTAATCAGCTTATGTTTATAATCAACCCTAGCAATGAAAACAACCGAAAACATAGTACAATTATTAATGAAAGGATAAGGAAAATCTCCCTATGTGATGATCCACCTTCGGACTCCTTAGTCTCCATCTCGACTCCAATGCTGCTCCCGGGAGTCCCCGCTCTTGAATCGGTGTGGTCATGGAGTGTCGAATGGGGATCCCCCCAGAGTCCCCCAAAAATTATGTTGCTGCTATTCTTAAGTAACATCTGTCATCTGTTGTATGTCACCACCCCAACTTCCACCGATTTCTAGTTTTTTTTCACAAGCGCACCGCACACGTGTGTTTAACCCACGATAGGCATGTCGCGCGAGTTTTACCCTCGTAACTAACTCTGGATGAGTTAGTTGGCTGAACCTTGAAATGTTTAAGTCCCTTGAGTGAACCTTCCATGTATAATAGAATAAATAAATGGGATCACAAATGAAGAAAGTTAGTTAATTTTTATCTTAAGAGTTATTTTTACAAGGGTATTAAAAATTGATTTTATATTTTATAAATTTATTCACTTATTAATTCTAAGGTGATACATATATTTAATTAGGTTTATAGATATAATTACTAAGTTGTTAATTCATTCTAGTTTTTAAAACTAAGTTATTATGAACATAAATAAATAAGTAATTAATAATATAATTTAGATTTGAAATAATAATTTAATTATTACTATAAAAGAAATTAAATTGCTCAATTAAATTATAATTTTATTTATTTTAATTTTGAAATTAGAAATAAAACATAAGTTTTAACTATTTATAAATTAATTAGAATATTTTATAGTTTATTTTTCATTATTATTATTTATAAATTCACACTATTAGTAGTAAATTAATAAATTATCAACACTTATTATTAATTTAGTTTTTATAAAATATTTTATAATTTATTTAGTTATTAATATTATAATTCATTTAAATCATAACTTTTATCAATTAAATTATATTAATTTGACTTAACTAATGTTAACTTTAACTTTAGATTTTGATAAAATTTATTTTTACTTTCATTATAATATCTTTTATTATTATATTTTTTTCATTTATCTTTTTTTGTCTTCTTCCCTCCTCCCCCAATTCCACGCGCAGTAAAGGGGGAGGGTTAGAGTTAGCTTCCAGCGGAATCCTCTTCCTGTGTAAGCTGCAACGGCGCAGAGCTCCTCCAGCAGCGAATAGTGCATGTCTTCAATATGGCACCCATCCTCTTCAACGTGGAGTCGGATTCAGGTCTTGCAGATGGCGCGACACACAACAGCGGCGCAACGAAATTCTTCCTTCTATCAAGGCCTTGGCTTGGCTTCTGTTCAGCTACACAGCGACTCCCTATTCAGTAGGGTCCCACATATCCAACGACATCAGTGCAACGATCCACGGTCTCCCCTTCCAGCGACTCGGCGGAGGCAGTTTCCAATAGGTGCGGCGGGGCTGTTCCAGCAAACAGATCCACGAGCCCGGTGGTCCGTCATCCCTCAGCTTTAAGCAGGGCTGCGGCGACTTCATTGGATGAATGAAATGGTCCACCTTAGCTCCCAGCGGCAAAGTGGATTCTCCTCCTCATAGCGGAATCAGCATTGAAAGGTGACATAGGTCCTCAGATCGGGATCAACCTCGATTTTCTGATGCAGCGACTTCATTCGTTTGATGATTTTATGGAGAAAACGGTTGTGAAGTAGTGAAATAGAGATGGAGAAGGGTTTAGAGAGGAAAGAAATCAGTGTGTTCGTGAATGAGTTGAGACAGGGGAGGTACGGGCGAAGAGGCTAATGGTGAGGTAGAGAAAATAAGGTTCAATAGTGTGAAAAATAGGGTAACTGTGAGGTTTGGGAATGGGGAGGAAACTATAATGGTGAGGAAAAGAGATATGTGTAACGGTGAGATAGAAGAAAGGGTCACCGATAGAAGAAAATAAGCATCACCGTTAGAATTATAATAAATAAAAAATCACAAAAACAATTAAAAGTAAATGCTACCGGTAGGCTGCATGATTTAAGGTCACCAGTATAATAAATAAACTAAAACAAATTACCAAAATAAAAATCTCACCATTAAAAGTAAAAATAAAATAATATTGGGTCACCGTTAAAACAAGGTAGCAGTGAGGTGCGGACTAGTAGCAAGGCTACCAATATCATTAAATAAAAAGGTCACTAATAGAATTAAATGGAATTCACAGTTAGATTCATAAAAGAAGTGACCGGTACAAGATAGTCACTGGTATAAAGCGAAGTGGCAACAAGGTGCGGGGGTCACCGGTGCACAATACTAACTGTGACCTTGCTAAAAAGAACATAAAAATAAACACTTAAGTAATTATTTTTTAGAACAATGATTAAAAATAATTAATTAAAAATAAAACAAAAAACTATTGATTTAAAATGAAATTTTTATTAAACATTTAATCATTAAAATAATTAATTGAAAACACTTAATTTATAAACAGATGAATTATTAAACTAAATTAATAAAATTCTTAAATTAAAATAACTAAAAAAATTAATTAAAGAGAAACACCAAAAGAAACAAAAGATCATCGGTGACTTGAGTCACCGAAAAAACTTATACCTCATCGGTAGACTAAAACCAACATTTGGTGACTTAATAATTAATCAGCATACATAGAATAATATAATTAATTTTTAAAAACTATTAATTAATTAATTAATTAACTATTTGAACACATATATTTAAGGGCGATCCATTTTATTTAATTTAAAACACAAGTTACTTACTTAAATGATGGTTAGGACGTCTAATAAAATTAATTAGTATTGTTAACCTATTCTAATGTAATTAAGTTAAAAGAGTAGTTATTAAAATAAAGTGTAATTTAATTAAATTAAAATACAATAATTAAATAGTTTTTTAAAATAAATATTAACTTATTAAAAAGAAAGCAAGAAGGAGTAATTTAAACTAACTAAATACTCACTGTTTAAGGATCCACCGGTAGTTTAAATTAAAGGTTATCGACAGACTTAGGAGAGAGCTACCGGTAGGAAAATGAAGACAGGTCACGGTTACAGTACCGGTAACCTGCTATCGGTAGCTAAGCTACCGATAGTCTTGAAAGTCGCCTTTAAGTTATATAAACTTAAAATTTTTAAGGTAGATTAAATAGAGAACTCAATAATTATTATTAATGTTAAATAAAATAAAATAAACAAATATATATTTAATGAAAAAATTGGAAATTAATTATATTAAAAACAAAGAAGGTATAAATCACCTATTTAATGATCCATAATTACATGAAATGTTATGAAAAATGTATAATTCAAAAATTTAATTATAAAAATACTAAAGTGCATTTATTTATTAAAAAGTGTTAACTTAATTAAACAAATTGTATAAAAATTAATAAAAAGATGTGGAAAAATGAGTAAAAATAAGGCCACATCAATGATCCCCCCATTTACTTTGAATACACCAGAATATCGTCTATAAACTCCACCAAAAATGAATCCATATATCTCTAAAATATCTGATTCCTCAATGCCATAAACACAGCAGGTGGATTTGTTAGACCAAAGGGAATAACCACATATTCATATGGCCATATCAACTTCTGAATGTTGTTTTAGGAATATCCTCCTTCCTCACCCGCAATTGATGATATCCCAACCTCAGGTCGATCTTGTAGCACCACTAGGCTCCCCTCAACTGGTCAAAAAAATCATCAATTCATGGAAGTGGATATCTATTAATTTTTTTAACATGGTTAAGTCTACAATAATCAACACATAGCCTCAATGTTCCATCCACCTTTTCCACGAACAACACCGACGCTACCCATGGAGACGTGCTAGTCCAGATAAACACTTTTTTTCTAACTCTTCCAACTAGATTTTCAATTCCCGCAATTCACCTAGTGCCAACCAATAATACAGAAGTGAGATAATACTAGTTCCGGGAATGAGATCAATCATAAAATCCACATCCCTTATGGGGGTAACCTAGAGAATTCTTCAATAAAAACATCCATGAATGGATCTACCACTGCCGGAAGAACACTCTACTCATCACCATTTATCGATTCTAATGACAACTCTGCCAACTTATATGATATCGTACCCACTGTTGGTGCCAAAAACCCATTGAACCTTTATTTTCAATCTTCTCTCCTCTAAAGAGATGTCTAATGCCATCATGTGTCGTAAAAGCCACTATTAGCGCATCACAATCGATGTGGGACTTAAAATCCACCAGCCAATCAATTCCTAGGATTACATCATACCTATCCATCTCAAGCACTGAGAAATTATTGGTTATCTCAACCTCGCCCACAATGATACATCATTCTCTACACAAGAAGGCTCAACACTATCTTCGATCCAGAGGAGTTTGATGTTTTAAAACTGAGGGAATCATCTCTACCCTTAAACCCAACAAATCAACCATACATGAAACAATAAAAGTGTGTGAAGCACCAGTATCAAACAGAACTTGCATCAAGGTAGAATTTAATAGAATAGTACCTTGCACCATGGATGGTCCCGACTGATCATTCACCAAAAACTGCTCTGCTCCGAACAAATGTTTTCTTGCCACACTCTTCTCTTTATTGCTCTGCTGAGGAATCGTGGTATTCCGAGAATCACCATGACCCACTTTACACTGCTGACGAGGGGTGTGTTTTTGTCCTCATCCCGTCAAAGCATATGACGTCTGCGATTTCTGAGGAGTGTCACTCCCACCAAACCTTAGAGAATTCCGAAAATAACACTACAGATGCCCCATCTGCTTAAAATTATGACATGCTCGTGGTTGTGTCGTACAATACCACTTGATGTGGCTCTTCTAACCACACTGAAAACATCTTGGCTTGCTCTGGGTCTTCGGTGGAAGATTTACCGATCATTTCGTCGGAATATATGCCATATTCCGACCCTGGGACTAAATGTCCCTCCTCCGCTAAAACCCATCATTTGAGATCCCACTATTCTCCATGTGTACCACCATGATTCCTCTGCCCAGAGCTCCCAACAGGTCCCAATCAGCCACTGAGGCTCTATTCACAATCTCTGTGTAATCATCTATACACTGCACCGCTAGCTTTGAATGAATTTCTTCATTTAACCCTGCCTCAAAGATTCTTCCCTCCAACAACGTGCTACCCACCACCTCGGGTGATAACCTCACTAAGTTTATAGAATTAGTGGAATAATCCATCCTAGATATAATCTCTTTATTCAAATTGAAGAAATCAGTCATATGCTGAATTCAGAACTTATGTGTTTAGAATTGTTGGTTAAAAAATTCCTCAAAGCATTCCCACATAATACACTGGTCCATCCCCGCTTGGACTACTAACTCCCACCACTGAAGGTCAATATCGTCCAACATATATGTGGCCAACATCAATTTTAACTCTACCGGAGTGCCGATGAACTTGAAGATCTTGTTTATTCTTTTTAACCATGCTTCTGCCCTCTCTGGCTCTGAATCACCCCAGAAGATGGGTGGATTCTTCTTTAGAAACTGAACTCCATGATCCTCATGCCTTGGATCATCTATTTTAGTTCCACTTCCCAGAGCATGGAATGATTGCACTATACTTTGCACTTATTGCTCGTTCAAGAGAGGCTCAGGTGCAACCACATTCTCAGCATCCTCCTCCGGTTGGACTATACGACACCTACCTGGTGCCACTTTTATAAACATAAAATCAAACAACCATCAGTTTCACTTCCGTAGAAATCACGAAGTCCCATTTCAAATCACATTACACAACATTATCACAACAAGGCTTTCCACCAGTTCACATTTTCCCCATGTGCCATGTTTCACCATTTTGAAAACCAAACCATTTTCAAAATACCAATTTATTCACATATTACAATTTCAACCATTCATATAAAATCATAAATCATTATACCTCAATGAAATATGAAACCTAGTGGGAAGTCCTTTCTACCATTCATTCCATGCTCATCTCATTTGCTACACCCATGACAATGAGATATCTAATGCCTATAAGTGTCTCCAAAACACTTATATACCCAACTCCTGGGTAACTTGAATTTCAGCATAAACGAGTTAGCTATGTCCTTTTATGCTATACATTCCATGTTCCGACATTCCTACGCCTTGCTACCATCTCGAATCATGGAATTTTACACAAAAAATGTCAACACCAAATCCTAAGATCAACTCCAAAGAACCGAACAAACTGATACCACTTGTAACACCCCGCCACAACCTCATCGTCTTGAGGGTGCGGTGAGGGTTACATGGCATTAAGAGATGTTCCCAAGATTCAAAAGGCTAGCAATAAATGTCGGGGCCTTCAAGATCAAGTTGGGGAACAATTTTCCATTAAGATGAAACCAACCAATCCATCCACTAACAGCCACTATATGATGCATGCCAAATAATTTTCGAAACCATGCAATCCAAAAAGACAACTATGTTGTTCCACAACACAAATCAAAATAAATACAACTCGATAGGTCCTCAAAATAGTAGACTACACTGCAGAAATTAAACAATCAAACCCCACCAACTAAGACACTACCACAACTCCACACGAAGCTCCAAGCTCCACCAAGGAATCACAAATCTCCACTAAATGAGGGCGATTCCTTACCATTGCCCGCGCCATGGTACACAACATATGCAAAGACACCAACGTGACAAAGAAGGTGGTGAGAACTAAAACTCAGTAAGATTTCCCCACATGACATCACTACACACGCCACTAGGATAAAACTATTTGCACATTTATATAAAACAGTTTATATAAATTAAATCAAAAGTGAAAACATTTCCATAAGACAAACATGCCCTTACCCAACCATCACGCCCAACCCAAGCATCCAAGGGAAAGCCAAAAAAAACATGCCACAAGCCATATCATCATGTACACATCAACAAAACAATTTCCACCATGCAAAGCAATGCACAAAAAAACAACCAAAACAACCAAACAACCAAATGGTGGAGCTTCCGTCCAAACCGTTCACCCATTCACACTTTAGTGGAAATTCCCGTCCACTTACCATTGATGGTGGACCTTTCATCCACTATTCATCCCCTTTTATAGTGGTACTTCTCACCACTTCCACACAACATTTAAGAAAGCCAAAACCAGGTATATAACCAACCAAGGACACAACCAAATGCAATCAACCAATTCCATTACATATCTATCCACTTCAATAAATCTCCCATTAATTGAAAACCATTTTCCTTGTCAAACAACATTTCATTAAAACAACCCTTTTATTTAAGACCCTTTCCAACAATCATTTTCAAAAATTAATTATTTCATCCCATTTTTAAATCTACATTTTTAAATTCACAGGAATAACATTTCAATATGAAACATCCTTTTTCCAAAAAATCCCCAAAAAATCGCCCAAGGGATTTCCAACCAATTTTTAATAATCAATTAACAATTAATTTTCAGTAGAAAAATTAATTGTAACAAGGAACCACTATTTCTAACCAAGTGTAGTCGAGAGAGAATCCACCTACCTTGATGGTTCCCGAGAAAACGACCCACAAGCCACCGCGCCTCAAATCCGGCAAACGCACCACCGAGCCCTCTCTAGGTCCCCTTACCTAACCATAAAAAAACTTAAAATCATCATCCAAGGCAACCCCAACCCTAGATCTACACACCACAAGTGTAGATCTAGAAAACCAAGAAATATAGAGATGTAGATATAGAAGAAAACACAAAAGAAACAAGATGAGTGACCTACCCAGAAGAAACCACCTTCAACCCACCTTTAAACCCCTAATCTCTTACAAAAAGTGCGGGAGAGCACCCTTAACACCTGAGAACCCAAAATCACAAGTGAGGCTCTAGTGGGAGGAATAATGGAGTGAAATGAGGCAATCCCGAGTGAGCCCAAAACTTATAACCCTAACTTTAATTAACCGCACGGTTAGCCTGCACAGTTTCTCAAACTGTGCTCTAACCATGCGCACGCCACTGCCTCAAAATCTAGGGTCTGCACGACTTGGAAAACCGTGCTCAGACCATGCAAAACCTATTATCTCCCCATGCACGGTCTCCCAGAGCATCCACACATTTTCCCGTAATCGTGCTCTAACCATACACACCTTTACAAGACTCCAACCTCATCCAAAACCATTCCAAACTCTCCCATTATCTTCCCAACTCATCCCATGAATTTTAATCACATAACAATGCATAAAAAAGGCCACATACCTCTTACCAGGGGTGCTACAATTATGATATAAATCCATCATATCATAGATTTAGGTGTTATGATGAGAATTAATTATCAAATCAAAATCATATACATAAATTTAACACTAATTATATCTAATTTAATTTTTTTAGATGATAAATAATGTATATGATCCAATAATATTGAATTTAATTACTCATGTGATTGAAAAAATAATTATTATTTAATACTTAATCATTTTCTATAGTGGAATCACACACTAAATTAATGATTTTTGTGATCAAATAAATATAATATGGTATAGGTACACCAAAATATATAAGATATAGTGGGATATGTTGTTTCTTAGAATTATACAATGTTGGTTTTTTTAAAAATGGTGTTAGCAATTTTTCACCCAATTCATTCCCAAAAAAAAACAATATTAAAAATTAAAAAGTAGTAATTCAAATTCGAGGTGTAATGATCTTAAACCAGTATTTAAAGATGGTCATACAATACTAGAAAAACACATTTTTAAAAAATGAAAATGAAAACCTATCATTATCTATCTATGAACACCATATGCATGGCAGACATTTTCTAAGAGTCCAGAAGGAATCTTCTGAACTGTAGGAGAACTTGGTACTGATACCTTGAGTTAAAGGACAATGTTGAATTGTCACCTTATTTCTATTAGATAATACAAGATTAATAAAAACAAATCTTGAAATGTTGTTATATTATAGATCATATTCCACAAGAGGGGACACCCAGGGATGTTTAAATCATGTAGAGTCAAAAAATTTCATAATAGAAGAAATTACTAGATGTTTTCGAACCATGCCGAATCACCTAATATGTTACCAAAATAAGAAAGGGAATCCCCTCCATGAGTATAAAAATTCTCTGCATTAGTAAATATGTATGAAAATTTTATTAATAGGGAAAATATAAAGTATCCCCCACATAGAAATTTATTTCGTAAGTTAAACAACAATAAGGCATCAAAAAGGAAGGCCACTGTAAAATTCTCAAACATTAAATAACCATGTTAATAATAAAATTACCATTTCACTTCATTTTGGTATGCATACCTTAAAGCCGGTCCATTTTCAAAATCACTATCAGTGTCATCTGAATCTGTTGATTTTGACGAGGTAGAAGTGTGATCAGATGGGACAAACATTAATGGAGTGTCATCCTCCATTTTTAGCGCTAGAGATTCATTAGTTTCTTTCCTAGATGCATCTAAATTCATTTTAACAATTATTCATTTAGGTTTAGAATATTCAATAAGATTTCTTGATTTTATTGGATTCCGGGGAATGTAACCATCAATATATAACATTTTTTTTCTATTCCTTTCACTTTTATTTTTTTATAATTCTGAAATTTGATTCGGTCGATCCTCATCATCCCATGTCTATTCAAGGTAATCAATGAACACATTGATACCCTTAATCTATTTACATTGATTTTCCAAAATCATTTTATATTCCTCTAGCCAAGGTGGAGAGTATATAATGTTGAATTTGTTAGTGATTAATGCATCGAAAAAATCCTAAAATATCCACAGATATGATAGGGTGTCATGAATTCTGAAGATGTGTGGAAATTTTTTCATAATTCCCCTTATTCAAATATAGATTAAGACCTTACGATAGTACCCTAGAATCCGAGGGTCCAACCTCGATTGTTTTACTCACATTCACCCAAGGGTACTATTATCTTTTTTTAACCCATGTAAATTTTCTTGCAATAGTAAATGGTGTCATTTAGTGAAAATCCTTCATAATGTTTCCATGATTATTGCTAGAATGATAGTGATATGGTATATTTTCGTAAAATACATCCTGAAAGAATCCATAATTAGTATTTTGAATCCATATTTTAGAGAAAAAAAAATAGGGAATCATATATTTCAACACAAAATATAGAGACTGATGTTCTTGAGAGATTCTATTTCACTGATTCCACGTTCATGGTTTTTCTAATGAGCATAGAATTCAAAAACTAGGCTGGATTCATAAAAAATTGGAGTGGTATACTAGGGAATCTATTCAAAATAAGGAATATGTGAGATTCATAGTATGGGTCAAAATTGGGTGTCTATTTAAGAACCCTAATTTAAGAACCACCAAAAACAATGAACACTCTGCCGAAATCCTTTACAAATCATCTTGGAAGAAATTCCAAAAGTAAAATTTGATGAATTCTGGAGGGTGAAGTGAAAATTTAATAATTTTTTGAAATTAAGACAGTTTCACAAGTTCTTAAATGTCGATATAGGTTTAGAAAATTTCACAACATTTAAAAATCATATATTAAATGCCATAGGGTGGCGGGTACCTTGGTTCCCTATCCTCAGCTCAGACAGGTCGATCCTTCTAATCCCTCCCCTTTTCTCTTCCCAAGCACTCTGTTCTGTATCCTTAGCCTCCCTCCTAATCCCCTCCCCTTCACTTTCTTGTTTCTTTTCCTGACCGGTTTTCCCACCTTCTTCGATGGTTTCTCTCGGCGGGACCTCTCGTTTCCCTTTGACATTTCTTCTTCTCTCCCCTCTCCTTTACCCCTCCATCATCCCATCCCTTTCTTCTATTATTATCTTCCCATCTTTAGATGGTCCCCCCCCCCCACGACCCTTCCCCACCCGCTTCTTTCATCTCACCGCCTCCTCCTGAGGTTTCCCTCTCCGTTTGACTGACAGTTTTTCTCCACCCTCCTTCGCCCACCCGAAGTGGTCCCCGTTTATTGTCCCCTCTCCCCATATAGGCTATCTTCCCCTCCTTTGAATTTCCTCCCAACAGCACATGCAGACTCACTCGAGCTCAGGCTATGAAAATACAGAAGAGCTACCCCTCTTTTTCCTTGAAGGCTAAGAGTCTTAGGGACAATACTGGGCACTCCTCATTCGAATGTATTCAATGATTATGTGGAATGACCGGGGCATTGGCACTAGGGTGAAAATGGACATCCTTGAGGCAGATGTTCGTAAACACAAGGTTAATCGTATTTCAATTATTGAGCACAAATAGAACATCTCCAAAATTGTGGATTTCAATAGAAGGCTTTCGATGCACGATTTTATGCACGCAGAGCCTGTCAATACCCACATATGGTAATTCTGGAATTTTAATATCTTTTTCAATATTGTTCGGGCGGTTTATAAATACAACACCACCAAAATCACCATGGACCTTGATATCCTTTTTGTCCGCTTCATATATGGAATTCGTTCCCTCCAACAACATGAGTCCCTCTAGCAAGACCTGTCCATCATCGACCCAAGGAATTGTACATGGTTCCTGGGGGATGATTGGATTGTTTTTGGGGACCCCGATGAATGGAAGGGAAGGGGGACCATTCCAAGGAATGCAAGTCTGTCCTTTGTCAGTTTCATGGCTGCCAATGGCCTCTCAGACCTTGGTTACACTGGAGACCGTTTCATGTGGTGCAGTAATCAACATTGGGTGTGGGGTTCCTGGAGCTATTAGATCGTTGCATGGGAAACATGAATGCCCTATCTTCATATCCCAATACCACAGTCAGGCACCAGGTGCGCGGTCTCTCCGATCACTTCTGACCCTTGTTTCAGTTTCAACAACCCAGTCGACTGTCACCTCCCCAAGGTTTTACAATCCCTGGGTCTCCCTTCCTGGTTATCTTGATGTGGTTAGAGATTCTTGGTGTGAGGCAGTTCAAGGAAGGATGAGGACCACCTTTCAAAACATGCTCAGATGACACCAAGGTCAGCTTCAGGCATGGGCCAATTCATTTCACACGACTGATCAGGACATTGAGGAATATTTGCAGGATATTGATCGCCTTGAAGATAGAGTTGAAGACAACTAAGATGAATTAGTTTTTGAAGAGTTATCCAGGAAGAAAGACATCCTTGCAGACATTTTACTTCGTCAGTAATTCATGGCGAGGTAATCTTCGAGGGTGATATGGCATGATGAGGGGGACTGGAACACCGCTTTTTTCCATGCATGCATTAAGGAAAACCAACACACGATCCTACCCAACATCCTGATTACGAAGGGTACATACTCGAACGATAGAGAGGCTGTGGGAAGTCACACACACTCCTTCTTCATAGACCTTCTTGTAGGGCCCCATCGTCGCATTTTCTGTGGGTACTCGAGAGGGACGACATAGTTCTTTAGATACATTTCATACTAGTTGTCTCATAAGGACAACGAATAGCTAGAGGCCATGATGATGGAAAGTGACATCCACGAGGAAATCATGCACCTCAAACCAGAAAGCACTCCAGGTCCAGATAGTTTTCATGGGTCCTTCTACAGATATGCATGGGAGGTGGTTAAGAATGATCTTACTGATATGGTTTAGTATTTCTTTAGGGGCGGGCATCTCCCTCAGTCGGTGTCTACCACAGCCCTGGTTATCATTACCGAAATCAAGAACCCCACTTCGATCCTTCAGTATTTCCCAATCATCCTATGTAACTTCCCATAAAAAATCCTTGCAACCATCACCAATAAAACACTCACGACCCATCTTCCTCAGTGGATTTCTCCGGAATAGCACAGTTTTGTGGGTGGCAGTTCTAGTAAAGGTGTGATTGCTTTGGGATAGGAACATGTCAGAGATATCAACTTTAAGGTTTGTGGTTCCATCATGGCTGTTAAAATCATCATGGAAAATTTGTTCCGCCATGTTGAATGGGGATTTATTAACAAGATCCTCTAAGGTATGGGCTTCTCTCCTCGTACGGTCGATCTTGTATTCCGCTTTTTTAGCTCGTCTTGGATGGTTGTGCAGTTTATGTGGAAATAACATGGATTCTTTAAGGATGTTCGTGGACTAAGATAGGGAGACCCTATTTCCCCAAGACTCTTCATACTCTCATAGGAAATCCTCATCCACCTTATTCAGAAGCATATTCGCAATGGCAGGATCCTTCCTTTTAAAAGAAGATGCAGTTTTCCACCCATATCCCACATCATGTTTGCCGATGATACAATCATTTCCATGAATGCTAACAAACGGTCCATTCATGGTATCATCACGGTTATTGAAGATTACTACCTTTGGAGTGGTCATGTCATCAACACACCATAGAGTAGCATTTACATATCCATATTTAGTGGTCAAATTCGGAAAGCCTCCATATGCAACCTATTGGGCATCGATAAAGGTGAGTGGCTGATGTCGTATCTGGGTGCTCCCATTTCCGCTAACAACCTGTGTTTCAGGGAAATCGATCAAATTGTGAGTCGTATCTCAGATCGCATCCTCAACTGGAAGAATAGATACCTGTCTTTCAGGGGACGGCTTGTCCTTTTGAACAACGTCATCTCTACCACCCCTGATCCTACTCTCTTATCCATTAAGGTTCCCATGAGTGTCATCAAGAACATTGAAAAGATCATGGGGCATTTCATTTGGGATGCAAGGTATGATGGAAAATGCTCCTCGGTTTCATGGAGGAAGATAGAGAGACCCATCCAAGAGGGTGGGTATAATGATAGAAGCCTTTCAGACTCTCTCCTTTGCAGGCATGCTAAACTAGAATGGGAGATACATGAATGTAGAACCTTATGGGGTAAAACCAAGGGCATTTGCCTTAGAAATGGTGTTCAGATGGACAATATACACTAGTCTCCCTTTATACACACCTTTATTACACTGTTTCATGCCATCCTCCCGCACATTCGGGGGGTCATCAGGGAACGGAAGGTCCCCTTACTTCCTGAAAACTGGTTGGGTAGGGTCCTCAGCTTCTCAAGGTGTACTTCTTACAATATCTCATTTGGAGAGGCTAGTAATTACTCATCTTTTATTATGGAAGTGCTGGAAAAGGTTCAACAAGAGATGTTCCATCTCATCGACATCAATTCGGATGCTGATTGGTGCGTCTTCACAACCACAAGCTCGGGCGCTTTCTCTACTAATGTCGGACGATGTATGTTGATCCCTCATTCTCAGGCAGACCAATGGAACACTCTTCTATGGCCCAAGAGCATCCCCATGAAGTTCAACTTCTTCATTTGGATACTTAGGTATAGTGCCCTGCCCACATTTAAAAATGTCAAAAAATGTGGTATTCCAATGGCTCCCAACATCCCTACTGCACCTACTATAAAGAGGAGAGCATTATGCACCTCTTATTTGAGGGGTGTATGATCCCATAATGACTGGAAGGCCTTCTTTGTGTTTACTTCTGGTCTTGTCCATGTGCCTAATAGTGAGTTCTTCATTGCCCGCTGGTTCCAGGGCTCAGGTGAGAAGGGAGTGGAGCGATCAGCCAGGTCTGCAATTCTTCTTTCATGTGTCTGGTGTATTTTTTAAACTGGGATCAATGTGAGATATGAAGGGTTTGACTCTTCAGCATGGGCCATCATCACTCGCACTCGGTTAATCCTCATTGATCATAGCATATTTATTAAACGATGGCGTAATACTCCCTCTATGCAGTTCTTGCTCTCACCTTCCAAAAATATCCCAGCTACAACCTTGCTTGGTAACTGGGTTTGATGGCACCAGCATGCATGTGGGTTGAAGATTAACACAGATGACTCCTGCTCCGAGGGGAACATGAAAGGAGGATGGGTGTTTTGTGATGCCAGAGGATCCGTTGTGTTTATTTTACAATCTCCCTAGGGAAGGGATCCCCGATATAGGCAGAGGGCCTTTCCTTCCTCTCTAGTCTCACCCTCTGCTGCCAGGGGGAATGGACATTTCTGAAGTGGAAACGGACTCCGAAATTCTCCTCAACTCATTGCATGGTGTTTTCCCAACCCCATGGTCTATCTCGTACATTATTAGGAGAACTAGAAACATCCTTCCTAATATCCGGGTGAAGCATGTGTGACCTGAAGGAAACAATGTGGCATACTATTTGTCTTCGATCGCGATCCATGGCATGGGTACTTTATACTTTTATAATCTCAATCAGCTTAAACTCAAGGCAGTTGACCTTGTGAGAAGGGATACCCTCAACTTACATTACTTCTTTCCTCCATAGTCCTCCCCTTGTTTTCCATCCCCTCCCCTCTTTCCTTTAAAATTTTCTATTGGTCCTTGTTTTTCATACTTTGGTTTCACACTTTCCCTTAAAGTGGCCTAATAAAAATTTATATTTGGATGGATATTTAGAGTATTATTTCCATATTATGTTTTAGAAAAAACCTATTAATTAAAGTAACATAAGTATATAAAAATATTCATTCAGAAGATTATTTCTACCAAAATAACACATGTATGTAGGGAAATAGATAATACGTCCGTATTAGGTGTTACAGTCCCATAAAAAGATGGGGAATATTATTTGAATGTATACTATGGTTAATATTCATGAAAAGTAAATTATAAGGTAACACCATCCAAATAAATTACACATTTTTATCGTCCATTTGATATTAGTATCTCAATTGTGCATAATGTTATGTAATCATTGTATTATTACTATTTATTATCAAAAAATTCATACATTGATATATTGATAGAAAATATAATGAAATATTTTCCTGTATTTTTAGAATATATTGGATGTTTCATAAGTGATGTAATAATAATGAAATAATTTGTGAACGGATTTCAACATTATTAGTTTTTATTTATGATATCTCTGTCCCATTGATTCAATGGTTCTATCAATTTAAATCATTGGGAATGGTAGTTCAACTACGAGTTAATTTCATTAATTAAATGAATGAAAATCCATGAATAAAACATGCTTTCAAATATAGGACTCATTCAGGATTTCATATTGAAACAATGATATCATATTACAAGTTAGTATTCATAGAATGTTTGTGGTCATTTTGAAGTTAACATAATTTTATATAGTGTTATTGATGTGTTGTTATACTTTTATCGTGGTCATTATATATGTTCCTCTATTTTTATTACTAATGAGTAATATATGTTAATTTACTATGTGCAATTGGGATCTCATTAAATTAAATTAAAAATAATATTAACAAAAAATATTATTCACCGAATGGGGAATGATAATCAATCATGTTATGTTTATTTCATAAATTCATCAAATTCTATTCTTATTCTGAATATGTTATTTGAGTTATAAATCATGTATAGTAGTACAAGATTAATATATATTTATTAAAATATTCAACAAAAAATTGGATATAATAATAGAAATATTTATTTCATTGTTTTAATACTAAAATAAATAATTATTCCAATGCCTCTTGAATATTTTATTAATTTATGTTTTGAATGACTAGAAATAGTTTATTTATATAAATATTAATATTCAATGTTTTATGAATACTGAAGAGGATATATATAATGTCGTAAGGGTATAAAAAAATTAAATAATATATATTTTTCAGTTAAGTAAATATTGATTGACTTATTTAAGAAATTATATTTAAATTAAAGAATCACCTAGAGATAATAACAATATTTTTATTTTTATTATTATTACACATGGGGAATAACAATAAATTTATATTTTATAAATTCAAAATATAATCATATAAAGATTAAACATATAAATATCTTATAGTTTTTAGAGTTTTAGATCATAAAGTTTTGTTTCACACAATGTAACATCTCTATAATGTATAATAATTCTTATATAAAAAACATCATCATTCCATTTCAAGAACACAATAGAATAAAATAATAATATTTTTTTGATAAATATAGATAAACATGTTGTGCAAGGTTTCTTTATTATATCACTTTAAAAAATAAAATATTTGAATTTAAATTTTTGAATAATATTAGAATTAAATCAAATGAACCCATTATTGGATTCTCTAGCCTAATGAAAATTAGAGACAAGTAGTATTAAAATTGATCATGGATAATTATTTCAGTCGATGTAATTAAAATTCTAATAATTTAATAAAATTATATTAAAACAATAAATTTTATATATTTAGGTTTTCATTATCTTTTTATTGGGACATAATATGTTGAAACCAATGAAAAAACTTATTTTACATTGATCCACCACTATCTTTATTCCCCATAATCTTGAGTCATTGTGTAACCATTGAAATTGTTGAAAAATTATTGTTATTATAATAGTTTTTGGATCACCTAATTTTTAAATTTCCTCATTCGAAATTTCAATACACCATCCTATAGAAGAACCACTCTTGGGCCAGTAAGGATTAAATGGAGTGACCCCATTTGGTCTCCTCCCAATGACCCTGGGATGGAAACTAGTACCGAGGGTATACAACGAAAAAATTTGATGCATAATAATTATATATATAATAATACGGAGTGTAGATACAACAAATCCAACTAATCAAAACCATATGAAATAAATATTTAATTAATGTCATCTCCCAATGAATGGATATTGATATAAATTGAAAATGGAAAATGAAATAGTTTTAATTGAGAATCCTATTATATAAAATACGATATTACATCAGCTTCAATGATTGCAATGACAAAACAATTATAAAAAGTAATCCCTATAAAGAAAAAATAGTTTCTATTTATGTATGCTGATTATAAAAGATATACTCAATAGTATTACAGAACATTTCTCAAGTGAAATTGAATGAAGATTATATTAATTATCCACCAATTGAACAATCGAACTAATATACTCTTAGACATGTCAAATTACACACCCCACCCTCACCAATTCAGACTCAACATATAATACATTCATTATATTATTATAATATAAGAGGAATATAATTTGAATTTTTAAACACCCACGTTGCCACATCTCACATACAACCCCACGTATATCAACATAAATGCATCACATTTCAATGGTATTTTTTATCATGATCCTAATGTTCATAAACATAATTCCTTCTATCTACCATGATTGACCAACTCCACAAATAACAAAAAATAACTCCACAATTAAAAATCTGTCCCCATTAGTCTCCCAAACGCCCAAATCCATCAATACAATGAATCACCACAAACTAATACATTGTGACTATGAATATACATCATTTGATTCAACGTCACATTAAATTTCCACTATTGTAGAAAATATTTATAAGAATCCCTAATAATTGGGTAATCATCATTCAAAATCCCCACCAATTATCCCATATATCTAGTAATCATAAATAAATAATCCATTATCACTTAAAAATAAGAATGTATGTGGGAAATCATAAACCCAAAACCCTTGTCTGTTGTCGACATGACATTACTAAGCCAGGTGGGGTCTATTTTAAAATCACAATGAAATGTAACTATAAATATTCTCACATAATATGTAATATTTGAATCAAAATAAATTTCAATAGAATTACCCAAAACCCCATTTCAACATCCAATTTCAGGGGTATCATATTGATTTGACGCTAATATTAAATTAACCATTCAGTTAATGTAAATTCCAATCAGTCTATTTTTTATTCATTGAATTAAAAATTTCAATATTCCCTAGTAAAAAAAATTCAATTTATTTTACTTACCTTTGAATTAAATATGAATAACAAAACTCAATTAGTACTTATGAATAATAAAATAAAATAACAATTTACATACAAAATAGTAATAAATATTTAATTAATTATCCAATTACAATATTATGAATTTCATCAATAACATATTAATTTCTTAAACATGTTGAAAATGATTCATCATTTGTAATCATATACCACAATATTAATAATACTATAGAATAATACACGATAATAAATTACAATGAAACCCCATAAGAGAAAACCATATATCCCTTGAAGGGAATCACAATTTCTCAAACATTTCCTATCAATAATCATCAACCAACTACCCCAAATCAACAATAATCATATCTGAAATTAATCAAAACAAAAAACTATACAAAATAATGTTAAACAATGATATATTCACCTCAAAAATCAAGCGATTCACACATGATACAATCCATAAGTAATTATTTATTACTATATATAATGTAAAATAGATGAAAAATTGCAACCCTTTTTGTTTTAATGATTTTACATTTATATGGGATTTTATAATATTTCATTATCCAGTAATTGTGTAATTTTATTGAACAATTGTTTAATAATAAACCATTTAATGAACATATTTATATTTATAATCCATGATAAAATTATCAATTAAAATTTCAATCATATTAGTGGTTCATAGTACAAATTATCAAATAACACTTTTTACAATATTATACATGTTTGATGAATAGAATGACAATAAAACAGAGCAATAAAATATTAAATACTTTGTAGTAAACCCTTCAATATTATTTCAATTGAATTGGTTTGTTATAACATTTTTTTGAGTCATTATTATCCACCAAAATGAAATACAAGGCATGAAATTTCCATGATGCGCCAAAAATGCATGAACTTGTTTCACCGAGAATAATTACCATTTTCTTTATCATTTCATAGTATTACATAATAAAAAATATGGTTTTATAAAAAAAATGTAACACAGATATATTATCAACGTCCTATAATAAAATCTCTTCCACATACCCTTAGCAACAACACAAGGAATATTCTTTCATATATCTACAATTGCATCTAGATTTGAAAATGAGAAGAGAAAAGAATATAAAATAGGGGAAAATTGCCTAGAAAACAAAAATTAATCTACTATTACTATTTTTGAATGATAAGGATTTGTAGATGAATGACCTCCAACAAACTCGTCGTTGTTTCTTGATATATGAAAAATAATTCATGTAATTAATGTGTTTTGAAGGGGTTCATAAATTTCTTCTCAAATGGATTTTAATGTACTTGGACATAGAACCCCTGAACACACCGTAGATTAATGTATCATGACCCCCTCCCACCAAATATTACCCTTTAGAGCTAGAAATAAAATAAGGGAGATAATGACCCATGAGTTCCCCTCATGTTAGTCCAAGGTTGTTGACTACCACCAAGGGTATACAAATCTCACAAAATAGGAGGCATTAAAAATATATAGGAAACATGACCGGGAGATAAGATAAATCATCCAAAATGAATACCCATTATATAATAAAAAATAAAAACAATATCCATCCCACAAACATGTGTAAAATATAACTGATTGAAAAAAATGTCTCCAAAATAAATACGAAAATTAAATCTATGGTGAGAAATAACAATTGTAAATATTAAATCTATTAATTTCTGGAATGGTTTGTGTAGACCTCTTGAAAATGTGAAAAAAATAAGTTACATATGTAGGATGACCATACCTTTATACCTAGAAATATAACTAATGTCTATCATGTACATGTTAATGAAGCATGCTAAAGCCCCTATAAGGGAAAAAATTAAACAAAACAAAACATAAGTAGGTATATTAACTACCATATCCTCACCATGGAAGACTTACCAACTAATTAAAGTCAATTAATATTATAAAAATCACATCAATGATAGTGTGACATACACCACCTCTTTATTGATTACCCATTATCACACACTAATGGAAAACCCTAGCTCTCCCACCACTTGTGAACATACCACGACACATCCCACTTGTAGACACTTGGGTCTCAAAAACTAGATCACATCCCACATGTAGAAACCTAGTCCACAAACCATATCACAATCCAACCATAAACATAAGGGATATAAAACATATCACATTATAGTATCTATCACCTGGGCCACAAATCACATCACAGTCCACCCTCATACACATGGGAATCATATGACATATCATCCCAAGGACACGTTGAACAGAAATATATGCAACATACCAAAGACACATTGGAATTCCAAACTCATCCGCAAACATGTGTGACTCCCAAAACATAACATTCAATAAGAATATGGGTATATTACCACATAGTAGAGGGAGTAGTGAAGAGTGAGCGGCTAGCCATTCATCCTCCCATAGGGTTGTTTGGGAAATATCCCTCCCCCATGATGATGGGGGTCTTCATAACATAGTTTTTGACTATGGTGGGGTGATTAAAGAAATCATGGGGGAAAATACCTGAATATATATAAAAATATAAAATACCAAAACCCTCATGCCCAAAGGACAATTCCTCAAAGAGAAAAATAGATAACTGTACTCCCACCTTTTCTACTACTACTAATTGATTAACAAAACACATCAAGAAATATGCCAAAATTTCTAGCAAATTTATTTAACTGTTAATCTCTTATTAATCGAACCGATGCATGTCATTCAATGATTTATTAATAAATAATTCATTTCTCCCATCACGATCTAGGAAACTACCAAGAACACCACACAAAAATGAACACAAGAAGAGTAAAACATTGGGAAAATTAATGTGAATTTAATGTAGAAACCATCAACATCTTTCTTCAATGTCATCTCTCTATATCCATCCATGATAAACCTCAACTAGAAACACATTAAACCATAACCATCTTCGCATATCTATAGAAAAAAAATTCTCACCCATTCCACAATTAATAAATCTCTCATCCTATGATTGCATTAAAAAATCCAATTCTTCCCAAAACACAAAATCAATCTAACAACTACATGACCACACAAACCGTGGAAAATCTAACATTTTATAACTATAAAGAAATCCCTTATTTAATTATACTTGTTAATTCAGGGGTTATCATATCTGATTTATAATCTTATCACTTCAATTCATTAGTCGAGTACACATAATTGTCCAATTATAATTTATATGGTGATACCAAACAACTATTAATCAAGGAAACAACCACAATAGATATATGTTGCACAATCAAATCAACCAACAACAAAATTTACTAGGTCCTCAATCAAAAACCATCACAATATCACAATCAACATTAAAGTACTAAAAATATGTAAATAAAACGCCATGGCCTCTGTAATTGTAGTTAAAAAAAATCAATTAATTAAATCATAAAAAATATGATCGATGTGTTAAAAAATAATAAAAACATCTCACATGCTAAAAATGTAATGTGAAACAATGGAAACCCATATGTCAAAAAAGGATTCGAACTGATATATACACTAACGGTGGATGAAGAATTACTATAGAGAAAATTGACCATTAGAATTGTCAAGCATCCTATTATATCTTAAAAAATTATCAAAAAACCTCCCAAAAATTGATCCCAAGCCAACCCGTACAATGGATGTGAATCTATAGATAATAAAAATAGGATACAAATGAGAATGAATAATGAAACCACCACATATTGAGCATAGAATGCCAATGAAAAAACATCAAGATTGATATATCATGTTTGGAGGAGTGGAGATTGAAGGAATCGTTGGGGTTCCTATGGTTTTTATGGAACAAGACAAAGTAGAGAATAATTCCTAATGAATGAAGTGGAATGGGAGGAAAAAAAATGTAACATCAGATGACTCTCAAACAATTCATCCTTGATATTCCAAAACTATGCCTAGACAAAAGACGGGTCTGAAAAACCACCCCACAATATATCTCTCGAAGATCTATCTACACATTAAACAATATTATTAGAAAAAAACATAAATATTAATTGATAATCCACCATGTGGTGTTCAAAAGCTGGAGTGGAATCCCACACATCCAAGAAGTCCTCCTCTGAAACCTAAGAACCCATGCATCTGCAATATTATCCACAAAATCACTACTATCAAACATTTAGAAAATGATATTTATGGAATTCCATCTTCCATGTCAATATATTATCTAATATGGGTGATGAAAACCCACCCGCACGGGTTTAATTGAATCATAGATAATGCATCTCAATTATGAATTGAGTCCTTCACTCATCACACATGAGGACATTATTGTATCATGTGGGCAGAGTAGAAGTGTGTGGGAAGGTGTCCCCAAAATGAATTTTCTAGTTAACAACGATCAATCTGAGATTCATCATGATGATAAAACACTGGAACATCATAATAGAACAATGAGAGTATGAAATGAGGGGTTTCACTAATCCAATGATAGTACCATCATATGTTGGTTATAATTAATTTAATTAAAGATATGTGAATTACCTCAATTGAATTATCTCTCTATTCGTGTTTCCAATCACGATTAAATGTGACCCAACATTTCATAATATAAGACATGTATAGGATTCCTCTAGATGTGATCCAGACATGGTCCACATATTTATGGATGTCTCCAATGGGATCCTATGGAGCTAGAGAGGAAAATTATTCTCTTGTGATTCCTCTATCGATCTCTATGAGAACCACTTCCAGAGTACTCTCCTTTATCCAGTAGAGGATGATCTCTCTTGAAACATGAGTTCATTATTAGAGAAAATGAATTCTCTCTATGCTTAAAAGATTTTTCTAGATCTGATTTGCATAACAACAAATAATGGATAGAAGTCATGAGAAAATTGTAACTGGGATTTTATTACATATAAAATAAAAATGAAATAATTATCCAAAACAATTTATTAATTTCATTTAATTATTAGTAATAAACAATGTATAATAATAACATTTTATTATTTTTATCACTTGACATGCAACCAAAAAATTACACTTCATATTATTTAGTTAAATAAATTATATTATTTCTATCAAATCCACATAAAACTACACGGTGTGTGTATATTAATATACATGGTATTTACATTTTTAATTTATTATTTGTTTCCTCCACCTCACATATTAGGCCTTGAAAATTGACTATTTATTTCTTAAATAAATATGTTTACATTAATCTCTAATAAATATATAATTTCTCCCAAAATATATTATATCGAATAACATGTATTGAAATAAATGTGATCATAAATCCTTGAATAATTATTAAATCATAATCGAGAAAAATATTTATTCAGCTTATTAAATGTATATTTAACTGGGATACTTGGATAAACATATTGTGTGACCCTTTATGCTTATTTCTCTGTGTCTTTAGGTGGGTCCTACATAATGTCGAAAGATAGCATCTAAAAAAAACCATGACATCCATAGAGAAAAAAGTTAACGCTGCAATGATTTAATAACTCATACAAATTCTTGAAGTGTATTGTAATCCCTTTGTTATTATATCACTAATCAACTGGGTATCATGTTAGTTCTATAAAACCATGTGCTTTATTATTCTTTCTTTGACTTCCCATAATTCAACATGCTGATTCCATAACATGGAAATATAATTATGTATGCTACATCAATTCCTTCAGAGGGCCTGAGATATCAACATCAGTTTTGGAACATAAGGGAAAAATAATTTATCACATTATCTATTAACGCAATATTACTCATGACACACCTAACATATCCTACCTCAATATGAATTGTGCATCGTTACAATTTTTTTCAAAACATTTAAGTGAGCGAGTTGTATTAAATATTAATTATAAACATAATTTATAAGGACTAATACACATGTCCAATGACACTATGAAATGTGGATTTCCTACTGGAAGGTCTTGTTCTATTATTTTCCTCCTAGATATTACCAAGGGAGAACACCATGAAAAGAAGCCTCAATGGTTTATGAGTTCTCACCCCTAATGGAATATACTATTTGGGTCACTCAAAAAACATCATCTATCCCTAAAACATATATTATGAAATAGTGTAATGTCACTTCTATGTTCTCATCGTAGCATGGATCCACTCTGACCCTTTTCTACAATAACAATCATTAGGATATTTTTCACATGAATTCTCACGCGGATGAACAATAAAGATGTGATAAGGTATTTATTAATGAATAAAGTATAATTTTGTTGGTTATAGGCCTCCAATCCATCATTTATAACACATCAAAGTGAATTGAAACAACTCGTCTCAAAATCAACAGGGTTCAAACATAAAATTTCAAAGAGAAACAGGTCAAAACATACACCAAAATGACTCATGTTACTGAGAATTCATATGTGTCTCTCTCTCCCAGGTACTATCCTCCTGGACAATATTCCTTCACAACACACGAACCAAAGAAATGCTCCACCCAAAGAACACCTTATCCAAGCATTCCTATATATCCACTAGTAATTCATCAAATGTCACATCATTTATGATATGCAAATCTTATCAATCAAAGATATGGGTTTCATTGTGAACATACCAACAGAGTCGAGAGACATGAATGATGGTGTGGGTCACTCATTCTAATTTGGAAGAACCATATGATATGCCACCATTCCAATTCACTCAAACATATCCAAGGGCTTGATTAACCTTGGAGAAATCTTACTCCCTCTGTCAAACTATTGCTTCACACGTCGAGGGTAAACCCTCAAGAACACATATTCCCCGACCATAATATCCAAGGTCCTCCTCGTGTGATTAACATTTTAATTTTTCTTGTAATTTGCTACATTCATCCTCCGTCAATAAATTTTAACCTTCCATGTCATGCTATACACCATATGTGTTCTAAGAGCAACAATCACCACATCCTCCATCCAAAAGAACAGAAAAACTGGGATCTATCACACATGCTCTCATATGTATCCTTGCCAATGCAATAGTGATAGCTATTTTTATAATATAAATCCACCATAGAAGATATTGAACCCAAAATCCAGAAAATCCCATGATGCATTCCTGCAACATATCATCCATTGTCTATTTAGTCCTCTCTAGAAACCCATCTACCTAATGGTGGAAGTTAGTGAGGTGGATTAACTAGGTGTCAAATTTATGCTGCAATATCATCAAAAATTGTGAGATAAACTACACATCCTCATACAATACAATGGTCCATTAAACACCATGGAATAGAAAAACATCATTCATACACCTCTTATCCATGGTCTCCAATGTGCTCGACTCCTTGATCGCTAAGAAGTTGGTCACATTGATAGACTGATCCACTATCATCCTAACAGATACACAACCTCACCGAGTTCTTGGTAGCAATGTAATGAACTCCATTGACGATTCATCCCATTTATACTTGGGAATACACCTGGGATGTAAAAACCATCAGGAACATAGTGAATAGCCTTAACCTTCGGAAAACCAAGATCTTCATCGGAAACATGACCACTTTCTATTTCATCCCTGGCCACCCAAACATTATATTTAGGCCCTGGTACATCTTAGAAACTCATATATTATCCCCAAAGGAGATCTATGAAACTCAAGGGGGACTCTCTCATGTATTATTTCCAGAATAAAAAACATCCCATGTAGCATTTTCTATTTCTGATCAGCCTACATCCAACTCATTGTTGAATCACCATGGACTACATTCTAAATATTCACTTATACCGCTGACTCTCCCAAACAAGACTCCTCCACATGCTGAATCATATAAAACTGCACCATAAACATTGAAAAACAACTTATATGGAAATATAACCATACATCTATGCTCATGTATATTAACTCCTCTATTATCATCCATGCATCTGTAGACTACAGAACAAACTACCTCTATAATTTCCTGATCAAATCATCATCCATGACATTTCAATTTTTGGTTGTGTAGGGGATCTCAAAATCATAGTCGTGATGAAACACCATCCTCCTTTACAACCTCAAGTTCATATATCCCTAGTAAAAGGTATACCTCAGGCACATGTGTTTTGTAAAAACCATAAAGCATTCCTCCTCGAGGTAAGGACTCCATAACATCAGCAATAAAAAAATTGATGCTAACTCCAGATCATGGGTATCATAGTTATATTCATAGAGGTATAACTCCCTAATCCTATAAGAGATCATTTCTATTTTCTACATTAGGATTCATCCCAATCCCAAATGGGATGAAGCACAAAAACCTTCAAACATCACCCCTTCTTCTAAAAATCGAAGCACTAGAGCACTAACAATCTTCCCCTTCTTGAAATTTAATGTTTCCCAACCATGATCACTCCACACAATGGATTTGTCCTTTTTAGTTAGAGATTTCAAGAGTTATTCAAGACATGATAAATAAGTTACCAACCTCGTTTAAATGAATTAAAGACAATAAAAACTAATTACTTTATCAAATTTTTGGTGTTTCCCAGGAAAAAACTCCTTAAAAATTCGATATTTACACTACCACACCTAGAAGAGATACCAAATACGAGATTAAAAGAGCATCTTGTGTAATGAACATACACTTGGAAAATATTCCATAAATATGGTGGCATTTTTAAAGCTCTAAAATAATCTTGAAACACTTCTAATGCCCATAATATGAATTCAAGTAATGGAATATCTCGTTGATGAACATGATAACAAACTAGTGAAGTAACATTTGAAAAATGGGTATTATAATCTTCATTAACTTGGGTGGTGCATTCGGGACATTGAACATCATGAATTTGAAATCTATGTACTCATACTTGGATCTGAAATTTGTCTCTAGGATATCAACGACTATCACACTCAGCTTGTGATAACAATATTGTTGATTGATCATATATAACCAACTTTCCGTATCCCTTTATCAAATATATCATGTATCATTGGGATATGGTATGAGTTTAAGAATGTAAACTTATTCAACCATTAGTCATCTATTCACTACATCGAACCACCATCCACCATCATATCGAACAATACAGTATAACAAAATCATGATAAATTGTGCTAGATAATTCCCTTAGTTATCAAACCATATTTATAATTCCTCAAAACCCCCATATATGAAGGTTATATATGATAAAGAGCCAAATTTTTTTGAGAAGATACAAGATGGATGTCTATCTCGAACTCAACATCACGTTGAGTGGGTATCATCACAAACTCTTCATGGAAAAAATATTGGAACTCCCAAAATACCCTCAGAACTGCTTCCATCAAAGTATATACTAATTCCACTAATATCTCTGCCAACAAAAAAATAAAGAGGCTCTGCACTCTGACTGCCCACATAACAACCACACTAACATTTAAAAGCCACATTCTAACCATCCACACATGAAGAAATTACTCTCCACTAGAGGAATCCGATAATAGCATGAATTGAATAAAACTAGTCTATAATGGCAATGAAATCATATAGTTGTATTTATAGTAAAAACAATCCCCACATGACTGTTGTGGTCCCATCATCAGTCTGTAACCCCAATAGAGATCAAACTAACTGGTCTGCCCTCTGTCTAGCGTACTCAATACCAAGGGAATCGAAAGACTCAATATACCTAGTCCCATATCATGATGTATATCTGGTGAAACAAGGGAGTACAAAGCTCTAGTTTTAAACAAAAAATATTCAATGGTATATAATATAACAATGGTACCACTAACAACCATCATCCCCTATAGAACTCATACCTCTATTCCGTGAATCTAACCACACTCATCGTTTATACCTCCATGATAATGACCACATACTCATACATGCTCAGGTCGCCATCCCTAATCTTGAGGGGAATCTTGAGGTTTCCCTCTACCTACTCCATCTACCCTTTTTGGAAAAAAAGTCTTTTGTCCCTAATACTAAAACTATCTCACTAGTAACTACTATTGAGGTAGACACTGACATTGTCCACCTCAACCAAATATAACTTGGGAAACCAATGATATCTAAATATAAATGTGGAGATGAACCCCATAAATGAAAAAAAACCATCCCCATATCCATAGTAAAGGAATAGAGATCACATTCACCAAAAGTCCATGGCAAAATCCACTTAGATCATCTCCATGCTGGTCAAAACCACATTCTTCATGGGACGTGAGTCCTACCACTGAACTCCATGCCACTCGATGAACAGTACTATCCACCCTCATGTGGTATACCTCTTCAAGATTTCATTATCTCAATGGCCTCTAACGTTTTTTGAACTGCTATATAATTTAGAAACATAAAGCGAGTAAAAAAATAGATTGATTGATAGAGCACCTTATAATGTTTTCTCACAAGAGAATCTTCATATAGATTGAGATATGGTGGAAAATGAAGTATTTCCTTGAACGTGATCCCAATATCCCATTCTAACAAACACCCCTAGTAAAGGGAATATAGATCCTATCTCTTCTCATCCTATGTGGTCAATGAATGGAACTCAACTCGAAATTTATTCTCAAACTCATGACATAATAATTCTACATGTTTTCTATATCATGGATTATGTTCCCACCAATAATGCATGGAACATCACATCTGGATGACTGCCAATGGATCCTAGTACTTTAATGGTGCTCAAATCAAATTGAAGTTGATATCAAGATGCTTGAGCCAACATTCAGTCTCCTTGTCTAAAACACCTCACTTATACATTCCCAAAGAATACCTCTTGAACGCACGCAATTTCTTCCTCCAATTTTCATCATCCCTAACATGATCGACCCTTCATTGATCAACTCGATAAACTTATCGAGCCTCCAAGAGCAGATCCATATACAGACAATGATTAGGAGCTTCGGATGAAAAGAAAAACAATGATCTCCTAATCTTGAATAGTATTGAATTATATTAATATTCATTTCTAATTGATTGTACTCATTTTATCAATTTTAACCTACCCTTATAATCCTAATTCAAAATAAACTCAATTATTCTGATTAATGTAAATCTCAATGATTTCTACCTTATAAATAATATATCGTCACATGGTTGTTCAGTAGTATCAGTGTCAATGTATTAAATCATGGTGTCCCATAAAATACCATGTACAAGACTAACCTCCCAACCTAATGTTACACACCATGGTTATGTGACACTATTTCTGTATCGAGCCCTTGAAATCCGTATGAATTCGTAGCACCAAAATTCATCCAACCTCACAACTGTCTTCTTTGATTACATTTCTTCATGGCCCACTCCATCCAAAGATGCTCCGCCTGGGGGTGGAAATGATGAATTGGATACAATGAACCTGAGTCTCACCTCCAATCAGCCCTAGTTGGAGACTATAATAGATGGTATATTGATATCAAAAATTCTGAGGAAATTAACATTTATAAGAACATGTTTTGATGATAATATGAATCATCTACAATGAATCTCCAAGAAATAATACAAATGAAAACAAAAATCAATCCCACATGAATGTGTAAAATAGAACTGATACAAACAAATCCCCTAAAATAAACACAAAAATTAATGATATTTAGAGACATATCAACTATCAAGAATATTTCTTGTAAGGTCAGCCAGGGTCTACGAAGTCATTGAAAAAACTATAAATTAGTTTTAGATACATAGGTTGAGCATATATGTATACTTAGTAGGAAAACCAATGTCTCTCATGCACATTTGAAGGAATAAAAGTAATGATCTTATAAAAAAATAGCAGAATGAAAGCAACAAATAATATGATATAGTAAAAAAAATAGTCTCCCCTAGGAACACAAATCATATAACACCAGTGATGTTATATAATGTAATGAACATCAATTATAGGTTACCCCGCTCCACCTTCCACTGATTAGATAATACTACACCCTAACAAAATACATCTTGGTGCTCCCACCTCTTCAGAGAATACCACATCACTTACACATGTAGACACCCGGACTCACAAACACAATTACATCCCACATACATTCACATTTTAAACAAACAAATTCACATTCCGGTCACAGACACATGGGCCTCCAACCACATCACATTTTACGTGGAGACCTCAGTTCCATAACCCACATCAAATTCCACATGTATATACATAGTCAAAACATCACATATCATCCCGAAAAACATTGGGGAAGCACAACACATATTATACTGATGACACCTAGGAAATCACAACACACCTCATATTGAAGACACCTCGTGAGTCATATATTTCTGACCCACACAATAGCCTCACAAACTATAGATGCCCAATGAATCATGGGATATCACCACATGGAAGAGGGGGTGGGGAATATTAGGTGTCCAGTAATCCATCCACCCAACTGGAGGAATTCTTAACACGCCACCCCTTTAACACTAAGGTTGTTTTTCACATTTTTCTCATGTGTGGGGTGAGTATACACCTTGTGATGGGAAAATGTATTGATATTTATTTAAATATTAGACGATATTTTTATATACCTCTAAAAGGAAAAAAATTATGAAACCGCCAAATTAACAATCCTAGCCAATTAAATGAAATTTTTCTATCCCAAAAATAATACACCCCTTGAAAAACAAGCATTATTAAAAAATTATTCATTTATTCCTTCACTCTCCAGTCAACAACCTAGCACACCAAAAAACAAGCAACAGAATAAGTGTCATACATGGGGAGACTCTGGGTGAATTACCCACACCAACCATCACCATAATTCATCATGTTCAAACCTCCAAATACATCCATGCAAAACCACAATAGGAATCACATTAATAAATTACATGAATTGCAGACCTACTACACATCACTCCTCACCCATTCTATAATCAATCTCTCTAACAACCAGAGATTAAATCACAACTTCCAAACAATTCCAAAACACACTATCGTGCTCACAACATCATTACCGCCAAAATGATTGAAAAATTAAAATTCATATTAAACAATGAATCCCTTTTTTAGTTCCCCTTGTTAATTATGGGGTCATTATAGAAGTTGTTTAATCCCCATGCATTAATTCATTATATAAATATATGCAATTAATCAATTTTCAATTATATGGTGATTTAAAATAATTCTCAATCAAGGAAACAAACACAATATTTGTACGCAATAGAAAAACATATACCAACAAACATATTTTTCAATGGTCTATCTAACATGAATAATCCCAATATCAAAATCAATATTATAATTCTGTAAAACTGGGAATAAAACCACCATGGAATCTTTCATTTCAGTTGAATGTTTGATTATATTTTATTTAAGTAATAAAAGTAGTGATCTAAAGGTAAAAATGAAGTAAAACCCCTACCAATTAATGCACAATTAATGAGAATCAAGGGAATACCTATCATGAAAAATAATTCCAACTCGTCCTTGCACCGCCACGCAAGGAAGAATGCCCGTAATCGACAACCACACTACTAGAACCATGGATCAAACTCTTCTGTATCCAAATATTGTCAAGACACTTCCCAAAAATACAACCCAAGAGAACCCATATTATTCCATATAATCTAGAGGTAATCATAGGAGGAAACATATGAGAAATATGATAAAACTCGCCATTTATTTCTCATGAATCACCAAAGAAGAACCACCATCCTTAAAAGATCACGAAATGATGATTGGGGCTTGAAGTAGTAGTCAGCGACCCAAGGATCCATCTAAAATGTAGTAATGAGAGAAAATTTCATAATAAATGAATGTTGTGTTGAAAATGAATTTTAAAACAAAAATAGATCAACGTAATACATGATGTGTAATACCATTTGATGTCTTTTAGTACCCGAGGTTCATTTTCTGCTAAACAAATATGTCATATCTTGATTTTTTCATACCCTTAAATGTAATACTCTGTAAAACCACATAGAAAATCTGGGAAATATTGCTTAACATAGTTTAATCATGTTACCAGAGGTGTAATTCACTTACTTCTTTCCCATATCAACAGAACAACTCCAATCTCCCTCAGAGCCTACCACTAACATCTCTAAAAACCAAAACCCATAATTTAATTGACAATGAGGAGAAAAACCAATGCAGGAATGGTTCTATAGAAACCTAACATAAAACACAATTACTTAAACCACATTTACAACCCTATCTAACCTCATATAAAATATACAGTGACATCAGCAATAATACCCCATATAAAATTGGAAATGTTATAAAACATCCAACGAACCATGTTATAGTTACTCCTAAGTTAATATACATATAAAAACATCCTATCTAGTGATTCATATTGTATCTCTCCTCACGGTAGAACCCACAAAAAGGTGGAAATTATATGTAAAACATTAACCCTAAACCGTCTATAATCTTTGAAAAACTACACATCACTACAATACATATACAGTAAACCAATCCAAACACATATCATCTCCATAATTTATAATGAATCATATGTGAGGACTGATATGAAGTATGAATATCCTAAATACCATATCCAACATCTCTTTAAAATTTTCTAGCTAAGATGTCACCAGGTGTACCTTAACCCACCTATAGTAACACTTAATGCTAAAGACCAAACAATATATATTATCCATTAACACTGAAATAAAATTAGATATCACTAAAGCGATTCTTATCCTTGAGAATCAAAATAAAACAAAAAGGTAGGAATAAAGGGGGGAAATAATTCATTAATACCATAATATAACAATCAAATATCATTTTACCACTAACAAAATTTCAAAAAAAAATATAAATAATATGCACAAATATATTCAATGAAGTCATATCAATTTAACCAATTCATCAAAAATGAAAAAAAATAAAAAACATGATTATAAACAGTTTGGGTATTGAGATATAATTTATATCCCATGATCACAAGAACACTCTTATGAACCACTAGGTCTTCATAACACATGAATATAGGGATTATGTCACTATCATATCATATTATCTTAGTGATACAAAATCATAATTGGTTACTTTATTTATGTCACATCATCATCGATATCAAAATAATCAAAATAAATTTCATTGGATTCATTGTGATGATATCTATGGTTTTGAAAACATGGTAGTAATTTAACATCATTTTATAATATAGAGGAAGATCCATCTGATACACCACATCGCCAATATTCTACAACACCTCGAAACATCTGGTGAAACATAGAGATATACTACACCCATTTCAAATGATATACGTCCTCCTAGTAAGGTGAAACCCTCATGAACCCACAATGTCTAACATAAAAATACATAGATCATTTCCTATAATCATAATTTTTCATCTAGGGGTTTTATGTCAACCTCATCAACTCCAGAACCATCCATATCTTCTTTTCCAAACACTACATCATATATAGTCACATGGCTCCCGTGTCCCCTAATATTTTCCCTCACACTTGATATCAATATATACATAAAAATACATCGATTGGAGGTATACATATGCGTTATTAATATATCATATTATATGAATATCCATCCAACAATCATTATTTTACGCATAATACAAGAAAATCTACATTGTAACTAATATACACCCTAGTATCTAGATATTTCACTCTATACACACATATAAGTTTCCGTAAAAAGTCACTCCATGATGTTGATGGTTCCAAATTTGTGATGAAATGATCAATTATCCTAGGAGGTGAATGGAGGATCCTGAAATAATATTCTTTTCATTGGTACCCCTAGTGAGTGTCAATATATATTCCAGGAAACTTATTGGATAAAATCTATACCACTAAATAGATAAATTTATTAAAAATGGAAAAATGTCACTTTCTGATCCACCATAATAAATATTTAATTATATACTCACTTTGTTTGGGGGAACAGTATATAAATTCATCTTATTATTCTCCCACATCCACTATAGGGAATCAAATTGTAGAAAGAAACTTCCTTGGAAACTATTCTCATAATTCACCTAATGATAGAACAACCCTCAATCCATGAACATATCCATTTACGTGTCCATCCTATATCTCCACATCTACCACCTCAATATTTGTATACCTTAAAAATAACTAAATTCACAACTAGAGATGTGACTTGAAACATATAGTAACCACCTTCATCCATATTCATCCAGTCAAAGAGATTCTCTTAAAAAATAGCTTAAGAGAGCCATCCTATGACCACATCTCAAGAGAATCCCCATGAATGTAATTTTCCCACATCCCCAATATATCTTTGTCACTCCTATGAATGACATTTAAACAACATATTAATGAAAATTAAACCTCTATTTTCCACAATAACCCTTTTACATAGTTTCCTATTTATTTAAAATGAATGTATATTCTCCCAACATCACCCTTCAATCATATCAAAACAATCTAATGGAATTTTCTCCTAATTTCATAATCATAATATCATCTAAAAATTTATAATTGATTGTGATATAGAATATCCCAAAATCATAATCACCAAGAGACATCATCCATCTCATCAATCTTATATTTAGATGAGGATTATTGAAAAATCCTCCTAATATAATAATCCTTTAAGACCACAATTAAGTCACTAATAATATAATGTTCCCTAAAATTTAGTATAAATAGTACTTATAACATCTATTGGTCAATGCTTTCATACTTTAATTCATTTAAATTAAAATTATTTGACCCAAAAGGGATCAATTACTACTAATACACCCTTAAATGTCCAAAATCACTATAAGAGGATTGATAAAACCCATAAAACGTCACTAACTCATTAGAAAAATTAAAATACTATGGTGTTGATTAGCCTCTACTTTAGGTAGTGAGCACTTCCACACACTGATATATCTAATTGATTTTCTAGTCGTTCAATTTCAACGATGTTAGTAATGTAAATCTTGTAGATAATTTTGAAAAAAATTGATAATAGCCTACATTACTGAGAATCTACAAACCATGGATATTTTTATGGGTGCCTTATGCGAATCAACAGTTCCAATCATCATTTCATCTATGGTCACACTATGATGAGACATCACATGTCATTGACTTTGATGAAAAAATATTCAAAACATTACCATTGATATATTCCATTAATCTAAGTGTTTAAAGACCCGGAAATTTCATGGAAATTTTTTTTGTTAATTTATTTGGAATTTTACGAGTATGCGGTTTCTGAAGGCACCTGATTCTGAGGCCCGGTGTCCCCGGAATCAATTTCTGAAGTATAGCTCGGGTACATTCAGTGAACAGACGAGCGAGTTTTTCTAACATTTGAACCGGTGCTAGGAATCAAAATCTGAGGGCACCGATGAAACCACAGCACCGGTAATTTCTTATGAGGACCTTTACCGAAGATGCGTTTTCTTGGAAGGAGTTGTTAAAAATTGTGGTTTAATTAAAAAGGTGAATAAAAGTTGTGATACAATTTTATTTCTAGCCTAGTTGGTTTTAACCTATGTGTGGGAGTTGGGGAGAAAGACACTAGTTACTAACTACCTATGTGAGGTTTAATGTGAGGTGGGGCCCACATGAACCCCACCCCTTCACATTCCCCATAACTCCTTAACCCGCTCTCTGATTTGTAACTCACCCACTCTCCCTCATTAGTGAAGTGAATTAATTGATTCTTTTAATTCAAATCTTTTTGAATTCATCTATCCATATTTAATCTATGTTTTGTCACTTTATGAGTGATAAACCTTGGTTTTAGTGCCATAAAAATAATAGAGAGAAAACTCTATTATTTTGGGGGGCTTATTCTTCATGGTAGAGAGATAAGGAGGAGAAGGAGAGGAGGTAGATATTTCCCCCAACGATGAAGAACATTCTCGATGAAGAATGGCCATCAACTATTCTCTTCCCCCGCATCAAGGGAGAAGTTGCCGACCACTGTGATCATCTCCAACGACAACGTGCCTTCCTACTTCATCTCCTCCATTGAAGAATGCTACATCTCCGAAGAAGGACATCGACTTGGAGGTCCCGGAATTCTCCATCCACTTCCTCTTTCGCGACAAGGATGGAGACATCGACCGTGGAGATTGACGCCAACAACAACATTTTTCTTCTTCATCCGACATCGACATAATTGATACCGTTCTTCCGCGACACCCGACTACCGTGACGTTCGACATCCGCGACTCGACGACGTGCAACGTCAATTTCGAGATAGAGGGTTTTTGTATATAATCATTATGGGAATTATACCCTCGTGCGTGTTTATTTAATTTCAGGGAGTTCATATAATTTATTTTGAATAAATTATACCCTCCTCAATGATTAAAATCATGTGTTAAAATGTTTTCCATTTGATAACACCTAACGCGGAGGGCACAGGCTGAATAAACACGGCCCGACAACCCTCCGCAACTTGTTTATTGATGTGCGGATCGACGACCAACAACGAAGCAGGACACAAAGACATTTTGAACCCTTCGCAGTAATATTGCGGTCCGGTAGTGATCATAGGTGAAGACGGCTGGAGGAACGTACCACCTGTGCGTGTCCGCTGGTCTGCAGAGAGAGGCGGCGGTGCGCCGCAGGAGGAGACCATCGCGGCTCAGCCACGGCGGACCGGAACGGCTAAGTCGTTCCGGGTTTAAGAGGAGGGACAACAATTAAGCCACTCCATTTCGGTCAACCGGGGGGGGGGGGGGGGGACAACACCCCCCTCCGCTCTTCGCTGGCCACACAGGCCGCGCCCACGCCTGGCCAACCGGCCTCGCCTGCTGGAACGGCCGCACCCGGCCGGACCGCCCGTGCCAGGCCGCCCGCGCTGGCCCGGTTTCCCGCGGTGGGCCAGGCCGAGCCAGCCATGCCGGGCCACGCCCTAATGGGCCGGACCCGGACCCAGGTTGGGTCGACTCAGTTCGGGCCGACCTAGGGGGGTTGGGTCGGGTCGGACCGGACCCAGACCCCCCATTTTCAGAGCACTTCCGGTCTTTTTCCCATATCTAGGGCTACGGACCTCCGATCAACGCACCGCCAGTTGAGTTGCGAACTTTGGATCGAGATGGTCGTTTCAGTATATTATAATAAAGGTTTTGGAGAACATTTTGTATATCCAGGTTGGATCGAACACGAAACCAACCGGGCCCTCGTAGCGGAAACGCCTATAACTTGAGCTCCGGACGTCTGATTGACGTTCCGTATACTTTTTAGGATTTCTCTTGGTTAGACAGACCTTTGGGATTACTCCTCTTGATGTTTGGATGCAGTTAGAGTATGGCCGGGTTGGATTGTACCTGAAATCCAACCGGGCCCTGGGAACGGGAAAGTCGATAACTTTCAGACCGGACGTCCGTTTGATGAACCGTCAGCGACGTTGATGATCACGTTGAGGATACGTCCCTTTGAGTATACCCCATGTGAGTTCGGGGTACAGTTGAGATATGGCCGGGTTGGTTCGTACATGAAACCAATTATCCCCTAGGATGAAAATTCTAATAACTCACAGACCGGGTGCCCGATTGATGCACCGTCTGTTTCCTTGAGACCCCTATGATGAGGAAGTACATTGAGATACTGCTTCAGGGGAATTGTAATATTTGGAGTATCGACCAGTAGCTCGTGGAGCAGACCCTCTCGGAGACGAGCGTACAGAGTACGAAGACCGTGTAGTTGGATGAGACCTGACGACTGCTTGACCATCTCGACTTGGAGTGAGTTCACTAGCCCAGTGGATGGAGCACTACTATGATTGGGTGCAGACCCATGGTGGATGGAGAACTACTGTGTTTGGGTGTAGACCCACGATACTCAACAGAAGTAGTAACTCTGTAGGTTATTAGGGGGGTGCACTACTGTGTTTGGGTGGCAGACCCCAGTGGGAAGCACTACGGTGTTTGGGTGGCTGACCCGCAGTAGTCGACAGGAGGAGTACCGTAGCAGTATTAGGTTAGTGAACAGTACATCAAAGTCTTGACAGGATCATTGTACTTGTTAGAGATGGAGCTCTTCAGCAGTTACAGTTTTGATAATGAGAATCCTTGTTTTAGGTGAGTCAATGACCTTTGTGTTTAACTCATGATTGAGATGGGTCACTTGATAACATAGGTATATGTATGGGAATATACCTAGGTACTAGTTATCCGTTGATTTCATAACCTTTGTGTCCACTCATGATTGAGATGGGTTACTTGATAACTTAGTTATTAGTATGGGCTTATACCTAAGAAAGGGTTATCTGTTGAGATCATTCTCTGTGGTTATCCTTGTTGGATTTAGTGAGACCATGAGGGTCTCGGGGTCCCTACTGAGTATCATATACTCACCCCTACATGGGCTATGCCTGAATCTCATTGTGTTGGTTGTAGACGACGATCAGTGAAGACAGAGGCCTAGTGTTCGAGGACTAGACGGTACCCGGAGGTGGACCTCACGACGAGTCAGTATCTGAAGGTGGACTTCATGACGAGACGATACATGGAGGAGGTTGACGGGAGAGAGAATTGTGGAGGATATCTGTACAAACCTTTCAGGAAGGATCTTTGGTGGACGATCTAGGAGCTGCACTATCTGTACCTACCAATCAGGTAGGATCTGAGGTGGACGACCTAGGAGCTACTTCTATTCTTCTAGCTATTTATCATCTGTACCTACCAATCAGGTAGGATCTGAAGGTGGACTTCCATTCTTCTAGCTATTTATCATTTTGTACTTAGTGTATTACTTCTTCTTGTACTCTTTGGAGTTTTGTTTACTTTTATAAAGGCAATGCCTTCCCAGATATCGAGATTTACGACTTTGGTGCTAGTCGCCAGCCCCTGGACTATGGAAGGCGGGCTTGGGGTAGTCCTGGAACGGGCCCCGGGGACGGGTCGTGAGAAATTGGTATCAGAGGATTCAGGTCTACCACAGACCTTATAACTCTGATATTTTCTTTTTGTGAATCAATAGTGTTAAGTGTAATGAGTGTGGTTTTCATTTCATGGAGTCCAGTGTTGGTGCGGGAGGCCGACGTGTCCATACACTGGGACCCTGAATACTGATTTCTCACTCAGTGCAGAAAAACACTAATTGTGTATGTGTTTTCATTGGTTTCCCCTTAAAACAGCTCAAAACAGGTCAGCTCACCAGGTATAAATCTTTTGACCGTGTCACATCTGTTTCTTTTAGGATTCCTTATCACAGACGATCAGCTAGAACCCCGAGAGTTATATGTACTGACAGTTTCCCGAGCGATGAGGCTTCGGTACATGGCCCTCTTACAGTTGAGACACCATCGGAGGCACCAGCAACACTACAATATGTTGGGCCACAGATTCCACCTTCCCCAGTAGTATGCGATGCACGCCGCTTGAGTGCACTACACGAGTTCCAACACTAGAGGCCACCCAGGTTCCGGGGAGAGACGGACAAACAGGCGGGTGAGGATTGGCTGGAGGCTATGGTGAGAGTCTTCAGGATAGTGGGTACACCAGTAGACTTCATGGTGATCTTTGCTGCCAGCCTCCTTCAGGTAGCAGCTGGAAGATGGTGGAGATGTATGCTCCAGTTTTGCGATGAGATTACATTCACATGGGGAGACATAGAGACCTTTTTTAGGGTGGAGTTTGTACCAGTGGCTCTACACACCGAGCGTGTTCATGAGCTGGTGCCTTTTCCACATGATTTTCCATCAGTAGCCGAGTCATCTGTATACAGTTGACAGATTATGCACAGGACCAAACCAGCAGATGGGAGATCTTGGGTTATAGGATTGGTAGTACGGGGCACCCAGGGTGGGGTCAGAGCCAGGCGTGCCAGAAACAGATAGGGTTTCTCCTATTCTAGGATGGTTCACATGGCATGTGACTGTCCGACTCCCCGCGCAGTTGATCTGCAGGCATTGGAGGAGCAATAGACACAGAAGCAGCAACAGGTTCTTGAGCAACAACCGAGTAGTGGACAACGCTGTAGAGCTCCAGAATCCGGTGGACATGAGCGGAACTAGTGAATTACTTTTTCTTATTGGAACATCTAGTTCCAGGTTTTTCTTGTATTTGTGTCTTTGTACTATGAGCTGCTATAATAAAAGACACTTATCTTCGTGATGTTTTCATTCATGTCCTTTTGTTTGGTTGATAATGAATGGTCCCGTTTATAACTGTTGACTTGACCCTCAAATTCGAGATTTCAACTAGAGGAGACCTAGTGACCTCACACTGATGCCGACAGTGTGACTCGACCCTTGAAGGTGAGAGTGACGGTTGGGTCTCTTGGTAGTAACATCAAGGCCTTACGATGTCATCCATGGCATGAATGAATCATTCATGTCAAGATTGAATGTATTAGGCAATGGGTGCGGTTCATCTAGGGGATGAGACTGATTCTCTCTTTTCGGAAAAGGATAAATCATAGTAACTCTTACAAATCGTAGGCAAAGAAGGTGCAGATCATCCCAGAAGGGATGAAGACTGCACAGTGCAGTAAGAAATAAGAAACTAGCACCAGTCTTAGAGACTTGGGCGTGTTAAATGTTTCAAGAAGAGGAAGCATTAAGGAGAGTTGAGTATGTCAAGTAGCAGGAGTAGAGGCAGATCTAGGAGAGCAGTATGAGTTGGTGTACGTTTCAACATGCTACAACCACCCGCCTTAGTTGTCCCCGCCAGGCTCATGGAGCTGGAGGGCAAGGGATAGGTGTGGCTGCATGCGGTCAAGAAGTGTGACCCAATGGCTCTATAAATGATTCATGGGATATTCTGTGTCCACTACTGGATGACGTAGTGATAGACGTTGATATTAATCATTCCTTCATTCCATGAATCTTGTCCCAGACCTAGAGTTTCCGATAAGCCGTAGAATTGACCCTCACGTCTGGAGATACCTTGGGCAGAGACTCGATAATCACACATATTCTAAAAGTGTGGTCTGACCCATGAGGCAAGAGTTTCGATTGGAATATCTTGGTGGAAGTGTCGAGGCCTTACAAAATTGGTTTGGGTATGGATTGGATTCACAGTTCATGATCAGATTGACTGTATTAGGAAAAAAGGTTCTGGTCTAACTACAACGTCGGGATTGTTTTTCCTTATTCGATGAAAAGGTAACCCCAGGCAGAATAGGATAAACTCATGCATAGGAGGGATTGTACAATCACTCTTGGGTCGACCAACATTACCCTCATGGCAGTAGGAGTTTTGTGTTTTAGTTCTAATCAGGAAATGGAGGCCTCTAGAGTTTGAGGATAGCGATCACATCCTTATACGGGTCTCACCTCGACGGGGTTTATGGAGATGTGGCTAAGGCGAAAAGTTATCTCTGAGGTTCAAAGGACCTTTCTAGGTCCCCAATAGGGTAGGAGAGGTGGTTGACTGCTTGACCATTCCACCTCAGTTACACCAGGTGCATGATCCTTCACACATCATTGACCTCAGGAAGTAGGACGTCGATGGCAGGGCGGCATTCACGGAGGTTTTAGTGGGGATTGAGGATCGATAGGAGCAGAACCTACGTAGACGTTCGATTCCTTGGGTGCACTTTCACTGGAAGTACGGGAACCTCCAGGTGAGCACATAGGAGTGGAAGGCTCAAATACGTGCTCAGTACCACTTTTGTTTCCCTAGTTTGTGTTATAGCTTTACGGGGACATAAATCCCGGAGGTGAGAGTAATGTAAAGACCCGGAAATTCAAGGAAATATTTTTCTTAATTTATTTGGAGTTTTACGAGTATGTTGTTTCTGACGGAACCTGATTCCATGACCCGGTTTGTCCAGAATCAATTTTCAAAGTTTAGCTTTGGTACGCTTGGTGAACGAATGAGCGTGTTTTTATAACTTTTGAACCAATGCTCGGAATTGAAATCTGAGTGCACCGATGAAACTGCATCGCTTGTAATTTCTTATGAGGACCTTTACCGAAGATGAGTTTTCTCAGAAGGAGTTGTTAAAAATTGTTGTTTAATTAAAAAGGTGAATAAATATTATGATACAATTTTATTTCTAGACTAGTTGGTTTTAACCTATGTGTGGGAGTTGTGGAGCAAGCCACTAGTTACTTACGACTTATGTGATGTTGAATGTGAGGTGGGGCCCACAAAAACCCCACCCCTTCACATTCCCAATAACTCCATAACTCCATATTTAATTTGAAACTCACCCACTCTCCCTCATTAGTGAAGTGAATTAATTGATTCTTTTAATTCAAATATTTTTCAACTCATCTCTCCACATTTAATCTAGGTGTTGTCACTTTTTGAGTGATAACCCTTGGGTTGAGTGCCATAAAAATAATAGAGGGAAAACTCTATTATTTTGGGGGGCTTATTTTTCATGGTGGAGAGCTAAAAAGGAGAAGGAGATGAGGGAGATATTTCCTCCAATGATGAAGAACGTTCTCGATGAAGAACGACCATCAACTCTTATCTTCCTCCGTGTCAAGGGAGAAGTCTCCGACCGTGGTGATCATCACCAATGACAACGTGCCTTCCTACTTCATATCCTTCGTTGAAGAACTCTGCATCTCCAAAGAAGGACATCGACTCGGCGGTCCCAGAATTCTCCATCCACTTCTTCTTATGAGACAATGAAGGAGACGCCGACCGTGGAGACCGATGTCAAAAACAACGTTCTTCTTCTTCTGATGTCGAAGGAAATCGATACCATTCTTCCATGACACCCGTCTACAGTGACATTCGACATCCGCGACTCGACGACGTGCGACGTCAATTTTGAGGTAGGGGGTTTTTGTATATAATCTTTATGGGAATTATACCCTCGTGCAAGGGTATTTAATTGCAGGGTGTTTGTATAATTTATTTTGAATAAATTATAACCTCATCAATGATTAAAAGCATGTGTTAAAATGTTTTCCAATTGATAAATCCTAACATGTAGGGCGCGAGCTGAACAAACACGGCCCGACAACCATCCACAGATTGTTTATTGATGTGCGGATCAACATGCGACGAAGAAGTAGGACACACAGACGTTTTGAACCCTTCGTAGTAATCTACGGGTCCCGTAGTGACCATAGGCGCAGACGGTTGGAGGAACGGACCACCGGTGCGCGTCCGGTGATCCACGGAGAGAGGTGGCGGTGCGCCGCCGGAAGAGGCCGCCATGGGTAAGCCGCGGCAGAACAGAATGGATAATCCATTCCAGGTTTTGGGGGAGGCACGACAATTAAGTCGCACAGTTTTGATGAACCAGGGGGAGGATATCACCCCCCTCTGCTCTTCGCTGGCCACGCGGGTCGTGCCCCCGCCAGGCCATCCGGCCGCTCTAGCCAGACCGGCCACACGGGGCCGGAACGCCCGTGCCGGGCTGGGCCGCGCCCAAATGGGCGGACCCAGACCAAGGTCTGGTCGACCCGGTTTGGGCCGACCCAGGGGGGGTGGGTCGGGTCTGACCGGGCCCAGACCCCCCATTTTCAGATCACTTCCGGTCTTTTACCCATATCATGGGCTACAGACCTCCGATCAACGCACCGTCAGTTGCGTAGAGATCCTTGGATCGAGACGGTCGTTTAAGTATATTATAATAAATTTTTCGTAGAACATTGGGTACGGACGGGTTGGCTCGAACAGAAAACCAACCGGGCCCTTGGAGCGAAAACGCCTATAACATGAGCTCCAGATGTCCGATTGACGTGCCGCCGACTTTGTAGGATTCCTCTTGGTGAGACTGAGCTTTTGGATTACTCTGCTGGAGGTTTGGATGTAGTTGGAGTATGTCCGGGTTGGATTGTACCCGAAATCCAACCGGGCCCCTGGAACTGGAAAGTCGATAACATTCAGACCGGACGTCCGTTTGATGAACTGTCAGTGGCGTTGGTGATCACGTTGAGGAATGGTCCCTATGAATAAACCCTATGTGAGTTCGGTGTACAGTTGAGATACGGATGGGTTGGTTCGTACACGAAACCAACTTCCCCCTGGGATGAAAAGGATAATAACTCACATACCGGCCGCCTGATTGACGTGTTGTCTGTTGCGTTGAGACCGCTATGACGAGGCGGTTCTTTGAGATACTTATTTGTGGGACTTTCTATACATGGAGTATCGACCTGTAACTCGTGGAGAGGAACCTCCCGGAGATGAGCGTACGGAGTATGGAGACCAAGTAGCTGGCTGGGACCTAACGACTGCTTCACCGAATCGACTTGGAGGGAGTCGACCAGCCCAGTGGATAAAGCACTACTATTTTTGGGTGAAGACCCATGGAGGATGGAGCACTACTATGTTTGGGTGCAGACCCGCGGTACTCAAAAAAAAGGAGTACCTCTTCAGGCTATTAGGGGAGGTGCACTACTGTTTTTGGGTGGCAGACCCCAGTGGGAAGCACTATTGTGTTTGGGTGTATGACCCATGGTACTAGATAGGTGGAGTACCTCAGTAGTCTTAGGTTAGTGACTAGTACCTCGATGTTTTGACAGGATCACTTTACTCGTCAGAGACGGAGCTCTTCAACAGTTACGGTTTTGATAATGAGAATCCTATTTTGAGTTGAGCCTATGACTTTGTGTTTACCTCATGATTGATATGGGTCACTTGATAACTTAGGTATATGTATAGGTATATAACTAGGTAGTGGTTATCCGTTGATTTCATAACCTTTGTGTTTCATCATGATTGTGATGGGTTACATGATAACTTAGGTACAAGTATGGGCTTATACCTAATTAAGGGTTATCTATGGAGATCCTTATCTGTGGTTATACTTGTTTGATTTAGTGAGACCTTAAGGGTCTCAGGGTCCCTACTGAGTATCATATACTCACCCCTGCACGGGCTATGCCTGAACCTCGTTGTGTTGGTTGCAGACGATGGGCAGCGCTGACAAAGGCTGAGGGTTCGAGGACTGGACGGTACCCGGAGGTGGACCTCACGACGAGTCAGTATCCGGAGGTGGACTTCACGACGAGATGATACTCGGAGGAGGTTGGTGGGCGAGGGAATTGTAAAGTCTATATGTACCTACCCTTCAGGTAGGATCCATGGTGGACGATCCCGGAGCTGCGCTATCTGTACCTACCCATCACGTAGTATCCGAGGTGGACGACCTTGGAGCTCCTTCTATTCTTCTAGTTGTTTGTATTTTCTGTTGTACATTCGTTCAGTTGTAGCTGTACTTTTCAGTTGGGTTTTTATCCTGGCCCATTTAGTTTTCATCACTTTTTTTGTAATTACTGTATTACTTCCGTTTGTACTCTATGGAGTTTTTTTTCTTTTATAAAGGCAATGCCTTCCCATTTATTGGGATTTACACCTTTGGTGCTAGTTGCCAGCCCCTGTCCTATAGAAAGAAGGCTTGGGGTAGACATGGCATTGGCCCCAAGGATGGGTCGTGACAAAGGATATTAAATAAACTCCAATATTGTGATTAGATTCTATGTGTAATCCACATTCAACTATATGTGTATATGTATTTAATTGATTAAAATTACTGTGAACTGCACTATGAGATCATGAATCCTTAAATTTATGAGCTCCTTGATCATATTTTTATGTTTCCTAGAGCCAAATGACATTATTATGAACATTATGTTTTTGATAAAAATATAAAAAAATTATTAGAATACCCTCATTTTTATCGTCATAGAAAATAATATATAACTTCTCATTAATAGAATAATAGATACAGTTTTATAAAAATATGGTAACTATTATTTCAAGAAATTAGTTTAACCATCAATATCCTAAAATCATTTATATAATGTCGTCCGACTTTTTGGGAAACATAACTGTATCACAAAAATGAGACACATTGTCTTCGATAAAGCACCCACATATTAGATCATATGTTTTTATCCTCAACTAACTCATTTTCATTGGTATCTTACAATATTATTAATAGGGTTCTCCACTACTAGGGTCCCAATATAAAAATCCACATAACTGATATAAATAGAAACATAGAAACATTCAACCCATCCTAGAATTAATCTCACTAACAAACACACGTTATTCTATCTGTTTTTTAGAAAAAACCACCCTCCAGTAGAAGCGATCTATAATTTCATATGCATTGAATACAACGAAAACATTACATTTATTAAATATTATTTATTTATTGTAAATATGATTAAATAAATTATCATGTAATATTTTCCTTTAATTAATCAATACATGTGAGACACATAAAACAATATAGTATGGCCTCTAACTGTATGGGATAACACCATTGGAAAATAAATTATATCCACCGATATTGTTAATACATAGAACATATTGGCTGGAACATAAGAGCATGAAATTCTAGAATAAAATAATAATAAAACAAAGATTGATGAGAAGATAAATATACATTAGACAACCCCAAACCCCACAGAAACTACTGCATCTGTAGCATGATTTTTTATCACTATATCCTCTACCTCACAAATAATATCATCCAAAAAAATTGTTGTAGTATTGGTCATTGAATAATGAAGTATTCATGAGGAATATTCTTAAAAACTCAATTTACTATTAGATTACCATTAACCGACTTTACATGTACTTGTGGCCCCTTCATGTGGAATTTCCTTAGAAGAAGTTATTAATACTATAAAAGAAAATTGGATAAATGACTATATAATAAAAAACCACTGTGTTTTTGGGAACTAATTGTGTTGTATACCATGAACACTAAATGGGTTTTACTAAAAATGATTACCTATTTCACACTATGGAACTCCCCGGCTAAGAGATTCATAAACAGAATGGTAATGTTATATCCTCATTGGTCAGAATACTGACTACACTGTAAAAAAACCTATTTATGAATCACTACTACATAAGGAACTCTTCTGATACCCTCTAAAGGAAAGAAATTCAAATAATTCATATGTTTGATAAATTATTTATTCTACCACACATCCTTCTATAAAGTAATTATAAATGGATTGACTATATATTGAATTTTATTACAGAACAAAAACTCAAGAAATCATACATAGGACTCCTCACCTGGAAAGTGATATAGAGTGGAGTGGATAGGGTCCATAGAATTAACTCTGAGATATAAATAGATCTGGCCGCCTTATTAAATGGTTTGAAACATCATCATTGATGACATAAAATACAAATTGATCTATACCTAAAAAACAACATAGGAAACATCTTCCACTATCCAACCTTCAATATAAAACTTCTACAATTAATGATTTATCCATCACATATGACATATAATTAATAGAAGACGATAATAATTTATTTCATTATTCATAATAAATTATATCTCATTCCCCTATGACTGTTACTTCGCCTCAAATTAAAATTGAATCTTAATGTACATCCCTATACTATGATGTCAAATACCACACAACACCCCACCCCACACCTCATCATCATCAGATGGATATATCCTACGATAATTAACATGGTAATCTTGTAAAATCATTAATTTCTAAAATGTATGTGGATGATGAGTAGGCGAAATTTTAAAATGTGACTCACAAGACTCTTTAATACCAATATCATGGTATTTTTTAATTTTTTTCATTTATGATCAATTGAAATCAATGATATAGCTATATTCACCTAAAAGATTTGTAAAAAATGTTTCAAATAAATTATTTAGATCTCTCTCCCCAATTAACACATAGTATAAAAATTAGAAAATCATATGTTCCTTATGTCGAATCATATGGTCCCCTATAATCCTAGTTCCTAGCTGGTCTCCGTAGACATTATCAAAATCTTAACTCAAATAACAAATTTCTACTACCAATCCTTAAAATACCGAAAAATTACAAACTTGAAGCATTATCCTATAATTCAACCACAATCATTAGTACCAAAATAGCATGAAAACCCCTCTACTACTACCCCTATTGAGACCATGTTAAAGATAATGTGTTACCTAAGAGGCCTGCATATAATAGGAAATAGTGTGTAGACTAGGGAAATTGGTATTGACATTAAAAGTTGAGGAATTTTTCTTCTAAATGTTATCATAGAATGGATTTAATGAAAACACATTGATCAACCCATTATTATATTATTATAATATATTATTAATCTGACAATTAATATAATATGATAAAAATATATTCAATTAAAATTCATCATTATCATGTGGAACCCAATGAAAACATCTCATAAAAACTCCATCCCCAATCCAAAACCATTCATATCATTATTTTATTCACTCATATAAACACAGAATACATTTTAAATAAATTTTTATGGATAATAAAAATTATAATAAGTAGGATCTTTACCAATGCCTCCATTGAAAATTGAATGAAAAAAATTAATTCTCCAGTGAATGAACAAATAAACAACTATGTGAACATAAATGGTTACAAGTCAGCCGTAGTCCTACTATGGAGAAATTAATCAATGAAAAAAAATGTGTTTATATTGGTCAATAATGGTAGTTAATGGTTTTTTCGGATATGTCTCATATGTTTGAGTTAAACAAAACCCTTAAGTTGAACATGTTATTTAACATTAGATTTTATTAGTGGTGAATTAAATTGATTTTTTGTTATATAATTTAAAACTAATATACATTGAGATTAAAAAATATTATAATGTATATGTTTTTTATTTAAATTTTTAATTATTAAGGATGTATTGCATTAAATCATAGTCATCTCATTTAGATAATTATATTGTGGTAACGAATTTATATTTCTGTTAATGCCTAGTGATAAGAGGAATTATTTCATATAAAATTTCAATCCATTACAAGTTGATATTAGTGCATAATGCATGAAAAATTAACATCAAATAATTCCACTTCGGATAAAGAGATTATATTTTTAGTGGAAATTGATTAATGGATGATATTTTACTTATCATGTTTAATTATTTCATTATATTATTATTCTATATAGAAATGAATTATGAATCTCTAGGAAAATGTTATAATGAAAAAAAATTATATATCCATTATTTATCTTGAATATATAGTCATGTTTATCCTTAATGATTTTTTATTTTATAACCTAAACATTTTCTTGAACTTATGTTATATCACTATATATCAGTACATTGAATTTAGTTTTCTCTTCAATATCCATATTTTAACACCCAACTTATGACTTACTTATATAAAAAGGTTTTTTTATTTTTTTAGTCCTTTATATTTTTTTCAATCTATTATTTTGTGATTTATTATTATTCAAAAGTAATTTGTGTGTTTTGTTATAGTAATGAACATTTTTTAAAACATAGATAACCAAAGAAATATTTTGAGAGATAATTTTATTTATAAGTGGAGAAAGTAACAACAATATATTTTTTGAGATATATTTTTCTAATAAATTTAATTTATTTAATTCAATTTGTGACAAACAAAACCACATTTAGAAGAACTGTGTTATATTATTAAATCATTATAATGTTACCATTATATAATTTCCACTACTATTAGAGGATATTAATTGGTATAATAGCTTTATAAAATTCATATAATGGTCAAACAAAATATAAAACTATTGATCAATTCATTGAAAATAGTATCTCAATTTTTATCAAATCAATTTTGTTCTTCATAAACACATTTTAATCAAAAATTAATGTTATAATTTATTATAAATAATATTATACTAAAATTTCATGTTCATTAAAAATGTATAGATTAAAAAAATGGTAACATTTTGTTATCTTTATACCAAAGATTTATTTTCGAAAAATTTGCGGTTTTTCTAAAAATGTTGATCATTCAGTGAAAAGTGAAATATATCGATTTTGGTAAAATTGTTATTATATTTTATAAAAATTATATTATGATAAAATGAATTTAAAATAAAATTATCATATATATTATTTAGTTTCATATATTATGAATACATTTATTTTAATTAACATTTTCCAAAATTTTGGTACAAGTGAATTTTCTTGCATAAAAATGCATTTTATCGGATACCGAATTTCATGTTGTTTTTTAGATTTATAATATAACATTATTATGAATACTTCAAAAAAAATTTATAGAAAACAATAATCCATTTTCAAAATGCATGTTCACAAATTTTTACAAATATTTCCCTTTTATTTTTCGGCATTATGAAAGTATGTTCATTAAATAAATTACCATGAAAAATGGTTGATAAGTAAATTTATATATAATATAATATAATATGTACTGAAAAAATAACCTACAACATGAATAAGTCTTATTGTAAGAGAATATCTAATCCATACTTATCTAAAATTAAAATATATGTGTTTTTTTGTAAATTAATTTGATTCATTGTTTTATTTGACCTAATAAACTGTTTGAAATGAAATTATTTTGATATTATTATCATTAATTTTTTTAAATAGGGATCATCAAATGATAAATTTATTTTTAACTTTTAATTTGAATTAAAATTATATATTTTTCAATATTTTTTTTATTTTTAACATTAGTTGATTAAATAATTACTTTAAATTATTGTTCAACACTAATACAATATTTATTAAAATACTTGAAAAATATTTTAAAAATGTTTTTCAAATATTTATATATAAATATTATTAATTATTTAATTTCCCATTAATTATATATATATATTATAAAAGATAATTTACATAACTATATAAAAATTTCCCATATGTACTAATGTATTTAAAACAAAATTATATAAATAGTAGTAGAAATGTCATCAATGAAAATTGATGATGAATAATATTTTATAATATAATATAGAATAAAAATTAATCATATATTATAGAAAAAGTTATGATATGGTGTTTAACAACTACCATGTTTTATTTATGGGAAATTTTAAAATTTATAGTAACAATATTTATCCTAAAATTGAAGAAAATATTCAAATTACTGTAATTATAAAAGAGGTTATTGAAGTGATACAACACAAATATAAGGAAAAAATGTGATAAAATCATTTAATTATTTTATTGTATTATAGAAATTCCAAAAATAAAAATTTTAGAATATATTTTCTTCAATACAAATCCATTTTTAATTATTAAAAAATCATATTAATTAAATATTTTAATAAACTCCAAGAATGCACCTCTTTAATTTTTAAACGAAATCCATTTAATTCTCTTCATTAAAGAAAATTGATTCTTTAGGATTGGCCATTACATAATATAATACCTTCTCAAATTTAATGTACCTATTCTATTGGCCATTTCTTCCCAACATACCAACCATTGTATTCTTAAGAAGAGATCTAATGGGTTTTTTTCAAATAAGAGGTGATTACCTGAACTAATCACATTCTTTTTAATTTATCATCTACACGAAATAATGATATTATGTTATTCATAAAATAATACAATCATATTAATAAATATTAATAACTAGTAACATTATTATGAAACCTCTATCAGAAAACCTCCTGCACATAAAATAGTAAGTGATGGTATAACTCATGTGTGTGAGAAACATACTGTCTATATGTAATGATACAATTAAGTTGTGATCACCATATTTTTTTATTGGTATTTTTATGCATTTAATGATTATATATAATAATTATAACATATATATTACATATAGAATCATTATATCATACTTAACTTCATACCCTCAATCAATTATAAAATGAAAACATTGATCGTGTGTACATATAGAATACCACCTCAACGATGTGATGTGATTCATTATTCATTTACATATTTCATGAATGGTAAATAGAATGAAACATATAAATATATATTATATACTATTATTTTAGAATTTATAGTTTTTAATTACCAATAATTATCCATGAACGATGTAAATCATTTTATTATCCCAAAATATTGATAATGAATTTCCACACATATATATATAATTTAATAAATGATTAAAATTATTGTGATTTTTTAACTATTTAAAATTTACAATGGCCGAAAATATCAAATAAATGGTTACATGAATATAATGAAATTATCTACCAGAATAGACATTCAAATAATGTATTTTTAATATATCATTTGATAAAATATTATCTATATATTAAATAATTATGTTTATATATGATTATGATTCTATAATATATTTACAATAAAAAAATTATTACATATGAGGATTGAAACCATACAAAGGAATTCAATCTTGAGTTAAGGGGATTTTTTATAATCTATTTTTTATTGTGGTGTTAATGATTATGATTTTCATGAAAATATATTTTGATCTACAATTAAATAATTTTATAAATTTTCTTCCCCAATGCTTATTTCCATAGAATACAAGTATTACATAAAATATATTCTTTATAATTCTAATTTGTAACAATAGAATGTTTTATGTAAATTGGATTTTTTTCTCTGTGGTCAAAAAACCATTGTTTTTGATATACATGTTTTAAAAATAAGATTCCAGATATGAATTTACTATTCTCACTTGATTTTGAATATCAATATTTGTTATTTTTGACATTTATTACATTTTTTTAAAAGGTATCTTCTTATTCTTATGAAAATAAGTTACATGTTGACATATTTTTCAAAAAAAAATTCAAAATAATATTTTCTTATAACATATATAATTATCAAAATATCCCTCCATAATGACCAGTACAATATTATATATCCCTTACATGTTTAAATGATTTTGTAATGGAATTTTTTTCTATAATATTTTAAATATTTGGTTGTTTTAACGATGTTATTTCAAAAAGTAAATTTCATTTTCTTACCTATATTTTTATTGATTTTTAATGGTACATCAATTTATAATTTAATAAAATCCAGTATTTCACATATTCATTCGCTCGGTTATAGTGCAATTTTTTCATCCAAATTATATCCTAATATGGTTTATGTTGGTTATGAAAATGTTTGTAGAAAACCCCTTAATTTTCCAGAGGTTATGATATTATTAAATGACAAAATATTTATGAATCATGTATCTTATTTGTAGTTTATGTTTAAATAAAATTCTACTGAAACATAATTATTTTCATAGGCTGTATTATGATGAATTTGTTTTGATATTTTTTCACACATATGCATGATTATCACAATGTGATTTATGGGAAATATATCTGCCATTAATGTATTGTGTAATGATTGATATCTCTTGAGATAGAAAATACTGTAATGTAGATTGATCCTAGTTCAGTAATAGATTCAATAATCAATAATAATCTTTGATGTGAACCTTTAATAATAAAAATGTTTGGCATTGAACCAAATCCATAATGATTGTCTATTCTGTGTTCCATTACAACTAAGGAAATAATTTTCTATTCAAATGTGTGTTCCAATATTCTTGGTCTTAAGACTATGTTTTGATCATGTAGATCATTTTCAATGATTCATTTATGTATAATTTCATATGAACTTATATGGTTTATTACAAGATTCGTGATTGAGATTTATGATATATTGGTAATATATTTCAAATGTTATGCACATTTTCTCATGAAACTATGCTCACATTTAGCTTATTCGGTAGTGATATTACCCTTGTTTAACCTTATAGAGCATCTGATACGACCCTTTCATAATTAAGCATTACATAGGTTTTATTAATTTTTAGGAATGATTTGTTCAATAATGGATATAGTTATAAAGAACTAAACAAGATACTCTTTCGAACCAGTTTTTTATATATCTATGTTTCAATATATAACACAACTATAATTTTATTCCATTAATTTTTACATTATGAAATCAATTTTCATCTTTGAAAATGTGATATCTATATCTGAAATTTAGGGGTCAATATACATGAACATGAAGATGAATTATATAACATTTAAAGTGAAGATAATTATAAAATATCAAAATTATAGTTTTAAAATTCACTTATATGTCCACAAAAGGAAAAAAATAAATTTATGTATTGATATGAATTTTGGTATGATTATAATGAAAATATTTTTATTAAATTATTTTCTGTATATTTTTTATAATTATATATTCAAATTAAATTATTATAAAATATGTATTCAACATTAATTCAATTATTTGAATAATAAAATTAATGATTTAAAAATAATAAAAGTGAAATAATATCTATGAGTTATAGTGATCCATGTATTTTATATATCAATTTGAATTATTATTATTGGATTAAATTATAATATTAAAATTCTTTCTTTTATGTTATGTATTTTAATTCATATCTAATTAACAGAGTCAAAATTGATATTAATAATATTTTATATAAAAATAACTTGTTAATATATTAATAAATTATAAAAATGAAAATGTGTACAATTTTAATTATATGAGGTTATAAATTTAATCCTCTTTTAATTACAAATTTAGTATATACCTTACATGTAATAATATAACCCACTAACAATGAGAATGTCCATTCTATAATTAATGTGAAAATTTGTAAACTAAGGGTTAAACAAAACCATAATCTTCAAAAAACATATTAAATGTTACCCAATTTATATATTGGATTGTATTTTAACCCCATTAAATATTATATTTGAATTTATGTTTTAATTTTTGTATTAGTTCTAGATAATTATATTATTATAAATTAATTTATAAGGAATAATCAAAGTGAATCTCACCAAAATTATAAATCAAGCATCGTCACCACAGTTATTCACAATCCTTTTCCCCTCTAGATTGACCACACATTGTAATAATCTATTATATACATCATTAAAATATTTACAGATGTTATTTTGGTCCTTAAATTCCATCCCAAGAATTCAAAAGATGAAATCTTAATGAGTTTTTACCAATAAGAAGTAAATGTATTAACCAATCACATTATTTTAATTCGTTTGCTAGACTATATAAATCAGATATATTGTTAATATATTTGTACAGTTAGTATCCTATCTATAATAAAATAATATTATTGTTATTAAACCTCATTTATTCGTCATATTTCAATTGATTGTGATGTGAATGTGTTTCTTTTGCATACGCATGAATTACATCTCCACATAGGGATAAAATTAATTTATCATAACCTTGTGTAATGGATGGGTAGTATGATATTTTTAATATTTATAAATCCAAATATCAAATAAATATACTAATGGAGTGATAAAATAAATTTTTCCACCTTTTCATAAACTGTATGAAATGATAATGCTGCTCTTTTGTACGTGTGGACTTCCACCTCTTTAATGTGATGTGATTCGATTTTAATTTAAATTTTACATTGATGTTAATAATGTTATTAATTTTTAATATATATTATATATATTTGATAATATTTATCTTAATGTTTTCTTTCATTCTTTCAGTTCATCAATGAAAAAATGTAAACAGTATTCATGCGTAGTTATAGAATACTGTCTCAATGTACAAAGTAATTAATTATTATATATATTAATGATATGAATGAATATAAAAATAAATATATAGAATATATTTTTTATTTAAATAATTTATAAACTTCAGGATATTATTGTTTCATGATAAAAATTAAAGGGGAAATAATATTGAACCAAAACATACTTGAAGAATGATGAAGGTATTACCTAGAATAATGAATTTAATAATGGATTTTTAAAAAAATGGTGATAATGTGTAATAAGAAAAAAAAATGGTATTATATATAAAATAAATTTTTTATTTATAATTATAATAAATATATATTTAATATAGAGAATGTGTCATTTCATATGATGGATGTCAAAAAAGGTAAGAAATTTTCATCCAACAATTTGTTTTATTTGATTGAATCCATAATCATTAGTTGAATTTTTTTATGTCATCAATATAATGACCATGAAATTATTTTATAATAAATTTAATTAATGTTATCGAAATTTAATTATATATATAGTATTATTTATTTAGAAGACTTATGATTTCTATTATACTAAAGAAGAATAGGTTTTATGTCAAAATATATATATTTATCGATATTTTTTTCATTAAGAATTCGATGAAAAAAATAATTTCATGAATCTCTAAAGAATATTATAATTTATTATCTCCATATAATTTATCAAAAACAATATTTATTTTTTATTTTGTCAATATAATTACTAATGTTAGTAAATATGTAAATTTTTATGGTTGGTTTTTTGATTTAGGTCTTCGATTGAATAAATATTTTTTTTCAATATACATATTTTTACAAAAATGTTTCAAAGTATATTTTTATTATTCCAAAATGATTAATAGATTATTTTTCCCATTTTAAAAAAAGATTAAAACTAAGGTTATTTTCATTTTCCAAATGAGTATCATTTTTTTACAATACTGTGAAAGATATGTTTTATTTTCACTTATATGACATGAATATAACATCATGATACAATGAACACTCATGGTTTCAATTAATTATAAAATATCATGGTTTATTTCAAAATAAATATTTCCTAAATATATGAATATATTAATATTTTTTAACAATTATTTCGATTATTAAATGATATTTTCGTAAAAAAATATTTTCATTGATCCACAGATGGTATCTTAATATTTTATATCATCTTTTTATATTAATTAACAAATAAATGGAATATAAACCAAGGATACCATACATATTCATTAAAAATACATATGATGATTATTAAAAAATATGTGTATGAAATACACTCCTTCTACATGTATTAATAATGGATGAAATGATGACATGTTAATGAAAATCATTTTTTATATGTCTTATTATGTGATGTAATGAAAATAAAATCAATTTATTTTCATGGATTATAATATGATGAATGTTTAATTATCTTCTCGAACACAGATGTATGACCATAATTGTGGGATGGGTGGTACGTATACCTCCCTCAAATGCATTGGGTAATGATATATATATAATGAGATTAATAAAATTGTAATGGGGGAGCTAACCCAATTCATTTTGGTAATATATCTACAATCATTGTACTGGGAGTTTACATTTAATAGTAAGATAGATTCGGTAGTAAATAAAATCCACTATTATAGTATGGGAGTGAAATTTTTCTACTAAGATAGATTGGGGAGTAAACCCAATACCCAATTATTGTCTTTTATGTGAACCTTGACTAATATAATATCTTGGGGTGCGATGAAAATCCACTATAATAGTATTGGATGTGAATAATGACTATTATAGAGATGATTTAACCTAATTATGTGTATTAAGTAATTCCATTTCACACACCAATGAAATATTCCCATCGATCATGGAATTTTATCTATTATGATTCATGTGTTATAAGATAATATGCAATATGTTATTAATAATGACAGTGTTCTATGATATGTAGGGTATGGAATTAAAATGGTTTTTCTATGTTATCTATACATTATGCTCATGTTATGTTAGATATATCCCTTTTATACACATATATATCATTTGAGATTACCCTATCATAAGGTTATTTTCGATATGTCATAAAACATGGATTTTTTATAGATATGTCTAACAAGTGTTATTGTAATAATGAATATAATTTTAGATAATTATGGACTAGTTTCTTATGTTTCATTTTTTCAAAATATCCTCGACCAATATGATTTAGGAATGGATCGTTTTTATAGTTAAACAATATTAATAAAATAATATGTGAGAACTATAAATAAAAACTATTAGTCATTATAGTTCTTCCCATATATAACCATTATGAAATAAGATTTACCTTTACAAAAGTCATAATTACACTTAGAGGGGGGTTAAGGTACCATTTGATAACATTTTAATATTAATAATTTCTATATTTAGAAATAGAAAACTCATCATAACATTAGGTATCTACATAAACATTCTTACCTAATTTAATTATGTGTTCATCATTAAATAGAGAATATTTTATACATATGGGTTCAAATTAAATTGAAAATTAAAAAATTTTGAAAACAAATTCTTATAAATTATAACAAAAAGTAATAAATAACCCAATAAAATTAGAATGTTACAAATTACAAACTCTAATGGTATCCCACCTCTAGGAAGATTATCTAGTGTGCCAATTCAAATAGGGGTAGAAATTGATCTTGACCATCAGAATATCACTCCAAAAAAATTATTCAATATGTCCATGCCTCTATATGGGTCAACCAGTGGAACAATATTTATTTAATTTACATTATCCATAGTTTATATTATCTACATCACGCATAAATAAATGATTCATCATACTATTGATAAATGTATTGGAATTAGATCAGATGAATATTATTGGGAAGTTACATATGAAACTATGTGACCAGAAACCAATTATTCATAAAAATATATAATTGAGGAATATCCAAATGTTTGTAATATATATAGAAAATCATTGTTAACTCAAATATTATTATAAATCTCATATATAGGATCCCAAACATCTGTAATAGTTGAATCCTTGTTCAATTAGTGACTACAAGAAAGCTCTATATCCCACAAAAATCTGCATTTTTCACCTATCCTAATAGAATATGATATGTGGAAAAAAATTATATGAGTTACTTCTTCCAAATAAACTATACACTAAATGAAGAGAATTTTACTATAACATGCACAATAAACACTACCTCATAATTCTTGTTCTAACATAGATGTGAGATTCATGAATTATAATAAATATAATCGAATGATTGAATCTAAATTTATTCCAAGTAGTTTTTTTGACAATTCAAAAAATGCAGGTGATCATCGCATGATGAAATGAAGACCATAACTAAGTAATACAATAAATACTCTAACATATCAATAATCCTCTAAGATTTCCATATGTCTCTTGATGGTACAGTATACTTAGTTACTACTAGGTACCCAATGCCTTATTTATTCCAGGCCAAAACCGCAACATGAAATTCATATGTCTATATGTTATGATTATAAAAAGAGATATATGAAAGCAAAAAATATATCATATATATTTATAAAACCTCATCAACACATAGACTAAGGGGATCTCTATATTTAAAATTTAATGATACACTTTTTTAGATGATTTTATATCATAGTAATGAAATCATAACACCACAGAGTCATGAATTTCCCCATAATGAAGTCCATTTGCACATTGTCCCATATACACATAGGCACTAGAATTGGCTATAGTAATCCAAAATGAAACTACAACATATCATTTATCTACTATAAGGTAATGAATCATCATAAATCTAAAAAAATCATCTCTTCATATATTCACAAAAAAACATGGACTATATATATTGGTACATATTCATATACCATAGATACAAAACCCACTTTTAATGATGAGTCTATTATCAACTACGCTAATATGTAACCTAATAATATTAACCCCCACCAACATGGATCACTTAATTTTCATCTAAGGAGAAACCATCTATATTAAAATTATCTCTCATCACCACACATCCGTGATAAATGACCATGTTAACCTTCACCCAAGCTACTAAAGAAGGAATTATAACCAATGAAAAATAAATCATAACTCCATGATACTCTAATTTATCCACTCATCTGTCCAACCCATTACTTTACATTAATCAATTTTATTCTACTATACAATCTCCTACATCTTTATTTTCATCATATTGAGAGAATCTATAAAACCATTACCATTCCTTAGATAATATGATGATTCTATTTATGATTTATATAGATAATCGTCCCATAACCTCAACCCCATATTGAAATATTATATAGAGAAGATATATCACCATTTGTTATGGTCTGTATAGATGAAAAAAATTTCATTGAAGAGATATTTTATATAAAACATCAGATCTTAGAAATTATCATCCAACACTAAGTAATATGTTGTGTAGTTCCACTCATTTGGTTGATTCTAATGTGAACCATAAGAAATTACAAAATCCTTCTATATCAAAACACCTTTTAATGTAATGGTATATGAAATAAAATTACCTATTAAACCAATTCATAAATATATAAGAATCAAAACATTCATTGTTTTCAAGCTATATTTCAGATCTTAGATGGATTATTTACCCTTATTGTAGCAGTCATTCTTCTTCTCCATTTTATTCAACCCCATCAACAACATTACGAAATTTAATAACTCCCTGATCAAACAATGTTTATACCCCCACAATCTTGATGATGCTCATAAATTAAAATTTACTCTTTTTATATTCCCATATAATCGCATCATGTGCATTATCAAGGTCCACTAATATCCCAATCTCATAAATCATGTTCACATTTAAACATACCCCCTTTGTCCAAAAACGAAGGATCATCATTTTTGGAATATTACTAATTTCATCAAATTTTACTGAATAAAATATCATGGTTACTTGAATTCATGTATGATGTATTAAAATATATCATTATATCTCTAATGAATACATAGTTTATGGAATCATGATATAAAATGAAAATATAGTATCTCATATCAATGAACACTAATAGAGAAATTTTCAAATTAAAATTCATAAGAATATACCCATATAGACTATATATTTCCATAGGTATTATTTGTAATATCTTCACCTCTAACAAGATGTTGATAATGGACTAAATGTAAAAAGTCATAGAGAACAACCAAGTCCATATAACTGATCAAAAATATATGAAACACATGTTATAGGGTACATATTCTCAAATATCACCTAGTTTCAAATTTTTTAAAGATTTATGTGTCAGGGAATTTGATCTTATATCATGGAAAAAAACCTTGGAACCTCCCATTGAGATATTTAATGCCCAATAAATGTAATCAACTAAAAATAATTCAATAGAACCATTATATCCCCTCACTTAGTTGGTTCCAGGTGATACGAAGGAATCAATATCAATTGATAACTATGAAAAAAAATCATACTTAATTCCTTTATCCAAAGGATGTCCATAGATGTTTCTTGGGAGTATATCATAGTAATTATCCACTACTATATTAATGATAGAGGGGTAATTTTTTAATTTTATTCCAAAAGTCAGCCATGATGCATTCACAAGCATTTAGTCTTGATGATTCATATATATCCCAGTACTACCATACATAAGGATCCCATTCACTAGTAATCATGTAACTCTCTACAATAGTCATAGTCAAGAGACACATGTCGATATTAATTTATATGTTCTCGATAAGTATTCTACAATTACATTGTGAATATCAAATAGAAAAACATTATCTCAACAATTGTTAAGACTGAGATATATTTTTATCCCCTATTATTCTATATACAATTACATACATAGTAGATATTGTGTTAATTATTACCCAATATCATGTTATGAGAGTATAAACAGAGGAAAATTTCACCATTAAATAAGGTCTTACATTAACATGAGTGTCTATAATAGAATGGGAATATCTAGTATTGGTGAGTGAAATATAAAAAAAATTTAGTGATTATTTTTTTAAAGTTAATATTTTTTCACTCCAATGAAAAATTCAAAACTCACTCTTCTCAAAACACTTTCAAACATCTTGAAAAATACCTTACAAATAGAGTGAATGACTCACTAGATCAATAATTGTCTCTAGTGCATGTGTCTACGATTTAGGACCCCTCCTTGTTTCCAAATAGAATACCCTCAAATAGAGATGTGATTTATTATAGATAAAAATAAATATAGATAAACCATCAATTTTGTTTAGTGGAATTTCAAATGAGCCATATGTAATGATAAAATAAGTATTCAATCCAATATTGTAGAACCTAATCAAACCTCTTCCAATAGTGTGAGTAATATATTCCATTCATTTCTCCACTTTTTTCACCCCAATTCACAAACTCAGCCATCCTCTTCCATCTATATAATGTGTAACTCAATAAATCACATTAAAGTATCTTTTTCAATGCATTACTTTCTAAAAGAAAACCAACAATAATTTCTCCATTTATCCAAATCTAAAATGTCAGGGAGTCATTGTGAACATGGTAATATGTCACCAGGTTAAATCCCCTGAGCTAAAAACTAATATTTTTCTAAATGCCGATAATAAACATCGTATCCTACATTACCTTATTCAAATAAAATAATAACGAAAATACTGTAAAATACATGAAACAATCAATGAAATCAAATCATGAAACCCCATCTAAATCATTAGAAGTTATTTTTTAGTATGGATTTATTTTACGGGGAATGAACTAAACAAATAAAATCTACCCGAAGTACCCAATGTAAGACTATTACGCATTTTTACCTGAAAAATAACACCCCTCCTTCTCCCAGAAGTAAATTAAACCAAAAATTATACAAAAAATATCCATTAAATCAATAAAAATATCTACCATGTAAATGATTAGATATATTAATACAATTTATTCCACTGGTATTTGACAAACCAATATTTCCATGATATGTGGTGAGGAGATGAAAATGAGAATCATGAGAATATTTTACTATCATTATTTGTTCCCCACAGAAAATAGAGGCATGCTTTATAGGTATTCATGTTAGGTTAGTTGATGACATAAACCACTAGAAAATATATTGTAGGATTCTGTATTGTATCCTTTGACATAGCCCACTATGGAGCGAGTGTAACAAATTAAGAAAGAATATTATAAATTAGAATACGTAAAATTTTACTAATTATTATCAAACATTTACATGAAACATAATAAATTTATCACAATAAATACATAGTGCAATATAAGGGACTCATAGGGAATTCATATAAGAATTACTATCCTAGAACATACCCATACTAAATGATTAATACAAATGTTACTACCCAAGGAAATAAAAAATCCCTTTATTACTACATAATAAAAATTACATATATATATATATAAGATTAAAACATTTTCATATTTAGAAAACTAAGGACTAAAATAAATATATGAACCACATAACATATATATATGAACATAATAGTTCATTGATATCACGAGATTCAATAAAAGAACTATTATGTAGAGCACAACTATTGTTTGTATATATATATGTGTGAAATGTGATATTATGTTCCTACTCAATATTGATGAATTCATCACAATCTCAGTAAAGTATAACATCAATACCAAAATTGGTAACTAATTTTTTATTTACACATGACATAGATATTAAGGTAGAAAATCCCCTACCATAGTTCCATATAGCCTATCTCCACATTAATATATCACAAATTTTTATGAATGGAATCCTTATCTAATTGATTATACTTGGTAACTCCCTGACCAAAATCAGACATTTCAATCTTGAGAGCCATATAACCTCATGCAAAAATCCCTATGTGCAATTGTTGGACTACAAGAGGAGTGTGACAAAATTAATTTATGGATACTATAACCATTAATATTATAGTTATAATCAGACAATTAAACATAAATAATACTAAATAGATATCACATTATACATTAATAAAAGTAATATTTATTACAAATGTAATTACAATTCACAAGAGCATAGAAAAACTGATCCCAATTTCATAGGTTAAAAATAATAAATAAGATAATTAATTAAATAATTAATGTACTACAACATGAATATATAGTTTTTTATAATTCCACATTCATCGTATGACACCATTCTCCTAAAAAACCTATCACAAGACCCTTTCCCTTTCCATGATTCCTAATTTTGTAATAAACTCACTAACCATGAATCCAATGCTATGTGTGACTATAAAAAGTGTGAAAAAAAATAATTCATCATTGTCATAAGTTTATGGGTATATAAATGTTTTTAACCAGATGAAAAAGTAAATATGAAATCCAGAATATGAAAATTATTTTATCAAGTGATCATAACTATGATTAAAGGAGACCCATCTATACTAGCTTCATCTCTATGATGGGTGAATATAACATTTAATCAATAACAAGGATTAGAAAATTCTATTTAAATTTATATATCATTTAGGAAAACTTTCATGCATTCCATAATAGAAAATCATAAACAAGACTCATGTTTACCATCTCACCATTTATGGTACACACTTTGAAAATAGATATAAGGACTACATCCCTTTCTATAGGGATATTTCCCATTTTTATATCATATTTTCAAATATAGAAACTTATTTATATGAGATATGGGGTTACCCTATAAAATACTAAATAAGTAACTAACCATAAAATGAAATATTATCCCCCATGAGTCATGTTATCCACAATCACCCCAAAAAGTGTCATATTTTTTAGTGATTACTCTTATTCAGGACATATAAAAACAGATTCGACCAACTATGAACAAAACCACATATAATGAATAAACTATATAGAACAATATATCACAATAATTTATTCTAGAATCTGTTAAATTATTAAAAATTACTAAATGTTTTAACAAGTAACACATAAGGCATAATTAAGAAAAGGAGCCTTTGAAATACTATAAAAATTATGCATGCTGATCATGAAAATGTTTTGATACTAGTTATATTTGCAAAAAAACAAGCTAAAAATTTCTACAATATTTTTCATAAATCTTTGGAAATCAAACACAAATATGGTCAATATAAAATATCTAATTACAATTTTTAATCTTCATCGAACTCATGCCTATGTATTAATCAGTTCAGTTCATTCATTAATGATTTATAGTGATGATAGAAATTTTTTTATTTTCAATAATTCAAAATATACAAATAAAATAATAATTTCCATCTAAATATTGATACCAAAATGAATAGTTAATAATTCTAAAATATTCTATGAAAAATGAGGTTTAATATCATTTATACCTGAACCCGACTATTTAATAATTTTTTTACACATACTAATTTCAATTATATATCATGGAATAATCCGAAGATAAATTACATATTTTCACCATGTAATTCCAATTGGATAATGGTTCACAACTGAATAACATTAGTATGGAGAGAGGGTTAAAGTGTGTTAGGAAAATAGATAAATAAATCTAATTAAATGAAAAATACATAATAGATATTACATATATTTATTTTAGGTTTCCGGAAATTGGGATGATACCAATATCAAATGAAAGAACTGGATCATGTATTTTAGAAAGGGCACCACAAAATTCATTCATGCATCATTTAAATCATAAATTAAGAACACTTATTCATTCATATTTTTCGTATATCCCGAATATAGTGTGTTTGAAATCAAGAAAAATAATTGTTATGATTAAAAAAGGGACAATATAATTGAATTCCGATGTTTTAGGACATTAAAATCATGAAACATGTATACAGGATAGATTTGGGAAGGGAAAATGAACAAATGTGTTTGGAAACATCATTTATTCCAAAAGGTAACAATTTAATTGGAAATAAATTTTACAATTACATAGATAATTACATTATAATAGGGGAAAGTTATTATATAAATATAATATTCTTGAATTTATATATACCTTTATATTAATTAATGCTAACATAGATAAAATCATTGAAAAAATATTTAAATTTAGGAAACTCTTATATACCCTTATATAGAGGCTTGGATGAAGTTATAAAAATAAGGATAATTAAGGGTTACATTTATATACCGTATGAAAAATTCAATATAACATTATATAGGTACAATTACTATGTGTTTTTAAAGATAAAATGAATTTATGTTTACATAGAAAATATGAATTATGTATGGGAACATACTAACTTTGTATTAGTAAATTTTCAGAAAGAGGTTATATATTTTAACTAAAAGGGTCTAAGTAACCCATTAAAAATGAAAATGTCTCAATAATGAATTACTTATTTGGATTCTATAGGTGGATTCTGTATCATTGACAACAGTACCTAGGGTTGGCCACCCATAATGTCATGTATTTGTAATTGGAATGGTCATTATTGAATTTTGGATAGAGGTTGAATGTCACATGTAGATTGACACTCATGAGGGATATTAAATGGTTAATTTCATTCATATTACGATCCATTATAAACATTTTTTTATGTTGTGGAATTGTGTAATGCATTACTAATGAACACATCCTAAAATAAGTTTTTATTGACAAAAAGTCAATTTTGGTTACTATAAAATCTAATACAATAGTTATTTAGAGTAATACATTTATATGTTGAATGTTTCATAAGATCGTTTAGGAATATATTCTTACAAAAATGAATTATATATTTCTCAAAATATCCCCAAACAATTTTTGTAATGGACGGGCTTTGATGAAATCATATAATTAGCGTATTTCAATTAAACCAAAGAGATTATCCCAATGAGAAACCTAATATAATAATATATATAGTGATAAACCTTGATATTTTTTCAAACATGGTATAATGAATTATAATTATTATTATGGACTGTGCGGAATTTTCAAACACATAAATGAATAAAAATCATGATTTTCATACATGTTCAAATGACGCAGATGTTATATTAATTTATATTAAATCTTCTTCATATAAAAAATCAAGAGTGAAACTCTATTGAGAGTGTGTCAAAACAATTCGAATTTGTTAGATCAATGATAAATGGGGAAATAAATTGATATGTATCTATATGAATAATTGTTGATTTTATTTAGAATTTTCGGAAAACATAATGGCGTAAAAAGGATCCACCATAAATTTAGTTTTTTATATTTTGGGAATATGGGAACAAGAATGAAAATTTCACAAATCTAACGGATTAGGTTGAAAATTTTTACAAATATCCCCCAAAACCATTAGTATAAAAAATTCCAATTAATTGACTACTATTGATGTAGATAGTAATAATTATGTCTTTTAAGGATATCATATTCATCACTATAGATTTTCAAATGTATTATGTTGTCAACATTATTCATTGAATAGACGTGTTAAAATAAAAAACACTATAGTAAAAATATTTTATCCATCTTATATTTTTATTGTTCTTGGTATTTCAGAATATGATTCATATGAGTCTTCTTGTTTATCCTATAGATATATTTAATATGATGATGATACTTTATTTTTCTGTCAACATAGATTGTTTTTTTTAATTATTAAATAATATATTATATCATATTTTGATACTCTATAAATAAAATGACGATTAATGATTAGCTCATTGTTCAATTGGGTGGAGAATATCAATATAATGGGGAAAATATTCTCGGGAAAATGTAAATTTTCCTATGTTTTTATACTATTTATTCCACATAAATTATAAATTGAATCAATAATACCTTTTAGAAACTATTATCTATTTTCCAAAGATTATAGCTGTTAAAATTTCAATAAATTATTTTATTTAATCATGTTATAATTTATCACCCTAGTTTTAAGCAGCCATTATTTTTTTACTTTTAATATATTAAATGATTTTTTTAATTGAAAATAATTATCACTTTATTAGTGATTATGAATCAATTGATATGAAATGTAAAAAAAGTACATCAAGAATTTACAATGGAATTATACAGGGATAGAACGTAAAAAAATGTATCAACTACAACATATTAATATAGATGAATGGTCATTATAATTATTGAAACTATAAAATTAAATAGAGTTAAAAAATTGAGATTAATTATATAATTAGATCTAGAAGCTCCCTTGCACCACTATCTCTTGTAAGATTAACCATTAGTGTAATATTACTAAAAATGAGAATTAATTTTATTAAATAAGAAATAATATATTTACATAATAATAAAAACTATGAAACTTAACAGATTTTACATTAATAGTGAGAATATTATGAATGATTAATAAAATATGATATATAGAAATTTGATCATTTTATCTAAAATATTATCATTGAAAAGATAATCTTTTCTAATGTGTTCATTAGATATAACTATATCATATACGTATACTAAAGATATGTATTATTAAAAAAAATTAAAAAATCAATTCAATAAATTTTAATAATGAATGAAATATAAAATCTACAAAAATAATTTTACCTTATTGTATATAATTAATACATATAAATAATGACTTGATTTATTCAAATAAATATTTTGATATATAGTTTGTGATGAAAAAAAATTATTAATATATAATTAAATAATTACAATTATAATATGTATTAGATAATTATAATCCTAAATTATATTTTTATAAAACTATTATTATCATGATCTATGTATTCTTTTTTGGAGGAAATATATTATTGATAAATTATGATTGATATTGATATTGATATATAAATAAATGAAATTATTTTTTTGTGAAATAATATTAATAATAACTAATGTCTGAAAGAACATTTTAAATAGATGTTTTTTTGTTTTTCCCTTATATAATTTAAAATATATATTTATAAAAATTTTTATTTGAATTTGTAAAATTTAAATTTATTATTGATTTTACAATTTAAATTTTATAATATGATGATTTTATGTCACTTATATTTAATTATTTACTATTTTTATAACATCCATAGATTTGAAAAGGAATCATTGTGCTCAATATCAAACAAGCAATGCAACAACTTGCATAAGCAAGTGACTAAATATTATTATTTAAATTTTACTTTTATCACCTACCTGTTGGATTGGAGGGAATAAAATAAATGAAATAAATTTTTAAAATACGGATTACACATGTTTCTAAAATTAATTATTTTGTAACTGATTTAATTTAATAAAAAGTAAGAAACATTTGATATGAAAAATGTGTTTTTATTTAAAAAAAATTTATACCTATAATGAAATTTCATCATAAAAAATTATATTAATAATTATTCCTGAAGGATATTAATAAATTTTTCTTGTTAGTTTTTATAAAAAATTTAAATTTCATAAAATATTATTGAAAGGCTTTTGATACAAATAAATCAAATTTTAATCATAAAAAATATATATTTTTTAAAGGCAATTGTTCCACCTTTTGATGGAGAATCTCTTTAAAACTAAATTTTTAAATTTATTTATATTTTATATGTAATAATTTATATATAATTTTAGAAATTAATATAAAATATTTTATGGTAAATATTTGGTATTTTTTTTGGAATTTAGTAAATTTTAGATTAATAGTGAAAATTATATCATTTTTATTGAAAACTATTTGTTCATAAAATTTAGTTATTGTGTTTAAGTTTATTAAAAATATATTTTTAAGAAAAATTAGATCTTTTATACGTATATAATAACAATTTCGGTTATTGGAATCATTTTCACACTAAAATTGGATATAAAACATTTTGATCATATGAACATTTTAATTAAAAAATCACATTTTCATTGCGCATATGAGATTAATTTTAAATCATATTTTTAAAATTATTGAAATTGATTATGGAAAAATGAATTCAATATTTGGAATCAGAATTTAAAATTTATTTTATATGGTTTCTTCTAATTTTATTTATAAAAACATTACAATGGTAAAATAATTATTTTCCACTACATAGGATAAAAATGAATAGAGTTAATGTTAAAAGTTTTAAGGCTTATAGTACATAAAAACTATAACATTCAATGGTTGTTTGAGGTATTTATCGACCATTAACATCCAATAAAATAGTAATTTTCTTACAAATTCATTGAAATTAATGACTCCTCATCACAGTTGTCATTAAATATTAAATGATCCTTACTTCAATCACTTAAACCTGCCTCTCCTCAAGTGAAAATATCACCCCTCAATATCTCATTTCAAATCAAATTCCTTGAAGCTCCTAGATTATCTAAAAACCCCTCTCCTAATGATTTTTCAAATTCCCTATTGGTTATGGTCAAAATAAAAGACCTACTTCAAGGTTCTCAAGGGTATCTAAATAATGTGATATTTAATAAATAATTTTATCCAAGTACAACCCTTAATTTATTTTCCTTTTCAACATTCTCCTATCACGGATCATCCATCAAGTCATAATAAATCATGAATAATGTATATACAATATTTTTATATTAATTTTTTCACAATTAAATTTCATTAGACTTATTTTCTTTTTTAAGGAAACGATACTATTTTCTAAATTCTATCAAATTCCATCTCCATGAGTAATGATTTTCCAATATCAATTACCACTTAAATAGATTTTCATAAAAGCTTTATTCTGGTTAAATCATATTTAAATAGGTATAAAGTAAACTATTTGATATTTTGGATCTAATATACCCATATAATATTAAATAAGATGAAACCAGTTTGAGATGTATAGAAAAACTCCTAAAATAATATAAACATTAATCTTTATTTTATTATATAATTAATATTTATCAAGTATGAAATAAAATTTATATATTGGGAAATATATACCTTTAGAAATTAATTTATACTATTCAATTTATATTATAGATATGTAACTCTATTTTACAATAACATCCATTTATAGACACAAATAAATAGATTAAGAAAAAATGAACCAAGAGTACCCAAAATTATGAAAATGATAGATAAAATTATCAAAAGTGTCCTGAAATGTTCTAAAATCATCAAAAAAAGAATTATAAATTTGAATATATATTTATAATTAGTTCATAAAATTCATTAAAATATTTTATATGTGGTTTCAGAAAAGATGAATGATGTTGAATGTGATGTAACTGATTTCATTACACAATCTCCCTTCGTTGAGTTCAAAGTCATCATCTTGATTATTTTGTGATAAGCATATGATTGAAATGACTTCATAGATATTTAGGTTATATTTCATCTTTTTTAATGTTTATTTATTGTCTATAAAAACATTCAATTAATTTTATTAATTTCCATTTTTTGAAAATGATATTTTTAAGAGACATTCTTTTAAAAATATTTGTTTTAATAAGTCCTTAAATCTATCATTTATTCCATGATTCTATTTTCAATGATTGTTTCAAATATACCTTTTAAAATTATAATATGATTTCATTATGTTATTTTTACACATAACTGAATTTAAAAAAAATTGATGTTATTCCTTATATAATTCTCTAAATGTTTCTCATTTTGACTATTCTGAAAAAATACAGATGAAATGTTATTTAACTTATATGGCATGACTGGAATTTCCAAAATTCATGACATTTAAATTATTCTAAAAAAATTAAATATTAAAAATTAATTTAAAATTAATTTTTTACTTTTAAATTTAGATTATTATATTTAACATTATGATTTTTTTAATTAAAGGGTTATTTTTCTCATGAATATTTCCATAATGAAAGAATTAATGTTTTAGTATCATTATATAGTTCATGGAAGTTGGTAATAATAATGATTCTTTATTTAATAAACAAAAAATGGTAGTTATTTGATAAATAATTAATGGGTAGTTACATGATAAACCAATTATTTTAGATTTCATAATAAACCATGGACATGTTCTAACATGAAAAACTCTAATGCATTGTGTACTCTAGTGTTAGTGTAAGCCCCGACCCTAGTTACCCAGAGTTGGAGCATTATTACCTAACATTGGCATGATCAGAAGGAATCAAGTCTCGAATGATCGATTAGTTTAGTAGCCTTGGAAACACTAGATACATTTATAATGTTTACATTACATCATAAAATAAAAACTACAACAACATAGTCTCCATAGACTACAATCATATCCCCTCATACTATCCCTGCATGTCATTCATAAAATACTTTTTCACATCCTGGGAAAAATAAAGCATAGAAAGGGGTGAGCTCAGATGCCATTAAGGATAACAATATAGCGTAATCTTTCATAAATAAGAATAAATATTTAAGACAATGTATGACTAAAACAGAATCCTTTTAAACTTGAACATTATCATAACATGGAAAAAATAAAATAAAATTGTTCCATTTACTTATTCACATGGATATTTTACTAGTTGATTAATCACATGTAATATCAATAACCACTTTCATAATGATGGAATGAATAATGCCAGACCATCATAACCAGGTGGCCAAGGCCTTGTTCCAATACTACAAATAATACTTTGTCAAGGCCTCAGGCCAAGACACTAGTTTGTCTCATTAGACCTACCGATGAATCGAGAAGCTATAGCGAGCTCCACCCGTCATTTATTAAGTCCAATGGATTCCTCATATGAACAGGTTAAAACATAACATAAATATCTGTAATAAAACTAGCATACGGAATGTCAATACTTTCTCCATAAACCATGAATTGTATAAAATTAACACATCCATAGTCAAACATATCACAAAACCTTCAATAAAATATGGATTTTTTGTATCATAATAAGTCAACTTCCAATAAACATAAAATCCATCAAAGGACGTTAACATAGATGAAATCAAAACTATATGAGAGAAATATCTTGTTTTTTTTTAAATCAATTAAAATTCACATTATTATAAAAGAAAAAAATTTAATTTAAAAACATTCTTATATTCTTGTAAGGGAAGAATCAACAATTTTAAAACATCGAAAAATAGACGCACCCACCGTATATGTTAAAAAAAGACATTCTTACCTTAATCTGGTCGAAATGTTTAAAAATGACCTTGTTTGGAAAATGACAGAAAGATTCCATTTTAAACATCTTATAAAATGTCAAACTATGATATAAATGACATTAAATCTTTGTCTGTAAAATAGAAAGAATGATTTGAAATATATTGTTATGAAACATGGATGTGGATGATAAAGAGGTCCCAATAGATAATTATGTATAAACAACCTCGGATAATGAAGAGATTGTGAAATAGACCCTTACATTATACTTTTCCTTAGTATATGGTCTATTAACCTCTTGTATAATAGTTAAAACATTTTTATTAAATTATATACAAGAACCATATACATAATTATGAAATCATATATGATCTTATAAAAATTATTGGTTAATAATATTTTAGTATTATCGTCGTTTCGGGTGTTAACTTACTCATTTTCTTTTATATGTTTTGTTACATAAGCCATGTTTTTATTGATAGGTTGTATATTATTCATATCCAGAAAGATATCAAGTCCATAAACATTATTTGTAATCATCAAATGAGAATTAGACTTGAATGGATACGATGGGGAATTAATCTCATTGCGTTCATGGAAATGGTAGTCCGTACGTACGCACGAGTTGCGATATCATTATTTTGATATTAAAATAATATATAATTAGATTGTGTATCAAATATACAGAGTAATTATCATGTTATATTTATTATTTACATCAATTATATATAATTATCATACCCATACAAATAAAAAAGTTTTTGAATAACTCTTACACCACGACGTGGAGACGGTAAGCCATACGTACGCACTAATGGTGATATGTCGTTCAAAGGATAGATATAATTATGAATATGGTTGTACCATATTTATAATAACATCATTGTATATATATGATACTGGAGTTATTATTTTAGAGACGAAATAACAAATAAAGATGAAGTTGAATAAGAATGGAACTTGAAAAGGGTGGTGAAAGCATTACCTCTTCTTCGGGTTCTTCCTTTTGATTTGATCAAAATGGCTCCATAGGATCAATTTATGATCAAACTAAGGCCTCTAAGATTATATAGGGAATTGGATAGAATAGTTTTTCAGGATTTTTCCGAGAAAAAATTCTTTGAAGGTGTGAAGAATTGGTTAGAAGTGGTGTCCTTTTATAAGGGGGAGGTGGGGCTCTTTAGAAAAAACATAATGTAATATTTTATGATAAATTCATATTCAGATTCTAATGGATAAAAATTGAATTATTGAAAAAATAATGTGTGGATGGGTTGAAATCATTTCAAAAAATATATTTTAGACAGGTATGGGTCATTATATTAACCATATTTTTTAGATTTAACTCATAGTTAATTAGATTGACATTAACCATATACCTTTGTATTTTTATATTATATAATTAATAATCATAATATATAAATCCAATCGACCCCCATGTGGTCCAATAATGATACACCTATCATGATATAATTCATTTGGTCAAACCTTAGATTTTTAGGAATTGAATATCAATTAATAATATAATATTTGTTTTAAAGACTCTTTCATGTCAATGTTGACACTATTGGGTATTTTGTTTTTGATAAATTCATAACAGCATGATTACTTAGAATAGAATTTATATAATAAGTACTAATATGTCATATTAACCTATAAAATTAGTGTAATTCATAAAAAGTATCAAATTACATTTATTGTTATATTTATAATATCAATTATTCTAATTTTTCATTAATTTGGTAATTACAACATCACCATTGTTTCATAAAAAAATTAAATTATATAATTTCTAAAAATTAAAAATAAAATAAAATTCTGTAGAATATCTTTTTATCATTCTAATTTATATTTACAATTGAATTTATATTATGTATAACCCGATATTAAAACCACTTTAGTAATTAAACTTTGATTTTATCTCTTTTATCTCTTCATGGACTTAATTAATAATAAATGACCTAATCTAATACAAGTGGACATAAATGATAATACTTAAATCCTAATGTTGTTTTTGGTCGATATACACTTGTCCGATAGAAATATTACATGTTTTTGGGTAATATTAATATCATTTTTACCCTTAATTACCCTATTTACTTTTAACAGTGGTAAATAAAAGTAAATTGTTTATATTCACCAAAAATTATTTTTATCTTATTGAACTAAATTTTAATAATTTATATTAACCTTGTCTCTCATATTTTCTAAATTTCACTCACATATGCGGTAAAATTAAATTTTATGTGAATTTGAAAAATCTCCTACGAGGTGGGTAAAAGACGGTGAAAAGTTCAATAAAATTTGTATATTTCTAAAATTATTATAAACAGACTTCAATTAATTAAATTGAACTTATATAGGTATTATGTATCTAATTTGTCCTGTAATAAATTTAACTAAAATAAATAATTATTTAAATAAATAGTCGGTTTTTACTAATAACTCAGTGTTTTTCACAATTCATAATAAATTGAATGTTTTCAGAAAAATACCGAAAATTCACTCTGGGCTAATTTCGATATTATGAATCAAAAAATGATGTCCATTTTGAAATATAAAATTAATAAAATTTCAAAAAGTGGGTATTACTATTCATAACGGCTAGTTTAATTGGATGTGGTGTGTGTTAGAACTCGAAGTTGTGTACAATGCACACAACTATATTATTCAAAGAGAAGCATACCGTGGTATCTTGGGGTGTTACATTCTCCCCTCCTTCAAGTAATTTCATCCCTGAAATTTCTAGAATACTACCACATGAAAAGACTCGGGTTATTCTTTATCATAAATTCCTCGGGTTCCCACGTTGCATCTTCCATATTATGGTTGCTCCATAGAACTTTTAACAGACGAGTTGTTTGGTTTCTCAACACATGTTCTATTGTATCAAGAATCTTGATGGGCTCTTCGCAATAAGACAAATCAGGTTCCAGTTCTTATTCCACATAGATGAGTACATGCATTGGGTCAGGCATGCATTTTTTTAATAGTGATACGTGGAACCCATCGTGAACTTTGGAGAGATTTGGAAGCATTTCCAAGAGGTATGCTACAACCCCAATTCGTTCTTGAATTTCGAAAGGTCCGATGTACCTGGGACTCAATTTACCATTCTTACCAAAACGTATAACTCCCTTCCTTGGAGATACCATTAATAAAACATTCTCTCTTAATTGAAATACCAAATCCTTCTTTTGGTTATTGGCCTAGCTCTTTTGTATAGTTTGACTTTCTTTGATGTTGTTTTGGATTACATTTACCTTTTCTGTTGTTTCCACCACCAGTTCTGGACCTACGAGTTTTCTTTCACCAACGTCATCCCAACAGGTTGGTGTGCGAAATCCCTTTCCATGTAACTTGTCATATGGTGCCATCCAAATACATGAATGGGAGCTATTGTTATAGGAAACATCAACCAGAGGTAAATATTGATCCCATATACCCTGAAAGTAAAGTGAGCATGATCTCAACATGTATTCAAAGGTTTGAAGATTCCGTTATGATTGTCCTTCTCTTTGAGGGTGGTAGGCAGTGCTCAAACGAAGTTGAGTATCCAAGGCCTTCTGTATACTCTTCTAGAATATTGAAGTAAAATGGGGATCACGATCATAAACAGTCGATAGGGGTACTCCATGAAGTCTCACAACTTCATTAATATATATCCTTACTAGATGTTGAAGTGGTAAGTCTTCTCTTATAGCAAGAAAATGTGATGACTTGGTAAGATGATGAACAATAACCCATATTGCATCGTTTCTTTTTGGAGTCTATGGTATCCCCCTAACAAAGTCCATCGTAATATTGTCCCATTTCCAATCCAGTATGGGAAGAGGTTGCATGACTCCTCCAGGTTGTTGCCTTCCATCTTTCACTTGTTGACAAACCATACGTCTTAACACAAAATCAGAAATCTCCCTCTTCATGTAGTCCCACCAAATATGTTCTGTCAAATATCTATACGTTTTTGTGCTCCAAGGGTGTATAGATAAATTGGATCTATGATCATTATCCAAAAATTCTCAATTTAGATCAGGTATATCAGGAACACAAAGTCTCTTCCCAAATTTCAAAATTCCATCTTCATACACAAATTCACAAAATCCCCCATCATTCACAGTTTTAATCTTATTTTAAAATTCTTCATCATCAGTATGAGAAATATTTATCCTTTCCAGTAAAGGTGTCTTGGAAACCATTTGAAAAAATTATCGATGATTCACCTTCCATGGTAATTCCCATATCCCTCTTCACTAGATTAATGAAAATAGGATCCCTATCAATTATCTTAACATTCAAAACTCCATGATCCTTTCTACTCAATGCATCTGCCACCTTATTTTCCTTCCCCGGGTGGTAGTGTATCATTCTATCATAATCCTTGAGTATTTCAAGCCATCTCCATTGCCTCATGTTGAGTTCTTTCTATGAGAAAATATATTTCAAACTATTATGATCGGTATAAATCTCACATTTTTTTCCATAGAGATAATGACTCCATATCATCAAATAAAATGTTACTATAGCTAACTTAATATCATGAGTAGGATACTATTGCTCATGAATTTTCAGTTTTCATGATTCATGGGAAATAACTCTATCATTCTGAATAAAGACACTACCAAGTCCTTTCTTCGATGCATCACTATAAATAACGAACGCATCATTCGCTGATAGTAGAGTCAATATAGGTGAATTGACTAATATTCTCTTCAGTTATTCAAAACATTCTTCACACTTTTTTTCCAAACAAATGTAACCCCTTTACGTGTGATTTTCGTTAATGGGTTTGCCAATCGGGAATGTTTCTGGATGAAACACTGATAATAACCTGCTAAATCAATAAAACTACGTACCTCGGTTATACTCGTTGGTGCTGGACATTCTTGGATTAATCTTTTCATAGCAGGGTCAATAGAGATTCCATTCTAAGAGAAAATATAGCCATGATAAGAAATCTCTTGAAGCCAGAATTCACACTTCCTAAACATCCCATATAATTCATGTCTTCTTAGAGTCTTTAAGATAATACGATGCTGATTTTCATGAACATCGTAGCTTTTGGAGTATACCAAGATATCATCAATAAATACCCCACAAAATCATTGAGATATTCATTGAAAACTATATTAAATAGGTCCATGAATAAAGAGGGTTCATTAGTCAGCCCAAAAGGCATTACTATAAACTCGTAATGTCCATACCTAGTTTGAAATACTGTCTTCAGAATGTCTTCCTTTTTAACACAGAATTGATGGTATCTAGATCGAAATTCAATATTTGAAAATCATTGAGCTCTATGCAGTTGGTCAAATAAATCATCAATGTGAGGTATTAGATACTTGTTCTTTATTGTTATAGCATTGAACTCCCGGTAGTTGATACATATCCTCATAGATCAATATTTCTTTTTAACAAAATGAACAGGGTCTCCCCATGGAGAAACACTAGTGCAAATGAATCTTTTATTACTCAATTCCTCTTGTTGTTTCTTTAGTTCAAATAATTCCACATCGGATATTCTATAAGGGGTATTCGATATAGGCCTTGATCCAGGAATTAAATCAATGGAAAACTCAACATCATGTTCTGGAGGATGTCTTGGTAAATCTTTCGGAAACACATATACATATTCTTTCACAATATGTACATCATCTATTTGAACATTCCTTTCCTCACCCATAGTCATTTCATTCCCTTCCTCCACAATAACTGAATTTAGTTGAGCTAATGGGGGTGGATCTAGATAATAATTAAGTGGTGACGATTCTACTCTAAAGATAAGGTGTTCCTTATCATCATCATCAAAAATCGTAACCTCATTCTTCTTAAAATAAATCATCACATCATGGTCTGAAATCCAATCCATACCGAGGATTATATAAAACTCAGTCATAGGTGTGACGATGATATCAGAAGATAAAGAAAATTTATGTCTGCTAATGTGGATGGATTCAAAAAACATTGTTGCCATGATACTTCCCTTATTAGATTTTACTCAAAACTCCCTTGTTAAATCTAATTGGAAATATCTAATTTTCTTAGAAAACTGGGAAGATATGAAGCAATGTGATGATCCCAAATCAAATAAATCATTTTCTAAACTTTAGGAAACCTTTAAATTACATGCCACCACATCTTTCGTAGCTTCTACCTCAGTAGTAGTGATAGCAGAATCTTGGCCTTGATACCTTTGCCTTTTCTGAGGTAAGTTCCCCTGACGCTTAGGACATTCATTTTCATAATGTCCCATCTCTCTACAACTATAACATTCCACATTTACAACAAATATATTTCCCTTGCAATCACGAGCTAGGTGGCCTTTTTCACAACACTTGTAACAGACTCCCATTCCTTTAAAGCAAGTACCATGGTGTTTCTTCCCACATTTACTATAGGATGGATATTTACCTTTTCTCTTCTTCCCCTTATTTCCATTTCTAGATTGATCAGCAGATCTCTTATTCTCTTTATTTTCTTTAAAGTCATAAGACTTAGAGAATTACTTTTCTATCTTGAGAGCACATGAGACAATGTCTTCGTACGACGAGAAAGATTATGAGACTAATTCTCGACGGAGAAACGGTTTTAACCCATCAAAGAAACGATCAATCTTACTTATTTGGTTACCTATATAATCTCCAGTATACATTGCTATCCTTGTAATGTTAGCCTCATACATTGTGACATTCTCATCCTCCTATTGTCTCAGACTCATAAATTGTCTTTCCATATATGCTCGATGGTCACGAGGAAATTATTTTTCTAAGAAAATATCTTTGAACTCCCTCCATTTCATATTTGATAATTCATCATCTTCCTTCGTGTTTCGTATTAATGACCTCTATTAATCAGCATATCTAGTGAGGCGATAAACTGCGATGATATCTTTATCCCTTTCACTACTCCCCAAAGCCTGAAATATTTTCTCCAGGGAACTTATCCATTGCTCACCTACTAATGGATTTGTACTGACATTAAATGTTAGTGGTTGCTGCCTCGTGAAGCGATCTAACATTGATCCTCCGCATTGTGGATCTGGGTGCTCGATACGGGTAAGGTTATAATTCATAACCTGAGTGAATTGTCCCAGTATGGTGAATAGCTGATCACCACCAGTTTCATCACCATCTCCACTATAATTATATTGAGCAGGAGGGAAATCCCTACATGGAGTGAGTGCATTGAAATAGTTTCCATTCCTTCCACTAGGCACCATTTCTAAATAATGGGATAAACTAGATTAGTTTATGAATCACAATACATAACTCCAAACTTGTAAAATAGTTAACATAAATTGAACTATGTATAGATACAATCCATAATAATAATAAAAATTTTCTTTGAGGAATTATATAATAAACCCTTCAAAATGGTTTATAAAGAAAATGAGAATTATCCTAAGCATATCCCCCGGGAGTGTCGTAACCATGAGTGCATGTAACACCCCAAGATTTTATGGTAAGTATTATTTTTAATTTATTTGATTTCATGTTTTTTATGCTACACCATGATTATCTTTTTCTATACGCAACCCCGTATTAGCTTGCAGTATACGCAACACAATTCTTGGATCGTGTTATACACAATTTCAAGTTCGTTTGATAATAGTCATTATACACAACATTGAGTGTATATATATATATATATTCAATGTATAAATGAAATATGGTTGGATTTTGTTATACGCAACAACAAAGGAGTCTTGCACAACACACAACCCTAACTTGGCTTCCATTACATGCAATCGCGACTTTCCTTGGCAGCGTGTGAAGTACGCAATACCGGGTTTCACTACACAACGATATATGGTTATAATATTATTATAAACTATCCGTTATGAATAGTATTAACTAAATTTTGAATTTTATAACATTATTATTCATCTTACACATTTTCTAGAACATGGTATGAGAACAAAATAAATTTTTTCGGTTAAAATAAGTATTTTTCAAAAAATGCATTTTTGCCGCCTTTTGATGGCGCACCCATTTTAAATATAATTTATGAGATGTTTATAAGTTAAATTTTACGAAATAAAATTATTCTTTTGAATTATTATATAAAAATTTACATTGGATATTGTTTTGATATTTTTTTGATAACTTTCATATTTTAATGAATAGTAATAACACGCTATATTTTAAAAACGTCTTTTTTCATTGTAATAATTTATTTGTTTAAATTATAATATTGAATGGATTTAAAGTATAAATAGAATATATTTTTAACATTTAATATAATATATGTCATTATCATTGATTTTACCTTGAATTCGTATGTTAAATCAATTCAATCTTTTGCAATGTTTTAAGCAAAAACTCATTTTCTTTCGACAACGGGATTAATTTTAATTTAATTTCTGCAACATTTTTGTATTGAATTTGTATAAATGGATTCAATATTTGTAATCATTGGGTCCAAATTATGTTAATGGGATACGTTTTATTTTTGGACATTATGAATAGTAACTACGGTAAAATTTATTTACCATAGTTAAAGGTAAATCGGGTAATTAAGGGTAAATATAAGTTTATAAAATTACCCAAACACCTTAAAAAATACTATTGGATGACTAAAAGTAGACCCATATCACCTAAGGGTCGGATTAGATTCATTTAATGTACTTTTGTCCATGAAAATAAATGAATTAATATTAAAACGAAAGAAAGTGACAACATGTCACTCTCTTAAATCTTATAAATATATTAATTTTAATGTAGTGATAAACATCATGAAACTTCAAAAATAAATAGTCTCCAGAAACCTAATAAAATTATCTACATCATATGAATTTATTTATAATTTTTATGGATTAAATAATTATCATTAATTGTGACACAATAGTGATAAAGAAATTGTTTATCTAGTGAAAAATCAAGAATATAGTTTTTATTAAACTAATAGTGACCATAAAAGGCATAAAACCCTACCATAAACTTATTGGTCATGTGCATTTAAACTATAATCATCAAATGGTTGAATATTTTACAACTTGGTGAAATATAAAAGCGATTATGACGCTTATATTATTTTATTTGAAATGATGCCAAAGTTGTAACATTCATAATTTTATAAATATAACAATTTAAATATTGTGGTTTTAAGACGATAAATTTGAGTAAAAGTATTATTGTGAAATGTAATAGATTTATCTTCATCATATGATTTTAGTTTTAATATTTATGCAATAAATAATTATATTAAATAATTATACCTAATTTTTTTAGTAATTATTTTATTAAGAGATAAACCAAATAAATGGTTTTAAAAATAATAAAATAAATATTATATGAACTATTTAATGTTATCCACAAATTATATAGATACATATTACATTTTATGAATCTATTAATGCTTTTATTTCGAACATATCTTCTGTATTTATTTTATTTAAAATCAAATAACCTAATACTGTCAAAATTGACACTAGTGTTATTTTATAAAAATAACATATTATAAAATTTTTTAAAATCAAAAAAAAATATTTAAAAATTATATATTTAAATTTATATGGTCTAAAATGTTATTAAGTATCCAATTATGGACAATTAGAAACAAATAAGTAATTATTTGTTATAATTTAAAATTTAGAATTGTATTACCACAAATAAAATTAAATTGATTAAATAAGGATAAATAAAGTTGATAATGTTTAAAATAAATTCCAAAAAAGTCTATATTTTATTGTTTGATGAGATTACAACCCTATATTATCTAATTTTCTAATATGAGTCATTTTTGGAGGTTTTTAAGTGGGGTTAGATTTATTATAAATTAATAGTTTTTTGGATTTCCAAAGGTGCCCCTCTCCTCCCTTATAAAAGGGTACCTCCTCCCTCTTTTCCTCACACCACGTTGAGACTTCAAGATCGGCCGCCCCAGCAAAATTATCTTCTCCCCATCCCAAGAATGATCCTAGAGGTCCTAGTCTACTTGAAAGACCAATCCTAGTGCCCAAAGTGGAGGTTTTAAAGAGGCGTATCGAAGAAGAGGTAATTTCTTGTACCGATTCTTTAAAGCTTATTTCTTCTTCAACATATTCTTCTTTAGTTGTTTCATTATAAAGTAATAACATAAGTATCACTAATATACAGATATGTTATTATAAATATGAAACAACCTCATTTGAACTTCTATCCATCCTACGGAAAGCAAAATCACCACGAGTACGTACGTACGGAATACCGTCTCCATGCCGTGGTGTAATCTGTTTTTCCACCAACACCTTACATGGATGGGTATAACGGTGTAAAGAATAACTATACATTGTTATTATAACATCATAATGAAAATGATATATTGTATCATACACTACAATTCAATTCAATAATTATGGAAACGATATCATCGCTCGTGCGTACGTACGGACTACCGTCTCCATGACGCGATGAGATTCATTCTCCATGTTAACCATTTAAGAATGATTATAAATTATATATAAGCAATAATAATAAAATATATTACATTATAAAGCAACTGGATGTATTTATATATAGATATATGTATGTCATCTACTTAATTCCATTCAACTGAATAAGGAAACGAAAACAACATTCATGCATACGTACGGCCTACCGTCTCCATGAACGGTGTATTTCTTTCCATTTATCGATCTATTATATATATGTATATTCTGAATATATATTTTATATAATCATATTTTATATTCTGTAATTAAGTAATCATTATCTATGTAATCATATTAATAATTACAAGTCAAAACACGGACGACAAATGGAACGATTTTACCCAAAACACTCTTTAACATTAAATTTACAAAAGAACAGGTAATATAAAGTCATAAGTGAACCATATATGAAATAATAAAAATGAATATGATTCTTTAATAAGTCAATGACATTATTTAAATCATTATACAGGAGGTTAGGATACATACAAAGCATATCGAACATTAGGTAAGGGATAATTTATCAATCTCATTTTTATCCGAGATTGTTTATTTGTAAGTATTTACTGGGTTTATCATTATCATCCAAGCCCATGTTTTCTAAAAATGGTTTAATTTATTCTTAATGTCCTTTTTACCCATTTTTGACTTTTACAACATGGTATGTAAGGAATCTTTCTTTTTTTAAGTTACGAGGTACTTTTTGACTTTTCCAGAAAAAGTACGAGAATAATGTTTTTTTAACGTATATGACATGAAAGGATTTTTACGGTTTTATAAAGCCATATTTTCATGAAGATTCCTCCAAAAGAGTTCATAACTATTTTAAACAAAATCTTTTTCTTTTAAAATTTCATGACATTGTGTGAAAATAAATTGATTCTGAAAAAGAAAGGATCTTTTCCTCAAGAATGCATTTCAAGTGTTTTATCAAAACCATTTTCCATCTAAGATGACATTATTTCATATGTGTAGGATTCATGTATAAAGTCTCTATGATTTACATGGTTTCACGTTTCTCATTATGAAATGATATCCATTTCTTTTATATGTATTATCTGATGATGGGATGATTTTTATGAAACCTATTTTATTTGTTGGGTTATTGTGAATGATGTAAGTTTATTTTTTGGCACAAGTAAGAATGATTTCATTATGAGATGGGTGGGACCTATATCTCCCTCCAATGCATTGGGTAAAGAGTTATATCTCATGAGATAGACATGGATGGAATGGTAAGTTAATCTGGTTTAGTGTTATAAGACTGAAACGAGGAGTGAACTCAATTCAAAAAGGGACATTGTCCACTAAGATGGTCTTGGCAGAAATGCCTTGGCTACTATGGAAATCATAACAAGTGCTGAATGGTTTCCACAATTACATGTTTTATTCCCATTCTATTTTATTTTTATTGATGTTCCTTTATGTTATATGTATTACATACTTCCATGATTTATGTCTTTGCTCAAGGTTTTACTATTTATATTTCATGTTCAAGTTTTTGCTTTCAAATATTTATGGATTGATTTATGTTCTCTATGTTTTCCCTTATTGATCATTTGAGCTCACCTTTTTATGTTTTATTTTCCCAGGAAATAAATAATGGTTTTAGGTAAGGAAACAAAAAAGGGAAGATCATTATGGGAGATGTTGAAGATCATTCAACATGACTAGATGTTTATATTCCAAGTTTCCAAAGACAGTAAACTATTACGGTCCTTGTGTGTTTTTTTGTTATGTATTATGTATTCCAAAAAGTAATATAATTCCCATGTACGTCAAGCATCGGGTCTCTACAGTTGGTATCAGAGGAAAGGTTTAGTTAACCTTTGGAAACTAAGATGCAAAAATGTTAATGAGATCCCTAGAGATATTTCTAAGTTATGTCTAGGGATGTCCCTAAGGATAAGTATACGTATAGGATATATTCCTTGAACTACAGTAACTATCTTAGAATTTGATCTAAGATGTTAGATATTGAGGGCACCCCCCTTTACTATGTTGTTTTACCTAGCATGATTTTCTCCTCTTACATAATTCTTTTTATGTTTTAGTCAATGGAGGGAACCAGAAGGAATTTGGTTAACATTGAATCCAATGGACAAATTGGTGACTATGAGCAACGAAATTTCATAATTCCTAGAAAAAAAAGATATTGTGATTATGCCGAATCAGCCTTTGCGGTATATGATTAACAAGGTAAAATTTAGTGGTGTTACTAAGTCATCAAATAAGAGGAAGATGGAATTTTATGCATGTTCGCATAGTGAGGAGCATAAAGAAGGGAAGATTGAGATTTCTAAAGAAGGGAAAAGAACCTTGAGGAATACCTCAAATGGAGGGATAGATGTTATTTGTGTGGAGAAAAGGGTCATAGAGTGACAGACTGTAATGGATTTCAATGTCTTATTTGTGGAGAACAAGGGAATTACCCAACTCAATGCCCTAACCTAAAAAGTTACTTTTAAATAAAGGAAGGACTTCTTCCAGGACAATCATTGAATAGGATGGATTGAAGTGTTTATGTATTGGTATTCAAGAATAATGTTGTTGAGAAACATTTATGGTGTATTAGAATATTTTTGTATTATTATATTGTGGTTTTCAATAAGTTTATGGTATCGGTAACCACGAAAATTGATTCAAATATTTTGGAAAGCAGATTATATGAACATAACGAAGGGATAAGAAGATAATGAGATGTTTGCTTGTATTCATTAGATCATTATTGATATAAGGACTAAGTGATATCATGGTTTGAGTATATAGAATTTTGAGGATTTTGGTATGTGGAAAGTGTTAACTTTTAACTGCATTCATGTTTTCACTAAGGTTCAATGGGTATTCATTCTTCAAGAGAATACATGATTAAGGTATTCACATGTTTGTAATTTGACCAATAAGATATATCTTATGATATATGGGGGATAAATTATGGCATTCAAATGATTGTTATGTGACATTTAAAGTAATCATTTTCCTTATACTATGATCTTGGACTGAAGTATTTTAGATAAGCCTTATGATTGGAATGGATTATGTTGGACATAAGTTAGTATTGTTTAAGGATAGAACTTTCTTCGATATTATTGATGGGATATTATTGTAATGTAATTTTAGTAAAATGAAAACCTGCAGGATGGGAGACAACCCATCGCGTTAGACAAGGCTGTGGGAATCGATCCCACAACCGAAGTGCGACTGGCCTTTATCGCATACTAATGGCCTACAGGAAGTCCTTGGTTAGTAGAAACTAGTTTTATTTTTTTAAGCGGTATAATATATGAAGTATAAGTTCATTTTTGGAATCGCATATGATTAACCTCACCATAGATGGACTTATGTATATTTGATAATTTTTTCTATCCTTTTGTTTGAAACAGATGGAATGACCCATCATTCTATTGCATGATTTGTTAACACTTCACGAATAACAAATTAAACCTCATTTCTTTAAGAGATGACGTGGAAATTGTTCAACGCACGAACAACATTGAAATTGTACCAAAATCAAGCAATAATTTCTTCTAATTCAAATCTTTCAACTTTAGGGAAATGGTATTGAAAACCAAAAATGTTGTCCTAGTTCTCTTATATCCGATGAATCATATTGTACCTTATATCATCACAAATCTATGGCTTTGTGATTTTTGGCTATTTCATAACCATGTTCTCTACCACTGTCCATTAGAACATGACGGTTAGATTTCTCTTCCATATCCATATTTTCACCTATGATATCCTACGTGGAAACCTAGTGATTTGTTAATTTGGGTAACTATTACGCATCATACATTAGTTTTTAAAGATAAGTTTTGGTATTCTTTTTTACGATGTGGCTTTCTATTAAAGAATCTTTCTAATAGTAAACCATGTATAACCCCGATGAATTTCGAGGGCGAAATTCATTTTAAGGGGGGTAGAATGTAACACCCCGATATTTATGGTAAGTATTCTTTTTAATTTATTTGATGTCATTTTTTTTATGCTACACCATGATTATCTTGTGCTATACGCAGCACCGTATTAGCTTGCAGTATACGCAACACAATTCTTGGATCGTTTTATACACAATTTCAAGTTCGTTTGATAATAGTCATTCTACACAACAATGATTGTATATATATATATATATTCAATGTATAAATGAAATATGGTTTGATTTTGTAATACGAAACAACAAAGGAGTCTTGCACAACACGCAACCCTAACTTGGCTTTTATTACACGCAATCGTGACCTTACTCGGTAGCGTGTGTAGTACGTAGTACCGGGTTTCGCTAAACAACGATATATGTTTATAATATTATTATAAAAAAGACTTTATGAATATTATTAACTACATTTTGAATTTTATAACATTATTATTCATCTTACACATTTTCTAGAATATGTTATGAGAACAAAATAATTTTTTTTGGGTAAAATAAGTATTTTTAAAAAAATGCAGTTTTGCAGCCTTTTGATGGCGCACCCATTTTAAATATAATTTTTGAGAATTTTATAAGTTAAATTTTACAAAATAAACTTATTCTTTTGAATCATGATATAAAAATTTACAATACATAAAGTTTTGATAGTTTTTTTGATAACTTTCATATTTTAATGAATAGTAAAAACACGCTATATTTTAAAAACAACTTTTTTCATCGTAATAATTTATATGGTTAAATTATAATATTGAATGGTTTTAAAGTATAAATAGAATATATTTTTACAATTTAATACAATATATGTCATTATCATTGATTTTACCTTGAATTCGTATGTTAAATCAATTCTAACTCTTGCAATGTTTTAAACAAAAACCCGTTTTCTTTCGACAACATGATTAATTTTTATTTAATTTCTTCAAATTTTGTGTATTGAATTTGGAAAAATGGATTCCATATCTGTAATAAATGGGTCTAAATTATGTTAATGGGCTACTTTTTATTTTTGGTCATTATGAATAGTAACTGCGGTAAAATTTATTTATTAAAGTTAAAGGTAAATCGGGTAATTAAGGGTTAATATGAGATTATAAATTTACCCTAACACCTTCAAAAATCCCATTGTATGACTAAAGGTAGACCCATATCACCTAAGGGTCGTATTAGATTCATTTAATGGACTTTTGTCAATGAAAATAAATTAATTATTATTAAAACCAAAGAAAGTGACAACATGTCACTCTCTTAAATCTTATAAGTATATTAATTTTAAAATAGTGATAAACTTCATGAAACATAGAAAATAAATAGTCTCCAGAAACCTAATAAAATTATCCACATCATATTAATTTAGTTATAATTTTAGGGATTAAATAATTATCATTAATTGTGACACAATAGTGATGATGAAATTGTTTGTCTAGTGAAAAATCAAGAATATAGTTTTTATTAAACTAATAGTGACCATAAAAGGCACAAAACCATGAAAAAAACTTATTGGGAATGTACATTTAAACAATAATCATCTAATGGTCGAATAGTTTATAATTTGGTGAATTATAAAAGCGATTATGACACTTATATTCTTTTATTTTAAATGATGCAAAAGTTTTCACATTCATAATTTAATAAATATAACAATTTAAATATTGTGATTATAAGATGATAAATTCCAGTAAAAGTATTATTGTGAAAGTTAATAGATTTATATTCATCATAGGATTTTAGTTTTAATTTTTATGAAACAAATAAGTATATTAAATAATTATACAAAAAGTTTGTAGTAATTATTTTATTAAGAGATAAACCAAATAAATGGTTTTAAAATTTATAAAATAAATATTATATGAACTATTTAATGTTCTAAACTAATTTTCTAGATACATATGAAATTTTATTAATCTATTTAAACTTTTATTTAGAACATATCTTCTGTATTTATTTTATTTAAATTCAAATAAATGAATAGTGTCAAAATTGACAATATTGTTATTTTATAAAAATAACATATTATAAAATTGTTAAAAAATAAAAAAAATATTTAAAAATTATAAATTTAAATTTATATGGTCTAATATTTTATTACGTATCCAATACGGACAATTCATAACAAAAAATTAATTATTTGTTATAATTTAAAATTTAGAATGTTATTACCACAAATAAAATTAAATTGATTAAATTAGGATAAATAAAGTTGATAATGTTTAACATAAATTCGTAACATGTCAAATTTTATTGGTTGATGAGATTACAACAATATCTTATCTAATATTCTAATATGAGTCATTTTCTGAGGTTTTTAATTGGGGTTAGATTTATTATTAATTAATAGTTTTTTGGATTTCCAAAGGTGCCTCTCTCCAACCTTATAAAAGGGCACCTCCTCCCTTTCTTCCTCACACCATTTTGAGCCTTCAAGATCGGCCAACCCATGAAACATTCTCTTCCACACTTCCCTATAAAAATCCTAGAGGTCCTAGTCTACTTGAAAGACAAATATTAGTGCACAAAGAGGAGGTTTTAAAGAGGCGTATCGAAGAAGAGGTAATTTCTTCTACTGATTCATTCAAGCTTATTTCTTCTTCAACTTCTTTTTCTTTAGTTGTTTCATTATAAAGTAATAACATAAGTATCACTAATATATTGGTATGTTATTATAAATATTAAACAACCCCATTTCACCTTCTATCCATCCTACGGAAAACAAAATCATTGTGCATGCGTTCGTACGGAATATCGTCTCCACGCCGTGGTGTAATCTGTTTTTCCACCAACACCTTACATGGATGAGTATAATGGTGTAAAGAATAACTATACATAGTTATTATAAAATAATACTGATTCTGATATATTGTATCATACACTCCAATTCAATTCAATAATTATGGAAACGATATCAACGCTCGTGCGTACGTATGGACTACCGTCTCCACGACGCGATGAGATTCATTCTCCATGTTAACCATTTAATAATGATTATAAAGTATATATAATCAATAATAATGAAATATATTACATTATAAAGATACTGGATTTATGTATATATATACATGTATGTCATCTACTTAATTCATTCAACTCAATAAGGAAACTAAAACAATGTTCATGCATACGTACGGCCTACCGTCTCCATGAACGGTGTATTTCTTTCCATTTATCGATCTATTATATATATGAATATTCTGAATATATATTATATATAAATAATATTTTATATTCTAGAATTATGTAATCATTATATAAGTAATCATATGAATAATTACAAGTCAAAACACAGACGACAAATGAAACGATTTTACCCCAAACACTCTTTAACATGGAATTTACAAAAGAAAGGGTAATATAAAGTCATAAGTGAACCATATATGAAATCATAACAATGAATATGATTCTTTAATAAGTCAATGTCATTATTTTAATCATTATACAGGAGGTTAGGATACATACGAAGCATATCGAACATAAGGTAAGGGATAATTTATCAGTCTAATTTTTATCCGAGATTGTTTATTTGTAAGTATTTACTGGGGTTATCTTTAACATCCAATCCCATGTTTTCTAAAAATGCTTTCATGTATGATTAATGACCTTTTTACCAATTTTTGACTTTTACAACATGGTATGTAAGGAATCATTCTTTTTTTACGTTACGAGGTACTTTTTGACTTTTTCGGCAAAAGTACGAGAATAATGTTTTTTAACGTATACGGCATGAATGGATTTTTAGGGTTTTATAAAGCCATATTTTCATTAAGCTTCCTCCAAGAGAGTTCATTAATATTTTAAACAAAATATCTTTATATTAAAATTTCATGACGTTTTGTGAAAAGAAATTGATTTTGAAAAAGAAAGGATATTTTCCTCATGAATTCAATTCAAGTGTTTTATCAAAACCATTTTCCATCTAAGATGACATTATTTCATATGTGTATGTTTCATGTATAAAGTATCTATTATTTACATGGTTTCACATTTTCATTATGAAATAATATCCATTTCTTTTATTTGGAATATTTGATGATGGGATGATGTTTATGAAACCCATTTTATTTGTTGTGTTATAATGAATGATGTAAGTTTATTTTGTAGAACAAGTAAGAATGATTTCATTATGAGATGGGTGGGACCTATATCTCCCTCCAATGCTTTGGGTAAAGATTTATATCTCATGAGATAGACATGGCTGGAACGGTAAGTTAATCCGGTTCAGTGTTACAGGACTGAAACGAGGAGTGAACTCGATTAAGAAAGGGACATTGTCCACTATGATGGTCTTGGCAACAATGCCTTGGCTACTATGGAAATCATAACAAGTGCTGAATGGTTTCCACAATTACATGTTTTATTCCCAGGCTATTTTATCGTTATTGATGTTCCATTATGTTATATGTCTTACGTACTTCCATGATTTATGTCTTTTCTCAAGGTTTTAATGTTTAGATTTCATGTTCAAGTTTTTTCTTTCAAATATTTATGGATTGTTTTATGTTCTCTATGTTTTCCCTTATTCAGCATTTGAGCTCACCCTTTTTATGTTTTATTTTCCAAAGGAAATAAAGAAATGTTTTAGGTAAGGAAACAAAAAATGGAAAATCTTTATGGGAGATGTTGAAGATCATTAAACAGGACTAGTTGTTTATATTTTGTGTTTCTAGAGACACTAAACTATTACGGTCCTTGTGTGTTTTTTTGTTATGTATTATGTATTCCGCAAAATTAATGTAATTTCCATGTATGTCAAGCTTCAGGTATCTACAGTGCAGCAAGGCCCGTTGTCATTCACCTGTTCCCATTCGAGTCTAGCTTGAAGCGGTGTTTTCTGGTTTTACCCCTAGGTACATCTGTGTCAGATCCACCTCTACCTGCTTGTATCTAGATAGGGATGTATTTATCGGAAAACTCACAAAATCTCTACAATACCAAAATTCTAGGAAGTTGTTCTATAATAATCCTCAAAGTCTATCTTAAGTCTAGGTCCTCTAATTAGAGTTTATCTAAATCTAGCTCCATGGTCTGTACTAAAATTCCTCTGATACCAATTGTAACGCCCCGACCCCAGTTACCCAGAGTCGGTGCATTATTACATAACATTGGCATGATCACAAGGTATCAAGTCTCTAAATATCGATTAGTTTAGTAGATTTGGAAACACTAGATAAATTCATAAAGTTTACATTACAACATAAAAGGAATACTACAACAACATAGTCTCCATTGTCCACACTCATATCGCCTCATACTATCCCTATAAGTCATTCATAAAAGACTTCTTCACATCTTGGGATAAATAAAACATAGAAAGGGGTGAGCTCAGATGCCTAGTAAGGATAACATTATAGCGGAAACACTCATAAATAAGAATAAACATTTAAGGAAAAGTATGACTAAATCAAAATCCTCTTAAACTGGAACATCATCATAAAATGACAATAATAAAATGAAATAATTCCATTTAATTATTCAAATGGATATTCCACTAGTCAAATAATCACATGCAATATCAATAACCACTTTTATAATGATGGAATGTATAAGGCTAGACTATTATAACCATGTCGCCAATGTCTAGTGCCAATAATACAAATAAGATTTTATCAAGGCCTCGTGCCAAGACACTAGTTTGTCTAATGAGACCTACCAATGCATCGAGGAGATATAGCAGGCTCCACCCGTCACTTATTAAGTACAATGCATTCCTCATATGAACAGGTGTAAACATTAATAAATATTTGTATTAAAACTAGCATACGAAATGTCAATACTTTCTCCATAAACCATGAATGGTATAAAAATAACACCTCCACAGTAAAACATATCACAAAACCTTCAATAAAATATGGATGTTTTGTACCATAAAATCAACATAAAATAAACTTAAAATCCATCAAAGGATGTTGACATAGATGAAATCAAAACTATTTGAGAGAAATATCTCTTTATTGGAAATCATTTAAAAGTCACATAATTATAAGAGAAAACATTTAATTTAATAAAAATATTCTTATAATCTTGTAAGGGATGCTTTGAAAATTTTATAACCGTGGAAAACAGCTTCACCCACCGTATAAGTTAAAAAAATACATTCTTACCTTAATAATGTTGAAAAGGATAAAAAAGTACCTTGTTTCAAAAAGGATAGAAAGATTCCTTTATAAAATTTTTATAAAAATTCAAAAAAAGGTATAAATTATTTTAACCCATAGACTGTAAGATTTTAAGAATGATTTGAAATAAATTTTTATGAAACATGGATGTGGATGATAAAAAGGTCCCAGTAGATAATTACGTATAAACGCCCTTAGATAATGAAGATATTGTGAAATAAACCCTTACCTTGTACTTTTCCTCAGTAGATAGTATGTTAAACTCCAATATAATAGTTTAAACATTTTTATTAAATTATTCAAGAACCATATACATAATTTTTATATCATATATGATCTTCTAATAATACTTTGTTAATAATATTTTAGTATTATCGTCTTTTCGGGTGTTAACTTACTCGTTTTATTTTATTTGTTTTGTTACATAAGACACGTTTGTTATGGATAGGTTGTATATTATTCATATCCATAATGATATAATGTCATTAAAAATTATTTAAAATCATCAAATGAGAATTATACTTGAATGGCTATGATGGGGAATTAATCTTATCGCATTCGTGGACACGGTAGTCCATATGTACGCACGAGCGACGATATCATTCTTTTGATATTAAAATAATATATAATTGGATAGTGTATCCTATATGGAGAATAATTATAATGTTATATTAATTATTTACATCATTACATATCATTATCATAACCATCCAAATAATAATGTTTTTGAATGACAATTACACCACGACGTGGAGACGGTAAGTCGTACGTACGCACATATGGTGAAATGTCATTCAAAGGATGTATAGAATACTGAATATGGTTGTAAAATATTTCTAATAACATCACAGTATATATTAGATACTTGAGTTATTATTTTAGAAAGGAAATAACAATGAATTAAGATGTTGAGGAAGAAAGGAAATTGAAAAACGGTGGTGAAATCATTACCTTTTCTTCGGGTTCTTCCTTTTGATTTGATCAAAAAGGATATTAGGATGGATTTATGATCAAACTAAGGCCTCTAGGTTATAGCGAGGGAAGTTGAGATAATATTGTTGTAGGGTTTGGATAATCCAAAAAGCTTTGATGGTGTGAAGAATTGTTTAGAAGTTGTGTCCTTTTATAAGGGGGAGGAGGTTCTCTTTAGAAACAACTTAAAGTATTATTTTATAATAAATTCATATTCGGTTTGTAATGGCCCCAAAGTGGATTATTCAAATTATAAGGTGGGTATGGGTCGATATAAGTTCATCTAATAGATTTTAGACTAGTTTGGTTCATTATATTAACCTTATCTTTTAATTTTAACTCTTAGTTAATTTGATTGACATTAACCATGTCACTTTGTATTTTTATAATATATAGCTAATAAAATCACTATATACATCCATGAGACCCCAAAATTTGTCCATTAATGATAAAACAATCATGATATAATTCATTTGGCCAAACCGTAGATATCTAGAAATAGAATATCAATTAATAATATAATATTTGCTTTAAAATCTATTTTATGTCAATTTTGACACTATTGGGGATTTTGTTTTTTATAAATTCATAACAACATTATTACATCGAACCAAATTCATATAACTAGTCCTAATATGTCTTATTAACCTAGATAATTAGTGTAATTCATAAAAAAGATTCAAATTACATTTCTTTTGATATTTATAATATCATTTATTCTAATTTTTCATCAATTAGCTAATTACTACATCACCATTGTGTCAAAAATAAATGAAATTATATAATTTCTAAAAATTATTAATAATATACCATTATTTAGGAAATCATTTTATATTTCTAATGAAAGTTTTTAATCGAATTTATCTTAGTTATAACCCTATATTAAAAATGTTTTAGAAATTAAACATCGATTTTAACTCTTTTAACTCTTCTTTGAATTAAATAATAAATAATTTCATAATCTAATCCAAGTGGACCTAAATGATAATAATTTATTCCTAAGGCTGTTTTTGGTCGAGATACACTTGTCCAATTGAATTAGGACATTTGTTAGTGTAATATTAATATCATTTTTACCCTTAATTACCCTATTTACTTTTAACCGTGGTAAATAAAAGTTAACAGTTACTATTCACCAAATATTATTTTTATCTTATTGAACCAAACTTTACTCCTTGATATTAACCGTGTCTCTCGGATTTTTTAAATTCCACTCACAGAAGTGGTAAAATTATGTTTTATGGTAATTTAAAAATTATCCTAGGAGGTGGGTAAAAGATGGTGAAAACATAAAAAAAAATTTATATGTATAAAGTTATTATAAACTGACTCCAATGAATTACATTGAACTTATATTGGTATTACGTATCTATTTTGACCTAAAATAAATTTAAATAAAATAAATAATTATTTAAATAAAGATTCGGTCTTATCCAATAACTCAGTGTTTTTCACTATTCATCAAAAATTGACATTTTTCAGTAAAATACCAAAAATTCACCCTGAGATAATTTTGATGTTCCAAATCCAAATATGAAGTCCATTTTGAAATATAATGTTTATAAATTTTAAAAAAGTGGGTATTATTAATCATAATAGCTAGTTTAATTGGTTGTGATGTGTCATAGAACTTGAAGTTGCGTACAACACACACTACTGTATTATTCCAAAAGAAGCTTATCGTGGATGCCTGGGGTGTTACAGTTGGAGGTTGGAAATTTTCAAAAGTCTATTTGTAATTGTGATCTATAAAATTATGTCCCTATTAAAATACATATATTATAGATTCATTATAATTTGTTTTCATGGAAATTGATTTATTTTGAAATGGTATATTATTCATATTTTTTGATATGTTGAATCCTTATTTAAATAAAATATTTTGTTTTTATGAATATGTTTTATGGGCTTTCACTCAACAAATTAAATCCATTCCATTATTTTTCCTAAAAATATATTCTACACATACATAGTTTTAAAGGTATTCACACTCTATTTAATATAGAATTGAAACATGGATTTGGTCATAGGAAACATTGTGAATATTTGATCTTGAAAAGAAACCACATATTCTTACTTATAAAATAAATTGATAATAATTATCAGTGATCACTTTTAATTTATGGGACTAATTTTTAAGAGTTATCTCAATTATATAAAACTATAAACATAAATGATATTTTAGATTGAAATATATATAATTATTTATTAAATTCCATAGAATATTTGACGTTTAAGGTCATGGCCTTTGACGTGGTATCAAATAATAGTATAGTTGTGTTTAAATGTTAAGTTGTTTATTATGAATAAATTAAAAGTCATATATATCATTAATTATTTTCATGGTAGGGAGAGTTATAGTTACATTATTTAAATTTAATGTGTTTGGATTTAATTAAATAATGATATATTATTATATACAATCCTCATTAAATGGTATATCATGATTTTATTGATATGCTTAAACTAACGTTTTTTGGTGTTATTAAATGGATTGATTCATCAGGAAACATTGTAATGATGGATTGAAGGAATATAATGTGGTTATTAAATTGTGTAGATGAATGGAATATCTAATATAATTGGAATAATATTGGAAATTATAAATCACCTATCAGGAGTAATGATTAACAACATGAAGCGTGGTTAGAGTCCTAATGCATAAAATTTGAGATAAATCAAACATTAAGGATGTTTATGTGATAAATATCATATAGGTATATATATTGAAGACCAATGAGTAAATGTTTTGGAAATAATAACATGAGAAAATTTCTTTAAAATATTGAAATACTTTTTATTTGTGGTAATGGAGGTATGAAGGCAATAAATTATGGTGGAAGAAGGATGTTTTTGGTTTAATCCATTAAGGAGAAATAGGTTCTTCTATAGTTAAAAATTAAATATTCTAAATATGCAAACTATGATCATTATGATCACCTTTTCTTCGATGATGAAGACCCATTAATAAGAGAAATTTTAAAAAAAACTAACAATTTACTAAATCATAATGAAATTAACGTTTAAGAAGATGAATTAAAAAATAAAATATGATTTAATGAATTATTTATTGGATCATGCATTGACCTTGTTCACTCTTATGAAATAATTGATATGTTTTTAAAAGGAATGAATTAATTTGGTAATAGATTAAAATATCATTGTTAAGTTATTAGGAAAAACTATGAATAAATAAGATGACTTTATATAATGGATATAAGCATTAAGTTATATTTACTAATGATTAAAAGTGTAAATGTATTTATACTCTTTTGATGACAAAAGTTATTTTGGAGAGTCTTATTAATATTTAGTTATATTTATCCCATAAATTTATCATGTGAACCTTCTATTTTAGAATGATTTTTATTTTAACTTTTTTTATATTATATTAACAATCTGGAAACGAATTTGTTATTTATAATTCCGAATCATAATTATATAACTCATATATTAGATAATAGGAATATATTAATGGTGGAATAAAATCCCAAAGGATGGTTAATGGTTTAACAGTTAATTTGAATGAAGTAAATGTTTATATATTTAGTTTTCAAATTAATTATGTAGTTTTATTTACAATATTTTGTGGAAATACAAGAGAAAAATAGGTATTTTATATTTTAGGTTTTGTTTTCACAAATATGAATACATTTTTTAGATGCAATCGATACTCTTGAATAGTGTATGTGTTGTTAAATATTTTAAGGATCAAGTAACACCTGATTTTATAAAATGAAAAAGATTATATGAGGGAAAATTAAATTAATATTGATTGAAATAAGATTAATGGATTTGGAGTAATTTGTGTTTTACATAATCATTGAATATGATGTGATTATAGGTTGATAATTATTAGGATTATTGGAGAATTCTAGGAGACCACCTTTAATGTTAAAATATATTACGATTATATTTAGAATATTTATACCATTTTCAGAATTCATTAAAGATAGTATTAATATATTTTTCAAAATGTAAAACCTATATAATTATTGATATCTCATCGCATATGTTAACTCCACAAGGATCTAATCTAAAATAGAAGAGAGACAAGGGTACTTTGCCTACCACTAACATCTATAATGTCCTCGTTAGTATGGAATTGTATATCTTTTTAAACAATATATTGGATTATGGTTATTTTCATTCTTGGATCATATTTTTTATCATTTTGATATCCATTGGAATGGAATCTGACTTGGTATTTAGTGATCAATGTTGTTTCAAAATATTTTTTGTAATTATGGAACATTTTATGATTAAGATAAAAAGAATACAATTGAATTTATTTAGATAAATTAAATGATGTGTTTTATGTTGGAAAAATATATTATTTAGGATGATTCATATTATTTAACGATATAATTAGTATATCCTCATGATTATTAGTGAGCTTAATATTTTTTATTAGACTTCAGGAGGGCTTGGTGTTTTTTTATAAATAATTTTAAATTTTTCATAGAAATTTATCTAATCAATTCCATCTAATTATTTGTTATCGATTATAGTTGAGAATAATTTATGGAAATTTAAGGATATCTATTTTTTGAATGATCAATGATGACATTTCTGTATTTATGTCAAATTTGAGAGAATAAATGTATTTTTTTACAATTGATTGTTTATTAATTTTTTGGAATTATCATGCACTAAAATATTTTTTATAAATTCCAAATGATATCATGGATATATAAATTTTCTCTTTTGTATTTATTGAACCTGTGAAGTGGATTTATATATATTAGTAATTAAATATTAATCACGAATACTCATTTTCTGGAGTATTGAAAAGGATAAATTTCTACACGTCAATTAATTTTTATTCAATTTGTAACTATAGGATGTAGAATATTTCATTATCTCTATTATAAAATTATAAAATTCAATATATATTTACATTTAATTATGAGAAATAAATTTCCTTTTAAAAAATCATTGATTTACTGTTTTTTTGTTGTTGTCATTATAATGACCATGTTTCTTATTAATCTCTATAATACCTTGAATGTCAGTTTTCCATTTCATGTATATTTTTTACTACATTAAACTCTAGTATGTGTTAACATAGGCGACCATCATACATTCCTTGGATTATTTTATTGTTGATATTTTATTAATCATTATTTCGATATAGGATTCCAGCAAAGGAATTTTGTGAAGTTAAACTGTTATTATCAATAATATGTTCAAAATTTTGTGGATGAAATATCAAAATGGGGAATTTAACATTATCATAGACAAAAAGGAAACAATATACTCAATATTAAACAAGATTTACCACAATAATCATAACAAATGACACAATATTATTCTTTAAATGTGACTGTTATGACGTTGAATTAAATTAGAAGAAATAAAATATATTAAATAAAATATGAAATTATAGTTGGCGTTTTTTATAAATTTATTTATTTTTTAAAATTATTTGTAAATTAAAATAATTACCCCTTGGAAATCAAGGATCTATTTTTATAAAAATAATTAATATTTCCACAGTATAATTTTATATTATAATTTATGATAAAAACTATTGGTGATGAATATTAAATGAAATATTTATGTTTTATATTACATAATTTTTTTTTATATATCTAATATGTTTCAAATTCCTAAGATAAGAATAAATCCAATTTTATGAATAAAAAGTAATATTTTTCTAAAATGATTTTTCATCTTTTGATTGTGAAAATAATTTAAAATTAATTTTTGACACATTTATAAATTTTAATTTACAAAATAAGCTTATTTTTTCAAATCAGAATATAAATATAACATTCTACTTAAAAAAATTTATTTTGTGGAAATGATTCATATTTTATGGAAAGTGTAAAATATTGAATTATAATAGAAATATAATTTTTTATATTAATTCATTCCATTAAATTAAAATTTAAACTAGTTTCAAAAAATATTAATTTCAATTATACATAAATAAAAAAAATTACATCATAAGAATCATTTTGAAAATGATATTTTATTTAATAACATTTCACAAAATTGATGTTTTCACATTAAAACCCCACATTTTCATTCTGTTGGTGGAATTAATTTTAAATAGTTTTTTTTTGTTCTGTGAGTTGAATTTGAAAAAATGGATTCCACATTGGGAATTATATTGTCAAAATTATGCTATAAGGTTGTTTTCATTTTTAGGTATAACAAATTTACCATGGTAAAATTCTATTTACATATTTATAATAAAAAAATATAATGGATTAATGATGAAAAGTTATATATTGAAAAAAAAACATTAATGGTTGGATGATATATTTATCCACCCTACCTAACCTCTATGAAATTAATTATATTCCATAGTAAGGGAAATTAGATCCACCTCAATGATTTTAAAATAAAATATAAAATAAATATATTTTAAATTAAATTAATCCTCATATAATCAATTTTATATAAAAATCCTTAGTACCCCATTTCAGATAACTATCTATGATAGACCTCAAATATCTTCGAAAACCTATCCACCTTTTTCTTCTATTTTCCTAGTATTACTGGTCGTAAAGTCCCTCTCATGATTCCACATAATGGTGCCTCAATATTTTGGCTAGAGGACTTCAGATATGCCTCCTCTAATGCTAATGGTTACTGTCTAGAAACAATGTCCTATTGCGGGTCCTTGGTGAGACAATTCTGTTTTATATCATATTAATTCTCCTTCTAAAAACCTACATTTACATTTATTTCAATTGAAATCATTAATAAAATTACAGAGAGTCAACTTGATATTGTCCATGGTAATGAAGAGAGAATTTCCAAGAATTACTCAAGGGGATTTTTATATGTCCAATGATAAGGGGTACATCCATGGTGACCCTAGGTTGATGTCCCTTATCTCATAACATTCAATGTGTGGTAAAATAAAAACAAGCCTATGTGTCCAATCACGATATAAGACACAGGGGCATGAGTTTTTCTTGTAGGTCAGTTCTACCAATGTTCCCTCATGCCCATCCAAGGGACCTCTCCAAGGAAACATGATCCAATCTACTAATGTTGTCAATATTTAATGCATGGAGTGCCCATGCCAGGAATACATGGTGTCACCTCTAATTTGTTAACTAAAAATTATTACTTCAAATAATAATGAACAAGATTCTATCTAAGGGATCCTTATTTCTGAACCCCATGTTTCTACCTCATCAATAAGGTGAACAAATTGATAAAAAAATGTACATATATTTCAAGTCTAAAATAGGGGTTATTTCATTTAATTAATCATTTATATCCCGATTGTAATATTGATATAAGAAATCATTTGAAAAAACTTCTATATAATATGTCATAAGTAATTTTGCAGTCATTCAACACAATTTATTAAACCACATCATTTAGGGGAATGGATATTTGGATAATCACATTGTTCATTATCAAAATAAAGACAATTATCAACTCATGGAATTTATTATATGAAAAAAAACTAAAGGGGGTATTATATATTTTTTAGAAAAATGGGATAAGAGGACTCTAGGATGTTTCAAACCCATTATTGTGGAGCAATTTAAGGAAATAATGCAAAGGGTTTGATTCACCACTATCTTGGGTCTCCATCGGCTATTTGTGGAATTTAATTTAATTAAATTTAGATAATTGGAGGCGACATTAGAATTTTATTTATCTTGGTACAACAATGAATTATATTGAACATAATGAAATGAGGGAAATGTGAATAGACAACATCCTATAGCCTCATATAGTTACCCTCCTCCAATCATGACATTTGATCCGAGCTATGTTGTGGGACATCAAGGAAACCATCTAATTACCTCAAAATGGGTAAAATGATATTTCACCCAAATAGTGAAACTATTGGGATAAATAGATTGAAATATAACGTAAATAATTACATATGTCACCTTTACATGTTTTTGTTGATTTTATAGTTAATGTTTCAGTATTTATATAGAAGGGTTGTCACAAAACCTATGACGAGATGAGATGGAGATTTGTACATGGGAGAAGAAGAAGAAATAGCTCGAAAAATATAAGTTGAGAGATATTATAAGATTAAATAATTTAATATGTGGGAAATATTAATTTCACAAGACAAAAATAGTTTTCATATTTTGGCTACATGGTTGGATGAACAGTGAGCCATATCTGGGCCAATCTGTTGCCTTAACGGGGTACTCACACGGTTATGCACAAAATGAGTCTAACCAGGCCCAAATTCTGTGATACCGGTCTTCTAATAAATTCTACAGCACTTCATGAAAATGATAGTAGGGTTTCATGGTTGCATTAAAGTAATACTTCCCTCAGGTCACCACTTTCAACCACCACAATGTTAGGGAAATATTTTGAGTTGGGTTAAATATATTCTTCTAACCATTTGACCCAATATCTTATTCAAATTTATGGGCTCTAGGATCCCGACTATAAAAGTTCCCTTAATGCCCCTCCATGAATTAATTAATAACCATTAAGATGGTTTATTTAATTAATACAAAAGCCAATATGTATATTTTTTAGAATGTCCTTTCGTTACAACCTCCACTCCTAATAATAACTCACCCCAACTATTCTCTTTTTAGGTAGAACATTATTTATGAAGACTTTCTGGCAGTTGACAAGTACATCTACTTTACTCTCCCATATCTCATCATGTATCACATAATGCCACAACATAACATTGAATAGAGTAAATAACCTACTTCTTACAGCTTTCGTTCATTAATCAAAGATACATGTCATATTCTACTCGATGGACGCATCATCATTTAACTCAATATCCTCGATGCCAAACGAATGAGATGGGTTTGGATGATATTATCAAATCTCATATTCATGGACATCAATGAGCATGGAAAGATACTTCATAGATAATATAAACATATAGGATACCATCAAAATTATATCAACTATGTCAAAATTCCCTAAATATCGATGAAATAGGATTCCTTATTTTTTGGTTTCGTCTATTTTCCATCATGGGTGATGATACTGAAAGAACCAATTTCACTCCTCAAATTGAAGAGTCTTATGTCTATGTTCAGTATATGTCTTTTCAAAAGACTGAGCAATACACATTTGCTTCTTAATCATTTAGGTTTTCTCTAAAGTACCATAAAAAGATGAGGACCCACATGAGCTTCCTCACTAGCCTCTATCGAAGATAATGGTAAAAAAAATGGTCTACCATGGAGGTCTCCATACAGATTATCTGAATTTTTAGTTAAATCTATTTATGAGGGAAATCTAAAATAAAGGAATAATATTTTCATATGAACCAAAAATAAAGGATGGAATATCATAACATATCATTTGGCACATGTACCATCAACTGCGACTACTTATCGATTTGAGGGTGAAGTATTATACTAAAGATAACTTAAGAACTATGTTCCATCATCAACCATTTCCTGAACATTGAATAAATGTGATCAACGTAGCCTGATGTGATATAATGGGATACCACAAGATATATCACTCTCTTTTTTGGTGTAGATATTTTATATCTCATCAAAATAAATGGTATACCCGATTGGAAATTACATTGAAACCTTGGTCAACTTGTTATTAATCACACATACTACATCACTACCCCAAGAGGATCTTAGAAAACCAAATATAAAATTTATTATGATTTCATTGAATTTACACATAGGATAAACATGTTTTTGTAGAAGTCATGAAGGTAATGGTTTCTTTGCATTCAACATCTGAAAGGTGGATCATCAAGGAATGAATCCTACTATCAACCATTTCATAATCGGCAGCGAGTTCTAATGATGTATAACTTGAAACATCTTAGTTATAACTGTATGAAATTACCATATAGTGGAATTTAATCACCTAATTAAATTATAAAAAATTCACTAAGTAACCAATAATCAGCAACAAAAATATCAGGTCTCAATTCCATTTATATTCCATCTTGGTGGTGGGTTCTCTTCTATGTTGCTCACCCACAAGAAGAGGCCTGTAACATTAGATAACAAACTCATTTAGAACCACTCTATAAGGAACAAAATCCCTACAACATCATCTTTACCAAGTATAATTTGTTGTTTATGATCTTCTAGATGCATATTCGAAAACATACCCATTAACTTCCACCAACTGCATTACTCATTAATGGCATGCGTGTGAACCATCTAGATCAAGGAAATAATAATTTCATTTCCCATATTTGTTATATGAGTAATCTCAAAGTCTTATGATTATTGGAATTAAACTCACCATTAATAACTCTGATTAAATTTATGTTCACATAAAGATGTATTTGAGTCTTTTATAGTTCATGTAGAAAACAAACCACACACCTCACAACATAGACCATAAACCATTACTATGAGTTATAGGTCTTGTATAAGGTAATTATTCACATTATTCCTTAGATGGTGATACCCGTATGACCTGGATTAGTAACCCTACATCATAACTGAACCCAACATGATTCTTGGAGGAATACATCCAATAGTATTACTTCTACATAACTCAATAATAATTAGGATCTGAACTGATGTCAGTATTCCCATTATCTCATGAAATTTATATCACATTTTTCTATCCAGTTGTATTTCACACCCTACTTTTTCAATATCCAATTTTTTTCTTCCATAAGGGAGAATCATATATGAATCTTCTATATATTCCATTCATCCATAAAAATATATCTATGTTGAACACATTATTGGCCTGCTCATAGGAAACCACATTTCTCATCTTATCCAGGTAGTCTAATACACCATCCATGGATATTGTATGGTCTTCAATGTCTACCATGCTAGTATATTATGGGAATTTTCCAAGATTTACCAATCGTTGTTGATATTTTAGTGTACTTAGCTTGATCACAATATGATTGGGAAGGTCATATATGGTGAAATAATACTCTATGAAGTCTCTTAAGAAGACTACTAAAAGAAATCATGTTATATTTAGGGAACTAGATTTATCATGTCCATAAATACAATCAGTGTATTCCATAGATCAAACAACAAAACCATGTACTCGTATAAGACTGACATACATCAAAAAGATGTATGTGGTATGTCTAATAGTCTAACATAAACATGATGATTTCTTAACTACAAATAAATCAATTAGAAAATTGTTTCTCCATTGATATGTTCTAATATTTAATTTATACAAGTCATCAAATATCATTTCATTATTGTAATTTTGTTCAATCAGGGGTAATCCATGAATAATCGATGGGTATCATCCAACTTTAGGGGAAAAAGTACTAGTGAACCCCATAGTGATGTACTATGTAAGATGATCGTGTGATCCTCTGTATCATCATGAATCTTCATGAGTTTATAGATCTCTTTACATTAAATACTAAATTTTGTAATGGACCCTAGTATGACACCTTGAATAATTTCAATAGTAAAATCAACATCTTTATTTGGAAAAAATATTGAGAAATCATCATAAAAGACAACCCGAAAATAATCCAAAAATTGGATGGAACGTTACTAATTAAATTACTTGATTAGTAATAATGATATTGGATATTGTTTCAGATACTCCACTCATACTTGTACACATGATTGTAGCTCAACTGGCCTAAAGTTCCAAATCATTCTTATGGATATATGCTTTTCCCTCTGTTAATGTGAGAGGTTCTTGATTAAGAAAATAATTTACTGGAAATTTATAATGAACACTATAATCCTTCCCAAGAATAATGTCGATGCTTGACATCCCTTAGATTAAGAAAATCTATAGAAATTGATACCCACCTATCTCAAATGGGAATTATTTATATTAATGTATACCATCATCCTAAACTCATAATTGTGTGTCATGGTTCAAAACCATAATCGAATACTATATAACTAGGCCCAGACATCCCATTCTTGCAACAGATAGGTTACACTGTGAATCACCAATATAAAATAATGGAGATACTATAGTAGAGTCTAGTAGAATTGTACCTCTAACTATTAATGGTCGTAGAATCTACTCCTCTACAATAGGATGTACTTCATATATTTTTCAAATATTTTGGTAATATGATGATTTTTGAGAATCTGATGTAGGTACACTCTATAAAAACTAAAAATATAAAGCTTTACTAACTTGGGAATGACCAATTGTTCAACCTGAACATCCCATTGAAGATATACGCCATCCATTATGAGGAGTCTCCGATACATCAACTTAATGTTGTTCTAACAGAAAATCTTACTCACTTATCTCTGGATAAATATATAGTTGGAAAGGATGGAGGTGTCCCATATATCACAAGTCTGGCACTATATCGGGTTCCTTGTATAATAGGGAATTTTTTTATCTTGACCTGTCACCTTGGAATGACACCACATAATTTTCAGTGTATCCAACCTATTTGGTCCTTCCCCTACATTTACCATGGATCATAAATTATTTTTGCTGGATATACCACTTCCCTTCATGGATTCTCTTAATTTCTTATTTATTATTATTGAATCCATAATTATTTTCTCACTACTAATGGCCTTGTTCAAAATCATTGAAAACAGTGGTCAGTTGAGATACAATCACCTATTAAAGAATGGAATAAGAAAGACCATCCTAAAATTTCCTCATAGTAGCCATCTCTTTATCATACATATTTTTTATGAAAGACTTTAATTTATAGATTATATTTGATCATTCCATTAATCACATGTCACCTAACTGAAGATGAATCAAATATAGATAATCATCTTGTAACATGTTCAATTAAAATAATTAGTTAAATAATGAAATCTATAATTCTTCCTACAACACACACTAATTTTTACCAACATGATTCTGTATATCCCACTAACCCTTCATGGAATCCCCAATAATATATGTTATGATCATGACCCTTTTCATAGTATGTGACTTGATATTCTCAATGATTATAATCAAGGACACTGTCCATGATTCGAAATCATGAGTTTCAACATCCCCACGCAACGTTGAAGATAAAACTGCCAGATCATGGGGGTTAGCTATTCCTTAGAAGAGGATGGTCAGGGGTCACCCTGAAAAAATTTCATTATGAAATAAAATTTGTCTCGAAACAAGGCATCAGTAACCAGTAGTGGATCTATAGGATGTTCCTCGTGTGAAACTATAGGATGTATGATGGTTCCCATTGTGTGTACCATCTCAACTGTATGATCATATCCATTGTCTTGGATTTCATCATGAGGCATCATGGGGGAATATAAATACCAATTCAAACTGCAAGCCTCATAATAATTTATAATAGATATGGAAAGTGATAATAAGTGAAATTTTAAAGGTTATTCCCCTAAATAAACAAATCCATCACTCTTCACTAGGTTCCTTATTTGGGTGAAAAGAATGAATCACAAAAAGAAATTAGAGACAAGAAATAATTCACACCACTATAGTCCAGTTACATTTAGGTCTTTAGTTCCTTCATAATAGGACCATTTTATTTGAAGGATGGTCTTATTTTTATTTAATTTATGAATTTTAATTTAATTTTGTGGTTGAATTGGATAAATTTCCATGTAAATTTATTAAGGGATCATAAACATTATAAATTTTAGGTTAGAGTCCATTTAATCCTAAACATAAGTCATTATCACACATGAAAATAATGGTCTATGATACAATGTTCCATAATTGGATGCTTAAGGAATCATCATTGACCTATACAGGATAATTGATATTGGTCTTGGTAGTTGCATTAACTATGAATTTCATTCATATTCCTTCAAGGAAATAGAATATAATTTATACACAAATATATTTATATATATAAGGCACAAAGAAGAACCAAAATATAGGATAACATAATAATAACATGAAAACATGAAATGCACCCATAAATTAAATATAGTGCGGGAAATTTCATGAAATTTTATATTCTGTGGTTCATAGTATGATTCATGAACCTTATATTTCCTTATATCACTGGGATAAAATAATAGATATTTCATAATGTCAGTACATTGATAATAATGACTTTTCCCATGGTGATATTCATGAAACTATATAAATTCAACAAGTAATAGCCATTATCCATCCAAGGTAATTTATGTATCCCATGTATGTGGGGTACCTACTCTATAGCATAGGCTTCTAACCAAACACTAATGTTCTAGATTATTGTATATAAAAAATAGTGTGGAAAATGGAAAATAGGACCTTGAAACACTTTGTTGAATCCTTCATTAGGGGACACATTAATGGTCTCCCATACGGTGACCACAATACCTCAAGAGAATCACTATAAATGTGGTAGGCTATCGACAAGAAACAAGCATGTGGGGTGTTTCATGGGTTGACTATTATTTGTATAGTATACATACATACATAAACAACATTCCATAAATTAATATAAAAAAAATTGAATTGACAACTATATTTAGAATAGTCCCAACCATATCATACCAATACCCAATACTATTAATTTGAATAAAAAATTGGAACATTGATGCTTCAATTTATAAAAAAATTATACCATCAATCCTACAAGGTTAACAAAGGAATCCCATGTAGGGTGTGAGATATAATCTCAGTAGGCGACCAACGATGTTGTCTATCTCAATCCATTGATGATTTATAAAATGAACTATGTGCCATAATTATTTAATACCAATGTTTAATATGAAAATAAACTCATTGGGATTGGTTCAACATGGATATGCATACCATTTACCTACTTTATCCTAATATGGTGAGTCTGAACAATGATATTTTACATTAATAATCTGAGCTGGGAAATATTTAAGAAGTTGGACTATTTACAATTATGTGATTGTGTTTGGAGGGCATAAACCTACGATTCAAATACAAGTTTTTAAATTTCCTTTTAAAAATATTTTTTTAATTCAATTAAGTTAAAATATTATTATAATATTATATATTGTCACTCAATAAAAGTCCATGGAAATCAAAAGGAGATTATCCAAGAATATCTGGAGAGTAATGGAATATTTCTAATGTGATATAGACTATCCTAGGTGCCCTAATAATGAAGTCCAATTTATAAATCTTTTTAAGGTGTAATCACAAGAAAAATAGAATCTGAGTCTGTACATAGTATCTAAAATAGGGTAACCAGTATCTATCAAGAAATGGTTCATCCAAAGTTCCATCTACAAAGTCCTTGGGGTCTCCAATATAGAATAGGTGTCACTCACGTGGAGGTAAAAATGGAGAACGCATGTTGAGCCCATCACCAGAACCTAAGGTGGTTCCTATGGCATGTTAATTAACCATTAACAACTATAACATGAAGGCATGAGATTCCGTCCATGGATTCCTTATGTACAAAACCCTTGTTTTACTATAGTTGTTAAGGTGAATTAATTATTCAAGATAACTACATATATATCATGACTCACAAAGGGCAGATTTAACTTAAAGAATTTTTTATGAAGATTGGAATATTATTCAATGAAATCCTTTAGAAGAAACCACTATGTATTAGGATATTATGCATTAAGAACTCTGATATCTCCTTTAATTCACCCATGATATTTATGTTAGTGAATATTGTTCATATCACATAGTTTATTACCAAAATCAAACCAATTAACAACTCCTGGAATTGATTATTTGACAACAATCATCATCAGAGTGATGATCCAATTTAGAAAAAAAATTTAATATGTCATTTGGGTATATAACACCAACTGAGGTCATAAAGGCTTTGCAATATACCCAAGGTGTTGATTTTACACTAGCTTGTGTCCCCAGAGGTTGTTTAACACTTTCAATTTAAATTACTTTAACAAATTAGAGGAGATGATACAAATGTTCTTCTCTCATCACAACAACCCATTTTTTAAAAAATAAATAAAATAACGTAAAATAGCATACACCACCTATCCCTTCCACATAGTGGTTCCTTTATCCAGTCACATATTTATTTTCGAGCATGGGTGATTTAAATAAATTAAACCATTAGATCCTTGAAAAATAGGGATATGATTCTACACCCAAATAGAGAAACAGGTTGGGTGAAGAAGCTGAAATTGAAAAAAGAGGATTAGATATAAAACCAATATAATTCAAAAAGATCTGATGATGAATTTTTTTTAGTTTTTATCATTGAGTTTTCACGAATCATACAGGGAGAGAAAACGGAGCATTGTACATTTGATGATAAGAATAATCTAGCAGAGAAATGGAGGCGTGTGAAAATGATAGGTTTATAAAACATAAGAGTAATTAAATAGTAATATTTTCCACAATTAAAGGGAACCAAATTTTGTGAAAAATACCACCATCCAAGTTCCTAGCCACTTATTAATGTGGCTATTATTCATAGTTAGGTGCACAATTTTACCACTCATGTGCAAACCATATGAAACCACTCTTTCCAAAGATCTTCTTGAACATCATGGACATGATCCTAGGGTTTCTTGGTTGTTGAAAAACCATGCATCCAAAATGAAACCATTGTATATAACCTATTTGTTAGGAAAATGTGAGGGCAGTGTGGAACTATTTCTAATAACCTTAAAGACCACTATTTTCTTTTGATTTCAGGGTTTCGGGCTCCGAATATGGCATGGGCGCACCCCACACCTCCTTAACCTAACTAATTGATATTATAATTATTTTTAAGGAATTTAGTCCAACAATTGGAACATTACATTTGTTGAAATATTGTATATTACACTAGTATCAAAAAAGGCAAAATCCAGGATCCTCATCTGTCTCTCAACATGGTGATATTCAAGTGGTAATATTCTAAATATACAACTCTTATATTCTTATGTTTTTGTACTCTCTAATCAAATAACTCATACATCTTGGAGAGATAAATCCAAAATCATGTATATAATATATTTTTATGGTTTTCAATGTTATATCTAATATTCATTTAATCAAAACAATATTTTTTATATGGATTAAAACATATGTCAAAATTAGGATCATTTATTACCTCCATGAATAATGATTTTTTTCCAATAATCCCATCATGGATGGTGATAAAATTTTCATTCTAGTTATATCTTATTGAAATTGAAATTCAATGACCAATATAATATTCTAGAACCAATGTCATCATATATTATTAAATATGATGAAACGAGTTTGTGATGTTCTGAAAAGCCACCAAAATTAAACTCTTTATTTATCATTATTATTTTTTATAATAAATCAACCTCATAATTAAATAAATAAGAAATATGGTAACATTAATAACTCTAGATTATTATTAATACTATTATATTCCAATTCTTTGAATCTAATTATATTTTCAAATTTCATCTATTACTATTCACAATTGAATAAATTATGAAAAGATGAAACAAATGATCTCGAATACATAAAAATAATGAAATAGCATTAATTAAGGGGATATAGGATGTTATTATATCATCCCATTAGGTATTATTTAAATGAATTTTTTTGGAATGAGTTAATAAAATTCATAAATACATTATATAGGATGTTTTAACAAATTGATGGAAGTAGAATGTGGGGTTAGGGATTTCATAACCCATTTTAGATTATTTGTATTAAAATTATAAATACTTATTATAACCTAATAAGAATATGTGTGAAATGAATTTTCAATGTATTATGATTTATATTTTCTTGTAATATGTGTATTTAATGAGAATAATTATATTAGATTCATTTTATTAAATTTCATTCCAATGAATTAATATTGATAAAAGTGTTTAATTAAAAATTTTTATTTTTAACATTCTATTAAAACTGAATTTCCTTATATGTTCATGTTTTATAAAATATATTATGGAAAACAATTTCCCAAATTTTTTAAGATTTTTATGTCATGTTCCTACATGTATTAATATTTAACAAATGGTGTAAAATTATTCTTTTTTTTCCTGAAAATGGTTACTTGTGTATTTTTTAAAATAAATGTCAAAGTTCAATTTTTTTAACGACCTATAATTCTCATGTAATATTTTTTATTAAATTGGAATTTTACGAGTCAACAAAAATTGATGGCGCACGGTTCCGAGGCCCAGTGTGCCCAGAATGAAATCCTGAACTTTTTTTCTGGTACGTTCATTAAACGTATGAGCTGGTTTTTGTAACTTTTGAACCAGTGCTCAGGATTGAAATATTAGGGCACTGTTGAACTCGGAGAGCCGATATTCATTTAAGGAGACATTCACCTTGACCACAATAGGATGAGGGTGAATGTTATATTTTCGGTTTTTTATGGAAGAATAAAATGAAATGAAATTTTTAACAATTTTTTTGTTGAAACTATCCCTGCAATGTTGTGCAGTTGGGGACCACCGAGACCAAAACCTCCCAATTTGAATTTGAGGGGGGGGGACTACATGAATCCCCCTTAACTCCTTCTTTAATCGTAGAAGCCTCTTGATCTCCCTATTTAATGATAGAGGTGACCATTGGTATCTTCCCACTTTAATGGTGCCTAACATATCAATTAATTAATTAAGCCAACATGAATTTATTCTAACAAACCAAATAGATAACATATTTTTTTTATGTTGGGATTTCATTTTCGGTGGAATTGTGGAAATGGAGAAGCTTTAGAGAATCATTAAAATCTCATCCTCCAATGAATAATGCTCCACAAACGAAGAACGATGATGCACAACATCAAATTCTTCCTCAGGACGTCTTCAATCAATAATCATCCTTACCACCTTATCGACGTCCACAAATGAAAAAGGCAAGGGTGTAGTTGTGTATGATTATATATTCCCATGATTTTCTCTTCTGAAACAAATAACATAGATCAACTATCTAATTAGTTGATCCACAGAAATTTTCATTGGATGGTTTGGAAATACTGATTGCGGGAGGTTGTAGGGGTGTGTTTAAATTTGATCAATGTTATATTACCTCTCACATTGAATCATCATTCTTGAGCAGTATGCTACCGCCCTAACGCCGAGGGTATAAGCCAATCAAAGATAGCTCGAACCCTCTGCAAATCATGTGGATCTTTTGTGTGATCTTCATGATGGTGATGGTGACCGGTGCCAACGGTTGGCACTGGTGGAACTAGAGAACCGTGACGAAGGTGAAAAACAAAGGGAGGAAAGTCATGATAACTTCTGATGATTGCACGACGCTCTTCGGCCCTACGACCTCACTATCTGTGCGACCTCACCACGTCGCCCCGCGTCCATGCCACCCCTCAGCCCCGCAGCCCCGCAACCTCGACGCGCCTCCCCACATCCTTCCACACAGCTTCATGGCCTCACGTCCACCAGAAACCTCTATGGACCCCTCACAACCTCCAAACCACACAGCACGGGCCAGCCCAGACCCTACGGGGTGGGTCGACCCGAACCGGGTTAGGTTGGCCACAGCCAGTTCAGTTCGACCGAGGTGAACTAGACCCGAGCCAACTTCTAACTTTTCTTTCCATCAGTGATAAATTTGGCACCGGGTATCTATTTGATGAATCATCAGTGGCATTGTAAACCATTGAGAGAGACGGACCACATTGAATACCCCATTGAAAATTTGTATAATGTTTGTAAATGGTCGGGTTTGATAGAGAATGAATTTAATCGGGACCCTGAGACTTAATGGTTAATAACTTACAAACTGGGCGTCCAATTGACAAGTTGTATACTACATTGAGACCCCTATGATGTTTCGGTTCCTTGGGATACTTCTTTGTGTGGCTTAATGGAAGTTGGAGTATCGACCAGTGGCTTGAATAAGGGACCCTCGCAGAGACAATCAAGTATAGTGTGGGAAAATTGTAGCTGGCTGTGATATGAAGAGGAAAGAGTGATCCTATGTGTGTCTACACCGAGCGATCCTATGTGCGTCACCATCGAGCGATCCTATTTGGGACATCACCTAGCGATCCTGTGTGGGTTAGCACCGAGCGATCCTGTACGGGTCAGCACCGAGCGATCCTGTGTGGGTCTGCACTTTGGGATCCTTTGTGGGTCTACCTCCTAACCGAGTAAGATTATTCAGTAGTTACATCTAATCATATCTACTACAGTACCATAGAAATATATGGTGTGAGATGAGTTCGTACCTAAGTGGTACATTCCATTTTGGTAATTACTTGGTTGTATTCTTCTGTGTGACTTACCTATGTGGAACATACCTTCATAGTATTCCTTATTTTGTGGGACATTTCAGATTTGCGCTTTTGTGTTGGACTCTGTGATTCTTCATGATTGATATGGGTATACTTGATAACTGATGTATGTGTATGGGAATATACATAATTTGGGTTGTCAGTTGATTTCATGATTTTTGGATTGTCCTTTGTGGATTTTGTGAGACCTTGAGGGTCTCGGGGTCCATACTGAGTATCGTTATTCTCACCCAAGAACGGTCTATGCCCTCACCTCATTGTGTTTTTTGTAGATGAAGGACAGTGCTGACAGAGGATGAGATTACCACAACAGATGGTATCTCGAAGGTGGACCGTAGATGCGGCATACAATAGATATGGTCGTTTGATATTTGTACCTACCCTTCAGGTAGGATCTTTGGCGGGTGATCGCAGGAGCTATTCATGTTTAATCGTACTTTTATTTTCTTGTACTTCCTTGTTGGTCATGTATTCTGGCCCATTTTACATATGGTACTCACTCTGTTTACTATTCAGTTTACTTGATTTCATATCTTTCTGGTTGTGTGTGTAATAGGTTATAAAGGCAATGCCTTCCCAGTATTATGAAATACACCTTCAGGGCTTGTCACTAGCCCCTGGCCGATAGAAGGCGGGATTGGGGTAGTCATAACACGGGCCGCGGGGAATGGGTCATGACAACTTGGTATCTGAGGAGTCAGTTCTACTATTGAACATAGGACTCTAATATTGTTAACAACAATATTGTTTAGTGTAGTGAGTGTGGTTATTAGTTTAGGGAATCCATTGTTGGTGTGGTGGCTGACGTATCCATACACCAAGTCACTGACTTCTGATTTCTGACTCAGTGCACAACAACATTGATTGCATGTGTGTTTTGAAGTGTATTCTTTCTGAACTCTTTGAGTCCGCTACCGAGGTATATCCTTTTGACCGTGGAACACCTATTTTATTTCACGATTCCTCCACGAAGATATCCAGCTAGGGTTCCCAGAGTAGTACACACTGGTAGCACACCGAGCGATGAGGCCTTAGTGCAGGGCCCTCTTCTAGTAGAGTCACTAGCGGAGGTAGAAGCGGTACCATTACCCATTAGGCCACTTATTCCACCAGCCCCAACAGTAGAAGGTTCACATCTTTTGAGCTCATTTCATGAGTTCCAGGGACAGAGGCCACCCAGGTTTAGGGGAGAGATGGACCAACATACGGATGAGGATTGGCTGGAGGCCGTAGTGAGAGTCTTCCGACTACTAGGGACACCAGTTGATCTAATAGTGATATTTACAGCCAGTATTCTACAGGAAGAAGTAGGAATATAGTGGATCATGATGCTTCATGCTCATGATGCGGTGAAACTTCTCTAGTTAGACTTCAAGAGAATGTTTTGGGAAGAGGTTCTCCAAGCGACTCATCGCGTAGTGTGTATACATAAGATACTTCACCTACTGTAGGGAATCATGATTATGGCTCAGTACTCAGCGAGCTTCACTAAAATCTCACGCTTCTCTATAGATATGGTGCGGGACTCATTCTTCGGGGCTCAGACCTTCGAGCAGGGACTCATGCGGGAGATCTGGGCTTCGATTATCTCACTTAGCCTCCCGATGTAGGTGGGGGAGTTTGAGAGAGCCCTCGTAGTTAAGAATTTCCTTTATGAGACGTCACAAGCAGTGAGACCCACTATCAGTCGTCACATAGCGGATTCTTCTATATATGGAAAGAGATAGATGACATAGTGGTCCAAGTGGAACAGACCTATAGGTGGATGACCACAGGATTCGTGGTCGGTTGTATGGGGCACATGAGGCAGAGCATGTAATTCCATGAGTGGACAGTATTGCACATGCGACGGTAGGGTCACATGGATCGTGACTTTCTGACCTGCCATATGGATGATTAGAAGACTGTTGAAGGACCACCCTTTCAAGGAAAAGGTTTCGATCGAGGAAGTCTGCATGGAGAAGGAGGACGTGGAAGAGGATCTGGCCATGCAGTTGGCGGTGGGAAACACCTCGATATGTTACAGTCACCACCACCAGGTGGTCCACCCTGACCATAGGGAGCAGGAGGACAGGGGAGAGCTCAGTTCCAGGCAGCCGAGGCCTACGATCACAACGATCTGGAGATGATATAAGGTGCAATCATTGTCTGCTCCACCTTAGGTGCAGTGCTTATAGACATAGGTGCCAGTGATTCTTTTATTTCCACTGCCCTCGTTCGGAGCACGAAGATTATGATAGAGCCGTTAGCTCAATTATTACTTCTAGAGATTCTTATGGGAGCAGATTGGAAGATTACACAATGCTGCTGGATGTGAGTGCTTACTCTAGGAGGTGAGAGCTTCAGTTGGGATCTCCTAGTAGCATCGTCGAGGCTATATGACGTCATCATGGGTATGGACTGGTTATCTACCATCCATGCTCAGATAGATTGTATTAGGCACAAATTGCAGCGTGTCATCACCTATGGGACCAGGTTTACCATCACCAGTGTGAATGGAGCCTTTTTATCACAAGATGGACTTACCCATAGGAGAGTTCAGCTGATCACTCATTAGTTGGCTAGACATACCCTTGGAGTAGTTGATGTGGAGAATCTAAGTTATCCTGTAGTGGTGTACCAGTACATTGATGTCTTCCCTGAGGATTTTTTAGGACTACCTCATCACTAATAGGTATACTTTAACATTGACTTGTACCCCGTGATGACACCGATATCTACACTAGCATATCGGATGGCTCCCACAGAGCTTCGTGAGCTGCGAGTATAGCTAGAGGACTTGCAGGGGAAGAGATTCGTTCGGCCCAGTGTATCTCCTTGGGTGGCCCCAATTGAGTTCACCAAGAAGGTGGATGGGAGCTCAAGGCTTTGTGTTGACTATCGATGTTTGAACCAGGTAAAAATTAAAAACAAGTACCCACTTCCGAGGATTGATGACCTCTTTGATCATATGAAGGCTGCATGTTAGTTCTCGATGATAGACCCCATATCAGGCTATCATCAACTCAGAGTACGAGATGAGGATGTGCATAGGATGACTTTCAGATTTTTTTTATGGCCATTATGAGTTATTGATTATGCCAATCGGCATGAAAAACTCTCTAGTAGTGTTCATGGGACTCATGAACAGGATCATTCAGCCATACCATGATCGCTTTGTAATAGTCTCCATCGCCTATATTCTGATCTACTAGACATCTGAGGAAGAGCATGCCTATCATTTCTAGGTAGTACTAGACACACTATGAGAGTACCTGTTTTATGGTAAGTTATCAATGTGATAGTTTTGGATCTAAGAGGTTTTCATTCTGCTAAAAAACATCTCAAAGGCTAGAGTTGTAGTGGATCCAGCGAAGAATGAGGCGGTACTTTTTTGTGAGCCACCAAGGAGAATGACGGATGTATGAAGTTTCCTGTGTTTGGATGGATACTACCAGATATTTATGCTAGATTTATACATAGTATCAGCACCTTAATCATCGTATATAAAGAAGGGGAAACACTTCTTGTAGTTGGAGAGATTCCAATAGAGTATTCAGGAGCTAAGTTTGATGCTGACTGGTTCCCCCATCTTGAGACTTCTAGAAGAGGTTTTAGGGTACGTAGTCTAATACGACACATGAGGGATCAGACTCATATGTTTCTGGATGTAGGATTGAGAATTTATCACTTATGGTTCACGAATTTTGAGACAACATGAGTAGAATTATGCTACCCTTGACATGGATTTAGCTGTAGTGGTCATTTCTTTGAAGATGTGGTGACAGTACTTGATGGTCATGCATTTTATAGTTTACTTTGATCACCAGTGTCTCAGGTATATCTTATCTCTGATGGACCTGAACCTGAGACATCGATATTGGCTTGAGTTCCTCTCAGACTATGACTTTGATATGGCCTATAATCCTTGGAACGGCAAAGTTCTAGTAGATACACTCAACATTAGATCTGGATTATAGCTGCAAGGTGAGGTGTCAGTGCAGCTGGCCGCTTTGCAGATATTCTTTGTGAATCGAGATGGAGTAGCTTCCCATCAGTCTCTTACAATCACTCAGCAACAACATCAGAAATTCAGAGGTGCAACATGGTAATGCTGACTACGAGGCTCGACTTTCTTAGATATCCACAGGGAAAGAACCTGATTGATTTTCTAATGGTGGGTAGCATGTCATTATTTTCATAGGACTTACAGTGGTACCAGTGTTCCTTCGATAGGATGTAATGATGTAGTTATGCACATACCCTATAGCGGTACGTACATGAGTGGGGAAGATGTACCAGGATCTCTTATGATAGCACTAGTAGCTGAGAATGAAGAAAGAAGTTGAAGAGTTGGTCACTTGGTGCCTAATTAGTTAGCGAGTGAAGGCGGAGCATATGGTACCAGCAGGATTGCTTCAACCTTTAGAGGTCCCAGAGAGGATATAGGATGGGATATCCATGGATGTTGTGACAATACATTCATGTACAACTATAGGTCATGATTCTATTAGGTTGATTGTCGACTGACTCACCTAGTCGGCCCACTTCCTACAGATCAAAGAGAAGGGTTCAGTAGAGTATGTGTAATTCCTCTATGTGGAGGATAGTGTGCGGATAAATGGATTACCCACAACTATGGTCTCCAATTGTTATGCATGTTTTACATACTGTCTATTGAAGGGGTTTTAGGAGGTTTTCCGGACACTACTTCATTTGTGCACCACCTTCCATCCACAGACTGATGGCCAGACAGAGCAGACCATTCAGACCCTTGAGGACATGCTGCATTCTTGCGTCCTCGACATTGGTCACATTTGGGAGGATCACTTTCCATTGATGGAGTTTTCGTACAAAAATATCTATCACTCCATCATTAGGATGGAACCTTTTAAGGAATTATACGAGCGACCTTGCAGATCACCTTTGTGCTGGACTGACCCAAGGGAGTCAGCACTAGTGGGACCAGAGATGGTACGAGCTACCATAGAAAAGGTGAAGGTCAACTAGGAGCAGATTAAGACTACACAGAGCAGTCAGATGTCTTATTCCCATATGAGATGAATACCTCTGGTGTTCGAGGATATTGACCAAGTCTTTATATGGGTCTCACCACGACAAGGTTTATGGAGATTTGGCCAAGGCAACAAGTCATCTGTGAAGTTCATCAAACATTTTTAGGTCCTCAGCAGAGTTGGAGAGGTGTCATACCACTTATTCATTCCCCCTTAGTTTCACCAGGTTCATGACATCTTCCATGTATCATAGCTAAGGAGATACGTGCATGACCCTACCCACATCATCGATCATAGCAAGATGGACATTGATGATGGGGAAACTTTTATAGAGGTTCAGGTAGAGATTGAGGATTGAAAATAGTGGGTTCATTGTGGGAGGTCAATTCCTCTGGTACGTGTTCGTTGGTAGCACAAGAACCCCCAGGAGAGCACATGATAGTGGGAGGCTCATATTCGTGCTCAGCACCCCCACTTGTTCCCTCAGTTTGAGTTGTGGATCATGGGGACGCAATGCCCCGAGGTTGGGGAAATGTAAAGACCGAAAATTCCCATGTAAATTTATTTAATTAAATGAGAATTTTTTGAGTCCATGAAAATTGAAGGCGCGTGATTCCAAGGCCTGGTGTTCCCGAAATGAGTTTTTGATCTTTTTTTGGGTACACTCAGTAAATTTACGAGTGGGGTTTTGTAACATTTGACCCAGTGCTCGGAATTGAAATATGAGGGTACTGTAGAACCCGAAGCCGGGATATTCGCTTAGAGAGATCTTCACATCACCTATAGTAGGTTGAGGGTGAAATTTAGATTTTGGGTTTTTTCATGGAAAAATAAAATAAAATAAAAATGTTTAACATTATTATTTTTGTTTAATCCTTCAATGTGAGGTTATGGAGGTGGGGAACACTGAGCCTAGAACCTCCCAATTTGAATTTGAGTGAGGGGAGCTCATGAACCCCCTAACTACTTCTTTAATTGGATAAGCCCCTTAAACTCCCTCCTTAATGGGGGATGTGACCCTTGGTATCATCCCACATTAATGGTGGAAAGCACATCAATTAATTAATTAAGAAAATTTGAATTTATGCCGACAAAATAAATAGATAACATATTCTATTATGTTGTGAATTCAATTTATGTTGAATTTGGTAAAAGGATAAGCTATGGAGAATCGTCGAGAAACTCATCATCCAACAAAGAATGCTCCTCCAATGAAAAATGCAAACACATGACTTCAACATTGTCCTCAGGATGTCTTCAGTCGACGACCGTCCTTCCCTCCTCATCGATGTCAAATAACGAACAAGGTAGGGGTTTAATTGTGTATGATTATATATTCCCATGTTCATACCTTCTGAAACAAAGAACAATGATCAACTCTCTAATTAATTGATCTGAGATTGTTTTCTTTTTCAAGTTTGGGAATAATCATTAAGGGGGGTTGTAGATGTGTGTTTCAATTTGATCAATGTTATATTTCATGTCACATTGAATCATCTTCCTTCAGTCGTCTTCTATCGCCCTAACACTACGGTTACGAGCCAAAAAAAGATGGCCTGACCCCCCCTGCAAATATTGTGGACCATTTATGTGGTTGTCATGATGTGGTCGATGACCAGTGGTGGCATTTGGCAGTGGTGGAACTCAAGAACTACGACAAAGGTGACAAATAAGGGGAGGCCGGTCAAGACGGCCGCCGTCAAAGGCACGACTCTCAGCCGCCCCGTGGCCTCGCAACCCGCAACCACTGCCACTTAACGGCCTCGTTCCACTAGCTCGTGGCCTCACCTCCCATGGCCCCCGCCGCCCTGCAGTTTCTCCATGCCTCCCCGCGAGATCGCTATGCCGCCATGCGGCCTTCCACGCTGACCTGCGGCCTCACGGCCCACTAGGGCCTTGCGACCCACCGCGGCCTCATGCCCACCCGCGACCTCCGTTCCCCCTCAAGACCTCTAATCCCCCCATCGCGGTCTGGGATTCCCATTGCGGCCATGACGGACCAGACCTAGCTGGCCGGGTCGATTCGAACCATGTCGGGTCGGACAAGGTTGGACCAGACCCTGGCCAACTACATAATTTTCTATCTATAGTCTATAACATTGGTATCATGTGTCCGTAAGATGTATATTCAGTGGTGCTGTAAACCGTGGAGTGACACAGTCCCTTTAGTATACCCCATTATATATTTGGGGTAATGTTGGGAAATGGTCGGTTTGGATCGAGCATGAATCCATCCGGGCCCTTGAGTCTCAAATTATAATAACTCATAGACCGAGTGTTTGATTGATGCACTGTCTATTGCATTGAGACCCCTATGATTTGGTGGTACATTGGGTTATTTTTTCCTGGGAATTCCTTGCAGTTGGAGTATCGACTAGTGGCATGAGGTGTGAACCCTCCCAGAGATGAGCATGCCTAGTGCGGGAACCCAATAGTAGGATGTGACATGAAAAATGATGAGTGATCCTGTGTGGGTCACCACCGAACAATCCTGTGTGGGTTAGCACCAAGTGATCCTGAGTGGGTAATCACCGAGCAATCTAGTGTGGGTCAACATAGAGAAATCATTTGAGGGACAGCACTTAGGGATCCTTTGTGGGTATTCCATTTAATAGAGTAAGATGATTAATTAGTTACATCTAATAATCTCTACTATTGTGCCTAGTAAATACATGATGTGAGATGAATTCATACCTGAGTGGTACTTTCTTTTGTGGTTATACAATGGTATTATTCTTCTATGTGGAATACCTATGTGGTACTTACATTCGTGGTATTCCATCCTTTGTGGAATAATTGAGCTTTGGGATTTTGAGTTGGACTATATGATTCCTCACAATTGTGATAGGAATACAAGATAACTTGGATATATATAGGGGAATATAACTAAGTTGGGTTGTCAGTTGATTTTATGCTTTCTGGATTATCCTTTTTGGAATTTTTGATACCTTGAAGGTATCGTGGTCCCTAATGAGTATCTTTATACTCACCCCTACACTGGCTAAGTCCGCACCTCATTGTGTTTGGTGAAGACGACAGACAGCGCTGACAGAGGACGAGAGTACTAAGACTGGAGGCAGCTCGGAGGTTAACCTTAGACTAGGCGTACCACAAAGATGACTATTTGAGAGCTGTACCTACCCTTCAGGTAGGATATTTTGATGGTGATCATAGGAGTTGTTCCAGTTTACTTGTACATTCAGTTTCTTGTACTTTCTAGATGGGCTGGTGTTCTAGAATCTTTTACATGCTATATTCACTCTGTTTACTATTCAGTTTACATGTGTTCGTATCATACTGTGTGCTTCGTTGTGTGTTTTACAGGATATAAAGGCAATTCCTTCCCAGTTATAGGGAATACGCCTTCTGTTCTAGTCGCCATCCCCTGGCCTATGGATGGAGGGCTTGGGGTTGTCACAGAATGGGCCCCAGGGAACAGGTCACGTCATTTTTAACTTGTACAGAAGTTGAGGAATTCGCCTCTATCATGATTCCATAATTATTTGAAGACTAATTTGAAATACTATATTTATTTTTTTAATAATATATTTGCCTTTTTATGTGAGATATTGTTCTAAAAATATGATATTCTAGACTAAATGTTTTCTCTTCCTTATCAATAAATATACAATGATAGTTTTCATAATTTATAGTTGTGATAGGGATATCAGACATTGTATATAGTCATGAGTGGTTACATAATAAAACAATGACTTTTGATTGTTTTATAATACAATGTTGGGGGTTATAATATTAACCAGTAATGTGTAATTATTTTTTATTCAAGGGATGGGTGGCAATGGTACAACATCCAATGCAATGGGTAATCTAATGTATGAAGATGGCTATTCTAGTTACTTCATTTGAATATGTGATTTGGAAAATTCATTATCAAGTGAAATACATATATTTTAGATACATGATAATTTCTTTTCATAAAAATGATTAATACTAAAAATGTACGATATTGAAATTTTTTCAAAAGATGATTGCTTTTTTGAATAAAAGTGAATGATTTTATGAAAATGTTTTTATGGACTCTCACTATACTGAATGTTTCATTTCATTTATGTACCATACAAAAATTTGGAGTTCATCACATGTTTTTTCATGTTTTTCATAGGATATATGGGATAATATATTCAAGGATGTTTTAATGGGGAAATTTGTTAATATTCGATCATGAAAAGATATAATATTTCTATTTGAAGACATTTATTTTATTGAAGAAATGAATATTGTTTATATGTTTTCACTTGTAATGATTTTTTAATTATATAATACATCTTAATTCATTAAAAATATTAATCAAAAAAGATATTTTGGAACGATATTGATAAAACAATAGATTTTATTCTTTAATTTATGGGATTTATAAGGTTGGGTTCTCATAGTTTAAATGATTATTGAAAAATACTATTTTTTCCAATTTTGTGAATATTCATTGTTTATTGTTATACACGAGATATGAATTATTTTATAAAATTGTATAATTGATCAAATATGTATTTATATAATAATTTTATGTATTTTCATGATATTTTTTAATTTTTTAAGACCAATCATTAACCATTAAAAAAATATATTATTTATATCTTATAAAAACTTATTTCTTAACTATTCGTTAAATTATACATAATTTTTTAAATATTAAAATTTTCAGGATTATAAAGAATAAGTATATATTTATTTTATAATTAATCAATTTATTTCATTAAAACAATGATAATATTATCCCTCATATAAAAAATATGTTTAATGTTATCTTTTACAACTAAAAGGTTTTTACATTTTTTTAGAATAACACTAATTGCAGCAAGTCTAGCCCAAAGCTCATCTACTAACTTTTTATTAAAAATTTGAAAAAGGTTCAGAGGAGACAAGTGTGTTAAAACAAAGAAACGTTCCATTATCTGTCAAACAAAACATAATAGATCATAATTATACATGTCATTCCCATAATCAACATCATCAATAGTTTCCCATTTAGATTGGGACTTATATTGATTGAGGATCTTAAGAATAACAAAATTGAACTTTCCTGAATCATAGAGTATCATGTAGACACAGTTCGTGGTGTGTTAGAATAGACCATCAGAAGCCATCATTTTTAGGGAGCATGAGTGAAGGAAATACAGTCATCAACCTTCCCTTTACCCGAAGGAAGTGCATATTTGAAATTGGTTGGAACCCAACAACCCTTTGTTTTCTCTTCAACATCAGAGATGTCATCCCGCATCCCATAAATCATAGAGGGGATCAAATGATTCTGAATTGCTTAATGATAATCAACATTTTGAGGTGACCAAAATTTAAGAGCCGCCTCAATATTCTAATCAGATATCAATCCAACATCAGGATTACCATTTACACTTATATTGGGAGGGTCAATGCATGCAGGGTATCTGGAAACATAACTAATGGGAGTATGAAAATTCATATATTACATAGTGGGAGTAAAAACTCATACATACATAAATGTAATCTCCTAGGAAAATCAGCCCGAGAAATAGAGGGTCCATTCATCGGGGAATTATCCTTGATTATCCTTTTCTCATTCAATTTAGGCACGTGAGCAATAGATTTTCTAGAAGCCAACATCACATCCAAAGTGGAATATTCCTTTTGGAGACCTTCTCGATCATTATTAGGAGACTTTTAAAAATCCACAGGCTTCCTCTTATGTTTCATTCTATAATGAGTAGATGGATGACCATTCATCCAAAATATCTCATAAGATATCTTCCTTTGACATAACTCCAATGAGTTTTGAACAGCAATGCATTCATAACAATATAAACGATTCTATTCATACTCAACTTCAATATGGATGTTATCATAGGGAGTGGAAAGAGTTGCATTATCAATCAATGTAAAGATCAAATCAACCTCCACTATCTTTTTGAAAAAATGTCTCAACTGAACAACCTTAGTTTCCTTATCAAATATAATAAGAGATACAATTTCCATTCCAATGTCAAGAAGAATATTTGGATGCTAATAGATCCAATTAAGACCATGAAAATCGTCCCATAACTGAGAAAAAACTTTCTTTGCACGAGATACATTGAAATCAACTGACAATTCATGAAGATGATTCTATCTAGGTTTCAGATATTGGGACTTAATGATCCACATATGAATTTTGAAAGCATTCAATTGAATGATGCAATGGATGATTGCATGACAATGAGAAACAAAATGTAAATCAGAGGAAACCCACAAAAATGAGATCTATATGAATAGATAATCAATACTCCATGATTTATCACTCACTTCTATTAGAAGATGTGATATTAGGGAATTCGTCCCAATTAGAATCCTATTATCAAATATATTAGGACTGACATCAACATGAGTTGCTGACCCCTTTCGATGAATCCTATTCGAGCTGAATTCAATTAATGAAGAATATGGTCACTCGAATACATGAAATTCCACACTCAATACCATTGGAATGCATTTCCATACATTCAAAACGTCCTTCAATTTCACCGTGTGAGGATTAGAAATGGAGGGAGCAGAGGCTACACTATTCAGCAACAACGTCTTTCATGCATACTTTAGATGTGATGCAGTTGAAGTCAGAACCCACATAACATCCGCCAGAGAATTAATGCTGCTAGCCATATTTTCCAACCAAGATCTAGAATCAAAATCCATAGAGTCACAAATATAAAGCATCAGATCATAAAAACTCACATTGTTAACCATATTCTCTCGATCATATGAAATAGAATCTGAAATTGAAGACCTAGAGTCATATTGAAAATCAAATGTGGGAACCACCCTCTAAGTAGATGCTATATTTGGAAATCCTCCATCTCGGCGAGTGATGGTACAATTATCAGGACTCAGAACTAAAAGTTATGTTTTCACCACAACATCACTGAGAGATAGTGCAACTTCATTCCAGGCCTAGCCCTGTTCCCCTACCATGAACACAATGTGAAGAAAGTGTTGAAGAGGTATGATATACCCTAGATGGAAGAACCATGACCACTATGTCCACGAGTCACCCGCACCCGCTGAAACATGAGCACCATCAGAATGTATAGATACACCATGAAATGAAGTGTCTACAAGAAAAGTAATACACTTTCCTATAACTCATTTAAATTTTATTTTATAATATTATATTATATATTTTGAATCATAATATTTATTTTATTATATATTATATATTTTTATTTTACAAAATAAAAAAATGTATTGATGTTAAAAGTGGAGTTACTATAGGAAGGGTATATATGGGTAAAAATTTTATAACATTGTGAAAATGTTTTAAACATGTGGCAAAATGTTTGAAATTCAATTATAATGAGAATATATAACTAATATATTTTTAATGATAATTATTTCCCTTTTTGATCATTTTTTCTTCAATCGTATTATGAAATTATTAAAATGTAATGATATTTTATAAAAAATGTAAATATTATTATTTATATATTCACAAAACAATTTTCCTATTAATCCATCCATTCACATGTGTTTGAAGAAATAAAATAATTTTACACTCACTACTAATCTTACTAACCATTCTCAATAGGACATGGTATTACCAAAATACCAAATTGTGGTTCCATAAGGGGTTACCTGTCGGTGAAATTTTATGAGTTATGTAACTCTCTCCAACAACATTTTCTAATTATTTAATTCTTATACACACCTCAATTTCCCTCAATACATGATTCTATGATAACAACCAAAATTTTACTTTTTGGAAATGTAATTATACTTAATTAATACCATATTAATACCTGTCAATGTAATAATTGGGAAAATGAAATTATCGACATGGGTGTGTCTAGACTACCACCTCCATGAAATACATGCTCAATTTCCCATCAATACCATAAAATAAATATATCAAAAACACACTTTGTTATCTTAAATGTCATTAATAACATCATTATATTTATAAAATGATAATTTTTCTTTTTCTTATTCTCCTTTAATTCAATTGAAAATAAATATGTCATCAGTGCATACATGTGGACTACCACCTCCAAAAAACCACTTTTGTTTATTCCCATGACCCCAAACATTAATGAAATTAATATTAATTGAGTGATTATAAATTATTTTAAATACACTTGTAATATACATTTTATAATAATTAATGCAATTGGACATATTTTTCTAAAAAATGGACATAGTTAATATTATCAATTTAAATTTTCTTGTGAAGAGACATTTATAAATTTTATCTATTTTGGGATGACCTAATGAAATTCTTAATTACTATTGAAATTTAAAAATAATGGAAATAAAAAAATAAAATTTGGGATGTGACGAATTTTTTTTATGAAACAACTTACCATAGTCCAAAAATACAAATTGTTGTGATGAAATTAATAATAAAATACCAATTATCCAACGTTTGTATAAATTTTATTAAAAATTAGAAAAATAATAATAATATATAAAAATTAAAAATAAAATATATATGTAAATGTATTATTTATATTTTTAATTATTTTAATTTTTTATAAAAATATGATAATTACGGGTTTGTAGATCTCCATTACATGTGGTACCTAATCATCTTTACCACCCTTTCTAATTTTTTATTACACATTCCCTATATTTTTACGTATTATACATAATATTCATATCATGAAACTCGTATATTTTTATATTTAGTTCACGTCTATATTTTCATAGTTTTATGTCATTTTCGTTTTTGGGGATATATATATATATATTTCATACCCTTTTAAATTCCCATATTAAATTAAACCTGATTTAGGATAACCTTCTTATTTCTTATCTCAGAGGAAGATTCACCACATCAAATGGATTTAAAAATTTAATATATTTTAAAATTAAAAATTATCATACCTAAAACACTCTTATATATTTACATTTCTTTATAATATAATAAGTAATATCTTTTTAAAATTTACATTTAATGGTCACGTAAAAGGAACACATCATGGGAGAATTTTTGGTAAATTCATCCCAAAATAAATATATTTAATTTTATAAATCATAAAACCATATCGAAGACCCTTTTCAATTTCTAAACAATGAATGTACAAAAAAACTATTTGTTATCATCATAATCAATGAAATTTATGATTTTTTTTTCATGAATTATAATACTACAACTCACATGCTTCTCATTTTTTTGATCATGTTTAATATTTATGTATGGTTTCTATTCCTTTTGTGGAATGCATATATATGAATTTATCTATAATAACAATGGTCCAAAAATTAAATATTTAACTAATTCATTGGGTAATTATTTTATATCATGAGATATACTGTATAGTGAATAATGGTAATACAATTATCATTATGTTATGTAATGTGTGGGGACAGAATTATATAGGCCTCCAATACATTAGATGAAGTATTATGTTTTGTGTGATTATATTTAATTGATTAGGGATTGTACCCAATCGACCATGGGAATTTTTTTGATATGTTTATTGTAAATAAAAGTGAATTCAATCCACCATAGTACATTTTCAACTATTTTATTGATGGTCTTTGTAGTAACTCTCCACTCATGTTTTTGATGTCTTGAATTCTGTAGTTTAAACATATTCAATAACCTCATCATATTCTTTCATTAGTTCATAATTCTATACTTTCTTTATTAATATCATTATCTTTATGATATCATGGTATTCACATATACATTCATGTTATAATTTTATTCAATTTTCTTATTCATTTCTATGATGTCTAGGTTTCGAATTTCTTTATGATTAATCCATATGGTATCCAATGAAGACTTTAAAGATCTATGGGGTTTAAGATAACATTATCGATATTTAAATAATAATTTTCATTATATTTATGGAAAATAATTTATTTCATTATTTATGGAAAATATATCTATAGATCCACAGTTCGTAGTTATTGAAAAACTATCTGAAATTTTTTTAAAAAAAGTTTGTGTATAGATTCAGTATCTATAATTTTATTCCAAAATTACACATTGCAATGATTATAACTGAAACTAATCATTCCCCCCCCCCCCCTTCGATCGCGAATCATTCCATTAAACATACGAATTATTTTATGTATATCATTATCTGTAATAAAATGATTGGGTACTGAATGTTTTATCTTATTGTGCTTGCATTAAAAAAATCTTATTTTAGAATTATTGATATATAAATTTATATTTAATATTGATTTATTTGAAATAATATGATTGAAAATTATTTTTTAATTATATTCAGATAATATAATTTTTCATGTTCTATAAATATATTTCATTATGAAGCATCCACTCAAGATTTTTTTAGTTTTCTATAGGAAAATATATTCATTTGAATTTATAATTTTTTTTAAACAATTGTTTAAAAAATTAAACTTGTACTAATTATTCTTCTTCGATGTTATTTTTAATGTATTAATAAAAATGATTCCATCTATGCACACATTTTTCATTATTCTTATGATTTATTAACAATATTATCCTATCATATTATCCACCTTATTTCAATGTATTGATTATAAAAATATCCTATTAATGTTAATGTTTGACTTGTTTCAATCCCAAGGCTCATTTATGATATTATGAAAATAATTATTTCTTCATGTTCATGTTAGAAACATTTTTATGGATTTTATTATGTTATTGGATAGCTTTTGAATTTATTTTCCTCACATGAATTTGGGAAATAAGTATATAATGGGACTACATTGAGTGAATATAGAACCCAAAACCTTTTAGGTACATAATTCAACATGTCATTGTTGTCATCCAAATTATACTACCCTCCAATTCATTGGGAAAGACCATATATGTCATCATTTGACTTGTTTGGTATTGGGGGAAAGTCAATCATAATATTGAATCTTTCCACTATGATATGGTGGTTTTAGTATTATGAATCTACAAATGGATTCATTCAATTTTCATACATATATTAATCAATTTTATAAATATGATAATAATTTCTGGATAATATTTATTGTCATAAATTTACAAAAAAAATTCCATTTTTATATGTTATAAAAAAACTCCTACTATCATAATCAGCGATTTTGGATCTAGGATATTTTGGATTGAATTTATTATGATATATCCATACACATATATTATTTTCTCAACCCCAAATAGTTTTTTATTCTCACATATGATAAATTATTATGATGAATTTTAATCAGATTTATAGTGAATCATATAGCTCCCTTTATTATGTTTTCGATCTCTAGGTTGAGATGGAGAATAATTTCATATGAATTGCCTTCATGGGTATCATGTTGAGAATATTTTTCTTTGGATATGTCAAATATGATGTTAAAAATTAATTATGTTTAGAGAATACTAATACACAAACCTATAGGCTATGGGGTGTGATTCTTTATGATATTTATTAAGTAATAAAATGTGATGATATTTTATTTTGGTTTGTTGGGCTTGGGGAACATATGTTTGAATGATCGTGGGTTTTAGATAATTATGTATATCAAAATAAAGGGATAAAACCTAAAATTACATGTAATGAACAAAAATTGATATAGGATGAATCCAAAATGATAATTGATGAAATAAACATGTTGTTATTATGAAAACATATCATGTATTTTTAAGATCATATAATTTTATAATATGATTATTTTACATTAATTCATATTCTATAATTTGTGATTTCCATAATTTGTTGTCACAAAGGGTACTTATGATAAAAATAAGGTCCATAAACATTTCAATTATTATCCAAATTAGAAACCAAATAAAATGGAATCCATAAAAATATTTTGGAAGTACGAATGATAATACCTCATGTTTTAATAACTAACATGAATTATAATAAAATCCAAGATGAAAGAGGAGAGAATAAGAAATCATTGTGAATATCATATAGCAATATCCTCTATCAAATCAGAGGTATTATGAAACCATTGTTTTAAATAAATTGGTCAGTAAAATATATAATACTTTTCATATTATCTTATTCTTACTGTATTTAATTTTATCACAAATCATTATTTTCTATAAGGTGAAACTAATAAATGATGGAACCTAAATTAAAATACATGTAAAGGGGGAAATTGACTATATGAGATGAGATAGTTTAAAAAGTAATTATTAATCAAATACATTACTCGTAATTATTATAATAAAATTTTTATGTAATTAAATGACGTATGAAATTTATAATAATCTATTTTTATATATGATAAAAAATTATGAGATAAGCAAGGAATAATATTTTTACAATCAGTTATCATAAATTAAAATCAATCATCTCATCAATAGAATAAAAAATTTATGAATGGAGGTTGAAATAAATGAAATTTGAAACAATGAAGATATTTTTTAATGGTATATAATTGTAAAAATAGAGACTATATATTATAATTAATCATAGGGAAATGGGGGATTGAGTTTTATATTTTTTATTTAAGGAAAAGAAATTGTTAAAACCCCAGATGAAATAAATATTATTCTCTGAATTTTTCCAATAAGTATCAAATTAATTTTCATAATGTTTGAAATATTATATGTAAATACATCATGTGTGGAAAATATTTCCCTGATTTACATGAATGATAAATATATATAAATATGTGGACCAATGTATGGGGCGAATAAAAAATTATTTAAATGATCCACCTACCATATAATGTTTTAATTATATGAAATAAAGGTATTATTCAAAAATTTGAATGAATACAAGTTTATATTTTAACAATATTTATTGTTATAGAATATACAACTCCCATGTTTATTAATATATTTATTTTAGTAATTAAAATAATAGATAATTTTTTTAAAAAATTGATATGGTTTAAAATTATATATTACATTATATTAATTTATTTAAATGTTGAATTTAAAATTTTCAAAATATTAATCTTCTAAAATGAATATTTTTTTAAAATTTTCATAAAAAATTATTGTATTGTTAATTTATTATATTTTCTGGAACATTATCAATATTTTGTTGTTTTTTTTTGGGGGAAATTATATACATTTCAATTCTTTCTTGTTAAAAACCTTCTCTCTAATCTCTTCATCAGATATTATTAAAAATTAAAATTTTCTAATTATTTTGATTTAATATGGAAAAATGAATTCCATATTTCAAAACTTAATATGAGATAATCTTTAATAAATAATTTATATGTTTTTTAATAAAATAATTATAGATAATATAATAGTTTACTAAAAGAGTTAATATTAAACTGGCCTTACATAGGGTAAAAATAAAATAATAACGGTTAATATGTCCAATTGAGATTTCAAAAACACATTGATGGCCATATTTATACCATTATTCATCAAAGGTCAAATAATCATCAATTTGTTGATTGTTCTTACATATAATTATTTTTTGAGAAATGCTTTCATTTAAAATTACTATGTGTATACTCACCAATAAATATAACCTCCACCAATATCCCCTCTTCATAGCACACTAAAATGTATCTTTTTATTGTAAAAACCCTGAAAACATTACTTCCAAACTCCCATAATCTCTTCCTAGAATCAATATATTCATTAAAAAATAAAAATGGTTGTTAATTGGTTCAAACCATAGTATGATTCTGTAGAGACCAAAGCATGACATATATGGACATTAAATTTCTTTTGTGGAATACATAATACATGACACAAAAAAATATCAAAGATTGTATTTGTTTCGTGTGTTTGGAAACTCAGAACATAATCATCTAATCATGGTAAAAAAACTTCAACATCTCCCATAAAGATATTAACATTTTGTTTTTCGACCTGAAATCATTATTTAAATCATTTCTGAGAAACATAGAATGAGTGAGCTCAAATGATCATTAAGGGTAATCATGTAGATCCTAAAACAAACCAAAAACTTTATGAAATATAAAATGAACATAGTGTTTAAACATAAAAATCATCAGTCAAGAAATAAATTAGGAAAATACTTATAGCATAGACCATAACGAATCCTTAATCAAGATAAAATAGAATAGGAATAAAACATGGAATTTTGGAAAACAATAAAGAACATAATATGATTTCCATTAGGAAGTTCTACCAAGACCATCATAGTGGACGAAGTCCATTACATTACCAGGTTTACATGTCATTCCAACCCTGTATTACAGAAATGGGTTTACATGTCGTTCTAGCCCTATCCATCTCATAAGATTGAAATCATTACCCAATGCAGTATAGGGGGATATAGGTCCTACCAATATTATAATGAAATCAACATTACATGTGCTAAAAAATAAAAACCAGTCATCATATCATAACCCATGAAATAAAATGGGATTCATAATCATTATACCATCCTAACATAATCTATATAAGATAAATAGGCTTTATAAAAATAATTTCATCATAAAAATAATAAAATAAAAGTAACAATAAGGATGGAAACAAAATTCCATGTCATCTTATATGGGAATTATTTTTTATAAACCACTTGAACATAGTTCTTGAGAAAAATATACATTATTCTTTCTGTATAAGATGAGAAAACCTTATCCTCATACTTTTTCTGGAAAAGTCAAAATGCACCTCTTTTGGTAAACTAATGAAATATTACATCCATGAAACTTATTAAAAGTCAAAAAGGGTTAAACATGACTATTAACATGAATGAAAGAATAGTAAACATTATTTTAAAAAAAATTAAAATATAGGAAATGGATGATAAATTTAACACTAGTAGGTATATACATATAAGTAATCTCAAATAAGAGTGAGATAACAAAATTTATCCCTTACCTTAAGTATGATTTCTTCAGTATGTGTCTAAAACTACTATATAGTGGTGTTAAACATATTAAAAACTTGTAGAAAAACCATATTAATATATATGATATCATATATGATTAACTTACCACGTTATATTACTCATTCATTTTTCAATTCAATGTTAAAGCAACGTTTTGAGAAATAATCATTCATTTGTCGTACGTGTTTAGACTTGTTGTTCATGATATAATTACATAGATCATGATTTAAATACATAATTAATATCAAAAATGTTTTATATATCATATATATATGTATAATATATTGATAAATGAAATTGAATACACTGTTCAAGGAGATGTTAGGTCGTACGTACGCATGAATATTGTGTTCAGTCATTGAAAATTGAATAGAAGTATGTAAATGACATATATATATATACACAAATAATTCCATTCTAATTTTAAGGATCTATAGTTTATGATTATTTATTATATATAATTTATAATCATTCTTGAATGGTTAACGTAGTGAATGAATCTCTTCGCGTTGTGGGTACAGTAAGTTGTACATACACACAAGTGACGATATCATTCCTATAGATGTTGAACTGTATTAAAATGGATTTTTTATAATATATCAGAATTGGTATCTTTTGATAATAATCATATATAGTTAATATTTTCACCATTATACCCATCCAATTAATGTGGTGGTGAAAATACATATTACCCCACGGTTTGGAGATGGTAATCTGTAAGTACACACATGCTGTGATTTCATTTATCATATGATGGATAAAAGTTGAAATAGGGTTGTTTAATATTTATAATAAAATATAAGTATATTAATGGTTATTATTTAATTACATTATAATAAAACTAATAATTAACTGGAAGTTGAAGAAAAAATAAATATGAAAGAATTAGTAGAACAGATTACCTTTCCTCGACGTCCCCCATTTAAATTTTCTATTAGGGGAAAAGAGTTGCTCTATTGAGAAGACCATAACCTCTAGAATTTAATTATGGAAGTTGAAAATATAAATGGCTAGAGGTTGGCCAATCATGATGGGTTTAAATATAGTGAAGAGGTAAGGGAATAGGGGCCCTTTATTAAAAGAGGAGAGGGGAACATTTGGAACGTTCCAATATATTAATTTATTATAAATTATGTTTCGACATAAAATTGTCCAAAAAATATTTGATTCTAATATATATTGATTTTTTTTTGAATATCCATCATACAATAATTTTTTTACAATTTTGGAATATTTTTGTATCCTTAACTTTTTTGTCTTACACTTATTTTACACATTGTAATCTTACCGTTATATCATGTAATTTGCACATTATGGGTTAATTTAAATAACATATCATATTAAACTTCCCACAAAAAGTTATTTACGAAATATTAGGACATATATTAACCATTTTGATTAAAATTAGATTTTTTTAAATTTAATATCATTTAATAAACTATTTTATGTATTAAGTTATGAATTATCACAATTTTTGGATACAATTCATACATGACTTTTTGAAAACTCATAAAAAGAATATTATTTTGAAAACAATAAATTAACTCATACATAATATATCAATTTCAATCATAAAATTCATGGATGACACAAAAAGTTTCAAATTAAACATATTTTTATATCTATAAATTTATTTATTTGAATGTTTTATTAATGAGGATATCACTACATCATAATTATGTCATAGATTAATAAATTTATCTAATGTCGAAAAATAAAAAAAATACAATGATGTAGTTAATATTTTTATATTAACAATTAATTTTATAAACATAGAGATATTTTTTATAACCACATATTAAAATATATTAACAGATGATATAGGTTTATGTAATAATTGTCCTTTAAATTAATTCTTATAAATTTACATTTTCACATCGATGTGAATCCCTGGGGTCCCAAAATCAACCCATAGACCCAAATTTTCAGATATATCTCATATCATGAAATTAGGACACGTGTTAGGATAGTTTATTATTATATTAATATTATTTTTTACCCACACAGACTAGATTTACCCTTTAACAAGGGTAAATAAAATAATCATGGAAGTTACTATTCCTAATGAACAAAAATATAAATTTCCTACTAACAATAATTAAAGATTTTGATTACAAATATGGAATATATTTTTCCAAATTCAAAACATAGAAATTTCAGTAATTAATTTAAAATTTATCACGTTGTTGAAAATGGTTTTCTGTTTAAAATATTGCCAATGATTGAAATTTTATTACCTATGAATTCAATGTAATATTAATGTAAATGACATAAATTGCACTAAATAGTAAAATTATATTATAATTATAATTTTAAACAATTAAATAATATATTTTAACCATATAAAGTATTTCGATGAAAATAGTTGATTTCAGGTAAAATTTAGAATATTTTCACTAATCATCAAAATATGAATGTTATTAAAAAAATATTTAAATTTAATCCAATGTAAATTACTATGTCCAACTAAAATTAAGAAGCTTATATTTTCATATATAACTTATAAATGAGTGAAAACTATATTAAATAAGGGTGTGTTAATAAAAGGCGGTAAAACTTAATTTTTTTAAAAAAATTGTTTTTTATCCAAAAAATTGATTTTGATATGATATAATGTTCTGGGAAATGTCTAAGATGAATACCAATGATATAAGATTCCAAATTTGGTTAATTATATTTATAATGAAAAGTTTATATCGCTTTAAATAATAATATTTAATAATATATAGTTGTTTACTGAAACTAGTTATCTCATACAACGCAAGTTATTAAGGAACATTGCTCTTCCGTGTAACATAAGCCAAGTTAGTGTTTCATGTAGTGAAAGCTTCCTTTGTGGTTGCGTATAACATAATCCAAACCAAGTTAATTTATACATTGAACTTAATCTCTACTTAGTGTTTCATGAATAGTATTTTATCAAAGGAACTTGAAATTGTCTGCAATACAAGACAAGAATAGTGTTGCATATACTATGAGATAATTTGGTGTTGCATATACTGTATGATAATCATGGTATATCATACAACACAATGCATAAAATATAATGAAAATAATCTATCTCATTAAATATTTGGGAATAACATTCTATCCGACCTTAAAATGAATTTTCCCCCAAAATACATTGAGTTTATAATTAGATTTGTACATGAAAGTTTCATTCATGGAAACCACGTCATAAAAAAGAATAGTAAAACACTATTTTAATAAATATATATAGAAATATGATGTTTACCCAATGTAACTAATCACTAGTATTCCCCATAAGAGAACATAAGTTGTAAGTGAAAACCTATATTTGGAAGAGAAATCTATACATCATGTTCATATGTATACTTCTGGATATTAATGTTTGGTTAAAGTTAAATACTAGAAATATATTAATATGTAATGATTTAAGATACCATATGATTCATTGGATAAGAGATTACTAGGATGACATTTTTGTATTTGAAGATATTTCCCTAAATTTGATGAATGAACATAAATACATACTTTATTTAAGTACAATATCATCATTGGTTGTTCCATGAACAATTTCCAATTAATATATTATTTAATGAAATGATGTTTAATATTTCCTTCCTGAAGTGTTAGAAGATCATGCAACAAAATGATGTGACATACCATTTATCCCAACAAATTTTTTAGAACAGGTTATCAAAAATGAATAAGTCCTCATATATTGAGATTAATTGTATATTTTTCTAAAACATGGACTTATAATTCATCAATCATACCTCTCAAGAAAATTAACATTTTTTATTAAGAAGTGAGATAATGTAGTCCATTGGTCGGCGATAACGGCCTATCACACTTCAGTTGTGGGTTGGATTCCCGCAACCTTTTCGGACGCGATGAGTTTTCACATGTCCAACAGTTTTTACTTTATTAAAACTATAATATTATAAAATTCCAGAAGTAAAATAAAAATATATATCATTAAAAAATAATTTCTAATGTCTGACATAATCCATTAAAATATTTAGTATTTTCCAAATACTTTTTCCTAATCTCATAGTATATTGGAAACCATTGCCAAAAATGTAATATAAAAAACATGAGAATGCAATCATTTTCCCCCCATATATCATAATATATATCTTGTTGTTTACATTCCAAAAATTTGAATGAATTCATCATGAATTCTCATTATTCATATAAGTAACCTAAATTATTGTATATCCATATTCAAAACATGAATGTTCCATTATTCTAAAACTTAATTGATATATTATTTAAGTCTTTAAAAGTTGTATACTTCATCCATGACAACATAACCCACATTTCACCAAAACAATATCCAATTACAAGGAAACTAATATCATCCAACATATGTTAATTAAAATATCATTATATTAATATAATTTTCTTCTAAAGGTTTATCCTTCCCTTAATCATGTTTTTTCTATTTAATATCACATTTTCTTTAAATTACTTTTTTTATCCATTATAACTATTTGACATATTATTAAAAAAATTTAGTGGAAAATATAAACTAATAACTTTAATAAAATTCACCATTAATCATTTGTGGATTCAAATAAATAAATAATTCAATCCTTAATCATTAATTGCAGGCATGGAATAAGTCCTTCTTTAACTTAAAGGTATATTCTAATGTTTGGGAATTGAGTTGGGTAACGTCCATGTCATCCATAGATGAGATGTTGATCTATATAACAATTTTTCAGTATATTACCCTTTTTCTCATAGAGATAACACATTACCCTCCATTTGAGGTTTTCATCAACGTTCATTTTCCCTTCTACTTGATGTGTATAAAGCTTAATCTTTCTTCCTCTATTAACCGCACCATGAAAACATGCATAATAGTCTATCATCCTCTTCTTTGATGACTTAGGAATGCCACTAATGTTCACCTTCTTAATCATATATCGCGATGACTGATTTGGCATAATCACAATATCATTCTCCCTACATATTATATATTTTTGTTGCTCATAGTCACCAATTTTTCGATCTAATTCAATGTTAACCCAATTCCTTCTAGTTCCCTCCATTGACTAAAAATAAAAACTATAGTGTAATAAATAGTAAAATTAATGGGGAACCATGTAATTATAAAAAGTAACTTATATGATGTCTAACATATGACACATTATTTAATACCTGGAAAATTAGTTTCACCCTATGTTATTCATGGTCATTACCATATTTCTAGGACGGTAACATATAGTTATACTACCCCATAGGAACATCCCTAGGCATATATTAAAAATATTTCCAGGGATCCCACTAAAGTTATTGCATCCTAGTTTCTAAAGTTTAACTAAACCTTGGCTCAAATACAAACTATAGGGACCCAAGCATGATGTAAATGGACATTACATTTCTTTTTAAGAACACTTAAAACATGACACAAAAAAATACCAAATATCAAATTTGTTTTTGTGACTTTGGAATCTCGTAGCATTATCTTCTAATCATGTTAAATGACCTTCAACATCTCTCATAAATAACTTCCCCTTTAATTTTTCTACATAAAACCATTCTTTATATCCTGGGGAAAATAAAAAATAGACTGGAGGAGCACAAATGCTCAATAAGGGTAAATATGGTGATTATAAACCAATACATAAACATTTTAATGTAAAACCATGAAAAAAATGTTTAAACATCAGAATATAGAGTCATGAAATAAATCTTTGAAGTATGTATGTCATAGATCATAACGAAAAAATAATCATGATAAAGTAACATGGTAATAAATAAATGAATTGTGAAAAACAATTAAAAAATAATATTATTTCTATAGTAGCCAAGGAATTGCTTCCAAAACCATCATAGTGGATGATGTTCATAACTGAATTGGGTTTAGATTATGTAATTTACATGTATTACTGAACCAAATATATATGTTATTCTGGATATTTCAATCTCATGAGATATAAATCATTACCCAATTCATAGGAGGGAGATATAGGTACAGCCAATCTCATAATAAAATTATTCTTACATGTTCAACCAAAACATAAATCATTCAGTATAGAATAACCCATGAAATAAAATTGGATTCTTAAAGATCATAACACCAAAACATAATCCATAAAAGATAAATGTGCTTCATAAAAATAAATACATTGTAAAAATAATAAAATAAATGTAATAATAGGGATAGAAACATAACCATATGTCATCTTAGATTGAAAGTAATTTTGATAAACCACTTGAACTTATTTCTTGAGAAACAATATCCTTTCTTATTCGAAAATATTTTCCATTCTAAAAATGTCACCCAATTTTAATAGAAATTAATTTACTTGAAAATAAAATTAAAATAGTGTATAGGAAGATGACTTGAAATATGGTGTTAAGAAGACATAAAAATCTATTCATTCTGTATAATTTAAAAAAAACAATATCTTCAATGTTTTTCTGGAAAAAACAAAAAATACCTAGTATGGTAAAAAAGAATAATTCCATATATATCACATAGTAAAAGTAAAAAAGTGTAAGTCATGTATTTTTAAAGACATTGATAAAAAAGAATGACATTGATGATAAATATAACCCCTGTAAATACATATGTATATGCAATCTCAGATAAGAATGATATAGATAAATTATCCCTTACCTAAGGTCAAAATTTATCTGTATGTCTATGAAACTCTTATATAATGGGTTTAAACACATTTTTATCTTGTAACATAACCATAATAATATATATGATATCATATATTATTCAATTATGACATTATATTACCTTTTAAGTTTCCAATTCCATGTTAAAGAAACATTTAGTGTTATGATAGTTTCATTTATTTAACGTGTTTTGTTGTTTTGTTCGTGATATTATTACGTAGATCATGATTTATATACATAAAAATGTAAAACATGATTTATATATCCTATATATTCATTATATCAATATATATATGTAATATATTGATAAATTAAATTGAATACACATTTCATGGAGACGATAAGACGTACGTATGCATGAATATTACTTTCATTTATTTGAAAATATAATATAAGTAAATAAATGAAATATATATATTAATCAATTATAATTAATATGTTATATATTTCATGATTATTTTTTATATATACTTTATAATCATTCTTGAATGGTTATCATGGAGAATGAATGGCATCACTTTGCTGAGATAGTAAGCCGTACATACGCACGAGCAATGATATTGTTCCCATGGTTGTTGAACGGTATTAAAGTTGATGTTGGATAATATCTCAGAATCAGTATCATGTTATAATAATCTGAAATAGTTACTATTTCTACTATTATAGTGAATGATGATATGTGGTGGTGAAAAACATATTACACAACTCTGTAGAGATAGTAATCTGTACGTACACACAAGTGGTGAATTTCTCTATCATAGGATAGATAAAAAGTGAAATATGGTTATTTCACATATATAACAACATATCAGTATATGATTGGTATTTATGTTATTAATTTATAATGTATAAACTAATGAAGAGGATGTGGAAGAAGAAATAAATTTGAATGAATCAGTATATGAGATTACCTAATCGTCAACATGACTACTTTAAACTACCTCTTATAACACTAGAGATTATATTTTGGGAAAATAATAACCTCTAAAATTTAATTACATATGTTTAGAAGAGAAATTGTTGGAGTATTCCCTAGTCCAAAGGCTTAAAATGGAGTGAATAAGGCAGGAGGTTCCCTTTTATAAGAGAGGAGAGGGGAACTTTAGAAATATTCCAAAATACTAGTTTTTAATCAATTAAATTTCAACTTAAAATTATCCAAAACATATATAATTATATGATAAGATTATTTTTGTTATAATACCCATAAAATAATAATTTTGTTTAATTGTTTTGAATTTTTTCCCTTATCTTTTTTTTACTATTATGTTTTCCTTTTTAATATTACTATGATATCATTTTATTTAGACATTATGGGTTAATGTAACTATAATATCATGTAAAAAGACCCATAAAAATGAATTTATGTAATATTTTTATTTATATTAACCATTTTGAAGAATATAATTTTTAATAATTAAATAAAATTAAATCAACTATTTTATGTTTTAATTTATGAATTTTGTCAATTTTGGATACTATTCACTAATGACTATAAAAATTCATAACAACAATATTACGTCATATGTTCATAATTAACTCATCCCTAATATGTCAATTTCATCCAATACATTCGAAGAATAAATAAAATTTTTCAAATTAAACTTATTTTAAATTTTATAAATTCATTTATTTGAATCTTTCATTAATGAGGTAATCAGTACATCATAATTGTGTCATAAATAAATATATTTATCTAATATCTAAAAATTATAAATAAAATACCATGATTTAGGAAATAATTTTTACACTACATTTACTATTTATAAAAATAGATATTTATTATATCTCCCAATATTAAAATCGACCTAGTAAAAGATATAGGTTTTGGTTATAATTATCCTAACATAAAATTAATTTGTATAAATTGTCCTTTTCACATCCAACTGAATCCATGATATCCCAAAATATATCCATGGGTGTCCATGGTCATAAATACCTTATAAAATAGTATTAGGGAACGTGTTATGGTGGTTTAATATTATTATCAAATTATTTGTTACCCAATTTTACCGGATTTATCCTTTAAACATTGAAAACAAAATAATTACTAAAGTTACTATTCATAATGTACTAAACTAAAATGTAACTATTAACATGATTTTAACCTTATGATTCAAAAAATTGAATATGTTTTTCCTTATTAAAATCATATAAGTTTCATAAATTACATTAAATTAATCTTGTTCTGGAAAAAACAAGTTTCTATTTTAATCATTTCAAAAGATTGTAATGTTTTTACACGTAAATTCAATGTAAAATTAATGAAAATGAAATTTATTGTCTTAAAAAATAAAAATATTTTATATATATACTTTAAAACCATTAAATAATATATTTTAACCATATAAATTATCTTTTATGGAAAAATTTCTTCCCAATTATAGTTTAGCATATTTTCAGTATTTAACAAAATATAAAAGTTATCATAAATATATAAAAAAAATAAGTATATATTTATGTCATGACTCCAATTAAAATGTTTATATTTTAAAATATAACTTCTAAAAGTGTCTATAACAAGATTTAAAATGGGTGCTCCCTCAAAATGAAGTAAAAAATGCATTTTTTAGTAATTATTTTATCCGAAAAATTGATTTTGTTCTGATATCATGTTCTAGAAAATGTGGCAAATAAATACCAATTATATAAAATTCAAAAAAAAATTAATAATATTTATAACTTCTTGTTTATATCCTATTAAATGATAATATTTAATAAATAATCATTATTTAGTGAAACTCAGTATGGAGTACTACACAAGCTATCGAGGAAGGTTGCTCTTGTATGTAATCCAAGCCATTTAGTGATTCATGTAGGGACTTTTTTCTTTGGTGTTTCAAATAACATAATCCATACATAGTTAATTTATACATTTAAAAAAATCTATACACAATGTTGTGTGAATGGAATTTTATCAAAGGAACTTGAACTTGTGTGCAACATAATAATTCAATAGTATTGTGTAAACCGAAAGCTAATACGTTGTTAGGCATAGCTCAAAAAAATCCTGGTATATCATACAACACAAGACATCGAAGAAAAAAATAATATATCTCATTAAATATCGGGGTGTTACAGATTCTCCAAGAATAGGTAACATTCATAAACAAATGTTTTAGTTTTATTTATTTATCCACCTATTGAATTCCTATTTTAACTTTATTATATAATTTCAAAATATATTAAATATAATTAAATATAATTATTTTAATCAAATAACCATAATAAATATCCTCTTCCATTAAATGGGTTATAAATTCATCCTTCGTGTGTATTACTTAATACTTCCTCGCAAACCGATGTTGTTTATTTCTCCTTTACCTCTACTCATGGTAGGGTATGATTATTATATATAAATTATATAAATTATATTATTAACGTAATTGTACCTATGGATTATTATTTCATATTAAAATTTTTAAAATACCTTTTCTTATTGGATGAACAAATATTTCAATTTTATTTGGCAGACTACCTCCTCACAAAGTAATGTAAACAATTTTTCATGAACACATTACATGAAATGTAAAAAATTTTAATTATAATTAATATATGTTTTGTAAATGATATATTGATGTAATTAATTATATTTTAATCATTATGTAAATATAATACATCATTTTCTTTATAATCAATTAAATAACTAAAAATAATATATAATGTTGTTCGTAAATGTGAGGGAAACCCCATCCATGAGGCGATATTATTCCCATTTTAAACACCACATAATGATTAAAATACATATATCCATATAAAATAAAAGTTTTCTAACATTATTATCATTCAAGTAATATATGTGTTAATTACCTCCATTCAATAATGATTATAGATAAATAGACACGTAACTCACTCGTAAGAACGACCTACCATCAACATGATCACAATAAAATTATTTTCTCAAAACCAATATTCATGAGTTATCATAAAATTATAATTTATGTATAAATATGATAATAATATCAAAATTATTATTCTATAGATGTTTAAATAGTCAAAAAATATACCTTACTGAACCCACGTAAGTCATTTTTTAGTTGTATTCCGAATATGGTCAACAAATCCAATAAAAGCGTTGTTGATTAAGTTAATGTAGAAGAAATCATAATGAGATAAATAAATGAAATAATAATCTTGATAATGTTTATTAATAAAAAAGTTAATTAATATATTACTACGATTTATGATGAAAATGGCACACATGACATGTCAAACACAATGAATGGGGCTTCCTCTCAAATTTATATTGTATAGGCTTATTTTGAATTTTCGTAGTTGTATTATTTTGTAAAGAGTACATATAACTCATTTGAAAAATTATTTAATGAATTTATACTTTATAACATTATTCAATATTTTTTTAAATTTTATTCATTCATTTATCTGATAATTCCAATGCATCACAAGTGTTAATCAACATTTCCTTTAAAAACACATCAAATGCTTTACTTCAACTCATTCCCTTTGAGGAAAAAGTCTTTTAAATTATTAAATGTATACATTACATTATAAAAAAAATTAATGTATAGATTTGAGGACTATATTTATACATTATTTTAATAGTTTTTAAAAATAAATCTTTTAACAAGTGTTATACTTAATGATTTGACAAACAAATAAGTAATGTTTTATATGAAGAAAACAAAATTTATGCCACCATTCCCATTATTTGATTTCATACTTTGGTTATATCATTTCATGTTTTATTAATTTAATAACTATAATCCCTTTTGGTTAATTCTTTTAATGAAAATGGGTTTTCATAATAAATATTTATTCTTTACTGAAGTTTTTTATCTAAGGAGAAAAGGTTTTATTTAGAAAATATTATTTTAAATGAAAATTGTATTTTTATATACAAAATAATTTTTTTAACGAGTATAAAATAGGTCATCAATAAATTATTGATAGCAAAATTTCTGAAAAAATGATTGATTCATGGCATTGTAATTGATAATTATATAATTGAACTCTAAGAGAGTGTATAGTGAGCACATTATAACTTATATTATGGGTGACGAAAATTGAAAAAGGTGGGCATGTTATGTCTTATTTGATAGGGAGGTCCATATTTCATTTGGTGACCCCATGAAAACTTATATGATGGGTGAATCTTGATATTTCTCCTACACATTTGGTAATGTTCCATGAAATGACATGAAATAATTACATATTTATCAATTTATTTCTCCAATGGATTTAACGGGGATACATTTACATCGTACACATGTTTAAAATGGGATATTAATATTATTCAATTTATTGCATAGAAGTGTTTTTAATTTCATTATATGATTTTAAAAGGATTTATCCAAAGGATTTAACTTTTATCGAGTAACTTCAATAACATTTTTAAAATGATTTATTAATACAATTCTTTATGTTACTGAGAAGGGTATTAAATTAAATATTTTTGGCATTAATGGATTTATTTGAATAAAAATCTAAATATTTTTCATGTCAAAAAGATTCATTTTAATTTTCATTAAGTAAATTAATGTAATGGTAAATATTTAATTGGTTTTCAATTTTTTTATGATCTAGCGGGTTCCCTTTAGTTTTCAACCATTACTAAGATATTTCTCTTATTCTACCTTTTTTAAATATTTATTAAATAATGTGAAGGGAAAATATGGAATGAAAATAAATGTCATGAAGTGGTCTAATAAAATAACATAACATTTTCTAAATTTTTATATGGTGGCATAAATCGATACTCCATAAGAATTATATGAAATTTATTATCTGGTTTTTAATGTACTATTTATGAAACAATTCATAATAAATCTAAACCAGAAATTTTCCTAAAATTTATGAGAATACGTAAATGTAATAAAACAAAAAATTATGTATGGTTTATGTCTACATATTTATATATTATATAAGAATGTTGTTTAGATAAATTAATATTTTAGGGTAATGAATATAGAATTCACTTGAATGATTTAGTCTTATGGTTATGTTAGAATGATATAGCATTTAAACAATACATTGTTTCTTCAGATAACCTAATAATATAAATAAATATTCCCCACAAAACAATATGGAATATTTATTGGGAAGACTTCATGAGGAGAATTTCCTTCCAAATTTTCATATTGACATTGTTGTAATGGCTGCAGAATAGTTTCCCACAATGATGGCTCTGTTAATAGAATGCATAAATTATTATGGTTTATATTATGAAGAGGAACATAATCTTACATGTATTAACTTGTATATTTTATAGAATAAAATTATGAATCAACCCTCATAATTCAAGGAATATTATAAAACTATGTTTTCTGAAGTATGGATTAATTTGATGCATAATATATTTCAAGTCATGGTATTTTTATAACATCAAAAGGCAAATATAGAGGTTTATAATTTTGATTGTAAAGATATTAAAAGGTGTGTTTTTTTAATAATATCAATGAAAATGATGATATTGATTCCATTGAATATGTGTCATTTATTTTTATTTTACTAGACATATGTTTCCTAACTTTTTTAGTCCAGATGGAAACAAATACTTAGATGTGAGGGAAAAAGTTGATGATTTTCTAGATCCCTATGATGAAAAAATATCATGATTGACTTGGTATGGGATAAATATTATGCATGACACTAAGAGTAATATTAATACATTTTACGTCAGGATAAAATATTTTTTAATGGGAATTATCCTCACGACAATATAAAATTTCAATGAAATTGGATTTTTGCGAAGAGAAAGTTGTTACGGAGTTTGTTGTATCATAAGATACACAATATGAAATTTTTATGATATGGTCAAGGTGGAAAACACATAGAGACAACTTGATAGGAAGTGTAAATGTAGGACCCAAAACTATTCTATTGGCGAAAATAACATTTCATGAATTCTTGGATTATATTTGTGAACACTTTTTACTATTAACATTTCATTCATAAGAATTTTAACTCTAATGAAAGAAATTCCTAACAACTAGATAAATTTATAATTGATAGCCATCAAACTATGTTGTGTTTTAGTTGAAATAAGAAGGGTCATTATGAAAAAATTCCCACTATTTTAGTGAATTATGATGTAAATAATTAATAATAGAAGGTAAATGGTGCTGTAAATACTTTTTCTACTTGTATGATTGACGTTTGGTATTTAATGATATTTTGATAGGTATGTTACTTATGTTTTCAAATTCCTCAAATATTTTTTTTGACTCTAGATTATCAAAATAAATTATTTTTGTGATTTTTTTATTAAATTGGAAATATGACATCAGAAATTTAAAGATGAAAATATGGAGAAAACATGATGTGGAAATATTGAAGAAACTATGATTTAGTGGAATCCACCAATCGTTATCAGTTTGCTGATATTTCCAACAAATCGTGTCAAACTAGACATAGTAGAGTTTGATATCAATCAATATATGGAATTAATCTCCATTTATCAATAGAATAGAGATTAAAAATCTATGAATGTAATGTTTAATGCGTTAATTCATTTATAACAGTCCAAAATTGTATGAAATTGAGTGAAGATAATAGTGAATGTTACCGAGATTATATTTTTTCAAAATAAAAAAACTGTTCGAAATTGGGTTGTCCGATTACTATATTTGTTCATTACAATACTTCCAGAATTTTAATGATGCTTCATTTTTTATTGTGATGATAATTTTACTATTGAAATATCATCAAAATCTAAACTCACATTAATTACACATTACTAATAGATTATGTTCAAGTGTTATATTTTAAAATTATATTTCATGGGTTTTCAAAAATGAAATCAACCATCTTAGCACATCAAAATTTAGTACCCCTTTTTTTATTTGTTAAAAGATTGATGGCTTAATTTTACTTTACATTGATTATAGATCCTTGTGTAAAAAATTGTTATTAAAAAGTCTCTTTTTCCACAAATCGACGATTTGTTTTATCATCTCAAGGGAGCTAATATTTTTTGAATGTTATTAAGGTGCCAAGTTACAATCATTTTAATGTCAAGTAATAAGGTATTTTTAATCTATGATTCATAAAAAATATAGGAACTATTCATTTGTAGTTATCATATTTTAGTTTTCTAATTAACTTGATATATTTTATGTACATTATGCATATATAATATCAAGATTTCTTGAACTAGTTTTTTGTTGTTATTATTGATGAAATTTTGGAATATTATATATTTCAAGATGAATTGTAAGGAATCATATGGGTTTATATGAGAAAAATAATATTATAGAAACTAAATTTTATATTTTGAACGTTTAAATTTTTGATTAAAAGAATATTTTCATGATTTTTTAAATGATTCCACGCATGTTGGCCATTTTAAAACAAAACATTACGATTCAAGGACAGGACCAACAAATATCATTGATATTGGATGTTTTCATGAATTAGAAGGTTACTATTGGTGATTGTTTTAATATATTTATTGATTTTTTGACAAACTAAATATGTTAACTTGATTATGAGATAAATTTATCTTCGGAAAATTTTAATATAGTTCTATATGGGAACCAAAAATAATAATTTAGAACTCCCATTTTTTTACCTTCCTTCGATAAATGGTGAATTTTTTATCATTAATGATTTTAATTGTATGGAATTTTGTGTTCCCAGATGATTAATGATCATGTTATTTCTTATGATTCGTGTTAATTGAAACATAATGAGTTAAATTACCCAAAAATTATTTTTAAATTGTTGTTGTGGTACATTCATTTTATGTTTTGAGGCATCATTTTAATGGAGTATATTTTGTAATATAAAATAATCATAAAATATTTATGTATATATTCACTCCTGATTAAATGAACATGATACAAACATAATTTTGGTTACTGATCAATGATTTTGATAACAATATTCCTTAATATCTTAGTAAAGAGATAAAGAGGCCCCTACATTATTTCAAAAATATAATTCGACATTAAAAATATATTATTTACAATAAATCTTTTGATAATGATTTGTCAAATTATTAATTTGATGTTTATGAATCATTTTCTTCCTATGTTTTGATTTCAGTTTTAGTTTTGTAGAATTTTTTATAATGAAATATAAATGATCGAAATGAGGAATAATCATTCCACGAAAATATATAATCTAATCATAAGTGTTTCATTCCGTTTTATAATAATTTTGGAGAGTGTGTATAAAAATTTTGAACATTAATATGTGTTACATTTGATTATCATTTTTAGAAAGAGTTATTGAGTGAATCCCATTTATCGATGTTTTCTATTCATATGAGAATCATTTTGATATATAGAGACCATCATGAGTATTATTGGTCAAAAGGGAATGAAAATATATATTGTTGAATATTCCATAATGTTTTATAACTTTTTATTAGGTTATTGTTAAAAAAATGTTACATAATGGGATGCCTCATCCTTTTTCGGCTCTAAAATAACGTTGGGAAAATATTTCCACATATCTCAAGGTGGGATATCCATGAACATCATGATATAAAAATGATATTTTAATTTCTGTTTATTGATTAAATAAATATTAGAATTTAATTCCCACTAATGGTAAAATGTATTTTAATTATAATTATTAACAATATCTAAATGAGATTGTTAATTTTCATAGAGTTCCCCTCTCCATTATAATAAACTGGCATCCAAGGTTCACATCTAATTTTTTATAAAGGACATCAAATGTAATTTCATAAAATATTATATTTCACTAATACTATTAATCCTTAATCTAATAGAAATAATTATAAGATTATTATTACATAGAAATTTATTATTTTTTAATGTTCAATGGATTACCTTGGTTGTTGGGATCATTATCTTTCATTGGTTGAGTTTTTTATAATTTATATTTTAATTCCATTATACAGATGGAAACATTTGAGTCATTATATGTAATGGAATGTTTGAAAACATTATTTTTGGATGAGTTATGATAATGGAAGATGATGAGACTATAGCTATTATTTTAAATGGTTTTGATGGTTCATTTGATTTAAATACATCTGCTGATTACTCATAATAGCCAGAATGGTTATATGGTTAATTGGAGGAAACATATGTTATTTGAAATAAGTAATCATGTATTTCATAATGATTATCGACGGAAATTTTAATTCATTATAAAAATAATAGTATGTTTATAACATGATTAATTGGGCAATATAATGTCCTTGATGATGTCTGATCAATTTCTAACTGAGTTTCTTTCCTTCTGAGTGTATAGTAGGTACACAGTGTATTTAATGTTTCATTAATCAAGAAATATGTGCTCAGTTAATCATATGATATGATCCAATATTTAGATTATAAGAAAGAGAATCTATCTTATGGGAAATTTACAAATAATATTAATTACCCTAAAGAATGATATTTGAGAAATAAAGAGATTATCCATGTTATGGTTTTATGAAAAAGCCTTATGGTCGAGATGAAATATGGGTATATGAAAATTATATGAGGGAAATATATCAAAAATTAATTAATAACTGATTAAAATTTAGTGGATGAAATTTATAGAAAGGTGAATTATTTAACAACCCAATTAATTCAATAATAAATCACTCTCATAATAATTAATATAAAAATATTTTAAATAAAAATAATTGTTTATTTTTAGTAAAGAAGTAAATTGTTTTAACAATAATCATATCCTATATTTATTTATTGAAAATTATAATTATTATATTTTTGAAAATAAAATTGATAAAATAACAATATTTTTGGAAACTATCATACCATAAATGAAATATGATTATTTTTTGGTATTTTTCAAAAAAGATTAATTTTTTAGGAAAAGTGAAATCTTGTGAATCTGATATAAAAAATACCTTTTTAATTAAATTATATATATTAATATTGAACACTAATTGTTTTGTAATAATAACAACTCAATTTAATATTAATTTGTCCCATTTAATTCAATGGAATATTTTATTATGAAAATTGATAGAAAAACATTTTAAATAGGTGATCTTTTTTCCATTAAAAACATGATTTCTCTTCATGTTTGTGGGATAAATATTAAATTATGTTATTAAAATTATTTTAATATAATTGTTAAAAATGGATTTTAAATTTGGAATCAGAATAATATTTTTCTAATAATGTAAGATAATTTGTTTTACAGAAATGATTAGTAAGAACATTAATACTTAATTACAATGGTTATGATAAAAATGGGTTTATAATTTAATATGAACTAAAAATATAATCATAAAAGTGCCCTATAAAATTTTAAAAAAACTAATATCTGGCCATTTTTAAAAAATTAATCCTCTTTGATTCTATAATTTTCAATTTTGGACAATTGTGTCAAATGGAAAAACAAGGTATCTCACAATTCTTTTCAAAAATACCAAATTTGTTCTCTCCCTCAAAGATAAAATTCCATCCCACAAATATCTTCATCACGCCATCAATCCACATTTGATTTATCAAGAACTCCGAGATCACAACCAAACTCCCTATTCCTAGTCATATGATACTTATATTGTGTAAGAATACAAATATGTATAGTCTTTGGTGAAAACCAAAGGATGATACATCATGAAGAAGTAATGTTTGTCAAGAAGTTGTTTTTATTTTATTTCATTTCCCATCCCCTTAAATTTGTAATAAATTGATTATATTATAATATTTATATATTACATATGCTTATATGTTATTATACTTATTTAATTACCGAAATCATTTCTCTATTCCATCAAATGGAATTGGAAAACATCTTTCATGTGTGTGGTAGACTGCATTCTATTGAACTGATGCCATTCATTTTTTCATTTCCACCATCCTTGTTTGGGTATAATGATGGATATAATGTATATATATAATATTTATAAAATAATAATCATTTTGGAGTAATTAACAGATATATACCATTTTACATTCTATTTGGTATGGGATAAGATAATGTCACTCCTGGGAACAATATACTATTGTCTTACCAAGCGACGTGATTCATGTTTCTTTAACATATTACATAGATGGAATTAAGGTTTTAAATAATTAATATTTTTTATATAGATGAAAATTATTTAGATTTACTACATAATTATCTTCTAAAAATATAATATATTATTTTCTTTGTTTGTTTTTCACAAACTAAATAAAGATAATGTTGTTCATAGATGTGTGGAAAACTGCTTCCTGAAAATGATGTGATTCATTTTTTATTCCCCAAATTAAAAAAATAATATATTTATAAATTAATTAATTAAGTATTTATAATTTAGGGATCATTATAGAAAGAGATATGTTACATAACTTTTATCCATAACGATCAGTGTTATATTGAAACATTACTCATAAATATAAAATTCCAATCATCTCAATAGACATAACATATATCTTTTCATGAAACCAACATAAACAATTGGTTATAAAATTATATGTAATATATAAAAATGATAATTAATTCATGGTTCTTTCTATATATTTTAAAATATTTACCAATTAGATCATTATCAACCAATTTATGTCTTGTTTGGAACATATGCCAAATATGGTCCACACATCTGACGAAATCATAATTAATAATGAAATTGTATATTATAGGATTATAAGTGAAGAACAAGTACTAATATAAACTAATAATGTTCCCATGAAACTAAATATTTATAATATAATTATAGTTCATGAATATATAGATACATGTGATAATTGCGCCTCAATTTAAGAGACTTTGTGTCAATTTCATTTCATTGAGGCATATTGTGATTATAAACACCATTTTTATTTAGTAAGGTGTATATATGACCTCATAGACAAGATAAATCATCAATATATCTATATTTATTATATTTTATGGTTTGTTTAATGTTATTATCTCATGGGGATTATTATACCAGTGTTTCCCAATTTATAAAATATTTTCCTTAAAAATCATCTTTTAATGTTATTATTTCTATTTATTATTAACCATTTGTAGGATTATTAAATTGAATTTTTATTGATTTATATGGACATAAAAAATATATTAATTATTTTTTGTGTCTATTTTTACTCTATTTCAACATTTTTCCAAAAAAAATATTTTATTTTTCTAATACAGATCATTTTGAAAATTGAAAAACGGATTTTTATGTATAGTGAAAATGAATTTCTATAAAATATCATTTTATTTATTTATTTATTATTTTATAATATTTCATGGTTATATAAAATAAATCACCTTTTCAAGTTTTTTGGAATTTGGGAATTGAAAATTGGTTTTCAAAAGTACTATATAGTATGGTATTATTATCTTTTTTTCAATAGTGAATTGTATATTGTTAATGAAAATAGGGGTTTAAAAATATGGTCATTTTTATTTACGAAAGATATTGTTTATAAATTTAAATATTTTTTCAGTTTTTTTATGATGTTAAAGTGAAAGTATAAATTGTGTTATTATTCTTATGGTAATTGAGAATAATATAAATGTTTTTCCCACATATAGTTGGGTGATCCCATCGAAACATATATTATAGGGCATCCAAGATATCATCAATTGGGCCCTTTCCAGCTCATATAATGGATTTTCCCACAACTAATGCTATATGATTGTTATAGGATATGTAATGTAATATCCCTAATAGCACTCCAATTCATCTGGAAATGTTCATTGTCTTAAAATACAACATATTGAAAGTGAAAAATGGGAATCCCATAGGGATATCGAATATCTCCAGTTCCTTCTTATATGGGATTAAAAAGTATTATAAATGTGGTGCTCTATGTTACTAAAAATGGTTTTTATTTCCATTTGATTGGATTTAATGGATTTATTATAGAAAAATATGTGAATATTCTTTCATATGAATATGTATTGTTTTATTTTTCTCAATGGACATTGATGCATTGGTAAATGTTTCATTTGTTATAATTTAATTAATAAACTGAAAATTTCTTTCATTTCTTCATCCTTTAATGAATTTTTTTTCTCATTAAATGTTTTAAATTTTCTCATAGGGTTATTACGCATATTAATTTAGTGTAGTTATATTTATTAATGATTTTTAAAGGATATATAAAATGTTTTATTTAATTTTTTTTCAATTTTGGGATGATTTGAAAGAGATTTGAAGTGTCTATAATATATTTTTTTTTTAATGTATGATTGTAACATAATTATCCAAAACTATAAATATTAAAATATTTTCAATATTAATAGAATGAATTATTGAAATTAAAATATATGATAGGTATTTTTTTAAATTCTTACCCTTATATTCATGTTTAAAATTGACATAATTATCCCCTAAGTCCCTTAAATAATATTAAGGACTATGAAAAACAAACTGATAAGATTGATAAAGAAGAAAGGTGTTAAATTTTTCACTTCTCAACCACTTTAGAATATCATAATTTTATGTAATTATATATCAACCAAATCCATCATGATTAGAAATATCTCATAGTCTATGAGTATACAATTAGAATGGATAAATATTTAATTATTATATAAAATCATATTAGTTTGATGATTTCCTCATAATTATATAAATATTATGGATTAATATTTTTATTGAAATGATATTATTATTATTCTTAATATCCCACCATTGGATGAATATATTGTGATTTTTAGTAGGGATTAGTTCTATATACATAAATACCATATTAATTATCTGGGATAGTTAAATGAAATATCATAACCAAAATCGACTAAATATTATATATCAGTGATAGAATAATTATAAACATTATATAAATGACACATTAATTATATGGGTCTTAATACACAACAATGATTGTAATTTAGTTCAAATACTTATTAGATGAAATGATATTGTATATATTATTAATGTGCGATAATATATTGATTTTGATTCTAAAGAGACTACTTGGATTCTAAGAAATAATTAAAATTAATTTCCAATAGTTTTAATATATGTTATTATGACTATATCAGATACACCTTATATAATTTATATGGTATAATTATTGGAATTAAGGAATCAATTATAAATCTTTCTCAATAGGGGTTTTATACAATTAAATTTAACCCCCTAGGGTGAACAAATCAAAATTTGAAACAATAATGGTTGAACAATGTATCTCTAAATTGATTACCATCAACATAAAAAATTCAATAATAGGAATCTAATACTAGGTACTTATTAAATTTGGATCAGCTATAAGTGGATAGTTTGTAATGAAACAAAGTTACAATCCATGTAAACGTTATTTATTTTCAACAAAATGAATTATAGGATACAACCAAAGAAAAATAATATCATTATTTATGTAGAACATCAAAGAAATTCTATAATATTCCTTTTTATTATTGACCATTAAATGATATTTCTTTGAAATTTCATTAATTAGCGTGAGTTAATTCTGAATAATGGTTAGTCCTAATAAAAACATGGTTTCATTATATTATGTGTAAGATTTCATAAGAACATCTTAAAAATATAGAATTTGAATTTGCTAAAATAAAATCCATTTTTCAATTCATTATATAAATTTTTTCTATTTATTAATTTCTATGATATTATAATGGTTTATTTTGTTTTGAAAATAAATTTTTTTTATAAAATTATATTTTTTATATTTTACAATATGTGTGAGTATTCAATAAATTTTAAATATATTTACATAAGAAAATTTTTATTTTAGATTATGTTTTTTTAATAAATATTAATTAATCATGTAAGTCATTTTTCATACATTTTTAAACAAAATAATAATGACCATTAATATGGAATATTTTTGGACTTTTCTTCTAATAATGTGTTCTGATGGTGAAATTTGGTTTTCAGTTGTCCCCAAATCCATCGCCATTTTTTATTGTTAAAAGTTTATTTCCAAAATTTAATTATATAATACAATATAATTATGTTTATAATTTTTAAAACATCATGACACACATTTCCAAATATAGTTTTTACATCTGATTGGATAATATTTGAAAATTTAAAATTCAAACAAATTTTTTTTGTCAATATTATTTATATATATGAAATTGGAATGGTCAGATTATGAAAATATATTAATATTAATTTTATTAAGTTAAAATTAATTAGAAAGGATATAAATATATTCACAAGGAAAATGTTAATTAGGGTAAAAGTAAAAAAGTATAAAAAAATTATAAACACTCTATGTTGTATCTAAAATGTGTTTGTAACTACAATATCATCCCAAAAACACATAATCTCAAAAAAATCAATTATAGATGCATTAACAATCACATAATCTCATTAAATTATTGAAAATGTAGTGGTTTTATCAAAAAAATATTCATCTCTACACTTATAAAAATTTTACACTTCTACACTATCAAGACACACTACTCATTTGAATTTATTATATATATTAATCACATTGAGTCTTCTTATAACCATATAACATGTCCACAACCATATATAAACCATTATATTATTTAATAAATTATATTTGAATGTGTTTTATATGAGAACACATAATCTTTTGATGAGTTTGAGTCCTATAGACTATGTGGGAAAACATGTTAAAGGTGTTGTGTCAAATTAACTTTCTTTAGGATTAATTTTATTTTATAAACCTAATTCATTTTAAATGGTTTGTTTTTTTATATTGGATATTAATATAATGAATAACACTTATTTATAGTATTTGAACATAATCTCTAAAATTTATGTCTTCCAAGGGGGTTTTATTAAATTTTTTGATAAGTTGTAATAATTATTTATCTCAAATGACACAATCTGATAAATATTTAATACATTGCATCAAATTTGAATTACGTATTTTATATGAATCATGATTATGTTTTTATATCATTAAATAACATTTACATTCATAATTTATTGTTATTTTAATTCTCTTCATCTCTCTTTTTATATATTAAGTTAAAAGATCTCCAAATTTTAATGGTTTTCAATGACTCAATTATTTTCCATGGGTTACAATCACTCTTAAATGAAGATTGTCATTAATTACTGATTGACTAAATTGATTGATGATATTATATTGCATCAAATTTTTAGTGTCTAGATATTTCATTTTTCAGAACAATTTTTTCTACCTTGATGTATATCTGGTTTCGAAAAAATGATTTTTTTCATGAATAATTCCAATTTTAAAATTTATTTTCAATATATATCCACATTTTTACTAACCTCAAATGTCATAAACTCTATAATGGAATTTAATACTTTTTTATCTCCAATAATCATTATATTTTCTTTAAAACAATTTAAAATAATAGTCTTGAAAACATTATATCAATGTGGTATTTTATTAATGGTCTTGTAAAATATAGATATATATATATATTTTACAAACCAGGATATTATATTCTTCACATTCAATTACAATTTTATCATATTTTTTTAATTATTATCATTGTTTATTCTTTTTAATTAATTTATTAAGAACACTTCTCTTTAACTTAAAAAAGTTAATTTCCATTAGTTTCATCTAAATCCCATTTTTTTAATATGATTCTAAGAAACTATTTTAATGATTAATCCTTTTTAGATTTCACTTTTCACAGGTTAGTTATAATATTTTGGATGAATTAAGATTAATTGGACACAAATGTGTAGATGAGTATGGGTGGGATCCTAAATAAATGGATTTCTGTATGTTTATGGATCATGAACACAAATGTGTACATAATAGAATTTATCCCATCCCCAGGATACATAAGAGGATTTATATAATTCCAATGTGTAATATGGTAGATTTATCTCAAGGAAAATGGTCGATAGAAGAATTTAATTTAATACATAGGGATTACAGTTGGATTTATGCACTCATTAAATGTTCTCAACTCTTCCATGAACCCTATCCCATTTCTGAAAGCTTCTTGTTACCTTTATTTTTCATAAGGCCTTTATTTACAATATTTTCATCCAAAATAATACTCATGTATCCAATGTGGTTAGGGTATGGTCGATTAGGTAGGAATATGTGGAAAATGTTATGTGTAAAATGTTTATAATTAAGACTCATTTTGTATGAACCGTATTCTATTTTTATGTTGTGTATACTAACTATAGGTAATAAAATATCAATAATTATCTTAATTAAACTTATTTGGACATCATGATCATCGTCTCTCTCTTTATTATTGGTTTTAAATCATTTTTTATCTATTTTTTCTTTTTTAAATCATATTTCCATACTTGTGAAATGAATTTTATTATTCAAAAATTATTGTTTATTTGGATTATAATAAATAAAATTAGATTTCCTAAGAAAATATACGAGTTTTTAATAGTTAATAATGTTTCATTAGACACTTTCTCTATTTCTGGTTGTTTTGAGTTAAATAATCCTGAAATTATCTCGGTGTTTTAGGAATCAAATAATTTCCTCATGTAATAATATCATCTATATGAAAAATATCATGTAATATAAATCTATTCATTCCTATGGTAATGATATATTTTATATTGAATTCTTGTTTTAGGGATGTTATATTTCACTGTAAATTCTTCTTCCTTATTGAATTTAGGGGTCCGTAAAAATGAATTTTTGTTGAATGTAATTTCCATTTTAATAAATTTTTCTTCTATATACCAATTATATCTTCCCACCATTGACCTATATTCCATACTATAATATTAAATTTTCATTGTCAAATTATTCTTTTACCACCCATTATCAATGTTAACAATATCTTTTTTTACATTTTATTAATGTTGATTTAAATAATGTCTTTTTAAACCATTTTCTATATTCCATGATCACATAATTTATCCATAAACATTATGTTTTTAATATTCGTTTACATTAAATAAATTTCAATTTTTTCATAACATTATTTTTTGTAAATTTTTAGAGAAATTTTCATCATCTTAAATAATAATATATTTATTGTAACAAGAAAATAATTTCTTTTGTAGTGATATTAAGAAACACTATTTAACTATAATCATTATAGGATTTAACTTATAAATAGTTATTTATTATATAAGGAATATTTTTTATGTATATCGTATAGGTTGATGATGATTGGAAGGGTCTTATATCACCATCAAATGGATTAGTTTATGATTTTGTATCATCATCTCAAAATGGTACATGAGTTGTTTTATCCCAATAAAATTGGTATATGGGATGATTTACCACTGAAAAAGGTTTAATGGAGGATTTATCACAGGAAAAATGTTATACAGGATAATTAATCCAACTTTAAAGGGTACACAATAGTATTAATTCATATGAAATATTATAATGGATGATTTATCTTAAGTTAAAATCAATAAGAGATTATTTTTCCTATCCAAATATGTACAAGTGAGGATTTACCCCAAGACAAGGCAACATGATAGGATTTACCCAATTCCAGAGGGTACTAAAGACGATTTATCACCTTAAAAATAATACATGGGAGGATTTATCCACATACTAAAATGCGATGACGGTCATTATGAGTATTATTGAAATAATGTTTTTATGACATTACCCATTACAATGATGTCATGGTTTTATACATAAATATTTAATATATTTTCTCTCATGGATTGTTTATATTAATTAACCTTTCGACACAAAATTGATTCCTGTTTTATGTTTAGATATTTCATATACCATGAATCATGAAGTTTGATCTTTTAAATTTTGTTTCCAGAATTTCATATGTATCATGATTATATAAATATTTTCATCTAATAGTATTTGATATTTTATTGTAATCAGTTATGTTTGCCCCCCTGAGAAGGTGATATCACCATATAATTATGATTCCCTCCACTTTGTTATGTATTTGAGTATATCATATTCTAATTATATTAGTTATTCATGAATATTTTGATTACATATAAATTTTCAATGGTTTGGTAAAAAAATCCATATATAACATGTTTTCAAAAAAATAAAAACATATATTCCTGGGATTCTGAGATTTTATAATGGGATTTAGTTTTTATCATTTGAAAATGATATTAAATTATATAGGGTTATCAACATAAGAAATATTATTACTTCTCAATCACTTTATTTTATTCTTTACATTATATACTAAAGGTGAAATGAGATATTTTACCGATGAAACAATTTCATATATGGTATGTGTTTTATTATATAATAATAATTACTTTTATTGTCACATATTATAATACATTATCATTAATAAGTATAATGTATTTGTTATAAATTACCTAATTATTTTTTGAAATCATTATAGATGAAATTCTCATATATTCATAGATTAATTTGAATCATAAACAAAATTTTGGGATTCTATTAAACATCGTTATAAAGGATAAGTATTTTGAAGAGTTTGTATAGTGTGAATTATCACTACATAAAGTATCATTCTTTGGTAAGGCAATAAAATAAATGTTTATGTGGATATATTAATCAATGAAAGAGGTGATTGATGGATTTCCCATTACATCCATTGTAATAAGGATCCATAGATTTCTATGAAAAGATGGATACAACAGATATTTTATGTTAAATTATGTATGGATATAAAATATTCTAACCATATTCATCTAAATGATATTTATGTTATTCTAAATTAATGAATCTGAGGAAAATATCATGGATATCAAGTGATGTTAAATCACGACAAATTTATCCATGATATACAATCATGATGAATAGTTTTTTTTATATATTGATTCATCAAAGAAAGGGTTTAGATTTATCCTCCTGTAGAATGGCATCATGGTATCGTATACCTGACATCATTTAATTATTGATTAGAAGAATCATAAAATATATAATTTTAATCTAGTAGTGGAAGTATTATTATTGAAAATATGGGTGAGTTAACTCAATAGTGAATAGTGGAAAAAATATTCTGATCATAATAGTATAATATATATATTCACATAGAAAGAGTGGATCATGTTATGTAGAATATGGTTACATTTTATCAATGAACAGAAATTTTTTAACATTACATCCCATGAAATAAAAAAAAGTTTGTATATAAAGTTATTAAGAAGTATCATGATAGATTATACCTTATAGGGACTAAAAGATACAGATTTCTCCTATCGTAAAAATAGATTACCATTAAAATAAAGTGGTATGTTATGAAATATTATCCTTCCTAAATGACTACATAACCATGAATACAATAAAATCTATTTTTAGAAAAAAAATTGAGGATAATGAACAATTGAATAATATAAGGTATATAGTTTATAAGAACATTGAATGTAAGTTAATTGTATTATTTTTGGGTGAATTTGTGTTCCAGCAAAATAATAAATGAAATTATATATAAAATATGATGGAAAATTGTCATCATTCTCTATCTATCATTGAAGAATAATGATGAATATAAATATCAATATTCCTTTAGGGATGGACAACATTCTTGAATCGTCTGAATGCCTTCTTTTTTATTTTTTTATGGATAATCCCCCTTTTAAGCATTGAATGGGAACCCTACCATTACCCGTAGGCCCATGGATGTAGGACCAACTCAACCCAAAGGCCAAATACATGACCTAGGGACCCGAAATTCATATTATGCCCAATACATGTCACATAGGCCTAACCCACTATAAATGTTCATTCCCACCTTCTACATCATTTATTTCATTGCTCCCCACTTTACTTTGTTGATCGGCTATCATTACCCCATGTAATGATTCATGGTGCCTGTTCCAAATGGTGGTTGGCATAACCAATCATTCATTAAATCATGTTAGCTCTACTGTGGTGACTGCTAATATTTTCTATGATCGTCTTCTGGGCCTGCACTATGTGAATTGGGCTACTCCATAGCCTCTATGGCCCAATGGCCCTATGCCCTGAAGGACTTTGATTACCTGAATTCCCTGAGACCTGAATGCCCAAATCGGTGGACCAATGACCCAAATTTGATGAATAGTTTTGATTGTTATATTAATGAATAGTACCTTCTACATTACCTTCTATAGAATCCATAAAATATTTATCCACCCGATTTAGAACCCATGTCTATTGGATTTCAAGAAGGAGCACTTACCACTCGGGTAGAGACTCGTTGGAAATGACAATATGAATACTTAGAAGCTAGATTAAATTTATTGATTCATGGTATGAAAATAAGAAATGTGATAATGAAAGAATATTTTAGGGATTATTAAACCATTTCTCAAAAAAATAATATATATATATATATATATATGATAATTAATATAGATGTTGTGGTTGCCATTTATAATACAAAAATATCCCCTAATTCAAGTGGTGTTATATTTGAGGACCATACGATGTCAGTATATTTTATTACTTTCCAAGAAGATTACATAATTTATCAACATTCTAGGAAATGTATAAAATATGTTGTATGGATTCATGGAGTAGTACTCATCATTTTTGTTGATTGAAAACCAATGACTTACTTTATGTTCTGGAGATATATTTAATAAGAATTTTATATTGAGGTGACATGAAATACTATATTTTTCCCAAATTTATTAGCAATGTAAAAAGGTCCATTCAATAATCATGAATATTTTCAATGATCATTTTCAATGCAATTCAACAGAGGATGGGGACAAGACCATCTCGTAGAATAATTGTAATATAATAAGAGTTTCCATTATATCATTCAAATTGAACCATATCTTCTTTCATAAGATAATAAGTCTAAAAATATAAAATTCTATGATATGGTGTGAGAGTGAATAGTGAAAAGACATGATCATTCTAAAGAAATAAAAAATAATATACGAACTATTAAGAATGACATTAATTATATATGAATTTTACAATAAAGAAATGATAATTATGATTTTTGATAATATAATGTTAATGTTCAAGACATAGTATACCTTAATATTTGATAATTGAAGATGGTTATGATATTATAGAACAATTTAATGTTGATCACATGATAAATAATCCAATTTGAAATCATTAATTGAGTTATAATTTTTACTTTTATTCATTTTATTAGTCTAAATATCTCCCATTTTCATGTTGTTCTCATATTATAACTGTAGTGAAAGTGCTTACTTATGACATCACATGTACAAATTTCCAAATATAAACAATAGGATCATGGTTTTATTATGATTAATAACTGTTTAAAATCATTAATGATAAAGATAATTTATTAAAAAATTGGACAACTCAAACAGTAAATTTTATATGGTGGAATCATATGTTTGAGGAGGAAGAATGAGAATCAAATATTGTAAAGAGTCAGAAGTACCTTCAATTGATGTCAACACAGTTATGATATTTTGAGGGTGAAATAATATTAATGCATTCAAAAATAACACCCCATGAGATTACTATTTATTTGTTTATTTAAAATAAATACTACGTGGAAAATATATTTTCACACCAAACACTAAAATAAAATGAACTATCAATCATTTTATGAGGTCAAAATATTACAAATTTAGTGAAATATTATTACATTATGAGACTACAATATGAATGATCATTAATAATATTACAATATAAATTAATCACAATGTAATATAAATTTTTGAAAAAAATAATATTATAATATTTTTATAATTAAATAAACACAAACAGCCAAATTTAAATTATATAAATATGCTGGTGAATTGAAAATACTATTGAGATAAAAGGGGATATGTAAATGAAATTACTGAATGATTTTAATATATCTATAAAAAATTAAATCTAATATATATATATATTGTGTTAGTAAATACCTTTTTTATATTTATTATCATTAGAAATATGGTATTGGGTTACATTGTAATTTGGACTATCCAATATTTCATATCGATAATTTAATATAATATAATTCACTAATAATAATAAAATTATTGAATCAAATAAAATGATAAAATTTAATGAATATTTTATGAAATATATTTTATATGAATTACATTTTATTATTATAATAAAATAATTATTTGAAAAATTTATATTATTAAAAAATTTATTTTAAAAAATGCGTTGATATAATTAATTGAATAATATATGTATAATATAATATTATAGGATGATGTAAAAACTATATTTGTTTTCATATAAATTTTTTCAATTTATTGTATATCATAAATAAAGTATAAATATTTATCTCGATATATAAAATTGAAATATTAAATATTATTTCACTGATGTAACTATTATTCCTATAAAAAATTATGTTAAGACACAATACATTATTTATTTATATGAAATTATATTAAGATCTCTAAATATATTATAAATAAATTTTTTCTACAAAAAATTATTCTGCATGTTATATGTTTTATGTAGAATATGTATTTAATAAATTTTTAATATTAATTCTCTTAAATGTAATCCAAATTTGAAATCAGAATGTTGAAATTTGGTATGAGGGGTCATCATATATTTTGGAAAACAAATAATGTCCAATAAAGGAATAATTAATCAGAGATATTGTAGGGGGAAGAAGTAATCTACAATCGAAGTAATTTTGTTAAATAAACATCACTGGTATATGTTATAATTTTTTTTGAATATAACCATAATTAAATTTTTAAATGATAATCAATCACGCCACAACCCTATATCCTATTAGATTCCATCTTTGTCATTGATTTAATTAAATTCTTCAAAATATTGTCCCACGGATTCACCTAAAAATGATTCTATCAAATACCCATCAATTTAAATATATTACATCATAAATTTCTTTAATATCTTCCCATGATCAAACACCTATACCATTCTATGTATTTTTGTATATTTTTTCCATGAAGAAACCCTAGAAACATCATTCTAAATGCAGATCTATCGAGAAGTGGAAAATTAATCGTGTTTATCAATGTATTATTTAATTAAATATTCAATTATATTATAATACAAAATATTTATAAACTTAATCATCACCTATTTTCATATTATTTATAAAATAATATTATTTTCAAAAAATTATAGTAAATATATGTTGTTATTCATCCATGAATATATCATGATATTATTTGGGTCGGTATAACAACCTACAGAAATTATGCTATTCTATAATAACCATTTATTACTTTTAATAAGTATCATGACATTAATACTGGTAATAAAATATTAAAATTAGTAATAAATGACATTAACATAATTCTATAATCCTGACAATATTTTTCTAAATTTCATAATTATCTAATTTGATTTCATTGATAATGTACAGGAAAGACAATGATAATTTAATCCATTATCATAATGAATGCCTATAATTTCATTAAAATTGACATGGTTGTTTAAAAATTATTGATGCATAGTAATTATTTTATCCTTACAGTTGATGTAATTATAAAATTTGTATCATAAAGTGTTGAAAAAAATCAAAATTAAAAACATATTATAAACAATCAAAAATTTAAATATGTAATGATTAAAATTAGCTCTAATAAACTAAAATATAATTTAAAGTTAAAAATAATTTATAGTTATAACATTTAAAATAATTGAATAAGTTAAATTAATTATATATTAATATAGTTATGTTTTTAATCATGTGGTTTATGTACTTTTGTGGATGTCGTGAGTACCATTATGTTTTCCATTCTAATCTCACTTCAAATTCGAGAGTGTTGTGACCAAATATAAAAATTGGAAAATTAAATGATACATACCACTTAATCCACCATTATTTTCATCCGATATGGTTTTTCATATGTTTTATATTTCATATTAACATTTTATGTCCCCTATAGTTTTTAATTCACAGGATATAATTATTAAAATAGAATACAACATTATATCTTCTTTTTATACGGCTACCATGTCCATAAATTTTATTTCATTATCGGTAAATCATTATATATATATATATTATTTGATAAGGTATTTTTAATTTCCCTTTTAATTAATTTTCAAATTTAATATTTTTGTAACATTTTAAATATGGTGATTTTCCAAAAACTCTAAAACTTATTTACAATTAATGAATGTAATATGATTTTTAAAGACTTCTAATAAAAATACATTTTTAAAAAATCTATATTGGTTTTAATCGTGAATCATCCAATCAAATGTCTTATAAATGAAATTTTTATACTACTTTATTCGTTAAATATATTATTATAAAATCAATTACAAGAAATTTGTATAGGGTTTTAACATTCACTCTCAACCTTAATTTTACAGATATTATAATCATTTTTCATATTTTCCGACATCAATTATTGTTTAATAAATATAAGTGCAATAAATATCAAATGATACTATCAATATCCATCATCATGAGGTATTATGATATTGTCCAATGGAATATATCATAGAATGAGTTCCCTTAACACATCATAGTTAAGATATGTGGGAGTTTTGAATGTCATAATGTTTACAAGGCGTGCATATGATTTTTTTTCATTATTTGACTTCTAAATCCTAAATTATATATCCCTAAAATTAATTTTGTAATGTTTTACCTATTAAAATGACTATGAATTGCATGTAAATCCATACTCTCCATCATAACATTCAACAAATGGATTTGTGGGTGAGGAAATATAAATAACTCCAATACATTTGTAAATGTAATATATATAATAAGAGGGCATGATAAAGATTAGGGTGTTATGAAAATTCCATATGGAACTCCTTCTACCATGTGTCAACTACTTCACCGTAACACCATTTAATTTAGAAAAAATTATCCGTTAAATTCAATTTTTTTATTCGATCACATGTGATGAAATAAGTATCTAACACTAGTTATTAATCATTTATTATAAAATAAAATAAAATAAAATAATTTTTTTCATTATTATGTGAAACTCATAAAATATCCTAAGGTGTAGAAATGGTTAAATTTACCTTATGATATAAAAATAATTATTACGTGAATGGTTTATATTAATTTGTTGAATTCTGGTTTTTTTATATTTTATAATATTTTGGAATAAAATACATTAAATTTAATGTTGAAATTCAAGTAATAAATAATAGGATAACATAATGAAATTTAATGAATAGTTATGTAATAAAATCAAATATTATTCTAATAAATCACACATAAATGTAATTTTTTACTAATATCTAGAATCCAAAAAATAATAACCCCAAAAGAGTATGATGAATTAAGGTATTTAAAATGTATTCTTCAACACTAATCTTTTTATTCCCCCCAGGGAACACTTCTAATTCTCATTATCATATCCCTAAATGTGGTATGAATGCAATAAATGACATTAACTATTTTACTTCATTCACCCACTCTGGACAACATTTAAGGTGAAATCATGGAAATACCCTATAAACTAATTCACTTAGTAATCATTACATTACATATAAAACATTAGACTGGTATCATTGACCCTCATAGTGTAATGCAACAAACAATGGATAAATCAGTACTCTCCCTCATCAGGTAACTCACTTCTACTTATGGTAAATGTTCATTATTCGCATGTGGATGATATGAACATAAAATAACTCACTATTTTGTATTAATTGTAGAAAATTTAACATATATTGATAATGATACTTCTGTAATAATTGTTTAATTAGTATTCTAACTTCTAGATGTGATATGGAACAAAACATCTTGAATGATCTTATAAAATAAATCCCTAGTTTCTAATCATTATTTTCTATCTATTATTATCTATTTTTTATAGTAGGTATCTTCAAACTTAAATACCAATCAAATTTCTAGGATTGATTATTTTATTTCTAGGATTTTTTCTTATATGCCCATGTCAATTTGGATTGTAATTAACTATAAAATCTAAATAAAACATTTGTATTTTTGACCCATAACTCACCATGACATAATAATTTCAATAGTCCAAAAACGACATATTATAAACATGGCCATGAAATCCACATTACAAGGTTAATTCTTTTAAATTAACTACATTTTTGACCCTCTCTTATTGGTTTATCCATCATCATATGGAGTTGAAAATTATTACACAATAGATACATCAATTTGAATAGATTCATTTTACATAAGCATATCTCTTTCAAAATCACCCCATTACAATATCTGGAATGATCTTCTTAAACATCATCACATAAAAAACAATCTATTGTGAGAAATTTTTATTTACTATTTCATCACCTGTTTGAAAGGAATTATAAAAATCATTACATTAGAATAAATCATACCCTCCAGATCACAACATATTTATGTATCCAAAACTCAATAATTATCCAGGTGCTAGTGAGTATCTCTTCCTTCGTGATAGAAATCAACCATCCTGGTAAATCTAAATTCGTTTCTTCATCCAATTTTCAAAACATAATATCTTATTGCCATGAAATCATACATAGAGAATCTTAATAAAGGAGACTATGATATATCCCTCTGTATTTCCCCATGGAAATCACCAAAAAACCATAAGCACTAAAAACCACATGAACCAACTCGACACCATGGTGATCAAGGTTATATAATAGAAGGAAAAAACATTAATCATATATTTGATTTTAGTCTATAAATATCTCATCATATAATTTATATCTCACTATCAACATGTTTTATTGTGAGTAATGGGATCCTATAACATTCTCCTTTATGTTGTTACATGTATAATAGACAACATTCACTATGTTTCCACCCATAATGCCTACATTAAATATTCTATAATGGGAAAACCTACCTACGTGCATGCTCAACAATCCCACAGGTTCCATTATGATATGCTATCATGGATGGTATCGTTTTATGGGCATGTAAGCACATAAACATGATAAAGTATACCATATTAGTTTCCTATAAATTGGCCCCAAAATCATTGTAGAATAACCAATAACGTTTTAGATTATTGTTATGGACAATGAATCATAATATGTATTATAAGAAAACAAATCGTTAAAGAATTATTCCTCAAGTAACCAAGAATCCAAATGCATAAAACCATCTCAAATTATTTTTGAAAACATTCAATACCTTATGTTTTTATACAATTCTCTAGAGGTTCCAACAATTTTATAATAAATATAAAAAATCTTCTAGTCATCAATTAAATGCATATACGAGAAATGATATGTGTGAGAAAAATATTGACTTAATCTTTTTATCATCACCTTTGAATTATTTGATCAACATCAATCTCCCATTATTTTATCATATAAAAACTCTTACTAATTGATCAATGATCTTCTCCCACATTGATAAACAATTTGACTATCTCCCCATTTTTAATGAAATCAATGACATCATACAATGAATAACTATAATCATGTAATTAGATAACCGAAATACTATGTTGAGAAAACTATAAATCATATAATATTATCTATGGTCAGTGGGGTTGCATCCCAATATATATTTAGGGGAATAATATGGTTAGAATAAAATAGAAAACTATTACTTCTCATACAATTTATTGGGTTGTTCCATTATAAATATATCATTAATATGTTTTATGATTAATAGAATCCAAGAAACTATAACACATTTATATAATTTATCTTTTTCGATACTATATGTTATCTAAATGGTCTTGGCTCGTGAATGATGGAATGAAATTTTTGATGATTAATAACCCTTGACTTTTCACACAAAAATGGAATTAGAAAACACAATTTAACACTCATTCCATCGTATATTTAATTTATATAATGCAATTGGGAGCATTCTAGAGTGGAATACAATTACTCAACCTTTACGGTAACCAAATAAAATAATGATTTCTGAAAACATTGATCAAATATAAAGAAATATAATGATAAAACTCATCAACAAAAAATAATTTTTCTTATCCACTTAACCATCTCAATATGTATTAGTGATACGTATTAAATTTTTTCATGTATCATTCTAATTGAATATTCCATAGTCTATCATTTGATTAATATCATATAGAATTTATTTGAACACATTGTTACAACAACCATATTTCCAAGCTCATCTTTTGATAATTTATATCATTCAAATGTAATAGTCTCCATGGGAATTATTTCCAGCATATTAAGTATTCTTATAACATGATTAAAATATTTAGTTTGTTTGATAAATAGCCGATAAATTCATTGAGTAACATTAAATCCCTGGAAAAATGAAATTTCAATAATTAGAGTCATAAAAATTCCCACAATTAGGATCCTAAATATTATTACATTTGAAAACATGTAATCCAATAAAATTTATCTTTGTGATAAAATTGAGTACAATAAACAATTATTCGTCCTCTTTCATGATATTGAGATTTTAATCAGCTCTTATTCAATGAAAACATAGATTCATTATACATTTCTAGAGTCAATAATACCATTACCACTGAGAATTCCTATGTCCATCCTAGGCTCTATTTTAGAGACACATGTCTCCATTATTATTATAAATGATAAACTGATATGGTTTCCCAATATATACTTCCTCTTTTGTTCCACCCATTAAAAAATGAATATATCACATATATATGATATATATTTTATGAAATTAATATCTTTATTCTAATAAGAAAAATATTGTTTGAATATATGAAATGGGTGCATTCATCTAATCAACATAAACCCCTTCAATTTTTCAATATCTATTTCAATTAATATATTCATTGTTTTGAATTACCAATCCATTTTAATATATATTATTTCAAAAACCATCCATTTTATAATTTAATCCTATTAATCCATCATACAACATATACTTATGTATTATTCTTCAATATTTGGTCACAACCCACCTTTATATTATATTACAGACATGTATCGTGAATAGACTCTATGAAAGAGCTTCATACATCCAACGATAAAATATATACTAGCTTCATTGTGTTCATTCAATTGGTTTGGGATATGGTTGTTCAGTATCCAGCAACCTTCTAATTAGATACTTTAACCATTCAGGTACGTTTTCTAGAACATGGAATAATTTTTGTTTAGTCATCAATTTTTTAGTCTTCATCGATTCTCTCTTCATTTCATGTAATTCCACATGAACTCAGTGCATCAATATATCACATAGATTCATAAATTTTGGGGTTATATTATAAAACATACTCTTGTTCTGATATTATATTTTCATATTCATTCACCATAAAATCACTAAATTAAATCATGTTATCGAGATCCATGGTGTAATAAAAATATGATTCAATCATTGACAAGTATCTAAAAAATATTTCTTCATCTCGCTTGTCTTCAAAATTTATACACATTTCCTTATTGAGAATAGAACAAATACCTCAAAACACTCTAATTTTTTTAGTGTAGGATTATTTCAATACCACATTTCATTTGGAGTTCTATCATCTTTTTGAATAATAAAATCTCTAATATATATTTAAAATATACAATAATAACTTAAAAAAATATTTATTTGTAGATACTTTTCAGTCAACATTTTTATACCCATGTTATTGATAAATTTTCTTCATTAAATACGCATATTATGATGTGGTGTTCTTATAGTCCATATGGGAGGTTTAATAATAAGATTTTCCAATATTCTATAATTAAATTATTTTTTAATTTGATGTAATTATCAACTCAAAACATAGAGATCATCATGCCAATCATATGTCAACATATCCTCAGATTTAGAAAATTACATCTATGTACCTATCTCTTGGGTGTGATAAACATATCTCAATGAATATTACTACATTATCCTTTAAAATCACCAAATATATATTTAAATAAAAATTAATTGGTGAAATTGACCACAAACATCCATGATAAGAACTCCAAGATCCATAATTCCTTGTTGTCATGTAGTTTTTATTACATTCAGCTAAACCGTCCTTTTTAACAAAATAACATTTGAATGTATGATCATATATGTGATAGGGAATGTCAATAAATCTATTGATATTTACCACACACTCTATAAATGGATTACTAAAATAGAAATTTAGAATATGTAAAAATGCAATCTACTCTTCATTAAAAGATATAAAGAAATTTTCCTCATCATATATGGTATAGATTTCCCTATACTGTACTTCGAGAATAAGTGATCCATCTTCAGAATTGATAGTATCATCCTTGTCATTAAATTACACACAATGTATGTGGCCACCCATCTGAATAACACAATGTAGGAAATGAAATAATCCATCAACATAGTGAATATTCCTCCACCAAATATATTTTCCATCAATAAATCCCATTAAAAAATTAATAATCCTATAGGAATCATCCTTACTGAAATAAATGACCACATTTTTTACTCCAAAAATTCACAATGTGGTCATTTTTCAATTCATATGTAATGTGAATCCATTATCCAATATCAATTATCTTGAATATTTAATTTCTCACAATGTGATATCAGAAAAATTGTCTATCTCTAAACTCCCCTCTATTACCCATGTTTGGGGTGAGTGTGCCTTTCCAATAGCTATCCCCATGAAGACATCGATTTTTATTTCAATAAAAGAAATTATTTTGTGTATAAATGTTCACGGGTGAATTCCCATAGTATTTCATTCATCCACTTTGATTCAATCCGGATAAAAATGGATTAATTCATAATACATAATAAAATTACATATAACCACATCCTTCCTAATAAAAACTAATCATTAATAGATAATTAATGATCAGATATTATACATGTTATTTGGATTTATTATTCTACTATAGGGACATTATATTTTTATAGAATATAATAAAGGTGTGTGGAAAATATCCATCAAATCAAAAAATATATTAAATCATTGAAATTCATGTTGGCCAAATTGTTTTTCCTTACAAGATTTTTATAGATCAGCATTCTTATGAGGGGTTTGTGCTTGAGGCTTGGAGATAATAACATATATTTCAATATTTGAACAACTAATCCAAAAGAACATGAATGTGTTCCACATTAGTATTTCCATTTTCTTAACATCATGATGTTAATTTTTAATTACTTATCATCAATATAACTATTAAAATTCATTCCTTATCATCATACTACTGACATCAATTCATATATTCTGATTCGAGATCCTCAATTCCATTTACATTTTTAATTATCATTTTACTTATACCGCCATTGATCTATGATTGTTCTTCAATTTTATCCTTCATCTCGACTTTTGTTGCAAATTTTCTGGAACTTCAATAATTTATATTTTCAATATTAAAATTCCGCTCTATCTTTTCCCCTTCTTATTGATTTATATTTCCAAAATAATCATTCTCCACGTCATTATCTTTTTTATTATTTTGTATCCATTCATCACGTACATCAATGGTTCACTGTTGTTCATTTTATATTTTGAACCATCAACTACATCCATCATTCACATCTTCATTATCATTATTTCATAACAAATTTTCAATATTGATCAATAGACTTTCGTATTTACAACAATTATCTTCATCACCCTCACATATATAAAACTATATAACTCATTAAGTGAAGTGAATTTTTTGTTTTTATGTATTTTTTAGAATTCATTCAGCCTTAGTTTCTCATAATCTTATCATATTTTTCAACACCATCATCTCCTTGATCTCTTCTCAGAAATATAACCACTATGTAGTACAAATATTGCACACCTAATGTATGTTATGAACTTCCCACCCTTAAAACTCCAATAATATCATATAATATTATAGGATAATAATTAAATCAATACCTATACTTATTGAATAAAAAATTTCACCTCTTTAGTTTCTTCTATATGTATCTAAATTCTACATGCTCTATAATTTAAATTATTATGGAGTTATTTTCTTCATATCTCATTGAATAAGCCACCAATGTTATGTGGATTCTATCAAGAGATATCTCAGTTGTATATCTTTTATATAAAATTTATAATTATAAATTTCTATGTGGGGGATTATTATCACAATTCTCAGAAATAAAATTTTATCTAAAATTTCTATATTTGGAATTTATTCTGAAATATATGGTGACATAGTTATGGTTGAAAAATAATCCCATTATTTTAATAGAGTATAATAATAACCCTCCATTATATAAAATTTTTATAAATGTTAGAAATGATAACACCCTATGATGGGATGAATACAGGTATAACCAGTTCTTCTTTTAATTAGGTTATTTTTTCTCACCTAGAAGAACACTCTAAATTAACATTACCCATTATTAAATACATAATTAATGAAATATATGGAATGATTTATTATACATGTTATACATGAACTATCCTACATCACTATATCATTAATATTAATGTTCTTGTGAACATAATTAACTACATTCTTAATGAATTACAGTAAAAAATTGGCATTTTCTCACTAACCATCATGTTATTTTCTTCGTCGTTTGATATTAATAAATATTATATGATTGATTCATCCATGTACGGGATTGTACCAAGTTTCCACCATTTTAATTGGATAAATCATTCACTATAAAATCAAAATTAACAATAGAGTGTTTCAACCAATAAATTATACTCACATAAATATCCCAGGATATAGAAAGGGCCTATGTTTTGCATAGCCGTGAATTTCATGGAAAAATATAATTAATTTTACATATACTAATGTGTGTCTGCTCATGAAACGGTTTTTCCATCCTTCATATCGTATAGAAAAAAAGTATTACGGAAAACAAACATCCATTTTACCTAATCTATTATTCACATGCATAATGACTTTTTAAATCTCCCAAAATGATTTCATGCATTATCAAAATTTAATGCCTCTCAAATTAAAATATTTTCTAGATGGATACAAATGATTTTTCATAGGATCATAAAAGAAATAAGATCTATAAAATAATTATGAATAATATAGACACTCAACTTTTGAGGTAATTAATTAGGTGTAGACTACTTATTTATATAGTGGTGGTGTGAAATATCTCTTATTATAATGGTGTCAGTATATAAATGCTTATCAATTAACAATTTTTACCTTATTGATGGTTCAGAGTCACCACTTTGGAATTACTAAAAATTATTTGGAAAACATCTTCTCAAATGGGACAAAATCATAGTTCTATGTGTCCTGACATTGACACGCCAAAAACACTAGTGGACGCAAGAACCCCCAAGAACTGACATTTCACAATAATGATCTAGGATGAAATATAGTATAGGAACCAAGAATTCCCCATTATATGTGACTAAAAAATCTCATGTTGTATAATTAAAATATTTCCATCTGCTGGCCAAATGAGAGCAATAAATTTCACCCTTGGCCTCATCTATGGTACCACCATGCATTGTTCACCACAATCTCAATACTTTATCCTCTATGATATAGACCACTAATAGTACCAAGAGGTTTTCTACCGAATTGGACACTCATCATCCTCCCTGGTGTTACAACGGTTTGTTGGTGATGTGGGTTCCCCTAAATGAACAAGAATTCTCCCTCACACGTAGTGTGTAGAAGGATGCACTACCCATCAAATATATGACTACTTTTTTACAAAATTACCAACAGGGGATCATTACATTAATAGAGAATATATGTTTTCCTCTATATTAAATGTATGACTTTTCATCACGTTATCCGTTTTCATGTTCTAAAAAACACAATAGACACAAACTTACAAATTGATTTTGTCTATCAAAATAATTTCTTTATATGTATTTATTTAAAAGTAAACATATATTAATTTTATTATTTATTATATGTAATATTATGTTTTATTTGTGTAGAAAAATTAATTCTTTATCTTATATTTATTATTATTTGGGTAAAAATATTATAAAATAATTTTAATATAAAGATAGATATTTTTTTCAGAAAATTTTAATTTAGGATCAATGTATTTTATTCAAATAAAATAAATTATTCATCCACACTTTTTTTAAAATTTTAAATTATATAATAAATGAAAATATTAATATTGATATAATTATTTTTAAATATAAATGAAATACAAATAAAAGTATTTTATCCTTCAAAATGACCATTTTTTTAACCAATTGGGTTTACATTTTTTGTTTCCAGTTATGAGATTTGTTATCTACCACAATTTGAAATTTAATATTATAAAATAAAATCATTGTTTGGATTCCTCATGTAAATATTTTTTTGTGACCAATTTATTTTTTTTTCAAAATATTATATTTGCTTCAAGAAATTTTTTTCACCATAGTAAATAAGAAAAAATTGAGAAAAGTATAATACAATGTGATAAGGCTATAAGGTGTCACTAAACAATATATTTAATTTTACTACATTATAGGATAAATAAATACATCTCTATATCTTAAAAATAGTATATTTTCAATCCACTCTTCATGAAAATGTATATTTATTAAATTCAATTGTTCTTAATATTTAGAAGGTTTCCACACACACTCATAAAAAAGGAACCACATATTCTGAAATCTATAAACTAGTTGATCATATTATAATGATAAATATATTATATAAGACCATACCCACAGAATTATCAAGGAGTTATATTTTTCTTTTTTCCCAAAAGAACAATCATAGAATACATATTTTGTCCTCCATCGATGATTTTCAAAAGTTGAGTTATATGTTCATGATGACATTTTTTAAGATTTATTCTTTATAAATATCCTCAAAATATTTCATAACCATCATAAATTATTGAAATTTTAATTACTACTATAATAAATGTTTTTATAATAATTTTATAAAAATTATCTCTTTATAATATAATAGAAAATTAATGGGGAACTTATGCAAGTTTTATGACTACCAACTATGTCATGTGATTAATTAATTTTTTATCCCTACATAAAAATGGTCATATATATATATTAAATGAATAAATAAGTTATTTTAAATAAAAATATGAGTACGGATGGAAAATATTTATTTATATTTATTTATTTATATATATTTAGTATTTAAAACATCACCCACGAAAACGTATGGACTCACATCTTCAAAAAGTCGTGTAATTCATTTTTCACCCCAACATAGAATGATTCGTTATAAAATATATATGAATAATAAATGTTATATATATGAAATAATTGTCTTTATATATTTTATTAAGCAAAATCTATAGTCTGAACATATGAATCACTAATAAAAAATATATATTGACCACCAAACCATTAACTCCAAAAAATTGATTTAAATTAACCATTATCAGCAAATGGGTAATTAGAAATTTGAACTGATAAGATATTGAATAAAATATGTTTGAATATAACTATATAATATAATTTTAATATATATAATAATATTATATATTATGATATACTGTATAAAATGAAATTTAGGTAATGTGGTTTGTGTTTATTTTGGTACCTCAATTTTTCAAGAATGTTTGTGACTCAACATAATTTATAAAAAATTGAATTTTATTCCTCTCATAAACTAAATATATTTATATTATTAATTTTTTTATGTTTTTTGAATTATTAATTACATTTTTAGAATTGTTTCGTTTAAAAATATTGAATAAATTTCTTTAGAACAACCAATCTTTTTTTAATAGTAATATTTCACTTATATACACATGATCTTTATAATTGTTTTATAAATGTTCTCATCTACCTTAAATTTTTTACATAATTTATTTTTCTAGTATCATTTAACATTATTAAAAAAAATATTTTGTATCATGATTTTTAGGACTCTTTTTTACTCATTACATAATTTAGAAATGTGTCATTGTTTTAATATTTATGGTCCAACAACATTTTACCCCATTATAACAATTATTAATATTTTAGACACCATTATTTAATTCAAATTTCATTAAAATAAATATTTTAAAAACATTTAATAAAACATTTAGTAATATATATTACTAATACTAAATATTATTTCATCTTAATTTTAAAATAATCATTTAAATGATTAAAATACTATTTTTCATCAACGTAATCATCTATTAATGATTGTTAATGTTTACTAGGGATATGATCTTTTGATATCATTCACTTACTTTTCTTGTATGTGTAATGTTTATGATGTGTTAACTATTTTTCATGAAACATGTTTCATTATCATGGGTAATTTATTCTATCAAGAAAAATTGAATTCCCAATTTATAATTAAATAATATTAGTGAGATTTTTATTATTATTTATTACAATGGTCCATTACAACCCGGATTAAATTTGTTATTGTTTTATATCTAATACTAAAAAAGAGTATATGAGTTAATTTCTCAAGCCCAAGTCGGTGAATGAGGCATTTTCCATTGACTAGTGGTGTACTGTAGTGGTTTACCAATGTACAACATGGTATGCAACATATTATCGAAGGAGCATGATTTTACATGGTTAGGTGGACCAATAATAAGAAGTTTCAATTGTGGTTAGTGCATGTCCACTATGTGATAAATTTTATAGTGATTATCCATAACATATCATTTCTATTATTTTGATTATACCCCAATAATATAATGAAAATATATTTCCTATTATTATGATATGACCAAATTCGTCATGATTAATGATTAAAGATTTTGTAATATTAGGACTCATGTAATTTTTTATAAAATATAGGTATTCCATGATGGTAGTTTTACATTCTATGAATTGTTGGGTTTGATGTCAATTTTTTTATCAGTTTCACATACCATTAATCTTATATTAATATTTTTTATAAAAATTAATTGAAATCTTTATATTTACCCTTACAAAGAATGTAAGAATTAACTTTTTATATTTCTATTTTTCCCTGGTTATGATGATGTATTTTTTTATGAAAGGATTTAGATGTCTAATGTGAGAGGAGAACATTTTGAATGCCATTTTATAACACCCTTTAGATATGGGTATTATGATTAAAATCTCCAATGAAACAAAACCTATACTATTATAGGGTGTTTATTATTTTAATGAAGTAATGGGTAAACACATAAAATGATATAATATATTTGTATATTATACTGGGTATTCCACATTTAGAGTGATCTACGAAAAAGAGAATAATTTTCTAATCCTATGTATCTGCTACATTTTAATTCATATGTTATGTTTTCATATCTTCGGATTATCAAGTCATATTTTCATACACTTATTTATCCAGAAATTTATTTTTACTAATGTATATTATATTACCATGGATTTTATATATATTTTATAGAAATATTTTATGACATATTCATTCTACATAATTAAATTCTTATTCCCATTTTTTTATATTATTCTCAATATTATTCATGAAGTATATTAGTTTTAATTGACAATGTATCTATATTTCAGGGATTGAAAACATGGTTGTATATAAGGACATCATAAGAGAGGTTTCAAAACCTATGATGTTATCTAGAAGGATGTAATCCTGATGAAATATTTGGTGTATAGTAAATGAGAAACAAAAACAGACATCCTTTGTTCATCAAAAGGTTACTATACAATATAAACATAAGAAGAGACATCATATGTTGGGAAAACAATTATGAAAGATTTATACTATATATGTTAATGATTAATGATCCAGTATGTTTTTATGATGTTAAATAAAGTTACACATTCTATTATGTGTGACATCTTACATAATGTTTTCCAAATTCATGAGATACAAAATTTGGTCCCTTGATAGTTTGAGATGAATAAACTAAATGATAGTTTTCTAAACTGTAGAATTTATTACACCATGATTTCTCCATGTATCTTAGGATTTTTTTATTTTTTTCAGAGGATGTATGTGTCAAAAAAATTATATGATAATGGGGTTATTTGGTTGTTTTATCGGGATGGGTAGTATAGAGAACATCAGTTGAAGTCAAAAATATAATTTGTTATTATTATAATGTTGAGTTTTGAAAATTAATATTTATGATGTTATGTTCCGTTATAATGATTTATTGTTGAGTTGTAAAATAATAATGTTATAAGGATGATCTATACAGTTTTATAGTTATTAATATGAGTAATATAAAATATTAGTTACAATTATGTGTTATTCAAGGTTCAATTTATGGAGTTGAGTTATAGAATGATTGAGGTATAATGACAAGTTATAAAATATTGATAAAAATTTGTGATGTATAATATCTTATTTATTATATTGACATGTGTAATGTTTACATTATATATTATATATATAATACCATAAATTTATAATTTTTAGATTTTAAAAAATATTGTAATGAATGTGAATTGTAAATTTTATGATTTATAGAAATGACGTGGATATTTTTTTATGTAAAAATATTATTCATATAATATCTGATTATAATTTTATGATTTATCAATTTTACATTTTATTTTGATGCTATAAAAATTCATTTATAATGTTATGTTGTCTATAGTTCTAGTAAAAATGTCATGGATATTTTTATTTCATCATTATATATAGATAAAGTTGATTTCACTATTTGAAATTTGGGGAATTAATCCGATAATGAATTCTAATTGGGATAATATATGGTGAGTTTAAAATTTATCGAATAATTAATTGGTGTATTTAAAAGATGATAAGAATGGATTTCACGTACTTGTAATCAAAATTTAATGAATAATAATAATTGTGATTTTTTATATTCTTTGAAGGCAATCAATCAAAGAATGGTTCACGTTAGATATTCAAATTTATATCATGTGATTCCTTCTTGCATTTTGGAGAATTTATGATTATATATTTGTGATAAGGATATTTAATTACGTGGTCATTAATAATTATACTGATTGATTTTTAAGTATTATTTATACTATGTTTGTGTTTAATTTTGACTAATATAGTGTTTTAGTTGTATTTTCAGTTATAAATAATTTGTGTTATAAAGTGAAGATGTGAAATGTTTGTGTAAAAAAATAATTTAAATAATGATTAAGATACACCGTCAAGATTTATATTTGTGTATTTATTTTCAGAATCTATAAAATATTTTAGTTATAATATATAATTATATGGTGTTTGATTCATATATTTTCACTATAAAATGATTGAGTTATATTATATTATGTATATATTTTGAGATATATAATTTAGATATACATCGATTGAGATATAAATTTTACCTTCACAATTTTTTTATAAAGTTGTGTTTTACAAAGATCAATTCATAAATTCTTGCATTAACATTTTTGAGTTATGTTGTTCACCATTAGAAAACTAATGTTATATATTTGTGAAATATATTTTCTGAGATATAATGTAAATCTTTATAATGTTATAATTATACTAATTAGATTTAAAATTTTCAATTTCTTAAGTACTGTAGAATGATCATAAAATATTATAAATTCAGAATGTTGATTATAGTGGAAACAAAATACATGATTCCATTGGATGGAGAAATCCAAATGGAGGTGTGAAAAAATATTTTTTATTTCATCATATGAAGCAATCATGTACATAATAAATAGTTAAATATTGGTTCATTGGATATATTTATGGAATTAAATAGATTATTACACACTATACTTGTGTGGGAGGAGCATTAGCAAAAAATTTAAAAACTGATTATTGGGATTATATTAATATTAACATGATATTATTAAAACATTGTTTATATTTATGAAAAATTAAATCATTCATTTACAATTAATTTTAAATAATCATTGATATATAATTTTGACATAGTCGGGACTATTTTTTTGTTGATGGTTTTGGGAAGTTAATAAAATTTTGTTTTGCATGTGTATTGTCCATTTTTTCAAAATGGACATATCAATTCACCTTGTAAACATTGAAAATCAGATTGAAAAAACCTATTAGGAAATTAGACTCACAATACATCATATATTCAACTATATTAAAAAGAATGTTTTTGGAAGAAATGGCACATCAGACCCACAATGAGCATGAAATGTCTGTTCAGTTATAATTAGAAGGTGAATAAAATTCAACATGGATCTGACAAAAATGTTACTATGATTTATGTAACATCCTGGTTTTGGAAGCCAGCAAGAGGCACCCCGTACCCAGTTGGTCACATGGCCTCAAGAATATTTCCTCGAATTCTAGAGGCTGCCGACTAGTAGTGAGGGCCTTGGGTGTGATATTGGGGAAACTATTCCTTCATTGGCAGAGTAACTCAGCGGAAGATAAATAAATATACAATAGTAGAAGCAGTAATATCCAACAACAGTAAGCAGCAGAAGACTGAATGATAAACAACTGGAGCACATATATATAATGTGATGTATTATACATTCATGTCAAGGAAAATATCCAAACATGTCACAATGCTGGAAAAAAATAGCGCTAAACCAAAGTCCAAAAGAAAGAAGATAAATTCCTTAGCATCAAAAGCCATTTCTTGGACCCATGCCCTCCACCTCCACAGCAATCAAGAACAAAAAGTAGAAGGGCTCTAACCCTTATCTATACATGCAACAATATAATCAAGTTGGGCCCAAAAGAATGACCCAAATAGGGTGTGATACTAAATCCCAGTAGAAAACCACTCGAAGATCTGTTCCTAACAGCTAGTGAATATATGAAAGGAAAAATTATAGAAAGAAGTAAACATGAAATTACTCATCAGAAAAAATCCATAGTTCAATTATCAAGAAACAACTAATCAAAACATATAACACAAATATTTAACCCTTTGGGAAGTACTTAAAGCCTATCCCCTCTGGTCCTACCTAGCATATACAAGAAACCCTCTGGGAAGCACACACAGTCTCACACCTCTGGTTTAGATAATGAATAGACTCTTTGGGAAGCACTCACCGTCAATTCCCCCTATAGTCTTGTATCATACTAAAGGTTCTCTAAGAAAGCACTAAAAGTCTCATTCCTCCTGTGGCCCACGTCAATGATCTACAGACACTCTGAGGAAACACTCAACATCAATTCCCCCTATGGTCTCACATCGTATTACAAACACACTATGGAGAACCCCTTATTTCCATTCTCCCTGTGGTCTACTACACAAGGTTCTCATGACCCTGTGTATTTCAAATAAGCATAGCGTGTATATCGTTCTAATTATCCTCAAGAACTACTTGTCTAGAATTCTACAACACCTTATCATGGAAGAATAACTGTCACCCCATCCTACAATACATGGCATTGGAAAACAACAACAATCAAAAAAGTATCCTATACCCAACGGTCTAGAAAGGCATGAACTTGCATGGAAAACACTTCCAGAGCCTAAAAATTAGCCCAAAACACAATCCAAATAATCTATTCTAGCATACAATCTATATAGGAAATCAATAGGTCTAAAAAGGTAAACATGCAATACCCCGTTCAAGGGTATTGCTAGAATTTTCACACAATATTCAACGTCATTCAACAGGAAGGCACAAACCGCCTACCCTGATCCTAGGAGATTGATATACTTGAACCACTAGGGTTGAATCACTTAATAATGTAGAATATCTACAAATGTTTCTAAAAATTTCAACCCACGATAAAATGGAAATAAAAAAGGAAATGGGAAACGATGATCTAGAATAAGAGAGAACTCACCACTATGATTCCAATGCACTCACCGGTGTTCGAATCGGAGAACAGACATAGGCTTGGGGGTTCGTCGATGATCTGTAGTTGCTCGATTGTATCAGATGAAGACGACCTAAAACAAGTCGATTCTGGTGATTAGACGCGACTCCGGTGCGTTTAATGAAAAAAAAAAGAAAGTACACGGTGTGTACATTTGGAGTACACAACATGTACTCGCCATTCCCGTACTCTGATTTAGGAAGCCTCCACATCTCCCCACAAAACCGTGTGGGTGGCCATGACACGGCCATCACACGACCTCCTTTAGAAATGATGTACATGGCGTGTACTCATAAAGTACACAATGTGTACTTCAAAAATTTCCAGAAACTCTTCTTTTCTCCAAAACACTAGAAAAATGAAGAACATACTAGAAAAGAAGATATGGTTTATTACAAACTAACCCCTTAAAGAAATCTGTTCTCGAATTTCCCTACCAGGGCATAGAAGAAGAAACCTTGAACAACTTCGACCACTGCAATTGGACATCATCCTACCTCTCCCAAGTCTCATCCTGTACCTGCCCATGCTAATATAGCACCCATACCAGTGGAACAGACCGTCCACGGAAAACCTTCATGCTGTGATCGACAATCCATATAGGATTCTCCTCAAAAGATGAATCCACATTCAACTCGACTTCCTTGGGTTAGAAAGCATGAGACGGGTCTGAAAAGTAACGTCAAATATGAGAAACGTGGATGACGTCATGCATAGCTCGGTACCTTTGATGTAAATTCAACAGATAGGGAACCAGAAAAACTCTCTCCAACACCTCAAACATCCTGACGTACCTCTGTGAAAGCTTACCTTGTCTCATAATCCTCTTGTGTCCCATCCTCGGTGTGAAACGTAGGAAAACGTGATCCATGACCTCAAACTCTAGAGGTCGCCTATGCTGATTAGCATAAGACATCTGATGAGACTGTTTAGTATCCATTCTTTTCTGAATAACCTCAATCTGCTCTATAGTCTCCTGAACAAGATGAGGTCCCAGCAAAGCTGCCTCTCCTGCCACTAGCCAACATAAATGTGATCGGTATGGCCTGCCGTACACAGCCTCATAAGGTGTCATCTGAATAGTCTCTTGAATACTATTATTGTAGGAAAACTCCACAATAGGTATATGCTTCTCCAAAGAACCTCCAAAAATTCAGAATGCATGCTCGTAACATATCCTCAAGCACCTGAATAATACACTCGGACTGGAAATTTATTTGAGGATGGTAATTTGTACTCAATAGTACATGTGTGCCCAGAGCCTTCTAAAGCCCCTTCCAGACCCATGAATTAAAACATGCATCCTTATCTAAAACAATGTAGTTTAGAAACCCATGAAGTCGTACAATCTCTCATATGTACATCCACCCCAGCTAATCAACACTAATTCTCTCCTTGATCGAAAATAAGTTTCCAACCTTCATGAGTCTGTCAATGGCCACTCAAAATGCGTCATTCCTATGAGGTGACATCGGAAAACTAGTCATGAATTTCATCGTGATGCCAATTCACATCCACTTGAGAATGGTGAACTGCTGAAAAATCTGTATCAGTCGCTGATGTTCTGCCTTCACCTGCTGACAAGTATAACACCTCATGAAGAAACCTCCAACTCCCTTCTTCATACCTGGCCACCAATGCTGGAGGTATAGTTCACGATACATCTTGATGACGCCAGGATGAACTACCCAAACTATGAAATGAAAGTCCAGCATCAGCTCCTCGAGTATATCTGCTATGATGCATACAATCCCTTGGAATCACATGATCTCATCCTCTCTTATAGTACAACCATGAAAAGGGTCCTCTCTTGAAACTCTTTCCAATTGGACTAAGCCTTCAGAATCTAATATTTGTCTCATTCGTACTCAAACAAAAAGGGTAGAGGTAATAGTTATATAAGATAGAAAAGTCTTCCCATGTCTATTGTGCATCTTCAAATGCATCTCTGAGAACAGAGCCATCATCTTCCACTCACTATGGGCCTCCCGAACCACCATTATCTGAGTCTTCCTACTAAAAAATCAGCCATTGTGTTTCCTTTCCCTGGAATATAAGAAAGATCAATGTCAAAAGGCTAAATGAACTCAACCGAACTTTGCTCTCTCAAATTCAGATCACGCTGAGTGAAGATTTAATTGAGACCCTTATGGTCAGTGAAAACCACAATGTGCTCTCCCATAAGATAATGTCTCCAACATCGTAAGGCGTAAACAACTGCCGCAATCTAGATATCATGCGTCAGGTATTTTTTCTCATGTTTCCTCAGCTGCTGAGACCCATATGCAATGACTCCATCTCCCAACAAAAGCACATCTACCTACCTGATACCTGAAACATCACAGTAGAGAGTATAGCTCTTGACATGCTCTAGCAAGACTAGTATCAGTGCTGATGTCAGCCTCCATTTCATCTCCTGAAAGGCTGGCTCACATAAATCTGACAATAAAAACATCGCACCCTTATTAGTCAGCTCTTTCAATGGTGCTGCTAAGCGTGAAAAGATCTGTATGAAGCGTCTATAATATCTAGAATGCCCTCGAAAACTCCACACCTCAAAGAGGTTTTTCAGATTCTCCCAAAAAAAACTACTATTCTAACTTTCTCTGGGTCTACTGATACTCTTGTCTCTGAGATAACATGACCCAATAAGTGAATATGATCCATCCAAAAGTTTCATTTTCAGATCAAAACATATAACTGATTCTCTCTCAGTGTTTTAGAATGATCTCAAGATATGTGGCTTGGTTGTGTTGAGTGTGAGAGTACACCATGATATCATCCACGAAACAACCTTGATGGAATCCATGTAAGGATGGAACACTTGTTTTATCAGTTCCACGAAAACTGTTGGCGCTTTCGTGAGGCCGAACGGCATAACCATATACTCATATGAACCATACCTTCTCTGAATAGATGTAACAGGTATATCAGATGGTATAACGTGAAACAGATGATTACCGGACTTCAAATCGATCTTCGAGAACACCCGGGCTCATTAAAGCTAATCAAAGAGGTCATCAATCCTCGGAAAGGAATATCAGTACTTGATCATCAACTGGTTCAGCTTCTGATAATCCACCCAAATCCTAAGGGTGTCTTCTACCTTCATTACGAATAGGATATGTGAACCCCAAGGAGATGTACCGAGTAAAATGAATCATTTTACCTATAGCTACTCCAACTCCTTCTTGAGCTCTTACAACTTAGGTGTATCCATCATATAAGGAGGAATGGACACCGGTGTCGCTCTTGTCTTTAGTTCAATAGAACAGTAAACCTCACACTTTAGTGGAAAACATGAAAAGTCCTATGGAAAGATATCCCTAAAACGATCCACCACTCGAGCAATGTCTTACTGTGATGTCCCCTGGACATCCAGATACAGACTAGAAATCTGGGCTGTAACTTCACATAGCACATGATTCTCAGGTCATGATCTACTCTCCTATACATACCACTCGACTTGATGATGAAAATATTCAACCTTTGGTTATATGAAGCTCACCCTCGGATGATAACAGTCAATGACGGCCTGGAAGGGAACTATCTGATTCATCCTGAGAATGATATCATAGCTTGTAATCTCTAAGACATCGAGGTCCAATATAAAGTGATTCACAACCACCTCTAGAGGGAACTCCTATCACTGATGTACACTAGTAATCCTAGTCCCCAACGGTGTGTCTAGAGTCAAAGTATCGGTAGTGGAAAAGATACAGAACCTAAGGCTAACCACAATAGGAAAAGAGATAATGCTATGGGAAGCCCCTATATCGAAAAGAGAAGAAGATAAAACTGAGGCTACTAAGATTTTACCTAGAACTGTAGAGGGTCTGGGATCCGACACTTACTGGGTATGCTCCACTACAAAATCCTGACCTGTACAATGTCCATGTGACTATGTCTAACCTCTTTGAGTAAATACACCATATTGTCGCTGAAATACCGGTGACTGAAAACTATCGCCTCGACCTCCTCCTTTGCCCGAATGTCTGGAAGAACTCCAGTTCCCAGACTGGTGAGAAACCGGTGGCGCTGCCCCTGAACGAGGAGTCATGGATGAACCCCTGTCACTAGCTGCTGGTGAGAAATTCTGGCTAAAGCGCTAAAGGTGATCCATCATTCTATAGGATCGGAACTCCACAGGGTCTCTATAGCACTACGACATCGTATGACCAGCCCTTCCACACTTGTAACATACCACCCGGCTACCTGAAGATGTGTCTCACTGTGTCACGACCCGCCTTCACCAAAAGGAATGGAGGGTCAGTAGATTTCCAGGCCCTTCCGTCCTTAAGTTGATGGAGAGATAATGACCCCCGAAACACCCCTTCAATAGGTCCCGGAGTGGAGACTAGGACCAAGGGTATAGAAATTTCTCAAAATTGAAGGCATTACCATTTTTTGTTTTATAAGATCGAGATATGAGATGATGAAACTCGACAACACCAAGGTAAAAGAAAAGTAGAACCAGAATAAATAAACCATTCCCACATGCATGATTCAAAAGTAAATCCACAAGTACAAAAGGTGACTACAAGGTATGTACCAAAGAGGAAAGAAAAAAAACAACAATTGCAACTACTCCAAAGGTCTGAGCTAGTACGGTCCTGCGCGATCCCCGATGTCCTCCTGGAAACCTAAAAGCAGTTTTATATACGTAGGGTGAGCATACGAGTACACTCAGTAGGGAAAAACAAAGACTCTCGTGCACAAGTGGGGAGACGAACTAAAGTCCCGTGAGGAAAGAGTAATCCAAACACCTATCAAGGTAATCTATCCACCCCAGGCCTCACCAAGGCACACTACCCAAATAACGCAAGTCAAGTAATATAATATAATAGAACATCGATGTTTGGGTACCCCACCCCACTTTCCCACTGGTTATTGAGACATCCTATGCATCAGACCAATCCCGCCATTCTCACTACAGTCCCACTACCACACTACCCGCACACACCTGGGCCACAATCGCACGCAGTCCCACTGCCGAAATCTCACTCGCCCACAACTGTGACACAACTGTCACACGTAACCACGCATGAAAACACCTAGGCCAGAACAACCATCACGACGCCCAATGACACCTGGGCTAAAGGATCCACTGTCACGCCCAAAGACAACTGGGCCTCATCCCGAAGACACTTGCGAAACCACCTGCCACACACACCTTACCAACCACCACACTACCCCTCCTGATGGTTCATGGGCTAATAATGGACCTCAGGCCATCACAGCCTACCCGAAAATACTTGGGCTATCCGGGAAAGGGAAGAGAAAAGAAGCTAATAACCAGCCACTATGAATAGTGTTGGGAAAAACACCCTCCCCCATGAAATGGGGTGTTCGGCACTAATTGCTCAACCTGGGTGGCGCGCGAATAAGAAACACAAAGCTACAAGTATATATATATATAGGTAACAAGCACTCACCCAAGCTAGGTTTTCTTCAGACAGCCTACAGATCACAACAGCACTCAAGTTTGAGTCACAACTCACGCTATCAACCCATTGGTCCCCTTTATTATTTCATGTTCAGAAATAATGTTTATATTTAAGCACTACTGGGAAACTAGGAGGCATAGGCATAAGTCAAGGAAGGTAAAACAATTCAAGCAACAACCATAACGCTCATACCTGGTTCTCAACAAAAGAGGATTCCACCCCAATTCGTGATATAAACAAGTATCCACCCGGTCTTAAAAACTCACAACCACCGAAGGTATAAAAGAACAGGGGATCCCATCCCTTCCCACATCTCCAGCAATTGACTCGTAAAAGAAAAAGACCAAAACACTGCCACCAACACTAAGCAAGGCCAAGCATGTATTTTCATATTTAAACGACTTACACACTCCATGATTTCAATTTTCCTATGTTTTAACCGAGGGTTTTCACAAAAGGAAAGATCATGGTGCCTCAATTTATTTAGTCGGATATACGTGATTAGTCGATTACTTTTCACAGCATGATTTTACAACCACAAAAATCTAGTTAAAACATCAACAAGGGTTTATTAGTGCACAAACAATGACCACCAACGACCTCGATTTTCAGAAGGCATAAGCCAGCGCAATTGTCATAAAAGAAACAGCATCAAAATATAAGACAGCATCAACAATCAGAGCCCCCCCTCCTTTCTTTATAGAATTTTTTCATTATCTTTAATTAGGTCTGGTTTATCCAATTATATGGAAACGAAAGCACGCCCACCCCGCATGATACACAAAACAGTGAGGATAAGGAGAAATTCCCTACTTTCTGATATATGATCCACGCTTAGCCCAAGCGTGGTACATTAAGGATAATGATGCACCCGATGCACCACAAGCTGTTGGTGAAAACCCGCGATCAAGGAAAGGAGAAACCACTGCTAACCCTTAGTTTATAAGAGTTGGGGACGGTTGAGGAGAAAACACGAAACCGCGTAATGCGCGGGGGTCGTGGGTTGATCAAGAGGATCCACTTGTGGGCCGGGTGGTTTAAACCAACTCATTAATCGATTAAGTACTTAATTAAAACTATTATGCACGTTACGGGACTTGAAAACATGCTCAAACAGGTCAAAATAGGGTTTAAAACCCTATTTTCACAAAAAAAAAAGGAGCACTACTGGAAATAACCCGCGGGGTAGGCCAGAGCCACCGGTAGCTGAGAGCTACCAGTGGGTGATAGCAAACGTTAGCTGAGCTACCGGTAGGCTGCCTCTACCGGTAGGCCGAGCTACTGGTAGGCTGCATCTACCGGTAGACTGCAGCTACAGGTAGACCGAGCTAGGGGTAGGCCGCAGCTACCGGTAGACCGAGCTACCTGTAGACAGAGCTACCGGTAGCTGCAGCCACCGGTAGACCGAGCTTCCGGTAGACAGAGCTATCGGTATGCTGTGGCCACCAGTAGACCGAGCTATCGGTAGGCCAGCTACCAGTAGGCTAAGGCTACAGGTAGGCCTACACCACCGTGATTCCCAGACCCGAAAACCCAAAATGAGATTTTCACAAAGTACTGCACCCCAAAAACCCGGGCCATTACATCAGATACCTCTTAAATGATTCTCGTCCTCGAGAATCAAAACAAATCTAGAAGGGAAGAGAGCGTCCGAACAACCACCTCGAAAGATATCTTAGGATTGAACCCATGCTAACTAAAACATTTCCCCGCCACAAACCAAGAAACATACCATGCCAAACTGACCGGGCATGCGGGTTGGGAAGTCTCTTTCCCCATGTCAAGATATTATCCGCTTTGGGCAGCGTTGACTCGCCCACACGGGTTTAATCGCATCCACCATAATGCGTCTTGATTAGGGGTCGGGTTCTCTCCTCCACCATAGCCTGGGCTTTTCACACACAAACAGAGGAATGAAACCAGTACATTTCATAGCCAAAAGACAAAACATTCTACCACAACAGGTACAACAAGGAACAAAACTCAAAAAAACTCTACGTACTGGGTATGCATCGGTGCTTCCCTCTCCCACATACCCTCCTCAAGCCCACCATGTCTCCAAAACACGTGAACCAAGGGAATGGTTCGCCCACGAAGCACCTTCTCCTTGCAATCCTCGATTATCACTGGTCTCTCCACAAAGGTCACGTCGTCCTTAATGTCCAGCTCACCCCAATCGAGGATGTGTGAATTGTCGTGCAGATACCGACGGAGCTGGGACACATGGAAGACACCATGTAGCCTCAGTAGTGGTGGTTGCAACGCTAGCTGGTAATCCACCTCGCCGACCCGCCGCAACACTTCGAAGGGTCCGATGAACCTAGGGGAAAGTTTACTCCCCTTGTCGAACCTCCGCTGCCCACGCCGAGGGGAGACCATCAAGAACACGTGGTTCCCAACCTCAAACTCCAAGGGCCTCCTCCTGATATCAGCATACGACTTCTGTCGGTCCTGGGCTGCCTTCATCCTTTCCTGTATGAGCTGAACCTTCTCTGTTGTGCTCTGCACCACCTCCGGGCCAAGGATGCCTGCCTCTCCTACTTCGGCCCAACACACAGGTGAACGGCATGGCCTCCCATACAGGGCTTCAAACGGGGCCATTATAATGGTAGAGTGATAGCTATTATTGTAAGCGAACTCTACCAGTGGCAGGTGTCGCGTACATGATCCTCTTGAGTCCAGAACACATGCCCGTAGCATATCATCCAAGGTCTGCATGGTGCACTCTGTTTGTCCATCTCTCTGGGGATGGAAAGCAGTGCTAAGGTGTAACTGGGTGCCAAACGCATGCTACAATCCTCTCCAGACTTACGAGGTAAACCGTGTATCCTTATCCAAGACTATAGACCTCGGAACTCCTTGAAACCTCACCACCTCATCCACGTACTTTCCTGCCAAAGAATCTGCGGTACTCAACTCCATGATTGCCAAAAGTGAGCTGATTTCGTCAATCTGTCCACTACCACCCAGATGGCGTCGTACCCTCCTTGGACCTTTGGTAGTCCCGTGATGAAATCCATCGAGATTTCATCCCACTTCCACTCGGGGACATCTAGAGGCCGCAGTAGGCCGCCAGGAACTCGGTGTTCATCCTTCACTTGCTGACACACTAAGCACTTGGCCACAAACTCTGCCACCGCTCGCTTAACTCCAGGCCACCAAAACTGCCTCTTCAAACCTTGGTACATCTTGGAAACTCCTGGGTGTACCACCAGGGGTGATTTGTGGAACTCACTGATAACCTTTCCGCGCATCACCCCTGGAACAAACAACCTTTTCTGGAAAAGCATCCGGTTCTGACCATCCTATGTCCATCCTTCCAGAGAATTGCCCTGGTCAACTCAGTCACGCATCACTTCGCACTCTAGGTCACCCCACTGAGACTCCTCCACTTGCTGAAACAGGGATGACTGCACTATCATCTGGTATAGCCAGCCTCTGCCGCTATCCACCTTTACATCCATGTGCAAGTCAACCAATTATTCCATCGCCTTCCAGGCATCCACCGACTCTCGGACCGCATCCTTCTGCATCCTCCTGCTCAAGGCATCGGCTACCACATTTCCCTTTCCCTCAGTATAAGAAATATCAAGGTCATAATCCTGGAGAAACTCCACCCATCTCTGCTATCGCAAGTTCAAGTCCTGCTGGGAGAAGATATACCTCAAGATTTTGTGATCCGTGAAGTCCACAAAGTGTTCCCTGATGAGGTAGTGCCGCCATAACTTTAGCGCAAAAATGACCGCTGCAAGCTCCAGGTCGTGTTACGCTCATGGGAACATAGCTGCCTGGACCCATAAGAGATCACCCCTTGTCGCTGCATCAACACCCATCCCAGGACCTGTCCTAAAGCATCATAGAATACCTCATAGGCCACCCCTTCTTCTGGTAATCTCAGCACTGGGGCACTGACCAACTTCTCCTTCAGATAGCTAAAGGCTGACTGGCACTATTCACTCCATACAAAATCCTAGTCCTTCTTGGTCAGAGCTGTCAAATGGGCTACCACTCGGGAGATGTTGGGTACAAATCTCAGGATGTAACTTGCCAGCCCGAGGAAACTTCGAACTTCCGCCACCTTCTTGGGTGCTTCCCAAGAAACAACCGCCTCAACTTTTGATGGGTCGACCGCTACCCCCTGCTCAGACACTAAGTGCCCAAGGATGTGCACCTATCGTGTCTAGAACTTTAATTTTGACAACTTCCCATAGAGCTGGTGCTGTCGGAGGACCTCCAAAACCATCCTTAGGTTCCCTGTATGGTCCTCCTCTGATCTTGAGTAGACCAGGATGTCGTCAATGAACACAACCATGAACCGATCCAGGTACTCTCGGAAGATGGTGTTCATAATCCCCATTAACATAACCAGAGAATTCGTAACACCTAAGGGCATGACTATGAACTCGAAGTGTCCATACCTGCACCTGAACGCTGTCTTCAGGATGTCACTCTCTTTCACCCTCAGCTGGTGGTACCCAGACCGCAGGTCGATCTTCGAGAACCATCACTCCCCCTTCAACTGGTCGAAAAGATCATCTATCCTTGGAAGAGGGTAGAGATTCTTGATCGTCACCTGATTCAGCCTCCTATAGTATATGCACAACCTAAGACCACCATCTACCTTCTTTGAAAACAAGACCGTAGAACCCCACGGTGACGCACTCAGACGAACATAACCCCACTTCATCAGATCATCAATCTGTATCCGTAACACCCGTAGCTCCAAAGGTGACATATGGTAAGGAGCCATCGATATCAGTCGAGCGCTGGGCTGCAGGACTATCCCGAACTCGATATCGCGTCGAGGGGGTAGAGTCGTCACCTCCTCAGTAAATATGTCCATAAACTCATGTATGATCTCTGGAACTTCCACCATTTCAGCATCTACTGATTCCACTGTCAGCTCGGTCAACAAGAAGAGGAGAGGTTCCTCTCTCTTGTTTCCCTTCGGACTGCTCCGCTCGCCGGTGAAGTTAACACGCCGGCTGTCCAAGTCTGAGAACACAACCCTTCTTCGAAAATAGTCGATGGAAGTGCACACCGAAAATAGCCATTTGATGCCTAGGATGACATCGTATGGCTGAATCCGTTGAAGAAGAAGATCCTGAACCGACTGATGTGGCCCTATCATTAGTCTACATCCCCGAAAAACAAAAAAACAAGTCGGTCTGACCTCTGACTGGTGTGCTCAACACCAGGGGCACTGGAAGTCACTCGGCATCTAGAGCAAAGACACGGGCTAGACTGGGTGCAACAAAGGAGTGCGAAGCTCCGGTATCGAAAAAATCATAAGAAAGAGTGCTAAATAGACTAATCATACCTGAAACAACCTCTGGACCAGCTGGAACTGTTGCCTCTGCGGCGTGCAACTGTCCACGCCCAGCTCCCCTGCCCCTCTGCTATCAGCCACCTCCCCGACCACGCCCTGGTCGAGGTCCCTGTGGAGCGCCCTGAGGTCGGCCTCCTCCTCCTACGTCTGCCCTCAGAGGAGCGGGAGCTCTCTTTCCCTGCTGCAGCTGCTGGAAAGGTCTGGGTGGAAGATGCTACTGGGGTGGGTGATGGGGATGACTGCCACTGCTGTACTGCACCCGGTCAGGGAACTGACTCCATAGATGCCCAGGGCTCCCACATATGAAGCACCGCGGTCACGGGCCCGTAGGAAAAGGGCGAGGGCCGGGGGGATCGAAACTGAAACTGCTACGGCCTACTCCCTGTGTGTCGGATCCTAGAGGGTCCTGACGCTGGAGGCCTGGTGCTGACGGCCTTCCCCATTGACGGTCCCAGTTAGATCCCCTCTCACGACACTCTTCCTAGAGCATGCATCCTCTCTACCACTTCGGCCTTCTTCTAGAACTCCATGTAAGTCGGCAGGGTGAAGGGGGTAACAGCATACTGGAGGGAGGATCAGAGTGCCTCCTACAAACGTCTTGCCCGAGAATCCTTGTCGGGAAAGAGGTCCGGAGAAAAACGTAGGAGGTCTTTGAACTTGATCCCTAGCTCTCTCACGGACATACTCCCCTACTGGAGGGAGAGTAGTTCCTGCCTCTTTTCTGCCTTCATCATCGAGGAGAGGAATTCCGCCTGGAACTCCCTCTCAAAATCCACCCAAGGCACCTCAGACTCTCTCCTCTCCCCCAGGTAAAGCATCCACCACTGACGCACCGCTCCCCGCATCTGGATGACTGCTAGAGGAACCCAGTACTTTTTCGGGGCCCGAATCAGGCCGAAGGCTATAACTAGCTCCTCTAGCCAGCCTTTCGTCTTCATATCGGAGGTGCTACCCTCATACTTCTCGAGGGCCTATCACTAGAAGGCCTGAAGAGTCTTCTGCCACTGGTCGTCCTCTTCCTCTCGATCAGCTCTCTGCCGATCGGCCAAAGTAGTCTTCGGGGCCTCTATCACCTGTACCACATGTGGTCGCCTTCCAGGTGCCATAGCGGCAAGGTAAACAAGGAATGCCTTAGCCCAAGTAGTGCAGAATATCATTCTTAAAACTTCTTAAAATTTAATTTATTCATAACCCCCAAGACATCCCAGAAACACAAGAACACAAGTCATTATGATTCCTGTACCTTTCCTAGGGTCTCTACCCTGCAATCAGTGTGGCCTCACTGGGTCGTTCGGTAGGTCCAGAGTCCTTTCATTGGATCACGGGGGGCCCTAAAATCACGTGTCCTAGCCGGACTTCCAAGGCCAAATTCACGCGCCAAGGTCACCCAACATTGTTGCCTTACCGTCCCATGCAATCCTCACTGTGCCTAACTCCAGAGTCCATCCTATCTCTCAACCTCCCATCTGATACCATTCTTTCATGACCCAACTTCACCAAAAGGAGGGAAGGGTCAGCAGATTTCCAGGCCCTTCCATCCTTAAGTTGAAGGAGAGATAATGACCCCCGAACCCCGCCTTCAATAGGTCCCGGAGTGGCGACTAGCACCAAGGGTATAGAAATTTTTCACAAATGGAAGGCATTACCCCTTTTTGTTTTATAAGATCGAGAGATGAGATGATGAAACTCAACAACACTATGGTAAAAGAAAAGTAAAACCAGAAGAAATAAACCATTCCCACATGCATGTCTCAAATGTAAAGCCACAAGTACAAAAGGTCACTACAATATATGTACCAAAGAGGAAAAGAAAAAGACAACAACTTCAACTACTCCAGAGGTCCGAGCTAGTACGATCCGGCGCGATCCCCGAAGTCCTCCTGGAAACCTGAAAGCATTTTTATATACGTAGGGTGAGCATATGAGTACACTCAGTAGGGAAAATCAAAGACTCTCGTGCACAAGTGGGGAAACGTATTAAAGTCCCATGACAAAATAGTAAACCAAACACCTATCAAGGTAAACTATCCACCCCAGGTCTCACAAAGGCACACTCCCCAAATAACGCAAGTCAAGTAATATAATATAATAGCACATCAATGTTTGGGTACCCCGTGCCACATTCCCACTGGTTATTGAGACATCCTACGCATCGGACCAATCCCGCCATTCTCACCACAGTCCCACTTCCACACTACCCGCACACACCTGGGGCACAATCGCACGCAGTCCCACTGCCGAAATCTTGCTCACACACACCTAGGCCAGAACTGTCACACGTAACCACGCCTGCAAACACCTAGGCCAGGACAACCATCTCCACGCCCGAGGACACCTGGGCTAAAAGATCCACTATCACGCCCGAAGACACCTGGGCCTCATACCGAAGACACTTGGGAAACCACCTGCCGCACACACCTGAACAACCACCACACTGCCCCGCCCCAAGGTTCTTGGGCTAATAATGGACCTCAGGCCATCACAGCCTGTCCAAAGATAGTTGGGCTATCCGGGAATGGGAGCAGAAAAAGAGCTAATAACCAGCCACTATGAATAGTGTTGGGAAAAAAACCCTCCCCCATGAAATGAGGGTGTTCGGCACTTAGTTCTCAACTTGGGTGGGGCACAAATAAGAAACACAAAGCTACAGGTATATATATATATAGGTAACAAGAACTCACCCAAGCTAGGTTTTCTTTTGATAGCCTACAGATCACAACAGCACACAAGACCGAGTCACGAGTCACGTTAACAACCCATTTGTCCCCTTTCTTATTCAACGTTCAGTAATAAAGTTTATATTTAAGCACTACTTGGCAACTAGGAGGCATAGGCATAAGTCCAGGAAGGTAAAAAAAAATCAAGCAACAACAATAACTCCCATACCTGGTTCTCAAAAAAAGAGGATTCCACCCTAATTTGTGATATAAACAAGTATCCACACGGTCTTAAAAACTCACAACCACTGAAGGTATAAAAGAACAAGGGATCACATCCCCTCCTACATCTCTAGCAATCTACTCGTAATATAAAACCACCAAAACACTGCCACCAACACTATGCAATTCCAAGCCTGTATTTTCAGATTTAAACGACTTAACACACTCAATGATTTCAATTTTCGCGTGTTTTAACCAGGGGTTTTCACAAAAGGAAATATCTTGCTGCCTCAATTTATTTGGTAGGATATATATGATTAACTGATTACTTTTCACAGCAGGAGTTTACAACACCAAAAAGCTACTTAAAACATCATCAGGGGTTTATTAGTGCACAAACAACGACCACCAACGGCCTCGATTTTCAGAAGTCATAAGCCAACACAAGTGTCATAAAAGAAACAACATCAAAATATAAGACATCATCAATGATCAGATCCCCCCCTCCTTTATTTATAGAATTCGTTCATTATCTTTAATTAGGTCTGGTATATCCAATTCTACGGAAACGAAAGCATGCCCACCCCACATGATACACAAAACAGAGAGGCAATGGAGAAATTCCCTACTTGCTGATAGATGATCCAAGCTTAGCCCAGGCGCAGAACATTACGGATAACGACGCGCCCGATGCACCACAAGCTATTTGTGAAAAGCCGCGATCGAGGAAAGGAGAAACCATTGCTAACCCATAGCTTATAAGAGCCAGGGACGGTTGAGGTGAAAATAAGAAACCGCGTAAGGCGCGGGGGTCGTGGGTTGATCACGTGGCTCCACTCATGGGCCGGGTGGTTTAAACCGACTCATTAATTGATTAAGTATTTAATTAAAACAATTATTCCCATTACGGGACTTTAAAACACGCTCAAACAAATCAAAATAGGGTTTAAAACCCTATTTTCGCAAAAACGGTAGTGCTACTGGAAATAACCTGTGGGGTAGGCCAGAGCCACTGGTAGATGAGAGCTACTGGTGGGTGTCATCTACCGGTGGGTGACAGCTACCGATAGCTGAGCTACCGGTAGGCTGCCGCTACCGGTAGGCCGAGCTACCGGTATGCTGCAGCCACCTGCAGACTGCATCTACTAGTAGATCGAGCTACCGATAAGCTGTAGCTACCGATAGACCGAGCTACCGGTAGGCCACAGCTACCGGTAGATAGAGCTACCTATAGACAGAGCTACTGGTAGCTGCATCCACCGGTAGACCGAGCTACCGGTAGATAGAGCATCCGATAGGCTGCGGCCCCCGGTAGACCGAGCTACCGGTAGGCCTGCTACCAGTAGGCTAAGGCTACCGGTAGGCCTACACCACCATGATTCCCAGACCTGAAAACCCAAAACGAGATTTTCACAAAGTACTGGACCCCAAAAACCCGTCCCATTACACACTGCCTTGGATCACTGAGCGTGGACTCTATACAGTGCTTCCTGCTGTCAGTTGGTGAAGCACTAACTCTGGAAGCGAAACCTCTATGTCTCTCATCTCTTGAATCTCTCAGATTGCGCTCCGCAATCAGTTCCTGGTTGACGATGGAAGCGAAGGAAGTGACCATGATGATATTCACCTGTGATCGAATCTCTCGTCTGAGACCATTCTCAAAATTCCTTTCAAATAAAAAACCATCTTCACCCTGGAGGGGTCTGAAACATTGAAGCTCTATGAAACGAGAGGAAAATCCATGACAGAAACATTACCCTTCTCTAGTCTATTGAACTCATGGTCCTGATAATCCCTCACTCCAGAAATAAGTAGTCATAAAAGACGTGCTGAAACTCCTCCCACACCATAAGATGTTGATGACTCGCCTGTGAGATCACATCCCACCTCCTCTTGGAGGAGTCTCATAGCATGTAGTTATAGATCATGACCCGACGTTCTGGAGGAGTCTCTAGATGCTCAAAAATCATTGTCATGGATTTTAGCCAAGACTATGCAGCCTGAGGTCCTCATTCCCCTAAGAAGGTGGGTGGATGCTGCTGTAGGAAAACCCGGGTCAAGACTGCCATAGTCGAGGCAGGAGGCAGTGCCCTCTGGAAGGTCTGTATCATCCTCAAAAATCATTCCATATACTATGCATCGGTGTCTATAACCAGTATCAAAGATGGTTCCAAGGCATGCACAATATGAGGATCTGTGGGAAGTCCTTGATCGACAATATTTGGTATCTGATCACTGCCCTGCAACTGGCGGACAACCGGAGGATGTTTCGGTGGCATGACTCTACAAGATAAAACACACAACTTAGATTAGTTATCATCAAAGTCTGAAATTAGGATGGAAAAGAAAGGAATAGAATAAATAAAGCATTCATGTTTTATAAAATGTGACTACACGGCGTGTACTCTTACTACATGTCGTGTTCCCTTAAGTCATTCTCGTGGGCATGTACTCCAGTTTAAACTAGTCGTGTCACACCCCAAACACATGACATGTTATCCTAACACAAGGTGTTTACCTGAATTCTCATCCCATGCCCATGTCCTTCTACACGGCTAAGCCACACGGCTCTCCGAGACAAGACTACATGGAATGTTCTCCAAAGACACGGCGTGTAATAGACAAGCTTCAACGGACTCGTGTTGTCAGTGACACGGTCAGACAAACGGCTCGAACCACACGGTGTGTTCCTGATAGACATGGCATGTATGCGAAAGGATAACACCGACCCATGTTGTTCATGACACAGTCAGGTACCTGGGTCAGATTACATGGCATGTTCAAGGTAGACACGGCGTGTATAAAAATAGACCCCACCAAGCGCGTTGTTAAATACACATTCGGTCTCCTAGGATTACCTTACATTCCTCCACAATCGGTACACGGCATGATCCCATGATATTTCTCATATCATGTGTCTCTGCCGACATGGCATGTGACTAGGTTAGAGAATACACGACGTGTACTTATGAAAAATGGTTTCTTCTCGAACAGAAGAACACATGGAATATATTCAATACTACATGTTATTTATTCTGGTTTTTTTTGGGACAGTAAGCCTCATAACCTATTCTGGAGCCTAGAAAACACTAAAACGAACACTGAAAATTCCAAATTCTGATCTATGAGGGCTTATACTAGCCGTGAATCAATTTTTTGGCATCTTAACAAGGCATATCAAGACACACAAAGCCATGATTCACCAAATTCGAGTCCTTGTGGGCCCATAACAGCTAAAAAATCAATTTTTGGTGTTTATTCCACCAATTCTCTATAGAAAACAACACCCTATCGAACATCAGGTATTTCTATCAAGGAATCTATCACAAAAACATGCATATTTTACACATCATCTATCACTACAACATGCAATCTCAAATGCATCATAAATGGAATCAAAAAAATGCATGACATGTGATTTTTAGCAAGTTCCTATTTGATGAAGGAGATGGAATACCCTCATATTATCATTTTTCAAAAAAAATAAAACCTCAACAACATCATCAATACCAGCATAGATCATGTGAATCGCTACAGGTGAAATCAAATCAACTATAATAATTGAAAAACCATAAAAATCAAAATTAAATGTGGTAGATTGGATATTCCCTATACACGAGTTAGCTACTCCCAGGAAGAGCTTAACACCAAGTAACTATTCCATCCTATCCCTATATCATTCTCCAAAGAGTAAATCATGAGAAAATATCCTCTGATACAACTTTGTAATGTCGTGGTTCTAGAAGCCACCAGAAGGCGCCCTGTACCCGTTTGGTCACATGGCCTCAAGCACATTTCCTCGAATGTCAGAGGCTTCCGACTAGATGCGAGGGCCTTGGGTGTGATAATGGGGAAACTATGTCATCATTGGTATAGTAACACATAGTAAGATAAACAAATATAAAACAGCAAAAGCAGTAATATCCAACAATAGTAAATAATGGAAGACTGAATGATAAACAACTGGAGCACATATGTAGAAAGTGATGCATGGTACCTATATATCTAGAAAAATATACGAAAAAATCACATTACTAGAATACAACAGGCTAATCCAAATTACAAAATAAATCAGATAAATTCATCAACATCGCAATCCAAAACATGGTACCAAGATCTCCATCTCCACAAAAATCAGCAACCTGAAGTAGAAGGGCGCTTTCCCTTATCTATACCTGCAACAATATAATCATTTTGGGCCAAAAAGCATGACCCAAATAGGGTGTGAGACTAAATCCCAGTAGGCAACCACTTAATGATCTGTTCCTAATAGTCAGTGAATATATGGAAAGTAAAAGTACAGAAAGTAGTAAACAGGAAAGTAATCAGTAGAAAACAATCCACAGTTCAATTATCAAGCAACATCTAATCAAAACAGATAAAACAAATAGGTAACCCTCTTTAAATTACACACAGCCTATCCCCTATGGTCATACCTAGCATATACAAGCAACCCTCTGGGAGGCACACACAGTGTCACCCCTCTTTTGTTTAGCTATGAAATAGACTCTATGGGGAAGCACCCACCGTCAATTCCCCGTATAGTCTCGTATCATACTACAAGGACTATGGGGAAGCACTCAACATTTCATTTCCAATGTAGACCATGATGAGGAACTACAGACACTCTGAGGAAGCACTCAATGTCAATTCCTCACGTGGTCTCACATCGTATTACAAAGACACTCTATAGAATCCCTTACGTCCATTCTCCTTATGGACTACTACCCTTGGTTCTCAGGGCCCTGTGTAAGTCAAATAAGAATAGAGAGTGTATTGGCCAAAGTAAACATATGAAATACTTGGATAGCATTCTACAACACCTTAGCATGGAAGAACAAAAGTCACACCATCCTACAATACTAGGCATGTGAAAACAACATCAGTCAAAAAATTAAACTAGACCAAATAGTCCAGACCAAAAAACATTCATGGAAAACACTTATAGAGACTTTAAATTATCCCAAAACACTACAAAAATCCTCTACTCTAGCATACATGGAATGCAGGAAAACAATTGGGCTAAAATGGTAAACATGTAATACCCTGTTCAAGGGTATTTGGTGGAATTTGCACAAAATATTCAAACAATTTCAACAATAAGTAACAAAACACCTTAAATGATGCTAAGAGATTGATATACGTGAACCATCCGGCTTGAATCACCTTATAACATCGAATATCTACAATAATTTCTAAAACTTTCAACCCACTATAACATGGAAAATAGAAGGAATTGGGAAACTATTCTTTAGGAGAAGAGATAACTCCTCACTGTGATTCCAATGCACTCACATGTGTTTTAATCGGTGAACGGATGGAAGCTAGGGGGATTGTCGATGATTCGAGGTTGATCGGTGCTCTCTAATGAAGTTGACCTAAAAAAGTTGATTATGGTTATTTGAAGTGACCCCAGGGCGTGTAATGAAAAAAAGTACATGGCTTGTTCTTTTGGAGTACATGGCGTGTACTCGCCTTTTCCATACTCCGCATTTGGCGGCCTCCACATCACCGTGCATGACCATGTGTGTGGCCATGACACTACCATCACATGTCCTCCTGTGACACCGAAGTAAATGACATGTACTCATAATGTACACAGTGTGTACTTAAAATATTTCCAAAAACTCTTATTTTATCAAAAACTCCAAAAAAGGAAAAACATACCTGAAAAGAAAATTCGGGTTCTGAAAATTTACTATTTTTTATTTTTCTCATTTCAAATTTTTTTTCACAATATGGGATTCTTTATTGATTAAATAATGATTGAGAATAAGCACTGTTAGTTATATTGATAATCTCATTAGAATAGAAATGTTGTTTCCAATCATATTCTGTTTTTACTGGAATGAAATATTATGCTAAGAGAATTAGAAGTTACAATACTATTATGTGTATGTAGGATGATTCTAACATCGATCATCAACATAATCAATTTCACGAAGGATGTAATTATTATAAGAAAAATACAGTGGAATAATAATTTTAATGAAGTAATAGATTTATGGTTTTATATCATTGGATTTAAATTTTGTAGAAGGGTGGGAATGGTTTGTTGATCCTAATGAGATAAAATAAAGGTTCAAGTTTTCAATAAGAAAAATATCTAATGTATGCTAATCTATGTATAATAATTCAAATGAGTTTGATAATAAAAAAAAGTAATATGTTTAATGAAAAAATTTCATTGGAAATGTATTATGAAATAAAGAAGTATAATAAGATGAAGATGTTTTAATGAATACGTTTTAAACAATGAAATGATGAAATCAGAATGGGATTTGGTTTTATGAAACATTATGAGTAGACACATGTTTTTTTCTTACATTCAATGCAGATAATTGTAGTGTAGAATATTTTGTTAAACATATACTACAATCGTAATGTGGAATTCAAAATGCGTTGACAATCCTTCCGGACATTAATGACAACGTAATGAAATATCATTAGTTTTGGTTTGTTTGTATGTGGCTCATGAAAATAAAATTGACCAAATTCCATTATCATAATGAAGAAATAATAATCGGAAATTAGTATCATGATTCATTAAAGATGATGTTAGTTGATAAGTATTCAGTTCTAGATATATATGTGGTCTAATAAATTAGGATGAACATTGTAAAGGAGAATTGTAATGCGAGAATCAAAATTAGAATGAATAATTTCTAGATATACTAAATGAAAATAAGGTCAAGAGAAGATCTAAAATTAAATGAATATTGAATAATTAATTGACTGATTCAAATTTGAAGGATATTTGTATACTCAAAATGGTATTGATTAATTCATAGAGATATTAGAGATATAAGTTAGATTATTGATTGTGGATATTTGGTGATGCATGAATACGTTTTTAGAATCCTAATGAAACCCTTATTTTATGTCTATTAAAGGATGGGAAGACACTGTGTATTATGTGATATGAATTTATTGTAAAAAAATAGGGTATATGATCCTCATTTCTAGTAATAATAAGTTTCCAAATGGTATTTTTTTGATGAAATTTGTCAAACATAAGAAGTAAAAGAGGATGAAAATGAATAATGAAGGGGGTAGTATAATGTTGACTATCTATTGAGTGGTATAATTTTTCTAGAAAATCATAATGAGATTTGTAGAATAAGGAAGGAGAAGTTGATATGTGTTTCATGTTTTATTCTAGAAATGATAAAATTTTTATACTAAATAATCTGACATGGGATTTAGACTAGGAAATTAAACTAAGTATCATTAAAATGCATAGGATGTTCATACCAGGTTCTGGGTAAGAATGTGGAAAATTATTTTGAAAGGACATATTTTTGAATGATTATCAATAATTTAGGTAATATTGCTGTCATATAAATTATATTACATTAATTCATTCTATATGAATCACATGCACTATTGTATTGATCATAATTCTATATAAGTGTAAGATCATATTATACTCATTGTATTCCAAATATTTGTAATGTTTTCTAGTGGATTTTTTGGTTTTGTATTATTTTTGTATCATACTAATGACTAGATACTCTTGATGATTACAAATACATTTCAATTCATGTATTCTTGTGGCTATAATTTTCATCTTTTTTCAATAGAGATAGAAACATTTAATAAAATGAATTTGTAGTTTATTAAGAAAGGAAACATAAATGAAAAAGATATCACTGATTCAACCCCTCTTTAATTAGTGATTCATGAACCCTATTTGAGTAATATCAATTAATATCTGATCCAATTTTAGGTTAATTTACTATTTGATGATGTATTTCAAAGTGTATTTTTGATAGAGAATTTGAATTCTGTCAACATTAAATGTAATCCAATATTTGATAGTAAAATATATTATATGTATAAATTTGGAATGTTTCCTAACTTTTTGTCTCCATGTTATGATATTATGGAGGTTACAATTGATATGTTTCCTCTAATTAATGATAAGGGTCGCTCTACACCTTTGGATAAGTGGAATCTTGTAAATGATGGAAGAGCCAAAATATTTTTACTCTAATGACATTCTAAAAGAGTGTTTTTTAGATTAAAATGTTTCTTCACTTCCAAATTTATTTTGGATATGTCAAAAAACATTTTTGAATGTAATATATAATTAAAGACGGAAAATAAAAAAAATATAGAGCAAGAAGTATAAATATCTCAAATTATGTATGTATGGATCTTTTGGAAACTTATTTCCAACGTGAATGAAATTTTTAGCACAATAATATGTATTGGATTTATCTTGATAGAATCTATTTTTGGGGAGAAGATCTTATTAATCATTCATGAAATTTTTGATGGAAATTTCATTTCATCAGAAGATAGAGATCATGAAACATTATCAATGGATGATCTTCTTAGAAATATTATTAATTATGAAATGAGAATGGATGATTATATGAAGGGATAAAACATGATATTGAAAAATAATTCAATTCTATTAATAGGAAAAAAATCAATTAATGTAACTGATGTACATTGTTTTTCAAACGTTAAATCTAAAAATTTGGTGTGTAAAATCATTGATGATTTTTTATCCTTGATTTATTAAAATATATGAATAGGTACATGTAAATATAAATAATAACATCCCTTAAATTATTTTAAATGTAGATATGTTGTATAAATTAAGTCTAATTTTATTTAAGAATGAAAGATAATGGTAATGATGATGAATAAAGAAGTACATGAATTTCATTGAAGAATGTGGTTGTTGATCAGAAATATTTTTCCAGTGGGAATGATAATGAGTCTTGTAAATATAAAATATGAATCTCTTTTTCTAATGACGAATATGAAGAAGATATTACAACTAAATAAAAAAAATCATTTGTATGGAAATATTAATACATTAACATTATTACTATAGTGAATAATTATTCTTTTAGATGAAATAGTATTTCTGATGATGAAACTCAACATGAATTTCATTTTAAGTAATAGTTGAATGAATTTATATAATAGAATAGAAGGAAGGATATAGAAAACAATAATTTTATTAATTTTGGTTCCTCAAGAAAGTAAATTTTTTTTTCATTATTAGACAATGAAGATGTTAAAGTTGTTTTCTTATTTGAAGAATTATCTTGAGAATGAAGACAACAATAATGAACACCTGAATATAAAAATCAAGGGAAAATAATATGACTTGGAACATGTCCAAAAACATATTCGAAATCTAAATAAATTTTAATAAATTTTAAAAAATTGATCTCTGAAAATGGTGAATGTGCTTTTATGGAGGAACCTAAGTAGGATCACTAGTGACCTTCAAATGATGAGATGGAAGATGAATTATTATATAAAAAATGATGAAAATATTTCAAAAAGGAATAATGTATGGAATTTTATGTATGTTTCCAAAACACACATAGTCATGAAGGAAAAAGATTCTACAAATTACGGGTCCAAAAATTATTCTAATTTTTATGAATATAAAAATGTGTCAATTAATTTTTAAAATGACAAGGCTAGAATAAAATATTAACTGAATAAAAGTGTTTCATTTGAAAAAATAAAGGATGGAGGTAAAAACTGTTCTATTATGATTGTTTTTGAGATAAATACTCCCAAATTCGGTTTATATGAAAATTCCAACGGTAAATAATCATTTTATGGATTCTATCGGTATTTTTTCGATTTGTAATAATGAAATATATGCGTTGGTTCTACAAAAAATTCTATTCTTCTACAAGTTATGATATGCATGGGTTAAGGGGGTATCAATCATATCTAAAGAACAATTTTTGGATGGAATTTCTAAAGAACCAATAGATGGTTGATATAAAAGTGGAAAATATTTTCCAACCCTTAATATTATTTGTGAATGATGTGAACATACTAGACATCATTCTAATGATTTTGATGTATATTTTCTAGTTCTAAAAAAGGTTCATATCAATTCTCAGATGACATAGGTGAAGAAAAAAATGTAACATGTTACTAAAACCGATTTGAAAAAAATAAAAGATAAATGAAATTGTTTTCATGATAGTGGTTGTTATTCCCATATAAAAATATAATTAATGTTGTTTTATATTGTGAAATAATTAAAATATTGTAAGGTGAAATGTAATAATGAATAATCTCTAAGGGTCAATTTTGACGGATCACCCATAATTAGGAATGAAAATGATGAAATCCAAGAAGGATTTATATTTTTATTGGACGAATGATAATTTGTTGAGAATTTCAAAACTATATAATTAGGGTAAAAAATAAATCTTCTGAGGTGATGTGTTTTTTTGGATAGTTTTTATTATGTAAAGATATTTATAAGTGGAATAATAAAAAAAATATCATATTTCATGTTGGTGAACTAATCATCTCTTGATACATGGGAATGGTGGAATGGAATTAGTTTTGGAATAAATGGTTGTGAAGCATGTGTTATAGAAACATGATAATGTATTTAATTTGAGAGGGTGTTCATGAAAAATAAGATATGTTTAGATGAACAAATTGTTGTCTTACTATTATTCATAAACGAGTTATTTCAAACTATATTTATAAGAATGATTACATTTGTTTAGAATATACACAGCAGCTTATTCATTCCCATATTTTTGGGAAAATGAGAAAAAAGTGAAATAATAATGATATGTTTTATATATAATTCATTGATAATTTTACTCAAATTTTCTATGTTATGTATATAAAACCAATGTAATATTCTCTAAATATTTATTAATTATTTAGGAAGGGTGTTGATATGAAATGGGAGTATTCCTTAAAGAAGTTAATAATTGATAATGGGGGTGGGTATAAAACTGGTGAATTTGAAATTTATCTTAAGAATCATTGAAATTGAAAGGTTTTCTATTCACCATATATTATTCAAAAAAATGGTGCTGCTAAAGGAAAAAAATGTTTATTAGTAGATATGGGGAGAACAATGTAAAATTATCACGGTCATTCTCATTACTTTTTTTGTAAACCATGAGTACATCTATATATATCCAAAACTATTGTTCATATAACACTTGTTCAAATTATACTCCTTATCAAATTTTTGGGATAGAAATCAAAATTTTAAACACTTAATAGTATTTACGAGTGTATTAATCATAAATAATTATGGAAGAAAACATGAAAATCTCGAGTAGAGATGTGATGATGTAACTTTTATTATCTATGCTCTAAATGAAAGAACATATTGATTCGTCAAGAATGAAAAAATAAAAGTAAATGATTCAATTGATGTGAAATTTATTGAAGATTATGATGATGGGAAACAAACTAATGCCGATAAAAACATTGAACATGATAATAAAGACATTGTCAACAATTCTTTTTAGGATGCTGAAAGTGGTACTCCTAATCAGGATGAATAAATAGACATAATTGTTTCTATTAATGAAGATGAAACTCAAATAACTCATCCTAGGCTATGAAATTTGTGGATTATAAGAACATTATTGGTGATCAACATCAGATGGTTCAAACAATAAGAGAACCAAAAGTTGTTACACATACAACATTGAATTTAACAGTTTAGCGGAAATATGTCAATGATAATTTTGAGAATATGGAATGGTTTAAGGTTGTGAATGAATATATAAAAATGATTAAAAGGAATGATACATGGTAGGTCATTCCCAATATTTATATAAGAAAGGTTATGGGTACAAAATGGGATTTCTAGGAAAAGATAAATGGATTTGATGAAGTGACAATTAACAATGAATGATCATTGTGTACTGGTAATTAAAAAAATAAATGTGTTGATTTTGATGATAAATTCTCTACAGTGTAAAGGTTAAATGACATCATAAACAATATTGGTATTGTTTTTTAAAGATGTTACAAAATAGTTCAAATTAATGTGATGTCCTTTTTCTTGATTGGTTATGTCAATTAAGAAGTATACATTAAACAAACATATCAATTTATTGTCGGGAATGATGAATATTATGTGTGTATTTTGATAAGAATGATTTTTGGAAGCTGAATAGTAATTTTTTATATTTTAATACTTTATGAAACTTAATTAAAAATTCTATTATCTTATGTGCAATATTACAGCATTATAGTGATGATTCAAATTTATTTTCTAGAAAATTAATATTTTGATATATCAAAAAACCAAAAATTTTACAAAATAATTTTGATTTTAATAAAATTACTATGATTTTTGTTTATTCCGTTTAATATTGGGAATAAAATTTTGATGAAAGAAGATCCCAATATGGTGTACTTTTCTTTCTGTGGAAATTTTGTTTTAGTGGAAAATAAATGATAAAAATTTACATAAATTTTGGAATGAAATAATCATAATATTGTTCTTATAATCATTCTTCTACCCTTCTCATGTTAATGAGAAATATGTTAGAATATGTCATTGTTAAATTAATGTTACTCATTCATATTATATGTGATAAACAATGTGAAATAAAATTTATAAAAAAAATTCATCTATATTATCCTTAGAATTTTTTATTAAAGTACCCCATCATCAATGAGAATTTCGATAATACTGAATTTAAGCTCGAGTAAGTTCTTACATTGGGACAAGACGCCAAAATAATTTCGAAACCATTACCAATGTAAATTTTTAATAAATTGATGTTGATCAGCATAATCTAACCACATTTTTATCAAGGATGAGGTATGGGTTTTCCCCTATATTATCTCACCTTGGGACAACGGTTTCATGTGGAAAAATTATTTCATTGATATACCCATATTGATATATATATAATGGGGTGGTTGTGGTTAAGATGTGATTTCAGTATGTATGTTTCTGAATTATTAATACATTTGTATTGGATATAATTTTGTTTGAATTATGAGCCTTTATTGAAAACATAATCCTTAGGGGGGAGATATTTGGGACATATATGGATGGATATGTTTTTGGGAAGTCAGAAGGAGTTAATTTAGTTGTATTTTTATTTATTATACAAAAGGATAAATCATTTCAATTTTTTGAATTTAAGAAACAGACTGTGAAATCATATTAGAGAAATTTTACTCCATGTACTTAAGAATGTTCATTGTATTGAGAAGAGTTTTTCAAGAATAAACGGTTCATCAGACTCTCCTAGGAAAATAATGAGGTTCTAATTTTAATGAGGATGTTAATCATATTCATCATGTATCCAATACATATACTAAAGTTCTTTTTTATTTTCTATTTTCCATAAGTCATATGTATGTTATAAAACATGTCATGATAGAATGAAAAATAAATGTGAGAGAAGAATAGTTGAAAATCATATTGAGCATCAAATTAGAAAAAAAACATGAAAATGAAAATTTTCTTCTTGTTTGATTAAAAATAAATATGTCACAGAATATGGGGAAGTTTTAATACATTCTATAGTATCTCAGAAGGTTCTAAATAATATATTCAATGTAATAAATGTCATCTTGAATGACATGCATACATTAAAATTAATATGGAATAAAGAAGTTGTTCAAGTAAATTCTTTCCATCCTATAATCATGTGATATATATTTTCTCGAAGGTTATGGAGGATTTCTTGACTACAATGAGAGAAACTGATTATTTTGGATTTCATTCAGACCAAAGTCCTAATGATTTAAATCATCAGAGAATAATGGTCTTGAGTACTGTAATCATAAAAGGAATGAATTTGAGTGAAAAATGTTGTTTGGAATCGTATTTAGAAAACACTAAGTTGATTTGGTTGATGAATCATTAATGAATATTTGGCCTCCATTAAAATAATAAAATTAGTGTGAGAGTGGGTACGTGGAATCTTTATGAGTCGAAATATATTTTCCTTCACACATCTGGTAAAGAGAACCCTATTAAAGAAACTATTTTTAAAGAAAACCATAAAACTCAATGAAACCCCCCAAATGGAAAGATAGTTCCTTGGGTGGTGTAGAGAAAAAAAATGAAATATCATTAGTTCTGATTTGTATTCAAGTGCATCATGAAAATTATAGTGGCCAAATGCATTATTCTTAATGAATTAATCATTTTTGGAAATTGAAATCATAATCGAAATTACATAAAGAATTTTTATTATCTCTTAATTTCCAAATATACAAGTCATTAATTAAGTGAGTGTGACAACAATAATATCGATATGTAGTGATAAAATTCGAATGATAATTTTTAATAAAATTGAATATTTTCTACAAATACTAAACGGATATGAAGTCAAGATATGTTTTAAATTTCAATAAATATTGAACAATTCAATGAATGATGTGAAAATCAAGTGGATTTGGGGATTCTAAAAGGAATAGATGAATTAAATGAGATATCAATGATTTAATGATGATTAATGATTTGGGATATTTAGTAAAAGTGATAAAAACTTTTCAAAATACTGCATAAACAATTTTCTAATATATATATAATGAGGGCAGTACATTGTGTATTATCTTACCATCATTCCTCACAAAATAGGGTATAGAAGCTCTACTATTCCACAAAGTATAATCATCCATATTATATTGTCTAGAATAAGTTCTCTATATAGAATAACCATATCGAATGAGGAAGATCATATCTAGATGCCTTTTGTATTGAGCTGGATAATTGGGCAGATAAAAACATGATGAGATTTCTTTAATTGGGAAGAATATGTACATATTTATATCAAGCAATAATATACTAATGTAATATTTTTTATATATACCAATATGACATTGGAATCATAGGGGGGAATAAGGCTAAGTATCATTACAAATTCAAGAACTTTCTCTCTAGATTTTGTATATGAAAGTGAAAAATGGTTTTGAATTATCATATTTGTTAATGTTGGTCAAGGATCACAAAAACATGTTTGTTACTAAAATGGTATTAAATCGATTTTCATACATACTGAACATAGAATTTGTATTGAATATAGTGCATCATGAGGGTAATGGAATTTCCTACTTGTTATATACCACACAAAAGTAGTATTTTCTTTTGTATTATTCTGTATTGGATTTTTTCCTAACCATAACATGGAAACGTTACTCTTTTATAAATTGTAAAAATTGTGAATTGGTATGTTAATAATGCGATGTATAGAATTTTTTTTCAATAGATAATGAAATATTTAATAGGAGTTGATGGTTGTTTCTTATGAAAGGAAACATAAATGAAAACAATATCATTGATTCAATCACTCCCCATCATTGTGATACATGAAACCAATTTGGGTAATCTTAAAATTTAAATATTATGATTCATTGAAGAGATTAAAATGAAGAATGAGTTAGTCTTTAAATTCAAAAATTATACCTCATTCCTTATTAGTGTTTTCTAAGGAAGTATGAGTATACAAATAGTAAATTAAATATTATAACCTGTGATTCCATCAAAGGTTAAAACATTTGTAGATATTGATAGTTAAATATGTTAGGTAATTCTAGATATGATATCCAATGGTTTTATCAAGTGTATAGAAATATTTTCATATCTAGTTTTATATTTATGTCATACTAACATAGGAAACTATGATTTTTTTATGATACTATTGGAATAATGCTGATTAATTTCATATGATAGATCAGGATAATGATTTATATTCTCAATTAACTGATATTCATATTTGATATGATTTCAAATATTGTCATTGAAATTAATTATTATTTTTGAGAGACTATATTATGTGATAAAGCTTATAGAAATATGGATATTGAAATAATAATTGTTATTATGAAATTAAGAGGGAAATTATTTTAATTCTAATACATTTAATAAAATTAATCATTATTCAGATATAAAACATGATACACATTTGATAAAAAATATAAAATTCTATTATCATCATGTTGCATGAATTTTATATTAACATTAGAAATTTTAATATTAATATATGAATCATTATTGATAGATATAGAAATTAAGCTATAAAAATTAACTTTATGAGTATTACATTATTGTCCTGAATAATATTATTGTTTTTCAACACATTGATCTACATTCATGTGAGGAACATAAATTTGTTAAAATACAGATTCAAAATAATAATTTTTTCAATGAAAAAAGGATTATTAATAATTAATCATGTATGTAATATGATTGGGTATGCAAATAAAAAAGAGAGTGAAATGATTATTTCTAAGAAATATTAATATTATAAACATAATTGTATGATTATTAATGGAAAGTTTTTGACTAAATGAATTATTTTAATATTGTTTTATCCAATTTACCTAGAGTGATGAGTATACATTAATTGGGAATAATGTATCTGGTTTTGCAGTTGTATTAATATTATAAATGGCTAAATGTTAATACTATATTAATAAATAGTATGTTTTATTTTTTAACAATGATTCTTCATGTAATATTTCTCCATTCTTATATGATTGCAGTTGTATTAGAAAGGAGTGAAATTTTATCTAGAGTGTGAATCATTCTGGATTGCATAATTTTGTTTTAGAACCATCATTGGTTCTCTATGGGAACAATTTTTTCTAAAGGAAACAATTCAGAAATTTTAAGTGTAATATAATTTAAAAAATTAGTGCTTTTAATGTTAATATGTATAGATAATAAAACATGATGAAATGTTGGTAATTTTAGCATGTGTTCACCCCAATCATGAATCAAGGGAATCATACCTTAAGAATATGGATGATGTCGGCCCCATAAAATTACTGTTGGAATTTAATAATTTATGTCTATAGTCATCTAGTTTTCAAAATATATAATGATTATATTTTTTAATTTCTGGAATTCATTGATACATACAAAGAATATGAGGTTTCAACTAAACATGATTAATTATTTGATCGAATTTAATAACATGGGAGAATGGGGCACATGGATTAAATATTTAATAAAATACATTTTTTAAAATATGATAAAATGGGAGTTAAACACAATCAGTGGAATATCATAAATATTAATAGAGTTTAAGACTATGTACTACTTTAAACACAAATGAAACCATATATGATATCTATATAATAGTTGATTTATGATATATCTTCACAAAAAATATGTATATACTTAATAAAAACGATTTTTTAAATATTTTCATTATATTATAGGGATAATATGTTCAAGATTAATCGTACTAGAGTATTATGGGACATAAAGAAGTTAATTCTTTATAAAATAAAAATATTATTCATGTTGTTAATACGAATAAATTCCTCAATTTTTACTATTAGAATATTATTGTATGATTTTAAATAAAATAAAATAAATACCATTATTTTATTTCAATAATGTTTTCAACATAGAATTTATAATTGAATGGAACCTATAAAAATTTTGTTACGTAACATAATATGAGTTATGAAAACAAATAATACAACATTGAAAAAGTAACATTTTATATTATGAACTAGAGTATTATGAATAGACGGTACATTAATTTAAAATAAGAAATATGATTCTTAATATCACCAATATTATATACATGTATATATATTTCATCATATATGTTACAAAATAAAATTTTTACTATGATGGTTTTATTTTATGGTCATATAGAGATATGATATGAATTATGTTGAAATGAACTAATTTTAAAAAACCATTGAATATAAAAAAATTTGAAATTTATTATTAATTTATATGAGTTATTAAACATGGTCTTATTTTATATTTCTTTGGAATAGTCTTCAATGAGTAAATGAATATAATAATATATATATTTTTATACACATGACATCCCCATTTCAACATCCAATAATGTTGGCTACATTTAACACTTGAATTTAAAAGACTGTTATCTTCTCAATGTATGAAATTTAATTATCCATAATTCATGTTCATCATATACCTATCAAGGAATTTTAAAATTTTAGGTATATAATGAGTTTAACTTCATATCATGATACCTAATATACACTTACAGAAACGTACAATGATTGTTGTAATCGATAACCCATGATGTATAACATGAGGAGTGTTATATATTATTAAATTGGTATAGTGGGGTAACATTTTTTAAATATGGGTTCCACTAATAAATAAGGATATTAAATATACCAAATATAGATTAATTTATAATTGTATACATTAAATACTAATTAAACTAATCTATGCCAATTTGGTTCATTGGGTGTGTTATTGATCACGAATTTTATTGAGATTATTAGTGACTGAATTTACCTCTCTTATGATGAGAATGAAATATGGATCATTGATTAAGAAAGAATGGTAGAAAATATGAGAATATATTTATTATACATGTGATGATTATTCATATATGGTGTGTTTTATGTGATTTTCCCTATCAATTAGGGTGATTTTAATATATTTGTTCATCTATTTGGTTTGTTTGTACTATGAAAAACAATAATATATGACTAGTAATACTTGATTGGAAGACATAGTTTCTCATGGTAACATGATGTCGTGAGATATGAAATCATATATAAACTCATGGTTTTATATAATATATATTGTAGACACATGTATAGAGAGTATTTTTTATGAATGAGATCATACATGATCCCAATATAGCATGATTTGAAGTGACGAATTTCAAGAGGTCACACTTTGTCGAATTTTTCATAAATTGGGAATCTATAATTTTTTCTATTAAATTATTAACTAGGGGTGACATTTTTTATTAGATTAAATGTGTATTATAATATAAAAAAATATAAATAAATTCAATAAACATTTTCTAGGATTTATTTAGTGTGATATTTATATTAATATTCTCAATGTATTTCATATGATATTATACACCACTAAGTTGGTGAAAGATTTATACAAGTTGATGTGAATATATCATAATGTGGTCTTTTATATGATTTTTAATTCATTATATATTATAAAAGATTTGGTGAAAAGGAACTATGAATATAAGGGATTAGTGTATATAGCTGACTGATGGATATTTTTTGTATAACAAATGTAAAACAAGTACTCATTATAGCTATATAAATATGTACAATATAATCATGTAGAAGGGTATTAAATGAATAACTCCACGGAATATCACAGACATTAGAATAAATTTTAAAAGGTCATATAATATAGGGAATACAAAGACACATTATATAACCTAGTTTAAAATAACATGAAATATACTCTAGACAAGATCATCACAAGACATTGTGTTCACCTCCCCATGTTACAAAGGCTTCCAACATTCAATGTGTTTCAATAATCAATTTCAAAATATCTATACTATAAATATTATTAATAATATAAAAATTTTATATCCAAACATTATCCAGAATAAAAAATATAATCATGGAAATGATTTATTACAATCTAATAAAACAATTAATTTTAAAATATTCATACATGATTTTGAAAATTTTAAGGAAGACCTAAAATCATATGACCCATATATGTCCCATTGACACATTCACATAGGAAAAAATAAATCCAATGGAGGGTCCACTATATTCATGAGATTATATTCACCCACATATCTAAATACCTATTGAGGTTCTTTTTCTCTATCCAGAACACAAATATCATTGAACCAACATACCACATATCAGTTTTCACGCTCACAATGGTTCCTACGTAGGGTGGGAGAAATATATATAATTAGGTTATCAACATGTTCCAATAGTATATTTCATATTATAAATGTGAACTATTAATGGACTAAATGAAACATATATCATAAAATGATATTGTAAATATTGTGATAAGCAAGACATGGTGAAACCAGACTAAACATGGAAGGGCCAATTTTGGTGGAGTGTTTGAAGTAACAGACAACATATCACATAACCATTGTAATACAGAATAGGTTTAAAACAATGTACTAACACCTATAATATCTTGTAATGTATGCCCTTATATTTTGTCCTTGTATCATATAAAACCACACATAACAACCTCCTCACTCAATATTGGGTCTCATACCACATTACATCCCACATAACATACCACTACCTTATTAAATATGGTAAGGGCTCATTCCAAGTCTAATAATACATCCCACACCTACATGATCCCATTAAAAGTCATATACCAAACCATATAATGTCCAACACATCTGAACAAATCATATAACATGGTTCATATCATCACACTCAAACTCTGGGTATGGATACATATCAATTATTCTAAATTAGCACTCTCTCATTTGGAAGATCCCAAAAATAAATGATAACATATTGCTTCTTACTCAAGGTATAACTTTCATCTCAAGTAAAATCTTCTGCATAATATTAATGGTAGTTCTATATCTCAAACCTCATCCTATATCCTCCATCAAACTTATGACAACCCTGCTTTTATTACAAACTTAAACATGATTTATTACATAAAATGTCACGTGAATAAAACAAAGAAGATCGAGAGGTTTAGTGTCTTTGGGGATTAGGATCATTACTTAAAAACCTGAAACATGAAATACAACATCTTTATTGAAAACATCCTTTACATGCCCACTACATTCCCTTGTACTTAGCATTTCATGGGATGACCTGAGGACATGCATAAGAAAAGGGTGAGCAATAAAGCCCATTATGGGAGTACACATAGAATTAAATTAGGTGTAAAATAAATTTAAAAAAATAGGCATATCAATAGATCATAATAAAAACATGAACATAAAGGCATGATAAAGCATGATAATCATAACATGGAAGTGTGGAAACAACACTTAACATTGAATTAACATGAGTTAAGGCTCATTGCACATGGGGCACGAGTAAATCATCATTTCAAATAAAGCACGAGTAAACCTTGTTTTCACTTGAATTAGAATGATTCAACACTCCTTGAACATGACGTATCATGATACTATACATTACCCAATGCATTGCAGCGCTATAAGGGTGCACCCTTCTTAAACAATTCATTTCATGCATAAGTGTTCCACATGGATCATAAATCATTGATTCATAAAAATTAATCATTTATTCCATGATAAAGGAATGTGTAATTCATAAATGAAACATTATAATAAATAATTAAATGTGCATAAAGGTGAATACCCTTGATTGAGAAATAGGCATGGTATTCACTACACAATGGCATTGGCTTAGAAAATCGGTGCGATTTCGGTAGCGTAACGGCGTGACATAAGAATTCATAAAAACAGTAGATGAGAGAGAAATCTGGTCCTTATAATATATACATGTAATGGAAAGTAATTAGGTCATATATATATATGTCCCAACAATTTTAATGGAATTTAGATTCATAATACTAAAGTATTGCTTGAATGTCAAAGAGGAGAGAGAAGTTCCTTTCGAAATTTCAGCACAGTAACGGGTGTACATGGGAGGAATTTAATGAGAGAGAAATGGGTATACAATCATTAAAACTGAAAGAGGGATGTATCAAGGAGGTGAAAAACCATACCCCAAAATTCATAATTGAATTGAAAAGGGCAAGACAACAAAAAGAAAGTTGGAGAAAAATGAGAAAGGAAGAAAAAACCCTTACTTGGAAGAGTGCTTCCAAAGGCTAGAGAGAGGCTTGTGAGAGGCTTCATGGGATCTTGGGGAACCTAGAAAGGATTCTAGAGTGAGTAGGGAAGAGGTTGGATGAACTCCAAAGGCTTTTAGTGATGAGGAAGTGGGAGCTTGGGTGGGTTTAGATAGGAAAGGTGAGGGAATTCTTTATTATTCCGGTTCGGGACCCCTTATATTAAATTAATCCTAACAAAAAACCATCCCATATTTTTTTCCCATGATTATTGGAAAAGGGAAGAGGAGAAAAATATTTTATAAGGCCAAAGTCCGAAATTCTTAAAATAATAAGGTTTCTTATGTTGAGGTGAGTGACACTCCCATGGAAATTAATTTAAAAAGACAAGGTGTTTAATAAGTTTTCAGGGGTCTATTAATGCTTTGAAAAGTAAGTCAAACAAACCCAAAATCACATTATATTAATGTTAAAACATATATTTTCTGAATATAATGTTTATAGTATTTTATTACATCACTATTGGGTCATTATGATGTCATAAAACATATTATATATCTAAACAGTATTTAATTTTTACCCAAAAATTTGAATGTCTCAGAAAATTATGAAAAATTCACCGTTGGATATTCTTGACATCCTAATTCCAAAAATAACATTTATTTTATCTAAATAATACTCTAAATATGTTAATTATCACTTTTAAAATAAAAACAGACATTTATCGAAAATTCACATGTTTTGATAGAAATTTCTTTCAAACCTTAATAAAAATTACAATTGCATTCATAAAATTATAAGATAATTTATATTTAATAAAAATTAATTTAATAATAATAATAATTTTTTATAGAAATTTTATTTGATTAAAAAATCCCTTCATATAATAAATTATAATTCATAATTAAATAATAACTAAAAACACTATTTTTACTTTAAAACTATTTACAATGTATAAAAAAACAAGAAGGTATATTCATTATTATATAAAATAATAATATAAATGAACATTGTACTAGAATTTTGTTACATAACCCCTTAAAACATCCTCATAAGACCTAAGGGTAAGGTGTGCGATGGTGACAGACTCTTGGGGTGGCTCGGATAACATCGCTCGAGTGGTAATCTCTATCAACTTCCACTTTTCACGTAGAAGGTCCCATTAGAGCATGACATGATGAATCTCACCTTGGGATTAGACAAGAGAAAAGCCCAAGGATGCCACCTCTTTTCCAAGCTCTGACAAATGGGATTTTTATGGAGAAATTCTATAGGATGAGTCCATCGCTTCCTTTGTCTGAGTAAATTTGGATTTGTTAAAGCCCTATATTTATACTAATCATGTGATCACTGTTCAACGACTATGTTAGTAATGGTCAAAATTCTCAACATAAAACAAAAGAAGTTGACATTTTATATAACCATAAAGATACACTTAATTAGATCAAGAGGGACTTCCATTAATGAAACTTTGGTTCGTTACAATATTACACCCTTAAGAAATATCACCCTCGAACTGTTTCTTTTCCCACACTAAAAAAGATGTGGGTAACTCAGTTTCATCATTTCCTTGGATTCCCAAGTCGCGTCTTCAATCTTGTGGTTTCTCCACAACACCTTGACGAGGGGAATAGTCTTATTTCATAGAACTTTTTCTCTATGATCTATGATCTTCACTGGTTTCTCCTCATAAGAAAGATCATATTCCAATTGTACCACATCAGAAGAGAGTACATGAGAAGGGTCCAGTATTTACTTCCTTAAGAGGGATACATGAAGGACATCATGTACTTTGGCCATGGTAGGTGGAAGTGCTAGTCGATATGCCACTGCCCCGAAATGATCAATAATCTAAAAGGGGATGATGTACCTTGGACTTAACAGCCCTTTCCTTCCAAACCCCATGACCTTCTTCCATAGAGATATGTGTAGAAACACCATGTCTCCATCATTAAACTCAAGGTCTCGTCGACGATTATTTTCATAACTCTTCTGTCGACTCTGAGCTGCCTTGATATGCTGCTAAATGGTTTTTACCTTCTCCACTATTTTCTCGACCATTTATGGTCCAAGAAGCTTACGTTCACCGACCTCATCCCAACATGCTGGTGTTCTGCACCTTTTCCCATACAGGGCTTCATATGGTGCCATTTGGATGCTCGAGTGGAAACTGTTATTATAAGAGAACTCATCCAGAGGAATATGTTGATCCCAAACCCTTTTAAAGTCCATTGGGCACGCTCTCAACATATCCTCAAGTGTTTTGATAGTCTGATCAGATTGTCCATTAGTTTGAGGATGATAGGCCGTACTGATGTTCAGTTTAGAATTCAGAGCAGGTTGAAGACTCTTCCAAAACACAGAGGTGAATCATGGATCTCGGTAAGACACAATAGATAGTGGAACTACATGCAGCCTTTCCACTTATCTGATATAAATCTGTCCCAGTTGATCCAAAGAGAAATCCACCCGAATATCAATGAAGTGTGCAGTCATTGTAAGACGATCCACAACAACATAGATTGCATTGTTGCCATTGGATTTTCTTGGAAGTCTGGTGACAAAGTCCATGGTGATGTTCTCCCATTTCCATTTGGTATTGGAAATTTTTGCATCATCCCCTTAGACGTTTGCCTCTCTATCTTCATTTACTGACACACCAGGCGCTTTGATGTATATTTGGCGATCTCCTTCTTCATATTATCCCACCAAAAGTTTTCTCGGAGATCTCGATACATATTTTTCTCCTTGGGTGGATAGAGAAATTTGAACTATGTGCATCATCCAAAAGATCCTTCTTCAGCTCTAGACATGATAGAACACGTAGTCTTTTCCCAAACCGCACAATTCCTTCTTCATTAAAATTAAACTCTGAGGATTTCCCCTTTTTCAAAGATTCCACTTTTTCCTAAATTCCCACAACATCCTTTTGAGCATCCTTTAACCTTTACAAAAGAGATGGTTGAGCAATCATTTGTGAATGTATTGATCATGTTCCCTTCTTTATGATTCCCATGTACATCTTCATAAAGTCTAAAAAGATTGGATCCTTCTCAATTCTCATCATTGATAGAATTTCTGGGTCCTTTCCACTTAGGGAATATTCCACCTTGTTCGCTTTCCCAGTGTGGTAATGGATTGAACAGTCATAATCCTTGATGAGCTCTATCCATCTTCTCTAGCGCATATTAATCTCTTTCTGTGTGAATATATATTTAAGACTCTTGTGGCCGGTCTATATATCACATTTCTCCACATAGAGATAATGCCGCCAGCTTTTCCAAGAAAATATCACTACCACAAACTCTATATCATGTGTTGGATTGTTTCTCTCATGGATTTTCAACGTCCTTGAGGCATAGGATAAAACTTTATCATTCTGCATCATCACATAGCCTAATCCCTTCATTGAAGCACCACTGAAAACAACAAAAAGTTCCCCACTTGTGGGTAAAGTGAGCACGTGCGTATTGATAAACCACATTTTCAAATCCTTGAAGATTTCTTCACATTCATCACTCCAAGAAAACTTTACTCCCTTTCGAGTTATCTTGGTAAGAGGGTTGGAAAATCGTGGAAAATTTCTCATAAATCGTCGTTAATATCCAGCTAACCCCAAGAAGTTACGGATATCTGTTACTGATGTTGGCCTCGACCATCCCTTTATTGAATCTGTTTTGGAGGGGTCCACATATATCCCATTGCTTGTGATGATATGGCCCATGAATGAGACCTCTTTCAACCAGAACTCACACTTGTTGTACTTTACATAGATCTTCTCCTTGCGTAAAATCTCTAGTACTTTTTTTAAATTCTCCTCATGATCCTCCTTGGTTTTGGATTATATTAGAATATCATCTATAAAGACTACCGAAAATTTGTCAAGGTAATCTCTAAAGACTCTATTCATTATGTCCATGAATATTGCTGGAGCATAGGAGCGTCTGAAAGGAATTACTATGAATCCATAGTGCCTTTATCTTGTATGAAAAGCAGTCTTGGGGACATCATCCTTCTTCACCCATACGTGATAATATCCCAACGGAAATTCCACCTTGGAGAAGTATTGTGAACCATGCAGCTGATCAAACAATTCATAAATTTTTGGGAGAGGATACTTGTTCTTTATCGTGATTTTTTTATGTTCACTATAATCGATGCAAAGCTGCGTTGACCCATCCTTCTTCTTGACAATGAGGACTAGTGCACCCCATGGTGAAGCACTTGGGCATATAAACCCTTTATCCAGATTCTCCAATATTTGTTTCTTCAGCTCATCAATCTCAACAACAGCCATTCTATACGGAATATTGGATATTGGTAGCACCCCAGGTATAGGATCAATTGAAAACTCAACATATCTTCTAAGAGGAAGACCAGGCAGTTCCTCGGGAAACACTTCCGCGAATTCCCTCACAATAGGCATTTCTTAAAGAATGGTTTCTTCCTTGGACTCCATCATCTGAGCTACATATGCGTGCTCATAGGGCATTAATATCCACGCTTGAGATGATGGAGATAAAGGAGATTCATCTTTTCTGGACACTGGTAAGAATAGGGGGTTGATTCTCCATATGGAGTGTGATTTCCCTCTCCTTAAAACTTACATTGGCTCCATATAAGGAAATCCAATCCATGCTAGGAATTGCATCAAATTCCACAAAAGGGAGTATGGTGAGGTTTTCCGGAAAATTAAATCCACAAATAATAACATAATAGGACTTATATTCATGGGATTCAATGATTTCCCCATTTTCCGTACTCACCAACATCTTCACTTACATGATTTGTGGTGGTGCTGGGATTGTTCTACTAAATGCTTGAGATATAAAAGAATGCATAGAACCTGAATCAAAATGTACGTTCTCTATTCTTGAATGAATAACGAGTGTACGTGTCACCACTTCGTTGTAGGGGTTCACTTCGGAAGAAGTGATGGAAAAAGATCTTCCTTACTACCTTGGAGGTTGTTGGTTGCCTCAAAAAACCATTGGATTAGGGCACTAATATGAAAAATGACCCGTTTATTTTCATTGGTAGCAATGAACAATGCATTGAGGTTCAAACTGAGTGTTCCTCTCCTCTTTCATAGCTGCAGGTATTTCATGCCGACAGTTAACAGCTAGGTTCCCTTCTCTTCTACACCTGAAGCATTTCCTCATCCCATTATGGAAATTTCCAGGGTGCTTCTTTCAACACTTTTGGAAAGGGGGGTGCTGGATCTTCATAGCACAGTCAGATTTATCCATCGAACCACTAGCATTGAATTCCACCCTACGCTTCTTGTCCCCATCATACCCCTGTGATTCCATGATCTCCATTTCAACCTTGAGGGCACATCAGACAGTTTCCTCATAGCTTTCGAAGTCACGGATCGCCAATGCTTTTCGTAGGCTAGGCCTCATCCCACCAAAGAAGCAGTCAACTTTGCATTCGGAGGTAACGACTATGCCGGAAGCGTATTGTGCAAGCATTGTGACGTTTTCCTCGTACGCTCCAACAGATTCATCATCATTTTGCTTGAGGGAAAGGAAGTCCCTTTCCATCTTAAGCTGGAGGGTGCACGGAAAATATTTATCGAAAAACATCTTCCGGAAATCCTTCCATTTTAATGCCTTGATCTCCTCCTCGGGCTTCGTATTTTTTATCAACATCCACCATTGATCAACTTCACCCTCCATAGGATAAGCCGCCAGGAGAACCTTCTCTTATTCAGAACATTGAAGGATGGAGAAGATATTTTCGATGGAGTTGATCCATTATTCAGTGATCATGGGATCAGATGATACAATAAAAGTAGGAGGCCTTTGTGATTCCCGCTCCCATTGGATTGGGCATCTCAATAGTACAATCAACACACTGATCTTCACAAAGGTTGTTAGCCTGAGTCCTCATATTACCAGCCATTGGCTGGAATAAAAGAAATGTTATAGTTATCACATAAAGGGAAATAAAAAGACAATAGTTGATGACTTATAAATAAACCTTCATTTCCTTTACTCATGAGTCTATAGGCTTTAATCTAGAATATTCATGATCTACATTCTAACATATATTCCTAGGGGCATTTTTTTAATTCCCTTAATAAGGGTTCATACTAAGCTTGTGAATTTACCATAGAATATCCCCCGGGAGTGTCGTAACCAAGAGTGCAGCAAGGCCTGTTGTCGTGCACCAGTTCCCATTCAAGTCTAGCTCAAAGTGGTGTTTTTGGGTTTTACCCCTAGGATACATCTGTTCCAGGGCCGCCTCTACCTTCTCGTATCTAGACAGAGATGTATTTGTTTTATAAACCACATAGTCAGTACTTACCAAAACTTAGGGATGTTTTTATTATACTTAGTCTTGTCTCTATATCTTTACTAGGGTTTTAAAATCCTAATCCCAAAAATAACTAAAACCCTATCCTTTGATACCAACTATGACAACACTGCTTTTATTACAAACTTAAACATGATTTATTAAATAATAATTCACTTGATTACAATAAATAAGATCGAGTGGTTTAGTGTCTTTGAGGCATATGATCATTTCATAAAAACATGAAACATTAAATACAGCATCTTTATTGAAAACTTCCTTTAGATGACCACTATTTTCCCTCGTACTTAGCATTGGATGGGATAACCTGAGGACATGCATAAGAAATGGATGAGCTATAAAGCCCAGTAAGGGAGTACACATGGAATAACATGAGGATTATAATACATGTTAGACAATAGGCATATCAATATAGCATAATAATAACATTAACATAAAGGCATGATAATGCATGATAATCATAACATGGAAATGTGGCAACAATAGTTAACATGGAATTAGCATGAGCCAAGGCTCATTGCACATGGGGCATGAGTAAATCCTCATTGCACATAAAGTACGAGTAAACCCTTGTTGCACTTTAATTATCATGATTCAACACTCATTGCACATGAAGTATCATGATACTATACTTTACCAAATGCATTAGAGAGCTATAAGGGTGCACCCTTCTTAAACATTTCATTTCATGCATAAGTGTTCCACATGGATCATAAAACATGGATTCATAAAACATAATAATTTATTACATGATAAAGTAATGTTGAATTCATAAATGAAACTTTATAATCAATATGTAAATGTGCATAATGGTTAATACCCTTGATGGAGAAATAGGCATGGTATTCACTACATAATGGCATTGGCTTAGAAAATCGGTGCGATTTCGGCAGCGTAACGGTGTGACATAAAAATTCATAAAAATAGTTGATGAGAGAGAAAGTGGTTCCTCGTAATATTTACATGTAATGGAAATTAATTAGGTCATATAGATACATGTACCAACAATTGTAATGGAATTTAGATTCATAATACCAAAGTATTGCTTGAATGTAAAAGAGGAGAGAGAAGTTCCTTTCGGAATTTTGGCATAGTAACGGGTGTACATGGGAGGTATTTAATGAGAGAGAAAGGGGTATACCATCATTAAAACATAAATAGGGAAGTATGAATGAGGTGAAAAACCATACACCAAAATTCATAATTGAAATAAAAAAGGAAAATCAACTTAAATAAAATTGGAAGAAAATAAGAAAGGATGAAAAAAACACTTACATGGAAGTGTGCTTCCAAAGGTTAGAGAGAGGCTTTTGAGAGGCTTATTGGGAGCTTGGGGCACCTTGGGAGGATTATAGAGATAGTAGGGAAGTGGTTGGAAGAACTACAAAGGATTTTAATGAGGTGTAAGTGGAATCATGGGCGGGTTTATATAGGAAAGGTGAGGGAATTCTTTATTATTTAGGTTTGGGACCCCTTATTTTAAACTAATCCAAACCACAAACCATCCCATGGTTTTTCCCATGGTTTTGGGAAAAGTTAAGATGAAAAAAATATTTTAGAAGTCCAAACATCTTAAAATAATAAGGTTGCTTATATGGAGGTGATTCACACTCCCATGAAAATTAATTTAAAAAGAAAAGGTGTTTAAAAAGTCTTGAGGGGTCCATTAATGCTTTGAAAAGTAAGTCAAAAAAACCCAAAATCACATTATTTTAATGTTAAAACATATATTGGACGAACATAAAGCTTATAGTATTTTATTACATCACTATTGGGTCATTATGATGTCATAAAACACATTATATTCTTAAACGGTATTTAATTTTTACCCAAAAATTTGACTGTCTCAGAAAATTATGAAAAATTCACCGTTGGATATTTTCGATGTCCTGATTCCAAAAATAACATTTATTTAATCTAAATAATTTTTTCAATATGTAAATTTTCACTTTTATAAAAAAAAATTGACATTTATCGAAAATTCACGGGTTTTGACAGAAATGGATTTCAAACCTTATTTAAAATTATAATTTCATTCATAAAATTATAAGATCATTTATATTTAATAAAAGTTAATTTAATAATAATCATCATATTTTATTAAAATATTATTTAATTCAAAAATCCCTTAATTTAATAAAATATAATTCTTAATTAAATAATAACTAAAAACACTATTTTTACTTTAATACTATTGACAATGTATCAAAAAAACAATAAGGTATATTCATTATTATATAAAAAAATTATATACATGAACATAGTACTAGAGATTTGTTACATAACCCCTTAAAACATCTTCATAATACCTAAGGGTAAGGTGTGCGATGGTGACCGACTCTTGGGGTGGCTCGGATAACATCGCTCGAGTGGTAATCTCTATCAACTTCCTCTTTTCACGTAGACGGTCTCGTTCGAGCTTGACTTGATGAAGCTCAGCTTGGGATTGGTCAAGAGCGAAGCCCAAGGATGCCACCTCTTTTCCAAGCTCTGATAAATGGGGTTCGTATGGGGAAATTCTTCTGGATGATGCCATCACTTCCATTGTCTGAGTAAATTTGGATTTTTTAAAGCCATATATTTATACTAATCATGTGATCACTGTTCAACGGATATATTAGAAATGGTAAAAATTATTAACATAAAACATAAGAAGTTGACATATTATATAAACATAAAGATTCATTTAAATATATCAAGAGGGACTTCCATTAATGAAACGTTGGGTCATTACAAAACTGTGGAGCACTCATCACAAACATCAATATATAAGAACATAATAGATCCTATATATTTTCCCCAGATCACAGTTAGCTTAACTTCTTATTAATATATCATTACCCTTTCCCAATACCAATAGATAATAACTAATATATAAGCCCCAAATCATGAATCATATCCCACAACACAACATTCTTTTTCTAATAAAAATATATTCCAATTTATTTTGAATAATTAAGACACTCAAACTCTTTGTCATCCCAATCCTTCTTATAAATCACATCATGTTCCGCGATCATTGATCTATCGTTAATTATTGACACGTACTCACAAATTCATATTCACTAATTCTATATGATCTTGAATCCCTCCCTAACTATAGAATCAAAAGTTCATTCCAACCCTATACTAAATAGTCCATTTCCATTATAACGTCTAAATCCAACATCAACAATTTGGTCAGACTAACCATAGACAATATTGAGATAATCAGGCTCAATGAACCATTAAATTAAATTAATATTTAAAATTAGAATTATCATATCACCCATATTTGTTTTATCTTATATCTCAAATTGTGTAGTTGTAATTTCATCATCATGGTGAAACAATCTTCCACACCATATACTATTCACTTTAGGAACTAACATGATCTCCACATTGACTATATATACTACCTACTTCTAAAGAGTACTCTAAAAAATGATTGGGATGTATATTCTTCTAATCCACCTCACATAGGCCTAACCCCACATTCCTAAAATTCTAGTTCTATAAGATCCAACCTAGGAAAACCACCCCTCAAATTTTGTCCAAATACTATAATGTAACGCACATGAACTCTATATCCATCATATAAATTTAAAATTAAGCACAACACATTATTAAAAATATATCAACGTAAATTAGAGAAAATTTATAGACCGTGAGAGGATCTATCACACCTTATTCATATACTAAGGTTTTAATTGATCTCTATAAAACTTTCTTACTCCTAATACCCAATGGTGGACAAAACAATCAGGGATAAACATGTGTTTGGTTTAGTGTTGTAGGACACACCAAACTCCATATAGTAGTTACCATCATCATGTGATTAAATCAAAGCCACATCAATGCCAAAACTAATACCAAAAAAATCCCAGACAAGCCTCTCATTGAAAAACACTTTGTGATATTTTTATATGAAAGAAATATTGGTAAATTTGTATAATCAGTTTAAAAAATAAGACTCCATAGGTCCACTCTAATTCAAAAAACCTTGGTGGGTGTAGCTTCAATGGAATACCCTTGAAACATGTAAGATAAATATTACCATAGAATAAAATCATATGTATTCCCAATTAAATTTATTATTACATAAATCCCATAAAAACTACTAAAAATTAGAATCCTCAAAAATAAAATTACCGTTGGAATGTATTCAAAATTTCTGAAAATCCATGATCAACATATTGTAAATCCTGTATTGATTGGATTATTATGCTTTTATCTAGGGGAATAGATTTTCTAACTCTCTAAAAAATACAGAAAAAATTATCACTGACCAAGAGAGATTAAGAACATATCATTTTGATAATATAACGTACTTCATATACCTAGGGAAAATTTTCAAGAAATTGCAGCTATCATTATATAAGGAATATAAGAATAAATTGTGGAAGGGGTAATCACATTTCCCTCCAATGAAATCAAATACCAAAAATGTCTTATTAGAACCCTGTTTCTGTATATTTAAAAAATAAATTTTTATATTGGTTTCTATGATTTTCTAAAGACTATTGTTAATACCCATTGATGTTAAGTGGTATTTGTTCTTGTTTTGTGCTTGGTTGGTGGTTGGAGCACTTATTTTTGATGAAATGGATAGACCTCACAATTAATAGACTCTATGCGATGAAGGACTCATGTTTTTATCTAACCGTGAAATGATATATTTTTGGATAATGAAACCCACCCTATTTGGAAAACAATTATATTTTAGGTGCATGCATATTCCAGAGCATTTTTGTTTATAGATAGTTGGATGAGAAATATTTTCAGCATGGTTGTTCAAAAAATTCATGAATCCCATATGATCTTCCCCAACATATAGTTTTAGGTGGTGGTGGGATAATGGTTTGGTTAACCATAAAACTAATCCTCGAATCCTAGTATTTTGGGTGTGATTAAAAATTATCCAAAAAGTGTTTTAATGCGTAAACCAATTTTTCCTTCTCCTCTACTGGACAAGAAAATTATTGTGGGAGATACACCTTTAATCCAAACATAGTATTTTCCTCCAAGCTTAAATATAATATCAAAATTGAATGTATTTCATGTCACTGTATCTTCGTCAGTGAGTACTTAATTATTTCTTTGAAATTCATTTTTCTTCTTGGTATTATTTACACTATTTAGGTGTATGATAATATACATTAATTATAAATTCTTTATATGTTCTTCATATTTCTTCTGTCAGTAGTAGAATAAAATTCTAATATTTGAAGAGTACCCCACTATAGGCCTATGGTATGTGATCTATACCTTTCTCTAGTTGTATGGTTATTTATTAATATAGTTTCCATTGTTTCACCATCTAGAGCATCTTTTGTAGCATGTAATCAAATTTGATAAATGAATTAAACATCATGTAACCTATTTGAGATTCCCTATAATTATTTAGAGTTATGTTGTAGGTTGGATCCCCAACAATAGACATGCATAGGGTGTTCCTTTGCCTTTTACTACCATTTAATCACCAAAGGGGTGTGATTTGATATTTAATGGTTCAAATAAACCCATAATAAAATAAAATTAATGTAATTTCGTAATTTGTATATGACATTACCCCTCTTCCATGGGTTGAGAAGTTATTCATTATTTGGAATTAGTGAAATCATTTATATGATAATCTTATATGATTGGTAAAACTCATCAATATTATTCACATGTGAATTTGAAAAAATGAGTGGGTATAATCATGCTATTGAATTCATTAGAATTATTGAATGATATTTTATTATAATTGAAATGGAATAGTATTACTTTGTTTGTAAATATTTGGTCTTGATTCCATTTTGATTCAATTGTAGTTGAACCTATGTATCTTTTTTATGATAGAATATGCATTAGACCTATATTCTCTCCAGATTAGGATCCCATAATATACTAATGGAATTCCAAAACCTTGGATTTTGCTTTCTTGACTGGCATTAGACACGCTCTTTTAATATTATCATTGGACTCTACTAGGGACATTATTGAGATTCCATCATCATGCCCATGAGACTTGATGAGGCTTCCATGGTCTTCGTTACCATTGATCAGGACTTGTAGGGTATGACACGTGAATATATATCACAACCATGAGAAATGTGACATTAATGATTATATGGATTGATTGTGTTTATTTTGACTATTCATGTTGTACAACATGGATGTGGTTGACTTGATATTATAAATTATATTTCAATAGTATGGTTTACATGATATGTATGCATGTACAACATGGTTGGGTTTTTTATTTATGTATTCTTTATAGATACTCGAATATAGGATATTGAATCATGTCTTGTTGTGTGCATTGTTTGTATATAGAGTATCACATGTATTGTAGTATACATGATATAAGAACATAACATATATTTATTACATACATATGATATTTATATCATTCCAGTTTAGGTTTTTATATTGATAACCACTGACAAGTTATAGAACATTGCGATATTTTGTACTGGGATTGTATATCACACCATATTTGGGTGACACATCATAATATGATAGACTATTTGGATATGTCTATAGACCATGGATTGATCGTGTAGTTCAACACATTATTTTATTACATTCTAAGGAGTAGGGGTTCACTGAACTAATATGAGGATCATGATGGTGTCTTGAGATAACACATTTCAGAAATTTTGATATTTTTATACATGTTATGAATTATACTATTGTGTAACTATTTTTGATACATTGTAGACACAATACATATATATCATTATATATGTGATATGATTTGAAATTTTTTATCTATTCATGTTGTTTATCTATTTTCTATAAGTTTTATTTCATCCACTAATAGTTTTTACTAATATTATTCTATGATACACTAAGGTAAGGAGTTAATAGACACCCCATGGACACAACCATATACCTCACTACTAGTCAATAGATTCTTTAATTTTGGGAAATGTGGTTGAGGCCATATAGAAAAACTAGATACAGATCATATTGAGTGGCAATCTTGTTTGCATTGTTACAATGTGGAACTGGAGAATTTTATTTTTATGATATATTATTTGAAATTAATTGGAAACAGATATAATGATATTTGAATTTGGTAATGAGAAGAGCTATAGTGTAGCTAACCCATATAGAAGAAAAACACAAATTACACAGAATGATATTATTATTTCCCAGATTATCACTATTACTATTAATTTGATTCAACAATTGGATGATGCACTAGAGTGTTGATATTATTATTTATACAAATATGGGATTTACTTTCTTGAACCTCATGAGATGGGGGTATTTCGTCTAATGCATCATATTATGAACAAGTTAGAAATCACATGTTATGTAATACGCCATTCCATATTGGATTAATTTCCTATATTAATGATGTTTTTAAAGGTTACGTTATAGATATACCTATTGTTGGGATATAATTATGTAAAAGGGATAGGAGAAAACAATTAAAACTAAGAGTTTCTTCCATATCTTATGTCTTGTTTTCATGATTAGGCTACAAAAAAAAACTAGGGGTGCCAATTGTGGGATGTTGTGTCATGAACCGACAGTCACATGGTCTGAATTTCATTATAGTGTACATTATGTGGACACCATATTTCAATTCATTAGTAGTATGGAGCCTAATGAATCAGTAGTGACATACCATTTGGTTTAACCATTGGAAATTCAAATTTGAAATGAATATGAAATTAAAATTTAAATTTAAATCACAAATACTGAACCAAATCTAGATCCATACCTGAGTGGGAAAGAGGCATTTACTCAAGTGACAGTTGTGATTTTTTTATCTATAATGTCCCATATTTTGGTGTATGAAAAGTGGTATGATCTAGTTATAAGATGTTTTTGACATGTCCTACACTTTTGAGATGTAAAATTTGAAACCCTTCATTTTTTTCCTCATGATTAGCATTTTAGGGGAATGCTATCATGAAGATCCCCATCCATTTACCTCATCTGTGGTGAAGACCACACTCTGGTGGAGGTGGCAAATGGTTTAGCAATGGATCATAATTTAGTATTAGTAATGGAAGAAGATATATTTCCAAATTCCATTGAAGAATAAATGTTTTGGGAGTGGTTTTTCTACATCTTCCTCACATTTCTAGGAGTACTGAATCCCTCCATGTTTAGGGATGAGAAAACAATTAGGTTCTAGTGACATCATGATCCCACATTTTCTATGTATTCAGGCCAATAGGCTGGTTAATTATGTATTGAGGATAAGCTATCAATCATCCAACTTCAGGATACCCCTCGTCAAAGTATATTGAAGCATAAAAATAAAATGATTCCGGGTGTAACAAATTGGGTGGTATGTTTTGAAACATGATTTTGTGCTATTTGATATGGTTTGGCATGATTTTGAAACCATATATTTGGAATAATCTTTCCATGATACTCTAAAGTTAGAGAATGCTTGTGAGTCCGTGCATCTGGATGAGGTAGCATTGTCAAATATGGAGTTCTAGGAATGATTTACAGAGCAACAACATTTTGTACAATCATACAATACTGATGATTAATCAAGGGATGAGGTCATTAGGGAGACTCTCAAACATTCTATTTGTTCTCAAGTCAATGTTTTTAGACTGTGGACCATTACTGAGATTGTTGATCTGATCTAATTATAGAGAGAAAACTGAGTGATGATGGTGGTGTATAAAAGGGGAATGAAGTCTCTCAACCTAGTGGATTGGTGTCATCATAAAAGGATGTTCCATTTTGAGGATTCTCATGATATTAGTATGAATCAGGCTATGAGTAAGGGTAGCTCATGTTTCATTCATCAGTGCGGATGATGGGGCAACATGAGTATTCAAAATGATCATGACCTAGTAGCGTGCCATGATTGAGGAAATATGGGACATGTGGACCATTTTTGTAGGACCTTCCACCATGAAGTGATTTATAGGGGGTCATCTTCAACAATAGGTTCATGATAATGTTTCACATCTTCATGTGATGAAGGGAGCCAGTGCTTTACTAGTTGATTAGGATGAGATGGTGATGGTCATGGAAAATATTTCTAGTCATTAAAGTATATAGATAACATAAATGGACTACTCCAGGGAGTGAGGTTTTTTTTGAAGTGCCACCATTTATGGAATATCTATTTTATGCAGTATAACCACTATGAGAATGGTTATAAATCTTCTACAGTGATAGCATTGATATTTTTATCCTCAAAACATCAATATATAATTTTTAACATAGGATCATCTCATCATATAACATTTTTACCTATTTTGGAAATCCATGGGATAGTAATAATATTTTTTGTTGGAATTAAGATGATTTAAACTCTCCTAAGAATTTTCATAGAGAATGTTTGTTAGTGTAGGGGGTTCTAAATTGAGGTTTGTGGGTGTCACTTCATCCGAAATAGTTTTTTCCTCACGACTGAAGGGATTGACATCGTATTTGGATGACTTAGGGACTAGATTTCGACCACACCATCATGATATGGGAAGAAAGATAGTCAAGACTACTAGATTGAATATGGAAGACCAAGTATCACATCAGGAAAAAATTTCCCCAATGGATGATCATATCAAATATGTTTTCCTGGATGACATTATTTGTTTACCTCTTGATATTGAGGTTCAGTTCTCATTCTATGTAGTTATCGGTGTTTCACTAGTATATATTCTTACGTACATGATGGATATGATAAACATGATATAGCTTAAAACGTAGCTAGAGGATTTGGTGTCTAAGTGTTTAAATCGACACAATACCTCTATAAGGGTTCTCATATCTTTTTATGAGAAAAATCATGGTTTTAAATTTTTCATATTTGTGGATTGGTAGATATTGATCCCAATAACGGTTATGAACTGATATCCCCTTCCACAGACATATAACCTGGGTGATCATCTTTTAGTGGATCTTGTGATTATGATAATTAATTTAAGGTCAGGTTATCAATAGGTATGTGGTCAAACAAAAGGCATACCATGTTCAACCATGCATTATAGGAATGATCTATATGAGTTTCTATTTACGTTTTTAGTCTTAGAAATATTATCGATGTTTTCATGCTGATGATGAATCGGGTTTTCAATCCTTACCTAGACACATTTGTGGTGGTTTTCATGGAAGATATCTTCGTGTATTCTCAAAATTGACATGAGCACTCCAAAATTCTAAAGATAAATTTTCATATATTGAGAGATAATAAGTTATATGATAAGGTCATAAATTGATACATTTGGAAGGAAATAATTATATTCCTAGGTCATATTGTCTTATAGACAATGATATTAGTGGACATATTGATTTTCAGAGCAATTGTTTTTTGTGATAATCCCACGAAATTCTTTTATATTATGAGTCTCATGGGGATAGTTGGATATTTTATGAATTAAATACAAGTCTACTTATTCAATGAAGAACCACATATGAGAATGAATTATAATAGTGTCATGTTTATATGGTAAGATACATTTGAGGTCGGCGTTCAGTAGCTAAAATTGATATTGACTTCCACACTAGTCTAGATAAAGCTAGATAAGGGAAAAAGTTAAAGATTTTATTGTTATTAATCCATATTCGTTCTTGGTCTAGGACTAATGTAGGGAGATAGATTCATGGTAAGAAGGTATTAGTAGATTAATCCATGTTAGGGGAACCACGTGACAAACAAAATCACGTTATTATTAGTTCTTCATGAATTGTGTAGTTGGAGATATTACCAACTGGGAGAGTGTGTTGTGGTGTACATAGACCACAAAATCCACATTTATATATATACAGTGTCATATGAATCTCAGTCAGTGAAGGTTGGTTGAGTACATAATGTATTTCTACTTCGATCATTCCTGTATTTCTGGAATGGGAAATTAATTGGCCAATCCAATGACTATGGGGACTATGAAACTTGTAGACAAACCATCATGTAGTGAGAGGTATCTTATGTATTTGTTAGATGATATGCACATGGAGATAGAGGATATTCAAGGATGTTATTTCATTCATCCTTAGTTGTGACCTCTATCCTTCTACATAGAGTGAGGATGAGGTAACTACCACATTATTAGGGCTAATTACCACGATAGGGGATACAATGTGTGGACCCTTCTATTGTTTGTACCTTAGGTGAGAATGATATCATGTGAATACATTTTCATGTTTTGGTTCTAGTGGAAAAAATATAAATTGATGATGTGTGATTATCATGCCTCATTTTGGGTAGTGCATCCTTGTGTCACAAAGATATACTATGACTTTCTTCATTAATAGTAGGACATAAATATTCAATGTGTGGTAGATTGTTTGTTTACAAGGTGCTGACATGTCAGCGGTAAAGGAGAATGTCAATAACTAGTTGGAATATTATATTAGTTAACCAATCCACAATGGAAATGGATGATGAATCCATTGGTCTCATGAATGGATTCATATTGTCTAAATAAAGTAGTGATGTTCTTTCGGTTGTTTTTGATGTGATCAAAATGGTTTCACATTTTATTAAAATCAAGGAAACCATCACTATTGGTGATATTGGGAGGTTTATAACCTTGAGATACAATGAAATCATGATGTCCATCTCACTATAATTTCATTCACTGAATCCTATATTAAATATAATTTCGAGGAGTGTTTTCATAGGGAACATGGTATATAGGGACTTCTATGAAGAACATACATCCTCATACTGATGGCCAGAAGTAGCATACAATATATGTTATAAGGAATAATACAATCATAAATCCTATATTTTTTGGGATAATCCGAGAGGTACATACCCCTAGATGATATTTCCTATAATAATGGTTATCTAGATAGTATATCAATGTTAACATATGAGGCTTTGTACAGCAGGATAGACCGACCACCCATGTGATTGTTAGAGGTAACTGATACAACATTATTTGTACCATGCTTCACATAAGAGATTATTTAGATGGTCATGTTGATCATGAATTAGAGGGCTATTTAATAGTCACCAAATAAATCTTACACCGATCACAACTAATGAACTCTGCTGTTCGAGGACTGGGATATGGTTTTTTTAGTGTTTCAATAAAGTTGGGACAAAACTGAATCCAGATATAGTGTAATATTACACCATTATATATCATTAAGTTCATGTTTCAATATATTTCCAGATTGGTAGAATATCTATTAAAATTGCCTCAGAGGAAATTAGGCATGCATGAGCATTTTTCCCATATATCAACTGACCCTTTATCATTAGTACTCATCCAATTCATTACAATCCATGGATCATGAGTTGTAGGTAGATTCATCCATTTAAGAGCATAAAATTCATATCCACAATAAAACCACATAGGTTCTCATATGCTACTCAATTAATATAGTTTAGATTATAAATAATCATATTTATTTATAGGATGATGTATGGTTGAGGGAGGCTGATGTACTTGATTAGTGGTATGAGTTGTTCTCAGCCGATTCATGAACAATATTGATATGATAATTATAATATAAATTGCATTAATGGGGTAAGGTTATAATAAACAATTTTTTCATACATGTTCTGGGCCTTTTTTAATTTTTTAAAATACCTTTTAATTGAATTCAATGAATACTCTAAGAGGCGTTGGGGTTATTGGGCGTGTTTGGTGATTGTTTGGTTCCTGAAGTACATGTTTTTTTAAGAAAGGGACGATACACATGGTTAATATAAAACTTTTTGTGAATGTATAATTGTTTCTTCGATCCATTTGAGTCTAGATAGTGGGATGGAGGAGCCCACCTATAATGAAAAATCATGTGATTTGAGGTACACCCTCGTACTACTGCGCTTTTTGTTTTTGATAGTTTCCCGAGATATGTTTTGTGAATGACTAGTCAAATTATTCATCAAAACAATGTTAAGTGACCCATCATACATCAGTGGGTTCACAGTTGGTCCAACTATGCGACTAGACAATGTATGCAATTATTTTTTGTGAAATTAAAAAATATCCCTCAAAATGTTGTCAAATATATAACAAAATTTCTTTCTCTCCTACTACATTGAATCTTTAACTTCAGAGATCTACATTAATATAAAAATTAGACAATCTAGAGAATGTCATTATGATCATATAATTGATATTCATTCATCTAATTGTATCTGATTCAGTTATTACTCAATTTATTTTCTACAATTCCTCACTCTTCATTGAATCGACTATGTTATTAAAGAGCATGGCAATAAACTCTTATTTCAATTTATTTTATTATTTATCATTTTTTTCTAATATAAGTCAAATCATAATATGTTACTAGATTATAACTCTACTATAGACTTAGGGTTTATGGTATATAATTTTCCAATGTTATATTTTTCATCATTAATATATTTTCTATTACACATCCAGCAAAACATTCCAGTGTGGCCCAAATTTATATTGATTAATTTAATTAAATTACATGGAAACTGTTAGAGATTTTATTTAGTTATTTTTTGTTTTTATAGATATAGTTTTCGCCTATCAAGTCCACCCAGTGGGTGGTCCCTTTCATTTTCTTAATGTTTAACCACCCAAGAATTGTGATTTGATCTTTCATAGTTATAGGAATACATTAATTAATTTTAATGAATTTAGTTTCTTATTAAGGAGATTCATTTCCTCTATTTCCATTTTTTAACATGTTATTCCTTTTTATAATTTTTGAAATAGTTTATATTACCACAAAAAACATAATTATTTAATTAATTTGAGAAAGGGAAGATGATCCTGCAAGATGCAATTATAGGGTACTAAAATAGTGAAATATGAGATCATCATCCTAAAAAGACGCAATTCTATCACAATGAAAAGAAACAATGATAAAAAAGATCAAGACCCCATCATTATAAGACACGTTTTATGAATATGAGTCTGCCACAAGATTACCCTCTCCCAAACTATGATGAATGATTGTGTGATGGTCCATTAGCTCTTGGATTTTTGGATATAATATTTAATAGACCCTGGTACATGACCTTCTCCGGTAATGCATTATAAAATGATAAAAAATATTCGTATACCTCTGTGATAGGGATTAATCTTTCAGTAATGATTATATGGCCTATGAGGATACCATGGGATTCTACTTGATGTGAACAAATAATCCCAATGAAGTGTTAAGAAGATTCAACAACAGACCATTTGGTGTCTTAGAACTCCCCAGCACCATGCATATATGTCGTATAATGGGAGTCATCCTGATATTACATGATCATAGATACGATAGGAACACATTTGATCTATTTCCCATGGATAGAGGAATTGATGATGGGGACATTTGGAAGAGTTAGCGCCATAACTAATGGACCATTCCTTGTATTTTTACATAACCTATACAAATTTTGAATTGTGTTTATGGTCATAATTATAATTCTTATGGTGGAGAAAATGTATAATGATGCCTCCTATCATTTCTGGATGAAAAAAAATGTAGAAACCTGTGGTGAATATCAAAGACCTAGCCTTCCGTTCAGGTATAGTTATGTCAGCTCCTTGAAGCCACTACTGATGTAATGACTCTAATTAAATGGCCTGATCAGACAACCCAATGAATTTTCCAAATGCCCCAAGACCACCTTCAACCATTCATTATTAAATTAATTGTTTTCAATGGATTCAGTTCTCTGATCATTGAAAAAAATAGAAGGGAGACTAATCCCCCACCACTGGATATACTCTTTGGGAGGGAAATAATTATTTTAAACCCAACATATAAGAAAACATAACATTTAAGAAAGATCCATGAACAATAACATTTATCCTCATTGATCATGTGAAGCATCCACCACATGATTATAAAGAAAATTAATAATATCAAAATAGAATTCCACAAAAATAGTGAAGGTATATTTGTCCACCTTATTGGAAATCAAAGTTATATCAGATATACAACTCTTATTATCATCTAATGTGGAACAGATAATGTTGGGATAATTTTTGGCCTCTCTTATGCTTATATCCATTGTGGGAAAGCATGGGAAGCCATGAATATCTACATATTAGTTTTTTTGGGAATAACTAATATCCCCTGACCAATTAACCATCGATAATGATGTCTTAGGATTGTAATATAAGGTTGAACCATCTTATTAATTTTGGATGTTTTTCTCTAGTAAAAATATTCTTCAGGTCTATTAATACCTTGCATATATTTTCCCCACAATGAGTTAACCTCTAATAATTCCTAGCATAGTTTGACATAAAGGTTGTTCATGGTTCGATTAATTATTTTAAGTTTGATACCCCTTTGCACAAAAGGTCTAGCTAGCCTATTATTGGATGAACAACAACACTTCCATTCAATGTGGTCATCCCAAAAAATCAAAATTAGAGATCCTTGAATGTTTTGAATCACATTATTTAATACCTTTAGATTATTTTGGATTTTTATGGATTTGGATGAGAGGATAGAATTTATCAATGTGGTTATGAATATAAATGATAATAACCTATTTGTCTAGTTGATAATGTGGCTCATGATTATCGTGTAACCTTATCAATGTGTTTAATGAGATTATGATTAGGGGACACTTAAAATCCCATGTAGATGATAGGGAAGGATTTGAATGATAGTGATCGGTATGAGTGGAATGAAATGGGAATAGAAATGGTAGTGGATGACTTAGTATTTCAACCTTGGATCATGATTCCATTTACTTGCCAAGGTAATTTCACCAATGTATCTTGCTTTAATATAGATTATTCAGCGAACATCTATGATTCTTATATCATTTCTCTATACGATGCATATGTAACTTCTACCACATATATATTTCTTGCTAGATTCATATTGGACACGTTATGGTGAGGTGATTCTTGGACTCAACAGGTACCATTACCAAGAATCCATTTAGATAATCATGGGACTCAATAAGGATTAATTTGTATTATATAATAGGGATTTGCCCTTGTGGTGCATGAAACATGATTATACATCAAGGTCATGGGTAATGAGACATTATTGATTATACGACTTAGTCGTTGTTCTTCTAAAACATGTTGTTGTACTGTGTCATCATTTTTAATTTTTTATTACATACTAAACAATAAGGAAACGGATGACTTGGTATTTATGGATTTATATTGTGGATGTATTAGTTATTTATGTATTTTTTATAGATTCCTAATTATGGGAGATATACCCATATTTTAAAGCGATCATTATATGCCAATATATTATCACATGTATTGTAGTATGCAAGAAATTAAAATTTCACATATATTTATTTCGTACATATGATATTTATTTATACTGTTTATCTTGTAATATTTCATATTCTGGATTTTTTTTATAAAATAATTGGGTTTTCTTCATGATTTTAATTCACACCCTGTCCGGGCCACCATTTGGTAACTAAATACAGTATTTGGATTCTTGTAGGGATTGGGGAATTCACCCATCGATTGATTCTTTGTTTTCTTATCATCATAATGTTTATTTCAGCATGTGACTGAGAGGAGGGTTGTGATGCTATAATGAGATATATATTTTTGGTTAATTTTGTATTACGATACATGTATTTTATAGTATTAATGTGTACCTATTTTGAATACTATTTAGACATGGGACATCATCATAAATTTATATAAAATAGTTCAAATTTATTTATATATTTATTATGATTATCTATTGTCTGACAATTATAATTCTTCTTGAATTGAATTTTATTGTTATTTTGTTGTGCTACCCTCTAGTAATGAAGAAATAGTCCCCCCCACCCCACAGACAACCAACATACTTGATTCTATAAGTCACCCCCCTGACATTCATTGAGATGGACTGGAGAACAATAGGCCCAAAAGGATCGATGCACAGTGGAGTGGCATATTGTTTCAAAATGGCCCATAATCTGAGTGGAAGTAAATAATTTTTTTTTGTCGTTATAATCATTTCATAAAATTCACCACATACATAGTGAGTACATGAAAATCTACAATTAGTTTATCCGTGTGACATAGGCTAGCTGATGGATGTCTTGAGACTACATCCCTCGTGAATTGGTATATAATGAATCTCTATCATGTACCCAGTTGTACCTAAAACTATTTTGTAGTCCACCAGATGAACATTAATTACAACTAAAAACCAAATCACCTTATGTACCTCTTAAATATATCAAAATATTATAAAAAACGCTTCATATGTGTGTCCCAGTACTCAAATTATTATCTTAATCCATATAATACCAATTCCTCAAACTATATAATTATTGATTTAAATTATAGATGGATTTCTTGGCATATGGAATTGTAGTTCATAAAAAAATGAACATCATTACACATATCATACCATGAAATAATGTAGTTATATTTACTATCCTCCAATCCAAAAATTAGAAATCGATATCAATTTATAATTTCTAGTCCTAAACCAATTTGATTAATATCTTTTTACCATAGAATAATACTGGAAATAATGATTCACCATAATAAATTATCAATTATATATTTAAAAAACATTATATACATATTAAATTATGTTTAAAATGAAATTTTTACCTCACTGTATAAAAGGAAATGAGTAAAAAAAATTATTCAACTTGTACTAGCTGACATCTCCAATTACACCAAAACATACACACTAGAGTGAAACATCACGAATAAAATGATATATATTTTTTCCATTTTAGATCATAAAATATTCAAAATTACCACACTACTATTAAATTTTGTAACTTTTTTTAGTTACATGGTCATTTCCTTAATCAATCAGAACCATCATTGTACTCTCTCCAAGATAGTCTTGCATTCTTAGACGAAATTACACTCATATACCATAAAATATAACTTTTAGTTTTATATGAATGCATCAATTCCATTTAAAACCAAATCCAAATAACTAATATTAAATTAATTATTTATTCTGATATATTCATAGAGAACTACAAATAGGCATCTCTATTGCATATCTACCACATACAATGATTTTTCATGTCAAAAAAACATCCAACACAATGGTATTCCCAAATCTATGGATGAGATTATTTCAACTGTATAATTATCATTATCATTTAAATGATGACCCAAAAACCTACTCTTTAGATTCCACATTCTAAATATTACTACAAAAAACTAATGAACATGACCTCAATATACATATCTATGGAGAAACCAAAAAAATAACACTACCAGTTAATAGTTTAAAAAACTGTTAACATTGTTGTTTACCAAAATTCATTAGAAAATATGGCCAGTATTTTTAATAGTACATTGTGATATCCCATTGTATTTATTTTTTATATAATATTCTACTATAATATTGAAACAAAGGATTCTAAATTACATGTCTATCATAATTCTCAAATAAGGCTTATACCATCGCCTTTAGTCATTGTACAATCCCATGAACTGATTGACAATTCCACAACATTTGATGATATATCTAATGTCTCCATTATTAACATAGGAAATAACATTATTAAAATAAAACATAATAAACTATTATTAGAGAAATTTTTTTGATTCAATTCAAAATCCACGAATAACAATTGTCCAAAAGACACACAAATTCCCAGATTACACCATAATTTTAATAACTAGGGAGACCCACCTAAAACTAATGGAAAATCATAGAAGATACCAAAAAAAAACTCTATAACATGGTTCTAAAAACCTAATAGATACATTATTGGTGTTGTTAAAAATTAATGTGTCCTAATTTTTATCCATCCAAAACATATAATATCAACCTAAAAAACATTGTATCACAAACATACCCCATGATTGTATAGGTTTATATTGTTAACAAGCATGGAATAACTATAACATATTAATACACATATATTAATCTGAAACATTCATCCATTATACCCTATTTTATATATTCTACATTAACTATTTCATATCTTATATAATATGATTCACACATGATAAAGTTCAAGACCACAATAGATTAAAATTATTCATCATATCAACAGGAAAATAAATATGATCAAGATGATAATTGTTCTATAAGGTTATTAATAATTATTAAAAGTATAATATAATTTATTAGAATAATATTTTTATTAGTGAATAATGAAAAAATAATTTCACATAAAAATTCAAAATTAAAATTGTACCCTTTGAGTATGGATCATTAATCATTTGACACAATATAAAACATTAAAAAATCAAAGATTCATAACAATCAATAATCGTGATTCATGTTATGTTAATCTTCATCATATAATCTATTAAAAATGCATAATTAACATAAATAAAATGAATTGGAATCATTTAAAATTATATTTATTGAATATTCACAAGAATCCTTACATGTAGAATAAATAATTTGATCAACTAATTAACAAATTTTTTAGAGATCATAATCATTTATCAATGTATCAGAGATATATTCATGGATCAATAGATTATATATATTGTCTAAAAACCTTAAGATAGACATAAATGTGAAATCATTAATTTTTTATCATATTAATAAAATTTGATCATTAATTTCATGATTTACACATGCATAATAAACAGGATAAATGAAAATACCATAATCCATCCAGATTAGTATTAATTATATTTTCATTACAAAAAATAACAACTGGAGCATATATAACTCAATGTGTTTTCAGAAAAAATGAATGGAGAAATCATAAATATACCATTACAAATATACATGAAAGAAATACTATTTCAACATTGTTTATAAAATTTATGATAATAAAATTTACGACCAATTTGGGATTTTTTCATTAAATATAACATTATGACAGTATAAATAAATTTTTAATTAAAATAACGGTTGTGACAATTGTAAAATTTTATCCCATAATAAATGCTAAAAGAAATATTATTTTAAAAAAAATAAATAGAGTGAAAAATGACCCAGGATAAAAATGAAAAGTAATATCCTTTTAAAAATTAAAAAGAAAATAAACGTTAATATAAAATAAATCAGATAGCAATTATGTTTAGAAAATTACATTCATAAAAAAAAATTCTAAAAATTGTTTTTCATGAGAAATATTTGTGAACTAAAGTATGTTAGAAAATTTTTATCACTAATAAAAAACATTATAGATGATTAGATAAAAAACAATGTTTGAAATGGAGCATAAACATGTAAATCAAATTCATAACCATAACAGAATAAAATATATGTGTTTTTATAAAACTATATTATTTTATATTCTATAAGTAACCTAAAAAAATCCAAAATAGTGATTATATAGTAACACAAATCTTTTAAAAGTTTTTTAATAGTAAAAATTAAAATTTATTGGATAAATAAGAATTTTTAATATACATACCTAGAATTAGGTTAATTTTTATGTAGACATTAATTCATGGGGTTTGATGTATTCCCTTCATGTTAATCCTATTGCGTGACTATAAACTAATCTCTGGAAAATGAGATGTAGATAAAAATTACACATATAATGATCAAAACAATTTCATGTGATAATTAATTGAAGAATTTAGTATGTTTACATTGGTAAATACAAAAAAAATAATTGGAAGTAAAGAGTAAACTACTTTATAGATCAATTAAGTTGTCTTTATGGTATAATAATTGCAATAATATTGATTAATAATCTATTGAATGCAAATTATATTTATAACTATCTTAAAACTTCTGGACATTCAACTCAAAAAATGATGGATGAAATAACATAAAAATTTTAACATACAATTATTAATTAATAATTCATTATATAAAATTTACATAGTTCAAAAATTAATCCATATAAAACAAATTAGATGCAAATCATTAAAATATTACTCAATGAAGGGAAATTGTGATTAAATATCTTACCTAGAGCCCATTACTTTCATGTTTTTCATTTTCCACATGTATAAAAAAATACTGAACATTGAATAGATTTATTATGATCATTTCAAATTAAAATTAATTATTAAAAAACAAATAACTCATCTATTTTAATGACATATATAATTAAAAAATCAGATAATTCCATGTATGTTTTTTGAGGAAATATTTTTACAACAAAAAAACATCTACTGTTGGATGCGAATGGTCAACGTTTTCCTTTGAAAATATTTATATTATAATAATAATTCTGTATATATCATACACAATTAAACAATTAAAACCATTGATGAAATATGGTGTTGAAAATTAAACTATGTTAGAATCATGGATATTTTTAGTAGTACATATATAGGATTAACTTTTCAATTTCTAAAAGAATCATTAGAGAAAGAATATAAATATTATTTTTTCACCCAAAATATTTTACCATTCCATTAATATAATATTGCTAAATTATTTACATTGTTTATATAATCCTTGTGATGTGGTTAATAAAATAATCCACATCTCTTCATGGTGGTGGTAATCCACACATACGCATGAACATCGTTAACAATATCCAGAAAATTAAATATAAAGAATATATTTAATATATTTTCAAAATTGAATGAAACTTATTTCAGGAATATACGATGTATCAATTAAATAAAACATTAAAAAATCATTTTTAGATGGAGATGGTTAATGAATCAAATCTTTCTATAAATGGGGTAGTCCATAGGTACTCATGAACTATGCTTTTATTAAGTATATGATGAAAAATTAGATGAAAAGGGTCATAACATATTCATAAAAACACTATATTTTATATGGGATATTGATGATATTTTATCATCTTGTTTAAATAATATTTTTGTGAGGCATAAAATTATATCAATTGAAATAGTTTTGGTATTAAAATTAATCGTTGTTGTGTAGACCTCCTTTAGATCCATTTTGGGTCCATTGGAATTATATTCAAATAATGCCAAAAATTTTAACTAATGGATTCAGATTTTGGTAAGATATTTCCTTAGGTATTTTTCATTCTATATTGATAAATGTGGTTAAATAAAATAGTTATTGTGTTTCCTTATTAAATGTGGGGTGGGGTTATTTTTTGAAATTCATGGAATAATATAACATAATATGTGTATATCTGTTTCCAAATGATTCCATGATGACATGTATTCAAAAATAAAGAGAATATAGTTTTAATAAATTCATAAAATTAAATTTATATATGTGTATATGATATTTTATTCCCAATCATATGGTTTAATCCATTGGTTAACATATTTTAAACATAACCATAGTAATGACTTTTTCAATATTATAGGCCTGTTATTTGACACATAATCTGGAAACTGTCACATAAATCAAAATCGTGTAAAATATAAGAATATATATAATATGAATTTTCCTATTTATATTTGTTATATATGATTATTTAATTTCCTAAATTATTATTTATCATATGTTACAATTAATGAAAAATTTTAACAATATTAATTTAGATTGACATTATAAAATAGATAATATAATGGTTTTATAATCCAAAAAATTGATAACCCAATTGAAATGTTTAATTTATCAATACCATTCATCTTATAAAATTACCCATCTTGGAAATATTACTTTTAGAATATTTTAGACCAATTACTTCAGTTTTCTACTACTTGCACACGTACTATGTTGATGTGGCATATAAATTGAATAAAATTTTTATATCACTAATAATTAAATATATTTCAAAAATAAGAAAATTATATATATAAAACCAATTCATAACTAAATGTTTTTTTATCAATTTCACATGATATTAAATATATTTAACATAGAAGTTTGATATTTTCCACATTAACAATCACTTATAATATTTTAAATGTCTAATTCAAAGTTAAATGAAAAAAATCATATTTTATATGTTTCTATGATAATGTAATAAATGTAAACATCCAATGATATAAGGGAATTTGTTTTTATGTTTTTTTATCCATACCATAATTGTTTAATCCCTAATTAATTCATTTTACAATTTCCATGGTTACAAAAAAATTATGTTTTCTATTAATTTCATCCAACATATAATTTGACATTATTAAATAATCATAACTATTCATAATAAAAATAATGAATCAATTTAATAAATTTTAATTAAATGATTCAATGGAATATAATTTAAATTTTTATACACAAAACGCGATCTAATGTGGATTTCATGAATATTTTTTCATTATTTAAAAAATAATTTTTATATCAAATTCAGTTATAATTTTTAATAAATTATTTGTAAATTTATTAATGATTATTTAAAAGGAAATAGTTAAATTTTAAATCTAATGAATAAATTAAATTTTAATTTTCAAATAGTTTATATGAAATTTCAATTTTCAAATAATTTTATTTTCTAATATTCATTTAAAAATAAATCTTTTCCTAATATTTTAAATACTAAAATTCTGATAATATAATTATGTTGATTTTAAAAAAAAATTATCAAATAAAATTTCATAATTTTCTATAATTTAATTATAACATTTTTCAAAAAAAATAAACAATTATAAGTGAAGTCATATTTAAGAAGCATAAAATTACATTACTGAAAAACTGAGTGCTTTTCCATCGAAGAAAATAAATAAATATTTCATTCATTTGTACTCGTATATTTATTTTATAATTTGTTTATTCCTATTTAACATCTAAATTATAATTATATAATTTATATAACAATATTTAATTGTTATTTTTCACGTGGTGTTGTATGTTTTATACACTTTCATACAAAGTGTTCTTTTAAAATATGAGTATATTACATTAAACCCATCTTTAAAAAAAATTTTCAATAAATTTGAATCTCAGGTTACTAATCAATCCATTGATATTTACAAATAACATTGTTGAAATATCACATCCTAAAATGGGATAATAAACCAACCATTTTCAAATATGGAAGGGACTATTAAAAGACTATATTGAGTAGAAAATAATCAGGTTTCCAAATTTGATATCATTAGTGGGAAGTGAAAATATAGACTTGGAAGATAAATTAAATTTCCATGTAATGAAATATAATTATATGACTTGTATTATTTAATGATTTATTAAATTTCCATAATATTTGATTTATATTTTTCTAATGTATTTGTATTCAAGATTATTTTTAATGCAAGAAGAACTATAGTCAACCACTAACAGATCACATAATATACAAAATGATAACATGTTATTCTTCATGTTTTTTATTATTATACAAAATTACATGTTTAAGACATGTTATATTGGTAATGAAACTAAATGAAATTCAATATGAATAAATAAAACATTAATCTCACTAATTCAATAAGAACATCAGAGATTCAATGTTGAAGATTACTTCACTAAATTACACTATATCCCAGTTATCCTCAACAACCTCAACATTATAGATTGTTTTATCCTCATAATTGGTCACATACCATTTTTTACAAATCAAAAAATATTAAATATAATTACTATTAAATAATCATTCACGGTAAACCAAAGGGTTATATATTTCTCATACTAATAAAATATCCCTCAAAGTATCAATAATCACATTAAAATAATTTGAAATGAATCCCCAATATACATGTCTATTCCATTGACTATTTGATCAACCATAAACATATATTCCAGTAATGGTATCAATAAAACATAAGCAGTCCACACATTAAAACCTTACAATATTCTAATTTATCTAAACAAATCATCTGATTCTAGTTATATGAGCCCCAAACATGCACTCAGGAGTCCATTTTGAAATATTGAATCATTCAATTTCAGGATTTAATAGTTATAACTATGGAAACCTTTTTTCAATCAAAAAAATATTACATAATACAAAAAATATAGGATCCCTTATTCACCCATGTATGATTTTTGTTTTTATTATTCATATAATTAGTATAAATTCTAACAAAAATATCAGCATTTCCAAATGAGGGAATATTCCTTTATATACCTTGATTTTAATATTCAATTTTAATTTTTCAGCATATCCCATAAAATTCATCGCACAAGAATATATTCTTGATATAAATAAGTTATCAATTTTTTTCTTAACCTAGAGAAAAGGAAACATAATACTGATGATCCCAAATGACCAATATGGGTAAAAATTAGAATTTATAATTTAATTTAATCATTATGAAATATATGAGAATAATGGAATGTTGATAAAATAAATTTTCATGGTTATATAAATTTATATTTTATAACAATGATAACGTTGATCAAAAAAACATATTTTTAATGTCCCGACCCAGAATCCACTAACCCGGTGCTCCAATCTGGTTCACCACAAGGCCTTAAGCGCACCCCCACATTCGCTAGATGCTACCGACTAGCAGCTAGGGGTGATGGTGTGATAGTGGGGAGACTATTCACTCATACCATAGTAAACAAACAGCGTAAATAACTAAGTATCATACAGAACGGAAAGTAAACAGAGTGAAGAAGCAATAAAAAACTGAAATAGAACATATTTTAATATTAAAATGTTGTACAATCCCAAACAACTATTTAATAAAATACAACACTAGTCCCCCACTAGGCCAACCATACAGATATAAGTACAACAGTAACTAAAAGTAAAGGTAAGGGATTAACTACAAAATCAGACCCAACCTGCATAGCTTATCTACAGACACTGTCGAACTGCTGTAGCTCGATCGATAGAACCACTCGAGCAGCTCCTTTCGATCATGCAACACTGGACCTTAGCCATATCCACCATGAAACACATACTCATCCTAAAAAAGGAGACATAAGGTATACATGTACAACTAGGTGCATGTGAAGGGGTGAGAAATATTCTTTATAGGGCACCACGAAAAGAAACCTACAACGATGTTGCTAAATGTGTATGCAACAACAATGTGCTCAGCCCAACTAGAACACAACAAAAGGATGTAAACCAAACGTGCAACCATAGTTAAACTCTATGTATGAAATCCCTATCACTTGTTCAAGTGCCACTATGGATGTACATATCTATATACATACACATGTATAGTTCCATACCTATACACATATACATAAATATGAATATTCATGATTAAGTGATTCAAATAACAAGAACAACATCAGAAGTCGATCCTTGGGACCTTAAGCCTGATCTCCATGACGTCTTATTCAATGGAATTGAGATGGGCATCATGTCACTTAAGTCATTTATCAAATAAGTTGTTCTGTGGGTTCATAATCTCATCGACAAGTACCTACTTCATCCAACACTGTAGATAAGCCTCTGAACTAGAGAAACAAAACATGCAACCCTCTAGTTCAATAAATCAAACACAAGAAAGAAGATAACACAAAAGGGCACCCACTGGGAAGTACTCACAACCATCCCCTCTGGTCTTACCCAACAAGTACCAGAAACCCTCTGGGAAGTGAACTCAACCTAACCTCTCAGGTTCGGTCATAGGAATGTATAAAGACTCTCTGAGGAAGCACATGTAGTAAATTACCCTTAAAGTCTAGGGTAGTTAGGAACTCTCTGAGGAAGCTTGCACAGTCTATTCCCCTTATAGCACCAAGGTGAAGGACTCTCTAAGGAACCACACTCGGTCAATTCCCCTTATATCCTAGGTCATTCATAGATTCTCTATGGAAGCTCACATAGCCAATCCATCCAATAGACTATGGTAATCTGGTCAATCAAACAAACAAAATATAGACTCTATAAGGAGTCCCACTCAGTCTATCCCCGTATAGTCTATAACGAAAAAATTCTCTCTGAGGAAGCTCACTAGGTCTATCCCCATATAGTCTATAATGCCCAAAAATTCTATAAGGAAGCTCACTCAGTCTATCCTCATATAGTCTATAATGCCCAAAGACCCTCCGAGGAAGCTCACTCGGTCTTTCCCCGTATAGTCTATAATGCCCAAAGACTCTCTGAGGAAGCTCACTTGGTTTATCCCGTTATTGTCTACTACACCAAGTTCTCATGGCCCCGTGTAATTCAACATATAGAAATGATATATGGCCAAAGTAAATCTATAGAAATAGTTGGCTAACAATTCTACATCATAAAAACATTTCATAAATACAACCACTCTATTCTAACAATAGTAGGCATGTAAACAAGGCAGCCTAATAGGAAAAGCTAGACCAATCTGTCAAAAATCTTGAACATGGGAAAACAAATTCACATCAAGGAAAAATAAACTTTTTAAAATCAAGACACATCTACTCAGGAACACAAGGGATAGTAGGAATCCAAAAAAATAAGTATGTTGCATCACGTCAGGCTCAACAGCAACCAACCAAGAATCACCTCTGGTAAACACTACAACATCAGCAAACCACATCAGATATAAAAAAATAGTGAGGGAGGCCCAAACGCCCAACCCATAAATACATCCAAAGCCTAAAGGGATCACCAGTTTGGCATGGGTTCTAGGTGACACCTGATCACTATATCTACCCAAACCGGATGTAACAACTCAGGGTCAGTCAAATGATGAGCACCCACTGGGTCCCTCAAGTCAAACACAGAGGAGGCATTATAATCAGTATCCTCCAGGTAAACACGAGCAAAGGCATCCTATACAGGATCCTTTGCAAAGAGTAAGGGAGTAATCCTACACGGAATCTTCACTGGAAGGACTAAATAGGAATTCAATAACACATTTCCATTCAAATGATGAACAAGATATAGATCCTAAAAGGGACTCCCTAGGTCACCACACAAGCAAAGTCATCCCTGAAGGGATCCTTAGAAGTACATAGTCTCAACGCCTCATATGCTAGAAGGGAACGTCCCACAAGGGAAAATCCTCTAAATTATCGGTTTTGGGATATATCTCATAGCTTATCGCTTATTAATGGTCTCAACTAAGTTGGTCCCAACACCCAACCTATCATCTACTCCATGTCTCACTCTGAGATGACAATTGAACTCGACAACTGGAGGAAGAACCCCTCTATTTAGATAGATAACACTAAACCCACTTTATATTACCTCTAAATGTCAAAATGATTCTACCGTTGCGATCTAAGTGGGAAAACTCTCATAATTGACTACTCACGCGCCCAATTATGGCTTCTAAAGCCCATGATATCCCTAAATTACTATGTTGAAGTACTACGTGGCCAGAGTACAAGGCCAGAGCACATTGGAATTGCATGTGTAATAGTAAACAGCATGTACATTACTGCTCATGGTGTGTACTATTCAAAAAAATCCACCCCATGTTTTCTTCACTAAAAAACATTCCCATGTGCCATTATACGGCGTGTACTCAAAGTACACAGCATGTACTCGCTTAAAAACACTATTCTATGTTCTATTTCACACGGCCAGCCACATGGCCACTGACTACACGACATGTACTCAATGTAAATGGAATTTACATAAGAAACTTTTTCATCCCTGAAAGGGAAGAAAACACAGTGTGTACCTCTGGAATACACGCCGTGTATTCTGGATTTTCCGATAGGAAACCCCTGAAAACACCTGAAACACCCATTTTCGCCCCCGAAACAACAAATTGATCCCCATGGGCAAACAATTAAGAAATATATGGATTTAAAGACCTAAAAAAATGTTTAAATGGTATCTATTTCGAAAAAATAAAGGGCCTTACCTACGGGAAGAAACTGTTGAAGCTTCAGTTGATTTCATGCCTCCCGGTTGTCGTAGGCCAACTCTGCACATCGAGAGCTTCGAATCGGTACACCTATTGGCACCCAACTCTATCTCTCTTCGTCAAAATCCAATTCCTCAATATTTGATGGCAATGTGGGCAGTGTAGAAGACGTGCACAAGGAGGAGGATGAATGAAGAGAAGGACGAAAAGAAAATGCAAATGAAAAGAAGAAAAAGGGGTCTGGGCCGGCCCCGACGCCCGACATGAGTTTATGACTTCCCAAGGATAAACTAACCATTCTGGACTTAAGGACACAAACAGAATATCAATACGATGCACAGTTTAAAAGTTATTTCCAAAAGAACCTACGTGAATAATTTATTATTTAATTTAATAATATTAAATATTAAATATTCTTCCAAAATTCGAACAGCTCAGATTTCCACCAAACTCATGTCCAAGAGTAAACTCCCTATTCCGGGACCAACAGAGCTATCAAAAAAATTATCTGAGATCAGCTGGTAGATGAAAAATACCATTTTACCCCTCATTATCATCCAATAGCAATAATTCAAATTTATGCTAAAAAATGTAGTCCAAAAAAACCACAGGTTCTTACAATCTCCCCACCACAAACCTTCTCGTCCCTGAGAAGCACATAAAAAGAACTAGAATTCGTGCTACCAACCTAAGAATCTGTGATACCAAGCTATTTGGACCATCCAATGATCAGACTTATAGAATTAGCCATCACCTTTTACACAGATGATATTCAACTACGACCAAACCGGTACTCCCCACTATAGGAATTCCCACGTTGTCATATTAAAAGTAATCTCTGAGCTCAAAAGATCCTATAAAACATCAAAGTTTAACCCAAACAAGGAAAAACACTCTCAAAGGTCCAATGGTCCACTCCCCACCATATGGCTTTCCTTACACCGCTCTGAGAGCACAACCCGAACATGTTCCATCCTCAACAGGGATATACATTGAGAAAGAAAAAGGAGCTCGATGTAGGGTCATATCTCTCTCATCATACCCAAGACAAATCAAGATAGTGCATGATAGTCTCTTATAAGAGTACACTAAGATTTCACAAAATGCATGTCTAGCTCCCTTCGAGCCATATTAACATCCTTCCAAAACTTGAACAGGATTCAAGCACGGGTCTACCATTTTCAAACATGTTTCCCTAGAATGAAACAGACATCGACCTATAATGGTTTGAGTCAAAACCAAGGGTCTCTAGGTCTTCCACCTTGCCCTACAAAAACATCCTGGCAACTAGGTCACAAGGTCTAACAACCTATCCCCAAAGATCCAAAACCTCTTTGAATATAGTAAAGATCACAACAAAGAATGGAAAACAAATCCAAAACAAAACCTACATGGGCCTTGATCCTCTCTGAGAATCTTTAGAAGGAAATACTCCCTAGAGTTCACAACCCAAGCAGAAGAGAAACTGAACAGAGGTTAATCAGGTATATGTATACATCAATACCAAAATGAGGTCCAATTCACACGAAAATCCTTGGTATCTATCGACATCGTTCTCAACGATCCGACCTGATAACCAAAGACCCGAGAAACAACACCCTATAAGGGTTGAACAGAAAGCCATCACGTCCAAATAGACCAACTGTGGTCACTTCACCACATGTGTACAAGGACTGAGTCATTACCCGAAAAAACACCTAAATGTAGATCCACATAACCTACCATCAGAGTAAAAAGTATGTGTATGCAGACCAAAAGGTCTCAGTCGTCAGTAAAAACACACACTAGCACGCATATATGATGTAAATCCTATGCGCCTAGTATGATGCATGAGACTCATGTTACCATTATCGGACAAGAGTAAAAATTCATCCTTGGAATCTTACCAATGTCCAATTTCTAGATATTAATAGTAAATCACAACAAAACAAAACATGTGTGTCGCTCAAGGAAAAAATCAAATACATCTATAAAATCGAAAAACCAGAACAGCAATCCAAAACCCTGGAAACTGGGACTTCTTATCGGAACAAGTGTTCTTCATGCAATAGCATGATATCCATCATAATTTATGAGACATTCCTAATAATCATGTCTAACATATCCCAAATACTAAATACCAAGAATGAAAACTCATCTGATACCACTTTGTAACATTGTGACCTGAAAGCCACTAGAATGGTGCTCCGAGCCGGTTCACCACAAGGCCTCAAGCATGCCTCCTCGTACACGAGAGCCTGCAGACTAGCAGTGAGGGCCTTGGGTGTGATATTGGGGATACTATTACCTCATACGAGAGTAAGAATACATCAGAAATAACTATGTAACATACAAAACAGAAAGAAAACATAGTGCCGAAGCAATAAACAAATGAAATAGAACAAGCTATAGTCATAAAATGTTGTAAAAGCCCGAAAAAATATGCAATACAATACAAAACTAGTCACCCATGGGGCCGACCATACATATACAAGTACAAAATAAACTGAACGTAATGGTAAGTGTTCAACTACTTAATCTGTGCCAACTGGCATACCCGATCTACAGACACAGTCTATATGCTGCTGCCCGATCAGTAGAACCACTCGAGCAACTCTTTTCCATCATGCTACATTGGGCCTCACCCCTATAAAACATTAAACTCAAGATCAACCTGAAAAGATGACATAAGGTCTACACGTACACCGAGGTGCACATACAGGGGTGAGAAATAAGCTCAATAGGGAACCCCGACAAGAAACCTATAATTGTGCTGCTAAAAGTGTATGAAAAAACAATGTGTTCAGCCTAGCTGGAGCACAACAATAGGAAGTAAACCCAACATGCAACCATAGTTGAACTCCATGTATGAAATCCCTGTCAACGAGGCTAGTGCCACCATGGATTTCCATATCATTATATGTACACATGAATAGTCCCAAACCTATAAACATATACGTAAATATGAATATTCATGATTAAGTAATTCAAATAACAAGAACAACATCAGCAGTCGATCCATGGTACCTTAAGCCTGATCTCTTGGATGTCATATTCAAGGGCATTGAGCTGGATATCATGCCACTCAAGCCATGTATCAAATAAGTTGATCGCTGGGTCCATAATCCCATCAGAATGTACCTGCTTCGGCCAATGCTCGAGATATGCCTCTGAACAAGCTGAACAAAAAGAGCAACCCTCTAGTTTAACAAATCAAACACAAGAAAGCAGATAACACAACAGGTATCCCTATCAGAAGTACTCACAACCATCCCATCTGGTCCTACCTAACAGGTACCAGAAACCCTCTTGGCTATGCACTCCTCCTAACCCCTCTGGTTTGGTCATATGAAAATATACAGACTCTTTGAGGAAGCACACACAGTCAATTCCCCTTATAGTCTAGGGTAGATAGGAACTCTATAAGGAAGATCGCACAATCAATTTTCCTTATAGCCCCAAGGTCAAGGACTCTCTGAGGAAGCACACTCGGTCATTTCCCCTTATATCCCATGTAACACCCTGAGCTTCCACAATATGCTTCTCATTCAATAATGCAGTAGCTTGCATTGTACGCAACTTCGAGTTCTAAAACACCGCGACTAATCAAATTAGCCGTTATGAATAGTAATAAATGATTTTTAAAATTATAGAAATTTTATATTTCAAAATGGACTTCATTTTTGGATTCGGAATATCGAAATTAGCCTATGTTGAATTTTTGGTATTTTTCTGAGAACTTCTAATTTTTTATGAATAGTGAAAAATACTTAAAAACAACATTTTTAATCAAAATAATATATAGTGATAAATTATACTATTTTTTGGTCTTAAGGTATAATTAGAATATATTTTTACCATTTTATCCAATGGTGGTCATTATAATTAATTTAACATTGAAATTGGACATAAACAATTGCCAATCTTTTGATATAAATTGTTTCTTAAAAACACGCTATTTGTTGTGACAGCAGGAATTAATTATAAAATTAATTAATGAAACATATATGTTTGGAATTTTTTAAAATAGACATCATTTTTGGATTTGGAATATCAATTATAGCTTAGGGTGAAATTTTGGCATTGTTCTGAAAAACTTCAATTTTTGATGAATAGTCAAACCACTAAGTGGTAGTTAAATAATTGATTTTTCATTTAAATGAAATATTACCACTTCTGTTATTTGATTTTAAAAAATCCGACATACATGGTTGTCATTAAGAAGTAAAATTTGGTTCAATGAGATTAAAATAATTTTTCGTGATTAGTAACTTTTAAGTTCTTAATCGCGATTAGTGGTAATTAGTGTAGTTTAAGGTAAAAATAATGTTTTAATAATATTAGATGAGCATGACACATGTCCTACCCTCATTGGATGTTCCATTGCCGACCAAAACAATCCATGGGTCAACTTGGGGACCCACTGGAGCCACTTTAGTTAGAAAATGACATAAATACCTTTTATTTAATGTTAAAAGTAAAAAATGACACAAACATGAAATGTTTTACTAAACCAATTGTTACATGGGGTTATACAAGTCATCATTTTGACTATAAATAGTCATTGGAAAGATAAAAATATTTCCTACATCATAGTATTTCTTTTATAATTTTTTGACATTAAATAAATTAAATTATTTATGACATCATTATGATGCAGCGATGACCTCATTATTTAACGATTTTAATAAAATGAAAAGATAATGTACAATATAAGGCTTAAACGTGTCCAAAGACTATTGGATGGGTATATTTAGAACTTTTATCACCTTATACATGAATTATATAAGTTTGGGACCTTTATAATCCGAAAATCATTGTATAATAATGTAAACTTTCCTTACTTTCCAAGAGTGCCCCTCCTCTCCTCTTATAAAAGGCCGCCACCTCTACCACCTCATTCACACTTTCAAACCATTTGGATCGGCCAACCTCTGCCCAAATACTCTCCCAACGTCCCCCTATTACTCATAGAAGCCTCACTCTGGGCAGAACTCTTCCCAAGGAAGCCTTTGGCTCAAATCAAAAAGAGTTACCCGATTTTGAGGTAATGTCTTCTCTAATGTTGTTTTGTTTTATTTTTCTTCTCCAACCCCCTAAACTCTTTTTATTCAATTATTTTGTAACAAAACCAGTATCCTGAATATAATAGGATGTTTTTATAAGAATTATTCTAGCTGCACTTACACACACCTACATCTAATAGTTAAAGAACCTACGATTTCTGTGGATGGCGAATTTCTGCCTCACGAAATGATGATTGTTCAACACTCATATAACACCTTCAAAGGTGGCCATTAAGATGTCACTATATTTATATAGGATATATAATATGTTTATGTTTTACTTATGCATCTTTATTTCTCATTTATGGGATACTTTATGATTTCTATTATGGGTAAACGTGATAATTTCATTTTAGGAAGTGCAGACTACCACCCCCTCAAAGTGATGTGAATCGTTAATGCCATATGTGGGATGTATAAAGGATGGTGTAAATGATATTATATATGATATTATACTGGAACTATATTATAACTTTATATAATTATGATTTCATTCCATTAAATACGGAATATAAATGAAAGTAGCGTTCATGCGTACGTACGGCTTACCGTCTCCATGAACGGTGAATTTCATTTCTTACCTCTAAATGTTATGTAATATTATAAATTCATGTATATACTGGATATATATGATATATATGATATCTACATAATGAACATAATTCTGGATATAATGGATATATCACCACATGAACAACTTGTAATTATAAGAATTTTATTTTTGACTCAAGTACCTAAGATCGACAAAATGACCGTTATAAACTTAAATAATTACATAATATTCATAACATAGTAATAAGGGATATAAAAGGAATAATGAACATGAAAAATTTTCTTAAGTAAATATAAATTAACTCTAGTTTATTATTAAAGAGTTTAATGAACGGTCGAGTCAATACATGACGCAAGGTAAGGGAATTTAGTAACCCAATTTCCATTATTTGGGTTAATCTCCTACTTTCATATTATGTCATGATGTTATTATGTCCTATATTGTATTTGTACTTTCTTTATGTGTACTTATAGTTAGTAAACATAATAGATCTATTTTATTTTAAAAATTATCTTTGTAAGGACTTCATCTCAATCTCTTTTCATTGAGGCATTTTCGTTTTATACACAACATTATTTTATACGGTGTATAAACCCCTTTGACTATTACGTTCAATCAAAAGGTTTTCTTTTATAATTATGTGATTTTTAAATGATTTCAAAAAAGAGATATTTCTCTCCAATATATGAAATTCGAGTGCAAATGTATACGTACTTAACGCAAGCTTAAAAATGTTTTCCGAAAACCTGACTCTCGAGTGTGGTAGACAGGAAGGGATTGGGCGTGGACCCATCATGGCCTGTAATTAGTCGAGCAGTATCAAAGTTAGTTATTTTGTTTTCAGAATCTTGCATAATGTTTTCAGAAAAACACTGTAGTATATTTGAGCAATGTTAAACGTAATTATCTTCTAAAAAAAATTGCCTCGGTAGGTCTCATGAGACAAACTAGTGTCTTGGCATGAGGCCTTGAAAAAATCATATTTGTGGTCTTGGCACGAGGCCTTGGCTACGTGGTTATGATAGTCTGGCATTATGCATTCCATCATTATGAAAGTGGTTAATGATATTTCATGTGATTATTCGACTAGTAGAATATCCATGTGAAGAAGTAAATGGCATTATCTCATTTTACTTTTTCCATATTATGTTGATGTTCAAGTTAAAAAGGATTTTGTTTTAGTTATACATTTCCTTAAATGTTTATGATTATTTATGAAAGATTCCACAATATTGTTATCCTTACTGAGCATCTGAGCACACCCCTTTCAATGTTTTAATATTTTCCAGGATGTGAAGAAGTATTTTAGGAATGACCTACAGGGATAGTCAGAAGAGGATATGAGTGTGGACTATGAAGACTTTGTTATTGTAGTTTTTCACCTTATGTTGTAATGTAACATTTATGAATGTATCTAGTGTTTCCAAGGCTACTAAACTAATCGTTCTTTCGAGACTTGATCTTTTGTGATCATTCCAATGTTACAAAGTAATGCACCAACACTGGGTAGCTGGGTTCGGGGCATTACAGTTGGTATCAGAGGCAGTTTAGTACTATCCTTGGAAGCTACATTTAGATAAACTCTGATTAGAGAACATAGCCCGAAGATAGAATTTAAAGATTAGTATAGAAGAACTTCCTATAATTTTGGTATTATAGAGATTTTGTGAGTTTTCCGAGCAATACATCCCTGTCTGGATAGGAGCAGGTAGAGGCGGCTCTGGAACAGTTGTACCTAGGGGTAAAACCCGAAAACATCGCTTTGAGCTAGACTCGAACGGGAACTGGTGCACGACAATGGGCCTTACTGCACTCTTGGTTACGACACTCCTGGGGGATATGCTTAGGATAATTCTCATTTTCTTTAAAAACCATTTTGAAGGGTTATGATTATATAATTCCTCAAAGAAAACATTCCTTTTTATGATTATGGATTTTATCCATAAATAGTTCAATTTATGTAAAGTGTTTTACAAATATGGAATTGTGTATTTTAATTCATAAACTAATCTAGTTTATGCCATTGTTTAGAAATGGCGCCTAGTGGAAGGAATGGAAACTGTATCAATGCACGCACTCCGTGTAGGGATTTCCCTCCTTCTCAAGATAATTATTGTGGATCTGGAGATACAACTGGTGCTGATCAACTTATTACCATACTGGGACAACTCACTCAGGTTATGAAAAATAACCTTACTCGTATGGAGCACTCTGATCCGCAACGTGGAGGATCAATGTTAAACCGCTTCATGAGGCAACAACCAACAACATTTAATGGGGGTACAAATCCGTTAGTAGCTGAGCAATGGATAAACTCCATAGAAAAAATATTCCACGCCTTGGGGAGTATCAAAAGGGAGAAGGTTATCATGGCAGTTTACCGCCTCACTGGAGATGCCGATCAATGGTGGTCATTGATTCCAAATACAAAGGAAGATGATGATGTATCAAATATGGAATGGAGGGAGTTAAAAGAGCTTTTCATAGAAAAATACTTTCCTCATGACCATCGAGCAGATATGGAAAGGCAATTTCTGAGTCTGAGACAAAAGGAGGATGAGAATGTCGCAAAGTATGAGGCCAACTTTACAAGGTTGGCGAGGTATGCTGCAGATTATATACATAACCCAAGAGGTAAGATTGATCGTTTCTTTGATTGGTTAAAACCATTTCTCCATAGAGCTTTAGTATCACAATATTTCTCAACATACGAAGATATTGTCTCATGTGCTATCAAGACAGAAAAGAAATTCTCTATGTATTATGACAACAAAGTAAAGCAAGAGAAGAAGAGAACAGTGGAACAAGAGACAGATAAAGGGAAAAGGGGAAAGAAGGATTTTCCATTATGTGATAATTGTGGGAAGAATCACCCTGGTACTTGCCTAAAAGGAATGGGATTTTGTTATAAATGTGGAGAAAAAGGTCACCAGGCGCGTGATTTCAAGGGAAAGAAAGAGGCTATCAATATTGAATTCTACAATTGTAGGGAAATGGGGCATTATGCAAATGAATGTCATATGTGTTAGTGAAACTTACCACAGAAAAGGCCAAGGGATCAAGGACAATTTATGTTGTTACTACAGTTGAAGCAGAATAATTAATGTATTGGTGCTTTTGGACTCATGGATTATATTCTGGTTATTAGAATAATGTGATATATATATATAAGGATTGTACTGCAGTACTTGTTGTTTCAGTAAGGTTTTAATATGATGAAGTTAATCATATTTTTATTATGTGACAATAAGAGAAACTTTACTTTGTTTGGGGAATCTGATAAATTGATTTTGAAATTAAGAGACCATTTAGAGAATGTCTGGACAAGGGTATTTTGGATAACTATAAAGGTTGGAGTGGATTAAGTTGATCTTTCGATAGTATTGTTTAAGGTTAAAAAATTTATGAAGATTATTTTTGGAATATTATAATACTATAGTTTTAGGAAAAAGACAACCTGCAGTGTGGGGCATAACCCGTCACGTCGGACAAAGCTGTAGGAATCGAACCCACAACCATATTGCGACAGGCCTTTAATTCCTACCACTATCCTAGAGGATGTCCCTAGTTATTACAAAATAATTTTACTAATCTAAATGGTATGTGTTAACATTTGTAACCTTATACAATTAGGATAAGTATAATATTTTTGAGTTCTATTATCGTTTTGAGTGAACGATCAGTTGAAGGTTGAAACTCTAATTGTCAAGCATAAATATATATATACCTATATCTTATTCAATGAATAAATTAATTCTTAAACATTAGTAAAGGGATATTAAAACAATAAAATGTGTTATCCTAATACCTTATGTCTTGTTGAACTGATGATATTTTAAGTCAACATAGATTGAAGGCTTTGAGGCCCTCAATTTGACAGTTGATTGTGATTGATGACCTCAATCACTCCCTACAAATATTTACGTTTTTCCTCCAATTATATGTCTCTAATTGCCACCAATGTTTTCTTAATCGAGATCATAATTGGGTGGTGACTTTTTCATTTCCCTTTCCCTCTTATTAAGGCTAAATTTTATTAATCATATTTCCGATGTGGGTTTTTCACAAAGGTATTTTCTATTTTCAACCTTTTATTTTCCAAGAAAATTTTCAAATTGCGAGGAGGCAATTTATTGAAGGTGGGGAGAATGTAACACCCTGAGCTTCCACAATACGCTTCTCATTCAATAATGCAATATCTTGCATTGTACACAACTTCGAGTTCTAAAACACCGCGACTATTAAAAGTAGTCGTTATGAATAGTAATAACCACTTTTTAAAATTATAGAAATTTTATATTTCAAAATGGACTTCATTTTTGGATTCAAAAAATCGGAATTAGCCTATGTTGAATTTTTGGTATTTTTCTGAGAAATTCAAATTTTTTATAAATAGTAAAAAATACTTAAAAACAACTTTTTTAATCAATATAATTTATAGTGATAAATTATACTATTTAGTGGTTTTAAAGTATAATTAGAATATTTTGTTACCATTTTATCCAATGGTGGTCATTATAATTAATTTAACATTGAAATTGGACATAAACAATAGCCAATCATTTGATATAAATTGTTTCTTAAAAACACGCTATTTGTTGTGACAGCGGGAATTAATTATAAAATTAATTAATTCAACATATATGTTTGGAATTTTGTAAAATAGACATCATTTTTGAATTCGGTATATCAATTATAGCTTAGGGTGAAATTTTGGCATTGTTCTGAAAAACTTCAATTTTTGATGAATAGTGAAACCACTAAGTGGTAGTTAAATAACTGATTTTTCGTTGAAATGAAATATTACCACTTCTATGATTTGATTTTCAAAAATCCGACATACATGGTTGTCATTAAGAAGTAAAATTTGGTTCAATGAGATTAAAATAATTTTTGGTGAATAGTAATTTTTAAGTTCTTAATCGCGATTAGATGTAATAAGTGTAGTTTAAGGTAAAACTAATGTTTTAATAATATGAGATGAGCTTCACACATGTCCTACCCTCATTGGATGTGCCATGGTAGACCAAGAAAATCCATGGGTCAACTTTGGGACCCCATGGAGCCACTTTAGTTAGAAAATGACATAAATACCTTTTATTTAATGTTAAAGTAAAAAATGACACAAACATGAAATATTTTACTAAAAAACATTTTACATGGGGTTATACAAGTCATATTTTTGACTATAAAAAGTCATTGGAACGATAAAAAGATTTACTACATCATAGTATTTTTTTATAATTTTTAGACATTAAATAAATTAAATTATTTATGACATCATTATGATGCAGTGATGACCTCATTATTTAACGATTTTAATAAAATGAAAAGATAATGTAAAATCCAACGCTTACACATGTCCAAAGACTATTGTATGGGTATATTTTGAACCCGTGTAACCTTATCCAAGAATTATATAAGTGTGGGACCTTTAGAATCCGAAAATCATTGTATAATAATGTAAAATTGCCTTACTTTCCAAGAGTTCCCCTCCTCTCCTCTTATAAAAGGCCCCCACCTCTACCACCACATTCACACTTTCAAACCATTTGGCTCGGCCAAACTCTTCCCAAATACTCTCCCAACTTCCCCCTCTTACTCCTAGAAGCCTCACTTTGGGATGAACTCTTCCCAAGGAAGCCTTTGGCTCAAATCAAAAAGAGTTACCCGATTTTGAGGTAATGTCTTCTCTAATGTTGATTTGTTTTATTTTTCTTCTCCAACCCCCTAAACTATTTTTATTCATTTCTTTTGTAACAACACCAGTATCCTCAATATACTAGGATTTTGTTATAATAAGTATTCGAGCTAAACTTACACACACCTACATCTAATGGTTAAAGAACATACGGTTTCTGTGGATGGCGAATTTCTGCCTCACGAAACGATGATTGTTCAACACTCATATAACACCTTCAAATGTAGCCATTAAGATGTCACTATATTTATATAGGATATATCATATGTTTATGTTTTACTTATGCTTCTGTATTTCTCATTTATGGCATACTTTATGATTTCCATTATGGGCAAACGCGATAATTTAATTTTAGGAAGTGCGGACTTCCGCCCCCTCAAAGTGATGTGAATCGTTAATGGCATATGTGGGATGTATAAAGGATGGATTAAATGATATTATATTTGATATTATACTGGAACTATATTATACCTTTATATAATTATGATTTCATTCCATTAAATATGAAATATAAATGAAAGTAGAGTTCATGCGTACGTACGGCTTACCGTCTCCATGAACGGTGAATTTAATTTCATACCTCTAAATGATATGTAATATTATAAATGCATGTATATACTAGATATATATGATATATATGATATCTACATCATGAAAATAATTCTGGATATAATGGATATATCACAACATGAACAACTTGTAATTATAAGAAATTTATTTTTGACTCAAGTACCTAAGATCAACAAAATGACTGTTATAAACTTAAATAATTATATAATGTTCATAACATGGTAATAAGGGATATAAAAGGAATAATGAACATGAAAAAGGTTATTATGTAAATAAAAATTAACTCTAGTTTATTATTCAGGAGGATAAAGAACGGTCGAGTCAGGACAGGATGCAAGGTAAGGGAATTTCTTAACCAAATTTCCATTTTTTGGGTTAATCTCCTACATTCATATTATGTCATGATGTTATTATGCCTTATCTTGTATTTGTACTTTCTTTATGTGTACTTATAGTGAATACACATAATAGATCTATTTTAGTTTAAAAATGATCTTTATAAGGACATCATCTCAATCTCCTTTCATTGAGGCATATTTCTTTTTATACACAACTTTATCTTATACGGTGTATAAACCCCTTTGACTATTACGTTTATTCAAAAGGTTTTCTTTTATAATTATGTGATTTTTAAATGATTTCAAAAAAGAGATATTTCACTTTAATATATTAAATTCCAGTGCAAATGTATACGTACTTAACGCAATCTTAAAAATGTTTTCCGAAAACCCGACTCTCGAGTGTGGTAGACAGGAAAGGATTGGGCGTGGACCCATCATGGCCTGTAATTAGTCGAGCAGTCTCATAATTAGTTATTTTGTTTTCAGAAGCTTGCATAATGTTTTCAGAAATACACTGGAGTATATTTGAGCAATTTTAAATGTAATTATCTTCTAAAAAAATTGCATCGATAGGTCTCTTGAGACAAACTACTGTCTTGGCACGAGGTCTTGACAAAATCTTATTTGTGGTCTTGGCACGAGGCCTTAGCTATGTGGTTATGATAGTCTGGCATTATTCATTCCATCATTATGAAATTGGTTAATTATATTTCATGTGATTATTCGACCAGTAGAATATCCATGTGAAGAAGTAAATGGTATTATCTCATTTTACTTTTTCCATATTATGTTGGTGTTCACGTTTAAAAGGATTTTGTTTTAGTTATACATTGCCTTAAATGTTTATGTTTATTTATGAAAGCTTTCGCAATATTGTTATCCTTACTGAGCATCTGATCTCACCCCTTTCAATGTTTTAATATTTTCCAGGATGTGAAGAAGTATTTTACGAATGACCTGCAGGGATAGTCAGAAGAGGATATGAGTGTGGACTATGAAGACTTTGTTATTGTAGTTTTTCACCATATGTTGTAATGTAACATTTATGAATGTATCTAGTGTTTACAAGGCTACTAAACTAATTGGTCTTTCAAGAATTGATCTTTTGTGATCATGCCAATGTTACGAAGTAATGCACTGACTCTGGGTAGCTGGGGTCTGGGCGTTACAGCCCAGGTTGTTCATAGACTCTCTGAGGAAGCTCATACAGTCAATCCATCTTATAGATTATAGTAATTAGGTGGTTCAAACAAACAAAATAGAGACTCTCTGAGGAATATCACTCGTTCTATCCTCGTAGAGTCTTTAATGCCCAAAGAATCTATGAGGAATCTCACTCGGTCTATCCTTGTATAGTCTATACTGCCCAAAGAATCTCTGAGGAAGCTCACTCGGTCTATCCCCATATAGTCTATAATTCAAAAAGTATCTCTCAAGAAGATAACTTGGTCTATCCATGTATATTCTATAATGCACAGAGAATCTCTGAGGAAGCACACTCTGTCTATCCCCTTATAGTCTACTACACCAGGTTCCCACGATCCCGTGTAAGGCAACGCATAGTAATGATATATAGCCAAAGTAAACCTACAGAACTACTTGGCTTACTAGTCTACATCATAATAGAATATCATATATACATCCACTACAATTTAACCATAATATTAATGGAAACAAGGTAGCCTAACAGGAAAAGCTAGACCTAACGGTCAAAAATCAAGCAACATGGGAAAACACATCCACCGAAAGGTAAAATACACTATTTACAATCAAGCCAACTCTACTCAGGAACACAAGGAAAAATAGGCATCCAAACAATCAAGAAATATGCATCACATCAGGATTAGCTTCCCGAAATGAGAAGAACACATGGTGTGTACCCCTGGAATACCGGCCACGTAATCTGGGTTTTCCTCCGGGGAATCCCTGAAAACACCTGAAACACCTATTTTTGCCCCCAAAACAACAGATCGAGCCCCATCGTCTTACAAAAAATAAATATAAGGCTTTAAAGACATAAAAACATGTTTAAAGGGATCTATGGAAAACCCATAAATGGTCCTACCTTCGGATGGAAACTGTAGAAGCTTCAGTTGATTTCACGGCTCCTGGTTGCCGCACGCCGACTCAGCGCGTCAAGGGCTTCGAATCGGTACCCATCTTGGCATCTAATACTCTCCCTTCCCCAAAATCCAATTCAACCATAGGTCAGAGCAAAGGGGGCGGTGTAGGAGACGTGCACAAGGATGAGGAGGAAATAAGAGAAGGAAGAAAAGAAAAGAAAAGGAAAAAAAGAAAAAGGGGTGAGGCCAACTCCGACAAGCGACATGATTTTATGCCTTCCCTAGGCTAAACTCCCCATTACGAACTCAACGGCATAAATAGAATCTCAATCTGATGCCTCAAGTTAATTCCATATGAACCTACGTGGATAATTTAATATTTAATTTAATAATATTAAATATTAAATATTCCTCCATAACTCAAACAACTCTGATTTCCTCCAAACTCTTTTCCTAGTGTAAACTAACTATTAGAGGACCAAAAGAGCTATCAAAAAAATTATTCGAGATCAGATGGTAGGGGAAAATGTAAATTTTAACCCTCATGAGCATCCAACAACAAAAATTCTAATTTCTGCTCAAAAATGCATTCCGAAAAAAACATGTGTTCTTACAATATGTCCTGTAATAAATCATTATAAAAGGTAAGAGACCTAAAAATCAATGATAATAATCCATGTGATATGAATTTTTATTTTAAGAACCATTATAATCTAATTAATATCATTAAGGAAAGATATTTGTAACTTGTAACATAATAGTCATAGAACCATTTCATGAACCCCTATAAGAACACTAAAAAGTAAAAATTCAAGAAGATCAAATTAATATATAATTATAATGATAAAATAATAATTACCCAATTAATTTTAGATCTATAATATCCCAACATGATTATAAGTATTATCTATGAAACATAACACTTTCAAAACATATATAACCTTTATTGTTTCAACAGAAAAAATGGTCATTATTGGTTACTATATTTATTCAAACATGAAAAAATAGATTGCATGAAAATATAATAATACATAAATAGAATCAACAATGAAAATATCATTACAATATATCCCTTTTGGAGAATATGTCACATAATATATTATTATTTTCTAATAATATAATTAATATAATTATTCTATAAAAATGTGAGGAATTTTCAATTCCACATTGATTATAAATTATAATAATTAACATTCGTTCAATACATTCATATTAATTTTCATTGGTGGTAACCTTTTAAATATACAGTGTAAGCATAAAATTATTTAATAGTGATAATGGATGGATAATCCATTAATGTTTTAATCATTAAAATATAAAATTCTTTTCATAGTTTTATGAATTCTTGAAAATGTATCCAAGGGAAAAATTATAAATAATTCACTTTATGTCATTTTAGTAGACTATTAAATAACATATTAAATAACCAATATAATCGGTTATTATAATAAAATATAATAAACTAAAACAGTTTTGAATATGATAATGAAGATAATGAATTCAGCATAGAATAAAATATGTGATTTCTATCACATAAAATTAATATTGGTGACGTTTCTTTAAAAAATAATGTAATATTAGAAATATTTTCTTGTAAACATCATTCTTAAATATAAGTGAAAAATATATGTTTTTTCTATATTAAGGAATATAATTTATCAATGTTATCCTTGATCATATATAATACAGAAATGAAATGATATTATTACCTATGGATTTTACTAATATGGTGCATTTGGACCCAAAAGTAATTGAATAAAATTATTATATAGGATTATATAATTAAAATAATATACATGATTTAATATGTCAAAGTTCAATCGTGGGGTAATAAGAACCCCATTAATGGAAATCATTGTGCTAGATAAGAAACATGTTTTAGGAAAACAAGATTGATAAAAATAAAACTCTTATAATAATTTTTTGGGTGATATTTAATCGATGAAATTATTATTTTTACATATGTAATTAAATATAAGAAATTCTAAATATAATATAAAAAAATATAATTATAAATTCAAACATAATGATTTTATGAAGACTTCAATGAGGTTTAAGTATAAAATGATGAATGTAAATTATGTCATGTAATCTGTTACCACTTAGAAATAATAATGTTCAAACCACTTTAATCAAATATTTTTAATTAAAAATTAAAATAAAACAATGTATGATTGACTAATTAGATAAAATATCTAACCTTGAGTCATGAAATTCCATGTATGTCCACAAACTATGTTATAACAAACAAATATAAATTATTTTAATCTTAATAATATTTTTTTAGGTTTAATAACCTATATATAAATAATTTATTCGATTTATATTGTTTTAATATTTCCTAACATGATTAGATTAATCCATATCGGTTTTTTGGAGGTTCAACTAAAAATGGGAAAATATCTTTGGAAGGATTAAAATGGAAAAAATAATGTTAATACATCATCCCTAGAATAATAATAATTTTTCTTTATTTTATATATATATATTTTAAATGTATAACATATAATGAAATATTGTTTTGAAAAATAATCTATGTTACAAACATTTTGATAGAATGTTGTATATATTAATGAATAATATTTTTCTATTTCGATGCATATGATAGAAGAAGTTATATTCAATTTTAATATTAAAGATGATAAATTATATAATATTTTTCCATATCATATATATAATTTCTATTTATATACCATCCATGTAATTCAACAGTTTAAAAAATTCAAATTGCTTCATGTTGATGATAATCAACTTGTCGCATGAATTATGAGATAATTTTTCCAAAGATATAATATAAGAAAATAAATGATATAATATAATTCATGATATATAATTGTGACATTAATATAATTTATATACATTAAATCCATAATTATAATTATAATTGAATATTGATGGAGGAAATTCAATCACGTCGCATAGTATAAGTTGTTATACACACATATATAAAAATGATGTTTCTTTCTTCCCATATGACATAAAATTAGATTACAAAATGTTTTAATATTATTATAATAACAATTATTTATTTAATGTTTATTCATGTTATTATATCATAATGGATTGGGACGATTTTTTTAACGTCCTGGTTTCAGGTGCCACTCAACGGGTTCCCCCAACCTGGTTCGCCACATGACCTCAAGCACATTTCCCCAATTGCCAGAGGCTGCCGACTAGCAGCGGGGGCACTAGTCTGATAGTGGGGAGACTATTCCCTCGTTTTTTAAAGTGTAGCACAACCGAGTACAAATGATACATACAACGACAGTGGAAGAAATAATCCACACACAACTGAAATAAAGAAATGTAGTAGATATAACCCACTGTATATAATTAATGATGCAGCATGTATCAAGTTCTAAAAAACAGCCATAACATGTTATACATCAATACAGTACAACTAAATGCAGAGTACAGCAAAACAAAGAAAAATAACTGGCAACAGTATCGCGAGCCTAGGCTCGGTCCCATGCCCTCTTACTCCACGACAACAGTCAAGTACCTATATAGGGACTCCATCCCCTATCCACACCTACAGAAAAATAATCTGTTTGGGCCGAAAAGCATGACCCAAACAGGGTTTGAGAAATATATCTTAGTAGGCACCCAACAAAGGCTCGTGCCCAACTACATGCAAACATGCAAAATTAGTGTGCTTGTAGTAAAAATGCAATAAAGTAAGCAGTACTGAAAATTAACTAACATAACCAGTTATACTTCCATTTTAATATTCATTTAATCCATTTAATATAATATATCACCACCGTGCATTTCTTAGTAATCAGTCAGCGTCCTCAGACAAAAAAACCTTACCCTCAGGTAAACATAATCCAACCCGCATTTATAGCCCTCAGGTGTAACAGAAATTGCCCTCAGGCATATGAATTGTCTTCCTCAGGCACAGAAGTCAAGCCCTCAGGCATGAAAGGTTTCCCTCAGGCAGAATAACTACAGCCCTCGGGCTAAATAGTGCGGTGCCCACAGGCTATTCCCAACATTTCCCTCAGGCTAAACAGGTAACCGGGACATTACCAACATGTAAAAAAGAATTAAACAAGCAATTCCTCTGACGGAAATTCTACAATTACTACTTTAAAGGCATACCCTCGGGTATCCTGGCCAAACTGTTAAACAGTGAAACACAGCCCCGGGGTGGTTCCAGATCCAAGCAACGATCCCAACCCGCATTTTAATATCACATTTAAATCACCTATTCAAATATAGGTATCTAAAATAGATATGGACCTAGCCACATGACACCCCAACATGGGTTTGTGGCAGTAAAATGCACAAAACACAAAACAGTTGGAAAAAAACACCATGCCACCTACCTTTTTCCCCAACATGCACTAGACACGAACGACGATTCCAAAAAGGCCCAAGAACGGTGTAGATCTAAGGTAAGAAAACATCCATTCAACCAAAAATAACTCCCATTAGGAGAATAATTGGTAAGAAACACGCCATGATAAGAGAGGGCTTACTTGCGCGGTTCCAACGAGATCGTCCGAGGAGGAAACCGATTCTAGACGCTTGATTGGTGGATCTCCCAAGGTTCGGCCTTTCTATTCCACTCCTCTCATCTGGTTCGAATACTTCCCTGTGAACAGGGGAGGCTACTTCCCATTTATGATAAAAAAAAGTACATGACATGAACTTCAAAGTACACGGCGTGTACTTCCATGTACACAGAACTGTTCCTCTGGCGGCACCACCAAACTATTCTTTCGTCGACAAGAGTACACGGAATGTACTCATGAGTACACAACGTTTACCTTCTACCAGCTGGCGGCTGCTCTACCGCCTTACTGTTTTTTCCTATCGACTGACTATACAGCATGTAAAGGACCACTACACGGTGTGTAGTCGGTTCCTACACCCTTCTTCGCCGACATGGCTACACGCCCCGTGTACCCATTCCACACGGCCAAAACTACACGACGTGTGGAAAAGTACACGACGTGTAGTTCTAAAAATTTGGTATTCTTCCCCATTTTCCTAATTTTCTTAAAAACACTTAAGGAAGGGAGAAAAGAAGAAATCCATTCCTCAAAGTTAAGAACCGGGTTCTTACAAACTTCCCCCCTTAAAGTAATTCGTCCCCGAATTTCCCTTTCAAGGGTGGTGAAGATATAGCTCAGAACAGCTCTGGCCACTGAGCATGTATGTTGGTCTCCCCCTCGTATGTTCCGTCCTGTACTTGGTCATGCTGCCATAGCACCCGCATGAGAGGAACTGACCAGCCTTGGAGAACCATCGTGCCCCTATCAACATCACGAATCGGATGCTCCCCGAAGGACGCATCATCCTCCAACTCAACCTCCTCAGGCTGAAAGATGTGAGATGGGTCGGAATGATAGCGAGACAACTGAGACATGTGGAAGACTTCATGCATGGCTTTGTACCGTTGTGGTAACCACAACTGATAGGCAAGCATCCTGACTCTCACGAGAATCTCCAATGGCCCCACATACCTCGGTGAAAGTTTACCATGTCTTGTGATCCTCTTGTGTCCCATCCTCGGAAAACAATGCATGAAAACCTTATCATTGACAACAAACTCCAAAGGACGTCTGCAGTGATCATCATAAGACTTCTAACGAGATTGCGTAGTAGCCATCCTCTTCGGAATCAACTAGACCTGTTCAGAAGTCTCCTGCACGAGACGTGGTCCCAGTAAAGCTGCCTAACCTTCCTCTGACTAGCACAATGGTGATCGTCATGTCCTACCAAATAAAGCCTCGTAAGGTTACATCTCGATGGTTTCTTGAAAACTATTGTTGTAGGAAAACTCAACAAGGGGTATATGCTTCTCCCAAGAGCCCCCAAAGTCCAGGATGCATGCACGCAGCATGTCCTCTAGCACCAGTATCGTACGCTCTGACTGGCCATCGGTCTAAGGGTGGTAAGCTGTGCTCAGAAGAACCTGTGTACCCAGTTCCTTCTGAAAACTATTCCAGAAATAAATTGTGTCCTTAGTCTTTATTCGGGATCATAAAAATCCAGGGATTTAGGAGTGAAATTTTAGATAATGAGAAACATGTCATGATAAGGGATGGTAAATCATCCTCATAATAAGAGATAATTGTAAATAAAAGGTCATATTGAACTATAGATAAACATGTTATCATGTAGGAGAGTATTTGTGGAATGTGATGATATTGATATAGAGAAACAAATTTCATAATAATAGGGAGTGATTGAGTAAATTGAACTTAAAAAATTTAATGATATATTAAAATTTAAGGGTCTCAAAATAATCTAGGATGATTTATAAGAAAATTATTCAATAAAAATTTATTTAAAAAGATAACAGTTTTTATGATAATTTTCTTATAGGTGAGTAATTAATTTACTTCCAAAATAAATATTGATATCTACTTACATGACATATTTCTATTCGAAAAATTTCACCATTTTTTATTTAATTAATAAATTTCTAATATAACCTTTTTCTACATTAAATGTATCTCAAAAGTTGAATTTTTAATCCCTAGAGGAAAAAAATTCACTTTTAATAGAAAATATTATCTATAATAAAATTCATTATACCATTCTTTAATTAGATCCAAAAAAATTATGATTAATAAAATATTCTGTAAACCAAAAATTGAATTCAATTGGTCATATCCAATATTTATACGTAAAATTATTTTACTAATAACAATGACCTATTAATTAGAACATCATTTAGCCAGTGGAAGTTGTGAAACCCTTATGGTCATTCCGTCAAGGGTTCATTCCCTTCTTCCTTTCTAGATACAAATTGGATTCACCCAGTATACAATGTGTCCTTTATCAGTACCAAATTAATAAAACCCCCAAAAATTTCTCCAAAAAATAATGGAAATCATTAAAGATTAATAATTATATAATCCTTTTGGAAAGGGTTTCGATATAATTTTTTTCCAATGTAAAATTATTTAATTGAAATATTATTAAAATTTAATTAATGATCTTATAAAACATAAAATTTATCATATCCCTCACACTCATGTCTAAAAAATTTAATCTAATTATTCGAAAAATAGGTTTTCCAATATCATGTCTACATTCACTAATTTTTTTTGAAATTAATTTAAAAATGCTAAACTCTCTATATATTAAAATTAATATATTTCATCATGTATTTGATGATATAATCAATATTATATACATAACCAATGTAAATATTCATACATTAATGTAATAATATAAAATAACACATAATATTTCATTTAAAAAAATATTATGATGTTCATCTATACATAAATCAAATCCAGTCATAAGGTTATATTATATAATATATATTTTCCAATATCATGTATCTTTGGATTGTAAAAAATTTATATGATACCAAATATAGTGACATGACCATTGAATTCTCGAATCCATTGGTGTAAATTATTACATTGTATTCGATAATATAATTAGATCCCAAATGACAAAACAAGATGGCAGTTTTGGAAAAAAAATAGATACTAGATAAGGGTGATCCTAGAAACTGTTTCTTTAAAATATCTGCATCCCTGAAACTGTTTCTTTAAATTCATCTTTATATCCTAGAAAATGAAATATCATTTGTTGATCTCTAATTCCAATTAATTGAAATCTTCAACAGAAGTAATATTGAACGAATGAGATTCATCAATATGGTGTGGTAAAAAACTAAACACACATACTATGTAATCAGTATACTAATTAGAAAATTACTAATATATATAGAATGGTGAATAAATAAAGACACATAAAATTTAATAAATAATGAAAAAATTATGTTCATCAAAATATTTTTTCATCGTGAAAATCCAATCGATAATAATATCGGAAATGAAGAGAAATATTATTTATTTGACATAATTTATCTAGAACATGAACCACTATATGATAAACACATATTCTCAAGAAAATTTATGTTTGGGAATATAAACTTCTCTAATTATGGTTTGAAAAAAATTCACTGGGTTTTTTATCAATTTTTTTCATCTAATGAGAGTACCTATTCATTGACATGCTTACCTTAACCAATCCCAAAACCATGACTTTAATGTGGAAAACATTCATAAAATATTAAATAATCGATATAATTGGTAAACATGGAGCGTTATCAATTATATGTAATTAGTAAAATATATGGATTTTAAAATATTTCTTAGTAAAAAAATTAATTACAAGGTAACCACCATTTTTAAAACCACTATAAGGTTTAAATAATAAATATATATATGAGAAATGATACATATAAATTTGTTAAATATAATGACCAATGATGAAAAAGTGAAAATATCAATCAGAATTCAAAAATAAATCAGTAAAGTTAATTTCCATACTATCATTACCAAATCAATCATAAAACATCCAATGGAAGAAAAGATATTGTAGCAATAAAACATATATCAAGGGGAGTAAAAATAATGGGTGGTTTCAGTGATGAAAATAAATGCTATAAAAATATATTATAAAAAAATTCCTTGAGAATAAATATAATTTTCATTTTGAAAAAAATCTTCAAAATCAAATTCCTTGAAAGTAAATTTTTTAATAATTTATTTAAAAAAACATTGAAACCAGGTAGGAAATCTTGAAATTATTTATTATTCAAGAAAGTGGGAAATATAATTTGTTCCATGCATGTCAAAAAAATATTGACTCTTTTTATGTATTAATTAAAATCCAATAATGAATTAAAATTTAACAATAAAAAATAATTAAATTGATATATTTTAAACATTATTTATTTAATAAATAATTTTTAAGAGGATAAAAATATTATTTATTTTTCTAATATTACATGTTTTTAAATGAAAATAGATTTCTGATCTAATAGGGAAATTATGTCTGGTTTCAATAAATATTTTATAAAATACTTTATCTACAAAAAATTGAAAAAATTACACTATTACATATAATATATCATGATTAACATAGGGCATGTAAAATTAATTTTTTTTACTGAAAATTAATGGAATTTTTTCTTACAACAGAAATTCGAGTCTAAACAATCCAAAATAAAATGGGATTGTGAAGTAAAAATATTGAGAAGATGACAATTTAAAGTGTGAATAAACTAATGAATCGACTATGTTTATCAACTCTAAATACTGAATAAATAAGTGGACTTAAGAATATAATTAGTCCAAAATAATTATTAAAATATTATCCAAATATTAATTACCACAAGGAAGTAATTCTAGAATATGAAATGAAACTGAGTTTTGAAATTATTTAATACATTATAATAATTAAATCAAAATCACATAGATGAAAAAATTAAAATTACAAGATTAAATATAGTGAATAATGATGTATTCATTATATAAAATTTCAAATGGTTAATATATTAAACATATGAATTAATTTAGGTTCATAGAATTAAAATATATCTCAACGTAATGAAATCGAGACATTATCCACTACAACAAGAGTAACATTTGAATCATGCGTTTAATGAATTAGTAACGTTAATTGAATCTTAAATGTCATTAAAATTGATATTATTTATATAAGAGTCCCTAGGGTAGTATATACTCCTTGGAGAATAATTATTTGGCGAATATGGATTTAGTCTCACAGAAGTTAATAGAAAACTATAAATCCACATACCTAAAACTCATTTATGGAAAAACATTTAACCCCTTGTATAATAGTTTTAAATGAAATAATAAATTATTAATGAACCAGATTAATACTTATTCTATCATATATTATAATTTTATGACATATTATATCCCACTTGTTAATAATCATTCATTATTTTCACTGTTTTAGTTGTTAATTCACTAGTTTTTCAGTTATGTGTCAATTTTTTTTAGATAAATGATCATTATATCATAATATCAAAAAAAACAATTATATTAATATCATATATTTTAATAATATATTTTTTATGGTCACCCATCAAAACATTGTTATAGGAATTTAAATACAATGTTCACATATATGATAGGTCATATGTAAGCAGGAACATTGTTTAAATTTATTATTTTACTATAATAATTAAATGTAATATATATATATATTATAATTATATTATCATATTATCATATATATATATATATCACATATTTTTTTTTAAAACCATACTTAAAACATTTCATTCAAATTGTGAACAAATGACATAGTTTTAAGGAGGTTGTAGTCCAAATGTCCAAAAAAGATGTTGTCATATTTCCAAAAAATGGAATTCATCGAAGCATGTATTATATAATAATTCCATAAGTAGAAATTCATTATAAATATCTTATATTTCAAATATTTAATATTTATCCATCGTCATTCACAAGCTTTACATGTGTTAATAGAAGAACGAACGATAACAATTGGTGAGGCGGTGGTACATCATATGCATGAATGATGAATTAATATCCCATTAGATGGAAGTATGTCAAGTTATAGGTGTTTATAGTATCATAAAAATATCAATATATTTTTGGTTAATATTATTATTATATAATAAAGATATAATAATAGTTAGAGGTTTAGATAATGAAAAACAATTGTGGTCGTTGATGAACGTTAGCTATTATTCGAGTAACTCCATATGGTTTTCCATGATGTACTTTTTTAGTGAAGGATTTATATAAAAAAATTAGAAATTTTGGATAGGGGTATATAATTTCCTAGGTTAATTTTTTTTTTTCACAACAAACGTGCCTGATATGTGTGATAAAAATGGTAGGGTGAGTGTATTTTTATAGTAGAGTAGAGGAATTCTTGTAAATATTAAATGTAAACATGGTTGGGAGGTATGTATTGAGTCATGTACCTATAATAATGAACCATGTTTGAGAAAATTGGTATATATAAGAATTCATTTTATCCAATTTGTTTATGATAACATTATTGGTAATTTTCAACTTAAGATTATGGTTTAGTATATTGTTATAAATGATTTTTATTAATCGATGTAATTAATTTTAATTTATTTAACTAATAATTTTGGTTAAAATATACATTTACCATAAAATATATGAAAAATTATTTATAAATCATTTTTTTAATATATTTTTTTAAATTCAGAACATAGAAGTGGAAATGTATAATTTAAAACCAATCCCACATATGTATATAGAAAGCCTCTACTTAAAGTGAAATTAGTCAAATATGTAGTATGTTTTTATATCTAAATTATATATATAATTTTTAAATTAACCAAAATTGGATTAATATATGTATAATTTGTATAATTATTCTCCAATAATATATCCTAGTATAATTTTCTAATATAAATTAATTACATGAAGAAAAAAAATCAATTATAAATTCATATTTTTCATTATTCATATAAAAATGATACATCATAGAAAAATAGAAAAAAATCAATATATTTTAATTGTTAGGTTTGTATTTGATAAATTTAGATAATTTATTCTTTTTAAAATAATAAAAGTTTGAAATTTTAGTTTTAAAACATGTTCTCCATTAATTGGTGACAAAATGACAATTTAAAAAATACCCCATTTATCTTTAAAATTTTATTATCTCTTATTTTATACATATAAAATCTATTTACTAAATATTAAAAAATATGATTGAATATATAAAATATAATTAAATTAATTTCATTAACTTATTGTATTAAATTTAGTACCTAAATACGAAACAACATTTCGAACGTAAAAAATAGTTTTTTTATATAAGGCATTCACTTTATAATCAATTTGTTCTTAAATTTATTTATAATTATTTTTTTAACAATTATTTCATTATCACAGTTTCATTAGTTAGTTAATCCTATTTTTTAACAACAAATTTAATATATATATTTTATGTTATTAAATTTATTATTAATATTTTATTAATAAATTATTCTATGATAAAACCCAGTATCGCATGTGACGCAAGCCAAAAGAAATGTTGTGTTTAATATAAAAAATTGAAGAGGCTGAATTTATTTGAAAATAAATATATTTAATCTTTCAGAGTGTTTAATTTTACAATAAGAATTATTCTCTAGGTCCCATACCATATCATATAAATTGTTCTTCTTTTAGAATTTAATGGTGCTATAGAGTAGTGGATACACCGATTATTAGTTTTAAAGTCGTTAGACACTTCTCATACTAATATTTGTATTAAACCTACAATATTAACCTAGGGGAAAATATTTTTATTTATATTATTTAGAAATCGTGTTTGTTAACCCCCCCCCCCTCCCCAGCCACCTCCCCCATTTAAAACATGTCTCCGAAAGATATTGTAAAAAGAATTCAAAACAATAAATTAAATATATTCTATTATTTTATATCATGAATGTGAATATTGTTTCAAACATTGATATATAAAAAATATATTATTAGGGTAATTTGATAAACCCCATTGATTTTTAATGGGTTTTTATCCTTGGTGTGATAGTTGTTAACTCATATTAGGTTAAGCGGTGTTGCTTTTCCACTAACTATTGTAAATGGTTATGTAGATTAATTGTTGTAGTTAATAAAATTAATATTTTCCATATTGATGATCTATATAATCCTAATTATGAATCGTCAAAATATTTAGCCATGTTATTAATTTTCAAATATTATGTATAATATATACAATATTAAATTGCTTGTGGTGAAGACAGATCATAGAGGGGAATAAAATCAACCGAAACATCCAGGGATGGAATTTAAATTGAAATGATGAATGATATTATGGATGTAAGAATGTATCAATTCCTTTCAAATTACCCATTGTGCTATTTTAAATTATTTTTTATTCATGTCCAAAACATGAATTTCTTATTCCAAAAATAATTCAATTATCAATCTATTTTCAATACAACTTCAAATCGTGATTTTTCAATTTATTTAATAAATTCATATTGTTGATGTTACGCATTGTGATTATTTATAAATTCCATTTTATATTACCACCTATGAATAATTATGTTATTTTGTTGTATTTTTTAATCCATTTATATGATTTATTGTATTTCCCCTACAATAATATTATGTTCCTCTTTAGAGATTATTTACATCTTGTAATTTGGATTTTTCTAAGACTTAAAACAAATATTGATTAAATATCCAGTCAGTGATCATTGTTTTGTATTTCAAATAATGGATGTATATATTATTTTTATGTTCCGTACATGAGGGTAGAATAATAATATGTGGATGAGTTATGGTTGTATACAATTGTTTATGATCATTAAAATATAATCATGATCAGATTCCATTCCATTAATAATGGGTGTCTAGAATCATATTCTGATGATCTTGGATCAGCTGATGACACAATTTTTGAGAGATATTTATTTGAAAATTAATTGTAATAGTAATCTGATAATTAATAATTAATGATTTATTTCATGATATGAGGAATGTGTCTAATTAATTTGATGATGGTGGTTGCTTTTTTTTGTGAAATTATTGACATCAATATGTGCACCAATGATGTTCCTACAACAAATGTTGTGTTATATTGATTTGTCTAGGACATGATTTTTGGATATTTCATAATTGGGGGAAATTAACGAATTGACATGTGAAAGGATGAATTTTTAGAAATTTCATGATAGTGAAGTTCGAAATAAGACATACCGTGTGTATTGATTTTTGTTGATATGTTTTCCAATGAGTTAGAAAACACATGGGATTGTTGGAGGGAAAAAATCATGTGATTTGAGATAAATAGAAATTAATTTAATAGATTTAACATTATCAGGATTCACGTATAACCAAACACCAAGTGTTTTTGGATTCAGACCACATAAAATCATGAGAACATGGATAATACAAAGGTGTTACACATCATGTGCCTCTATAAACTATGACATGTCATGTGACCCTATTATTCAAAATGTGGAATGATAAAATATAAAAAGGTATCCACCATGGATAAAATAAAATATAAGCCAATGTATTATTATGTTTTTCCTACTTAATTAATATAGTTTGATTCTTAAGATTCAAATAATAATTCCATTCTATAGATTGTTATTCTGAAGTTGAGAATATGATCCTCATTAATAGTCAACATGTCACCGAAATGTGTATAATTTATGGATCCTTCTTTAGTGGAATTATATGAAATTATGTATATCATTCAAATTAATAGGAAATATTTCAACTATCTATTATCAATATTTCACCAATAAATAGAGATTATATGGGATAGGTATCATACACAATATTATAAATTTTCCCATTAATAAAACTCAATTGGGACTCATATTCTCCCATTGGGTCACAAGTCTCTACAATAGCCACTGGGAAGGGATCCCAAAGTATCATTTGAGGTAATGACCATGTTGGTTACATCTGAATTAATATTTGATAGTTGCTAAAACAAATTCTAGATAACTAGCTATGCAACATCTAAGATATTTTATGTAATTAATAAATGAATTATAATTTAAATTTATAATGTTATAAAATTTTGTGTTTTCATTTAATAAAAATGTAATTTGTTACTTTAATTTATATTATTTTTCATCAGGTCACTATTTATTATAAAATATATAAATTCATTATAATTTCATATATTTTTCATCAAATAACATTTGTTTATCATGTTATTTTTAGAAATAAAACTAAACAAAATAAATTTAATTAAAGTTAAAAATAAAATGTAATATATTATTATAATAATTTGAATTAGAATAACCTACAAAATATTTATAACTAATAAAGATTATAAATATAGGTAATAATAATAATAATAATAATAATAATTTTGAGAAATACATTTCGTTAAAAAAGACTTAATATTAGTTAATTATTTATTTTATGATGATAATTTATGTTTGTAATTTTATTAATATATATATATATATATATATTTGTTTAAAACTATATATTAATAAAATTTTATCTTATTGTTATTACAAACTTTATTTTTATTTATGAATTAAATGTGTTATATATATATAAATATATATAGGAAATATGATAACTATTTTATAAAATGATAAACGATTTAAATAGAAAAAACAAAATCAAGATTCCTGTAATACGGGATTTGTGTTTTAGAGGTGATTATAGTGCTGGTAGGGTTTTAGGTCAAGAGTCATGTGAAGAGGAGGCAAAGGTCGGGTTCTATAGGAGAAGTCAGGCATAGCGTCGTGGGGTTCGTCTAGGAGACGTCGCACAGATGTGAGGGAGTCCTCAGTCGGGTCGTCGCGCATCAATATTCATCGGGAATCAATGTCTGGTGCATTGAATTCGAAGCCGAATTGGATTCAGGTTCTAGATTTGAGTTCAGGTGAGGGTTTCTAAGTTCAATGTTCAAATCAAGATTAATATTTTCTACATCATATCTACACCGTGTTGATGTATTGAACGAATTTGGGAAAATCAACCCCCGATTTTTTTGAACCCACAGATATCATATGTATATTCAATTTTGTATTACCCGAATATCATTTTAGATTCTCTTTAGGGTGTAATAATTTTTGATTTGTCAATTTCATTGTTTTTTCTCTGTATGTAGTATAATTATTGCCATTTTGTCAATTTATTTATTTTTTTGTCCAGAAGTCGACGTCTGTACTATGTTCTTCTTATGTTATGATGATGCCCCCTTTAAGTTGTATATATTTTAATTGATTTAATTATTCGAAAAATATTCCCAATATGGCGTGCATCTATCATTAGTTATACTTCTGCGATATTCAATTCTTCTTCCCATCGTTTTCGATGTATTTTTAAAATTAATCAATTAAATTTATCAATCATTGATGTTAGTCCTATATATAAATTACATATATTACTTTTCCATGAAGCATTCATTTATAACCACATTTTTTTATTTTTTTTATACGAAGATTTTTAACCTATAAAAAGCCTCGGATGGGAGAAATAACCATCACAATCATTGATTTGATTTCCACAATTTCTTATTCTGAGAGATTGAGTGTCATAGTGAGATCAAGAATAGTTAGAATATGGAGACTCCAAAATAGGCCCCATGCTCCTGTTTTTGGTAAGGAATTATGTCTTTTCCAAAACATTCTATGAAATTACATATTATTGTTTTTGTAAGGGATTAATTCAAATTCTTTCTTTACACTTTCAATTCCATTTTATTTTTGTAAGAAACATACTATATATTATTTTTTCTGGATTATATTCTTGTTTTCCTAAGGGATGAAAATCCCATTCTTATAGAATTATAATTTTGAGATTCATTTTGAACATTATGATTTTATTAATAAGTTATCATTTTAATAAAATTATTTGTGTTTTATGATATGAAACCAGATTATATATTTCTCTATACATCATTTAATTATTTTCAATATATAATTTTATGTTTGTGTGAAGGGAGTTTTATCCTTTAAAATTATAATCCCATTATCTGTGGTTCATAATTGTTTAAATATTTTAATTCCATTTATTATACTTCTATGAAATCCAAATCTATACTTTGAACTCGCAAATCAAATTGGGTTGTGTATTTTAAATGCATGATATATATATATATATGTACTTAATGTCATGTTTCGTAAAACAAAAGTACAAATAAAATGATGTATGCATTTTGTAATGAAATGTTACCTTGATGATTTGTGTGCATATCACATAATAATCCACAGTTATTGATTAATAGAATAGCATATTCACTATTTTTATTATATTATAACTTCATGTTTTTTAATGCATAAATTAAAATTAATAAATATTTCTTTTAAAATTAAAGTTTTTGGATATTGATTAAACATGAATTTGATTATGAAATTTCATGAGATGTGATCACAAAAATACAAATATGTAATTTTCAGTAATTATTAGTATTTAATTGTTCCAAGAATGAATATAATTATATTTTCTAAACTAAAACACAAGTGAAAGTTATATGTATATACAAGGCCAACTAATACAAAAATGTTTTATAAAAAACAGTACTCGATCTTTGTAAATACGGTAGGGAATTGGATAGTGAATCCATACCTTTTGTGGGTTGGCCCAAGATATCCTTTAAAGTTATGATAGACCTTAGTTTTTTTAAGATATTGCTTTATATTTTCAATCGAATCACTGGATTAATTCAAAAGTGTTTTCGATGTATAATTAATTTTCAAAGCATTATTTTACAAATGTATTTAATGTTAAACATTTCAAATGTATTATAAAAGTGATTTTTTAAAATGGATTTGTAAAAGGTTTTCAAAACACCTTACTAGGAACCTTTTGAGCTCACCATAAATTTTCAAAATATTTTTCACTGCTTGCCTTGAAATCCAGAGCTGACCTTGTTTTAAGTAGCGCACACGGAAGCAGAGTTGATTTTCCTTTTAATTTTAATTTATTTTGTAACTCTGGTGTTTTTTAGAACGTTTCTTTTCTACAAAACCCAAACTGCTAAAATATCATCATCTATTTAATGTGTTTTGTAATTTTTAAGTTTCATAAAATAATTTACACAACATTATTTTAAGCACTGAGTCCAGAAGAGCGGGCTTGGGGTGTCATAATTGGTATCAGAGGAATGGTCTAGACAAATTTAGAGATTGGATGTTTTCTTTTGAGGAAAATGATCTATGCATTAGAATTTTCTTTTCATAGTTATGTCCCATTAGAAATTCAATAATTTTGAACATGGAAATTCAGAATATTATAAAGTTCGATAAAATAATTAGAAGGGCGCAATTCATTAAAGGTGGGGGAGAATGTAACATCCCAGATATTTTAAGTAATTAATAAATGAATTATAATTTAAATAAATAATTTTATAAAATTTTGTTTTCACATTTAATCAAAATATAATTTGTTTCTTTAATTTATATTATTTTTCATCTTGTCACTATATATTAAAAAAATATAAATTAATTATACATTCATATATTTTTCATCAAATATAATTTTTTTAACATGTTGTTCTAATAAATAGAACTAAACAAAATAAATATAATTAAAGGTAAATATAAATGTAATATATTATTATAATGTTTTTAATAATAATAACAGACAATATATTTATAACTAATAATGATTAGAAATAATGGTAAAAAGAATAATAATAATAATAATTTAAAAAAATAAATTTCGTTAAGAAAAGACATATTATTATTTAATAAATTATTTTATGATGATAAATTATGTCTGTAATTTTATTAAAATATATATATATATAATATTGTTTAAAACTATATATTAATAAAATTTTAAGTTATGGTTAATGTTGACCTCACCTGTTTTGATAATCTCAATCATGTATTCATATGTATTGAAAATCCCAATTATGTTTTCATTCTCTATGATATTTTTAAGTATCATTGATCTATACTTTAATTCTTTCAAATCTGTGATCAAACCAATAACAATCGTTAAAATAGTCTTTGGAATATGTTAATCCTCATTTATCCATGTTCATACAAGTTATAAATTAATTCTTACACAATCGGATGTGTTCTGCATAAAACAGATAAGTAATCTGCCTATAGCTACTGATAAAGAGCTACCGGTAACCAGTCTACCGATAGACTTAGTCTACCGACAGACAGTCACCGATATACTTAACACAGAGCTACCGATGTACTTATAAATTTAAGCTACTGATTTACAGACAGCTACCGATATCAACATAGAGCTATCGGTGTAAGTATAAATAACTACCGATGGAATAAGAGTCACCGATGGACGAAGCTACTGACAGACTCACAGCTACCGATACCGATGCATGGAGCTACCGATGCATGGAGCTACCGATGCATGGAGCTACCGATGCATGGAGCTACCGATGCATGGAGCTACCGATGCATGGAGCTACCGACGCATGCATCTACCGACGCATGGAGCTACCGATAAACAAAGTCACCGATACAAGCATGTACCAACCGACGCATAGAGCCACCGATAGAGTGAAAGCAACTAATGACATTGAGCTACCGATGTTCAAGCTACCGATGTTCAACCTACCGATGCTGATTACCTACCGATCACTCGACTCACTGTTTGAATTTCTTTATTTATCTTTATCTATCTAACAGTCATATCATACATTTTAATGATTTGTCAAATATCTGATAAAGGTTGTCGGATGTCAGGAATCCGTACCTCGTACCTGCAGAAAAGAAATCTTTTACGTCCCCTGTTGCACGTGACATAAATACAAGAAGACTCTGCTGAAGAGAAAGAGACAACACACATAGAGAAAAAGCAAGACATACGACATACGACATACTCAAAAAAAGCTCTATGCATACAAGAAGAACCAAGCAAGACAGAATCACATATACAATCAAGCCTACTCAAGAAGAGTTCTGTGCATACAAAAGAATATCGAAGAGCTTCATCGACTACTTTTTCACTGCCTATGAACCTGGAGCATACGACACTCTATTTCTCAAACAAAAACGAGAAGAAGACTCAGACTCACTTCTGATCGAATCCAAAGGAGTCCAGAGCTACACTGAAATCACCAGAACCATCTCTAAACTCTACATCTCTTGTTCTGTGATTTATTATTATTCTTTTCGAGCAGTATGTGTTATCTGCTGTATCTAACACATACACTGTCTCCTGTACTTAAACTGGAGGATTTGTAAATCCTAACCAAACTCTTTCATTCTATTATTTCCCACGAAGAACAGTGGTAGAGGTCCTGTGTGACCTGGACAGCTGGTTGCTGTTGTAATGTTTCCCACGAAGAACAGTGGTAGAGGTCTTGGACCTGGACAGTTGTAAGCTGTTGAACCCCGATCCAGGGTGTGGATCATTTTTATATAAACTTTTGAGAGGACTAAGTCTCGGCTTGAGACTGAACCTCTTGGTTACATTGTTGTGCCATCTCTTTCAAAGTTTTATTCCTCTGCTAATCACTTTAAAACCAATACTGTTTTTAAAGTTACTTTGTTAATTAAATTAGCAAGTGTTTATGTTAAGTGTAGATTAGTAAGTTAGTTTGAAAAGATAATCACACACTCCTGTGTTGATTAACAGGGAATTAATCAATCCCTTGAGAATCTAACAGAACCTCTACTTTAATATAAATTCACTACAGTTTATTTTATTATTTAATTTGGGGGTCTTTAAGACACTATTTTTAAATACAGAAATTTTAATTGGTACTCAATTCACCCCCCCCCCCCCCTCTTGAGTAAACCACTCCGACCAACACATGGTATCAAAGGGTTGAAAATACTTTCTAAAAGTACTCTGCTTTTGAACTGTGATTTTAGTTGTATTTTAAAGTTCTTAAAATTTCTGTTGTATCTAAATTTTTATCTCTTTAAAATTTTCTCATCATGGACAATAGACTTGAGGGTGCTGCTACTAACCGGCCACCGTTCTTCAATGGAACTAATTATGCTCAGTGGAAACTGAAAATGAAAATTCATCTAGAAAGCATAGGTTTTGATATTTGGACTGCTATTGAATCAGAATACAAAATTCCTACTACTGCTAGATCTACTTGGGATGAACCTACAAAGACTGCTTACAATAAAAACTGTAAAGCTATGAATGCCTTGTACTGTGCTCTAGGATATGAAGAGTTTAATAGAATTTCTGCTTCTAAAACTGTATATGAAATTTGGGATACCTTAGCTGTTTCTCATGAAGGAACAATGAATGTTAAAGAAATGAGATTGAACACTTATACTATCAAGTATGATAATTTTAAAATGAAGCCTGACGAACCCATTTATGACATGTATCTCAGGTTCAATGAAATTGTCAATAGAATGATCTCACTGGGAAAGGATGTCTCATCGAAGGAACAAATTATGAGAATTTTGAGATGTCTACCTGATAGATGGAGAGGCACATCTGTCTCAATCAGAGAATCATGTGACATTGCTTCTCTACCTGTCAAGGAACTAATTGGCAAGCTGATGATGTATGAAGAAGAGCTTAAAGTGAATAAAGTGGAAGATAATAAACCTCCAAGAAAGTCTTTCGCTTTCAAATCCTCAACTTCAAAGAATAAGGACAAAGAAAAGCTTCAAGCTGTAGTTGAAAGTTCAAGCTGTGAAGACAGTGAAAGTGATTATGACAGTGATGCTGAGATGGCTCACATTGCTAGAAGATTTAAGAAATTTTATAGGAAAAAGAAGTTCTTCAGAAAAACAAACTATAAGGGTAAGTATGATCACCAAGGTAAATGGAAAAAGGACTGGAAGAAGAATGACAAATCAGATGATGTTGTCTGCTATGAGTGCAAGAGAAAAGGACACATTAAAGCCGACTGTCCAAAGCTGAAGTATAAAAAGAAATATGAATATAAGGACAATAAGTCTAAGAAAGCCATGAAGGCTACATGGAGTGCTTCTGAGGATAGATCTACTGAATATGAAAGCTCTAAAACTGAACACAAAAATAAGGCAAACATGTGCTTTATGACAAACACTTCTCAGGTAACTGCTAAAACTCCTGCTTAAAATTATTACTCTGGAGATAATGCAGAATCTGACTCGGATTCTGGAACAATGTCTAAAAATGAATTGGTTGAGTACTGTGATATGCTGGAAGAGACATGTAATGAACTTAAGGATAAATACAAGTCATTAAAGAAACATCATGCTCTCACCACTACAGTTAAAACCGAACTCACTATTGAAAAAGAGAAAAATGCTCAACTGCTAAAAGAAAACACTGAACAGAAACTATCTAATGAGCAACTCAAGAAAGACATAGAGAAGTTCACCAATGCCAAAAATACACTAACACAGATTCTAGGAAAGAAAATAGCACCTAAATATACTACTGGTATAGGATACCAACCTGGACAAAGGAAAATTGCCAAAACTAGATTCATTTCTAAATCTGGACAGAATGAAGGTAATTCTGGAACTTCATATGCTTCAACCAGTTATATACATAGCTATGGATCTAATAATGTTTATCTTTCAAAACATATCAATTCTACAAATTATATGAGACCCATTAGACAAATATGGGTACCTAAAGTGTTATTGGCTAACCTTTCTGGACCCAAGAAAATCTGGGTACCAAAATCATCTCCCATCTAAATCTGTTTTGTAGGAGACCTTCTTGAAGAGCTGTCACAAGAAGATATGGTATTTAGACAGTGGGTTCTCAAGGCACATGACTGGAGATTATTCTTGTTTCAAGAGTTTAATAAAAGTTGATGGAGGCTTTGTCACCTTTGGTGATAATTCAAAAGGAAATATCATCGGCCTAGGCCAGATTGGTAACACTGATTCAATTTTGATATCTAAAGTTTTGTTTGTTGATGGCCTTAAATACAATTTATTAAGTATTTCTCAGTTATGTGATTATGGTTTTCATGTTAAATTTGAAAATTATTCTTGCAAATTTTTTAATTATAAGAATGTTTTGGTATTTTCTGCCTTAAGAAATGAAAATGTTTATGCTGTTAATATGAATTCTTTAGCTAAGCAGAATATTTCTTGTTTGAATTCTTTTCATAAAGAATCGTGGCTATGGCACAAAATATTGGGACATTACAACATTCACTCACTTAGAAAACTCTCTATAAAAAACCTAGTTAGAGACCTACCTAAATTAGAATTCCCAAATGATAGAGTGTGTAACCCCTGTCAAAAGGGAAAACAACACAAAGTTTCTTTTAAATCAAAGAAAGAAGTTTCGACTTCTCAACCACTTGAATTGGTTCACATGGATTTGTTTGGACCATCAAGTGTTTCTAGTTTAAATGGGAAGCATTTTGTTTATGTTCTTGTAGATGAATTTTCTAGATATACTTGGGTATATTTTCTAGCTCACAAAAGTGAAGCTTGTTCTTCTTTTGTTAAATACTCTAAATCTGTAGAGAACCTTAGTGGACTTAAGATTAAAACCTTGAGAAGTGATCATGGTCGTGAGTTTGAAAATCAAATTTTGAATCTTATTGCTCACACAATGGCTATACTCATAACTTTTCTGCCCCTAGAACACCCCAACAGAATGGTGTAGTAGAAAGAAGAAACCGAACCCTTCAAGAAATTGCTAGAACCATGCTCAATGAATATGACCTGCCTATTTATTTTTGGGCTGAAGCTGTAAATACAGCTTGTTATGTCATTAATAGAGTCTTAATTAGACATGTTCTTAAGAAAACCCCTTATGAATTGTGGAAAAATAGAAAGCCTAAGGTTAATTACTTTAATGTTTTTGGTTGCAAAGTATTTATTCTGAATACTAAAGATAATCTGGATAAGTTTGCTTCCAAAAGTGATGAAGGAATTTTTCTGGGTTACTCTATTTCAAGTAAAGCCTATAGAGTATTCAATAAGAAAACTAAATGTGTGGAAGAATCTGTTCACATCAAATTCGATGAAACTGATCCACATGAGCCTAAAACCTCTCTTGAGAATATTGGAGAAGATTTGTCTATTCTGGACCTTAATGATAATTCTAAAGAACCTGTTATAAAAGCATCTAGTTCTGGACTTTTTCCAGAATCTGCTTCTGTTGAACCCGAACCTATATATGAACCTGAAATTTCTATTCCAACCTTTACCAGATCAACGAGGATTCTAAAGAATCATCCTTTAGAAGGTGTTGTTGGTAATCTTGATAGAGGACCACAAACTAGAGCTTCTCTAAGAAACCAGGTTGAACATCAAGCTTTTCTTTCACAGCTAGAACCCAAAAATATCAATCATGCTATCAATGATGAATTCTGGGTAATATCTATGCAGGAAGAATTAAATCAGTTTGAATGAAACAAAGTTTGGGAATTAGTTGACAGACCTAAGGACACTTTGACAATAGGCACAAAATGGGTTTTTAGAAATAAAGTAGATGAATCTGGAAATATAGTTAGAAACAAAGCTAGACTAGTTGCACAAGGATATAGTCAAGAAGAAGGTATAGACTATGAGGAAACTTTTGCAGCTGTAGCTTGACTAGAAGCCATTAGGATCTTACTTGCATATGCTGCACATCTGGATTTCAAGTTATATCAAATGGATGTGAAAAGTGCATTTCTAAATGGTTTTATAATTGAAGATGTTTTTGTAGAACAACCACCTGGATTTACTAACCCCCATTTTCCAAATCAAGTTTTTAAACTTTCTAAAGCTTTTTATGGTTTAAAACAAGCTCCAAGAGCTTGGAATGATAGACTTAGCAATTTCCTTATCTCAAATGGTTTTACTAAAGGGATTGCTGATCCAACTCTTTTCATTAAAAGAATTTCTAAAGATATTTTAGTTGTACAAATATATGTTGATGATATTATTTTTGGATCTTCTAAACACTCTTTATGTACTGATTTTTCAAAAAGTATGCAAAATGAATATGAAATGAGCTTAATGGGAGAACTTAAGTACTTTCTTGGATTTCAAGTATTTCAAAATGAAAATGGTATTATTTTGAATCAAAGTAAATATACAAAGGATATTTTAAAACGATTTGGTCTGGATAGTATCAATGAAAGTGAAACTCTTATGAGTACTACCTGTAAATTGGATGCAGATGAAACTGGGAAACCAGTTGATCAAACAAATTACAGAGGTATGATTGGTAGTTTACTTTATCTTACTGCTAGTCGACCTAATATTATGTTTAGTGTGTGTATGTGTGCTAGATTTCAAGATAATCTAAAAGAATCTCATTTGCTTGCTGTTAAAAGAATTTTTAAATATCTTAAACACACGGTTAACTTAGGTTTGTTTTACCCAAAAGGACAATCCTTTGAGTTAATGAGTTATTCAGATGCTGACTTTGCTGGTTGTAAGTTAGATAGAAAAAGCACATCAGGAACATGTCATTTGCTTGGAAAATCTTTAGTTTCTTGGTGTAGTAAGAAACAGAACTCAATTGCATTATCTACTGCCGAAGCAGAATATATAGCTGCTGGGAGTTGCTGTGCACAAATTCTGTGGATGAAACACACCCTTTTGGACTATGGATATGTTTTTAAACATGTTTCAATCAACTGTGATAACACCAGTGAAATAAACATCTCTAAGAATCCTGTATCTCACTCTAGAACCAAACACATATATGTAAGACACCATTTCCTAAGAGATCACTATCAAAAAGGTGATATTTCTCTAGAATTTATTGGCACTGAACATCAATTGGCTGATATTTTCACTAAGCCATTAAGTTCGGATAGGCTAAGTTACATAAGACACGAATTGGGAATGTTTAATCACAACCGGTGTGAAAATCCTCACTGATGTGAAAATTCTCACCGATGTGAAAGTCTCACCGATGTGAAAATTCTCACCGATGTGAAATCCTCACCGATGTACAATTCTCACCGATTTGTTTTTCTCACCGATTTGTTTTTCTCACCGATGATTAACTCACACCGATGAAATATTTTAAAACTTCTGTCTGCCGCCAAGAATACGAATCGTTTTATTTTATTTTATTTTACTCTATTTTAGTCGTTTATTTGGAATTTCTAAATGATAAAAACTAAGTCTAAGCCACTTCCTACCTCACCGTGCTCAAAATCTCTCACCTTCGAACCTTAGCTCCCAAATCGGCCAAGAACCCTAAACCCGCGATGGGAAAAACTAAGCTTCCTATCGTCAGAGATGAAAGTGTAGAACCAAACACTAAGAAGCAGAAGACATAGCACAAAGCCAGTGTTAGTGAAGTCAGAACTAGATCGGGAAAACGACAAGTGAATCCTCACTTGCAGAATAGAGACATAGTAATCGAGAAGGAACTATGCGTGGAATGGCTACTGCCTAGCAAATCGTTAGTACTCGAGATTCTGGAGGACCAGAAATGGGTGGATTGTTTCTCGAATAACAATGGCCCATACTACCCGAAGTTGGTAAAACAGTTCTACGAGTTTGTAACCTTCGAGAAGGCTGAAAATGAGAATCGGGTAAGCTCGTTTTTAAATGGAAAAGAGATGTCTTTTTCTTCAGTAGAGTGGGCTGAGAGTTTGAAAGTACCACATGATGGTGTCTCTGGGTATTTATCAAGATCAATGCCACCTAGAAGTGATATCTTTGATTATGAAACCGCCTTACAAGAGCTGACTGGTAATGGGACTCAAAGGCAAGTGGTTGCTGCTGAAATGGATGGAGAGAATCGACTGCTCTTCAAGTTTGTTCAGCATGTGTTGATACCGAGGCGAGGAGATTTTGAAAATCTGAGATATCAAGATATCTATCTTCTTCATTTGTTAAGACATGGTGTAAAAATCAATCTGTGCAGATTGTTAATGCTTCAAATGGAAGACATGATTAGACCAAAGTCAATGACTAATGCTTTGTTCTTTGCCAAGCTAATTTCAGTAATGATAAAATTGAAAGGAATAGCTGAGTCTCAGGATGAGACAGTTGTAGTCAAGAACAATTTCTGCATCAGCTCAACTGTATGTAAGTACATGAAAATTAACTGGAACCCATGGAAGGGTGAATGGGTCAGTGATGATCAGAAGATATATGATAGGTTTAATCCTGTGGATCATCCCTCAAGACCAAAGGATATGAGAGATCCGAGTCTGAGACCTGATGAAGAGGAACCTGTTTATAGTAGTGAAACAGAATAAGAAACAGAAGAAGAAGAAGAAACTCTCATGGATGTTGGAGGAGATCCATACTTTCCCCCAAGTCCTGTTGCAGAATTGGTTTATTCTAGGAAAGGAAAGGTAGAGGAAATTTTGTATACTCATGAGGAAGACCAGTCTGTACCTCACCAAGAAGAAGAGGAAAAGGAGAATGTATCTGTATCGCCTGCTTCTAGTAGTTTAAGTATGAGTCATTTGATTGGAAGCTCAGCTATGCTGACTGCTGAAGTAGAAAGAGATACAGAAGAAGATGTACCTGTATCAGAAGATCTTCTAGATGCTGCACCGGTGGAACTTGTAGTAGAAGATTCTGATGAAGAGAATCCAACACTGAATGCTGTTGTGATACATGAGAATGCACCCATTGAGGGGGAGCATCAATCTGTTCTTGGAAATGTTACAGTAGCTGTTGAGCTTGGAGACTGGGTAGAAGACCCAGGGTTTATAGTCTGTGGATTAGATTATCCGGATTCAGATAATGAGATGTCTGTGAATAGACCGAAGACCAATTATGATCTTGCTTCTGAGTTGTTTCCAGATGATGTGGTCAGATTTCATGATCTGAATAAGCTGAAAGAGGATCTCAAAACCAGTTTTGTTGAAGAAGTGAAGTTAATGGAAACCTCCCTTGCATCCTCAATTAATTCAATAATGACTGATTCTATAGCCAGTTTGGCCTCAGCAAAGAGATCTTCTGTAGTAGTTTCAAATGATTTTGTCACTAAATCTGATCTTGAATCCATGAAGAATGAGCTGAAATAATCATTCAGTGTATCAGTTGCTGAGATGAAGCAAAGCTTTTATGAAGAAATGAAAATGTTAGAGAGATCCTTCGAGCTATCTCTGGCTTGTAATTTATCTTCTTTTATGTCTGAGCTTATGGAAGAAGTGAATGAGTGACAGACTCAGTCTTCTAGAATCGAAGAAGATCTTGAAGCTCTAAAGACATCAGTTGTTGCTTTGGATTCTTATATGAGCTCCAAGTCTCAAGCTGACAAGGACCTAGCTTATGTGAAGAGTGTAGTAAGACAGTTTGTCTCGGTGTTTGAAAGTTTCAAAACCTCAGTGAAGGATCATGTTCAATTACAAGACTCTCAAGTTCAAAGCCTAATCAGTGGTTTGTCTAAGAGTTTCAAAGAAACGGTTTCCTTCTCTCTTGGCCCTCTCAGATCCAAACTATCAGTTGACCTGAATCAAGTTCGAGCAATGTTGAAGGAGGAGATTTGTTCTATTTCAACCAGTAGATCTATGGACTCATCAGAGCTGAGCCGAGTGGTGCTTTCTACAAGAGATTCTGTGAGAGAAATAATGAAGATTGTTCAAGATTATATGAGTGAAGCCTCTGCCTCTCAGGAAGCCATAAAGAACAAAGTCACCAGAATTTTCACCAAGCATCAACTCGATCACCACTTCAAGCTGATGTTCGAAAATATGAAGCTACCCCCAGTAACTAAAGCTTTTAGAGAACAAGTGAGCAAACTAAGAGAATTGACTCCTGCCTTGGAGAAATTCATGGAGAACAAAGATGATTTCATCTCTGCTATGGAAAGAGGAGGAAGAATTATTATGGATTTTAGAAATCTACTACTGTCCTTCTTGCATGTTGATGCCAGACCAGTCATCATACCTCCTGCTTTGCCTGCTTCTGCCTCAGCTGCTTCTACAGTCCAACTGACTCCTGCTCAAGCTATTCGAAGCCTCACACCAATGATCACCCAAAGATCTTCAACCTACAGGCCTGACTCTGTGTCAGTGTCCCAGCCTCCTTTAATCTTTTCTGGCATTCCAAAACCATCACCTGACTCCTCACCACCCGAACCTTCTTCTGATCCCAAAGGAAAATCTCACGTGGAAGATGTGGATTGATCCAGTGGCCAGGATTTTTGATAGGAATTCATTTGTATTCTGTTTCTGTACTTTTTGACTACTCTAATACAGAAGAAGTCCTTTTACTTCTCATGTATTATTTGTCTCCTATATATATTCTTTCCCACTTTTTGATTATCACAAAGGGGGAGAATAATAAGGGGGAGAAAAATAACAAGCGGGGGAGAACAAACTGAGAGAATGAAAAATATTTTCAATGGAGAAAAATAAGGAATAAGGGGAGACACATTACCCTTTTTGAATTTTTACCTCTGATACCTTATGTCTATTTAGTACCTTATGATTGTTACCTCTGATAACTTATGTTTATATCATACTATTTCTATTATCTCTGATGCTGTTTTCAATAAGAAAATTGAATTCAATATTATACTATTAACTATTATATTTTCACTATGTTAAATGCCCATATAATGAATTGTGATTATCAACAAGGGGGAGATTGTTGACCTCGCCTGTTTTGATAATCTCAATCATGTATTCATATGTATTGAAAATCCCAATTATGTTTTCATTCTCTATGATATTTTTAAGTATCATTGATCTATACTTTAATTCTTTCAAATCTGTGATCAAACCAATAATAATCGTTAAAATAGTCTTTGGAATATGTTAATACTCATTTATCCATGTTCATACAAGTTATAAATGAATTCTAACACAATCGGATGTGTTCTGCATAAAACAGATAAGTAATCTGCCTATAGATATTGATAAAGAGCTACCGGTAACCAGTCTACCGATAGACATAGTCTACCGACAGACAGTCACTGATATACTTAACACAGAGCTACCGATGTACTTATAAATGTAAGCTACTGACTTACAGACAGCTACCTATACAAACATAGAGCTATCGGTGTAAGTATAAATAGCTACCGATGGAATAAGAGTCACCGATGGACGAAGCTACTGACAGACTCACAGCTACCGATATCGATGCATGGAGCTACCGATGCATGGAGCTACCGATGCATAGAGCTACCGATGCATGGAGCTACCGATGCATGGAGCTACTGATGCATGGAGCAACCGACGCATGCAGCTACCGACGCATGGAGATACCGATAAACAAAGTCACTGATACAAGCATGTACCAACCGACGCTTAGAGCCACCGATAGAGTGAAAGCAACTAATGACATTCAGCTACCGATGTTCAAGCTACCGATGTTCAAGCTACCGATGTTCAAGCTACCGATGTTGATTACCTACTGATCACTCAACTCACTGTTTGAATTTCTTTATTTATCTTTATCTATCTAACGGTCATATCATACATTTTAATGATTTTTCAAATATCTGATAAAGGTTGTCGGATTTCAGGAATCCGTACCTCGTACCTGCAGAAAGGAAATCTTTTATGTCCCCTGTTGCACGTGACATAAATACAAGAAGACTCTGCTGAAGAGAAAGAGACAACACACATAGAGAAAAAGCAAGACATACGACATACTCAAAAAAAAAGCTCTGTTCATACAAGAAGAACCAAGAAAGACAGAATCACATATACAATCAAACCTACTAAAGAAGAGTTCTGTGCATACAAAAGAATATCGAAGAGCTTCATCGACTACTTTTTCACTGTCTATGAACTTGGAGCATACGACACTCTGTTTCTCAAACAGAAACGAGAAAAAGACTCAGACTCACTTCTGATCGAATCCAAAGGAGTCCAGAGCTACACTGAAATCACCAGAACCATCTCTAAACTCTACATCTCTTGTTCTGTGATTTATTATTATTCTTTTCGAGCAGTATGTGTTATCTGCTGTATCTAACACATACATTGTCTCATGTACTTAAACTGGAGGATTTTTAATTCCTAACCAAACTCTTTCATTCTATTATTTCCCACGAAGAACAGTGGTAGAGGTCGTGTGTGACCTGGACAGCTGGTTGCTGTTGTACTGTTTCCCACGAAGAACAGTGGTAGAGGTCTTGGACCTGGACAGTTGTAAACTGTTGAACCCCTATCCAGGGTGTGGATCATTTTTATATAAACTTTTGAGAGGACTAAGTCTCGGCTTGAGACTGAACTTCTTGGTTACATTGTTGTCCCATCTCTTTCAAAGTTTTATTCCGCTGCTAATCACTTTAAAACCAATACTGTTTTTAAAGTTACTTTGATAATTAAATTAGCAAGTGTTTATGTTATGTGTAGATTAGTAAGTTAGTTTCAAAAGATAATCACACACTCTTGTGTTGATTAACTGGGAATTAATCAATCCCTTGAGAATCTAACAGAACCTCTACTTTAATATAAATTCACTACAGTTTAATTTATTATTTAATTTGGGGGTCTTAAGACACTATTTTTAAATACAGAAATTTTAATTGGTACTCAATTCACCCCCCCCCCCCCTCTTGAGTAAACCACTCCGACCAACAGTTAATAAAAATTTAATATGTATTTATGAATTAAATGTGTTATATATATAAATATATATATGAAATGTGATAATTGTTTTATTAAATGATGTACAATTCAAATAAAAAAACAAAATCAAGAATCCCGTATTGCGGGATTTGTGTTTCAGAGGTGAGTATGGTGCTGGTAGGGTTTCAGTTCAAGAGTCATGAGTAGAGGAGGCCAAGGTCGGGTTCGAGAGGAGATGTCGAGCAATGTATCGTCGTGTTCGTCTAGGAGACATCACACAGAAATGATGGAGTCCTCAGTCGGGTCATCGCGCAACAATGTTCATCGGAAATCGATGTCTATTGTAGTGGATTTGAAGCCGAATAGGATTTCGGTTCTAGATTTGAGTTCTGGTGAGGGTTTCTTTGTTTAATGTTCAAAGCATGGTTGAGATTTTCTACATCTTATCTACACCGTGTTGATGTTTTGAACAGGGTTTGTGAAAATCAACCCCCGATTTGTTTGAACCCGCAGATATTATATGTATATTTAATTTCGGTTTACCCGAATCTCATTTTAGATTCTCTTTAGGGTTTAATAAGTTCTGAATTATCGAATTCTTCATTTTTCCTGTATAATTCGAATAAATATTGCCATTTTCATCGATTTCTTTATTTTTTTCTCTAGAAGTCGACGTCTTCACTGTGTTCTTCTTATCTGTGGTTGACACCCCCTGTAGGTTGTATATATTTTAATTGATTTAAATATATGAAAAATCTTATCAATATAGCATGTATCTGCCTTTAGTTATACTTCTGTGATATTCAATTCTTCTTCCCATTGTTTTAGATGTTGTTTTAATCAATAAATTAAATTTATCAATCATTGATGGTAGTCCTATATATAAATTACATATATTAATTTTCCATGAAGCAAGCATTTATAACCACATGTTTTTTTTTAATACTAAGATGTTGCACCTATTAAAAGCCTCGGATGGGAGAAACAACCTTCACAATCATTGATTTTATTTCCTCTATTTACAATACTGAGAGATTGATATTCATATTGAGATCAAGAATATTAGGAAGATGGGGGCTCTAAAATAGGTCCCCTACTCATGTTTTTGTTAATTGATTATGTATTTTCAAAATAATTCTAGGCGATTACATATTATTGATTTTGTAAGGGATTACTTTAGATGCTTTGTTTACACATTCAATTAGATTTTATTTTTGTAAGCGACATACTATCTATTGTTTTTTCTGGCTTATATTCTTTCATTCCCGAGGGATGAAAATCCAATTCTTATAGAAATATAATTTTGAGAGTAGTTTTGAACATTAAGATTTTATTAGTAAGATATCATTTTATTAAAATTATTTTTATTTTATGATATGAAACCAGATTATATATTTCAGTATTCATCTTTTAATTATTTTCAATGTTCAATTTTATGTATCTGTAAAGGTAGTTTGCTCCATTAAAATTATAATCCCATTTTTGTGTTTTATAATTGTTTATATATTTTAATTCCATGTTTTTTATAATTTTATGAAATCAAAATCTATACTTTGAACTCACAAATCAAATATGGTTTTGTTTGGTTCATGCATGATACATATATTTATATATGTACATAATGTCATGTTCCATTAAAAAAATTACAAATAAAATTATGATTGTATTTAGTAAAGAAATGTTTCCTTGATGATTTCTATGCGCATCACATAATTATACATGGTTATTGATTAACAAAATTTCATATTCACTATTTTTATTATTTTATACCTTCATGTGTTTTTATGCATAAATGAATATTAATAAATATGTCTTTAAAAATTTCATGTTCGTGGATATTGATTAAACATCCATATGATTATGCAATGTCATGAGATGTGATCATACAAAGACAAATATTTAAATTTTTTTATTTATTAGTATGTACTTGGTCCAAGAACGATTAAAAATTTATTTTTGAAACTAAAACACCAGTGAAAATTATAAGTATATATAAGGAAAGATAATACAAAAATGTTTTATAAAAACCAGTACTCAGACTTTGTAAATAAGATAGGCAATTTGATAGTGAATCCATCCATTATGTGGTTAGGACCAAGATAGACTACAAAGTTACAAGAGTCCTTAGTTGTTTTGTTTTTAAGAGCTTTCTAAATATTTTCAATCGAATAACTGGATAGATTAAAAAGTGTTTTAGAAGTATAATTAATTTTCAAATAATTATTTTATAAATGTCTTTCAAGATAATCATTTCACAGGTTTCCTTGAAATCTAGAGTTGATATTTTTTGATGTAGCGCATGCGGAAGCAGAGTTGATTTTTCTTTTTGTTTTAATTTATTCTATAACTCGGATGCTTTTTTAGCATGTATCCTTTCTCCAAAACCTATACTGGTAAATGATCCTGATTTTTTTAATATGTTGTGTATTTCTTATGTTTCCTTTCACAAAAAAAAATTTACACAACTTTTTTTAAGCACCGAGTTCGGAAGAGTGGGCTTGGGGTGTTATAAGCTATATGTTTTGGGTTTATTTATGATCTGTTATAATCCCCCCACACCTTGAGGGTTTCATATGTTTTATGATTTTATGGTTGGGTAGAAATATTAGGATTAACATATTAGTCACTATATCAACATTCCCTATATACCCATTAATACTATATCATTATGATTGAATCATTGATTAGTATTATTTCCCTATAACCATAGGTTATCTAGTGTTTGAGAATATCTATATCATTCTTTTGGGAAACCATAAAGTTATTCTAATGTGATACTATTCTAAAATTGATTTTTTTTTTAATTTTCCTTATTACCCTCTTTCTAGTCCCCTCTATTTTTATGATTATGATTACTCATTTTTTTATTATCCTTTTATGTTTTTTTGGAATATCCAACTATTTATTATACTCGTCATTTAATATGACTTGGACTAACACGTGTTGTGTCATTTAATTTGAAGTATTGGATGAAGATTCACTATGATATTGGGGGGATATTGATATTTTTGGAGTTGATAACCTGATAAAATAAATTATTTGGTATTATTTTAAAAATTCAAGTCACCATGAGATAGTAGAAGATTATATTTTCATTTTTATATGTGTATTATTATGGGGGGATCTTCCCATCATTTCTATGTTATTTTCCCATTTTACTAGATGGGTGCATATTTTAAAAGTATTATCATATATTATTCATACTCATTATCTTATTTATCAAAATGATTTATCTCTCATGTGTAGGATTTTGTTAAATAAATTAATTTATATATATATATATGTAATTCATATAATATTTCTTAATTAATTAATATTCTACTATCTCATGGTGACATGAATTTTTAAAATAATACCAAATAATTTATTATCTCAGGTTCTCAACACCAAAAATATCAATATCCCCCCAATATCATTGTACTAGATGGGTGCATATTTTAAAAGTATTATCATATATTATTCATATTCATTATCTTATTTACCAAAATGATTTATCTCTCATGTGTAGGATTTAGTTAAATAAATTAATTTATATATATATGTAATTCATATAATATTTCTTAATTAATTAATAATATAAATTTATCTATTGAAGATTATGATAGGTGAATTTATGTCATGTCATTGATATTCCTACTCATTGGTATTCACCATCCCATGTCTTATTAGATTTGGACTTACAGTTCCTCTTCTGGTGTTTTTCCAGCTTGGGTAGTGCTTTTGTAGTTTTTTACATCATTGTTTTATATTAAATAATGTTTGTTCTACGGATGATATTTATAGTTTGTATTAATGTGTAGATTTTATTGGATGTTTCAGTAATTTATGTTAAGGGGGTAATGATTTTTTGTAATAAGACTTGTAAACTGAAAATAGATTTATAAAAATATATATTTCCTCTAGGATATTGATAACATTCTAGTCCGCTAAAAAACCAACGAAATAAATTGTAGGGTATAAGTAGTTGATACATGGATCATACAATAGGGAGTCTGATATCCTTTTTCCTTCTTATGTTAGCTTATTCAGATTTACTCACACCTTGAAAATGACACATATAGATATCAGGGTAACACGTGCTAATATCCAACTACTATATAGAGGGAAAAAAAATTTAAAGACACTACTTGTGGTTGATCATCTCTCCACCTTAAATTTGAGGATGAGGTATTGTTTCTTGATACATTGTTGAGATTTTCCATCCCATAATTATTTAACATGAACACATTTCCCATGTGCATAATTTTGATCTTCCTCATGGAGAAAATTATATCATTCCTTGGGATGGATTAGAAATGAATAATATGAGTTGATATATATATGTTCTATGATAGTTCTTTGATGAGTTTTGGGGATATGTCTAACCCATGGATGATAGGTAAACACCTATAGTTTGGAACTGAATGAATATTAATTATTTATTCAAGAAAAAAACACATTACATGAAATAATGACCAAATATTATTATATATGTAAAACATAGTGCTAGAATAGTGCATATTTCAAAACAAAATGGATATTTTCATTGGGTAAATACCCAAAGCTAGTGTAGAGAGTCATATGATCTGTTAGAAATCCTTTTCTGGCTAGTGAATCATCACCATATTTCCCTTCACTATTAGTTTGGATTTTATGAATATTTTTGTTAACATTGACTCCTAAATACATAAATGGGTAAACACTATCCAAAGGGACATCACCTTTTTCTTGAAGAAATCTAATCAGCATGGAAGAATCTGATTCTACATTCGAGAAATGAATCTTGAAACACATTCACAATGAAATACCCAATGTCATATATTTTCTCTCCTCTTTAATGGAATTAACAACCCCAAAAAAAGAATAGAAACCCATCATCATGTTTAATTTACTATCCCTCAATAGGTCACCACCTCTCATTTACCACTGCACAGAAGAACGATCGACATATAGATATAGGTCCATACAAGGGGGAATCTATTTACCCATCATCCAAGATTGGATATTCGTATAATTGATGACATGTAAAAAACTATAATGAAATTTTTTAGTGTAACTAACAATCCAATATCCTTAAAAAGACCCCCAAATTTTCCAATAATATTTTTATCTTTATTTAAAGGTAACACATAGATGGTTTCACAATATATTTGAATATGTTTACAGCATACCATAGTGTCTAGTTGGTAGTAGAAAAAACCATTCCTTCGATCTTAACTTCCAACCCATATTTCCCTACTCCCTTAAATAATGAGACAATATTAGTTTTCATGGGATCAGCATAGAGATTGATTATAATTACCTGTTTTCAAAACATTCTGACCCCCTTCACCAAATCACCATGAAGAATATACTTCTCAATTGTTTCATATTGATTATTGAAGAAATATAGGCATAAAGGAACCATTGAAACATACCTTATTTAATCAATATCATATTTTGGTATCATGTGGTTTCATAAACACCAAAAAATATTGTTAACCTTTCCTAGAATTCCTTTTCACCATAATTTCAGAGCCCATGCATCCATACCATTGGAAGAATGAAAACATGTCCTAATGTACTAACTTCAGAACCTCCTCGAGATGGATCACATGAAGAATTTCCTCTTATATTCATCAATTAAATTGATGTTGTCATGAATATTTTTCTAGTCTTTCTTCAAAATTGGGTCATTCAATGATTTATTATTTGCTATCAACTTTTAAGGATATTGTTGGAATTGAAACTCCAAAAAATTGGGGCAGCACACCGAACATGTTTTATTCTAAATATTATTTTCACCAGGTCTGTTGATCCAATGAATGTTCCATTATAGTTCCCCATGGTGATCGATCATACACCAAAAAATATCAAACATTCAATATAGATAGTTATTAAATCCTTTCTAGTTAGACCCTATAACATCCCAAGTATGTAATGAATAATATATATTTTTATCTCTGTCTATTTATGAATTGGACAGTGTTTTAGAGGCTTAAAATGAGAATGAATCCAATCTTAAGCATGGAATACACAAATATTTTTAAAAGTTTGTTTTATTACGTTTTGATGGAAACCCATTTTTTAAATACAACTTTTGAAAATTTTATAATCTCTATTTGTCAAAATAAACTTATAATTTATGATTTTTACATTAAAATTTACTTTGGATAAATTTTTGGTATTTTTCTGACAATGTTCATTTTTAAATGAATAGTGAAAAATACTGCATTTTACATCAAAACTTCTTTTTCATCTAATTTAATTATATGGTTAGATTATATTTTTAACTATTTTTAAAGTGTAAATAGAATATATATTTCACCATTTAAACCAATGGTGGTCATTATAATTAATTTCACTTTGGAATTGGGCATAAACAAGTGCCAAACTTTTCATAGATATTGTTTCAAAAAAAATAACCTGCTATTTGTTTTGACAACGATAATTATTTTTAAATTAATTATTGAAATTTCAATGACTGTAATTCAGTAAAATGGATTCTATATTTGGAATCATAAGGTTCAAATTATGTAATTAAGACTCTTTTGTTTTTTAACATTATGAATAGTAACGACGGTAATTATCTTTAATTATCTTGATTAATTAGTAATCGGGTAGTTAAGGATAATAAAATAATATCATAATAATAAAAAATGACCACAAAATGTGTCCTGATTCTACTAGTTGTGTCATGGAAGACCATGGTATGCCTTCTGGAAAACGTAGGGACCCCATAGAATCACATTTGGGTGAAAGTGACACTTTATCATTATATTTTTAAAGAAATGAGAATATCACTAAAAAATGTATCACCCAAGTAAAAAAAATTTAATTTTGTCTGTGTAAATGATCTCTTAGACTATAAATACTCATTGGAAATATACAAATATTGCATACAACATAGTATTTTGTTTATAATTTTTAGACATTAGATAAATTAATTTATTTATGACATCATGATGATGCAACGATCATCTCATTAATGAACGATTTTAATAAAATGAAAATATAATGTAAAATATAATATGTACACTTGTCAAAAACATATTTTATGATTATATATATAACCCTTATTACCATATCCTCTATATATATCAATCTGGGACCTTTAAAATCTGAAACTTATTTTATAATAAAGTAACATTTTTTGACCTTCCAATAGTGCCCCTCCTCTCCTCTTATAAAAGGCCCCCACCTCTACCTCCTTACCCACACCTATCAAGCCATTGGATTGGAAAATTTCTGCTCCTTTTATCTCTTAACATCTCTCTACTCAACCTAGAATCCTTAGCTTAGGTCGGAAGCTCTTCAAGAAACCCTTTTGGTTCAAACCAAAGGGAGTTACTCGATTTAATTGTAATGTCTTCACTTGTGCTCTTTTGTTTTATTTTGCTTCTCTAACCCTCTAAACTCTTCTTATTACTTTATTTTGTAATAACACCAGTATCTTAAATATAATAGTATGTTTTTTTAATAAGTATTCGAGCTACACTTACACACATCTACATATAATGGTTAAAGAGCATACTGCTTCCATGGATGGCGAATTTCTGCCTCACGAAACAATGATTGTTCAATATTCATTTATCACATTCAAAGGTGGTCATTAAGATTTCACTATATTAATATATGATATATAATATGTTTATGTTTTACTTAAGATTCTTTATTTTTCATTTATGGCATACCTCTATGGTTTCTATTATGGGTAAACGCGATATCTTCGTTTTAGGATGTGCGGACTACCTCCCCCTCAAAGTGATTTGATTCATTAATGCCATATGTGGGACATATAAAGGATGGATTTAATGGTATTACATATGATATTATACTGGAATTCTAATATACCTCAATATAATTATGATTTCATTCCATTAAATACGAAATAGAAATGAAAGTAGCGTTCATGCGTACGTACGGCTTACCGACTCCATGAACGGTGCATTTAATTTATTATCTCTAAATGTTATGTAATATTATTAAAACATGTATATACTGGATATATATGATATATATGATATCTACATCATGAATATATTTCTAGATATAATGGATATTTTACCACATTAACAACATGTAAATGTATGGAGTTTCTTTTTTGACTCAAGTATCAATGATCGAGAAAATGACTATTATTAACCTAAATAATTAAAAAGTTTTCATAACATGGTAATAAGTTATATAAAATGAATAATAAACCTGAAAAGGTCCTTAAGAAAGTATAAATTAACACATGTTTATTATTCAGGATATTAAAGAGTGATCGAGTCAAGTCAGACGCGAGGTAAGGGACTTCGTCTCAATCTTCATTCATTGAGGCATATTTTTTTTACACAACATTCTTCTATATGGTGTATAAACACCTTTGAATTTTACTTTTATTAAAAATGAAGCTTTTTATAGGAAGCGTTTTACTAAACGACAAAAGGGAATGTTTTTTTCATACATATGCGACGAAAACGACTTCTCCATAGCCGTGACCATTATTTGAGTTTCAGCTTCCTCTACAAGCCAAAGCATTTTTTTAAAATGAAAAATAAATACCATATTTTACTTTTATTTTATTTTGGTATTGAAAATGGTTTTTATAATTTATTTATTATATCAATGTGTTGTATTGATATCTTATGATTGAAATGTGTAAATGTTATGTTTCCATTATGCATGTTTTATGTTATAAGATTATGTTATGGCTCTTGGGAATTGTTATGAAGATGGGTGGTTGCGTGATAAACTAAGGGCGGGTGAGCATGATATAGCTCTCCAATGCATTGGGTGACACGAATGGGTTAAACGTTAATGTTTCTCTCAAGCGGTTTAGGGAATATACTATGATGGGCATTCCAAACGTAACCATGATGGTTACTCCCAACATAAGAATGTTAAGAATACCTCAAGTTACGGTTATGTCTTATGATTTCTATGATTTATTCATGATTTGATGAGGTATGTTAAAATGCTTATTCTTTATGAGTAAAGTATGATTTCATACATAGACCAATGTTTTAATTTCGTACTTTTATATCCCTTACTAAGCTTTTTATGCTTATCCCACGTTTTTGAAATGTTTATCACATTTCAAGGGAATGGTACATGATGTGATGATAATGTCAAGGAAGTATCAAAAAATAATTCATGTTTTATTGTAAATATGTTTCCATTGAAGGAAAAAATGAGTACTATCTTTTATGTAACCACATTGTTTAAATGTGGAATGTAATGCATGATTTAAGATCTAATTCTATAAAACTCTACACCTGAAAAGATCCTCAATGTGTATTCTTGAAGTAACTCAATATTAATTAATGTCTAAGGGGGGGCTTTATAGTTGGTATCAGAGGTCGGTTTATATAACTTTAGGAGTTATAATTATATTAAATGATTATCTAAAAATATTTTTTTATGGTTAAATTGAAGTGATATAACATTTGAAGATTACCATGTTGCTTCATCTAAGACATGTTTGTTCAGAATGGTTTTCTGCAGAGGAAATAGGGATGCAGTGCTAGGAAGGCATACAGAAGGAAACAACCTTCTGAATCATCATCCTGAGATGGACAGAATTGGAACTGAACAGTGTTTGGCAATAATGGCACAGTTGAATCAACTGATAAATGGTGGTGGTATCATTGCAAGAGATCATCCAGATCAACCGTAGAGGAACATTTCAGTGGTGGAACATTTCATGAGGAAACATCCCTCATCATTCAGAGGATCATATGACCCTGTGCTAGCTGAAGGGTGTATTAAAGAAATGGAAGAAGATCTTCGATGTCATGGGGTGTTCAGAAAATCAAAAGGTTAGTCATGCAATTTACCGTTTGTTGGGTGAAGCAGATCAGTGGTGGTTGATGGTTAAAAATATCAGGGACTCTGATGAGATTGATGCTCTGGAATGGCATGAATTAAAAGGTATTTTTCCTGAGAAATATTTTCCTATGTTTTTTAACTTAGGATGGAAACAAAATTCTTGTAATAGAGGTAAGAGGACAACTCTGTGTCTTCTTATGAAGAAAGGTTCACTCGATTGTCAAGGTATGCTCCAAATTTTATCCGATACCTTGATAGTAAAATCAATCATTTTTACTCAGGATTAATGCCAAAATATCGAAGGGCATTATCTTCTTGTGAGTTCAAAAGTTATGAATAGCTTGTTCGATGTGCTAAGAATGTGGAAATGAAGTTTTCTGATGATTAAGTGTTCTTTAACAACCAACAGAAGAAGAGACCGAGGTGGCAGGAGAAAGGGAAGAATTATTTAAAAAGGTCTGATGATAAGAAAACTAAGTTTCCAATTTGTGATAAATGTGGTAAAAGGCATGCTGGGGAATATCTTTTGAATTCTGTAAAGTGCTACTGATTTGGTAAGATGGGACATAAGGCTCATGATTGCACTGAAAAATATCAAGGCAATGGTAATAACAAATTTGATTGACAATTTGTGAAATGTTTCAAGTGAAATGATATGGGTCACTATGAAAACGAGTGTCTATCAAAGAGCTCGAGTGATGGTAAGCAATTAGACTACAAGCAGAAAGGGGTGGTGAAATCCTTTTTAACTACTTCAACAGTTGGTGGGCCATCACTTGAGTTGGTATCAGGTACTTTGTTTGTTTTTTCATATTATGACAGTGTGTTGTTTGATTCAGGGTCTACACATTCTTTCATCTCTGAAATCATTTCTAGTAAAATGGGAATACCATATGAAGAAATGACTTTACAACTTTTGGTAAAAAAACCTGGAGGAAATGTTGAGACAAATAGAATTTATATGAATCATCATATCTTTATCTGTGGAATGAACCTACTTTCCAACCTTATTGTTTTACCTCTAGTAGAGTTTGATTTTATCCTGGGTATGGATTGGATCTCTGTTTACCAAGCTAAGATTGAATGTAGAGCTAAAGAAGTTTCTTTTTAGAAATAATTTCAGTTTGTGTACAAGAATGAACCCTTACAGTTGATAACAATTCAAGAGGCTGAGAAACATGTAAAAGATGTAAATGAATGTTACCTTGCACATATTGTTGATAACAAAGGAACTGATCAGATTAATGATGTTCCAGTGGTAAATGAGTATCCTGATGTTTTCCCTAATGAGTTTCCTGGAATAATACCATATCGTGGAGTTCAATTTACTGTTGACATTGTTCCTGATGCTAAGCCAATTTCAAACCCCCTTATCGAATGGCTCAAATTGAACTTTAAGAGTTGAAGGAGCAATTGCAAGATTTATTAGAGAAAGGTTTCATTCATCTTAGAACATCACCATGGGGTGCCCCTATTTTATATGTTAAAAAGAAAGATGGTTCAATGAGACTTTTTATTGATTATAGAGCCTTGAATAACATCACTATTAAGAAAAAATATCATTTTCCTCATATAGATGATTTGTTTGATCAGCTCCAGGGAGCTCATTATTTTTCAATGATTGACCTGAGATCGGGGTACCATCATTTGAAGGTAAAGGAAGCAGATGTTCCGAAGACCACGTTTTGTACAAGATATGGCCATTATGAATTTGTAGTAATGCCTTTTGGGTTGACCAATGCACCTGCTGTATTCATGGAACATATGAATAGAATTTTCCATGAGTTCTTGGATAAGTTTGTGGTTGTTTTCATTGATGATATTTTGGTGTTTTCTAAAAGTAAATAGGATCATAAAAGACATTTAAGGGTCATTTTGCATACCTTAAAAGAAAATAATTTTTAGGGGAAATTCATAAAGTGTGAGTTTTGGTTGCAACAAATTTCTTTCCTTGGTCACATTGTTTCTAAAGATGGGATAATTGTGGATCCTGCGAAAACAAAGGTTGTGGAAGAATGGCCAAGACACTCATATGTAACCAAGATTCGTAGTTTTATTAGTTTGAAGGCTATTACAGAAGGTTTGTTAAAAAAAATTCATGCTTATCTAGTCCAATGACTATGCTAACTTGGAAGGGTGTTACGTTTATCTGGTAAAAATAATGTGATGATGGTTTTCAAGAACTGAAAAAAAGATTGGTGAATGCTCCATTTTTGGTAATACCATCCACGAATTGTGAGTTATTTATCAACATTGATGCTTCGTTGAAGTTACTTGGTTGTGTCCTTATGTATAATGAGTAGGTAATTTCTTATGCTTCACATTAGTTGATAACTCATGAGGTAAATTACCCTACACATGATTTAGATTTAGTTGTTGTTGATTTCACTTTAAAAATTTGGAGGCATCATTTGCATGGTGTTAAGTGTGAAATATATACTGATCACAAACGTTTAATGTATAGATTCACTTAGAAATAATTGAACATGATACAGAGTAGATGGATAGAATTAATCAAGGATTATAATTTTACAATTCATTACGATCTGGGAAAATCAAATAAATTGGGTGATGCTTTGAGTCAAAAATGTAATACTTCATTAACAATGTTGCATTTGGAATGTGATCCTTCGGTTAATGATTTGATGAAATTTGGCATAGAAGTTGTTGGGGAAAGATGTCCTTCTGTTTTGTTATAGCTATCAGTGGTATCTTCTCTATCAGAAAGAATTAAGCAAGAATAGAAGCAAGATAGTGAGTTGCAGAAAAGGGTAGATCTTGTTCAGAAGGATAAGTTTCTTCAATTCAACATTGATAATGATTGTGTTTCGATATTTGGGAAGATATTGTGTGTGCCTTGTGATTCATAGTTGAAGAGATAGTTGTTATGTGAAGCTCATAGTTCTCTGTTTTCAGTTCATCCAGGCAGTACTAAGATGTATAGAGATCTTCGGGAGTACTACTGGTGGGATGGAATGAAAAGAGATATTGCTGATTTTACTGTGAAGTGTTTGACTTGTCAACAGGTTAAAGCAGAGTGGTAGTTACCGAAATGGTTTCTTAAACCTTTACCATTACCATAGTGGAAAAGGGAGAATATATCCATGTAATTTGTTGGGGGATTGCCTAAGACACCTCATGTTAATAATGCAATATAGGTTATTGTTGATCACGTGACTAAATCTGCTCATTTCCTTGATATACGTGATAATTTTTCCCTAGATCAACTTTATCGTTTGTATCATAAAGAGATAGATTGGTTACATGGAGTTCCCCTCTCCATTGTATCTGATCGTGATCCCAGGTTCACTTCTAACTTTTGGAAAGGCCTTCAGAAGTCGTTGGGTACTGAATTAAATTTCAGTACAGCTTTTCAACTTCAATCAGATGGGAAGTCAAAATGAACAATTCAGACACTGGAGAATATGCTACGTGTTTGTTCGATGGATTATAAAGGAAGTCGGGACCAACAACTTTCTTTGGTCGAGTTTTCATATAATAAAAGTTTTCATTCCAGTATACAGATGGTACCATATGAGGCATTATATGGGAAGCGGTGTCGAACTCCAGCTTTTTGGGATGAAGTAGGTAAAAGGAAGATTATGGGACCAGAATTGGTAGAATAATTGGTTGATAAAGGTCAGGTGATATAGAGACACACGAGAACAGCTCAGAGCAGGCAGAAGAGTTTTGCGGACAACAGGTGGAAGGATCTCTCTTTTCAGGTAGGCGATCATGTTTTTCTCAAAATTTCACTATGGAAAAGTGTGATGTGATTTGGTAATAAAGGAAAGTTGAGTCTAAGGTTCATTGAACCATATGAAATAATGGATAGAGTTGGATCAGTTGCATACCGACTGGCTCTACCTCTGAGTATATCTCAGTTACACAATGTTTTTCATGTTTCAATATTAAGGAAGTACATGCCAGATCCATCTCATGTTTTGAGTCCAGAGGTAGTTCACCTGGATGAGAATCTATCTTATGAGGAATAACCGGTCAAGATTCTTGAACACAAGGATCATGTTTTATGGAATAAGGTGATTCATCAAGTAAAGGTTTTGTGGAAAAACCACATGAGTGAAGAGGAAACATGGGATTCTGAAAATGCCATGAGAAATAAATACCCCCACTTATTTGATAAGTAAACAAATTTCGGGGAATAAATTTTCCAAAGGGTGGAAGGATGTAACATCCCATGTAATTAATAAATAATATATATTTCTATCTATGTCTATTTAGGAATTAGATAGTTTTTTAAAGGCTTAAAATGAGAATGAATCCAATCTTAAGCATGGAATACACTAATATTTTTAAAAAATTGTTTTACTGTCGTTTGATGGCAAACCATTTTTTAAATCAAAATTCTGACAATTTTATAAGCTCTATTTTTTAAAATAAACTTATAATTTATGATTTGGAAATTGATATTTATTTGGATAATGTTTTGGTATTTTTCTGACAATGATCATTTTTAATGAATAGTGAAAAATACTATATTTTACATCAAAACTGCTTTTTCATCTAATTTAATTATATGGTTAGATAATCATTTCAATTGGTTTTAAAGTGTAAATAGAATATATTATTTAACATTTAAACCAATGGTGGTAATTAAAATTAATTTTACTTTGTAATTGGGCATAAACAAGTGCCAAATTTTTATAGATATTGTTTAAAAAAACCGCTTTTTGTTTTTACAATGGGAATTACTTTTAAATTAATTATTTCAATTTCTATGTTTGGAATTTTATAAAATTTATTCCATATTTGGAATCATAAGGTTCAAATTATTCAATTTAGACTCTATTGTTTTTTGTCTTTATGAATAGTAACGACGGTAATTACCATTAATTATCTTGATTAATTAGTAATCGGGTAGTTTAGGATAATAAAATAATATAATAATAATAACAAATGACCCAAAATTGTGTCCTAGTTCTAATTTTTGTGTCAAGGATGACCATGGGATTACTTGTAACAAACCAAGGGACCCTATGGAATCACTTTTGGGTGAAAGTTACACTTTATCATTTTATTTTTAAAGAAAAGAGAATATCACTAAAGAATGTATCACCCGAGTAAAATATTTTTAATTTTGTCTGTGTAAATGATATCATAGATTATAAATAATCATTGGAAATATAATAAGATTTCATACATCATATTGTTTTTTTATAATTTTTATACATTCAACAAATTAATTTATTTATGACATCATGATGATGCATCGATTATCTCTTTAATGAATGATTAAAATAAAATGAAACAATATTTTAAAATGTAAGACATACACTTGTAAAAAACTGATTGTATGAGTATATTTATAAACATTATCACCTTATCCTCGAAATATATCAATTTGGGACCTTTAAAATCTAAAACACATTATATAATAAAGTAACATTTCTTGACATTCCGAGAGTTCCCCTCATATCCTCTTATAAAAGGCCCCCACCTCTACATCCTTAACCAAACCTCCCATGACATTTTCTTGGCCAATCTCTTCTCATTTTATCTCTCAACATCCCTATTATAATCCTAGAATCCTTACCTTAGGCAGGAATCTCTTCATGGAACTCTTTTGGTTCAAACCAAAAGGAGTTACCTGATTTAAAGGTAATGTTTTCACTTGTGTTCTTTTGTTTTATTTTTCTTCTACAACCCCCTAAACTCTTTTTATCACATTCTTTTGTAACAAAAACAGTATCTCAAATATACTAGGATGTTGTTATAAGATGTATTCGAGCTACACTTACACACACCTACATCTAATTGTTAAAGAACATATTGTTTTCGTGGATGGAGAATTTCTGCCCCACGAAACGATGATTGTTCAATATTCTTTTAACACCTTCAAAGGTGGCCATTAAGATGTAAATTTATTTATATATGATATATAATATGGTTATGTTTTCCTAATGATTATGTATTTTTCATTTATGGCATTCCTTTATGATTTCAATTATGGGTAAATATAATATCTTAATTTTAGGAAGTGCGGACTACCGCCCCCTCAAAGTGATTTGATTCGTTAATGCCATATGTGGGATGTATAAAGGATGGAGTTAATGTTATTACATATGATATTATACTAGAATTATAATATACCTCTATATCAATTATTATTTCATTCCATTAAATACTAAATAGAAATGAATGTAGTGTTCATGCGTACGTACGACTTACCGTCTCCATGAACGGTGCATTTAATCTCGTACCTCTAAATGTTATGTAATATTATAAAAACATGTATATACTGGATATATATGATATATATGATATCTAAATCATGAATATAATTCTGGAAACAATGGATATTTTACCACATGAACAAATTTTAATTTTAAGGAGTTTATTTTTTGACTCAAGTATCAATGATCGACAAAACGACCGTTATTAACCTAAATAATTACAAAGTGTTCATAACATGGTAATAAGTGATATAAAAGAAATAATGAACTTGAAAAAGTTTCTTAAGCAAGTAGAAATTAACTCAAGTTTATTATTCAGGAGATTAATGAGTGATCAAGTCATGTCAAACACGAGGTAAGGGACTTCATCTCGATCTCCTTTCATTGAGGCATATTTTGTTTTACACACAACATTTTTTATACGTTGTATAAACCCCTTTTACTTTTACATTTATTCAAAAGGAATATTTTATACGAAGAATTTTATTAAACAACATAAGGGAATGTTTTTTTCATACGTATGTGGCGAAAATGACTTCTCCGCCATTGTGACCATTATATGAGTTTTGGCTTCCTCTACAAGCCATGACATTTTTTTAAATGAAAAATAAATACCAGGTTTTACTTTTCTTTTATTTTGGTATTGAAAATGGTTTTGATGATGTTTTTATTATATCAATGTGTTTTATTGATATCTTGTTATTGAAATGTGGAAATTTTATGTTTCATTTATGCATTTTTTATGTGATACGATTATGTTATGGTTTTTGGGCTTTGTTATGAAGAAGGGTGGTTTTGTGATAAACTATGTGCGGGTGAGCCGATATAGCTCTCCAATGCTTTGGGTAACGCGAAGGGGTTAAATGTAAAGGTTTCTCCAAAGAGATTTAGGGAATATACTGTGATGGATATTCCAAACATAACCATGAGGGTTTCTCCCTATATAAGAATGTTATGAATTCCTCAAGTCCCCATTATGTCTTATGATTTCTATGATTTATTCATGATTTGATGAGGTATGTTGAAATTCTTATGATTTATGAGTAATGTATGATTTCATACATAGACAAATGTTTTCATTTCATACTTTTATATCCCTTACTGAGCTTTTTATGCTCATCCCATGTTTTTTAATTTTTTTTTCACTAGTCAAGGGAAAGATACATGATGTGATGATAATGTCAAGGAATTGTCAAGAAAGAATCCATGATTTATTTTAAATATGTTTCATTTTATCTGAGAAAGGAGTATTATCTTTTATGTAACAACTTTTCATAAATGTGGAATGTAATGCATGATTTATGATCTAATTCTCTAAAACTCTAATCCTGAAAAGATCCTCAACGTGTATTCTTGAAATAACTCAAGATTATGTAATGATTAAGGCTGGGGCCTTATACCCCCACATTTATCGATAATAAATCTTACCCAAATAATTTTACCTTAAACAATTTCACATTCCATATTTTCTTGCATGGAATGCATATAATCCTCCACATCATGTAAGCCAATACCCCCATCTTCTACTAGTTTATCATATATTTACACAATTACCAAGGGAAATGACCTATTTGATTTGAATCCCATAAGTATGTTTCCTAATATTCTCAAATATTCAAAGTGTTCTCTTTAGGGGATTAAAAATGTATAAATCATACAACATGATGGATTTGAGAACACTATTAATGAGGTTTATTCAGCCTCTAAAAAACAATTCAGATTATTAGAATTAAAAATTCATCCCATTATGTGGTTATTGATATCTACAAAAAAAGTTTTTTTATAATTCCTAGTCAAGAGAGGTTCACTGAGGTAAACCATCAGAATATATCACTTTTGGATACAAAAAATGTAATAGATTACAATGGAAGATTTTCATGGGAACTTTTAATAAATGAAAACACTACTTTTCTTATATTCAGGATCTCAAAACATAGTTTTCCTTATGAATAAATGGTATCGATGAATCTAACCATTGATATATACCTATATTCATGAAGAAAATAATTTCATCAACAAACATGAGGTTGGAGACAAGACCATTAAGAAACCGATATTTATAGGGTATGATTCAGGCATCCTCTATGTTTTTCTTAATGTTAATTATATGTTTTCTGGATCCCAAATAATTTTACTGGGAGAAAGGTTGTCCCCATTATTTACACCACAAACGAATTTAGAGAAACCAAAATCTTTTCCCATAATAGAAATTGTGATCCATGATGAAGATATCATCTATATCAAAATTCACATTATAATTCCTTGAAGAAAAAATTTCCAATAACCATGGGAATGATTCTCAATTCTAATTTTTCATAAATCTTTTCAATATCATCATGTATTGAGTGTTAATTCCAAATGATGATCGATATATTGTAATATTTGTATAAAAAATGATCAATTAGTAGATGATTGGTTCCTCAAATTCATTATAGAAGTTGTCTTATATGTAAATAGATTGAGATCAATAATATGATAAGGTTCTATATATACGATGTGGAACCATTGTAATAGTTGCATTACATTGTTATATGCATGCCTTAGAAAATGGGCTTTGTGAATTTTTTGGAATTTTATGTTGGATTCTTATTTAGAAAACAATTCATGGTGATTCAATATTTAAATTATTTAAAAAATGGTTTAGATTACATTTGATGGCATCTCTTCCAATGTTACCATAGAAATCCTTGTATGATAGGAAATATTAATGGATGTAGAACCTTGAAATATTAATGCTTCTTAATTTTTTCTAATGATAGATAAAACAATTATATGGACTGAATATCCAAGTAATGGATTTTGAAACTATGAAACTCTTAAATATACACAAATTATATACAATGAGTTTTAAAGGATCTAAATTTTGATTTCCAATGATTTTAGTTGAATATATCACCCATAGTTGATACATAGGATTAAATAGAAACTAGAGTGAACCAGAGGGTGACTCATATTTTTTACATCATATACCCCATATTGTTTTGTAACGACATTCACTATTCACTAAGTGAATTATGTCTATGAATTTTGAATCACTCTGAAACATAGGGATAGATATTTTTCATAAATTAATATTCCATTGATAGTAATTGTTATCCACATATCATCTACATAGAGTGACATAAAATCTAGAAAAGAAATATTATTTTTTATAAATTTTTAATAGATGGGAGGATGTATGATTGTAACTAAATAAGTTAGAAATGTTTAAAAATTTTGGGAGCCAATTGTTTTTAAAAATTTGGTTAATCGAATCATTTTTTTATACAATGGTGGAAAAATCCACCATATTTGGCACGCAACGTCTATAGCATGGAAATTTTGATATTTTATAAATTCTGGGAGATAATGGATTTAAACTATTGGTGAATGTAAATGAAATTTAATACCAAAAAATTTTAGGGAATATGTGTACACTTAAGTTTGATGATCTATGACTTTCGATCGTTAGTAAGTTCTCACACACATCAACTTGCATATTAGAAAATGTTAGAACCGTTGAGTATATTTTAGGTTGTTCACTGATTCACTCGATGTTGTGGTTTGTGTTAGATCCAAAAGGCTATCAACTAATATTATAATGGATGAAAAATTACAGCAGTGGCTTCAACCATTATGAACTATGACTATCGAATACGTGGGGATTAGCGTAGTTCAGCCTCAACAAGACATGTTGAGTTCCTCGACAATGAAGTATATATCTATGGTATTGTGGGAGAATTTTAGTAGTGTTCCTTTAGTTGTTTTATGTATCTATGATGGGAGACATTTATATAACTCTATTGAAAGTGGTATCCCCAACCCATTCATTTGTGTGAGATAATATATGTGTGTGATATAAAATATTTAATTGGAGTTCTGGCATATCCATTTATAGAAATATTATTTGGTTTTCTATCAAATAGGCAAGTACACTATCGGTATCCTCATTTGGATTGTGACACTTCATCATTGAAAATAATGTTTATATATATGGGAATCTGGTTGAGACAAATAAATAAAATTACAAACACACATATGTAAATGAGGATGTTTCTTTTGGTGGTTTTGATGTTTAATTTTGTGGACGGTTCTTTCAATTGTTTGATGACAAATAATGTATGGTTATATGTATTTACCAGTTCATCAATTTCTAATTTTGTTGGATTGCGTCACCCAATGAACTATGAAGTGGAATTGACTTTTCAGTTGTTATCATTATTATGATTTAGGTGATCATATATTATATTTAATTATGATAATGATATCCCTATAAGGATATGATTGACAATAGATGTGATTCTTTTGGAGATAGTGTTTTGAATGGAATACCTCATAAATGATGTTGTTAATAACTGGTTAAGGGGTAACATTTTCCCACAAAAAAATCAATAGTAATGATGGATCATTTCCACTTGTTTTGTGTCATTTTAGATATTACTAATGTGAATAATAAGAATATTGACTCATTGAAACTTTTATAATGATATCATTTATAATTAGTTAAAAACATGGTGATGTTAGAAAAAATACTTGGTTTACACACTTTGTGGTCAATCTAGATAACTATTTTAAATATGGGTAGTATAATACTCACAGTAGGTTTGAACATGTTGATATTCAATTGAAGGAATATGGTGGGGGAAATAATTATTTATAACTTCCCATTTGTTTTCAAATAAAATGAATAAAATTAAATGTTTCTGTAAATCATTAATTGAATAGATACATCCCCATGATTATTCCGATTAGATTTGGACTATGTAAATTAATTTTTTAGAATAACGATGTTATTACCCTTCACTAGTAGTGATATAATTATTTTTTAAAGGATTTATTCCTAATGAATAATGTCTTATGTGTGATGGATTGTTGATTCTGGGGAAATTCAACATTTTTATCCAATTCTATAGAGTTATCAATATCTACTTGTTAAGGATGAAAAATTTTACAGTGGGGATAATATAATATGTTGAGTTATTACCTAATTTAAAAAATATTTATTATGTGTTCTAATTTTGTGATAACTTTTAAGATGAGGAACAATAATTATAGCTTACTTATTTTCCATAGAAAATATTTCAGATTGTTCTGTTAGTTCCAGAATATTGTGTTTACCTTCTGTTAAAACCATCATGTAAAAGAGAATATTTTAGATCATTCAAAATTATATAATAATTTTTTTATTTTTGTTGGATGAACATATGTGTCTACAATGAACAACTAATATATCCTAATAGTGTAATAAAAAATTTAAACTAATTCCATCATTGATTAATGCATTATTTGTACCGTAGGCGTGTCATTACAATGGTTCGAATCAAGTTTTGTGGTGTTGTAAATGCACTCAAGATTGTAAATGGTTAATTAAATAAATTATTTAATAACTAATTTACTATAATATTGAATATAGAAATATTTTTTTTTATCTTACCTAAGAATAATATTAACGTTTGGATCATATTTTCCTTGAAAACTGGAAGATATAGGAAATGGAGAATGAATGTTGTGGTAGTGATGATGGATCATGCAGAAATATTTGATCTAAAATAAAACCGGTGTATTGAATTTCCATATGAATGATGAACAAATTTATGGTTGAGACAAAATATTAAAGAATCGATGATATTCTAGTGATTAATGTAAACGTTACTATTAATTTATTTCAATATTGAGTAATTTCATAGACTAGGATTTATTCTTCAATTTTTAAATCCATGGTCGCTAGATTCCCAGAGCTCATTCAACTCATGATTTTCAATTTATATTATGATTTTATATAGATGAAATTTAGTTTCTTGATTTTTTTCCATTATATTTCCTCTCATATTCAATTATTATAATTGATTTTTCTGGATTGTAAATTATTTTTATATTCTTTATATTTACCTCACTATTCATTATATTTTCGTCCGTTGAAATCATTCCTTTTCTGGGATTTATATTTATCCACGGTATAATACAACCAACAATGGATTATTATATCGAAATGGCAAAGTTTATGTTTAAAAAAAATATTTATTATTGAATATTTATGGATCTCTAGTGTTGGTAGAGTTTCAAAAACAAGGATGAACAACACTGTTACACATTCAGTGATGTGTGATTTAGTGGATTCACAATGGGGTTCTATTCCTATGATGATTGGTCCATGAACATGTTTTCTGAGAATTCTAGATTATAGAATGAAACATTTCATTCTAGATAGTTTGTGGTAAATAATTAATAACATAAATGTTTACAAAAATCATGAATTCCATTTTTTAGAATTTAATGCATGTAGTTTATTTGGTAAAATATTCTAATCCAGTTTTCAAAAAAATGGTTTCCAGAGTCTAACCCCTGGCGTTGTTCTAAAAAACAATTCATTTTACATAATTCATTTGGTGATATTTTTGAATGGATAATGAGAGGAGTAAATATAAGTGGGCATATGATGAATAAGAATACATTTTATAAAATTAAGGACTAAAAGTTGTATTATTAAAAAACAGTGTTTATCATGTTGATTATGTAGGGTTTTAATGGAGATAAGTATTATATGGGAGTTTGTCTTGGACCACACATAATTAGATTCTAAATATCTATATTGGAATTTAAAAAATGTACATTTATAAGGGACAATATATCCCAAAACATCATTAATGATGGGTCATACCTCATGTATATTTAGTAGAACATGACTTTAGTGGATCATGAAAATTTTGGGTACCTCTATCAAGAATGAATTGTAGTAAAATAGTTATATAGACCATATAGATTGGATACAACTTTCTTTTTCAGATTAGATGACATAGATAGGTGACTGGTATGGGATAATATCCATTCTCCCAAATGAGGTGTCTTTTATTTCCCCTCATCCTATGAATCATTTTCAAACATGAAGTTTCCCGTTAAAATTTTCTTTATATGTTGGTATTTCAACGATTATGGTTGGGTATGTCTTTGATAATTGGTATTTTACCCAATTGACTATGGTTCTAGTAACCATTATTTGTAACATATCATAGATTCATGTACATAAATAATATTTGATGGATATATAACCACTATCCTAGGACTATAATTTTTACATTCCTTAGAACACAAAATGGATTGAGATCCTCCATCAGAATACATTTTTTTCCCTCATAAGATCTTTCATGGGATATGGATATTGTGAGAAATTCTTAAATTTCATTCCTGGTCAAGGCGTATCGACCATCGTGCATTGAATAAGAAAATTAATGAGTAATTTAATTGATACTTCTTATATGATAGCTATAAATGTAGACATAATTTGATACTCAGTAAGGTCTTTCACCTTACTGTATGTATTTTGATCCCCAGACACCCTCATGGTAGACATATAGGAATTATTTTGAGGCTATTAATCAACATCGGGTTTCATATTATATTCTTTATTTTGAGCTCCCACATCTACTCATTTTCGGATCCTTTCGATAACTATATATTAGAATAAAAAAATCCTCGGTGAACATAGGTTTTTTAATGATTATGTATATATAGAATATTATTTTTTTACTTCCATTAAATTAGTCCATTTTATCAGGATCCTTGAAATAATTTATTTTCCATATTTACATGTTTCTACATTTTAGTACCCTATAGTAGACGAAGTAAAATTGATTGTTTATTCTATCTCCCATTGTGGTTTTTGTGTCTTATTATTGAGAATTTTTTTACTCAAACATTCATGGGCCTTGGGAATAGATATACTATATCCCTTTAGATAGAGTGCATGTTGGTGATATTTTTTATCATGGGATTGAAAATTATTTTTCATAATTGAGTCATTTACAAGACAATGTACATAATATAATATTAGTATTAGATCTAATAGATGTTGATGGAATTATGAGATATTAATGTTTGGATCTTGAATTCATTGAGGGATTGTTCACATTAGATAGGTTTTAAATTCCAAATCTGTACATTGGGTTTTTATTCTCCCCATTATGTTTTTCGGAATTTATATTGGTTATATTTTGGATAATAATAGACATATCATGCATATGATACACAATTAATAATTGACATATTTATATTAATATTTATAATGTTTTTTAAATGTTACAATTTATATATGTATATAATTCTAGTTATGATCGGGGAAGGCCATCATTGAATATGATATACCATATTTTGGTAGTCACCAACCAAAAACCTATTTTTTGGATGGATTTGGGTTTTATCTTCCAGAATGAAGCTGGTATAGGTTAGGAACCCCTACGTTGGAATATGACATATACTACCTAATATAACACTAGTATAATGTCCACATAATTATAAAACCACCAATCACAAGTCCACAAAAACATTATACCTTCAATGAATACATAATGCTCAATAAAAATCAAAGAATCTTAAACCCTATATTTCCCTCATTCAAGGTGACCCAAAGCTAGTTCACTCATCCCGAAACCTACTTCCCTATTACTAAACACTTTAGTGATTATCAATATTTATAAATCATATTACTCTTATTTTAAAAACAATCACCCAACAACTTATGATCCCCATTCAATACCCCATAATAGACATTACACAAACCCATAGTCAAGGAATCCATCTAACAATTACATATAAACAGAACATGTTTCCAAAATTACTCTAGGTATCTAAAATATCAATAATTGTTTTATTCTATTATAATTATATATAATTTAATAAAGGGATCTAATTATGTATTGATTGAATTTACAACCAAAATAATATTTTTCCGATTGTTATTTAGTCATTTCAAAAACACTCTTTACTTTTTGAAAAATCCATTATAAAGATCCCCATAGTTATGTGATTGGTCTTTATAGATACACTCTTCCTTAGATGATCATGTAATTGATGTGGATTCATCTTTTCTGACTATGCGGTAGTGATTTTATACCACATAAATAGATCCTTTGTGAGTGCTTATCCTTTTTAGCTCCATGGATGTCAAAATATATGACTATCTTCTCCCAATGAGGCTACTTATTTCTTAAAGGTTGTTATTCCTAGATTCCTATAAATACATAGTACTAGTATCAAATGGAAGAAAAAGGGATAATATAATCTATGAAGAAATACATATGACATTGGTCATATATTTAGAAATCAAGATCATTAATTGGTTATGTAATATTAATGTCACTAAGATGCGGAGAAAATTAAAGAAGGAAAAAAAAACAGCCCATGATTCAACCTCATGAATTATAGTCTCATGAGGCCTTTGTAAAAATTAGAGGCATGTAAGGATCTTTCAAAATTTATAGCCTCATAAAGAATCATTAGAATATTTTTTCCAGCATGAATCGCATCCTTAAATGTAGTTATCAACATTTAATATGTTCCCACATCATCAAAGAGATTCTTATAAGGTTTATTTTATGATAGTCCCACTATCTAGGGCCTACGATAAGTAAAATAATTCACATAGTATATAAAATAATGTTGGATAAAGCCTCCCTATGTTACTAAATTATATTCTTCACATTCAGACCCACCCCCACAATAAAGCATATGAAATGAATTAAATAACATATCAAATAATACTAATTAAATACTTTTTCCACCTTTGCACTTTAATTATATGTATATAAACATATAAGAATATTCCATCCCAAAAAATGTTCTAAACATCATTTCTCTAAGTTTAAAAATGTAAAAAAATTTCTCTTCTAGTGAGGCATCCCCCATAAAACATATGATACATGATCCTGACATGAACCATAAAATGATCTATTTCGATATTATAACCTACTAATAAAAGGAATTAAATTCCTTTCCTCCCAGACTAATACGTCCCTTAGGGTAGTCACCAGAATGACACACCTTGATAATGAGGTTATTTCACTCAAGGAAACTGGTGAATCCTTACTAGTGGGAGGATGCAGATTATTGTTGTTGAATGGATGATTTATCCGAAAAAGTGTAATCAGTTATCATCCTTGAGAGGAACTCCTCGTGAGTTATATGATCGAATCCCGATTCTATTGAACATTTAACAAATATGAAATGTTTCATTCATGTTATTAGAAATATTCTTGGATTCATCATCAGTTTTATGACTGAACGATGTTCCCATTAATGATTTAATCATGATGATACATCAAGGAACAATGCACATATATTTTAGAGAATAAATTTTTTATTCAACATACATATAATTCATATAACATTTAAATTAAATCACCTCCTCATTTTGTGTATGACCAAATTATACCCTAAAAATTATTTCATCACTGACATTAGGAAATATAAAATGAATATGACTTGATCATCTTATACCATTTCCTCATTTCAAAACTTATTTATAATTCATATAATATTAATTTATATTATGATATATGATATTTTTTAATTAAAATGTCATGAATCGATACCTACTCCATGAAACTAGGCTATAAATTGTGATCATATCAAATGATTTAACACTATGAACCCAAAACTACATGGGATTTGATTACATTTAATTTCGATATAATGGATTACTTTACATGGTTCAAACCAAATTTCAAAAACCACTTCCAACCATGGAATCATTATAATGAAATCCAATAAATATCATTTATTATAATATTATAACTTTGAGATCCCACACATCGGTTAATATTATTTTTAAGTATCCCCAAACATTCTATAATTATATAGTTCAAAATGAGACACATCTGCCCTACATGAGATCAAATTCCTATTAAAAATATAACATATCTCCTTTTACCTGATAAAATATTATTAAATATCCAAATCCTTATTATATAAATTCTATTCATAATATGAAACTATATACCCATAACGAGATATTTTAATTGATCCAACTTTCATTAAGGGGGGATATTCCATATAAGATGGGTTGAAATAGAATAGTATTTATAATCCTCACACCAAGAAATGGTATGAATATTTCACATTGTATTCTACTCTGTACGACATTAATCTTTTTTAACACATACAACAAAAATGGCCTTAAAAGTAGATTCAGATGTTCAGGGATACATTAATAATAAAAAATAACTGCATGTGATTGATCCATACACATTACATAACCATCCAACTCAATAGATGATAATAAAAAATAGAAAACAAATATATGTTGATTTAAACAAAAATTCACTCTCTATCCAGAGAAATTTGGAGAACCCCTTATATATAATGATTGTTTCCTCAATGGGGAACAATTGATAAATAAAAATAACACAATTGTTATGAATACATTAATATAGTAAAACATTCACATGAAATAATTGTTTTAATTAGTGTCTAGTATATGATAAATTAGTCCCACAATAGTATTTTTTACAGTTTTGTGCAGATGACTGAAATCTATAAGAGATTCTAGCAGAAGGAATACATTCATCCTAAATAGGTTGTGGATTATCCTAACCTACCATAAACTCAAAAAAGGTATTTTATAAGGAGTCACTGGTAATAACATTGTAACTACATATATATTATTATTATTTATTTATAAACACAATAGAATAAGGGTGTCTAATGTGTTAAAAAACAATGTACCTGATATTAATCCAATTACTGTGAGAGAAATAAATTTTTCACCCATGAACCTATTGTTCATACTCATAGTTATGGATTAAATATTTAAATATAGTAAAATTTATTTTTATATCATGTGATATTTCCCATAATAAACATTCAAAAACATCACAATAACCTTAAATAAAATAAAAAATCACATTTCATGGAGAAAAATTTCATATTCTGTATTGTATGACCAATCATATATGAATATAATATTTAAAAAATAGTGAAATATTTTTCCTAATTTAACCATACTGAAATTCCAGTGGTACTTCTCATGGAGACAAATCATCTTCATAACCCAATGAAATAAACTATATGGGATAGAATCAGATTCTATATAAGGTAAATATAATAATAACGAAATGATACTCCAAATGGATAAGCATAGAGAATATTACTTGAAAACTAATAACATAATTATTTTTAATAAAATATTAATATGTAAAAAAATGAGTATATGAATCATTTTAATGTTGATTAGTTGTCAAATTGTTTTTACCGTAGTAGATCAAGAGTCCCTCAAATGTCTCATATGGTGGAAAAATATATCGTACTTATTTCCATTGGAATAATAATCTTCATATTGTTGATTCCCATGGAAGAATAGGATTAAGTCCCTAGTTTCATTTGGAATATTATGTATCCCAAATCATATCCCATAAAAACAAGATATCAATCATTATCTAATTTTTAATAGATATATAGTTAACAACTGTCACTGAAAAAACCAATATAATTTTTTTATTCTATCATAAATTTACATATCAGAATATTCCACGGTAAAAAATTTGTTTCAAATATCAAATCATATACAACATGAGGAACAAAAATTTTGATTACCCCTTATATATATAGTGTAACAAAAATCAATCTTATTAATGTATTTGGTTGATAAAAATAATATAATAAATATAAATGATTAATTTATGAGTACCATTCAAGATATATTTAAGAATAAATAATATCTATTTAATAAATACATCTGTGACAAAGAGGTAGTAGTTGTGAAATCCAAAAGGTTTTAGAAGAAAACACTTCTGTAAATTATGGCCAATATGATTTTATGGAAAATTTGAATAAATAATTATTGAAAGAAGTAATTTTAGAAACTAAATAAATATTTTAAAAATATTATTAATTTTGAAAGATATATTAATATTGATTATCTGAAATATCATAATGACTTCAAAAAAAGTGATATGAAAATATTTATGATAATGCAAATGACCGTAAATATTTACCTACTGGATTAAAAATATGAAGTGTTTTATTTTATAAAGACCTGATTATTAAATCAATTCAATAATAGATTGTTTAAATGATGAAATGGTTCACAATATAAATAAGGAATGGACTATAAAATAGTTTTTATTGAAAATTATTATAAATATTCTAAAATACCATTGTTTAAAACTGAAATAATAAATGGTGTTATAAAAATTAATTTTAAATTTATATGAATATAAATATTAATTTAAAATGAGATAAAAACATAATTGGGATTCCAAAAAAATTGTAAAACATTTAATGTGTTAAAATCTACAAATATTGATAAAAATTCATCATTAAATATAATAAGAATTTTCCTTACTAGTATAATAAATTTTTTCCAAATACTGACCTATTTTGAGGGGTGTAAATATTTCAATTTTGGATAAAAATAATTTATTATGTTAGCTAAATTTATTCTTGAGATTATGGGAGGTTTTTTGGGTTTTTCGGGGGGAGGGGGACATTAATGGAGGAAAAAATATTTCATAAATTTTTTATCACACAAGTGCAGCATGATTAGTAAAAACAGATAACATGTCCTGGGAAATCATTCGATTAGACATCCTTTATGAAATTGGATACTACATTATAACCACATAGTTTCCTAAATTATTTTTATTCTTACATGATATGGTGTTGTGTTACCCCTCTTCCGTAGAGGGAGATGCATTGTCTTCACTCATTATTTCAAACATGGTGGATAAACCATTTGACACTTAAATATATTGAAATTCCCATTTTCCATCATGACCATATTTAGGTCTCAGTCAAATTTCTCACCCATTCGACACCTTATAGCTAGGGTGATGATCTAGAAGACCTTGTTCTACTATTGATTATTAACCTTTGATTCATGGTAATTTGCAGTGCCTTTTGTGCTAATGGAAGCTCTGGGTATGTCTTATAGACAGTTCCCTTCCATTTTCTCAAAGAGCCTTGGTGTGTTCTTTCCTCATAGCCAAAATTGATAATTCCAATTTATCCTATAGATTATTTTTTGATGGAGTGTAAATAGCTTTTTTACTCTAAATCAAGCATATTTTTTAAACGAGAAACTATCTACAAGAATAACATAGGTGGTATTTGGTCTTTTTTCACATATTATTGATGTTTTATAAGAGATTTGGTCATTCAAATCTATATCCATGTTGACTATTAAAAAAATTAATATGGAATATGATATGGGCCTTCAATTTTTCTATGGGACCCATCACAAACCACAATGGGTTTGTTGGTGATGTGTTACCAAACATAGTGCTACTATTATATTGTGAAAAATACATGAAAATACATATATGTCTGGGTAAATGTTATGATGGGGTATTTTTTGAAATGAATGTGTTTGGAATTGTGTTTGGGGTATGTGGGTTTGGTTAATAGGATAATCGGGGCATTTACTTGATTGTTTCATAAGTTATAATGTGGTTTTGAAATTTTTTAAATGTTGTGTTTTGGTTTTTGACACGAACATTATATTAAATAAATGATTTGATGTCTGAATGTGAGTAATTTATTATATGAATTTGATCACCTCATCTTATTTAAGTTTTTTTTCATATTTATGTATTTCAAATGATGATTTGAAGATGGCATTGTGGAGGCTTCCTTGTGAAAATTCTTAATTATTATATTGAATGGTTTGAAATGGAATCTAAATCCATGGAGCGTGTTTTAGTTTTCAAAAAAGAAGACTGAAGATTTAATATGTGGAATCATAATGATTCCAAATGTGTATTTGAATTTAATTTCCATGATGTAGTTATAAAGGACCATTAGGACCATTGTAATTCATATGATGTGTGGATTACTGATATCAAACCCATAATGATTATGTTTCCATGCTAACTTGGTTATGAAAAAAACTAAATAAAAAATGTCCATTATTGATGATATAGAATAAGGGGGTGTTTTGCATACTTTTATATGTGTTAATGTGTTATTCTTTATATGTAGGATTCATATAATGAGTTATATTTTTAAATGTAAAATTATTTTAATGTTTGTGGATTGTGTTGGGTAAATGTGTTATGTTTGATGAATATGTTCGGATGTCGTAATGGTTGTTGAGTTGTATTGGACATAAGAATTCAGGCTGATAATTTTGGTTAGAGAGATTCTATAAACCCAAAACCTATAAGTCCTGGATTAAGGATTCATACTGAGGATCTATTCTCCTAATAGTCTCGTATGAGGAGACATCCTAAAACGAGGTTACAAAGTTAGTGTTATTTTTTATTTAGTTGGTATGTCGAACTAAGGCTCTACACATCCCAACATATAGTCATGACATGGGTTGGGATTTCATACTTGTTCTCTAGGTGTAAGAATCTGAATCATTCCTTCTAATTATTAGGCTCATTTAAATGCTTTACAGTGCCATTATTTGAGTGAATTTTATTTCTGATTTTCCATGGGCATGTTTGGATGAAAATTAGATAAAATTGGATGGAAGAGGGGAAGTGCATGACTGGTGAACTATTTTCCCTTACTGTGCACGGATCCCAAAAATCATTATGAACATAAATAGAGCATATTTTCATTTTGTCACATGTTTTATCAAATATTTTCCCCTATTAGGATTAACCATGAGCCCCCATAGAATTGGCACATGATTAAGGTGAACAGTTTTGAAAACTGTGCTCAACTTCCTAGGAAACAATGGTCATGGTTTTAATTGAACCAAAAATTAGCTTTAAAATATCTTGAGCCCCCATCATTTATCCATAAACCCCATATCTCAATAGTAATCAATTCCTCTAGATTTTTGATTTTCCCAGATGATTTACTAGGGTATTCGACCATTGGTTATGATGATTCAAATCCGGAATTTATGATTCAGAACCTATCATAGTAAGAGAATATCAACCCAATTAATTTACCGTATTTCTATTATAATTTTTAATGGATATTTTCCTATAATTTATTTATATAGATCTAGGTTTGATGGCTCTTCTTTCATTTTCTGTTAAATATATAACTTTTTCTTTCTAAAATAATTTATCATTCAAATAAATTGGGTCTGTTGGTGAGTGTTTGGCAATATTTTCGGTATGTATTTTCTAAATTAAAATCTTATAGTATGGATTTAATTACATTCATATAATTTTGAAATTTCAAATTTCCCTGATTTGGAAATTAAACTGATAATGGAAATTATTTTTTTTTTGAATTTCCTTTTGTTAATAAATTTGGTAAATTTAAAAAAATTGAATTTAAAAAATTGAATTAATTAATTCTTTATTCAATCAATGGGATATAGGGATTGTTGAATTTGATTAGTTAGTTTGTTAATAAATTATATTTTAATATGGGTCTTATATTTGGATTTATTTGTTGTTGAATTTATAAATTGTTTTGGTTGTGATTATCTAATGAATTAAATTAGATTAACAAATTGATAAATTAATTAATTATATATTGGGAGTTTGAAATTTGATGATTTAATTAGTGAATTATTTATTGGATTGAAAGGTTATATCATTTAATGGAAATATATTATTTTTTATATGTGATTAAATTATTTAATCAGGAATTATCATGTTTCATAAATGTCATATCATGATGTGAAATGTTATAAGAGGGTTAATGTTGATTAACCATGATTGATGTAATATATGAGATATTGTGATATGTGTAAACAATTTGAGTTGTACTTGGACTACTACTTCAAAAGCATATAATGATAAATTGATATATGAGTGTGGAATATAGAATACAGATTCAAAATACCATAGTTATAACAAGATAAATGAGCCTACGATAAGGACTATTATTTCAAAAACCCATAGTGATAAATTAATATATGATTTATGGCCAAGTAAAGCCACTTCAAAAGATTATAGGGGTCAACAGAATGTTAAACAAGGACTAAAATGTTCTCATTATAGTATGGTTTCAATAGGCCAAAATATAAATTTTAAATAATGTATAATTAAATACCATGGGTTATAATGATTTGTAAAATAAATAAGTTATATGGTTCAGAATAAATAATGGGATGAAGTTGTTAATTAGAATTTGGGTATCCTAGAAAACCAAATAAGTTTATGTTCTTAAATAATGGGTAATTGAATAAATGATAATTGTATAACTTTTTTTATTTTTGTACAATGACATACACTATTATTGAATATATTTTTTTAGAAACAATTTTTTGTGGGCTATTAAATTATATCAACAGGGTAATTTGGATTCTGTATTAGTTCCGGAATAAACATCTTGATTTCAAGAGAGGGTTAGGGAAAATTCATTGTTTTCGATGAAAGAGTTGAAATAAAACATTGATGAGGTGACCATATGTTATATAAAGTCGAATTGGTTTATGATAGTTCCTTTTTTATTTTTATTTTATTTTATATTTGAATATGACATATATTTTTTTATCACATCTACATTTCATATTTGATGTTGCATTTCATGAAGTAGTCATCAAGGGATACAATTATTATTCGAGTTATGGTTATATCATTTAATTATTCTTGTTTTATTTTCACAATTTCATTACTCTGATAAAGAGGTTATATTACCGCCACTATCCATATTAGAACCTTTCATCTATTCTGCAAGCACTTGAATATGGTGAGCTGCGTTTGAGGCTATGTGGTGAACCATATGAGGGCACTAATGTGTAGAACCTGTGTTGGAACATTAAAAATTGCGTTCAGAGCATATTTTTAATTCCAATTCCTTTTTTATACTATATGGTAGAGGTGGAATGGTTAATAGGATGTGTTGGGCCACGGTTTTGAGCTCTTACAATGTTGTTTCAAACCCATATAAGAGGGAAAATTCCAAATTCCTAGAGTGTTATTTTGGTTATTGATATGATTTGTTATTGTTTCTTTTTATTAATCCTCCAGTGATGAACATATTGTGTGGTGTGATTATGAAAACATAAATCATACAAATTTTCCATTTTTTTTAAATCGTGGCAATAAAATCTAAAACCATGGACTCTATAGACATTGAAATATGGTAAGATTCATGTATATGGTATTATCAACAGATGTAGGTGGCTATATCTATGGTTTACACTATGATAATAGGTGGATATTTCCATAGATTAAACTGTTTATAATGTCTTCTATTGATACGTTCAAAACTCTGGACTTAGGTGGCTATTTCCATGGTTTGATGACATGTCAATTACCTTAAAAACTTTATTTCTCCAAGTAAGGGTTGATCCTAAAACCTCCTATATATTCATTATAAGCCTTTACCACTATATTGATCACAACTATCTGTATACATATATTTATATATTTATATAAGAATATGCATAATAATATATAAATAATTTTATTTACTTATAATTATTAATATATTAATGAATATAATATCTTGTTTCAATGATTTATACAATGGAATTATGTGGATACTTCCACATTTTAAACCATAGAAATAGTTACGTATAGAAATGGTTTAAACATTGTAATAGGTGGATATGTTGAATATTTAAACGGTGGAAGTATGTGGTTATGGAATTGGATTATTCCATGTTAATAAATGGTTATGGACACAAATTACTAAATCATTGTAATGAATATTTCCTACCTATTACATGAATTTTTTTCCACCAAACGTTTCAATAGAGTTTCATTTCACTATGTATATATATTGACATGTAGCCACACTATTCATAAAATATGGTTATTGGCTTCCTACATCAAAGGAATTACATACTATGGATATATAATGTATATCCATAACATAATTTTATAGTTGTGTATTATATGATATTTCTATTTTTGGGCACATTGTTTAGTATTGAAAGAGATTCAAGAATACATTCATCATTCTGGAAACATAGGATTCCTTTGTGGCTTGCATCATTTTATGAATGCACATGAAAATAGTTTTTTATCAACTTCTTTAATTGAAATTATTGAATTTTTTTTTGGTTAAATCGAAAATGACGTAATATGTGAATAAATGGGTTTCTAATTAAGAAAATCAATGATGGGAATGAAATTTTCCATTTTAAGCAAGATCATATGTACGATGGTTAATGGTATTGATCACACCTCAGTTTTGACTATCTGGATGGAAAATTGGGATTCATTTCTTATATGATTATTTTTAGACCTCCTTTTGACTAAGATAATGTTGTGTTATGAGTCTTGAGACATGTGTTGGAAATTTTTGATCTATAAATTCATGAAGACTCGTGGAGATGAGATGTCATGTGGTTGTAATGGGAAATGATCCACCATTTTTATTGAATACTCCATCAGGAAAATTCATATGTAGTTTCTTATCTCCACTATTATGAGACCATTTTCGATAGTCTATCTCATCATTGAGAGCACATAAAATAATATTTTTCAACTCCCAAAGTCACTAATAGCTAAATCCATTAAAGGTGATGGTGTTAAATCATTAAATAATATATTGATTTTTTTTCATTGTTGATAAACATTCCAAAGTGTACCTTGAAATCCTTGTGAAATTATATTCGTAATCCATTATAGATTTAACTTCCCTATCAATTAGATCGATGAATTATCTCTACATCAATATAAGAATAGGTCGAGGAGAATACATGTAACGAAATATTCCCTTAAATTATTCCCATTCCATAACATCAATTTTAATTTTTTTTCATGGTGTTTATAATAAATTCCTGCCATTGATCAATATTTATTTAAAATATATATAACTAGATATAAAATATCTTTCTCAGAATAAACGAGAAATGAAAAGATATTCTGAAGTGAGTCAACACATTTTTTCTATAATAAGTTGATTACAAGATCCAATAATTTGTTCAATTTGGAAAATAACACTAAAGATATATCTTTTGGGCTCCCAATTTTTAGATTTTTTTTGTAAAAAATATTATTTGGTGATTAAATATAATCAGTATTATATAAAGAGATTTCAAACCTGATCAGTAATCCTAATTACTAGATTATCCCAACCATTTTCTGATTCAAATTATAGTGACCAAACATTTACTTGCATAACATTAATATTATTTGATGGTAAAAACATTAAATAATTTCAAAACCATTATATGATGGTCTAAAATCATTGTAAAATTATAACCATACATGAATTATTCAGTATATAACTTATTAAATTACCTAAAATTCTTTCTTTATCTTTTTATAACTCATTATATCCTTAGTCCATGAAGTCACTTGATGATATACAGTAATGAATGGGATGACCTAAAATCTCATTAAGCAGATATATATGGAAATGAATCAATATAAAAATGTTTAGAATAATCATCAACATGATAATATCATAATAGGGTAGTCATCATAATCATTAGAGGATTCATTGGATAATGGAATGGATTGTGGAAACAAAAAATATTTTGTACTTGTCAAATTGAACATATAATTGTGAATTATGAAAACATCATGATCATGCATAACATATGTTCATAGTAATAACATCTGAATAGTGAAAAATTATAGAATCATGAACATGAATATTTAACATTATCTCATTACATAAATCACATTAGCCAATACAATTGAATTCCATATAATTCTGGGTGCACCCGCCACATCATATTATTTACATAATCATAAGTTCCACAGATAGAACATTTCAATCAATTTCATGATGTAACTAATGTAAAAGTATGAATATCATAAGGATATCATCACTCATGAATACATTATTTATTCCCTAATTAAAATTTATTACCATATTTGGTATAAGATTTACCATTCTTGATCAATTAAGAAAAAAGATAAGATGAGTCATAATATTTTTTTGAAAGAAGATAAAATTTGGAAATTCATTTTTTTTGTCATGAAATCAGGTTAGAAACATGTATATCACAAAACAATTTTATGTAATATTTAGTTATTTTTCGTAGAATATAAAAATAATAACCATATAAAAATTTGGAATAAACATGGAATAACCCAATGAGTGGTAGTTGAGTTCATGAATCCCATTACCTTATATCAGAATCCATACAACACTTTAATGAATTAATAATAAAATTAGAATAATTTATTACAAAATAATAAATATATTATTCATGTATCTCATTTAATATAATTTTATTAAGTCCATTATCATCATTTTGTTGAGTTATAGTGTTCAATTTCATCTCTCTGGGAGAGTTTTTTATGTAGGTTTTCATGATCGGTTAAATTTTATACCTGAATGGAAGTTTATATAAAATGAGAATAATTCACCAGAATTGAAAATATATGTTAATAATAAACATATAAATTATTTATTTTTCTTATATAAGATTTTGTTATATTGTTTGGAAATGATTATTTAGATTAAACATTAATGGAAATGAAATATTTCATTTTTTTGGATTTTACAACCATCACTAATTTATATCATTTTATTTAATACCTTGTTTATATACAGGTTATAATAATTTATAGTACTTATAATAAGTATAATATTACATTATTAAACCATAATAATGGTTTTATTAGAATATTTTAATTATTTAATACAAATGAATTCTCGTTCACCATAAATCGAATGAATTAAAACATTATAGATGATGTTTTAATTTTTAAATAAAAATTTGTCTAGAAGATATTTGATGATGGATTATTCCATTAAAAAAATGAAATTACAATATATATGATTAACTTTATATCATGAATTTTAGGATAGGGGAGGTGATTAAAAGATATGAAAATAGTAAATAAAAATAAATTTATTCATATCCCAATAAGATTTTACCACTCTAGATGGACATGTGACATCCATGTAAATCATTATTCCACAACTATGGAGACTTGGGTGAGTTTATTGAACCTTAACATTCCATTTAAAATTACATCAGTAATTACAATTATTTTAAATCTTGATGGTAGATACATTTCTTCGTATAACCGCACTTACTATATGTGTCACCCTATTAACTCGCATATCTGTGTAGAAGTGGATGTGTGTAGGGATCCTTTAGAATCTGTTTGGATTACTGTTGGTGAAACTTTATGGAGTAAATAGATGTTGGTATATAAATCATGGTTTATTTTTTGTTCAATATATAATATTTTATGACATATGACTAAAACCTCTCATCAGAGGTCTAAGAATATCAATATGCAGAAGGAACAAGATAAACATATGGTTGCATACTATGGTAACAGAATAAAGACATGTGTAAAGGTAGGACTGTCACGATAAGAGATGGATGGTATTGAAAATAAGCTAAAGTCAAAAATGGTTGTGAATATTGGATTGTGGGTTACTAATCCACTTGGGGATGATACCTTTAGTCACATGAGAAGAAATCGGGTTAACCCTGGTCTCCTCGGCCTATATCATTGGGGAAAGAGGAAAATACTATGGAGGATGAGAGACCAAGAAGTGGTATTATATCATGGTTCAAAAATAATAATTAATGAAGATCCATGTCTCCCATGACTGGTTCATAATCCGAAGTAGTGGGTTTAGGAACGGGTTCATGTGCCAATGGTTCGGGGAAGGCTTCTTGCTACAGCCAGTTGAGGATGAAGCTGGGTAATCCTAATCCATCCATGATAGCTTCAATGTGGAAAATGTGTTCAGTGTTTGATATGTTTCCTACTATTATGGACCCTCCTATATTGGGTACCCATGGTGTTAGTGAGAAAAACTCTAATGGGGAACTGATAATGGTGGATGAGGGAGGCCCCACAAATCTCACAGATGAGTGAAATGTTCTGAAAATGGTGGTTTTGGGTGAGTCCTCAATAAGGAATATCCATTGGGAGGAAGAATGAATTAGGCTGGGAAACTGATTTGATCTATTATACCATGATTCTTCGGTCTATAATTGTAAAAATGATCTTTTAATAACCTATATGGACGAGAAGAAGGACCATGGGAATGAGTCCTGTGATTATTTCTCAAGCTATCATGTAGGATATACAGAGGATGAGGTACATGGTTGTATGTATCCAAGATCAATGACATGTAAGAGTGTATAGGGGGAACCATAATGTGAGGAATGAATATTAATATTTACCTCTTTTAATAGAGACTAGGCCAACAATAAAGATGAAGGTCATGCAACTAGGAAGAAACCCAAACCTATCCAAGTTGTCATGTCAGTGGTTAGAATTTGATGATACAGTTGAAACTACATTTTAATATCATTTGAGATATAAATGTAAAATGATTGAAACAATCTAAAAAATCAATGTCATGGATGTATTGGCCAAAATAATTATGTAAAATACAATATGTATTCCACCCAATGAAGAAAAAAGAAACCGTATTTATAAGAAGAACCTAATTTTAATATGGGGATTCAAAAAAGGGAAGAAAATAATATAGGAATACATCTAGTCCTAGGACAAGAAGAAATTATGGTTTAATGCTCTTATGATTAAGTATCTAGAAACCCACATATACACTATATCCTGGAATCTTTTCAAAGGGATTCAAATTGGTACGCTCTAATATCACTTGAATGTCTCAATGTTGTCCTTTTGTGATAGAACTATTGGATCCTAACATTTTCTATAATAATTTTTGATAACTAAAATTTAAATTTTATTCAGTGTGTGATAAGATACATAAATATTATTTTTAATTTCAAAGGTGTTGTTATTATTTTATTGGTCAATTTAATATTTTAATTTTTAAGTTACTATTCCCTCAGTATGGGTTCCTTTATTTAAATATATTTCACTTATTTCATTATTCATTTATTTTATTGGCATTTCTAGTATATATATGTTTTTAATACATTTAACATAATTTTAATATGATAAATATCCCATGATAAATGTTATAGTTCTTACAAATACGTTCAAAAGTACCCAAATACTTCAGAAATCTAGTTAGGTGAGAGTACATGATAGTTGGGATATACCAATAGCATCCCTAAATTATCCTCATAATTGGAATAATCCTATTAATGTGCAAAAAATAATTATCATAACAAATAGAATCAATATGAAAAATTTTCAACAACTAATGATGTCTCGCCTCTATTGTGATACCTGATACCAGTCCACACTATCATCGATCCTTATGTTCAAGACATTTATTGACCATACATTCATCACTTAGTATCTTGGTCTCCTTGATTACATAGTGTGAAACATTTCAACCATATTATAACAACCACAATTTTAATAGTATACTTAATAATTTCTCATGGGTCTCCAATAAAAGAGTTTTCTCTTCCATGAAAGAAGAAAATATATAACATAGACCTCCCCTATGGGGGCTCTATCAAACAATACATGTGCTTATAAAAAACATGTACCTCTCATATGAGAGTGTTATCAATCAATGACAAAATACAATAACACATACCTCCCTGATAAGTGTATCCTCATCAAAATATCATTCTAACAAATTATTGTGTGTATTCCAATCTCAAGTACCATTGGTCTCCTTATAAGGTATTCTACCTACACTAAAAAATCATCAATTCTTTTTTCTAATAAATATCAAAAAAATCCACAAGTAAATTTTAATTTTAATTTAATATAGTTCATTGCGCATTTCCAAATTCCATAAATAAAATACATTTAAAGGTGTTATCTAAGGAACATGCAAATATACCATTTATAGAATCCCATTCAAATTTCATCTTTATTTCCAATTTTCCACAATTGGACGACTGAATATTTATTATTTTTCAAAACCCATTATTATAAATTAATTTTAAAACCATTGACCCATGTTATACATCCATTACACATTTCATTAACTGTGATTTTCAAATAATATATCTCATTAACATTTCTCGTTTCTCATTCTAATTTATAAAAATCATTTTCTGATTACCAACACATTTTGATATATAAATATAAAATTCCAATATAAACATTAATGATTATAATAATTAATTTCAAATCCATGTATTTTATTTATAAACCACCTTTCATCATGTCATAAATAATTATCTAATAATTATATAAATACAAACATGGTCAGGATTGAATAGAATCATCCATTAAATATTTTTTATTTAAATTAGAATTTAAAAATAATAGAATTTAATTATACAATTTTCAATGAAAATTTTATATATAATGTTTTCCAATTGTAATCAGTTTCTTTGGATGATCATGTCATTTTAAAGGGTGTTAAAAATTAGAAATTAACTCAAAACAACCATTTTAAAGATGGTCAATGAATTGTGTATGTGATATAAAACTAAAATACATAACATGAATGAAAATATGGTGAATGTACAAGTTATATTATATGACCACCTGTATAATTCATTGATAAGTTTACTCTCTCAATATCAGCTTCTGGTTTCACATAAATTTAATGATATAAAAAAATTATGTGAAATTAAATAGAATTATAAAATATTAGAATAAATGTATAGTGCCTACTATAAGATTTTGTAAATTAATAAATTCCATACGCGGTATCATATATCCATCATAAAAAATTGATCACTCCTCGATGTAGCTGAAATATATCGCAAATTAAGGATATCCATTCTTAGGAAGGGAGGACTATTAATGTACATAGGGACACCATATTTATTTTTGGTGTCAATACACATGAGTATCAAGAAAAAAGATTTGTCGATATAAAATTAAATCACATCCCCAAACATAAAACCAATAATGGAGTCCACCAATGACCAAATAGCCTCCACCAACTTGCTAGTGATATGTCATTGACTGGTTGGTGAGTATAGAAGGATACCTATTCTACTTCTATGGCCATTGGATTACGGATTTCCATATACCAGATAGTCCTCATTTCTATATCAAAATTATACATCCCTGAAGTAGTGTCCCAAACACTATAATGCTTCAGATATTCACCCAACTGCATTGAACACAAAATCATGTTTAATTTCATTGTGACTGAAATGGATTAAAATAGTCCACACACTAGTTAAGGGTATTTAACATACATTAATTATGGATCTAGGAACAAGAATGGAATATATATATATATATACATATAAATATATCTGATGTTCGAATGGTGTTAGATTAGATATAATTCCATTTAAAAAACAATTTATTCATGGATGATTATTCAAGGATTATGGAATTCTTGTTAAATATATAGCTTTTTCTGAAGAAACTAAATCATATTAATGATAATAAGAATTTTAAATTAATAATAATATAGTGGTTTGTATTTTTACTATTGTGAAATCATGGATTTGATTGAATATTTTCATTAATGACTCATACGAAAAATAATTTAGATATTAATTATTGTGAAGTAGAGATCTACATCACATCCTATAAATATTTCTTGATATAATGAGTATAAAATAATTTTATTGATTCAAATGGACCTTCATATATAAAAATAAAAAAATAACACCTTGAATTCTCTTGTGTTTTTGGATGAAACTGGATTGGAACTCTGGATGCAGTGAATCATCCAAAAATTAGTTAAAAATTTAGAGTACCTTGATATGATGTTTCCATGAACAAAAAATTTCTTCACCAAAAAAGTTTGTGAGAATATATTTTAGGACACAAAATACACAATGAGAGTATTCTACTATATATTTACATTCATATTTTAATAAAGTAAAATAACATGTGTCCTCATGCATTCAATTATTGATTTTTGTATTTCAATCTATGTGATATGAATTTTGAAAGAATTATTGATCAAATACTATTGTTTCATGTGATTGAACAAGATATATATTATATAAATAATTTTTATTGATAATTTATATTTCTTATTATTTCAATTGATGATATATACAGATATTATATAGTAACAATACCACTATAAAATGGATTTTGATACCATCTAGTTATATCCACGTTTATCATATATAGAAACCAAAAAATTATAACCTCATCCTATCGTAATGTATGACCCATACATCTCATAATATTATAAATTTTATTGCATGATAATAATGGAATCATAAAATTAATTTTGGATTTTGATCATTACATATTAATATTTTTACTCTAACAACTTATAAAAAATTAATATCAACTCTTCATATGATGAAATTTTTGGTAAATCATATCATCTAAATGGTAACAAATTTTGTAACCACATGAAACAAACTCATTTTAATAGATAATTGAGTAAAATCCTTGAATGATTGAAGAGTGTCTCTATGAGAAATATAACAGAATATTTATAAATTATAATGCTGAAACTGATTATTGAGAAATACACAAATGATTCCATTTCATTTCATGTATCTCTTCCTCAATTTATGGAGAGAAACTAGCATATAATAATTTTAATGTGGGTTATTTCTTAATTTTGAGTAATTTATTTAACCATATTGAATTGAAATATGAGGAAAATCATTTTATTTCATCTCTTTTATCACTATCATCAAATTTTAATGTATTTTTTTTGTTATAGTGATAAAATAGTGAAAGTAAATATTGTAATTTTATTATATGAATTTTTTTTGGAATTTCATGGTGATAATGGGTTGTATCTTTCTTAAATCCTTCTATATATCGAATAAATTTCATTAAATCCATTAAAACCCATTTCTGTTATTAGATCCATTACATGATTGTTGACTCTAAAAATAATTTGTTTTTAAAAATAATGATTTCTAATTGATAGTGAAATACCTATTAAAAATAATAATATTAATTTTTTTGGATAGTCATAATAAATAATGTTTCATAATCAAAATTATGATAGTATAATTATATAAACCAGTTGTTATGGAGTTTTTTTTCATTTACCAATGAGTGTATTTTTTTAATATCAATGAATAGGTAGATAAACTTCTTGGAGGGAGATGAATGTACACAGTAACATTAATTAAAATAATGAATTTTTCTTTAAAATGTGTTATTATATGTGGTAGTTGTAAAAGGTAACTATTGACTACAAATAAAAATTGGATCTTGGATGTTAATTTCATCCATGGTCTATATAATAAATGATGTTCTGTTATAAACTACACAATTGAAGATATATTTTGAGATCCATTATTGTGGAAATGAATATAGAATTGGTTGAGTTAGTACAAAAATTATATGGAATTCCTAGATTTATTAACATTCAGAACGATTGAAATGATAATTAAATTTGAATATTATTCTTGGAGGTTCTCAATGATATATTATTTAAACAAATTTATTTAATCAGGACAATAAGTTTTCATAGAGTGTGCATATAGATATACATTTTAGCAATTTATAAATTCCTAACGAAACTATAATTGAATAAAATCTGGATTGCTTCTGGATGATGATCCATCAAACGAAGTATCGTGTATAATAGTTGGGTGTTTTCTATAAGAATCATGGATGGTTTGATGAATGGTTTTGATGGTGGATAAACTAGTGAATGGTTTTTTAATATTACATGATATATTTCTATGTTTAATATTCAATAAAATAATTCAATTAGGGTCTAAATATGTTTAAATGTTTTAATAACTTCTTTTAATATTATTTAAATATGTTTTCATAGATTTTAAAATCAATATGTATATTTGACTATATATAAGATATATTTTCATAGTTATGTATGATATATTGTAGAATTGTTTCCATAAGATGTTTAAAGGAAAACAACTATAACGATGATAGAAATTTGATGTGGATAGATAATATTAACAAAATATATTATAAAGAAAATGTTGTTTTTGGATGATGGTTATGGAAAACTCCATATATCTTTTTCCTATGATAAATTAAATTTTATCACATATAATATAAATAAAATTCAAAAATCATGTGAATACAATAAAGTAATCATGGGAATACCAAAAGGTATTTTAAAAATTTGACCACTTTTTTGTAAAATGATTTTATTTAATGAAATTATATGAGAATCATTTTATCTACATGTTTTGGATATATGATTGTTGGAAAAAACTAAAAATGAAAATTCATTCCATATATTAATTCATCACTGAAAGAATATTTAAATAAAATATTTGAAAAAATCGTGATTATATATTAATGTATAAATGTTGTATGATAATATATAATTTTTTTTTTATAATTCCATTATTATATCTCTATAAAATTGAAAATGAAAAATATATGTAATATTTTAATTGAATCAATGGATAATAAAGTGTAATTTTATTAAAAGAATGATAGAAATATGCCAAAGAATACAACCATATGTAATATGTATGGTTAATAAAATATTACACATAGTTTATTAGATAATTATAAAATAATTTTTAAAATTAAAGAATATTATTTTGATACATAATATTTTCTGGATACATAATAATTTTAAATTGTTAGAAAAATTTTAGAAATTTTAAAAATGATTAGATATTGATTATTTATTAATTATACATACATATATAAAATACAATGATGTGTAACTACTATTTAAAATTCACATATCTAACATGTAGTTTTTAAATCTATGATAGAATATAAAATTTATAAAATAATTAATGTTTCCAAATAATTCATAATATTATCATATAATTTATTTAAAAGGGGGTCTACGGAATTCGAAGAAGGCATTTTTTTGAAGGAGTCAAAAATGATTATATATCCAAAAATTGGTGAATGATGAAGAATAAGTTATAGGAGAGACACACTCCATGATAACATATAATAGATTTTATTCTCAAAAATAAAATAACATGATCAACTATTTCAAGAAAATATAGGTGTCCTAGTGATTATACAATGTAAATATCTACAAAATCCAATAATTGCGATTTTAATATACACTACAATAGTGATGACACATGTTTTCATGTAGACATGATGTATAATATGAATGATGTTATTAGGGAAATTTGAAAGAATGTTACCATAATTTCTAAGGGAGAACATGGGGATTAATGCGATAATTATAAATGAGGATATCAAGGACTATTATTCATGAGACTATTATTCTGAATAATATTGGATAAACTAGACAAATAATTCTTCATTAAAAAGGTGGAAAATATTTTTGATTTAATATTAATTTGGTAGTATAAAAATATACTATTAGGAAAATAAAATGAAATGGGATATGATACTATTACTATCCTATATATTTGGATATTTGAATATTAATTTAAGGATAGAAATGACATGAATTAAAATAAAAGAGAAATAGTGTATTAAAGAGATACAATTAACACTATAATAAATTACGTATACTTTATGTTATATAACTCAAATGATTTATCAACTATATGATGATGATTTTATTTACGTAATCATTAATTTGAATAATATATTGAGTTTTCTTTAATTTATTAATGATCATTCTTGAAAATGAAAATGGAGAAAACTAGTCCATTGTATCATTATATCATGATGAATATGACCAAGAATATATATATATAGCTTTATTATACAGTTAATGACAAACCTATTATTCATTTTTGAGAAAAACACATCTATTGATGCATATCATAAATTTAGATCATATACATGTCATCTAGTAGGAATATTATTCTACACTACTACCAATCATTCTTTAAAGTGGGGAACGGAAAATCATATATTTAAAGTGAATGTCCCTATCAGTATCAGATCTGAATAAAATTAAAATAAACCCCACATTATACTTTATTAGTTATATAAGAATATATTTACGGATATATACTATCCTAAAATCTATCTTATTAATTACTGGTGTTATATGTGAATATGAAGTAACAACCAGTATACAGTAGGGATGTAGTCATCGATATTGGATCTCTATATAATTAACATATTTGTGTGTTCTTTATTTTTTATTTCATCCTTTTAATATATGAATGTTAACCAAATTTGATTAATTAGTAATAATACATTCAAATAATGGGTATAGTCCTTAAAAATGATATTTGTTTTTTTATATGAAAAATAAAAACTAATTCCCCCCCCCCCCATATAATTTTTGGACATATCCCATGTGATTCTCAGAATTGGTAACATATCATGGGTTTGACATCTTATTAGATTCTCAATAAACAAAAAATAACAATAATCCATGAATTAATGTTTTATGTTTCTCTTTCTAAAGTATTTTTGAAGTGATAATTTTAATAATCTTTTTATTTTATTATTTAAAACACTTGGAATAATTAATTTCCAATTCTTTTATAACTAATATGTAATTCTATATAATGAAATCATGAATGGACACACCCATGAATGAAGAGAAAATTAAATATTTACTATTTTATAGTAATAAATGTATTGTTCATTTTTTTTATTTTGGTTTGTATACTTATATAATGATGAATCATGTGATTAGAAAGAACAATTAATATGAAAATTAGTAGATAAATCAATTTCTAAATGTCGTAATTGGGAAAAAATGTTCAGTAATTAAAGAAGAATATTTAATTTCTCAATACCCCTATATTAAAGTATAAGACATGTCAAACTGTTATTTTTAAAATCATTTATTTGATCAAAGGATAATTGAGATATCTCATAAAAAATATCATCATGGTTATATATGAACAAGTCGATATGATCATATTTCGTATGATTTATCGTCACTGTCTATTGGTCCCTTGAATGATATCGAACACCATTGTACATTATAAATACACAATTTTTTTGTTATTGTTATATAATAATGGTGGAGGATATCATCCAACATGAAGATGAATTACAAATATTGGAGAATTATTTAGAAAATGTTTTACGTATGTGTGTAAATCTCTTTAAATTGGTAGAAGAAATAAATTTATATATGAGAATATTTTAAAAAGTTATTTCAGAATATAGAATGATTATATTAAAAAATCAATTGTATATAATCAAATAATGGGACTGAAGAATGGATCTATTATTTTTAAATAGGATTAACATACATGGATATTACATCATTTTAGATTAATATTCATCACAATACAAAAACCAATCTCGAGGACTGTAATAATTTAGTGTGTTTGGAAGCATGGAAAAATTAATCATCTCTGTAGATAAATGATCTTTAATATCAACCTTACTGATCTTCCCTTTTAGTACTACTATATAAAATATTTCTTTATATCCTGGGATAAAGAATCATAATAATGTGATGAGCTTTGATGTTGAATAATGATAAACAAGAGGGATATACAATAATAACATGAGAGTAATTGTATGATAACATGATCGAACCATTAGATGTTGATACTCTATATATCTAGCATCATAAATATGATTCTTGGAATAAATAATGGTAGTTAGTAAGACTTAAATCATAAGAAAATCAAAATCATAAACTTGAAAATCATGACATAAGAATACCACATGAAATTTTGGATGACACAATAATATATAACATCATTACTTATAATTGAAGTTACATTTCAATGTATTTCATTGAATATCATGTGGCCTAAACTTAATGGATGGGACACACCAACATCCCCATTCATATTTATTTAATTATCGTTTATATTTTTTTATCTTCCTCTCATAATGTAATAATCCCATCGAATTGTAACCATCCATACCTTATGACAATTAAATCATTACCCATTGCATTGGAGAGATGTAATGATCTCTATCACCGCTATTTGGGAATCCCAACCTTTTATTTCATAACATGTTTACATGGAGCTACCTGGGACACCACATGATTATAGAAAAAACATGCATCCCTAGAAATATATCAGCCACAACATTGTATAAGTTATAACTGGATTACTAGGAACAATATTGGCCACCCATCATAAACATTGTAACATGATTACCTAGTGTTATCTGGGACACAACATCATATATGATCTGGTGGGCTTACCCAGGGCTATCTGGGCCACATCATGATATAATTTTTCATGGGATTACCCAGTACTATTTGGGCCGACCCATCTTGTTATATGTAATGGGCTTAGTAGTTGTAATCTATCCCTAAACATTGTATATCTTTTAATTGGATTACCCAATACTAAAATGGTCACCCCATAATATATGATATGTCCATGATCTACAAAATAAATAGTTTATTAATAACATCTATATAATCCTAAAACTCATAGTAATACTTATTCTTTAACAAGATGATTAACCAATGAAATAAAAATGGGATTTATGTCAATCAGTTTGAAATGTGATTATCCCATCCGAATGAAACACATTCAATAAAAATCACATTTTGTTATGTTTGACCATTGGAAAATTAATGGGTTTCTTAAAAAAATCCATAATGACATAAACCATTCATTTAATTAATATTAATGGTATCCATGGATATTGTCCCTTGTAAATCACAATCTATATCGATGGATATCATCATAGATGGGGAATGATTTTGAAAGATCACATAAAGCATAAGATTTCGTTAAATAATCACTTTCTAAAACATATTACATTTTCAAAATACTTTTAATTGAAATCCATTTTCAAAACATATAAAATAATAATTTTATTTTATTTAACATTTTTTAAGGAAAATTTCTTCTCCACACGAAAAATTATTATTCAAAACAAAAAACATTTATAAAACCATTTCCATTGAAAACATCCTTTCAAACATATAAATTATTCTTTGAGAAAACATTAAATATTATTATAAATTTTTTTTAAAATACCATTCCATTGATATGAGAATTTATTTTAATTTAAAACATTTTAACAACAATTTGATATTATATTATTTTGAATGTTTAGATATTTCTAACAGAAGAGAGAGAAATGATGTCTGATTTGCATAAATACACATTATTAATTATCATAATTACTATAGAGTATATATTTTTTACATTTCTTCATTATATAATAAGTGACTATTGGATAATAGATTACATTCCATTTTATAAGATATGGATCATATTATTTCCACTAGTCAAGTATAATCATAAACAATCCTGATAAAATATGTGATTGAAGAAAAAATCATATACCACTTTGGTAAAAATGAACCGTAATACCCAAGAAATAATAATATTAAATGATGGATAAAATATATTTTGTATAATTATATTCAATATAGTACATTTCAATTGTCATTGTATACATCTAATTTAATAATATAGGTTAATAACATGACATGTTTCTCAAATATTGAAATTTGAGAAAACAAATACATTACAAATTTATTATATATTTTGAACCATAATCCCCATGAATGAGTTATCAAAAATGGATATATAAATACTCAAAATTTAAATGGTAATTATCAGTTAAAATTTTATTGGGATGTATATACACCACACATAATAAACAGGTGTTGAATATTACTTTGGTCTCCCAGAAATAAAATTGAAACTATAAATCCCCTTACTACATGAGTATATTTTGAATCTTGATATCTATAAAATACTTACATCAATTAAAATAGTATGTATCATTAAATATATTATATTCATGATTTAAAATGTCATAGTAAATTTTATACAATACTAAATTAGAAGAAATGGTGAATGTATCATATATCTCATTGAAATAAAAGTGAGACGATAGAACCCAAGCCCTATGTCTTGATTTTATTCACACACATTAAAACATCATCTATATTTATTTTATGTTTATAATAAATATACCATATAAAAATATTATTATTTATAATACCGTATATGATTTTATTATAAAATTATATTTAATTTCTATTTACAATTTCATGTTGACGTTATTTTTTGGGTTATAACCGCTTTGATTTTCATATATTTTTTGACTTGTTTTTATTTGTCCTCTTATATTGAAATTTATTTTCTTATTTGATGAATTTAAAAAATGATAAATATATCATATATATTCAATATATAATTTTTTATAATAAAATATAATATAAATAAACATGAAATTGAATACACCATTTATGGAGATGGTAGGTCATATGTAAACATGAAAGTTGTTCTCGTTCTACTTTCATAATGTAATAATGAATATAGATGACATATATATATATATATTACAAGTAATTATAAAATAATTATAATTATATATATATATATAGTACTTGAACTAAACCCATCCTTTTTGAAATCCATGTATACTGTGAAATAATCATATCACTATGAGGAGGAGCTAGTCTGCACATCCACACACGATTTTATCATATTCTAATGATTTTGAATGCAAGAAGTTATGTTTTATATAAAATTAACATGAGAATAAATACATCATTACTGTCATATATATCATATAAAACAATTAATTACATAATTATTACAAATATAGAAATGTTGTAATTGATAAACAAACAACATCGGTTTGCGAGGTAGTAGTCTAATATACTCACGAACGATGATTATGTATCCAGTTTAATCGATTTTTGAGTAGGTATAGGATGAAAACATTTAATAACATAATATAATAATATTTATTATTAATAGAATATTATGTGAAAATAAAATAGAAATAATTCTGTGGGTTTAATAATGAAATAATACGAAAGTGATTGTTGATGTATGTTACCTCCACTTTTGGTAGTTCTATTTGGTTAGTAACAATTGATTATCATGGATTTCATTCATCCCAATGTGATGTGTCATGTATTATATTAGGGATGTTTTAATATTATTTTCCTATGTTTTTTATGAATCATATAGTTTTATTCGAGTGAATATGTGAGTTGGGTGATTTTTCATTTTTAGTGGAGGAGGAGTGGAATTCCTATAAATATAAAAATGAAAACACTATTGAGGGCACTCCATTGAATAATGTGAACCCAATAATGGTCCACCAAATATTATATAGAGTATATTGTAGAAATATTTCAATAATATTGTTTTCTAACTTGTTTCTAGGTTATTATTCCCCATAATATAAAATTTAACAACATAGAAAACATGTTTTTACATTAATCTCTATAATAAAAATAAAATGTTTTCAATATTATTTTAATCAAAAAAACATTCAAATTACTGGAAATTATTATTTATGATTCCTAAATATGTTTAATATTTTTTCCCATATTATAAAAATATAATTAGGATTAATTAATCTGAAATCAGTCCCATGGACGTGACAATACAACACGTTTATTAAGTGAAAATGTCCAAACAATTAAAAAGAAATATATTTAATTTCAATATAAATTTTTTTACAACAAATAAATTGATTAATATATGTATAGTTGTATTAAAATAAATTGTAATAAATATAATATTTTATTTAACTATATAATTAAATTACATGGATTTGTAGTTTTCAATTTAAATTCATAGTTATTTTCTATTGATCACAAAATAAATCTTTTCATAAAAATACAAAAATAATACCCTAAGTAGATTTTTTTAATATTCTCCAAAAATTTTAAATTAATTGTTTTTAAAAAAAATATAATTTGTTTCAAATACTATAATTAAAATAGGTGAACCATTTAATGGTGGTAAAATTATATTTATGAAAGATATATATAGTTACATATAAAAAATAATTTATTATTATCCCTTATCTAGATAAAATTCCAAATTAATGTTAAATAGATTAATTATTATAATATATATATTTAATTAATGTAATTTATAAAATATTTAAAATTAATTTATTTAGTTAAAACATGTTTTATTGAATATATATAGTGTATGGACCCTCTCTTTGCAATAATTTACATTACATTATATTTCATTAGTGGAATAATAATACATTATACAGATAGACACCCAAATAACGTAATTGGTCTAGTTCCTTTGTTAAATTTTAATCATAAACACCAATACATATGTGAGCTACATTATCTCTCTCTATGTTCTTATTTACTATCACACTTCTTAGACACATAAATCCTAATACATATATTCACAACATGGGGAAGGAAACAATAAAAGGTGTGACTTAAGATTATCAATATGTGTAAACAAGGGAGTCATGTAAGTATATATGTGATAAAAGGGGTATTATAACATGGTAATGAAAATAGATGATCATACCATACATATCAAAGATCATACACATGAATCATGGAATAAATCATAGAATTTCATATGGCCTAAATTAAAATTATTTAAAGAACATAATCCAAGAAAAAATAACAAAGGAGTATGACATTAAATTTTGGGAAAAAATAATCATATAATGATTCCCCTCGTATCCAAGGCATCATTTCCTTGACCATCATAGAAGTCATTTTTCCTTTTCTTGGCCATCACAGTAGCATGATTTCACTCTTTATTCAATCATAGTAGTCATGGTTCACTCCCATGGCCATCTTAGTAGTCTATGTAAATTCCCAATACCATTATAGTAGCATGGGTACACTTCTTATACCATCTGTGGCTATCTCAAAAGATATAAAACCTTATTGAATTCATTGTATGGATATATAGGTCCCACCCATCATATAATGGAAACATACATACATTAATCACATGATAATAAATAAACATATCAAAACCCATTAAATATAATAGATATCCTTATCATGTATGCATACCATAACTAGTGGAAAAATAAATAGGTTTCATATTCATTTAATCAAAATCATAACCTATTATAGAGAAACGAATTTCAAAAACCGATAACATGTGAATGTGAATGTATTTATACAATAAGAATAAACCATTTATAAAAATTATAAGAATGGAACCGATAAATCATTTCCTAGAAATTCATTACTAACATCAATAGATGTCATCATTGATGGAAAATAATTTTAAAATATAATTTGAAAACAATTGTTGATGAAAATATCCATTCATGTTTGAAAAAATATTTTAAATACATAAAACCATTTGTATGTATTCTTCATATAATATACATTGATTATTTATGACATTATTATGAAATCCTTTTTCCTTGAATACATATATAATAAGATTCAAAAAATTTTAAAAATTGTATTATTCAAAAAGACGTTGAAAACATAAAAAAATATTGAAAACAAAACATCTCATTATATATACTTTTAAAAAATATAAAGAGGTATTTAAATCATTTATAAATCCTTTTCCGTGAAAAAATATAAGAGAATATTAAAAAAAATTGAATCCCATTTCATTGAAAACACTTTGGAAACATCTAAATTATTGTTCACAACATTTTGAAAATAAATTTCAATGAAAATATAAATGGAATTTATAACCATATTTAAATCAATTTTCCTTGAAAATTATTTTTAAAAACAATTTTTTAACTATTTATTTTCTAAAATTCAATTGAACCTTCGATGGAATTATGGCTGGTTGTTTTGTTCAAGTCGTACAAGGTAATATGAATACCCATTTTATAGAAAAAGGGTTAAAAACGATCATTTTTTAAAAAGCACAAGAAGATTCCATAAATGATATTTTTAAATGAAAAAATGGTTAAAATTCATCTTAGTTATTATAGTTGAATGGTCTAATATTATAATAACCCCTTTTTAGAAAGCATTAATTTCCGACAAAAGTAAGGGTAATGATGGGATTTATTTAAAATCATTCTTAACTATCTTCTCTTCCAAAGAGTATAAAATGGTACCAATACATTAATATATAATTAAATAATATAGTATAAGAAAACTCAACAATCTTCTTGAGAGGTTGATCAAATGTGTTTATTCATTTAATCATAAATAAAAACAATCTCAAAAAACAATGATATTTTTTCTCAATATAATCTTATAACATGGTATATTGGGATCACACCCACCATGTAAAGAAAATAAATTAAATTAACCATAAAATATCATGAGAATATTTTTTTAACACTATAAAATTTAATATTAAAGTATATACACCCTGTGAAAATTGTTTAGGTTCCTAACAAAACATGAGTCTCAATGAATGAAAATTGAGACAAAACTATTTTACCAGTTTGGTATCTTTTGAAACTTAATAACCACGAAATAATGTTCATTAAATAAAATTTTGAATACCCATAAATGTATGTATAAATTTCATATAATAAAATCATCTATAGAACATACAACACCCCAAATTAAAGTGTGGTGAACATAACATGTATCTCACATAAATTAAAAATGACCTGAAATCTCCTAACCTTATGTCCTAACTATCGATGTAGTCAATCAAGCTTCCTATATAATAAACATATGTTTATTTTATATATTTTATATATTAATATAATTATATATGTTACCAAAATATATTTTAATATATCATTATATTACATTCCATTTACTAATCATATGTTATGGATTCACTTCGGGTAATATTTTCATTGTTTGTCACATGTGTAGTAATTTTTTATATCATTGGTCCTTAAGTATAAATCAAGATTTCATAATTTAAATCAAGTTATACATACAATTTATATGAAGTATATTTATATAAAAAAATTTATATCATAACGAAGAATTAAATGGAATACACCTTTCATCTAGATAGTAAGACATACATACCCAAGAATGATATTTCTGTTTTTATTGTCAAATTGAAGGAATTCCTGTAAATGAGATATGAATGTATATATGAATGTATATATATAATTATTCTGGTATCAGGATTATACAAAACATTTTAACTAAACAAACCCTCAATACATTCCACATCATTTTTGAATGAATCACATCGCTTTGAGAGGGCGGAAGTCCACACTTCCTTAAATGAGATTATTGTAATAGAAACAAATAAAATGTTAAAATATGTGTGATAAAAAAAGAAACAAATAATATTAATTTCATAATAAATATAATATATAAAAAATAAAAATACAATTTCTATTATAATGGCCACTAGGATATGTGGTAAAAAAATTAACAATCCTTATTTTCTGAGGCAGTAATACTCAATACATAGAAATAGTATGATTAATATACATTAAATCGATGTTTGTGTAAGTGTAGGTAATAAACCTTTCAAAAAAACTATAATATGTTGATTATATTATTTTCATAATAAGGTAATCAATAGAGTGGATGGTAGGATAAATAAAATGAATGAAATGATCTTGTGAGAATATGATAACTCTTAATCGGGTAACTCCATTTGGTTTGTTGCAAAAGGGTTCCTTGAGAGTCTCACTATACAATGAGATAAATTAATTATGAGGGGAGGATTTTTTGTTAGTGGATTGGGAAGGACATGTCTGAATGTATGAGGTTTTATAGGTCTGAGGAATGGGTAATGGTGGTGGCCTTTTATAGGAATGGAAAAAAGACTTAGTTGGATTTTTTAGATACAAGATTGGTCTACCCATGATTTTACCTCACAAAAAATATAAATCACCAACCAAACTCAATAATAAATGGTTTTCAGCCTAACGATGGCTAGAAAATGAGTGATGGACATCTTTTTAGTCCTTTTTGGGTCATATATTTAATGAATAGTTATTTATAAACATAATTGTTTTCTTAACCGATGTAATTGATTTCAATAAAATTCAATAATATTTTTATCAAAAAATGTTTACCTTATTGGACATTATAAAATTTTCTAAATCCAAATATAGAGTCTATTTTTCAAAAATATAATCATAGAAGTGGTATAAATTAATTTAATATTAATCATAATGACATGATGACATTGTGGGTTTTTAAAGGTAATATTTCCAACAGATTGATAGGTTTTTATATCCAATTTCAATTTAAAATCGTTTCCATTGAAATAAATTTGAATAATTGTAAAAAAATATAATCTAAAAAAATAATAAATAAATTTAAAATTATAATTTATCATTATAAATAAATTATATGAAAATGTATATTTGAATTAATATCCGGTATTGTTAACAATTTATTATAAGAATAAACCTTACATTAAAATACAAAAAAAAATAACATAAATTTTATGTTTTGATTACAAAAATAATTTTAATTTTGAGAAATTATATTTATTATATTTTCAAAAAACTTATTTAAAATTGGATTCCATTTAATGTATGCAAACATAAAAAAATTAAGGTTTTACTCATTAAATTGGTTTTTTTATTATGAGTTTTTATTGAATCTATTGGATTGATATAAAAAATATTTGATTGAAAACAAAACAATGGTATTATGATAATGTCCCATAAAATTTTTAATAAATTTAATATTCTAGGTTATAATTTCTTGGTCACTATAATAAACTTTTCCATTATATTCAATCAATATATATATTCACTAAATTGAATCCAAAGAATTCCTATTATATTTGGGTAAAAAATATTTATAATTTAGGTAACAGTATTTCATATACAAAAATGTAATGGATAGATTAAAATATATTATAGTAGACATTTTAATAATATAATATAATTAGATTACATTTAGTTTTACAAGTTATGAAAGCTATCGAAGAAGGAAAATCATGCATGTAATGTTTGATAACATTGTTGTTCTGTGTAATGTATGCCAAGTTGGTGTTGTGTGTAACATTATCCAAGCTAGTTCTATGTTAATGGAATGTTTTAATTAGTGAAATACTATTTTCATTGTTTTTTGTTGATAAAATTTTCAAAAGATTAAACAAATTCGATATACAAATTTCACCACAATCATTAGGAGATACTTTGCACCCCCTTTAAGATGAACTTTTTCAAAACAAATCATTTGGGTTATTCACAGTTTAATAATTGAAAGTTAAATTCATATAAACCCACATCGTAACAATGGATACTAAATCTTCCCATAAAAAATTAGATCCATTACAATTACCCAGTGTAACGTATAACTATGTTTCCATATAAAAAACATAAGTTGTGAGAAATATATGAAAATGAAGGAAAATGTGTAAATATTCTTTTTTTTACTCTGGTCATCATTCATAAACAATTTCATTATTAAATGATTGTTAAGGGTAATAAATTCAAAAATATGTGAATATTATAGAAGCCATTGTTACAACCAAATTTAATGTTTTAGGACAACATTGTTTTTGATCACTTTAATATCATTGAGTAATTCATGATATATATTTATATACAAAATATTATTCTTCTTTTTTTCATTAAAATTTTTTAATTCTTCCATTTCGTCATCGAATGATTTTCCAGAAAATAATATTGCTGTATAAGTCACTAAAATACACATATTATTGATATTAAGTCCTGTAAATGAATGAAATTTCTAAATATTTTTCTATTAAAAATCAACATACTTTAATCTATAATGAACAACACTATTTGTTGATCATAAATATTTATTCAATAAAAATATAAATACACATTAACTGGGACATCACATAGGACACTTTTAGACATTAATCACTTTTCGTTCATTGGTCATGGGTCAAAGACCCATAGTTGTGCTTGACATGATTGGTTGCAACCCTACATTTATTATGTACTTTTTAATTACAAAAAAAAATTCCATAATATAAATGATATATATCCTTCAAAAAGGGTTATTCACTAAAAATAATTTTATCCAAAGTTTTTAATTGACCAATACTTCTTGTGATGATTATATTTTCATTAACGGTTAACCATATACCACTTCTCAAATATGAAAATAAAAAACTGTTGATAGAGATTCACAAAATCAGATTAATGTTGATTCACTTGTATATCAAAAAGTAGCTCATGGTTTACACATTTAAAACAAGTGAATAACCTGATAAAATATTCTCTTGAAATATGATAATAACATAAATTAAAATAAACACTTTTGGAAAACATGCATTAATCTTTATTCCAAATTATATTGAAAATATTCTTTAAATCCAAAAATACTGTAGACCTCATCAATGATAACCTAAAAAGTCTGTCAAAATATGATTTCTTAGTTCTAATGTAATTAGTACACTATATATTACATACCCATATCCCATGTATCTTTATAAATAAATCATTATTTTATCATAAATAACATATTAAGGGTTACCATCCTTTTGTCAAAATATCACATTGTAATTAAATCACATCACCAGTCAAACATAATAATTTAAATAATCATAGAATAAAACGAAAGTTGGATAATCCTATTAAATTTATTCATTAACAAATTTTGAATCAATACACATTAACACATTGATTTTATCAACCTTAATCCATTAACCAGGATACCTCGTCAAATTACACAATACCTCTTCAAATTTACAATCTATATATACTCTCATTATCAACCATGATGTATCCATTTCATGCACCACCTTGATGATTTTCTTCATGGATATTCCTCTTATGAAATTGATATTCATAACTACCATTTATTATACAATTAAAACCCTAAACCTATTATGCCAACTTAGGGAGGTCAATATTGAAATCCATTTCATTAACTAAGCCTTCGTTTTTTTCCTTGAAGTCACATACTTTATGTCCATCTTCACGAAAGACAAAAGAACTTCAAGTTCATCAAATACATTAATATCGATGATTATTTCAACATTAATCACACAAATGAATCCTAATTATATTTCATCCATAGTTTCTATTACATGGACACTCACCAAAAACCATTTTTATATTCTTTGGTGACTCTGATTGTTGGGTAAGGTAATCATTGTTAATCATGTTCCATGAAGACTGATTAGGCATGATCATAACATATTTAACACTAATGATCATCCCACTAAACAACTCATTAGCTAATTTTCCATCACATTAAACCATAATATAGTTCCTTTTGTTTCCTTCTATTGACTAAAAATAGAAGCATAGCATGAGCCATACTTATCATACAAGAAAATAGAATTGTCATGGATATAATTTCTTATAGGACATCTAAATCATGTTACCTTATTTAATCTATGATACCATAGTTTCATTTTAGCTAATTCAATGAGAAAATATATTTAAATACATAAAAATGTTCATGGAAGAGTTTTTTAATTCCCAAAGCATATCCCCCAAGAGTGTCAAACTAGGTTTAAAGCATGGCCCATTGTCATGTACCATATTAGCCTAATTCAATCCTGAAACATCTTGTTGGTGTGTTTATCACTTGTTACATCTCTTCCAAAACAACACCGACCTGTAGAATCTAGATTGTTATGTATTTATAGAAAACAACTCACTCTCTCATTTACGTTAATTTTGTAGTATTTTTTCATGCGTTAACTCATATTTGTACTTATCATTAGATACATCCCAATACATATCCTTAAAAATATACATAGGGATGTCTCTAATGTTTTCTTATCATAGTTTCTAACGGTTAACGAATCCTTTTTTATTATACCAACTATAGTCGCCCCCTCTTTACAGTGTTAGACATTAAATTTCATTTTTTGGAATACATAAACATAATACAAATAGACTCCCAAAGTACATAACTAGTCTACATCCTTTGGAAACATGGAATCATAAACACTGATGCATATTTCATCTAAAATTTCTCCCACTTGGTTCTTTTTCAAATAGATCCTTCATGGGCACATAAAACATTATACATATCATCACAATTTGTAGAAGTAATAACAAAATTTGGTGGCACAAATTCTTAGTGTGGCTAAATGAGGGAGACTTGTAATTATATACATGATATTATGGGTACAATAATTTGATCATGAAAATATATTATCATACCCTACATGTCAAATTTTAAATAATCAGTCATAGAAGAATGCATGGAAGTTCGAATGACATCAATCAATGGGAAGTAAAGGGTATTAGAATGAAATCATGACATATGAGTAAGTATTGGAATTGTAGAAAACAAATATCAAAATAATAATGTCCATAGTATCCAAGGAATTAATTCTATGATCATCTTAGTAGTCATGGTTCACTCCCACAGCCATCTTAATATCATTATTTCACTCCCAATACCATCTTAGTGGTTAGGGTTCTCTCTAATAGCCAACTTAGTTTTCAATGATCATTCCCATTACCATATTATTCGCTTGAGTTCATTCCTCATAACATATTATTATATTTAATGAGATATAAACATTTACCAAATTCCTTGGATGGATATTTAGGTGCCACTCATCACATAATGAAATCATACATACATGTCAAAAAAGACCCTAAATAAACATATCAAACCCCCTAAATTGAAATGGGTATCATAAACATGTAAACATACCATAACCCGTGGATGAAGATATAGTTTTTATAATCATTTCATCAAAATAATATCCCAATATTGGGAATAATATATCCTAAACATATAACCTATCGAAGAGAAAAAAATTCATTACCAAAATCATTGAAAACTGGCTATCAACTATTACTAACAAAATTGTATCATGGAACCAATTTTTCATTATAAAAGGTAGATCCATTCAAGACTATATCATTCTTGCCTCTTAATGTTTCATCAATATCAATAAACCTAATAGAGGAGGCAACATAGATATTAAACATGACATTTGGAAAGCCATTGACAACATGGATTAGAGTTTTATCTTCAAATTCCTTCAATGTTTTGGTTTTAGTGAGCACTTCATCGCTGCTATCCGAACTCACATAAACTCAGCCACTATATTCATTTGGATAAATGGCTCTCCCAAAGGTTACTTTAAATGAACCAGTGTTGTCAAACAAAGAGAACCTCTCTTTGTCATTCTCTTTTAAATAGCGGAAGACTACCTCAGTAGACTGATATGCCATCTAGTAGTTCAAAATAAATTGAAACCTATTCATTTCTATATTAATGTTAATGGTAGTACACACCTTCTAATGCTGATGACTTCATATTTTTCCTTCAACGTGGAAAAAGTAACATTCTTAACCTCAAAACTGCCCTCTCTCATTATGAGGAGCATTCTGGTCAAACCATAAGTGGAACAAATCATGAATCTTTTTTTGGATGAATTTTCCACCCAATAGAAAATGTAATATTATAAATGATTTCGGTTATAAAGAAGGATATATTCCCTACCCTAACCTTAGTGTCCCCATCTTTTGGATGGCTCTATGAAAAATAGAAACTTCTTCCATACGGTAGTTGCTGAAATTCACCATGTGATCTGGTATGAATGAAATAAAATTATTCATAAAAACTACTCATAGAATATAAATACAGGTCTTACTCAGATCCATATTTCCATACTGGAAGCTAGTTTGATTCAAATGCACTATTTCCACAATACCATGCAAGGTTTTTAATATTGAAATGTCTACGGATCAATGGAAACTTCTTCCAACCACATAGCACTCTGGAGGTGTTATAGAGATATCTTCTCCCTAGATGGATCAAAATAAACATAGATGGAGCCTCCAAGGGAAATACGGCACCTGTAGGGTGTGGTGATGTCTTCAGAAACAACCACTGTCAGATTCTTGGTTGCTTCATGGGTCCTTGTGGCACCACCTCCTCCCTTGAAGATGATATGATGGGCTTGATTCATGTGATTAATTTTTTCATGGTTCATGTTTGGAACAACCTTTGGATTGAAAGTGACTCAACGACCATCATTCAAGTAATATGGAACAGCGTAACTCATTTTTCTTGGCTGATTACTACCTGTTGGATAGAATGCAACCTATTGATCACTGATCTGAACTACATCATCACGCATGCTTATCGGGAAGCAAAAATGGTTGCTGAGGGCATGGCCAATTTGAGAGTTAATCAAGACATTACCTTATGTAAAGACCACCTAGCTTCTCTTATTACCTTTCATGAAAAATAATGTATTCTGATCCCGGAATTTATACTTTTGTAAATATTCTTTTAATAAAATTTGTGTTTTGGTCATTTTTTCCAAGGAATTTCGTCTTAAATTTTTTTAGAACATTTAGATTATTTAATATAATTGAATGAGTAACAAAAATATATCTCATCTTAGATGAAAAATAATTTTTTATATATATTTTAAAAACATTATTTTTAAAATATTAATTCATGTTTGAAAAATTCTTTTTAATACAAAAACCATTTCAAAATAATATTTTTTGAAAATACGATGAAATTTTAAAAAAACATTATTATTATAATTTTTCTTGAAAATTTATAAAATTAGAATAAAAACATTTTTAAAATCAAAATTCGTAGAAAAAACTTTTAAAACTTACAATGAAATCATAAAAAAATTTATAAACCATTTATTATTAAATTTATAAAAACATATAAATAGATCTTGTTATTTTTAAAAATTTTATTTCCTTGAAAACATATAAAAGAATGTTGAAAAGCTTCTGAAAACATATTTAAAATTTTTTCCATCAAATTTAAATTGAAATTTTTTTTTAATGATTTTAGAATTAAAAATGAATTTTAATATTCAATGGAATGATAGTGGGTAAATACAAATATGTCGTATGAGGTAGAAAGAACATTAAATTTGTATGGTAAAATGGTTAGAAAATGCCTTTTAAAAATGATAATAATATTACATAGAAGTGATTCGTAAAAGACAAAAATGTAAAAAATGTATTTTAGATATTATAAGAGATTTGTATAATATTCTTGGAATCCCTTTCTAGAAAGTATTGATTTCTATCCGAAGTGATCGTAAATTCATGATTCTATAAAATCACCTTATCAAATATCAGATGTATGAAATTGTAGAAAATGGTACCAATACATGAATATATCATGAAATAATATATTAAAAATAAACTAATGTGTATTATTTGGAGACTGGCCATAATATTTCATCAATGGAAGCATGTACATAAACAATCTTGAAAACTGATGATAATGTCTCAATATACTATTATAACATGGTAACATATGATCACAATCTCAATGTAATTAATGGAAATTACATTAATATTAAAACATCATGAAAACTAAGATATTATTAATATAAAATGTAATATCGAAGTATATACTCCTTGAAAAACTGTCCAGGTGAGTAAAAAAACATTAGTCTAAAATAAGGAAAATAAAGATAAACTATTATCCATTTTTGTAACTTTTGAAACATAAACCATGTGAAATAAGGGTCATTTATTGTATTTTTGAATAACTATTAAAATTATAATAATATACATAAAATAAAATCATGTTCAGTAAATACACCCCACCAAAGGAATAAGTGTCAAACATAACATGTATCTCACGAAAATTAAAAGTGAGATGAAATCCCCGTACCTTATGTATTGAATCTCCTTATACTCATAAAATAATATAGTAAAATAAATATAAGTTAATTATAATTATTTTACAAGAGACTATTATTATATCTATTCAAAATATGGTTTAATTATGACATTATATTTATAATCCTATGTTGAGGTTTCACTTATGGAAATATTCACTTTATTCTTCGCATGTGATTTAATTTGTTTCATTATTGGTCCTTAAACATATATCAAGATTAAAGAATGTAAATAATGATAGAAAAATTTATATCCATTATATGTATATTACAAAAAATTATATCATAACAAAGTATGAAATGGAATACACCATTCATGGAGACAGTAAACTGTATGTATACTTGAAATGTGTTTCCTTTTTTATTGTCATATTGTGAGAAAGTATGCAAATGAAATGTGTAAATACATGTATGTATATATATATATATAATTATTCTAGTATCTTGATTATATCATATAAATTTACTAAACCCATTCGTAATACATTCCATTGGGTGTGTAAATTAATGACATAGTTTTGAGGGTGTAGTAGTCCACACTTCCTCAAACGAGACTATCGTTTTAGCACAAAATGAGTAGTAAAAAATATGTGTGTCGAAAAAGGAATAATGAAGATTAATTAAATAATAAATATAATATATAATATATATAAACAGATTTTCCATTATACTGGACACCGTGATATGTGGAAAATGAGAAATTAACAATCATTGTTTTGTGATGCAGCAATTCGACATACACACAAATATTATGTTGGGTACCCATTAAATAATGGTTTTTGTATGTGTAGGTAAAAACCATTTCATGGAAACATACTAGAATGGTGATGATACAGGTTTTTTTCAAAATAAGGAAATAAATATAGTGGATGGGATGGAGATGGAAAATAATGGAAAGGTGTGTAAGAGAAGTCATTACCTCTAAATCATGTAACTATTTTTCATTTATGCCATAATGACTCAATAAGTGTATTCCTACCCAAATGGAGGATTCCAGGATGAGGGGATGAATTTTGGGGTGTTAATTGGGAATGTCATGGTCAAAATTATGAGGTTTGAGAGGTTTGAGGAATGGGTAGTGGTGGAGGACTTTTGTAAAGAAATTAATAGGACTCAGTTGAAATTTTTAGTAACTAGTTATGTGTACAATCATTTTTTACTTAAAAAGACATAAAAACCCAAATATACACAATTATTTAAGGTTTCTATCAGAAATACGTATAGAAAATGGGTGTTTGGCATGTGTGTAGGTTGTTTTGGGTATTATATTTATTGATTAATAATTTAATAAACTTATTTTTCACTTAACTTATGCAATTAATATTAATTACATTCAATAGTAATTTTGGTAGAAAAAATTTTATATTATTTGATATTTTAAATTATTCTTATTGAAAATATTTAATCCATTTTTCAAAATTATAATCCAATATGTGGGATAAATTAATTTATAATCAATATCACTGTCGGGATGAGACGGTAGGTTTTAAAAGTAAAACATTCGAGTGTTTTATAGGTTTTTATATCCTCTATCATTGTGAAATTTTTTTGAATGACCTAAATTTGATTATTGGAAAAACAAATATCAACATAAACTAGTAAACAAAATTTATAGTTTAATTTGACCTTATAGATAAATTTGGTGAAAAATAGTGTTTGAATTAAAATCCAGTATTTTAACTATTCATTATAAGATGAAACTTTGGATAAAAATAAAAAACATTTATCCTACATAAATTTGTGTCCTCTAAATTCAAATATGATGTTTATTTATATAGATAATCTTTAAATCTTTTAATAATACTATTTAAAATGTGTTCTCCATTAAATAGTGTGAAAAATAAAAATATTTGACTTTAAGCATAAAATTGGATTTGTACTTATCTTTTTTATATGGAATCTTTTGGATGAAAATAAAAAATAATTGATTTAAATTATAACATATTTATTTCCTTAAAATCTTATACCAAATGTAATTTATTTGATTTACTAGATTAGAATATCTTAGGCACCATAATAATATTTTTCTATATATTACATCTGTTTCCATATTCATTAATTAATAATCTTCGAATTCATCTTATATTTGGTTCAACCACAGATTTTTATTATTTAATTTATTCTATTTCATATCCATAAACATAAGTTCTAGTTTATATTCCATTATAATATTATTTTAATTTATTTATTATTTTTTAGTTATTCTCAATCTTGTGTGTTACACATTCCATCACGGAAGGTAAATATTGCATGTAATTTATGCTAACATTGTTGTTCTGTGTAATGTATGATATGTTGGAGCTGTGTGTAATATAAATCATGATTGTAATATATTAAAGGAATTATTTAATTTGTGATCAACTATTTATAGTGTCGTGAAAAGTGACAAATTTCCAAAGATTTAATTAATTTCAAAAACAAATTAACTAATCTCTCAGGGTGTTATGTATAGTTTTCCAAACAATGATTTCATATATTTTAAGAAAGGTAATTATGTTTCATTTATATTAAATTTGTAACCAAATAATTCGTCATATGTACATTTTGAAACCATATTTCATTAATCTAACTAATATTATTTAAAACCAACATTATATCTTTTAGGTTACAAATATAATGATATTTAAATAATTTGATTTATATTAATATGTAATTATATAAAATTAGGTCTTTCATGTGATGCAATAAATCAATGGAACAAAGAATTATATGTGAAATAAGTCAATCAATGTTACGTGTTTTTTTAATTCAAACATATGTGAATCATGTAGATAAATAATGAATTGGTTATATGTATAATTCCAGAATAACATGAGACATTTAATTAACACAATCTATATTCTGTGTTACGTGAAATAAAAAATATCAAATAGTTTAAATTATTAAAAATTAACCATTACCAAAAAATCCTTGGTTGTTACATTCAACCCCATGTAAAATTATATCAACCAAGAAAATTATTTTATATTTTCTAAGGATTATTAATATTAATTTCTATTCCTCTAATATCAGATCATAAAAATGAGTATAAGATCATCGATTTAAAAAATAACAGTAGAACCATTATTGATACACAATGAAACTCAAATATAGGTTTCCATGTAGGAGAATATAGATTGGATGTAAATATTGTACATGAATGAAAAGCCTATATAATTATAGGTCGATATACTGATCACTGATCATAATAAACAGAGTGATCAATTGAAAGATAACAGACAAAAAACTATAAAAATGTGATAATTTCTAAGGCCATCGATCTCATAGAAATGATTATATTAGTATATATAATTTTCAATATATATTTCTAATTGATTAATTATTTTTTTTATAATGATATACATACATGGTTTCATTACCATTAATAAGAAAAATCTCATCCTTTGGATGTACATTGATCAATACCCACACCATCTCCAACTCTAGGTAATGAATGTGAATTTATCATATCTAAATAACTAACATATCATTATATCAATAAATAAAATGATAATTCATTCCATCTATCTTTATTGAACATCATAAAAAAATGGTTAGAACAGGTTATCCAAAATGTATAAATCATAATATGTAGTGAGATAAAAATTTAACCATTATAACATCACCTATAGTTTAAATTACACCATTTCATAAATGGTTATCCTTTTTATAAAATTGAATGGTGAAAATAAAAAACCTGAGAAAAATGGTCACAAAAAGTTCACAAAATTTACTTATCATTAGTCCCAATATATCATAAAGTATCTCTAGGTTGTCCCATTCCAATAATTTGAATACTTATATCATGTATTCTCTTAAAATAGTTTAATCACCATAATTCATATAAAACATTATTGATAATATACATGATTTCTTATTCAAAATACAATTGGATATATTCATTAAATAAAAATATGTTATATACTCCATCCCTTCTAATATAAACCGTAGTGTCAAAAAATCAATAATCAGCTCCAGGGTAATCAGTATAGTCCAATTTACATTATTCTTATCAATCATCTATTTATCTAGGATAAAAAGTATTTCTTCAATATCAGGGTTAAATTATTTTTTACCTTACCACAATCAAAATATTTAATTTCCATTAATTAACTTTTATAGTTAAACACAACAATTTATTATATTTTTTTGAAAATACATAATGGAAAACTTATAATACATTATTCATAAAAAAAGTATTTATTTCAAATAAATATACACATCAATATTTTATTTTATTTTTAAATTGTTATGTAGGCTTCATAATCTTATTATTTAATACCCTGTTCGAAGGATATATGATTGGAATAAATTATTCTTGTTCTGAAACCACAATTAGTAATTATTCATACATTTAATTTAAAAAATATAGTTAGATCATTCCATACATTTCACATGTAATTTGATGGATCTATTAATGTATAACCAATACATGTACCACCTACTATATTTTCTTCATTATATATCCACCAAGGACATAGAATTGAATAATTCCTATAATTGATGCATCTAAAACATTCAATGGTAAAACGGATCCTACTAGTTCCCTATATTTACTAAAAGAAAAAATCATAGTGTGAGAAAAACATATCATAGAAGAAAACAACATACTCTTGAAAAGATAGGTGCATGATTCTTAAATCCTGAAACATACTTTTAGTTAAATGCATCATTAGGAATTTACTTGGAGACATCCCCTGAAATATCCATAGATATATCTATAGGGATATCGCCAAATGTTTATCACCCTACATTCCAATGGTATAAAAATACATTCCTTTGATACCAACTATCTAATCCAGGATTGGAATACATTGAATAATGCGTCATTTTTTATGAATATTCCACCTATTATAAAATTATATGCATGAGGACCATAATAGTTTAGTGTATTTTGAATCGTGGAATGATAATATTTTATATTTGTGAAATTCCTTCAACCTATACATTAATGACCATCCCCTTTAGTACTACTACATAATTAATTTATTCATAACATGGGGAAAACAATCATAAGAATGGACTGATATCAATAGATCAATAAGGGTAAACAAGAGATCTATGTAAGAATAGAAAGAGTATAAGGGGATGAGAACAGGGTTGTATCATTATAATATCCTTCCATGCATATCAATTATCATAAAAATGAATCATGGAATAATGATTATTAGCTCATAAGACATGAATCATAACATAATTGATAGAATATTCCATTATATCATAACATTGGAATAATTAATAAGATTCTGAAAGACACATATGCATATAAAATCATTCTCTATAAGTCATGGGTCATTGAGAAAACATATCAGGGAACATAAAGGGGCTAATACAAATAGGAGGGAAACACCCCAATCCCTTACAAAAATTCTGTATATATTTTCGATCTGGTTATACATTATACCAATAGTTGATCATGTGAGTCTAATTTTTCAAATCATTATCATATTTGATATAAATCTATACCTAATGAAACAGAGATCTATACTAGGATCATGAGGCAATGTATGGGTCATAACATCATATAATCTATAACTATATTACCCGATAATATGGGGACCACCTCATTGTATACTTTATAATGGTCATACACAATTTTTGTTCCTCCTCCTTATCACATATGATATAACTAACTTACTCAGTGCTATCTGTGCTGCCTCAATATATAAGTTTTAATGGTCCTATACGGTGTTATCTAGGTCATCACATCATATCTGCTATAACGGGATTACCCAAGGCTATTAGTTCCACCGTATCATATTTTATTTAACGATCTAATATAAGGCCCCAGCCTTAAACCTTACTTATTCTTGAGTTATTACAAGATTACACATTGAGGATCTTTTCAGGTTTAGATTTTTAGAGAATTAGATCATGAAACTTTCATTACATTCCACATTTAAACAAAGTGGTTACATAAAATACAGTATTCATTCTTCCCATCAACGGAAACATATTTAAAATAAAACATTGATTCTTTCTTGACACATCCTTGACACTATCATCACATCATGTACCCTTCCCTTGACCGGTGAAAAACATTTCAAAAACATGGGATGAGCATAAAAATATCAGTAAGGGATATAAAAATATGGAAAGGAAACATGAGTACATGTATACATAAGAATGAAATCATACTTTACCCATAAAACATAGGCATATAAAATCATGAATAAATCATAGAAATCATAAGACATAAAAGGTAACTTGAGACATTCATAACATTCTTACGTAGCGAGTAACCCTCTTGGTTACGTTTGGAATAACCATCACAGTATATTCCCTAAATCTCTCCGGAGAAATCTTAACATTTCACTCCTTCGCGTTACCCAATGCATTGGAGAGCTATATCGGGCTCATCCGCCATTAGTTTATCACGGAACCACCCATCTTCATAATAATTCCCAAGAACCTCAACATAATCATCTCACATAAAACATGCATAAAGGAAACATAACATTTCCACATTTCAATCACAAGATATCAATACAACACATTGATATAATAAAATCATTATGAAAACCATTTTCAATACGAAAGTAAAACATGGTATTTATTTTTCATTTAAAAAAGGTATGGCTTGTAGAGGAAGTCGAAACTCAAATAACGGTCATGGCGGCGGAGAAGTCGTTTTCGCCGCATACGTACGACAAAAACATTCCCTTTTGTCATTTAGAAAAACGCTTCATATAAAAAAGATTCATTTTGGATAAACGTAAAAGTCAAAATGGTTTATACACCGTATAAAAGAAGGTTGTGTATAAAACAAAATATGCCTCAATGAAAGGAGATTGAGATGAAGTCACATACCACCTTGAAGCTTTTAAAATTTTAAAACATTAATATCCATATAAATAAATCCATAAAAACAGTTTGAAAACATGGATATTAATAAGTTCAAATCATTAAAACATTTAATGCGATATAATAGTGAATTGGTGCATAACAACAATGAAGTCTCAATAGAGATGTAAAATGTGATGAAATCCCTTATAAAGAAGGTATCATTAAATTAAGGATAAATCAATCTCAAAATTATGTGTGACAAATATAAATACACCCAATATAATTGGATATTAGCTGTAAAACAATAAAAGGTCATTCACACATATTAAAAGGATGACATATTCAATAACTACATGTTGAACCCAAAGAAATCGAAATTGGGTTAAAAAGTTCCCTTGGTAAAATTCAACAGCCTAACGGCGTCACTTCAAAAATTCAGAAAATGAGTTGATGAGAGATAAAAAGGGAATATCATCACTTGGACATAAAATTTACATCAATAAGGATATATAAGAACATATCCCAACATAATAGTATGTGAATTAAAAGACATAACAAATGAAGTCTTTTAAAATGAGGAGGGTGAAAGGTTCCCTTACCGACTTGGGTAACTTTTGAAAAGTACACCCCATTGAAGAAGTGTCATACAATGAATATGAAAATTCCCATAAATGGAATTATATTAAAAAAAGATTGTAATAATGGGCAGTACATAAACCACTCAAAGGAAATTGTGGGAAATGTAGCATAAATCTCACGGGTATAAAAGTGAGATGAAAAATCGCTTACGAAAACTCGGCAGCCTAACGGCGCCACATAAAACTTCCAAAATGGATTGATGAGAGGAAATAGGGTCTCTCATCATATCAAAATAAATTTTAAATTAAGAGTAATACAAAAGAACATCCCCCAGCATAACAAATATGATCTTAAAAGAAGTGACATAAAGGAGAGTACTTCAAAAGAAAGAGATGTGTAGGATCCCTTACCTCGAGTCCGACTTGAGTCGATCGTTCTTTAACGTCCTGAATAATAAACTTGAGTTAATTTATACTTTCTTAAGAACCTTTTCCAAGTTCATTATTCCTTTTATATCAATGATTGACATGTTATAAACATTATGCAATCATTTAAGTCAATAATGTTTGTTTTGTGGATATTTGGTTCTTAAGTCGAAAGTGGGCTTCTTACAATTACATGTTGTTCGTGTGGTCAAAGGTTATTTATATCCAGAATAACATTCCTGAATTGGATATCATATATATCATATATATCTAGAATATACATGTATTTATAATATCACATAATCATTTAGAGGTATGAAATGAAATGCACCGTTCATGGAGACGGTAAGTCGTACGTACGCATGAACGTTACTTTCATTTCTTTGTCATATTAATGGAATTAAAACTAAATTAGGGGTATGTATATTTTAATTCCAGAATTATATTCATCATTTATATGTATCATTCATCATATATATCCATTATATACATGTACTAATAATAGTACATTACATTTGGGAATAAGAAATGAAATGCACCGTTCATGGAGATGGTAAGCTGTACGTACGCATGAACGCTACATTCATTTCTATCTCATACATTAATGGAAATAAATAATAATGATATAGAGGTATATAATAATTCCAGTATGACATCATATATAATAACATTAAATACATCCTTTATACGTCCCACGTATGGCATTAACGAATCACATCACTTTGAGGGGGTGGTAGTCCGCACTTCCTAAAATGAAGATATTGCTTATACCAATAATGGAAGCCATAAACGTAAGCCACAAATAAAAAATACAGAAGATTAAGTAAAACATAAACATATTATATATCATATATAAAAATAGTGACATCATAATGGACACCTTTGAAGGTGTTAAATGAGTATTGAACAATCATCGTTTCGGGAGGCAGAATTCCGCCATCCATGGAAACTGTATGTTCTTTAACCATTTGATGAAGTTGTGTCAGTGTGTAGCTCGAATAAATATTATAAAAACATCCTAGTATATTTAAGATACAGGTTTTGTTACAAAATAAGTAAATAAAAAGAGTTTAGGTGGTTGGAGAAGCAAAATAAAACAAATGAACATGAGAGAATGAATTACCTTTAAAAGTGTAACTCCTTTTGATTTGAGCATAAAGGCTTCCTTTGAAAGAATTCAGCCCAAAGGGAATCCTATATGATGAGGAGAGGGATGTGGAGAGATTAAATGGGGAGGGGATGGCCGATCCAAAGGCTTGGTGAGTGTGTGAAATGAGGTAGAGGTGGGGGGCTTTTATAAGAGGAGAGGAGGGGCACTTTTGGAAATCATGAAACAATTATTTTATTTTCAAAAGTGTTTCGAATTTATAAGGTCCCACATTGATATATTTCGAATATAAGATGATAAGGCTTCTAAATATTCCAATCCAATAGTTTTTTGACAAGTTTAGGTCTTAGATTTTATATTATCGTTTCATTTTATTTAAATTGTTCATTAATGAGGTCATCGTTGCATCATCATCATGTCATAAATAATTTAATTTATTTAATGTCTAAAAATTAAAAAAAAAATAATATGATGTAGAAAATAATTTTATATTTTTAATGACAATTTTATATAAAAAATCTGATCTTTATAACCCCATGTAAAAATTGATTTCGTAAAATAACTCAAGTTTGTGTCATTTTTACTTTAACATTAAATAACAAGTTATTTATGTCATTTCCCAACCAATGTGGATCCATGGGGTCCCCAAGTTGTCCCATGGCTTGTCGTGGTCGGCCATTACACAACCAATGAGGTTAGGACATGTGTCAAGTTCATTTCATATTATTAAAACGTTATTTTTACCTTAAACTACACTAATTACCTCTAATCGCGATTAAAACCTTAATAAGTTACTATTCACCAAAAAATTATTTTTATCCCATTGAACCACATTTTACATCTTAATGACAACCATTTATGTCGGATTTTTGAAATTCAAAACACAAAGATTGCAAATTTTCATTCAAACGGAAAAATCAGTTTTTATATGTACCACTTAGTGGTTTCACTATTCATCAAAAATTGATGTTTTTCAGAAAATTCCCAAATATTTACCCTAAGATATATTTGATATTACGAATTCAAAAATGAAGTCTATTTTACAAAATACAAAAAATATAAGTGACATTAATTAATTTAATAATTAATTCCCGCTGTCGGAGCAAATAGCGTGTTTTTATGAAACAATAAGTATCAAAAGATTGACACTAGTTTAAGTCTGATTTCAAAGTGAAATTAATTTCAACGACCACTATTGGATTTAATGGTAAAAATATATTCTAATTTCACTTTAAACCCAATTCAAAAGATAATATAATCATATAAATAAATTATATTAAAAAGATTTTTTGAATTAAAATACAACATTTTACACTATTCATTAAAAAAATGAACTTTATCAGAAAGATACCAAAAATTTACACAACGTAAATTTTGATGTCCCAATTCTTTAGAAAAGATTTATTTGGTCCAAAAGGATGTATAAGAGTGAACAAAACTATATTTAATGACGCTTCTCCATCAAAAGGCGATAAGTGAACCTTTAGTGAAAACTAGGGCATATACGCCTAAAATTGAATTCTTTCCGTATTTTATGCCTTTATCTTTTATTGGATAAATGTAAAAACATTTAAAAACATATATAATCATATTTTAGTTATTTCTATCCATTCCTTTCAATACTACGGCTACATGATAACTACCATTTAAAATAATATTATTTTATTATTAGAGTGCAACGTAAGATTCTCAAGAAACTCGTTGTTGCATGTTGGGTACGCCATCGAGCATAGCATCCCATTTAAAGTCATATTAATATTTTATTCACAAATATGGATAAATATGAAAATGTCATATTCTTTATTTACCTGGGGTGTTACATCCTTCCCCCCTTTTGGGAATTGCGTCCTCACAATTTTTAAAATTGAGCTTGGAAACATCCTTGAACATCCCACATCGGAACAAGAGTCAGTAAAACAATCACTTTAAAATAAAGGAAGATAAGTACAGAGGTCACCCGAGTTAACCCATACTAGGATTCCATGTAGAAAAACATGGACATGGAAGAAAAAGAAAAGGGTCATGTTCTTGAGGGAGAGTGATAGTAAACATGTCTTGGAGAAAGTTAACAATAAGAAAATCACAAACTTGTGGTGGGTTAAACGGTGTTTGGTTCCCCAGTAGGAAAAGTTAATAGACAACATTTTTGTTTTAAGTTACTTTTTATTGAGGAATTTATTCATAAGGAAACATAATCACTTATCATGTTGACTTTCAACTTTTACTAGATTCTTTAATCAAACTCATATTTTTTCCAAAAGACGAGTATTTAGGGAGACTTGTTCGCATTAAGAGTACTATAATCAACTTATAGAGAATCACATAACCCAAAAAAAGAGAACTATATACTTCCCATGTCTTTAGACTTTATCCAAAACCATAGCCAAAAAGTTTAGTAGAATATCAGATAATCTAGAAAAGGATAACCCTTTATAAAAATAAAATCTATTCTTAATCTCCAAAAATTGTCCAACAAAACCCAAAGTTCAACGAGGACCATTCGATAAACAATTTGTCCATAAAATTCTTCAAATTAAACAAATATAATATTGAATCCCAAATATTTGAAGGGTTTAGTCACATATTCGTCCAAGTTAAATCGTAACATTTATCTCCAAACAACATTAGTTGCTTCTAAAGTCTCGTATTGAAAAGTAATTAACCTAATCACATATCCTCCATGATAGGTTAATCATTTTCATAAATAACCCAAAATCAACTTTCTCTTAATTCATAAAATCATATAACTAAAAAGAATCGGTCAAACTATCCAGGGACTTCACGTAGTCCAGTGGTAGGCGATAAATACCAGTCGCACTTTGGTTGTGGGTTTGATTCTCGCAGCTTTGTCCGACGCGATGTGTTGTCACACAGTCTGCGTGTTGTCCTTTTTCAAAAACTATATAATTCTTAAAACATTCCCGAAAATGAGATAAAATCTTCAAAGATGATCATAACATATTTTAACCTCAAGTTTATCTCATGCCTTTCATTTTCCATCATAACATATAATAACCCATAATTACCTCAAAAGTAAAGATCATATAAACCCAAATGGTTCTTTATAACTATGTCCACAAAAGAAAAGATAACTATTCCTTGAATAAAATTTTCCTATATTAAATATCAGGGTTACACATAATATAAAAAGTCTTCTAATGTAACCCCATCATCAAAAGAGACTTAATACGCTTAAGAATTTCACCATAACTCTTGAATCCATTATATGTTGACATCTTACTCATTCAACATTCTTCATGATCCATTAACCATTCCTTTCCAACTTATTCCGAAATACCTCTTTCCTACAAACAAAATCATGAATCATATCCTATGATTCCAAAATAGGAAAACAATAGTCATGAAATAATACATACCTTTGATTGGTCATTGTCAGTTTCTTCATCCTCAATCGGAATGGAATTAGGTATTGGTAAATGAACATTTGTACGCTCTTGTTGATCTCATTCACGAAACTTCTTCATAGGACATGTGTTTGCATAATGACCATGCACACCACATTTAAAACATTCAATTGATCCCTCAGAAATAACTTCTTTCCCTTTCCTCGAGTCAACTGGATGCTTCCTTTTTCCATTGCAAGTTCTTTCTTTATGACCTTCATTTCCACATCTATAGCATATTCCTATCCCTTTGAAACATTTTCCTAGGTGTTTCTTTCCACATATTTGACACAGGTTTTTGAACACACTTACCTTTATGATTATTACATGTACATCCGTAGGGATTTTTTTCACGCATATATGATGCCTTAGTGAAATCCCCAAGGTTATTGTGGTCAATCATGACTCCAGATAGTTGGTTGAGGATTATCACAAGAGTTCTCATTGCAGCTCCCATGTCATTCAGTTTCTTCCTCAAAAAACTATCACAGTTTCCTTCATATCCATTGTTACTTTGGTTCCTGCTAGATCCAGCCATTTACTAAAACCAAAAAGGTCAGTGTGAGTATATCAAAAAGAACCATCATGTACTAATGAGGGAGGTAAACACTAAGATATACTTACTCATTCACTTTATCTAAAACTAGGACTCTTTCTGAAATCATAACCATTATGGTAATGTCACTTATGCTTAAAGAATACCCTAACCTCTAAAGTTATCTAAACCCACCTCTGATACCAACTATAAGGCCCCAGCCTTAAACCTTACTTAATCTTGATTTATTACAAGTTTACACATTGAGGATCTTTTCAGGTTTAGAGTTTTAGAGAATTAGATCATGAAACTTTCATTACATTCCACATTTAAAAAAAGTGGTTACATAAAAGACAGTATTCATTCTTCCCATAAACGGAAACATATTTAAAATATAACATTGATTCTTTCTTGACACATCCTTGACACTATCATCACATCATGTACCCTTCCCTTGACCGGTGAAAAACATTTCAAAAACTTGGGATGAGTATAAAAAGCTCAGTAAGGGATATAAAAATATGGAAAGGAAACATGAGTACATGTATACATAAGAATGAAATCATACTTTACCCATAAAACATAGGCATATCAAATCATTAATAAATCATAGAAATCATAAGACATAAAAGGTAACTTGAGGCATTCATAACATTCTTACGTAGGGAGTAAACCTCTTGGTTACGTTTGGAATACCCATCACAGAATATTCCCGAAATCTCTTCGTAGAAACCTTTACGTTTCACTCCTTCGCATTACCCAATGCATTGGAGAGCTATATCGGGCTCACCCACCCATAGTTTATCACGGAACCACCCATCTTTATAATAATGCCCACGAACCTCAACATAATCATCTCACATAAAACATCCATAAAGGAAACATAACATTTCCACATTTCAATCACAAGATATCAATACAACACATTGATATAATAAAAAAATTATGAAAACCATTTTCAATATCAAAGTAAAACATGGTATTTATTTTTCATTTAAAAAAAGTTTTGGCTTGAAGAGGAAGCCGAAACTCAAATAACGGTCACGGCGGTGGAGAAGTCGTTGTCGCTGCATACGTACGACAAAAACATTCCCTTTTGTCGTTTAGTAAAATGCTTCGTATAAAAAAGATTCCTTTTGGATAAATGTAAATGTCAAAGGGGTTTATACACCGTATAAAAGAAGGTTGTGTATAAAACAAAATATGCCTCAATGAAAGGAGATTGAGACGAAGTCCCATACCACCATGAATCTTTTAACATTTTAAACCATTAATATCCATATAAATAAATCCTTAAAACCATTTTTAAAACATGGATATTAATAAGAACAAATCATTAAAACATTTAAAGCGATATTTTGGTTAAAGGGTTTTTACCAAAATTAGAGACACTTGAATACTATAATTGAGGAATAACATTTAATCAGAACCTTATAATATCATGAGAGTAAATGGATTCATGATATTATATTCCAAAGGATAGTATATACACCATATAAGAGTGAATTGGTGCATAACAAGAATGAAGTCTCAATAGAGATGTAAAATGTGATGAAATCCCTTATAAAGAAGGTATCCTTAAATTAAGGATAAATCAATCTCAAAATTATGTGTGACAAATATAAATACACCCAATATAATTGGATATTAAGTGTAAAACAATAAAAGGTCATTCACACATATTCAAAGGATGACATATTCAATAACTACATGTTGAACCCAAAGAAATCGAAATTTGGTTAAAAAGATCCCTTGGTAAAATTCGACAGCCTAACGACGTCACTTCAAAAATTCAGAAAATGAGTTGATGAGAGATAAAAAGGGAATCTAATAACTTGGACATAAAATTTACATCAATCAGGATATAGAAGAACATATCCCAACATAATAGTATGTGAATTAAAAGACATAACAAACGAAGTATTTTAAAATTAGGAGGGTGAAGGGTTCCCTTACTGACTTGGGTAACTTTCGAAAAGTACACCCCCATTGAAGAAGTGTCATACAATAAATATGTAAATGACCATAAATGGAATTATATTAAAAAAATAGTGTAATAATGGGAAGTACATAAACCACTCAAAGGAAATTGTGGCAAATGTAGCATAAATCTCACGGGTATAAAAGTGAGATGAAAAATCTCTTATGAAAACTCAGCAGCCTAACGGCGCCACATAAAACTTCCAAAATGGATTGATGAGAGGAAATAGGGTATCTCATCATATCAACATAAATTTTACATAAAGATGAATACAAATGAACATCCCCCAACATAACAAAAATGATCTTAAAAGAAGTGACATAAAGGATAGTACTTAAAAAGAAAGAGAGGTGTAGGATCCCTTACCTCGGGTCCGACTTGACTCGATCGTCCATTAACGTCCTGAATAATAAACTTGAGTTAATTTATACTTGCTTAAAAACCTTTTACAAGTTCATTATTTCTTTTATATCAATTATTTACATTTTATAAACATTATTCAATCATTTATGTTAATAATGTTTGTTTTGTCGATATTTGGTTCTTAAGTCGAAAGTGGGCTTCTTACAATTACACATTGTTCGTGTGGTCAAAGGTTCTTTATATACAGAATGACATTCCTGATTTGGATATCATATATATCATATATATCTATAATATACATGTATTTATAATATCACATAATCATTTAGAGGTAACAAATGAAATGCACCGTTCATGGAGTCGGTAATCCATACGTACGAATGAACGCTACTTTCATTTCATTGTCATATTATTGGAATTGAAACTAAATGAGGGTATTTATATTTTAATTCCATAATTATATTCATCATTTAGATGTATCATTCATCATATATATCCATTATATACATGTACATATAATAGTACATTACATTTGGGGATAAGAAATGAAATGCACCGTTCATGGAGACGGTAAGCCGTACGTACGCATGAACGCTACATTCATTTATATCTCATAATTTAATGGAAAGAAATAATAATGATATAGAGGTATATAATAATTACAGTATAACATCATATATAATAACATTAAATCCATCCTTTATACATCCCATGTATGGCATTAACGAATCACATCACTTTGAGGGGGCGGTAGTCCGCACTTCCTAAAATGAAGATATCTCTTATACCCATAATGGAAGCCATAAAATTAATCCACAACTGAAAAATACAGAATATTAAGTAAAACATAAACATATTATATATCATATATAAAAATAGTGACATCATAATGGCCACCTTTGAAGGTGTTAAATGAGTATTGAGCAATCATCGTTTCGGGAGGCAGAATTTCGCCATCCACGGAAACCGTATGTTCATTAACCATTTGATGTAGTTGTGTGAGAGTGTATCTCGAATAAATCTTATAACAACATCCTAGTATAATGAGGATACTGTTGTTGTTACAAAAGAAGTAAATAAAAGAGTTTACGGGGTTGGAGAAGAAAAATAAAACAAATGAACATGAGAGAATGAATTACCTTTAAAAGTGTAACTCCTTTTGATTTGAGCCTAAAGGCTTCCATTGAAAGGATTCTGCCCAAATGGATTCTTATAGGATGAGGAGAGGGATGTGGAGTGAGTAAATGGGCAGGGGATGGCCGATCCAAAGGCTTGAGGAGTGTGTAAAATGAGGTAGAGGTTGGGTCCTTTTATAAGAGGAGAGGAGGGGCACTTTTGGAAATCATGAAACTATTATTTTATTTTCAAAAGTGTTTCGAATTTATAAGGTCCCAAATTGATATATTTCGAAGATAAGATGATAAGTCTTAGAATTATTCCCATAAAATAGTTTTTGGACAAGTTTAGGTCTTAGATTTTATATTATCGTTTCATTTTATTTAAACAGTTCATTAATGAGGTCATCGATGCATCATCATGATGTCATAAATAATTTAATTTATTTAAAGTATAAAAATTATAAAAAAAATACCATGATGTATGAAATATTTTTATATTTCCAATTACTATTTAATATAAAAAATCTGATCTTTATAACCTCATGTAAAAATTGTTTTTGTAGAATAACTCAAGTTTGTGTCATTTTTACTTTAACATTAAATAAAAAGTTATTTATGTCATTTCCCAACCAAAGTGGATCCATGGGGTCCCAAAGTTGACCCATGGTTTTTCTTGGTCGGCCATGACACAACCAATGAGGGTAGGACATTTGTCAAGTTCATTTCATATTATTAAAACATTATTTTTACCTTAAACTACACTAATTACCTCTAATCGCGATTAAAAACTTAATAAGTTACTATTCACCAAAAAATTATTTTTATCCCATTGAACCAAATTTTACTTCATAATGACAACCATGTATGTCAGATTTTTGAAATTCAAAACACAAATATTTAAACGGAAAAATCATTTTTTATAAGTACCACTTAGTGGTTTCACTATTCATTAACAATTGACGTTTTTCAGAAAAATACCAAAAAATCACCCTAAGCTATATTTGATATTCCGAATTCAAAAATGAAGTCTATTTTACAAAATTAAAAACATATATGTCATATTAATTAATTTAATAATTAATTCCCGCTGTCAGAGTAAATAGCGTGTTTTTATGAAATAATAATTATCAAAAGATTGACACTAGTTTAAGTCTGATTTCAAAGTGAAATTAATTCCAACGACCAATATTGGATTTAATGGTAAAACTATATTCTAATTTCACATTAAAACCAATTCAAATGATAATCTAATCATATAAATAAATTATATTAAAAAGAGTTTTTGAATTAAAATACAACATTTTACACTATTCATTAAAAAATGAACTTTTTCAGAAAGAGACCAAAAATTTACACAAAGTAAATTTTGATGTCCCAATTCTTAAGAAGAGTTTTATTTGGTCCAAAAGGATGTATAAGAGTGAACAAAACTATATTTAATGACGGTTCTCCATCAAAATGCGATAAATGAACCTTTAGTGAAAACTAGGGCATATACGCCAAAAATTGAATTCTTTCCGTATTTTACGCCTTTATCTTTAATTGGATAAATGTAAAAACATTTAAAAACATATATAATAATATTTTAGTTATTTCTATCCATTCCTGTCAATACTACCGCTACATGTTAACTACCATTTAAAATAATATTATTTTTTTATAAGAGTGCAACGTAAGATTCCCAAGAAACTCATTGTTGCGTGTTGGGTACGCCATCGAGCATAGTATCCCCTTTAAAGTCATATTCATATATTATTCACAAATATGGATAAATGTGAAAATTTCATATTCTTTATTTACCTGGGGTGTTACATCTAACCTAGTGATATATTTTCTTCCACATCATATAATAATTAATGGTATCACCTATTTATATCTAAGCCACCCATCATTTAGGATTTAACTAGATTACCTTATTCTATATCTTCCACCCAATTGTAAATTTTATGTCCATGAACCACAGAATGAATAAATTACAAAAATATCATTTATATCATATTAAAAATAATAAATAAATTATTATTTTGTGACTTTATAAACAAATTTAATTGAAATGGGTTTCATGTCAACGTATATTAAATGTGATTATCCTATTGAAAAGAAATGAGTTTCATAATAATATAATTAATTAATGATTTAACAATAGTATTGAATAATGTTGCATAAACATCATTCAATAAAAAATTAAATGATATATAAAATGAATTTAAATTGTGTCATTACTTCTTGCCCTTGTAATTCATAATCTATGTCGACAGACATTATCTTTATTGGAGAAGGATTTCGAAATAAGAGAAGAAACAAAACCATTTATATAAAAAGAAAACTTTTTCTAACATTTAACATTTGGAGGATAAATTTCATTAAAAACAACATTGAAATAATATTAAAGATTCATTATCATTAAATTAATTCATGTCCTGAGGAAAATATCGTTTCTTATTTGAAAACAATTTTTAATACTTAGAAGATTTTGAGAACCACTTCCAGTGAAAATAACCTTAAAATACTATAGTAATTTTTTTGAAGGATTTTAAATAACATTATAAAAAATATTCTAAAATTTTTATCCCTGTAAATAATCATAAAAATAAAATTATTTGATTTGTAGACAAATTCTATAAATTTTTTGAATGAAGAAAAATTCTCAACTGAATAGAGGGATAATGTAATATTTTCCTAAAAGCAATTTTTTATTATAATAATTACCAATGAGTGAAAAATGGTACAGTTACATGAATATATCATTGGTTAAAAGAGGATAAGGAAAGTACAAATTGAACTAGATATGTTGAAAATATTTTTTAATCAATAGAAACCTAGTTATAATCAATCTCGATAAATTATAATAGTGTTGCAATAAAAAGTAAAAAATTTGGTTACATTGAATAATATTTACCCTAAAAAATAACATTACATGAATCTAATAATATCATGAAAATAATTTTATTAATGATATAATGTCTCAATGGGTAATCTATATTCCTAATTTAAGTATATAGGTTAATAACATTGGATTTTTCTTAATGATGGAATATTGGGAAAAATTTATGATACAATTCGGTAACATTTTTTTAACTAACCCCTTGTAAGAGATATAATTAGATGGAAATAAGAATAACCATAATTTTAGGTTTATTAACTACTGAATACATTCATGGGTAATATATACACTACAAAAAAATGAGTTGTTAATATTTTAAATGACTCAAAGAATGAAAATTGAAACTAAAAATCCCTTTATTTGTTGAGTATATTAAAAATAAGGATATCAATGACATTATAACACTAATTAATACATTAAATATAATTAATTAAATAAAAATAATGACATATCATTTCAAAAGAATGTATATATACCATCCAAAATGAATAAGTGGTGAACTTATCATATATCTCAAACAAATAAAAGTCCGATGAGAAAACCATTACCTTAAATATTGACATTCTTATTACACATTATATCCTACTATATAATATATATAAGTTTTTTATACATGAAACAATGAAAACTATTATTATATATAGTAAAATATATGATTTTATTAGGATATTATATTAATAATTTATTAATAATTTATTAATAATGGTACGTTTTGGGTAATAATCACTTGGATTTTTGTATATTTTTTGACATGTATGTATTGATCCTCTAACATAGTTCATGATTTAAATATTTAATATATTTAAAATATGATATATATATATATATATCATATATATCTAAATTATTATTATTCATAAGAATCAATAAATTATGTAAATATGAAATGGAATACACTGATCGTGTAGACGGTGGTTTGTACGCACACATGCAGACTGTTACAATTTTCGTGTCAAATTTAATTAATGAATTTAAATTACAAAATTGTATATATATATATATATAAAATATCATTATAGTATCATTATTATGTAATATATATCATATAAATATTATAATATTATCCTTAAAATATTTTATGTAAATTTGGAATAAATAACAAAACATTGAGGAGGCGGAAGTCCATTCATGCACAAATAATGTTATCATATACTAGACAAATTGATACCCTGATGGTATGTGATATATACCAGTTCCACAAGAATAAAAATTTAAAATATATCATATATATTATATAAAAACTATTTTTAACAATATTTCAATCCATGAATGGTATTAATGGAAGAACGACTGACTTCAGCTCCCGAAGTTGTAGTCTACAATACACACATACAATGATTATGTATCCCATTGGATTGAAGTGTGTGTATATGTATGTTTAAATCATAGAAATAAATATTTTTATATTTAGGGTAATTTCATTATTATATAATCTGGGAACTAGATGAATTTATTGGGATAGTGAATGGAGAAAAACATTATTCGAAGATGAATGATGTTACATCGTCTATTGGTAATTCCAATTGGTGTGCACCAATTGGAGAACATGGTTTGATTATTACATAAAGGAAGCTTCTAAAATTTTATTAGGGATTTTTTTTTGGGATGTGTTTGGGTGATAAAATTGTCTTTAGAGTGGTAAGGCATGGGGGGTGAGTACCCTATTATAATGGTGGATGAGTGACATTCTTGAAAATATTAAATTAAAAACACTATAAAGAAGGTCTAACTTACATCATGTTCCATCATTAATGGTTCATTCAACATAAAAGGGATGATACATTCTATATATGTAAATAAAATGGCATTTGTACATGATTATAGGTTAATTTTCTACTTAAGTTAATGTTAACCACTATGTAAACTTGTTTTTACCTTAATCAATATAATGAATTTCAAATAGAGTCAGAAATATATTTTTTCCAAAAATATGTGGTCCTTATTCGAAATTATAAATTATTTTGGTTCTAAATATTGAATAAATTTATCCAATGTATAAATACATATGATTAGAATTTTTTAAAATTACTCTTATAGATGGGATAAGACATCAAATTTCTAATGTATGAATTTTAAAAAAAATTGTTTTTATATCAAATTAAAATTATACATTTATTAAAATTTATTAAATTTTAAAAAAATGTGTATAATTTTTCTAAATATACATTAAAATAGATTTAAATAATAATTTATCTATATAAAAAATTTATAAAAAATGTAGTTTTAAATTAACATTCAAAGTCATTCACAACTCATCAAAAAATAAAACATCTCATAAAATTTTAAAAACATTACCCAAAGTAATTTTTGATATTAAAATTTAAAAAATGAATTTTTTTTTGAAATTATAATTTTAAAAGTGGATAATTATTATAAAAAATAGTTTTTTATAAAAGGTAGTAAAGATACAATTTAGTAATATGTATATCTTTACAAGTTAAATTTGATTTTTTCATATCTTTTGCCTATATTAAACACTATATAAATTTTAAATAGTTGGATTAATAATATATAGATATATATATATCATTAAAATTGTTTATAAATGTTTTTTTAATTAATTTATTTAGGTAAAACATGTTTTATTGCAATAAAATAGTTTTCCAGCAATTGATATCCTAAAAATTCAAAAGGGGTTAGTCTTAATTTATACTTAATTAGTCACCACATAAATCATCATAAATATATGTTCTTTCAAAATTCAAATTATTTAATTAATCATATTCATAAACACCAATGTTACAGATTAGTGACTAATATTATTAAATTTAAATAATATTATTAATATTATATTGTCGATAAGTAAAAATAGCTCATACATGTGACATTAGCTACTGAAGAAACTAAGAATAGTGTGTAACTCACTCTAAAATTATTGTTTTGTGTGAATAATAATAAACTATGGATCACATGTAGTGCATTCTAAAAATGGTGTATCATACAAAGAATGAATAAATTGTTGATTTTACATAACAAAAGCTATATAAATTGTTATGTAGAAAGAAAAAATATCAAATAGTTTAAATTAATTCGAATAAAACATCTCAAAATAGTAGGGTTTAATATCAATACAAATGAAAATGTAATTTATATCATGGATTCTTAATTAAATATTAAATACCATAGGATTAATGATATTGGTATTTCCCATTATAAAATTATTTAATTTCATAGATATTTGATTTTTAATATTATAAGTTATTTTAATTTCAAAAGTTTGTTAGTGGATGATAAGAATATAATTCTCAATATGAAGTGTAATTATTCAGAGATTTATCATTAAAATCATAATATTTCCAAAAGTTACTCATCATAATTATATAAGAGATTAGATAAATCCCTTCCTACATCAAAAGAGTATCATTATACTAAATACCTATAAAATATGGAAAAAATTCATGAGATCAACCAGTTATAAATCTATTGAAATTGAAAATTTAAATTTACAATCAACCATAGATAAAAATTATTATTTTAATTCTTTTTATCAATTCTATAGGTATTAAATCAATATTAATATGATGAATTTCGAAAAAAATAATGATAATCTATATACAATATCTAGGGTATATGAATGTATGTAAATGACATTCCTCTCAAAATATGAAGTCAAATTAGTGCTAAACATGAACCATAAACATCATCCTAAAATGATATCAAAAGTATTATTCAATGAAAAATATCATGACTTATAGTATATAACTATTATTGAAAAATAAAGATACATATGGTGCATGACTGATTAAATATTATTTAAACATCTAGAAATAAAAAAAATCAGATATAATAGAGATAAAATATTAGAATAATAAAAGTAAGCCTAATAAGGATAATACTAATTTTATTTCAAATTAGTTTGAAATATTTGGAAGACTCTATTGAAATTAATAAGAATGTGTTTTTTGAAGATGATTTTTTATATCAATTAATAATATGAAAAAACAGTAGATATATTATAGCACATTTCCATGACTTGAGGACTCCCAATGGTGTCTATTACATGGGGAATAAGAAAATAAAATATGTCTTTCAATGAAAATCTATGATGTATAATAATATTTCCACACCCAAGATAATAAGCTACATCCATTATTATAGGATTATATAAAATATTTTATTTTTAAAACAAACTATGTTTTTTTTGTTTATGGAATATATAATTGATAAAAAATAAATCAATCCCTAAATGAGTGAAGATGATTGAATTTGTGAAATATAATCTTGATTATCCATGTAGATTACACAAGATATCTAACCATTCTGATAAAAAATGCATGATAACTTTTCCATTACAATTTAAAATGGAATGAAATATATATGATGAAAAAAATTTATGTTCTTAAAGATAAATAATTAGTTCCACATTTGAAGATGTATTCACTGTGTGATTTTCAATAGCATGTTTATCAATAACTCATGTGGAACTATATGGAAGGTGAAAACAACAGGGCACATTATACAGAACTATTTATTTATTTTACTAGCCCACGTAATGATACTAATAAAACTAAACATTTAACTATTGAATATGTTTTATTTGATATAAAATGTAATGAAAAGATTTTTATAAACTAAGAATAATAAAAAAGAAAACACACTATGACACATAAGGGGGTAACATGTTGGGAAACCGAAAGAGACCTCATGAAGATTTCATTCAAAGATATAGTAATAATTTATGTGTATTTGTTATGAATAAGAAAATACAATATATATAATATTATTATTCAATATATATTGAAATTATTTTAATATATATTGTGACTTAAATTTTAATGTTTATAATTTAAGGTTTTAAATTTCATTAGGCAGTATAACCAAGGATAGGATGAGGTTGTTAAAAATAGGAAGTATTAGATTTTACCTTATTGGATGTGATCCCATATTTGGAATCATGATATAAAATTGGATAATGTGATTAACCATGATGATGTAATAATTAATATTTTCATTTGATGGGGGGTCAATGAAGAATAAACAATAATTTTAATATCATGCATTCATAAACTTTCAAAAGTTTAATATAAATATAACATTAGAATGATATTCAAGTTTATTATCTATTCTGTGGTTTCGAATACTAAAATTTGTGTCATTGTGGAGAAATTTAAGTGATCGTTGAAATGAATGTAATAAATTTTCATTCGTTATTCTAATGTTATTCTTAAATTTTTATGTATTTTTTATATGTTTGTATTAATGAGAATATTAATTTTAAACTAAAAAACAAAAAATTATTCATCAACATGATAAACCTCAAGAATTAATGTCGGAGATTCTTATGAAATTAATTATTAGGTTTATCATATTCTAGTTAGTATATGGAAAAAAATTTTGCCTAATTAGTTCCTTGTTAAAATGATGATCATGCATCATGTATTCATAGAGTGAATATTTGATGAAACCTTGATTTAATAGAATTGATAACCCCAAAACTGAAAGGTTTTGGTAATAATGTTAAATATGGAAGGGGTTCAGATTAAAAACTAACATATTAATATTAATTTTTCTATATATATTATAAACACCAATCCACAAGGGGAGATTCTTGGACCCATATACTATTTTTTATCAAGAATCATTATAGTAATAAACATTTTTCCAGAATGTACAGAGAATTGATAAATTAGTTAAGTATTATTATCCACACATTTTAAATAGAATGAAAACGATTACCACGAAAGGTTTTTGTTTATAAACTCAGTTGTAGACAATGAATGTGTTTTAAAGAAACAACCTGGATCCTTAATGTGATTATTTTTAAGTAATTATATTATAAAAATAAGAAAAATTAAATATACTTCCAATTCAGATAAATTTGGAGATCCATTAATAAGGAATAATTATATAAGGTATTGAGTTACTATCGAAATTGTATAATTTTTTATGTCTGCTAATGGTGGATTATATTGAAGATATTTTAGATATATAATATTAATACATGGTGGACCCCAAAAACATTATATTTATTTGTACATATTGATTGATGTGATTAAGATTTCACTATTGTGTGATGATTTATTAAGATATTGTGGCTATAGAGAGGAAAAGTGAAACTATTATCGTTGAAATAATAGCTTGTATTGTGATTATTCTCCATTCTAGTGAATATATTTTTATTATAATGCTACTATCGTTAATACACATTGATGATATTTGGAATGGGTTTGATGTTAGAAAATGTAGCCAAAGAATGATTTCAATAATCTAAATGTTATTTATACACTTCAACAGAATATTAATAATTTTATAGTAATTGAATATTAATGAGTGATATTTCAATAGTTTTTGATGTGGTTAATATATTTTAATGTCGTTTAGTAATTTAAATGATGATACTATTTTATTTATGGAGGTTACCCACATGTCTAGATGATTTTTAAAATAATTATTTTTTAATATATTTAATTTTTAAATAATAACATCATTGTAATGTGTTATGGAAGTTTAGATCCATGTATTTTGTTTGTAAGTTAGAACATAGGAGAAGGAATAGTAAATCAATTTTGAATGTTCTGATATTATTAAAAAAAATGTGAACAGATGAGATTATATTTATAGATGAAGGTTTATGGAAGAATACATTGAGGTTATACTAGGGATACATAAATGTATCTCTAGGATGAAAAAATAGTAAGTGAAAATGTATTGGATGAAAAAAATCAAGCATTGAAATATGAAATATTTTCACAGATAATTGACGAGTATTATAGAAAATTATTAGAACCAACATAAATATGTATGAGGATTTTTTTCAATACATGTGTAATCTAGGAGAAAAATAGGAGAATCCCAGAAAATATATTCTTTATATAAATATAAAATTAGATGTTAAATTAGTGTATACATATGAAAAGTTATTTATAGTGTACAATTATATAAATGTAATTTAACAAGGTATAAGATTTATTATTTAGAGAATAAATTAATGTATTTCTCTAAAATTGTAATGTTTTTGGTATATAAGATTTAATGAGCATCAATATATAATATATAATATTTTTTTAAATGAAAGTTAAAACAAAAAATATTTAAAAAACTATAATAAATGAATAAGGTGATAAAATATTATGTATACCGAATTGGTCATAATTCCAAATATTTAAAAATTTATCGAATTGTTTTCTCATGTATATGGATATTTGATCGTACAATGTGATGTGAATGAAATTAACATTATCATACAATTTTATACAATTCAAAAAAATTTAAAATCTTATTTTTTTTTATTTAATGATACTTCCAAATGTAAAATATAAGGATCCAAATCTCTTTAATCAATGTTACACATATCAGATGATGGTGATTATGTAATAATTTCTGATGATATTTTTTGAATTTTAATGAATAATATTTTAATGTTATAATTCCTTTTACCATGATGTGATGTTGTCTAAAGAAAAATGATATGGCAAGGCACTTCATTTGTTATGGATACGTATATATCATAATGAGAAAAGGTGTCTTATAAAGAATATTTCATGGTATTTATGTAAACTATGATGATATCTCATAAAGGTTACTAGGTTTTTTGAAATAAAATAATCAATTAAATTAAATTATGAAAGGATCTTCAAGGACACTACCATGAAAATAATAAATGTAGTTACATTGGGAGAGATTATATGCCGATAAAATATTTTGTATTATAGTTTTTATTAAATCTTGATTATTAATGAGAATGATTTTATAGAGGATGATTGGAGAAATGTTGTTGGAATACGTGGGGGAGACTATGTGATTAAATGATTGAGTATCACATATGTTATGGAAATCTAATATTTTTTATTTAATTGTTTATTATTATATGGTATATGTAGGATCACTATGATAGATGACTAGATGTTCTAAATATTTTAATGATAATATTCTTATATTTTGTGAATATGTATAAATATAATAACAAAAATATACTGCATCTAATTCTTTTACTATCATTCTATTTTTTGAGACAAATTAGAAAGTTATAAGAAAACATATACTAAAATAATGATAAGAAATTTTTTTTATCAATGAATGATAATTGAAAATATTATTATTCTTTTAAAAATATGTTTCGTGGACTTCATGATGTTAATAAATCCTAAGCATTAGATTATTTATATCTAATCAAGAATAATAAAAATAGACACATTCAATATTAGTTTTACTACATCCCTATTTGGATTAACATAAGAGTGTAAACTATTCTAAGATATTCATATATTTTAATAATCCAGGATTTTGATAATTTTATATCGTATGGTTGGAGGAAACTATGATATTTCTAAGTGAGACTAACACTTTGTGTCTTATATATCAATGAAGGATATCATATTAATTTTTTCCAACAATTATTTAATCATACACTGCTAATCGATATTAAATTAGGATATATATGATGAATATATTATTCTATGAGAGGGCTTAATTAGTTTAACACATGGATGCTTAAAATTACTGTCTTGAATTAAAATTTACTGGTTCTTGGAGTTTGAGTAATAGAATAAATAGTTTATTGAGTTTCATTATGAGAATAAAATGATTGATGTTTGTGAGTGGGATAACATAAATCATCGACCAAGGATGTAGACATCCATTTCAGAGGAGAACCTCATTAAAATATTATTACTTACCTTATTTTATTTTCTTTCTTATACTACATGACTTCAAAACTATAGTGTAATAATAATGAGAGATTCATATTTAGGATAGGATCAAGGCTATAAAACTATAAATTTTTTAATTGATAAAATTTTATAAAAATTAAATCACCCCACCTAGTTTCTTTCATATACCATGTGATTTAAAAAAATATTATTTTTAAAATAAAAGACATCAATACTTTATGATTTTATTAGATTAAAATAATAATATCGGATGACATAGATTATCACACTAGATGTTAAAAGTAGATTAAATTTTTCTATGCCTATAAAACAGAGTATTGAATCAATAACATGATAGTGGAACTATTGTAGCAACTCCAATAACTATAACCAATTCTTGGTGTGAACATTATTTCACCATCATAAGATAAAAGAAATATCATCATGTTGGATTGATCATTGTAGTACTACAAAAAATTTATATACATATATGATTCACATATAAAAATAGAAATTAATAATAAATCATAAAAACATTGATTTTTTTCATCCTTAAAACTCATATAAGATTTTTTCATCATAAATTAATTAAAAGAAATAAAATAATTGGTTATCAGAAATGATCTTCATGTAATAAATATAATGAGTAAATAAGTAATAATTTATATATAAAAGTTTTGTAAGAGAAGAAATTATGTTTCTTTAATATATTTAGTATTATATTCATCCATATATAATTGAATGTTCATTAATTATATGGATAATAATAAATAAATTATACATGAAGGAGGTTATTAATATTATAATTCATGATCTCAGACATCATATATCATTACCTCCAAGGCCATACCCAAAGATAATTTAATCAACATGTATAAATAAACTAAAAACAAAATTAATAATTCCAACCAGCATATTTCTCCCTTGAAAACTAGTAATGAATTGATTGGATCTAAAATATTGTGTCCCACATATGACTACATTTCAAATTGTTTAATATTATATTGAATGTATCTTTAACAAATAAATAATATTTCTTGGAAATAAATATCGATATTTTTTATAGAATATTGAAAATTATTATTTTCCTTGCAAAATAATGTAAATTTCATATTAAAAAACTTTTGTTGAAAGGGTATATGTCTGAGAAAAAAAGTATATGAATGATAAAATAATACTGGATATATAATAAAAATGTAATGATAAATAATTGAATATAAAAGTATTATGAATACTTGATGGGAAATTTAATCAATAATTAATTTGTATATAAATAAGTGATAACTTTGAAAAGTATATTTTCAAGTAAAATCTAGTCATATAAGCAACAAAAGAATTATAGAGTGTAAAATTGTAAGCAAATTTTCATATTGATTTTTAATAATAAAATAATATATATATAATCGAAGAAGATAAGAAGTTTGAAATTGCTATTATGGCAGGGAATCCCATTATCCCCATATAAGTTATAAATAAAACATTCAATTTAGATTAATAGAATTAATGTAAGAAATGTCACTTCGTAAAAAAATATTAATACCTCTTTAAAATAATTCAAATATTCAGTGATAAAATTAAATATTCAAAATAAATAATTTCAATAATAAAAATGTTCTTTTAAATTCTATTTGAAAATTATGGTCATGAATGAAAAATATACACAATCAAAAGAAACGTATGATGTGATTTTCTTTAAAATAATAATATTCATTATAGTATAAAGAATTAATTATATATTTATTAGTAAACAATTAATATTCATTCTAAATAATTCAATATGGGTTGAATACACGTCAATAAAAATTTGTTTATAATATTAAATATGTCTTTATAAAGTGGAAACTGATAATATATCCACAACCTTTTGTTTCCTCTTAGTGGAGAATACAATACCATTGTCTAAATTAGATCATAACATGTTATTATTTAATTCTAGAAACTTCTCCATATCCATAAAAACATCCATGATTCCCTTATCTCATTTTATCCCCTAATCATTTTTAATCATTCATTATTATCATTTCTTTTATTATTAATTGCATTATATTTTCATGTATCTATTGTCCTTGAAGTACTTGACATTTTTCCATTACTTTTTTTTCATAATATACAGAATTAAAACCACGATATAAATATCATATATAATTTTCAAATCTTACCTTCATTATAGAGACAATGCCCCAAAATCCTATAGTTTATGTCTATTACCGTTACATTTAAAAGATTATAAAAAATTAAATCACGAACATCACAAAAGTTTTGTAGCCTTGGTAAACAAGATAAATGTATGGTTTTTTTATTTCAACTTAATTAACTGGATATATTATGGTTTTTTGTTTAGTGGATAAATAATTTATTCCTTCTAGATCATCCTTTCATTTTATTCTTATTACACATCATAGGTCACTGGGGAAAGAATAAAAATATGGGTCAGCTCAAATTTATTCATAGGATTAAGTACAGTGGTAAAAACACTTTACATATAAATAAAATGATATAGAATAATCAAAATGGTATGGTAAATAACTAAAAAATAAATTTAATAACTAAAATAAAAATGAAATGAATACATATATATTAAAATAGTGAAAATATCATGGATAATAATAAATGAATCATAATGAAGGAAATTATTAATTATTAGACCCCATGATTCCAAAGTAAATGGTACATTTACCGTCAAGAATATTACAAATACATTTTATAATAACACAGAGAAAAACACACTCAGACTGTCAAAATAACTCTTCCCATGAGACTGTCAATGTAGTAAGGGGATATATATAACTAGTAATGACTCGTGTTCTACCTATATAATGAATTATTTATTTATTTAATTAACGATTTAATTCATGAACAATTCCTTTCCAAACATCATTATTAAGTATAAGGTTAAAGTTTATCAATATTTCACTAGATATAAAATAATAATAAATGAAAATATCTTATATAGGAATGGAATACTATTATACAATAAAAATTTCAATGATAATTATTATAGATAATTTAGGGAAACACAATTTTTAATGATCATCGGGATTCATATATTTCAATATTCCTAACAAAGTAATCAAATTCAAAATTATTCTTGTCCAAATAAATAATAAACAATGTTGAGGAATAATTATAATATTTATAAATATAATATATCGCATGTGGAGTAAAATAAAAATGTTTTTTATGAAGGGAAACAATATAACACGATATTTTAAAAAAAATATTATAAAAAATGTGATTTTTATTTTGAAAAACATATTTAAAATACTATTAATTGAAAAAATATTTTAAAAAAAATTTATCTAAAAATTATTCTTTTATAATTTTAACGAAAGCCTCAAAATACATTGGAGTGTAATTTCATAGAAGTCGTAGATTGTAAAAATACATTCAATTTTTAGGGTAAATTGTTAGAATAGTTCCTTGTTTGGAATGCGAGGTTAATATTCTTTTAAGAAAATTGAAAGAAATTAAATGGTATTAATTTATTTTATTATTATTTTTAAAAAGGTTAATTTTCTTAATGAGACCTGTTTCTAATTTAAAAATTGTCTCTTAGACTAATGATATAAATGATCTCATGTTTTCTAAAAAAACATTTCTAATACATTTTGAGTACTAATGAATGGTAAATGGTACAATTATATGAAAATTTTTATTAATATCAATAGGTTAATAAAATTAAAGGGATTTCTGATCTACTATCATATAAATTCCATTATTGGAATTTCTTGAATTATAAATCTCAAATAGGAAATTATGAAATAAATTCTTCAAATGATCATATTGTCGAAGTATGAATTGATCTATGAATTGATTATTTATATGAAATATAACACCAAATATTATAATATGAAATAAATAAATATATATTAAAATTATTTATACACTTAATCATATAATAATAATAATAAGGTTGTAATAAAACCCAATGAATATTACTTGGGTTATGAAATTTAATTACACTTGGTTAAAATTAAGTGTAAATCCCATTAAAGTAGATCATTCAAATATAAGAAAAAAATAATTAATAATAATTAATATGTATTCAACATATCAAGGAGGTAGTATGGAAACCATATACAATAAATTTTGTGCACTATAATAAATAATTCATTAATGAATGGAAGTTGAGATGATGTCACTTACTACTTGGTAAATTCTGAATTATATTCCCAATGTAATAAATAAAATAAAATAAAAATATATACACCATGAAAATAAATTAATTAGTGACATTAGTAAAACAGTGTAATTATATAAATCGTACAATGAAATAATTGGTGAATGGGATAATGCCTCGCGGAATGAAAATTGAGACAAATATCCCTTACATTGTCTTCCCATTAAGTATAGAATCCACAAACAACATATTTAATAGTTTTAATAATGTTTATAATATATTTATGAACCATAATAATTATTATTATTACTATTAATGAACATATTATAATATCTTATTTGTAACACCCCAGGTAAATAAAGAATTTGAAATTTTCATATTTATCCATATTTGTGAATAAAATATTAATATTACTTTAAAGGGGATGCTATACTCGATGGCCTACCCAATACGCAACAACGAGTTTCTTGGGAATCTTACATTGCACTCTAATTATAAAATAATATTATTTTAAATGGTAGTTAACGCCTAGCCCTTGTAATGGAGAGAATGAACGGAACTAACTAATAAATGATTATATATGTTTGTCAAATATTTTTACCTTTATCTAATAAATTTTAGGGGCTTAGAATGTGAAAGAATCCAATTTTAAAGCGTAAATATTCTAATATTCTTTAAAACGGTCGATTAACCACCTTTTGATGGCGAATGATTTTTAAATCCTCTTTTTGAAAATTTCATATGTTATATTAGACCAAATTAAATTCTTCTTTAGAATCGGGACATCATAATTTACATTGTGTAATTTTTGGTATTATTTCGATAAAGTTCATTTTTTTAATGAGTAGTGAAAAATGTTGTATTTTAATTGAAAACCTCTTTTTAATCTAATTTATTTATATGATTATATTTTCTTTTTAATTGGTTTTAAAGTCCAATTATAATATATATTTACCATTTAATCCAATATTGGTCACTAGAATTAATTTTACTTTGAAAATGGACTTAAACTAGTGTCCATCTTTTAATAGATATTGTTTCTTAAAAATACGCTATTTGTTTTGACAGCGGGAATTGATTTTTAAATTAATTAATGCAACGTATATTTTTTTAAATTTGTAAAATGGACATCATTTTTGAATTCACAATATCAAAAATATCTTAGGGGGAATATTTGGTAATTTGCTGAAAAACGCCAATTTTTTATGAATAGTGAAACCATTAAGTGGTACTTAAAGAAACTGATTTTTCATTTAAATGAAACATTAACACTTCTGCGATTTTAATTTCAAAAATCCAACATACATGGTTTTCATTAGGATGTAAAATGTGGTTCAATGGGATTAAAATAATTTTTTGGTGAATAGTAACTTTTAGGTTTTATTAATCGTGATTAAAGGTAATTAGTGCAATTTAAGGTAAAAATAATGTTTTAAAAATATTAAATGACCTTGAAACATGTCCTACCCTTATTGGATGAGTCATGGACGACCACGAAAATCCATGGGTCAAATTGGGGACCCCATGGAGCCACTTTGGTAGGAAAATGACAATAATACCATTTTATTTAAAGTTAAAATTAAAATGTCCCAAACTTGTGTTGTTTTACTAAAACAATTTTTACATGTGGTTATAAAAGTAATAGTTTTGACTATAAATATTTATTAGAAATATATAAAGATTTCCTACATCATGATATTTTTTTTATAATTTTTAGACACTATATAAATTAAATTATTTGTAACACCATGATGATGCAGCGACTACCTCATTATTTAACAGTTTAAATAAAATGAAAAGATAATGTAAACTGTAAGACATACACTTGTCAAAAACCTATTGTATGGGTGTATTTAAAAACCTTATCACCTTATACTAGAAATATATCCTTTTAGGACCTTTAAAATCCGAAAAGCATTTTATAATAAAGTAATAGTTTATAACTTTCCAAGAGTGCCCCTCCTCTCCTCTTATAAAAGGCCCCCACCTCTACCACCTTACCCACACCTCTAAAGCCTTTGGATCAGCCAAAACCTGACAATTTTGTCTTTGAACATCCCTCTATTACTCCTAGGATCCTCACATTGGGATGAATCCTTTCCAATGAATCTTTTGAGCTAAAATGAAAAGGAGTTACCTGATTTAAATGTAATGTCTTCTCTAGTGTTATTTTGTTTTATTTTGCTTCTCCAACCCCATAAACACTTTTTTTATTTCTTTTGTAAAAACACCAGTATCGTAAATAAACTAGGATTTTTTATTAGGGGGATTCTAGCTACACTAACACACACCTCCGTTTAATGGTTAAAGAATATATTGTTTCTGTGGATGGGGAATTACTGCCTCACGAAATGATGATTGTTCTATCTTCTCATACCACCTCTCATGGTGGCCATTATGATGGAACTATATTTATTTATGATATATATTATATTTATTTCCTCTATATGCTTCTGTATTTTATATTCAATACATACCATTATGTTTTTCATGTTGTGCAAATGTGATAATTTCATTTGAGGGAGTGTGGACTACCGCCCCCTCAAGTGATGTGACTCGTTCATGCAATACATGGAATGTTAAAGAATGAAATTGATGAAATTATGTGATCTATATAACATATATATTATACTGGAATTATAATATATATATATGTCTCATCTATTTTAATTCCATTAATGTGCCAAATAAATGAAAGTAGTGTTCATGTGTACGTACGGCTTACCGTCTCCTTGAACGGTACATTTCATTTCTTATCTCCAAATGTTGCTTACTATTATAAGTAAATAAATATAATTGATATGTATGTAATATATTACATATAAGTTATTGATATCATTCTGTAATTATAATATATATATATATCTCTTTTATCTTTAATTCCATTAACATGACAAAAAAATTAGTGTAGCGTTCATTCATACGTACGGCCTACCATCTCCATGAACGGTGATTTTAATTTTTTATCTCCAAATGTTATGTAATAGTATAAATTTAATATATACTGGATATATATGATATCTAAAACATTAATACTATTCTGGAGATGATGTACCTATAACAACATGGAAAATTCTTTTCCAACAAGTTCAATTTTTACTCATGTACTGAACATTGACAAAAATATCTGATATGGAATCACTTTATTAACCAATTATTATAAAATTATAATATTTGATATGAACTGAATAATAATATTTAAAGGAGGTCCTTACGCAATTATAAATTGAATAAATTTTATTATTTATGAGATTAAAGAACGATTGAGTCATGTCGGACACGAGGTAAGGGATCCAACCTCTCTCTTTCTTTTTAAGTACTCTCTTTTATGTAATTTCTTTTAAGATCATCTTTCTTATGTTTGGGGATGCCCTTTTATATTTTAATATTGTAATTTTAATTTTCGTATTATGAGAGACCCTATTTGATCTCATAATTCCAGTTTTTGGATGTTTTAAGTGGCGTCGTTAGGCTGCCGAGTTTTCATAATGGATTTTTCATCTCACTTTTATTCTCGTGACATTTATGATATGTTTTCCACTCTTTAGTTTGAGTGGTGTATGTAATGCACACTATTATACACTTTTTTAGCACAATTTCATTTATGGGTATTGACATCTTCATTGTGTGACCCTTCATCCATGGGGTGTATCTTTCGAAAGTTACCCAAATCGGTAAGGAAACCATTCACCCGTCTCTTTTAAAAGACTTCTTTTGTTATGTCTTTTAATTTTCATCTTATTAGGTGGGTATATGTTGTTATATATCCTTATTGCCGAAAATTGTATGTCCAAGTGATGAGATACCCTTTATCTCTCTCATCAACTCTTTTTCTAAAATTTTATGTGACGCCGTTAGGCTGTCGAATTTTACCAAGGAAACTTCTTAACCCAATTTTTATTTCTCTGGGTTCAACATGTAGTTATTGAATAGGTAATACATTGAATATGTGTGAATGACCTTTGATAGTTTTACACTTGATATCCACATATATTGGGTGTATTTATATTTTTCACACATAATTTTGAGACGGATTTATCCTTATGTTAAGGATACCTTCTTAATAACGGATTTAATCTCATTTTAAATTTCTATTGAGACTTCATTGTTGTTATGCACCATTTCACTCTTATATTGTTTATATACTGTCCTTTGGAATATTATATCATGAATCCCTCTATTCTCATGATATTATAAAGTTATTATTAAATGTTATTCCTCAATTATTGTATTCAAGTGTCTCTCATTTTGTTAAAAACAATTTAACTAAAATATCATTTTAAAAGTTTTAATGATTTATTCTTATAAATATTTCTCATTAATATACATGTTTTCAAAATGGTTTTGAGGATTTATTTATATGGATATTAATTCTTTAAAATGTTAAAATCATAAAAGTGGTATGGTACACTTTGATTCAAAAATCTCTTTATTAAATGTTTTAAATGATTTTAAAAATGGTTTTTATAATGGATTCATTATTTCAATATCTTAAAATGTTATATTGTTCTTACAATGTGGGAATGTTTTCATTCTTTTGTGCTTAAGTTATGTTCTATGATTATGTTTTGGTTCTTGGGCATTGTTTATGAATACGGGTGGTTCCGTGATAATCTAAGGGCGGGTGAGCTCGATATAGCTCTCCAATGCATTGGGTAACGCGAAGTGGTTAAACGCTTAGGTTTCTCCGAAGAGATTTCGGGAATATACTGTGATGGGTATTCCAAACATAACCAAGAGGGTTACTCCCTATTTAAAAATGTTATGAATGCCTCAAGTTACCTTTATGTCTTATGATTTCTATGAGTTATTCATAAATCTTATGATTTCATGAGGTATGTTAATGTGTTTATATTTTATGAGTAATGTATGATTTCATTGATTATTATGTATACATGGACTAATGTTTTCTTTCCGTATCGTTATAACCCTTACTGAGCTTTTTAGGCTCATAACAAGTTTTTTTGAAATGTTTTTCACAGGACATAAAGTTGAATAGGGTCAAGGATGGGATCAAGGAAATGCCAGGCAATATAAAACAAGGAACTAGAGATGACTCTTTTGGTATAGAGTATTTATTTTGTTAAAAAAATGGAACCTTAGTAGATGTGTCTACTTTGTAATCTTTGTGATGTAATAGTTATGTCCTAATTATCTAAAACTCTAAACCTAAAAAGATACTCAATGTGAATTATTCATTTAATTAAATAATAAGTAATGTTTAAGGTTGGGTCCTTATAGTTGGTATCAGAGGTTGGTTTAGATAACTTTAGAGGTTAGGGTATTATTTAAGCATATGTGTCATTACCATAATGGTTAGGATTTCAGAAAGACTCATAGTTTTTAGATAAAGTGAATGAGAAAGTATATCTTAGTGATTATCTTCCTCATTAGTACGTGTTGATTTTTTTGATATACTCACACTGACATTTTTGGTTTTAGTAAATGGATGGATCAAGCAGGTACCAAAGTGACAATGGGTTTGAAGGAAACTGTGGTGGTTATCTGATTATGAGACTGGATGAAATGGGGGATTCAATGAGAAATCTCATGGTTATTCTAAACCAACTATCAGGATTCATGATCAACCACTTTAACCTTTGTGAGTTCTCTAATGCATCATGTATGAGAGAACCAACTCGACGTTGATGTTCATGTAATAATTATAAAGGTAACCATTAGGGTTTATATGATCCTTACTTTTGAGGTAATTATGGGTTATTATATATTATGATGGAATATGAACGACATGAGATAAACCTTAGGTTAAATTATTTTATGGTTATTTTTGATGATTTTATCACTTTTTGTGTAATTTAATAAGAATTAAATGGTTTTGGAAAAAGGACAACACGTAGACCGTGTGAGAACTTGTCGCGTCTGATGAAGCTGTAGGAATCGAACCCACAACCAAAGTGTGACTGGTATTTATCAACTACCACTGGACTATGTGAAGTCCCTGGTTAGATTGACTAATTCGTTTTAGTTATATGATATTATGAATTTAGAATAAGTTAATTTTGGGTTATCTATGTAAATTATAAAACTATCATGGAGGATATGTGATTATGTTATTTACTTTTCAGTATGAGACTTTAAGAGTAACTGATGTTATTTAGAGATAAATGTTAAGGTTTATCTTAGAAGACTATGTGATTAAATCCTTCAGAGATTTCAGTTTCAGTCATAGTTTTGATTACTTTGAGGAATTTTATGGTTAGATGTTTATTGAATGGTCTTTGTTTAACTTTGGGTATTGTTTGACAAATTTTGGATATTAAGAATATTTTTTTTAAGAATTATCCTTTTTGGGTATTATCTGATCTCATACTAACCTTTTTGGTTTTATTTTTGGTTAAGACATGGGAAGTATATAGTTCTCTTTTTTGGATTAGGTGATTCTCTAGAAGTTGATTATAGCTCTCTTAATGTGAACAAGTCATCCTAAATACTCATCTTTTGGGGAAAATATGTGTTCCTGTAAGAAATATAGTAAAAGTTGAATTTCAACATGAAAAGTAAGTATGTTTCCTTATGTTTTAGTTAAGCTCATAAATAAATTCCTCAATGAAAAGTAACTTAAAACCAAAATGTTGTCTGTTAATTTTTCCCACTGGGGAATCAAATACCGTTTAACCCATCACAAGTGTGTGATTTTGTTGTGGTTAACTTTCTCCTAGACATGTTTACTATCACTCTCCATCAGAACACGACCCTTTGTTTTCTCCTCCATATCCATATTTTCATACTTGGAATCCTAGTATGGGTTAACTCAGGTGACCATTGTACTTCTCTTTATTTATTTTAAAGTGATAGTTTTACTGACTCTTGTTCCGATGTGGGATTTTCAATGAAGTTTCCAAGCCCAATTTTAAAATTGTGAGGACGTAATTCCAAAATGGGGGGAAGAATGTAACACCCCAGGTAAATAAAGAATATGAAATTTTCATATTTATCCACATTTGTGAATAAAATATTAATATTACTTTAAATGGGACACTATGCTCGATGGTGTACCCAATACGCAACAATGAGTTTCTTTCGAATATTACATTTCACTCTAATTATAAAATAATATTATTTTAAATGGTAGTTAATGCCTAGACTTTGTAACGGTGGGAATGAATGTAACTAACTACAAAATGATTATATATGTTTTTCAAATATTTTTACTTTTATCCAAAAAATGTTAGAGGCTTAAAATGTGAATGAATCCAATTTTAAAGCGTAAATATTCTAATAGTATTTAAAAGGTCGATTAACCACCTTTTGATGGCGAATGCTTTTTAAATCCACTTTTTGAAAATATCATATGTTATTTTGGACCAAATAAAATTCTTCATTAGAATCGGGACATCATAGTTTACATTGTGTAAATTTTTGGTATTTTTTCGCTAAAGTTCATTTTTAATGAATTGTGAAATAATTTGTATTTTAATTCAAAACCTCATTAAATTTATTTATATTATTAAATTATATTTTGAATTGGTTTTAAAGTCCAATTATAATATATTTTTACCATTTAATCCAATAGTGTTCATTGGAATTAATTTCACTTTCAAATTGGACTTAAACTAGTGTCCATCTTTTAATAGATATTGTTTCTTAAAAACACGCTATTTGTTTTGACAGCGGGAATTGATTATTAAATTAATTAATGAAAATTATGTGTTTTGAAATTTTTAAAATGGACATCATTTTTTAATTCACAATATCAAATATATTTTAGGCTGAATTTTTGGTAATTTTCTGAAAAACCTCAATTTTTGATGAATAGTGAAATCACTAAGTGGTAGTTAAAGAAACTGATTTTTTGTTTAAATGAAACTTTACCACTTCTGTGATTTGAATTTCAAAAATTCGACATACATGGTTTTCATTAGAATGTAAAATGTGGTTCAATGGGATTAGAATAATTTTTTGGTGAATAGTAACTTTTATGTTTTATTAATCGCGATTAAAGGTAATTAGTGCGATTTAAGGTAAAAATAATGTTTTAATAATATGAAATGACTTTGACACATGTCCTACCCTTATTGGATGATTCATGGACGACCAAAAAAATCTATGGGTAAACTTGGGGACCCCATGGAGCCACATTGGTTGGAAAATGACAATAATACCTTTTTATTTAAAGATAAAATTAAAATGTCACAAACATGTGTTTTTTTACTAAACCAATTTTTACATGGGGTTATACAAGTCATATTTTTTACTATAAATATTAATTATAAAGATATAAATATTTCCTACATCATGATATTTTTTTTATAATTTTTGGACACTAAATAAAGTAAATTATTTTAGACACCATGATGATGCAGCGACTACCTCATTATTTAACGATTTAAATAAAATGAAAATATAATGTAAAATATAAGACCTACACTTGTCAAAAACCAATTGGATGGGTGTATTTCAAAACCTTATCATCTTATCATTTCAATATATCCTTTAGGGACATTTAAAATCAGAAAATCAATTTATAATAAAGTAATATTTTATAACTTTCCAAGAGTGCCCCTCCTCTCCTCTTATAAAAGGCCCCCACCTCTACCACCTTACCAACACCTCTCAATCCTTTGCTTCATCCAAACCATGCCCAGTTTGTCTCTCAAAATCCCTCTTTTACTCCTATAAGGCTCACTTTTGGCAGAATCTTTTCCAAGGAAGCCTTTGAGCTCAAATCAAAAATACTTACCCGATTTAAAGGAAATGTCTTCCCTAGTGTTCTTTTGTTTTATTTTGCTTCTACAACCCTATAAACTCTTTTTATTTATTTATTTTGTAAAAAAACCAGTATCTTAAATATACTAGGATATTGTTATGAGAAGTATTAGAGCTAAACTAACACGCACCTCTGTCTAATGGTTAAAGAACATATTGTTTCCGTGGATGGCGAATTACTGCCTCACGAAACGATGATTGTTCAATCTTCTCATACCACCTCTCATAGTGGCCATTATGATGGAAATATATTTATTTATGATTTATATTATATATATTTCCTCTATATTCATCTGTATTTTATATTTAATACATAACTTTATGCTTTTCATGTTGTGCAAATGCGATAATTTCATTTGAGGAAGTGTGTACTACCGCCACCTCAAGTGATGTGACTCGTTCATGCAATACATGGAATGTATAAAGAATGAAATTGATGAAATAATGTGATATATATAACATATATATTATACTGTAATTGTAATATATATATATCTCATCAATTTTAATTCCATTAATGTGCCATAGAAATGAAAGTAGCGTTCATCCGTACGTACGGCTTACCGTCTCCATGAACGGTACATTTCATTTCTTATCTCCAAATGTTATGTACTATTATAAGTACATATATATAATGGATATATATTTCATATATTACATCTAAATTATAAATATCATTCTGTAATTATAATATATATATCTCTCTATTATCTTTAATTCCATTAATATGACAAAAAAATTAAAGTAGCGTTCATGCGTACGTACGACCTACTGTCTCCAGGAACGGTGCTTTTAATTTTTTATCTCCAAATTTTATGGAATAGTATAAAATGAATATATAATGGATATATAATATATTTAAAACATTAATACTATCATGGAGATGATGTACCTATAACTACATGTAAAATTCTTTTCCAACAAGTTCAATTTTTACTCATGTACTGAACATCGACAAAAACATCTAATATGAACTCACTTTATTAACCAATTATTATAAAATTATAATATTTTATATGTACTGAATAATAATATTTAGAGGAGGTCCTTACAAAATTATAAATTGACCAAATTTTATTATTTAGGAGATTAAAGAACGATCGAGTCATGTCGGACACGAGGTAAGGGATCCAACCTCTCTCTTTTTTTTAAGTACTCTCATTTATGTCATTTCTTTTAAGATCATCGTTCTTATGTTTCGGGATGTTATTTTATATTCCTCATACTGTACGTTTTATTTTCGTATTATGAGAGACCCTATTTGATCTCAGAAATCCAGTTTTAGGACTTTTTATGTGGCGTTGTTAGGCTGCCGAGTTTTCATAAGAGATTTTTCATCTCACTTTTATTCCCGTGACATTTATGATATGTTTTCCACTATTTACATTGAGTGGTGTATTTACATCACATTATTATAAACTTTGTGTATCATAATTTCATTTATGGTTATTTACATCTTCATTGTGTTACCTTTCTTCCATGGGGTGTACGTTTCGAAAGTTACCCAAATCGGTAAGGAAACCTTTCACCCTCCTCTTTTAAAAGAATTCTTTTGTTATGTCTTTTAATTTTCATTTTATTGTGTGGGGATATGTTCTTATATATACTTATTACCATAAATTGTATTTCCAAGTGATGAGATACCCTTTATCTCTCTCATCACACTTTTTCTAAAAATTTATGTGACGTCGTTAGGCTGTCGAATTTTACCAAGGGAACTTCTAAACCCAATTTCGATTTCTTTGGGTTCAACATGTAGTTATTGAACATGTCATCCTTTGAATATGTGTGAATGACCTTTGATTGTTTTAAACTTAATATCCACTTATATTAGGTGTATATATATTTATCACACATAATTATTAGATTTATTTATCCTTAATTTAAGGATACCTTTTTTATAATGGATTTCATCTCATTTTACATTTCTATTGAGACATCATTGTTGTTATGCACCAGTTCACTCTTATATGGTGTATATAATGTCCTTTGGAATATTATATCATGAATCCCTCTATTCTCATGATATTATAAAGTTTTGATTAAATGTTATTCTTCAATTATTGTATTCAAGTGTCTCTCATTTTGTTAAAAACACTTTAACTAAAATATCATTTTAAATGTTTTAATGATTTATTCTTATAAATATTTCTCATTAATATCCATGTTTTTAAAATGGTTTTAAGGATTTATTTATATGGAAATTAACGGTTTAATATTTTAAAATCTTCAAAGTGGTATGGGACACTTTGATTCAAAAATCTCTTTATTAACTGTTTTAAATGGTTTTGAAAATGTTTTTTAGAATGGATACATTAATTCAATATCTTAAAATGTTATATTTTTATTACAATGTGGGAATGTTATCTTTTTTGTTCTTAAGTTATGTTCTATGATTATTTTATGGTTCTTGGGAATTGTTTATGAATACGGGTGGTTACGTGATAAACTAAGGGTGGGTGAGCCCAATATAGCTCTCCAATGCATTGGGTAACACGAAGGGGTTAAACGCTAAGGTTTCTCCAAATAGATTTAGGGAATATACTTTGATGGGTATTCCAAACGTAACCATGAGGGTTACTCCCTACGTAAGAATGTTATGAATGCCTCAAGTTACCTTTATGTCCTATGATTTCTATGAGTTATTCATAAATCTTATGATTTCATGAGGTATGTTAATGTGCTTATGTTTTATGAGTAATGTATGATTTCATTGATTCTTATGTATACATGGACTAATGTTTTCTTTCCGTATTGTTATAACCCGTACATAGCTTTTTATGCTCATCCCAAGTTTTTTTGAAATTTTTTTCACAGGACATAAAGTTGAATAGGGTCAAGGATGGGATCAAGGAAATGTCAGGCTGCCTAAAACAAGGAACTAGAGATGGTTCTTTTGTTAAAGAGTTTTTATTTTGTGAAAAAAATGGAAGATGAGTAGATGTGTCTACTTTTTAATCTTTGAAATGTAATAGTTATGTCCTAACTCTCTAAAACACTAAACCTGAAAATATCCTCAATTTGAATTATTCATTTAATTCAATAATAAGTAATGTTTAAGGTCAGGTCATTATATTATTATTCATTCGTTTGCAATTATTCATTATTTTCACTTTTTCCATTATTGAATGTTTAGTTTCTCACGTATGTTCTCAATTGTTATTTGTTTTTAATGTTACATAGATCATGATTAAAACATAAAAATAATATATATCATTAATAAAATATCATATATATTTAGAATATATGTATTTATAATTATAAATTAAATTTGGATACATGAAATGAAATACACCGTTCATGGAGATTAGAGGTCGTACCTGTGCAAGAATGTGACATTAATTTATTAAAAAATAAAAATAATTAAATTTAAATGAAATATATTTTTATTTTAATAATATAATAAATTATATTTCATATATATCACATAGTTTTATTAAAACCAACTTTTATACTTTCCCTTTACAATGTGAACGAAACAGATCTCTAAAAAGAGGTGGTAGTCCACACTTCCACAAATGGTGTTAACATATTCACACAAAATATAAGTAATGAGGGTATATTTAATATAAAAATTAATGAATGAAAAAAGTAATAATAAATAAAAATTATATCATACATAATATATAAACCCGTCATTATACCAACCATTAATGATGGTAAATGGAGAACCGGTTATATCGATTCCCGAGGTGCTAGTCCAATGTACACATGGAAAAATATTATGTATCCCATTTGATGGATGTGTGGGAATGTATAGTTATAACTATTTTAATTATAAAATATATTCATAATAAATAATAAAAGCATCTTCTAATATCATGATATAAAAAATTGAAGGGGTTGAGATATAAAATAATTAATAGATAATTGTTGATGAATATTACCTAATCTTCCAAAAAACACCTTTTGGTATTAACCAAAATTAACACTTGTTATAAATTCATATAAATGGGAGGATTCATAGATGAGGTGGGATATTTTGGTATCTTATTTGGGATTATTTTTGGTGAGCCAATGTTATTAATTATTCTTAAAAAGTAGGATTTGTTTCTTCCTTTTTTTGTGGATGAAGAGGGAAATAATGTAATTTGTGGAAAAGTGAATTCCTCCGACAGTTTTCCCAAAAAAAGTGGCTCCAATAATATAAAAACGATTATCCAAGGGATTATACGGTCAAAATTTGAACATCCAATATAAGATGATGACCTAAAACATTACATAATTTCAAATTAAATTAACAATTCACATTGAGGATAATTTTAGGTTTAGTGTCTTTGAGAATTAGTTCATAACTATAACATTAAATTTAAAAAATTTCAAAGTAGACACATCTACTCAGTATCCATTTTATCATAAAATAAATAACTATTAAAAAACATAAAATTTCTAGTTCTAGTTTTTAGACAACATATCTTTTCCTTGATCCCATCCTTTACCATATTCAAATTTATTTCCTTTGTAAACATTTCTAAAATGGGGGATGTGAAAAAAAATCTCAATAATGGAAACACAATGAAGGAAAACAGTTATTTTTACAAAAAACAATTAATCCATGGATCCATTATCATAAGTAATGATTTTTTTCTTTATGAAGAAGTAAATACTCTTTATTGAATAAAAGATAATTTCTTACCCATTTGTAACCAAAAGATTAATATAAAACCCCTAGAAATCACACATAACATATAAAAGCAATGTGGGACACAAAAAAACATAAATGTAATAGCTATATGGGAGACTTCCACACATATCAATAAATGGAATAGCCATACGGTCGACTTCCATATCCAATACATTAGAGGTTATAAGGTAACCACCCATCCTGGTTTATCACAACACCACATATCATTTCGTTTGTAATGTAACCTCCTGTCAAAGGTCAATATACAATTATAAATCGTAACGCATAAAACAACCATGAAGAAAAGATAACAATTTCTCATTGCAATCACAATATATCATTTTAAGATATTGACGTAATCAATGATGTTTCAAAACCATTTTCCAAACTATTTAAAAATTTTAATAAATTGATTTTTGAATCAAAGTGACCCTTACCACTTTGAATCTTTTAAATGTCTTAAATTTTTAAAACATTAATGTCTACTTAAATAAATCCTTAAAACTATTTTTTATAGAGGGACATTAATGAGAAATTTTTAAAATAATAAATATTTAAAAACAACATTTAAGTTAAAAAGTTCTTAACCAATGAGATATGCTTGAATTCATATAATAGAGGAATATAATTTAATAGAAACCTTATAATATCATTATAATATAGGTAATTAATGATATAATATTAAAAATGGCAGTATATACACCATATAAAAGTGAATTGGCGCATAACAAAAATGAAGTCTCAGTGGAATGTAAATTGAGACAAAATCCCTTATAATGATGATATCCATATATTAAGGATATATTAATTACATAATTATGTGTGAAAAATATAAATACAGTCAATATGATTTAATATTTAGTGTAAATAAACTAGTGTAAATTCACATATGTTATTTTAAAAACAAAACCTATTATTTTGTTTTTTAACACAATGAATGGAAATAGAGTTAAGAATAACTGTATCAAGTTCATATCAATGACTTCAAAAACAATCAATGGATTGACTATGTGTATCAAAATTATATCCATGAAAAGAAGAGAGGAAATTAATTTATATTTAAATTAATAGTGATTACACAAATAATCATATCATGACATAATCACGAAGTGTATGATTAACCCAACGAATGGAAATACGGTTACGAAGTTCCCTCACGAAAATTATGCTGCCTAATTACATCATTTAAAAATTCAAAATAATAGTCAATGAGAAAAAAATGGAATCTCATTACATGGATATAAATTAGACAGAAATAATTATATATATGAACATATCACAAAATGTTAAAATTAAAATTTAAGGAAATAACACAAAATAAGTCTTTGATTGAAAGATTGTTGTGAAAGGTTTCCTTACAGATTTGGTAATATAAGAAACATTCACCACCTTAAAGATGGACCATTCAATTAATATTTAAATACCCATAAATTAAATTATATTATCAAAATAATACAATCATGGGTATTAAATACACAAAAAAATTAGTGGAAAATATAGAATCAATCCAATGAGAATAAAAAGTGAGATGAAAACCCCTTTCTCCATAGCAATCAATTGAGTCGTATGAAAAAAAGTTAATAACCACAAAATTATTCACATTATACCATGAATATTAAAATAATAATGATAATATATTTCAAATTATTGTACAAAATACACCACATGCAAGAAATAATTGGTGAACAAAGGAAATCACATGGAATTAAAAGTGAGATAAGAAACCCCTTACCTCATGTCTGACTTGATTCATTGGTTCCTTGTTCTTCTAGAATAACAAACATAAGTTAATTAATACATGATTAATAACCGTTTTCATGTTTATTATTCCTTTTATATCACTTTTTACCTTTCTTTAAAAATTATTTATTTATTTTATTTCATATTGCACATTTTGTCAATGTTCAGAACTAGAGTAAAAAATAAACATGTTCTATTTACAAATTGACCATGTGTTAAAAATCCCATTATCTCTAGAATAATATTCATGATTCATATATCCTATATTTCATATATATCCATTATATATTTTTATTTACAACAGTACATAACATTTGGAGATAAGAAAATAAAATACACCGTTAATGGAGACGGTAAGCCGTACGTACGGATGAACGCTACATTCATTTCTATTTCATATTTAATGGAATAAAAACATATTGATAAGTAGGTATATTATAATTATAGTATAATATAATATAAAATTTAATTATATCCATCCTTCATACATTTCACGTATGGCATTAACGAGTCATATCACATTGAGGGGGAGGTAGTTGACAATTTCTCAAATGAAATTATAGTGTTTACCCATTATGGAAGCAGTAATGGTATTATATAAATGGAAAATACAGAATAATAGATACTATATAAGTATAATATATATCACATATAAATACAGTGCCTTTATAATGGCCACAATGAGAGGAGGTATGAGATAATTGAACAATCATCATTTTGTGATGCAGTGGATCACTATCCACCGAAACAATATGTTTTATACCCATTCAATGGAGGTGTGTGTAATTTTAGTTTGAATAAATCTCATAAAACAACCTAGTATATTGTGGAATCTGGTTTTGATTATATGGGATTAGAGAATTAATGTAAAAGAAAATAACATAAGATAATATATTACCAATAAATCTAGTAACTCCCATTGTTTTGAACCAAAAGGTTACTTGAAGTGTCTTCTGTCTAAGGTAAGGATTTTAAGAGTAGAGGGGTGTAAAGAAATTTATTGTGCATTGATTGGATGAGCCATGGGGATTTATAGTTTTGAGTAATGTTCCAGAGCTGATGAATTTTTATAAGTGGGAGGAGGGTCTCTTTAGGGATGTTTGAAAATATTATTTTATTATACACTTATCTTCGGTTTCAAAAGGTCCCAAACTCATTAATGTCAAATATTAGATGACTCATGTTTGAAATAAAATCATCCAATAATAATTGGATATGTTTTTTATATTGTTTTAATTTTAATAATCGTATTTATTTAAATCATTCATTAATGATATAAACACTACATCATTGTTGTGTCACAAATAATTTTATGTATTTGATGTATAAAAATTATAAATAAAATACCATGATGTAGGAAATATTATTATTTTTCTAATATGTATTTATAGTCTAAGAGATAAATTATATAACATAATATAAAAATTTATTTACTTAATGATATATGTTTATAATAATTTAGTCTTTACATTAAATTAATTAATATGAAGTGTCATTGTCACTATTAAGTGGATACATGGTGTCCAAATATGTCACGACCCCATCCCACCAAAGATGCCCCACCTGAGCTGGTAATGGTGAAAGGGAGATAATGACCCCCGAGCCCCACCTCTAGTAGGCCCCAAAGTGGTGACTAGCACCAAGGGTATGAGTTTTCACAATATGGGATGAATTACACTTTTTATTATTTAATATTGGGAAATACGATGATTAAAACACCAAAAGAAAAAGGAAAAAGTATATGAAAATAATCCAAAACCAATCTCACATGCATGTTTAATCAATTCTAAAACAAGGTACATGTACAAGAAAGCACAAAAGTACAATACCAAAAGAAACAAGAATACAAAAAACTGCAACAACTCCAACTGTCCCAACTAATAGGGTCCCGCACGGCCCTGGTAGCCCTCCTAGAAACCTGAAAGTAAACGTAGGGTGATCATACAAGTATACTACGTAGGGAAACCTAATGTTGTCATGCACAGGTGGGGAGACATCCTAATGTCCCGTAAGAAAACAGAAGGAACCAAAACCTAGCAAGGAATTCTATCCACCCAAACTCACCAACCACACTCACCAAAAACACAAAACAATATGTATTAGTAGTAGTATATATGAACAATATTATTCAGTACCCCGCACAATTTCCCACTAGTTAGCTGCTCTTCCTAACGACGAACGTCCTGAAGCTACCACACTCTTCCTGCACACACACCTGGGCCTCAAGAACCACATATCCCGCATGCACACACCTGGGCCTCACAAACCAAAATCACATCCCCACCCGAACACAACTGGGCCTCATCAAAAAGATTCTTGGGAACAGTAAACCTACCCAAAGAGTCTTGGGCTACAACAACCCCAATTGAAACCTACCGGAAGAGTATTGGGTGTAAGGTCGCCTCAATTAATCATAGCATGTGGAAGAAGGAGCTAGTAACTAAGGGGAAACACCATCTCCCATGATATGGGAGTGTTCAGCACTAAGTGCTCAACATGGGTGTGGTGCGAAAAAACACAAATATACAGATACATATATGTATACCAAACACACATCCCTGCCAATTGATTTTAAACAGAGAAACTGAGCATTTTTCTTGGCATTGCTACTACGAATCTTGCATACAATAAACAAACCCAACCCCATTTAGGTTTTCATGTTTCAATAGTACAAGTTTATTCGTTCCTTAACTATTGGGAAACTAACAACAACCAAACCAGATCAAGCGTTTCATAGAAAAAACCCTGCCAACCACAAATCTAGTTAGATAGAACACAAGAAACACAAAACCCACCTTTTTATCATCAATCAATCCCCATTGATTGTTCCCGCGTTTAATTCATTATCTTTCCACATAATACATTTATCAACTTTCCACTTTATTCTAACATCACAACCCATTACTGCATCCCTGCTGCCACTATAACCACATCTCCACAACCATATCACAAAACCAGGATTGTGCCATATCATTTCCCCTTTAATATCATTTTCCACAGCCCCACTGCCCATCATATTCATAACAACCCAGGATTAACCCCCCTTTTACACACAACATAACCAAGTCAATAGCCACATGTTCATTATTCCTTTTTTTCAACCGGGGTGATCACACAAGGGTTCCGGATTTTAATCATCCAACTTTATGTGATTAACCAATTTCCATATTCCGCAAAGATCCCATCCAAAAAACTATCTAGAAATAGAGGGAAACATTTAATTGCACAAGAAAAGGCCCTCAACGACCGTGATTTTCAGTAGGAATAAGACTATTCAATTTACAACATATCAATAGAATAAAAAAAGATAAACATAACAACTTTTCCATCCTGGTTTTTTAAGCCAGATATTATCATTATTAAACTGGTTAAATAATGTCTCATGAAATAATGAGGACACCCATCCCACATGATGAAAATATTAGAAAGACGAACGTAAGATCTCTACCTCAATAGCTTATGATCACAACACTCCCCCGGATAAACTTTAGAAGACGTCTGTCGACATCCGTCGCTTCTGACTAAACTAGGAAAAAACACATTGGGTTATAGCTGGGAAAGAAATGCTGATAGGAAATCAAAATATCCAATCTTAAAAGATCCGCCTCGTCGTTACGATCTCGTTGCCACTGACGGATCGTAAATTGGAGCTGGGATGAAGAAGTTATGGAAGAAAGGAGCTTGGAGTCTCTCGGGAGAGATCTGCTTGAAGGAATATGGAGGAGAAGAATGATTTGAAAAGGAGGGGAGGCACCCTACATTAATATGCGAGAAAAACTAAATTACATTTTGTGTACTTCCTAGTCCACTTCATGTACTAGGCCATTTCACACAGTCGCCAAGCGATTTCCAACATGGCATTCAACGCGGCACACGGCCGTTGACAAGTAAACACACTATTTGAGGGTAACACGTACACGGGGAGGAACTACACGGCGTGTACTTATTTATTTCACACGGCCAGGACATGACTTCAACACGGCACACAGCCGTTGACTGGTCAACACACGGTAACACGTACTCGGGGAGGAACTACACGGCATGTACTTATTTATTTCACGCGACAAGGACACGGCTTCAACACGGGGTATACTCGGAACGGTGGTACATGGCGTGTACTCACACTACACAGCATGTAGTTACAAAATTCTGAAAAGTGTGGGAAAAGTCCATTCTACCCTCCAGAAAACTTCATGACCTTCTTTTCGACAAAGTAATGGGACATAGAGGTCCGGGCCATTACACAATATCGAACCAACGCTGAACAAGGTAGTAAATATATCAACCAATAGGATTAGGACACATCTTAGGGTAATTTAATATTATTATAAATTTATTTTTACTTTCAATTACCCTATTTACCTATAATTTCTATAAATTAATGTGAAAATTTATTATACACCAAAAAAAATTCATATTATAAAACCACATTTTACTTACTGATAACAACCAAGTATGTCAGATTTTCGAAATTCAGTTCACAGAAGCAGTAAAACTTTATTTAAATGAAATGGTTGGTTTTTTAATTATTACTCAGTGTTTTCACTTTTGAACAAAAACTGAATTTTTTCAAAAAAATACCATAAATTCTCCCAAATATATATTTGATTTTATGAATTCAAAAATGATTTATATTTTAAAAAATTGAAAAAATAGAAGTTTCATTAATGAATTTAAATTTAATTCCTGTTGTAAAAACAATAGGCGTGTTTTTATGAAATAATAACTCTCAAAAGATTGCAACTTGTTTATGTCCAATATCAAATTGAAATTACTTCTAATGACCAAAATTTGGTTAAATGGAAAAAATATAATATAATTAATCATTAAAAAAAATAAAAATATATCCTAACCATATGAATAAATTATATTAAAAATCATTTTTGAATTAAAATGCAGTATTTTTCATTATTCATTAAAAATGAATTTTTTCAGAAAAATACCAAAAAAATCATCCAACGTAAATTTTGATATCTCAATTATATATAAGAACATTATTTTTTATAACTAAACAAATAAAATAGACCAAAACTAGATTTAAAAATGGTTCTACATCAAAATGCAGAAAATCAGCCTTTTAATGAACATTCGTGTATTTATGCTTATAATTTTATTCATTCACATTTTAAGAGTCTAAATATTATTTGGTAAATGTTAAGTAATTTAAAATAATGGTATAATAATATTTTAGTTAGTTGTGTTCATTCTTGAATATACAATGGCTAGGCATTAAGTACCATTTATAATAATAATATTTTTATATTATTTTTCAGTATAACTCAATGTTTTGTGCAGCATAAGATTTCAAAGAAACCCATTGTTGCGAGTTGAGTACGCTATTAGAATTACCATCCCCTTAAAATAAAAACTAATATTTAATTCACAAATATTAATAAAAATGAAAAATTGCATATTATTTATTTATCAGGGATGTATCATCCTTATCCATTTTTTGGAATTGTGCCATCACCATTTCAAAATTGTGATCGAAAACATCAATAAAAGTACCTCCTAAAAAAGGTTAAATAAAACTATCACTTCAAAAGAATGAAAGAAAATCAAAAAGGTCATCTAAGACAACATATACTATGATTCCATGAAAAAATGGATATACAGGAGAAAACAATCCATCATGTTCTGATAGAGTGATAGAAAGCATGATTAAGAGAAAGTTAACCACCAGAAAATAAAAATCTTGTGATGGGTAAAATGGACATTGATTCCCCAGTAAGAAAAGTAAATTGAAAAAGTTTTATAAATTTCTGTTACATAATGTTCAGGAATTTATTTAATATCTTTAATAAGAACATAGGGAAACATACTTTTCAAAAATACATTCATATTTTACTATATTTCTACCACAAACTCATTTTTCCTCCGAAAGATGAGTATTCAAGATGACTTGTTCCCATTAAAATATCAATTATATAGTTATAGAAAATCACATAATCCAGAAAAGATGAACTATATATTTAATATGTCTTTAGACCTTAACTAAAACCAAAATGGTTAGTACATGATTAGATAATCCCCAAAAAGGATATTCTATTACAAAAAGAAGTGCTACTCTTAATCTAAAAAATTTATCAAACAATACGCTAAGTTCAACAAAGACCATTCAATAAAAAACTATCCATAAAATTCATAAAAAATAATCCAAAATTTCATTGAATCACAAATTTGAGAAGGATTTAATTACATGGTCTACGAAGATAAATCTAAACATTTATCCCCAAATAACATCAGTTACTCTAAAAGTCTCATACTGAAATGGAATGAACCTAATCACATATTATAATTTATAGGATAATAATTTCAATAGATAACCCAAAATAAACATATTATTGATTCAAAAAATCATCTAACTAATAATAATTATTCATATAAACTAGTGACTTCACATATTCCAGTGGTAGGTGATAAATCCCAATTGCACTTTGTTTGTGGGTTCGATTCCTGCAGCTTTGTCTGGAGCGATGGGTTGTCACACGGTCTACATGTTTTCATTTTTCAAGAACTATATAGTTTTATAAAACTACCTAAATTGATATAAATTCATAAAAAATAACCACATCATATTTTAACCACAATTTTTATCTAATAACATTCATTTTTCATTCAAATTGTTATAACCAGTAATATCCTCAAATTTATGGATCATATAAACCCAAATGGTTAATTATAACTATATCCACAAAATAAAAGATAAATATTTTTTGAATAACCTTTTCACATGTAAAAATTCATTGTTACACATACTAGAAAGTGTTTCCAATGTAATCTAATCATTAATACATTCAAACATATCATCATCCATAACTCTTCAATTCTTAAAATGTAGATATCTTAATAATTGATCATCCTATCTGATCCATTATCCACATTTTTTATATATAATTTTTTAATACATATTTCTTTCAAACAAAGTCAAGTATAATATCCTAATATTTCAGTAATTTAAAATCTTGAGATAAGTTACATTCTATACCTTTCATAGGTCATTATCAATTTCCTCATCATTAATTGGAATGGAATTAGGAATCAGTAAATGTATATTTGTATGATCAGGTTGATCCCATTCCCCAAAAAACTTCACAGTGACTCTATTTTTGTAGTGAACATGCGCACCACATATAAAATATTCAATTGACCCCTCTGAAAGAGCTACTTTCCATTTCCTGGAGTCAACTAGACGCTTCCTTTTTCAATGGTATATACTTTCTTCATGACCTTCATTACCACATCTGAAAAATCCTCTCATACATTTTATCATTTTCTTAAGTGTTTCTTTCCACATCCTTGACACAAGGTGTTTTTTAATATATATACCTTTATGATTATTACTAGAACATCTGTAGGGATTTTTTTCACACATATACGATGCCTTATAAAAATCACAAAGGTTCTGGTGGTCATTCATGACTCCAAATAATTGGTTGATAATAACCACATGACTCTTCATTTCAACTCCCATTTCATTCAGTTTCTCATTCAGAAAACCAACACTGTTTTCTTCACATCCTCTGTTACTTTGGTGACTGCTAGATCCATCCATTTACTAATGCCAAAATGGTCAGTGTGAGTATATTATAAAATAATTATGTAATATCTTATGAGGATGGTAAATACTAAGATATACTTATTCTTATTACCATAAACTCATTCACCTAATCTAAAATAAATACGACCTTTTCTAAAATCCTACCCATTATGGTTATTCCACTTCTACTTAAAGAACATTATATCCTCTAATGTTAGTTTAACCATCCATTGATACCAACTATTATGAATCATCCTTAAACATTACATAATCTTGAATTAAATTAATAATTAACATTGAGGATTATTTAAGGTTTAGAGGTTTAGAGAATTAGGTTGTAGTTGTTAAATTACATTTTAAAAATAACGAAGTAGACACTTATACTCAGTATCCATTTTTTCATAAAATAAAAACTCTTAAAAATGTAAAATGTCTAGTTACATGTTTTAAATAGCATGACTTTTTCATGATCTCATCCTAGACCATATTACACATTATTTCCTTTGAAAAACATTTCGAAAACATCCAATGAGCAAAAAAGGATCAGTATGCGACGCACAATGAAGAAAACTGTTGTTTTTTAAAATAATAAGTAAACCATGAATACCTTATCATATGTAATAATTTTCACCATTATAAAGTAGTAAATACACTTCACTGAATAAAATATCATTTCATAACCATTTTTAGACAAAGGATTACCATAAAAACCCATAGAAATCACACATAACATATAACGGTACATGAGACATAAACATACATAAATAGAATAACCATACATTCAACATCCATACATATCACTAAATGGAATATCCATACGGCCGAATTACATACACAATGCATTGGAGGTTACAAAGAATCTACCCTTCCTGGTTTATCATGACACCACCCGTCCTTTGGATTATCATGTAATAACCCGTCAAATTTCCATGTACCATCATAAATCATAACACATAAAACAAGCTTGAAGGAAAGATAAATTTTCTTAATTTTAATCAAATATATCATTCCAAGATATTGACTTAATTAATGATTTAACAAAACCATTTTCAAACCATTTAGAACATTTAATCAATATATTTTTTAATCAAAGTGTCGAATACCACTTTGAAACATTTAAATTTAATAAATTTTCAAACTTGATTATTCATATAAATAAATCCATAGAACCATTCTGAATATAGAAACATTAATGAGAAATATTAATAAGAATAAATCATTAAAAACAAAAAATTATTTTAGGAGTTCATAACCAAAATAGAGGTTCTTAAATAAAAATAAATGAGGAATAACATTTAATCGAAACATTATAATATCATGAGAATAAATGTAATTCATTATATAATATTCCAAAGGACATTATACTCACCATAAGATTCTGGATATGCCTTCGGTATCATGCCCGAATTTCCAGGATTAGAGAGGGGGATCATAACACAGCTTTCATCCACATGTGCCTGAAGGATAAGCAGTGGGTCCATGTTCCCAATATTCAGCTTGAGGATGGGACTTTCTCCCGCAACCAAAAACTGATTGGCGCCATGGTGTGCTCCCACTTCAGATCCCTACTATGTGATCCTAACCCTCACATTTAGAATGGCTATCTCAGTGGATCAATAGAGTGGTTTGACTCGATCCCATGCAGCGTTTCCAGCCATGAAAACAACATTCTTTGCAGTGTCCCAAATGAGAGGGAGATATGGGAGGCAGTGATTCACTTCAACCCAGATAGAGCGCCTGGCTTAGATGCCTTCACGGGCTCCTTCTACACCCTTACAAGGAACATTATCAATCGTGATCTCTCCGAGGCTGTCCAGGACTTCTTCAAAGGAAGCATTCTCACGCGCATGGTGACGGCTACCACCATGATTCTGATCCCAAAGGTTTTCTCTCCATCCCCTATATCACATTACCGGCCCCTCAGTCTGTGTTACTTTACCTATAACATTCTGGCTACCATCATGAATAGTAGGCTCTCCTCCTTCACACATCAGTTGGTTTCAGATGAGCTGCATGCCTTCATCCGAGGAAGATCAATTCAAGGGGTTGTTGGGGTCGCCCAGGAGATGGTCTGGGATTTGAATACGAATGTTGTGGGCTCGAACGTGGTTATCAAACTCGATATGGATAAATCATATGACCGTCTAGAGTGGTCCTTCATCATCCGCACCTTGATATGTATGGGATTCTTGGAAGCTGTCATTAACATCCTTTTCCACTGCTATAGCTCCCCCTGTTTTAACATCAACATGGCAGGGAAATAATGTGGGTTTATCAATTCAGTTAGAGGCCTGCTCCAAGGCGACCCACTCTACCCAACCATTTTTTTCTGGACCAGGACGCTCTTATAAGGTACTTCACGATGGCCATGCAGCAAGGCACTATACGCCCGGTCCACTGCGGGGCTCAGGTCCCCAGCGTTTCCCACCTCCTCTTTGTAGATGATGTGATATTCTTTATCAATGGGAGGATCCCCTCTATAAATATCGTGGTGAGGATATTAGATGAATATGCTCATTGGAGTGGAAAACTTATCAACCAGGATATGAGTGGTGTGTTCCTCCCTTCGAACTGCCTGGGAAGACGCAAGGTGATTATTGATAGGGTACTTAGGATCCCTGTGAAGCAGTTCCCCATGAATTATATGGGGGCCCCTATTGCTCCTGGGAGGATTCGAGTTCAACATTTTCAGGATCTGTCTAACAGGGTTATTGGGCGCATCAAAAATTGGAAGAACCGTTTCCTATCATTTGGGGGGATGATTTCTCTCATTAATAGTGTGTTGTCCTCTATCCCCATGAACATACTTTCTATTCTGAAGGTCCCTCGGTCAGTCATCAGCCTGCTAGAGTCCATCCTTAACTCCTTCCATTGGGACGCTCATGGTGAAGGTAATTGCAGATGGGCCTCTTGGACCAGATTAGCGAAGCCTCTAGAGCATGGTGGAATCAATGTGAGAGGCCTGGGTGAGTCCATGTTCTTCTTACAATGAAAGTTGGCATTGGAAGTTATCGAGGGGCGGACTTTGTGGAGTCGTTCCAATAGTGTGAAGTACGTCTTCATTCTCAAGGAGAATTACAGGAATCCTTCCCCCCTTTGGAGCTCCCTCCGCTCCAATGTGTCCTCTCTTCGGGAGCACTCCCAATGGATTATCGGGTAGGGAACCTCAAACTTCTAGGAGTGCAACTGGGGTAGTGGCTTTCTTGACTTCCTGATCTGTCCAACTCCCAACCTCTCGATTGACGATGCCTCTCTCCATTCTTCCTTCCTCAAGGCCATCCTCACCCCCCCCCCAAGATGCTCGGTTCCCCGACATCTATTTGGATGATTCCACAGACAGGTGCATCTTCAAGGGTTCTTCTATAGGTAGATTCTCTACAAGGGACTACAGGAAGCCCTTTCCTATGTAGCCGACTAGTGATCCTTGGGGCATCGTTCTCTGGTGCTAGTTTATCCCAGCCAAGTTCAACATTCTAATCTGGAGGGTTCGATCCAATGATATCCCAACAGAGATGGCTATCAAGGCCAAAGGTATTCCACTTGCCTCAAGATGTTGCTGATGTTCAACTCCCAAGGAGGAGACTTCGACCCACCTATTCCTTCAGCGTGACTGGGCTGGTCAGATGTGGCCTACCTTGGGGGAACATATGGTGTTTTCAGGGATGATTCCATCATTTGTAGAGCTCTTCCAGCACTAGTACAATGGTGCTTCCGCCAAACATGAGTATGATGGCCATTCAGTTATTCTCAATGATGGCTTTTGGAGCATCTAGAAGGCGCGGAACCATGTGAGGCACCACGGGACCCGCCCCTCTTCCCACGGTTTGATCCTTCAGACCAGGCTGTTAATTTCTAAGCTGGCCTCGCTTCACAATTATCACGAGGAAGTTCCCTCCCTCAGTCGCTACTCCAACGCTCTATGCTCACTGGGTCCCCCACCTCCTTCTAGGACCGGTTCTTGGGTAAGATGGTACCCTCCTCCTCACGGGCTAAAGATCAACACTGACGGGGCATGCAGCCAGGGGGAATGAGAGGAGGAGGGGATGTTCGGGATGCATCTGGCTCGGTTATCCTATCTTTCCATGCCTCCTATGGAGCTGGTGACCATCTGGTGGCGGAGGCCAAGGCCATGCTCAGCGGCTTATAGATTTTCACCTCGAGGGCTCTCCCCTTGACTACAGTGGAGACAGAATCGAAGATCATTTGGATCTCCCTCAAATGTGACATCTATCCCCCTTGGCAGATCACCTATATCATACGAAACTGTAAGGATCTTCTTCCCCATGACACCGAGATTCTCCACACATGGCGTGAGGGTAATTGGCTTTCCGACTTCTTGGCCACTAGGGCGACCCCCATACCCCCTCTCTTGGTTTTAAATTCCCTTGGATCCCTTCCTTCAGGCGGTGTGGACATCACTATCAGAGACGCTCTTGGTCTTCACTTCTTCAGACCTCCTTGATTGTCCTACTTTGGTTTTGGTTTTGGTTTTGGTTTTGGTTTGGTTTTGGTTTGGTTGTGGTTTTTTCTTGGTTTTGGTTTTGGGTGTCAGGTTACTTTGACTCTGTACTTTCTTTCATATAAATAAAAAGTATTATTATTATTAAATATATATGTATATATATATATAAGTGAATTCTCACATAACAACCATGAATTCTCAATGGAATGTAAATTGAATCGAAATCCCTTATAAGGACAGTATCATTAGATTATGGATAAATCAATTAAATAATTATGTGTGAAATATATATCTACACTCAATATGATTGTATATTCAGTATAAATCAATCATAGGACATTAAAAAATGTTCTTTTAAAAACCAAACCAGTGATTGGGATGTTTAACTCAATGAATTGAAATTTACTTAAGAATACCATTATCAAGTTCATATTAATGACTTAAGAAATTATCAATGGAGTGATTATGTGTATCAAAAGTATATCCACAAAAAGAGGAATGGAAATTACTACATAAATAAATAAATAATGATTCCACACCTAATAATATCCTGAAAAAATCATTAAGTATAAGATTAATACAAAGAAATCAAATTGTGTTAAAAAGGTTCCTTAAGAAAATTCAGCATCCTAATGGCATCAATTAAAAATTAAAAAAATTAGTTGATGGGCGAAAAGGGGTCTTTTATCACATGGACATAAATTAACAGATATATCTATATATAATAGAATATTCCAACATTTGAAAATTGAGATTTAAAGGCATAACATAAAAAAAGTCATTGACTCATATAGTATAGTGAATGGTTCTATTAGCGATTTCTTAACTTACGAAATATTCACCGTGTGGAAGAATGATCATAAAATGAAGATGTAAATACCAATAAATTAGAGAACATTATACCATGAATACAATATTGGTAAGTACATTCACCACACAAAAGGAAATAGTTTCAAATATAGCATGAATCTCTTAGGAATTAAATGATTGATGAAAACCCCTTACCACGTAGTAATCAATCGAGTCCTATGGGAAAAAATTAATAACCACCAAATTATCCACATAATACAATTAATATACATAGAAACATCATAACATATTTCAAATGGAATCACACAATACACCACATGCACGAAAAAATTGGTGAACAATGGAAATCTCAGTGAATTAAAAGTGAGATATGAAACCCCTTACCTAGTGTCTGACTTGACTCGTTTGTTCCTTGTTCTTCCTGAATAATAAACTTAAGTTAATTTTTACTTTCATACGAACATTTTTAGTGTTTATTATACATTTTATATCACTTATTACCTTTCTATTAAAATAGTTAATTATTTCAGTTCATATTGGACATTTTGTCGATTTTTGGAACTTGAGTCGAAAACCAACTTGTTATAATAACAAATTGTCCATGTGGTAAAAATTACATTATCTCATAATAATATTAATGATTTATATATTTTATATATCATATGTATCCAATATATATAGGTATTTATAATTGTATATAACATTTGCAGATAATAAATAAAATGCACCATTCATGGTGACAGTAAGTCGTACGTACGCAATAATGCCACATTCATTTCTATTTCATATTTAGTGAATTGAAAACCAAATGATTAATAGATATATTATAATTCCAGTATAATATCATATATAATTTTTCTATCTCTCTCCTTTATATGTTCCACGTATGGCTTGAATGAGTCATATCTCTTTGAGGGGGCGGTAGTCCGCACTTTCTCAAATTAAATTATCACATTTAGCCATTATGGAAACCATAAAGGTAATATAAAAATAGAAAATACAGAAGTATAAAAATAAATAAATATAAAATATATCAATTATAAATACAGTTCTGTCATAATGGCCACCATGAATGTTGGTAGAAGATAATTGAACAATTATCATTTCGTGAGACAGTAGTTCGTCGTCCACAGTTACAGTATATTCTTTGCCCATTAGATGGAGATGTTGGTATGTGTATTCAGAATACATTTCATGTAAAAACCTATTATATTTTGGATAATGATGTTGTTATGAATGAAAAGAATAAAAATAGTTTAGGATGTTGTAGAAGTTAAATAAACGACAAGAACATAATAGAATTTGTTACCTTTACATCGGGTAACTCTTTTTGGTTTGAACCGAAAGGTTTTCTTAAGTTATTTCTACCTATTTTAAGTCATATAAAAAGATGATAGGGATGTAGGGAGCTTAATGGGGTTGAGGATGTATGATCCAAGGGGATTGAGAGGTGTTATTAATTGGTAAGCGGTGATTTTTTTATAATGGGATGGAGGGGCTCTTTAGGGATATTTGTAAATATTAATTAATTTTTAACTTATACATGTTTTCAAAACGTCCACAAATCATTAAAGTAGAAGATAGGATGACACATGTTATAAATAAAATCATCCAATATGTACTGAGCAGATTTTAAATATTGTATTAATTTATATATTCTTATTTATTTAAATCATCCATTAGATAGGTAAACACTACATCATCATTGTTTCATAAATAATTTTATTTATTTAATGTCTAAAAATTATAAATCAAATAAAATTAAGTAGGAAATATCATTATCTTTATAATTAATATTTATAGTGAATGTGATAACATATATATCTCCATCTAAATATTTATTTACAAAAAGTTATTTGTGTAAGCAATTTTTGAATTTACTTTATATTTATTTATATAATGTGCCATTATCACTATTAAGTGGTCCATGGGATCCCAAATTCGACCCAAGGATTCCCATGGTCAGAAATTTATCAGACAATAAGAACAAAACACATGTTAGTGTAATTTAATATTATTATAATATTATTTTTAACTTGAAATGCCCTATTTATCTTTAACCGCAGTAAATAAAAGTCAAATGTTACTATTAACCAAAAGTTATTTTCATATTATTGAACCAAATTTTACTTACTGATAACAAACATGTAATTCGAATTTTTAAAATTCAATTCAAAGAAGCGTTAAAATATCATTAAAATGAAAAAGTCAGTTTTTAGCTCATACTAAGTGTTTTAATTATTAATCAAAAATTGATGTTTTTCTCAAAAATACCAAATATTTAGCCTAAGATATATTCCGAATTCAACAATGATGAATATTTTAGAAGATTAAAAATATAGAAGTTTCATTATTTAATTTTAAATTTATTCCCGTTGTAAAAAAAATTATGAAATAGTAACTCTCAAAAGATTGACAATTGATTATTTCTAATTTCAAAGTGAAATTACATCCAATGACTAGTATTGGATTAAAAGGTAAAATTATAATAAATTTAAACTTTAAAAAGATAATCTAAAAATATAAATAATTTTGTTTAAAAGGTATTTTTGAATTAAAATACAGTATTTTTCACTATTTATTGAAAAATGAATTTATTAAAATAATTCTATAAATTTACCAAAAGTAAATTTTGATGTCTCGATTCTAAAAAAAAGTTTTATTTTTCCAAATATAACATATAAAGATGATCAAAACTATTTTTAAATACGGATCTCCCTCAAATGGTAGTAAATAAAACTTTTAAATAATATTAGAGTATTTTTGCTTAAAATTATAGTCATTTACATTTTAAGCCTCTAAAATTTATTGGATAAATGTAAAGTCCATTAAAAAAACATGTATATTCATATATTAGTTAGTTATGTCCATTCTCGTGAATAAAACGACTTTAGGTTAACTAACATTTAAAATAATAATATTATTATATTCTTTTTCGGTATTAATAGACGTTGTATTCAACCTAAAATTTCGATGAAACTTGTTGTTGCAAGATGAGTACACAATCGGACATAACATCGATTTTAATGTAAAATCAATATTTAACTCACAGATATTAATAAAAATGAAAATTTACATGTACATTATTTACCTGGGATGTTACTTCCAATGGTTTTTGGAAAATATTCTAGGTCATTTTAGGCCTGAAGAATAAAGTTTTTTCATTTCATATGATCATTTTCTCCTAATCTCTGTAATTTGTCTTAATCACATTCACTGATATAATTTTCTAATTAAAACTTATATTACATTATTATAAATTAGAAATTAGTATGGTTTCCAATATTGAATTCCTTTTTCTAAATTCCATTCATGTAATTAGTGGAAATTACAATAAAAGTAATCCCACAAATGGGATGATAAAGTGAGTTTTTTAATGTAAAAATGATTGAATGATTGGAATTTTTTATATATAATAACAATCTAAAATAGAATTTTATGAACTAAATTTTAATATTTTATTTATTACTGATGTAATTTTATATAAAAAAACTAAAATTATTATTTAATTATATCAAAAAATTAGATGAAAATTCAGTTATGAATTAAAATTTAGTATTTCTCAATTTCCATCAATAAATGATATCTCTCCAAAAAATACCAAAAAGATTCCCAATGATACATTTGAATTTCTTATATGATAAATAATGTTTATTTATACCTGAAATGTTTATAAAAGCTCCAAATATTAGATATAAATATGTTATTCATTAAAACGTTGGGAAATTTCCTTTATAAAGTATATCTTTTTTATTTGTAATATTGTGGTTTCTCTTATCTAATGCCTATAAAATTTATTGGATGAATACCAAAAATATTATATTGAATGTATAATATATAAATTTAACTATTATGATTCAATAACATAAATTAATTTATTTTATTTGGAAGAAATGCATGTGTTATTATAAAAACATATCCATTATATTTGATTAGTTTTTATTATCAATTTTAATTAACAGGTCTCCATTGAATTAATTTTATATTTAGTTCCACATTATATTTTTACATTTTAAATTATAAAATTCATAACCTTTAACTTTATGGCTACATATTATCTTATTATATTAAACAATAACACTGTTAAAATATTTTAGTGTTTGGTTATAATTAATTTTTAGTGTAACACAAACTACAATTGGACCTTGTTTGTGCATGTGATACAAGAAAAATAACTAATAAATGTATTTCAAGAAATATATTATAATAATTTTATATATGATATCAAATATTTCATATATTCATGAGGGTTTATAATACATTCTACATTTGGTGTTGCATATTGTACACTCTATAAAATACAATGTTCTATTATTATAATTTTTGGGTGTTTCAATCTCCCCAACATAAATAATTTACATACTTTAATTTTGAACATGATTTTTGTTCTATAGGGTTTTATATTTGAATATTTACTTCTCTAAAAATTCACATGATAAAATAATTTATAAAATATCAACATAATAAGAGTGTGTGAGAACTGAAATGGTCATATGGAATAGTATAAAACAATATATATGTATGAGAACATTAGTGGTATGTGAAAAATATTTAATTAGAAGAAAATAATAAAAAATTATAGGGACTAATTCAGTTTATTGATAACAAAAAATTGATTGACCAATGGATTTTTTTGGGCCTCAAATCATTAAATCAATAATGATTAAAAAATTTAAGTTGAACAAAAAATAAGATATTATGAAAACAAAAATTATTTAATATCCATATATTAATATTGAGGAAAGCCTATTAATATAAGGAAATATTCTTAATACAAATATTTTTATTTCAAACCCATAATTTCAATCGATTATTTTTCTTTTATAAATTTATAATCTGTCTATAATTAAATAAATGAATACCCAAAAATAAAATTGATTCCTAAAGTAATAAAATATTATTTAAATATATTTTAATGCCTAGAAAATGGTGTTTAGTATATCCATTTGTCCTTAAATACTATGAAAACACAATATATTCAATAAATTAATTTTTAAACTTATCTATTAACTCGTATAGTTCATTATTAATATTTATTCTTTTAAATTTTATACTGAAAATAATTACACATTAATTAAAACATCGCGTTGATCAGTGGTAAGTATGAAACTCTTTTCATCCTTCATTAAATGTTTTAATCCCCACCACATTACTGAATCTATGGGTAGTAACATGGAATATGAGTTTTTCTTTTTATATTAATATACTTTTGTAGATAAATATGATAGATAACCATAAAATAATAATAACCACTAAATTTCTTAGTAATAATATTTTCCAATAAACCCCTATACAAAAATTAGTCTATCCATTTATTTCTGCATATCTTCTTCATTAGTCTATTTATTATAATATAGAAGAGGGGATTTACATCTTTAATGCATAAGATCAACACATTTATTTCAGCGAACTATAAATAGATCCTTTTGAGGAGATTTGTTTTCATTTTATCCTTTATATCTCCTTAGAAATAAGTTTCTTTATGAATTTAATTCCCACGCATGAAAAATTTCCCTTTTTATGTAGATAATATACTGGGTTCCTTATTCTAAATTTCATGTATGCTGGAAATCGATCCTTCTTCTCTCGATGGTCTCCACCACAAAAGATCTTAGAAAGTTCCATAATTCATGTCATTTAAGAAATTAGGAGTTATTTAATATCTATTTTTTGGTAATATTTTAGGAAATATAATTATAGAACAAAATGATTTCATTCAATGATATAAAAACCTCATTTGGTTTCTCCTTTTCAAAAACTTTCTGTCATTTTCAATGTTATAAAGACTTATTAGGGTTCTATTCATTGAAAAAAAACAAAAAAAAATTGTGTCTTTTACAATTTTCATAGGGAGACAATAATGTTATCATTTATAGGATACCAAATAATGACACGTCATTTTCTATCTAGATCACCATATTTTTTTGGTTATTAAATTTCATCACATATTCAAAACAATCATACTTGTTTGAAAAGAATACATGAATTATCCCAATAATATCCCAATGGACCGGAAAATTAGGTGTACAATAACGGTCACTTTTATATACTAGGATATGCTCGATTCATGCCTAGACTAAAGTTTCAGTGTTCCTACACCTAGGAAAATTGGTGAAAAACCATGTCATCATGTACTATCTAGACATGGATTTATTTCTATGAAAAAATAAAAACTATCTAAGAGAAACTATAGGATTATAATCCATTGATATCCTCAAATTATATACTAGGAACTTGTTATTTAATCTATATTTTCCTAAATATATTTCCCAAGGATGTTAGAAATCATTATTTAATACAAATTATAGTGATCTAACCATATAAGCCTATATAAAGTGTCAACAACCTATAAATTGTCATCATTATAATGAATCAAGTCTCGAATAATTGAAGAGTTTAGTAGAATTGGTAAAAAAGATACACATATGACCCATTTATTAAAAATTATTAAACTAATTAATAAATATGTATTTAATTATTTCATAACAACTATATTCCATCTAACCTATCCCTGCATATCATTCTCAGTACCCTTCTAGGATTCATGTGGAATGGAATAAAATTAATGGTGGGATAAAATTCTCAATATGTGTTATGTTTAACAGAATAACTAATGATTCAATAATAATAATTATTTTGTAATGATAAATAATTGATCACACATTCCATGTAGTCAAAAAATTGATAAGGATGTGCATAAAAATATAGAAAAGGTAAATAACTAAAAAAATGAAATTTAAATACGTGTACATGGAATATTCAATATGGTAAGGTTAATATTGAAAATAATTTCATTTCCTCAATAAACTAATAATTGAATGTATCAATAAATTTTTGTTTTCAAATAAAAAATCTCATAGATACCAATAAATAAATCAAAATAAATGAAATTCTTAATTGTTAGACTCCATGTTTCCATGGTACACAGTGCCTTTACCTTCAAGACCTTTCACAGTAAGGATTATAATATACTGCATGAAACCCCACTAAGGCATGCCAACTGACACATCCCATGAGATTATAATTCATAATGAGGCTATCTATATCCACATCCCAAAAATGTAACATCTACCCAAATTATTCCTAAAATATTAAATAATTGATTTAATAAAGTAAAAATTTTCCTTATCATATTTCTAGATTGGGTAAAATATGTGGATTTATTAATATTTTCACAAATATCAAATATCATTTAATGTATACTCCACAAGTGAAAAATGGAATAGTTTTACAAATTAAACACATACCTGATAAATTATATATATAATTAGGTTAAATTCAATGTCTAAATATCAAAGAACTTTAATATTTTATAGATAAAATCAATGGAATCTATGATGTGAATTTCAATACTATCCTTGGAAAAATAATCATAAAAACATTGAAAAAAATAGGGATGATATCAATATAATAAATCCCAATTTATGAAATTAAAAGTGTTGTTGTATTTTATCAAGTAAATTTAAATAAAAACAACATTTAAAAATCATTAGGTAAATTAAATTATATATTATTAATAACATTTTGAAAATAATTAGAATTAAAAATAAATTTTAAGAACATTGTCCATAAAAATAATCATTTTGATCTTGTGAATAAATCCTCAATGAAACAGGTTTGGGTAATTTCGTACATTCTTTATATAGTAAAAATATATTCCATTTTAACATAGATGTATACAAAATTGACTTTTAATGACAATGATTAAAACAATCCATTGTGAACATTTTTTCAAAAATTTAAAAAAGTTGTTGAATTATTCATTTTGTAAATGTTAAACATAATTTTCAAATACTCTTTAGAAAATAGGTATTTTATGGAGATAAATGAAGTTAGGTTTTCATGAAAACATTTTCTATATCCTTTTGAGTTCTAAATAGTGCTAAAATGTTTCTATTACATGAAAAAAATAATTTGTGGGTTTGTTGAATAAAAATAGGATAATAAAAATATTAGGTTTATTTAACAATGATCATATATATTTCTTTAATTTAATTTCACAAATGAGAAAATTTTCTTTGAATAACAATATGAAATAAATGCTTAATATGATCATATTGTTGAGGTAATATTTTATTAATGAATTTATTTATTTTTTACTGTAAATACAAAACATAGAATTATAAATACAACAATATATTATCATATTAATTAGAAACATAATCATGGAATATTAATGACACCATGGAAGTAATATAACCTAATGAAATTGAATTGGGTTTACGAAATGTCATTACAACTTGTGAAACATCATATGTAAATCCCCTTACCTAAAATAAGTGAAACTAAAACAATAAATATTATTAAATAAAAATAAATAATTATATTATATTTAAAATTTGAATTATGTATAAAATATATTTGAAATTATGAGAACAACAATAATGTATGGCTCAATATATTGAAATTGAGATGATGTCCTATACTACATAATAACATTAGAATTGCAGTCCCAACGAATGAAATAAATTTAAATGAAACAATAAACACCATGAAGATAATTTTTTTCATTAAAAAAAATAAAATATGGAATGTATATATACCACCCAATTATATAAGTGGTGAAAATGGTATATGCCTCACAGGAAGAAAAGTGAGAAAATAATCCCTTTCATTGTTTCTCTTTTTAAGATATGTCATTTAAAAAATTGTATTACAATGTTAATCATGTCAATAAATTATAATAGAGATATATTAATAGTTATGATATCATATATTATCTTTATATTATTTTTTACAAGATTTTATGTAATCATTCTTTATTTTCACTATTTCTGTTGTTAATTTTTTATTCTTTTGAGTATGTTTTGACTTCTTGTTTACTGTTTCTATTATATGGATCATGATTCCTTCATCTATAAAATAAAATACAAGTTTTAAATATCATATAAATTCAATATATATGTATTTTTATTAATCATTAATATTTTAAAATAAAATATTAAATGCAACATTCATGGAGATGGTATGTCTTATGTACGCATTAATGATACATTCATCTATTTTTTATTTAAGAAAAGAAAATTAAATGATATATATATAAGGTAATTAAATAATCATATATATCTCATATGTGTCATATATTTTAATGAAAATTTATTTTTTACACATTCCATTTATAGTTTGAACTGATCAGAACACATTGAGGTGGTGGTAGTCCACACTTCCACCGATTATGTTATCATAATCCAGCAAAATGTAAAGTATGATTGTATGTTTTAAATATATATTTAAAAATATTAAATATATAATAATTAAAATATTATATAATATATATATAGTATAAATCCATCATTTTTCAAATAATTAATGGAGGTAAATGGATGAACGAACGACATCAGTTCATCTGGCGGTAGACTTTTGTACACGCAAATGATGATTGCATACCAGATTTCATAGATGTTTTTGAAAGTGCATGTCAAAATATTATCAAAAATAATTCATAATTTATTGTGTATAATTAGGTTATTATAAAATGTGGATATAAATATATTTTAATGGGATGATATGTAAATGAAACAAAAGATGATCATTGATAAAAGTTGCCTTTTATTTTGGTAACTCCTTTTGATTTATAATTAAAATCATCCTTGGATTAATTTATTGACAAGGTGTGTCTTCTAGAATGAGTTTGGGTTCTTTGAGAACATATTTGAGGTGTGTTTTATTAATCCAATGGAACATATTGGTTTTAAAAATTTATAGGGGTGAGTTCTTTTTTTATAGTCAAGGAGTGACATCCCGTTATTTTTTTTAACAGGGTATTCCAAAAACCTTTTTCCCCAGTCATCTATTCTGTTAATTTTTCCAATTTGATCTATAAGAGAATAATGTATAAATGTGAACGAATAATGGATTTTGTACATGTTTCTAGGTCAATATTAGCCATTTGATTAAAGATTATTTCTTTGGTAAGGTAATGTTTCTCTTAATTTCAATAATAAATATTATTCATATTAACTAATATTTTGTTTCAAAAATTTTGACCTTATTAGACCTTATAAATTATTCTGATTCCAAATATAAAATCCCATTTTCATAATTCTAGTCACTTATGTTATAGAAATAAATTTAAAATTAATCCCACAAATGGGATGACAAAAATGTTTATTAATGTAAATGTGTACAAACTTTTCAAATGATTATATCCAATTTCAAAGTGAAATTAATTATAATGACCTAAAATGGTTTTATTAATATTTAATTTATCTATTTAAATATAAATCCAATCAAAAATATTAATTTATAAATAAATATGATGATAATTAATTGTTGAATTTAAATTCTATATTTTTCCATGTTTATCAAAAAATGAAAACTCATAGAAAAATATAAAAAAATAACCTAGGTAATTTTGATGTTTCTTTTTAAAAATAGAATTTATTCTTACATATAAAATTAAAAAAAACTAAAATTATGCGATTAAAAAAAATACTTTAAATTTTTGTAAAAGTCTTTTATAGATATATAACATTTCATATGTTATATTTTGTTTTTTCTTCTCTTATTCCTATAAAATATATTATATGATTATCAAATTTATTTTACAAAAAATATAAAATATAAATTTATTTAGTATCATTCAATAGTTTCAATGAATTTAATTCATTATGATAATTACATTTGTGAGTATAAAAACATTTCCATTATATTCACTTCATTTTTATATTCATTTCAAATGAATTGATATCTAATGAATTCATTTTAAATTTTTGTTAACCATATATTTTCTATGTTAGATAATCCTATTCATAGCTTCTAATTTAATGGATATTTTATATTATATTATATTAAATCATAATATTTTTAAAATATATTGTTTTTGGAAAAAAAATTGCTCTTTCATGTAACACTAGAAATAGAGAGAAGTTGATGTCGAATGAGATGTAATCAAAATGAGTGTTTCATGTAATGGAAGCTAAAAATTATATTAAAAATATTTAATATATTAAAAAATAATAAATTCACTATAAGTTATTTTACATTATTCGTTTGGTGTTACATGTCACACACTATAAAATACAATGTTATGGAATTATTGTTTTTGTGTGTAAAATTTTTGCTATCAATTTTACGTGGAAATGAAAAAAAGATCACATCACTTCATGGAGGTTTTATTCCATATATAATAATTAGTGGTGTTATATTTTATCGCCAGATTAAAATGTAAGAAGGAATACATGATATTTTAATTATAATATAATATTAATATCATAAATATCATATATTTATATGTATATTATATTATATTTATCCTTATAATCAATTATGTAAAATTGGGATGTAAAAGGATTTACATCATCACGAGGAGATGTTAAGCCATATATACTAATAAATGTAATTTTTTATTATATAAGATCTAATAGTGGTTTAAATGGTTTTAACATATTCATAATAAATCTTTTGAAAAATTATGATACTAGAATAATTATTTTATAATGGTCAAAAAATATTTAGAGGAAATGGAAGATGAATTAAATTGTATTGAGATAGTATAGTCAATTATATCTTGTTTGGTAGACATACATTAGATTATGTATTTAGGTAATGTGGACGCGTAATTTTATAGGAAAAAACCTAGAAAATCTGGACATATATGTTGATAATTAAATGGGAAGGGGATCATTGTGATAGTTTTGTCAATGTGGTGAATGGAAATGAGATGATTGTTATGCTTTTATAAATTATTCTAGGAACATTTTGGGAATCTTGTAAAGCATTAAATTAATGAAATTTTTTTCCATGTCCAAAGAGATGAAAACTAAAATATCTATAATATAATAAAAGGATGAGTCTAAATTCTGTATTATAATAAAATTTTGTGTATTTATTTTTATGTTTAGACTCCTATCTCATAGAATGAGAGACATAAAGAAAATTTAGAAAATTTAGAACAATAATAGTTTTTTACAACCATCTCCTTTTTATGTGGCTGAATAAAAGATTTTTTGAATATAAAATCATTTATAAATATTAATTATTCTGAAATATCATTAATTAGACTTCTAAAACTATTCATTTATGTATAATTTAAAACATAAATAGAGTGATGTAATTTGAATTTAATAATATTAGATAAAAATAAAATGTTATAATTTTATATGAAATTTTTTTAACACCATAATTCTACTAAATTATATTACTTTTGATGTTATTAAATTTATCTATTTTTTCAATTATCTGAAAAATCATATTATTGGAATTTCATAAGAATTATTGATAAATAATGAATATTGTAAACCAAAAAATATGATGTAAAAAATATAATATTTATATTCAAATTATTGTTTTATATTCATTCATAAAATATTGCATCCTTACATGTACATATAAAATAAAATAAAAGGAAGAGAAATACATTGTGAATTTTTTGTTACATAAAATAATATAAATGTCACAAACATAGTCACATTGCCTTGAAATTCCATATTTTAAGATTTCTGGAAAAACAATTCTGATCATGTGAAATTAAAACATTTTTTTTATTTTTAATGCCTTATAACATTATTTTAATCTTAATTTCCTAATTTTCATTTTCATGGTGTGAAAAATTTTACAACCATTATAATTTAAAATTACTAAATATAGAGTAGAACAGTATAAAAATTTAAAACCTAATCAATTAAAATAATTTATCTATTTTATAATATCCATTTATATGGTGTTGTAAATTAATTATATTATAAATCCATAAATTGTAATGACAAAAAAAATTAGTGAGTTTTTTTAGCATAAAAGTAATCTATTATCAAAATATTGTAATTATATTATCATTATTACATTAATTTAATTCCTATAGATACTATTTTTCATTAAAACTATATCAAGAATATATTATTATGCTAAAAATGTTTAAGAAAACATAACTTTATTTTATGTTTGTGTGGTTCATACATCCATCCGTTAATAAATATAATACTATAATTTTATTAAATGTCACCACATGAATATTTTTGTGTTTTACATCATCCAGATCTATTTAGGATCCATTACTGCCTCTTCTATCTTATGATATATCAAAATTACATTCACCAAATGAATCTTTCAATTCCTCCACATTTTTTCTGTAGTGTCTAGAATTTTTATAATCCATTCATGGAAAAACAAATTAGGAATAATTATATTTCCATTGATGTGTTATAATGTTTTGGGTGTGTAATTTTCCTAATTAAAAATGAGACCTTGAACACATCATGTACACGTGAGAGGCATGCTGGTATTTTCAAATGGAAATTCACACAACCAATTCATACCAAAATTTGAAAAGGTCCTTGGTGCATGGATATATGTTTTCTACTCACACCAATTATTAGAAAAACATATTATGTGATGAAATCAAGAAAACATGACGTCCCACATGAAATTACTTATAACTCCATTACTAGTTAATATACAAGTTATCCATAAATTGATTTTCCTTAAAAAATGTTTGAATAGTATTTACCATCATCATTTTCCCACCAATATTTCAGGGCCAATAATATTTTCTCACCAAAAAGACTCCAATAATATTGATAAATACATTTCATTCCATATATTTCATTATATAGTTCTATTTTAATACTGTAATTTTATAAATTTTTATTGAAAATCTTCTCCAAATGTTGATAATTATTCCACAAAACATTAAAGACAAATGATAATGACCTCAAGATCTATTATATTATTTGAGTCGTTATTTTGAAGTGACGATAAATCTTAGTATTATATGAAATGCAATAATAAATAACAATATACATAGATTTATTAAGATATTTTAAAAAAAATTGTCAAAAGCATACATAATCGAATTATTTGCACCATGATGGCTTACTACATCATTAATATAAATTCATAGATGGCTATAAAGTGTAAATAACATCTTAGAGTAAGGAAATACACATATTTGGAAAAGATATCAACAATATCCCAAATTACATCATTAATTCTAGTAGTATTTGTTTTTCTAAAAATAAATTCAAATGTCATTTCATCACATTTATTAAAAATAATAGATAGTGTTACATGAATCATCAATATTATATCTCTCATAATTCAAATATTGATAGGATGATAATATTGATACATTATCTGTTGTATCCAATGTCACTTTATCCCTCCATTAATGATAATATATTTTGGTAATATAATTTTGAATATTGAAATGTAATCTATTCGAATCATCTAATAATTAAATTTTCATCTTAGTAATATTTAGAACACATATAATTTATCAAAAATAAATAATTTTATTTTCCATATATGAGCTCCTTCAATTTACCATCATTCATGGTTTTAATTCTCTATAGAAAAAACTAATCACCTAGAATTGTTTTTTTCTCATTTCCAATAATTATATTTCGGAAATAATTTCAACAAAATTTGAAGTTTACATCTCTTTAAGAATTATCTAATTTATATTGAAAAACAATTAAACATATGATTCTTTCCAATCCTCATTTTTATAGGTAATTAGTCCTAACTTCATCTAAATTCTTGTTACATATTATTTTCCTTCCCTCTATGGGTTTGTAGGGACAAATCATATTCCTTGAGTACCGTAATCCTTCTCTATTTTACAGTATTGATATCTTTATCTGAAAAATGTATTTTAGGATCTTATTGTATGTTTATATCTCACATTATCAACCCAAGAGTTAATGTGTTTATATATTGATATCAATGATTATTTATTCCTTAAAAATATCACAAGTTGGATAGTTTTATTCATGATTAATTAACATTGTAGATGCATGAGAAATAACTATATCCTTCGATACATCCTCTCAACTAGATCATTTATTTGATAAATTATTATATATCATAAAAAAATTTCATGATGGTAAATAAATTGTGACATTCACCAATATCTTTTTTAGTTCATCAAAACATTCTTCACATTCCTTTATCCTAGTAATCCTAATATCATAACATGTAAGATTGGTTTACAACATTGTTACGTTTTTAAAATTTGAATCATGAACAAATTGTAAACTTTTAATCCCATGAAACTGTATACCTTAGTTATATTCGTTGGTTTAGCCCATTCATTGAACACCATTCACATTAATGGACATATTGATATTCTATCAATGGAGGCAATACATCAATGAAAATAATTTTTATGAAACAATAATTCACACATTATAAATATAAAAAAATAAATCCTTTTCTCTAAAGGTGGAATTAATGATTCAAAATCGATTCTCATGACCCTAATAAATTTAATTATAATCTAGTATATGATTAATTAATACCCCTCCCCCATAAGAAATTATTATTTTATTCGATGAATAATATTTTAATTTGATAAATTAAAAATATAGTTCCTTTGTAAATCCAAATGTTAATACACCAATATAATATTGTACATACCGGATATGAATTTCTCTCTTAGGAATATATTACATATTTATGAATAATTGTTTATACCCTAAAATATGGTCCATCATATAATAATATTGAGTTCAATAAAGATGATTGAATATTCTTTGATGAGAGGAAGCATGTACATATTCATTATTATAATAAACATTATTTCACTATAATAAATGAGAAACCTCATAGAACAATATTTATTCATAAAAAATGAATACGGGATCCTTATAATGAAAACGTGAGGAGTATAAAAACATTATAAATAAAATTTGGTAGTTGTGTCTTCTATATTAGTAACACTAGAATGACCATTCTAAACAGTGGCATTGATATATTTATTATAGATTTTATTATGTCAATAGAAAAGACATGTCTATGTTCTTTTGGATGTAAAGGTAATTACTTATGAAATATTTCAATGCATATATATAAAACAGTAATATAACCAATTTCAATATTTCATTTCTCATCCATATTTATTATGTTCTCTTGTTCGCCAAAATTATTATTCAGAAGAGCTACTAGATATGGATCTCTATAATCAAATGAAGAAATATACCCTCTATATAAAAGGAATTATAAATCGTTACCACAAATATTAAATTCATTGTATTCAACATATTTATTATATAATATATTTTATGCCAAGCTATACTAATGAATATATCAATACCAATCATGGGTATAATAATCATGTATGTATAAAATAAATATTTTATAATATTGGTAACTGATATACATGTCATTTCTGAGGTCGAATTTTGAAAAGGTGTATTGACATTCAACTCCAAAATAATATTTCTAGATAAATATCTAGTTTTCATTGAATGCATGGATGATATAAAAGATTTTAGAAGATCTATAATCAAATAAATAATTATTTTATTTTTAGGATGTGATTAATGTACCATGAATAACATCCATAATAACATCAACCTCTATATTAATGATAACATAAATTGGCCTTCCTTCCCCCGAATCATTAATGGTAGGTTACATTGTAATAAGGGAAATTGTGGTAAAAATGTAATATTTTACTTTAATTGAACCTTTTGAAAATGTTATATTCATTCATTCAATTTAATTCATTATCCATTTGACCCTTTTCTATACCATTAAAAAAATCATCCCCCCAAAATAAATAATATAATATTTATTTCAACTACATTCACTTGATATAAATTTTATTTTATCTTCTTTTATTAATGTGTTATCAATTTTATGGTACAATTGTAACCACCATAAATTTCCATATAATAATTTTTAAATTATTTTTGATTATTACGAGTTTTCAAAAATTGACGCCACGTTATTCGCAGACCCGGAGATCCTAGAATGGAATTTTGAACTTTATTAAGTTGCATTCATAAAACAAGCGAGTGGTGATTCCTATATTTTGAAGAGTTGCACAGATTAAAAATATGATGGCACCATTGAATTCACAATGAATTGAATCGCTTTGGTGAATCTTAATTTCGACCTTAAAGGGTCAGACGAAAATGTTAATTTTGGGAAATTACCAAAAACATAATAAAAGAACTCAATGAGTTCTTTAATAATTTTCTTTCTAACTGATGAGCAATGACTGTGGGGCCACTGGTTGTCAGACCATTTAATGGAATGTCACACTTTATTGTGTAACCACACCGTTAGTAGATTAATGGGTTGATTAATTGAATTCATTAATGAACCTCATTTTTTGTGTGATGAGTTAAACTACTCTGTTCATTTCTTTAAATAATGCTTGGCCATGTATCTCAAGAACTAATGAGATGAACATCTGAAAATATGTCACTGATGACTTCCTCCAACATAGAATAGAGCTTCGATGCATCATATGATTTAATCCGGAGTTCGAGGAATGCCAATGAACATGCAATGAACGTGGATCCATCTTCCTCATCTTCACCATCTACCAACATGTTCGCGGTTGGGGTTTTATTCATGGATTTTTATGATTCCTCTACTCATGTTGATGATCAAATTTCTACCATGTTATAAAGCTAACGTGGAGGGCACAAGTTGAACGACCATGACTCAGACCCCTCACTGATCTTATTATTGGTTGTGTTCTTCATGGGATACCGTATAATATAGAGGTATGGTGAATCCAAGGGATGCACAGTGTAAGTGGAATCATGGGAGGCCCATAGGCACAGATAGGAACGAATTCATACCACCAGAGCTTCACCGGGGTCCCATTGACGAATCACCGGTGTTGTGGTGTTGGTGACTAGAGGAGGAAATTCTTGAATATGTCATCTGTGAGAAGGTGGAAGCACCCAAAGGCTGTGTAGATGATGAAGCAGGAGGCCAAGAAACACTATCCACATTGGATTTGGGTGGTTCACTGTGGAAGCGCACTTCAGAGGAGGTTCGTGGCTTTGATCTATGGTGGAGGGTGGACCCATGTTTGGAGGGTTGCGTAGGTGGCTGGTCCAGTATATCGGCTAGGGGGACTGGCACCAATTAGCACCACTACTTTGAAGACCATAAATGCCTAGGACATTTGACAGGGGAGCGGACCCCCACACCATCCAGTGGGTCGGGCAGTTCCGTAGCTCGGTGGCCTTGTAGGCCGGTGTAGGCCCATAAGAATAAAGACAAAACCATCCCTTTCAATCCTGGCCCAGTGGGCCGTTTCGGGCCAGTCTGACCGAGCCTGACCTTACCCATTGCACTTTTTTTCCTAGTTTCACCAAAAGAGTTATATCTCTTAATCCATAAATCCATTTGAAAACCCATATGTGGCACCAGAACCCAGAGGATGATTCAGTCCTTTTGAGATACATCACATGGGTTTTGTAGAAAGTTGGAGTACAACAGGGTTGGATTAGACTCGAATCTAACTAGGCCCCTGGTACTAAAATGACTATAACATACAGACAGGGCATTCGATTGAAGCTTTTTCTATTGCGTTGGAACCCTTATTACATAATATTTTAACGGGTTACTTATTCATGGGAAGTAATGGTGGGTAAAACATGGATGATTGTTTGTGGAGCGGATCCCCCTGAAATCAAGCGTACTTGGTAGGATAATCATGTGGTTGGCTATCAAGTTTCATACGTACCTATGTGGATTGATGACATACAACACTCTGTGGATCAGTGAATTAAAACCCTATTTGGATCGACAAATTCTGACCCTATGTAGATTGATAACTTATAACCCTATGTGGATCAGTAGTAGCGCGACATGATGAGGCCTATCCTTAGCCTGACCTTTCGTATATCAGCGTCATCTGAACATATGTGGATTGACATCATATGACTTTGTGTGGATTGTTGAATTATGGCCTTCTATGGATAAGTCACTTATAACGATTTTTTGATAAAAAAATGAATGATTTTGCATGGTCCATGAGTTAATCATCTTATAAGAATATGATAATTTAGCATTATGACTATACATCATTATTCCTATACATTAATTTCATTACATCATTATGGATGAGCCTTTTTCATGTGATTTTTGATTGAGATCATTATTTTTAGTTTTCTGTTGTGGAATTCAGGGATACCGTCGGGGGTCTGGGGGTCCCTACTGGTTATTGCTATACTCACCCTTGCACGGGCTTCACCCGCCCCAGCTTGTGCAAATGACTGACAGCTTTTAATAAGGTTAGGGGGTCAGGAACAGACATGTAGGGAGGTGACCAGTTGACATGGAGATCTACAGTGACGAGATGTATGCACCCTTCTGGTCGGATCCTTGGTGGAAGATCTCAAGATATGTTTTCTATTTCTATTTTACTATATCTTTTAGTAGGGAATGTATATTGGCCCCTTTAAATTTAGTTCACACTTTTTTCAGTATTATTACTATGTGGTTTACTTTTTTTTTGTAACTTGTCTATGTGTGTACAGGTTATGAATGCAAAGGCTTCCTATTTTAGGGATATGATTTTACTTTTCTAGACGACAACCCCTGGTCTATGGAAGGCGGGCGTTGGGTAGTCAGACACGTGCCCTATGGGACCGGTCGTGACCAAGTGGTATCAAAGAGGTCTATTCTAATGAATAACTAATACTCTGATATTTTCAATTGGGAAATAGTTTTAAGTGTTTTGAGTATGATTTTCCATTTGGGGAGTCCAGTGTTGGTGCGGCGGCTGATATATCTATACACCAAGACCATGAGTTTTGATGTCCAACTCGATACACGAAGACACTGATTGCATGTGTTTTGAATTTTTTTATATCTTTTGAGTAATCTCACATTGTATAAATTTATTGATAATGGAGAATCTATCTCTTCATAGAATGTTTCTGTGTAGATAGCCATATAGGATTCGAGAGATAGTTCACGATGATGGCTCATCGAGCGATGAGGATTTGGTGAAGGTCCCTCTTCTATTGATGGTACCTTCGGGTGGTGTACCAGCAGCACCACTACCCTTAGGATATTAGTTTCCATTTACCCCTATAACGAACTCTACACACCATCTCAACATGCTGCATAAGATCCAGCGACAGATGCCTCTGAGGTTTCAAGATGAGAAAAATCCATAGGTGATTGTGGATAGGCTTGATGTTGTGGCTAGAGTTTTCCTCCTAGTTAGGACACCAACATACCATATAGTGATCATAGATACAGGACACTTCCTTGGAAAGGTATGGAAATGGTGGATCCTAACACTCATGATGCATAATGAGGAGACCCTCACCTAGTTGGACTTCGAGAGCCTCTTCAGGGTAGATTTCATTCTAGAAAAATCTATATTCTGTATGTATTTAGGATCTCCTGCACATACAGAAGAGCAGCCTGATGCTGGCCTTGTAATCGGTGAGATTCACCGACCTCTCCCACTACTACACCGACATGGTACGAGACCATTTCATCAAGGAATAAACCATTTATAAGGGTCTCCTATGAGATATAATAACATTGATGATATCACTCAATATTCTGATGCGGTCTGGAGTTCTAGAGTGAGCACTTCCTGTCGATAGGTTCCTAACTGATCAGGCACCGATAGCGAGAGCCTCCACCAAAAAACAAGTGGTCGGGTCATCTTTTCCAGTAGGTAGTAGTCAAAATATTTAGGGGCCCAACTAGGACATACATTCTAGTGGACAACCCCATTATATAGTGTTGGATTTGCAGTGCTCACCGGACAAAGGAGGTCAGCAAAGGAGTAGACAATGGTACATGTGTGGTGGGCATGGGTCACAAGCCTTGTGACTATCAGACCTGCTACACCGACGATCTGCAGTCGGTTGATGGAACACAGAGGAAGAGACAAATATTTGAGTGAGGAGGTCTGCTGGGTGGCTAACATTGTAGAGGAGCATGCCATGCCGCAGGCGGTGGGTGACGATTTGAGGTTCTACCACCATAACCCCTAGGTGTTCCACCCTGAAATTAGTGTGGTGGTGGAATGGGAGGTGCAAAACATGAGACCGCAAAGTTTTATGGACATGGTTCTCCAGAGATGATATGAGTTACTATATGTTTCTAATCCACCCTAGATACAGTTCTTATAGAAATAGGTGGATGTCACTATTTTATTTCCATCAGACATGTTCACAGCACGAAGATTTAGGTAGATCCATTGGCTTGATCCTTATGATTATATTCTTCTACGAAAGAGGATCTGATGATTACACATTAGATCTGGTAGTTTGATCTTACTATAAGAGGGTAGATATTTGTCTGGGATATCCTAGTAGCTTCATCGATGCCTTACGATGTAATCTTGGGTATGGATTGGTTATCCACGGTCCATGATCAGATTTAATGTTTTAGGATTAATGTTTGTTTTGATTGTGAGGAGGGGACCCAGTTTTAATTCACCAGTGAGAAGGGATCCATTTTTGCTCTGGATTGAATATCTATTTGGATGGTGCAATATGTCACTAATCGGTTGGCTATCCCTACCCTCAGAGTAGTTGATGAGTGGAGTTTGAGTTATCTAGTAGTGGTGGACTAGTATGTTGATGTCATTCCTGATGATGTTTTGGGACTACCACTTCATAGAGAGGTAGACTTATACATCGATATGTACCCTGGGACGACATTGATATCTACACAAAAGTATCATATGGCACCTACAGAGCTTCGTGAGTTCATAGTAAAACTAGATGAAATGCATGGGAAGGGGTTCATAAGGCCATGTGTTTCACTATGGTCGGCTCTGATTTTGTTGGAAAAGATGAAATATGGAACCATAAGGCATTGTGTGGTTGAATGGTCCCTAAATAAAGTGACTGTGAAGAACATGTTTCCACTCCCGAGAATTGATGATCTCTTAGATAAACTGAAAGACCACATTTGTTTTCGAATATAGACCATATATCAGGCTATCATTCGCTCAGGGAATGGGATGGGGACCTAACGAAGATTGACTATTGATGTCAGTATGGACAATATGATTACTTGTTGATGCATTTTGGAGTTACCAACACTCTGGTAGTGTTCATTTGACTCATGAATAGAATCTTCCATCCTTACCTTGAACGCATTGTGGTGGTCTGTTCTGACAACATCATTGATATACTCGGTGTTTTAGGAGGAGCACGCCATTAATTTTCAGATAGTTATGGATACAATTTTTGAGCACTAGCTCTATGGAAATCTCTTGAATTACAGTTCTAGATATGTGAAGTCCACTTTATAGGGATCATTTTCTCAGAGGCTGGATTTGTAGAAGATCGTGCAATGATAGACGCAGTTATTGCTTGGAGCCACCTAAGAGTGCCACCAAGTGGCGGACATTCATAGGTTTGGATGGGTACTATCAAAGATTCATACATATTATTTCAATAATAAAAGTAAACATAATAGCTTTGAAAATGAAGGGGAAAACATTGTTGTGGACATAGAGATTACAATAGAGTTTCCCAGATCTGAGGTGGAGACTGATGAGTTCCCACATCTTATGGATACTAAAAGAGGGTTCTGGGTATAGAGTCTACTGCGACACATCAATGGCTGTAATATCATGTTTCCCAATGCAGGAGCAGATGGTGATCACATACGGCTCAAAATAATTGAGGAAACATGAGTAGAACTACGCTATACATGACAAGGAGTTAGCAGCAGTAGTATTTTCCTTGAATATGTGGACACACAAATTTATGTGGGAATGGTTTATTGTCTTCTTTGATAGTAAGAGTCTCGTGTATATATTCTCACAGAAGGACCTCAAACTATGGTAGTGTTGAAGGATGGATTTCCTCTAGGACAATGACATTGAGATAGTCTACATGCCTATGAAGGGGAATTTAGTGGCAGAGAAACTCAAAAGGAGGTCTGGGTTCAGTTGTTGAGTTTGGTGACAGTGCAGCTAGTCACGTTGTAGTTATCATTCATCGATAGTGATGAAGCAACATACCTCTAATTCCTGACTATCACTCCCCCACTCCAACAGCGAGAATGGAAAGCTCAAATTTGGGACATTGATTGTGAGGATTGATGTGCTTAGATATCCCTTGGATGGGCTCCTGATAATTTTTCTGATTGTGGAAAACACCTCATCCTTTTCAAAGGAAGCACCATGGTACTCTTGAAATTACGAGGGGAGGTGATGAGGGAGTTCCACACATCGCCTTTGGCAGAACATCCCGGTGTGCAGATGATGTACCAAGACCTCTTTTTCCAGTTCTGGGGGACATGGATGAAGAAGGCATTGGAGGAGTTGGTTTCATGGTTCCTCACTTATCCACATGTGAAGTTCGAGAACCATGTTCTAGCAGGCTTGACTTATCCACTTCATGTGCTAGAGTGGAAGTGGGATGGAATCTTCTTGGACTTCATGACTGGGCTAAAACGTATGTACAGAGGCCATGATTTCATCTGGGTGACCATTGACATACATTCCAAGTCGGCCTAGTTCCTAACCATTCGAGATCAAGGATCAGTAGAGGGCATGTGATGCCTCTACATACAGGATATTGTACAGATTAACAGGTTAAAATCAGCAATTGTCTTACATGCAGACACTAGTTTTATTCCTAGGTTGTGGAAGGGACTACATGACGCATTCATAACTCAACTAGTCTTCAGCCCATCCATTCTTCCTTAGACATATGGTTAGACAGAGCTGACCATACAAACATTTGACAACAAGCTTCGTGTGTGCATACTTGATTTTGGTCGCAATTGGGAGGATCACCTACCACTGTATAAGTTCCCATGCAACACAATTATCACCCCACAAATGGTATGGACACATTTCAGTCATTGTACAGCTGACCATGCAGATCAACTTTACACTATAAAGACCTAGGAGAGTCAGTTCTTAAGTGTCTAGTGTTGGTATGGGCTACCGCTAAGAAGGTGAAGATCTTCCAAGAGCGGGTGAAGAGTGCACATAGCTTGCAAATGAATTTTCCGACTAGTGATGGATACCATTTTGATTATGAGGAGGGAGGCCTTGTATTCCTACTTGTCTCACCCCGTTGGGAGGAAAGCTATCTTTGATGATCATCAGACCATTCATGATTTTCAATACAGTGGTCAAGGTGGAATACCATCTAGCTCTTCCCCCTCAGATGCACAAGGTGAATATGCATTTCTATGAGTCGCATTTGAGGAGGTACGTGCATGATCCATAGACTGTTATTGACATGGGCGAGTAGAACATTGACGTTGGGGCGACATTCGCAAAGTTCCCAGTGGATATAGAAGAACGAAAGGACTGGGTCCGTCGTGGGCAGTCGATTCCTCTAATGCATGTTCGGTGGTAGCACATGAATCTCTAGGAGAGCACATTGGAGCAGGAGGCTCAGATTCATGCTCAATATCCCCATTTGTTTTTTTATCCTTGGTTGTGGATTTTGGGGACGAAAATACCTATGGTGGGGAGAATGTAATGACCCATTATTTCAATATAATTTTTTATAATTATTTGGGATTATTAAGAGTTATTGAAAATTGTAGGCATGTCATTCCATCTCCAAGAAATCCAATAATTTTATTTAGAAATTTTATAAATGTACGTTCAATAAACGTGTGGTCGAAGATTTCAATCATTTGAACTAGTGCTCATATTAATATTTTGAGGGTAACATTTTATTCACAACGCAGGGATTCTCTATAGAGAATCGTAACTTCAACTGGAATGGGATAGAAGAAAATGATAATTTTTGGACATTATAAAAAATAATAAAATAACTCAACTAGTTATTTTATTTTATTTCTTTGAAACTGATGCCCAAGGATGGCTGGACACCTTGGTTGATAGAACATTTAAGGGCCGGTTACACTTGCATGTGTAAATGCACCATCAAGGGATTAATGGGTTCATTAAATTAATTCATTTATAGACTTCATTAATTGTGTGGTGTGTTAATCCCCTAAATTCATCTATTTAAACAAATCATGGGCATGTGTTTTGTTCATTCATGGGAGGAAATTCTGATTATGTTTCAATGAAGACATCCTACAATGTAGAATAGAGATTAAATTCCTTAGAGGATTAAATCCAGAGTTCGACAATTGACAACAAACACAATAGGAATGTTGAAACATCTACCTCATCCACACCATCTACCAACATGTTCAAGTTAGGAGTATTATTCAAAGAGTTTCATAATTATTCTACTCTTGTTGATGATAGAATTGAATCCGTGGTATAATGCTAAGGCAGAGGAAGAGGGTTGAACAAACAAGGTGTGAACCCTCTATCAATCTCGTTATTGGTTTTGTTTTTCATGGGATACTGGATAATATTACAGATGGGTGAAACCTTGTGCCGCTCAGTGTAGGAGCCATCCCTGGAAGCCCGTAGGTGCATACAGGAAAGAAATCAGACCACAAGAGCTTCGACGGTGGCCCACGGAAGAATCGTTGGTGCGGCAACATTGGTGACCAGTGGAGGCAGCGGTCGGAAACTGTCGGTTGCGAGAAGGTGGTGAGGGCCGATGTTTACATGGTGGACAAATGGTGTGTCCAGCCAGAAATAGATGAGTTGGATCTGGGCAGTGTGCTTCATCGACACACTGTTAAAGAGGGTCGTGGCTTCGAACCATGGTGGAGGACGGAGCCGTAGTCTGTGGGTTCGACTGGTGACTGGTCCGGTGGACCGGAAAGGTGGAGTAGTGAGAACTGGAACTGCTACTTAGAAGACCCTGAAAGGAGTAGATGTTTAGGAGGGGAGCAGACCACTGAGCCATCCAGCCGGCAGGGTGGTTCCGCGACTCGGTGGGATGAGATTCACCAGCGACCCAATGGGCCTAGCCCGCAAACCATGGGCCAGACGAAGCCCATATGAACCGGACCAAAGCCATCCCCTTAAGGTCGGGCCTAGTGGTCCAGGTCTGTTTTGTCTCACTGGGTCGGACATGACCCAAAACCCTTTTTTTGGAGAAGTTTTACTAAAAGGGCTATATCTCCAAAACTATATGTCATTTTGATGATTCATTTTTAAATCCAAAACCCTTTAGATAAGGCGGTCATTTTGAGACAATTCTCTTATGTTTTTGATAATTTTGGATTACTTCCTTGCTGGATCAAACTCAAATTCAACCAGGGCTCCAATGATAAAATTCCTATAACATACAGATCAGGTGTCCAATTAATGAATTTTCTATTTCTTTGGAACCCTTATGACTTTCTAGTTCATCGAGATACATCATCATGAAACTTTTTGGTTGTTAAAATACGTCCAATGAGATGTGGAGTGGATCCTCTGAAAATCAAGTGTGTTTAGTGCGAGACTCATGTGGCTGGCAGTCATGTGAATAACAACCCGATGTGGATCGACAAAATACGACCAAATGATGATCGAGGACTTATGATCCTGTGTGGATCAAGGATTTCTGACCCAGTGGGGATTGAAGACATATGGCCTTATGTGGATCATCAGTAGTGCTACCCAATGATAAACAACCTTAGAGTGAACTGTCATGGATCAGTAACTTACAATCCTATTTGGATCGAAGACTTACAGCCCTATTCGGATCGGTGACATACACAATGTGTGGATCAGTGACTTTTGACCCTTTATGGATCAGCATTGGAATGACTTTTTCCTAGTGTAGTATTGGAACTTAATAATATAATAAGATGATTTAGCTTACTGAAAAATCATCATTATTCCTATAAAATAATTTGTATACTTGGATGGAGTTAAGTGGTTTACTTTTGCTTTATTATTGAGATCATGCTTGGTGATATATTCGTTTTGGAATTATAGGAGACCTTTTGGGGTCTCAGGGTCTTTACTGGGTATTTCTATACTCACCAATTCACTGGCTTCTCCCACACCATTCTATTTCTTGTGTAGATGGCGAACACCTTTGACTGAAGTTAGGGATTCAAGAAAAAATGTGCACAGAGGTGACTATTTGACATGGAGAGTCAATGTGACAAGATGTACCTACCCGTTAGGTACTATCCTTGATAGAAGATCTCAATAGCTATTTTCTATTTTTGTTTTACTACCTATTTCAGTTGAGCGTGTATACTGGAATCTCTACTTTTAGTTCACACTTTTACTTCAACTATTTTACTATGTGGTTTACTTTTGGTGTGTACCTAGTCAATGTGTGTACCAGTTAAGAAGGAAATTCATTTATTTTTTCAGGATATTCCATTCCAGTGCTAGTCTTCATACCCTGGCCTATAGAAGGAAGGCTTGGGGTACTCACATAACGGGCCATGTGGGCGGGTCGTGACAACAATGGTGAAATGTTCTTCTATTGATTTTATGTTAATATATATGATAAATAAAATAAAATATTTTTTATTGAGGTTAAAACTATTTAATCATATGAAGATAATTTTTGAGATACCAATTCCCATATGTGGTCTAAATTAAGGCCTTCAAGGAAATGAACAATATTACTCTTTGGTTTATATTTTTAATTCATATAATAGAAGTATCTTCTTATAAAGATAACATCATAATCTAATACATTATTAGGGTCCATTCTATAATATATCTGGTACATTATATTAATTTTAGTGCATTTCACAAGAGTTAGATACTTTTCCAAGATGTTACATTAATATCCCTACACATCACATGTTCTATTTATTCTTCCTCCATAATAGTATGTATAAAAATAAAAATAATAATTTCTTTTAAGAAAATTAAATACTATATTAAGATTTTAACTTTCACTACATACCCTAAAAAATAAATTTTTCCTTAAATCACAATTCATTTATCAATTTCAATAATATTGGAAGTTTCACTAAAATATATATGAATTTTGAATATTAAATTATCCAATAATGGTTATTAATTCTATAGAACCTAATTTTTTTACATTTTTCGATGGTTATTATACATTACCTGGGTTAGGTTTTCAAATAGGCCATTATTTTCAATCCACCAAGCCAAATATTTAGGCCTTCTTAGTATGGAATACCTTAAATTAACAACGGATGTTGATTTCATTTCATCTTTTAGCAATCATCACTAAATAATGGAACACAATGAGTTATCTTATCATCATCATGAATATTTTGAAATTAAATAAAAAATATATATAATGGTATTATTTCTCAAATACTATGAGGGAATACTATATTTTATGTCAGATAATTTCATTTAAAATTATATCCACTTGGTGGATACTAAACATCATTTCTTACGAAATATATCAATCCAAAATCTAAAAATCCGTAGATTAACTTTAAGTTGTTACAATGAAATAATATATAAGGGATATAATCCTAAAGTATTAATATAGTTATTAGTCTAGATGATCTAGAATTGTTTCTAATTCCATTTTTTCATTTGAAAAACATATAAAACACAATACAAGAAAATTTTAAATATCCATGAAACATAATATATGATTTCTACGTCATATCATATTGAAAGGAATAATATTTAAAAAAATTAGATCAACCTATCAAAAATAGTATTGTAAAAAACAAAAAATAAGGATTAATTAATATATAAATGTAAAAAACTGATAACCTAGGAAATTTAACCAATAATATGTGAAAAAAATGCAACCTTGGATAATAATTACTAAATATTCTTAATTTGAGATTTTTTTCAATTTCATGTTTTGAGACCTCTATATATATATACCTCTGAGGCCTTTCATTGATATAATTTAATATATGGTTAGGTAAGCATCAAAATTACATTTAATAAGTTTATCAAATTGTTTGTAACATGTGGATTTTCAATGCAGTGTGGGGGTATATACATCAAATACCCACACACCATATCATATATAATTAATTAATCATAGCATGAATCATTTTTTTAACTCATTAACAATATTCATTATCCAAAAAATCTATTTAGATTATATAATTATTGAATATCAATATTGTCCTATGTCTATAAAATAACATTCACTGTAAAACACAAAATATAGAGAAGGTACACTCTTTAATAAATAAGTTTGTCCATGAATATGAATATTTAGGGAAATTAAATATCCTATCACACGTGATAAATTGAAATAAGATGTATAATGATAAATACAACTACCATGATATAAATTAAGATATCATAGATGACCAAAAAACATATAATCGGTAGTAAAATTTCTTATTTTAATGAATAAACGAAAAGATAGAATAAAAAATAAAATAATTTGTAGAATTATTTTTCCATATAAAATAATATAAAAAATTTAGTATAATTTAGTGGTTGTAATATTGTTATTTCATTGGTAATTATTTTTTATTCTCTATAAGTTAAAAATAGAAGATTCAATTAAAATTTTTATAATCAAAATAAACAATGATTTTTTGGATATTATTTGAATGATCACATTACTAAAATTGAAAATTATAAAGATAACATAATATGTCCCTAAAAAATCATTTCATTATCAAAAAGGTTTTTTCTAACACCATTTGAAAAATAAATAAATGGATGAAAATATATCTGTTCAAAGGAGAAATAAGATGAGGCATCCATTTAAACAGTATATTGAAAGTGTAACATGAATTTATTCATTAATAATAATAAATATATATATATACTCATATTAAATTAATAAAAAGTGTTTTATATAGAACATATAAAAAAAAATATTTTTATAATAAAAAAAATATTTCTTAATGGTGGGGAAATTGAGAAAAAATCATTTACCTCATGTTTTATATTAGTTTATTATTTTTAAAACTCATGTATAATGGTAATAAAAATGTTTATAATTTATATGATAACTTTATTTATATTTATTTTGTAATATATAATCCTCATACAATACCATGTCACCTATTCAGAGATAATAATTTGTTATTATCAATGCTTTGGGTGTCATATAATTTATTTTCTCAATAGTGTTTTGAAATTTAAGATCATATCCTTATATATTTATTGTCATTATTGTATGTCCATAATTTATTTAATGGTATAAATATGATATATATTCATTATATCTATCCTTATTACACTCCATTTAATGATAATATAAATGAAGTATAACATCACTTTGTGGTGGAGGTAGTCGAAATTTAGGCATGAGTGACGGTATAAATTTCTCAAAAATTAGACGGTAAGTTGGAATATATTATATGATAATTAATAAAGCATAACTACATCATAACATAATTATATATTCAAAATATATATCTTTATAACCATCAATGTAAAATGGTTACAAAAAATGAATTATACCGCTATTTATAGATGGATTGTCAAACGTACATAAGAGATGTGTTTTTCACATTTAGTATGAAGGAAAATATTATGATAATGCTTTTACCATAATTATAATTTAATAATAGTAAATATATAATATTTTATTCATTATTTTATAATGTCTAAAAAAAATTACAAGTTTTCGTTGATGAAACAAATATTAATGAGTCAGTAAAGTTGATTACCTCTTCTTCCATGGATTTCCTATAAATATCCCCTTAAGGGACATTGGTTGAGTCATTTGGAAGGGAAACAAATTAGTAATAGGTTGGGGATGTTTATAAGATAAATTTATATATCTTGGTCGATGGATTATGCTCAATGGGGTGTATGGAAAGATGGATGGGGGTACTTCTACAAGTGAGTGGATGGGAAATCAGGGAATATAATAAATTATTAAATAAAAATAATTTTTAATATTTGTCTAAATGGAAAAAAATTTAATAATATCAATGTAATATTATGATGTGTCTATATATCCTCGTTAAATAAATGTTTTATTGGATTTTGTTTTTCTTCCACTCTGGTCTCTTTGTTCTATCATGTATTCCCCATTTTCAAAATTACTATAGTATAAAATAGTTGTGCTCAATAAGGTTTGTGAATGAACCCATAAAAGGAAATTGAATCATAAGTAGACCATTTTTGTTGTCATAAACATATTTCATTGAAATTGATGATTATTGGATTTTTATTAATTTTAAAACATTTAGTAAAACATTATTTATTATAAAATTTCAGTAATGTAATTTTGACACTAGTAGTTTCATTTGACTTTAAAAAATAAATAAAACGGTGGAAATAAAATATAACATAAAAACATGTAATTAATATCTTATATATATATATATTAAATTCAGGTATTAATATAATTATTATTTATTTCATTACTTATTTATACTTTACAATAATTCTTTTATCATTATTTCAATTGGATAAATATGGTATAATACTTCATTGAGAATTTAAGATAAATATTCAATCACCAAAAATGAAAAAATAATATATGAAAAAAATATATCAATTATGTTCTAAATAATCTATTATATTCGTTGATAATAAATTTTTATCCTCATATCAGCATATATAAAAATTAAATCCAAAGAAAGTTATTATAGTTATTTAGTTCTCTTTCATTATTTAGGAAACCAACTACTGAACGTGGTAAGCCTTGTTCCATAAGTGATAATTATATCCAAGAAGCACCATAATTCCTTATTTAATAACATTTATGTCTGCTAAAATTCTATTTATGGGTGATAATTATATATGTCATCTTATATCTTAACAGCATGTCAAACTGAAATGATTTTTGATGTGTTCAACAATTTAAAAATGTTATTGGACAAACTATAGTTTCCATTATCTGGATCAATAGATTATTTTTCATGCAATTGTTTTTGATATTGATTGATTGTAATATGGGATTTCAGGTCCAATGGTGGCATAATTATGACATAAAATAAATTTTAAGATAGAAAGTGATTAAACAATTGTATTATGGAATAATATTAACTATTTCTAAAAATTGTAGAGTCCTCCTCATATATATAGTTCATATAAAATTTTTTACCCTCATAACAAAGAAAAATTAGAAATTATCAACCACAACTATTACAAAATTATTAATTTTTTTAGGAGGTAAACACAGTTCATTTATCATAAAAGACATATTAATAAATAATTCTTGGGGAAATTTGATGAGGTGTTAGCTGTGAATTAATTTTTATGTTTTGTGAATGTTTCTTTTCATTTCCACTAGATTCCTATGTCCTTAGAGGATCAATATAAAATCACAATAACATTCATTTTTAGGGAAATGTTTTCCAGGGATTCACTTCAAAATGTGTGGTCCCTCAAATAACATTCAAAGTGGAATGATTAATATCATTTTAAACATGATTGAATGGTTTATTGAGGTATTAATTGTTGAATATTCAATAGTTTTAATCACATTTGGGATCTTTCTTGTGCAATTTTTATGTTTTTTGGAATCATCTCATGACACTAAACATGATGTTACTTGGAGAAATAGATATTTGTTTTTACAAAGGAATCAATTCATTTCCACAAGATTTCAAATAGGGGGATCAAATAAGATAATTATAAAATATAATTTATTCATAATCTTCCACAAATGAATATTTCAAGTGTAATAGATATTTTTTTGGGAGAATGTTGATTTATATCAGAGACTCAGAAACATTTTTTCTAACATCACATGTCCCCATTTCTAAATTTTAGTGAAGGAAAGAAACATTTTTAATGATATCTTTTATATTAATTCAATGATGTTGTGGAAAACCAAAACTCATCTCATATCATTTCAAGAAATGTTTTCAAGATTCAATATGAGTTAATTTATGATTCAGATTACGTTTTTATTGGTGATGTATTATGTAAATTAAAATAAGATAGATTATATTGGTTTTTGGTGATTGTATATTTCAAAATAATGCTCAATGAAATTATATAAAAACTAAGAAAAAATTGTGGGATGTATTATCGTCTCATGAGTGGTTTTAATAGTAAATTACTGGATCACAGTTCAAATATGACAATAACCATTATTTAATTAAGTTCTTAATTTCCAAAAATATTGAAATATTTTGAATTCTTAAATTGAATCTTTTGAAATAATATTTCAATGCAGAGATTTTATTATTGAACGTTGGTAATAAAATAGATACTAGAACCAATTAATGAGTATCAAAAAACTCTTGTGATGAATCGTGATAGATAAATTCATGTTTCTATGGTTAAAATCTACATACTATTTTATTATATAAATTTCAATATATTTACATTTTACATAGTTGTAAACTACATGAGCCATGCCAATGTATTTCACAGAATATTTATGAAATATATTCATATAATCTATAATTAAAAATTTTGGGTTGGCATTTTATTTTTCATGATTTGTTATAATAAATTCCATTGGATTTATGTTCGTGAGGAAGTTATTATTTTCACTCTTATGTGTTATAAATATCAAATAATTTTCAGACACCATTTGGGGTGAGGGGGTGAACAGCCCAATATGTTTTTAAATATTTATTTTATGAGCCTAAAATAATTAATTATGATAGGAGTCTGTTAGTTGGATATGATAATTGGGAATGGATTAGAAATAGTGGAATAAAGATAGTGCTTCCCGAAATGATATATCCCAAGGTTATGCTCATTGATTTTTGGGTATCACAATTTAGAAGGCCATTTTCACCATTTCATTGGTGTGATTAAATTTTTTGTTCTTATATACTATGTGGCCATGAGGCTGGTATGGTAGAAGAATCTAAAAATTGATTAAATATTTATTATTATGTTCCTTAAAAATATTATATTTTACTGATTTTGGGTTCCTTGTGGATAATCAAGGAAAATGTAACCTGTTTTATGAACATAATATTCAATTTAGTATTTATAAAATATTGATATTTGGAAAAAATAAAATCATACCATCACTAATCTATTAGGAAATATGATGAATCTAATGTATAACAAGAATAAAATCTAGATAAAATATAGTATAGATTATTGAAGGATTGGTTGTTAATGCAAGAGGATGACTACTAAAGCTGGAGTAGGTCCTTTAAAACTCCCTTAAGAAGGTATCTAATATGCCATTTTTTAGATAATAATGTAATTATTATATACATATTCAATATATTATTATATGGGAAAATATGCATATAAATTTGAGTTATAATATCTTCGAAAATATGATTGCAAGAATTGAGTGATCATAACAGGATTCAAATATAATATTATGAAAATACATGGATATACAGTGAGTTTACAAAGTACTCTAATGATTCTTGGATTTTGTAATAGATAATTTATAGCTCTTCATATCATTTTAAATACGAATTATATACTAAATATGTTACCTTAAAAATATATGTAAAAATTGATCCAACCATTCACTAACCATACACATTTAGACAATGGAACTACTGCATTATAAGGAAACGATATCAGATTATTTTTTATTATTTTCACATATGAAAATATAATTTTTAATGGAAACCAAAATATCATTAGTCCACCAATATGAGGGATAATTTAACAATGTATACGTCTAATAGATGACTTGAATCTCAGTTCTTCATTACAGTCACTCTATTAACCATCCTTTTTATTTCGTATTCATATGGAAATTTTTTAAAATCAACCATATATTTTTTTTACCATGTAATAATAAAATTCAAAAGGAAATTTTCGAAAATGGATATTAATTTAATTTCAATAGGTAATAATTGTAATTATTTTCAATGAAAAATGTTTATTCATGATATTAAAAAGACAATTAAATTTACATAATCTCATAATATAGTTTTTATATATTCTACTTATAGTCCGTTTAAATCAACATTTAAACTAGTTCATGATATATGATCAAAAAGATTCGTAATAGATTGATTATAATTAATGAAATGGGAGATGATTAATTGGATGATCTTGATTGGAATTCTATTTAATGCATCATGATGGATTGTTTAAATCTATTAATTAAGGTTTAATATTTATTTTTTCCATATGATTCATGAAACTATGTTTATGAGATATAATTTCATTTATATATAGAAATTTTTTGATGAAGAAATACATTTTAAATTTTTATTACCTTATGGAGTAACTGAATAAGACTTTATTATACTGATCAATATTGAAAAATCACGAGTCTATACATACAGAAACTTTTTTATCAATCTTATATATATATATATATTTATATTTATATATATTATAAAATTTTCATTTAATTAGGTAAATATATTATTTTCATCACAATTTTGAAGCAAAAACATGAATATCATAATAAATTTTGAAAATATATTTTTCTCTTTTACTATATTAAATGTTTCCTCAAAAATTATTTTCAACATTGAGGAATGTTTGTAATTTTATGTTTGGGGGTATTTTTACTTCTCCAATGTGTATATTATTGAGAATACAACAAAATACCAAATATTATTCAAATAAGATTCTTGTGAATCATAATTTATCTATTTTAGTGGTAGTAACTTTTTGTGGAATTTATGATACAATTTTTATAAGGAATGATCGATTTTCATAATTTTTACTTGGATTCAATATCATATCATCATTTTAATTTCACCCAAAAAAATATTGAATTATTTCTATATTTTACTGTGACATGTACAAATTATATTTGTATTCATATAACAATTTTTATTGTAATCTAAATACACATATAGTCAATTGATATTTCAACTGAAATCCATATCATTGTTGAGAGATTATAAATTTAAGTTTATTTTTGTTGATGAGTTATATATGATTAATTTTAATAATTATTCTCACCAATCTACTATATTAGGTCTAATTATTTTTTTATTGCTGAAATATGAAATTTTATTCACTATAGAGGAAAATTTAGTAACGGAACGAAAAATGAATTCATGGTGATGTTTAATTAATTCAACTGATATTTTTAAATTTCCCATATGTTTAATAAATATTAAAAAATCATTTTTATAAGAAATTTACATATGAAGATATAAACAATTTATTGGTATATTAAAGTGTCCATGTGGGATATTATTTCTGATTATCAATAATTTGTAAAAAATAAAAAATATTTACTTTTACTAATACATAACGTCAAAATAATTGATGAATTGATTTCTTGAGAAAATAAATTTTGATTAGAATAGTGGAATTATATGTGTATTAAATTTGATACATGTTTTCCATATCTATTTTGAGAATTAATTATGTTTTCATGGTAAAAATATAATTTTAATGGATAATTATAGAGCATTTTTTTACCTAGAAATTTAATATAAATCCATTTAGGTTTAGATTAAAAATGAGAATTCATGTGCTAATATCAATAAATATACTCTAATTTATTTTCTAAATCACTATGTACTACTATTTTGGGTTTAGAATATATATTTCAAGACTTTATGAATCTATATGAATATTTACTATTTAATAATATTTTAAATAATCATATAGAAGGATAAAAATTCTATTATTATTTACACTAAAATCATTAATTTGATACAAAATTTATTACTATCAATATGGGTTAAATTTTCACTCTACAAGATGATCTCTATAAAAATTATCTTTTCAAAATCAAGGGAAACTTGGGGAGAACATTATTCCTAAGAATAATATTCATGATAAATTTCAACAACAATATCCATAAGAATTATTCCATGAAAATACCAATAGAAATAAGAATAATCCTTTAGAAGGGCCACTTAAAAAACATTTTAATTTTTCAGTATGAATCATTGACACCAATGGGTTTTGGGTATGAAAAAAATGTTTTCTGTGTTAATTATTTCATAAGAATAATCGTAAAGTTTGGGATTACTACATATGCATAATATTCCAAAAGTTCATGTCTTTTAAAACCTCATGAACACCATTATAACCATATTAATGGAATAGAGTGTTATATCATTCTTGGATGACATGGTGGATTAAGGAAGCCACATAGGCCCTAAATTTCTATTTTCAACTAAAATTCAAGAGTTATAGAGCTCAAAATGATTGAGAACCTAAGGAGATCCTTGAATAATTTTTAGGAATCTTTAAAAAATATTCATAATCCAATTGGAACTATTAAAATTTATGATGGAGATTAATTTGAGTCACATGAGTATGATAAACACTGAATGGTTCTTTGTGGAAACATATAATGAATAATTTGTAATTTTTTGTAAGATATAATGATAATTGTTGTTTTGTGGCTAAAGATAATACTGTAGTACTTATACATTCATGGGGAGTGATTATTCAATGCACTTAGAGATAAATGCAATGAAATTTAGTTTTGTTATATGGGAGTTTGGGGTTTTTGGATATGTTTTCTTTTTCAATTAGTGGGTGGCATAAATTTGATGACATTCATCAAAGATTGTTATTAAATATACAAATCCTAATAAAAATTATTTTTATGGACATTAATGTGGGTATATAAGATCAATATAGTCATCTAGGAACACAAGAGTTGTCATGTTGCAACACCAATGGACCAGCTAGTCTTTATGAACCACAGACTAGCAGGTGGAAAATTAATGGGGGTGTATGATTAATCATCCCCATAAATATAATAGAGGTAAGCCTGATCTTCTCATTCTTCATCTCATAGTGCAATGGGGTTGTACCTCCTATTCATACATTGTCTTCCATAGTTTTGGGTTCTCTATGGATATATTTTCATATTTATTGGACAAAATTTTCCTCTTCTACTAACTTTTAATAATCTTATCCTCCATCCATCTCAAATTTTCCATTCTTCTGATTATGGATATAGTTATTATTCCCATGTATCATGTTAGAATATACAAAATTCCATCTATATTTCATTCATCCTTGGAAGATAGTGACCTATAGCCCCATTTTCATAACGAATATAATTACTTATAGATAATGTACATTTTAAGAACCATTTATTATTTTGATTAAAAATAAATTAGAAATTAATTTTGATATTTTATCACAAGTAATGAATTGAATTAAATATTGATAATGGTATTTCAGACAAAACATTATCATTCCATTGGGATTGGTTCTAGCAAAATGTGGATGTTCAGTGAGAAATTTGGGGTTATGAAAGGTTAAGAAATATTTTAATTAAATTTAATTGGTTATTAATTAAAAAAATTCACTCCATGGTGTGGAATAGGTACATAAGAGTGTGGGTTGGGTTTTCTTTAGCTACGGTGGGTCTAATAGTAGTTTGGTAGTTTATTTCTGGATGATTGAAAATGGTATAGGTTAAAACATATTTGATGTTATAATTTAAAAGATATATTGAAAAATGTCCATATCTTTGTTCCATGTATATACATAGAATATTTACTAATAGATACTACCAGAGTTATATATACTAAAAAATGGTCTAATTAAAATATAAATCTAAATGTATAAATAATATATTAGTATGTATTTTTTTATATGAGACGATTATTTTCATATGGATCCATGTTCATAGTTTACTTGATTGATTCCATGGATACCAATAATCGAGGCATGCACTACAGGGATGGTGTGAAATCCATAAAATGAGGAATGTGACCATGCCAAAATAGACTCGGGTTCATTATTAATGGAGCTCATGAATACCTTTTGGTGGACAATCGTTGTGACTAGAGGCGGCTGACCCAAGAGTGTCAGGTTTGAACCTTGAGACACCTACTATCTTCTATACCACTAGAATGATTATACACTATTCATAATTTCCAATTACCATTTCATCATGATTTGAGAATATATACATGAGATACATTTATAGATATAGATTATATTGACCAACTAGATAATTAATGGCCTTATGCCCCTATGAGGTCTTTATTTTGTTGAGAGGAGTGTTAGATGTGTGGTTGCTTTTCCTAAATTATGAGATCAAGCACATTCTAGTTGTACATAGGTGAGACTAAATGGTATAGTGAGAATAATAACCTAATATATCATCATACAATAACATGGCATGTGTTTCTTATGTTCAATATATTTATAGATTCCACCCCCATGTTAATTCTTTGATATATGATATAGTTTCCTAAAACTAAATGTTATTTTCAATTAATTTTCAATTTAGAATGTCTTAAACCATATGTGTTGTTTTGAATCTATGTTCACGGTACACTCTCAATCAGCAATCTATATTATCTCACATATTTATGTATGTTTTGTTGAACTACGCCACAAGAATAGATATATTACACCAAAATGGAAGCACATATGTGTCATGGTGATTGATATTTTACCATGGCTAACCAATGATCATGGGAAAATAATATTTTTTCCTTAATGACATTTCACAAGTGGTTGTGGATTAGTTTTATTTAGAGGATCAATATTATTATATTTTGAAATTCTAGGTCCCCACAACCTAGGTGTGGATCATGGGTTTTATGAAATTGAATTTAAAATAATATCCTCAAATTAGTTATTTTATTACCGTCTTCAATTTTTCTCTATATCATTGAAATATCCCACAAAACAATTGGCTTGATTCATTCAAAGTATGATATTATAATTAATTATTTATGTGTTTATAAAGAAATGAATTTATTTAATCATTATTCAAGATAATTGATCATTTCATTTTCAAAATATAATAAAATAATCCTTTGTATGCCTCAAATATCATCCTCATATGAATACAATTCATGATCATGTATTGTGTTTTTCCTTCATTCTTAGTTGTAAAAATTCATTATAGGATCGGAAAATTCAAAGGAAAACATCATACATTCTCCACAAATATTATCATTTAAGAAAAAAAGTCATATGGAATTGAACATCATATCACATAGTCCATGAAAAATTCTATGATTTATATAGTAAAGTATCATATTAGTACACTTCATCAAATTCAAATAATTCCAGATGGAAATTCTGAAAACTAAAAAAATTTCATATGTGTCTTGAATGAAATTACAAAAGTGGAAGGGAAAATAATAATAATAAAGTGATACAATCATTGATAAAATAAATCCTAAACTGATAATGAAATTTTTCATTTAATAATAAATTTTGTATGAAAATTATTGAAAATATTTGTCATAAAATTATTAATTAATTCTAAGGGTAAATCCCTAGAAAAGAAATATATTTAATATCCTTATGTATTCATTCTTATATTTTATGAAGAAAAAAAATTTCATGATTGAAATTATGAAATTCAAAATATGATTTATTTCCAACTAAATTTTCTTGAACTGACACTCTAAATAATATAAGTTATTCACATCTTAAAATAGAATGGTTCTTCAGAAAAAAAAAATTTATAAAGAATATTTATTTTTTGTTTTTTAAAATATTTATTAACAATTTTTATTTTCTATACAACTCATTGAAATAACGTCAAATTATCATTCGTTGAATCAAAAAACTAAATGAAACAAATTAATTGAATAAATCAAATTGATTGTTATATATAATAATTAATTGTAAAGATTAATTAAAGTATCTATTAGTAACATAATAAATAATAATTAATTAATCATGGTGAATTATTTTCTTTTAATATTCCATTTGGATTATTATCTTATCATATTAATTCAATCAAAATAGTTTGGGGAAAAAAATAATTGTTAAACACACAAGAAAAATTTAACTAAAATCATCTTATTTATTGAGGGAAATTGAAAGTCGTGCTCAATTAAATCCATGGATAAAAAGATACTAACCTCCAAAAAGTAGCAAAATATCTTGAAAATTATAATAAAAAATTTCACGCACAAAAAATCATTATAAAATCATGAAAATATATTTTATTTAAATAAATTCAAGGTGGTTTTGTGTGTATATCAATAAAAAATACCATATTTAAAACCCATAACCCATATATATAACCTCATCTTGTCTACAATGTTTATTTTCAATGTGTAAGATTCTGTTTTATGAAATGTTAGGTCAACGTGATTGAAAACGTAATAAGTTAAAACCATTTTTAAAGTAATATAATTCAATTTAGCCAGCCTAATTCAACAGTTTCTAATAAATAATTCATATATTGGAAAAAAAAAAATTTTATAAATCATATTTAATAGAATTTTATAAATAATTTAAAACATTACATAAAATATCTTCCTAGTTTTTGGAATACATAATTTTCAAAATGAGGTAAAATTATGAACACATTGGGCCAGGTAGTGAGAAAACATAAATTATCTAACATTATCAAGGATGAAATAAGGATTATTTAGGAAAAAATTATTTCAATATATCATAAAAATAATAATCCCCTTAATGAAAATATTTTTCCACTTTAATTCACTCATTTACACTTCTTCTTCTACATTTCTTTAATGGTCTTTGGTTCCTAGCATAATAATAAATTAATTAGAATAGATCAATATGATATTATCGAATTTAGCACTATTGAAAAAATTAACCCGATATAAAATTTTATGATGTTTTTTAAATAATTATTGTTTGAATGTAAAAAAAATTAAACCCAAAAGGAATCATAATAATATATAACTAATACAAATTATAAAAAGAAGATAGAAATGGTCATATAATGTTTAGAAATATGATGTAAAAAATTACTACCTATTAAATTTATCTCAGGTTAGCTCTTTCTTCTGACCATCATTCCCTAATATATGGCATTTATCATAACCAACTACATGAAATTTAGATCCTTAGAATGTATAATCAAATAAAAAAACTTCTCTAAATTGTTTAATTATCCAATAATATAATGTTACATTATTTTATGTACTTATTGTCTTCTATGTTGATCCACTTTTTTATGGTTGTGTTTTCTTCCTTGTGAGGATGTATAATATGTTTTCACGAAATTGAACCAATGATAGGTATGTAATTTTTTTGAAATAATTTATACATGGTATAAATGGGGAAAAGATATAATGGGTCTTCTTGGGGTCTGGGGTGAGGTGTTTTTATTTTTTGTTTTTTCGTAAACAAGTTGTGTAAATATTGACAGAAAAAATCACATTATAAACACAATTCTCAATTTTAATCTATCTTTTAATGAAATCCATGAATCATTTTATTGACATGAATAAAATATATGAAACTAATTGTATTCATCATGTGAAATGGTATAAATATGGATTTTAAAATTGAGTTGATACCTTTTTTGACGTATACACAACTCTTGTTATTCACATCCCGAATCAAGTATTCCATTCATGAAACACTACAAAATGGATGTTGGTTGTGAACAAGATCTAGGGAATTATTAAATTTTTTCCATTTTACCTTGATCCCTATGTCTATGTATATAATTTTCGTTCCATTTTTCCCTTTATATGTCTTCTATTGGAATTTTACCACTAATAAGTTTTTTCTTGTAGTCTTTCTCCGAATCTCTACTACCCATTGTTGGGTTTGGTATGGTTTTCTGTTTTAATATTGAATATACGAGGCACAATGATTATTTTTTATATGGGATTTCATTTTTTATGTCTTTAAAATTCTTTCTTCACTGTCATTTCCCATGGTGAGTGTCATTTTGATCACTGATTATTGGTAGGTTCTTCTATATGTTTTCCCCAATAATCATAACCCTAACTAACATGAATTATTTGAAATGGGTTTTCGAGGATTTAAAAACATTAATTTCAAATAAACAATATCTTATTTTGAAAATGAAATTGAAATTTTGAAAATTGAAAATTTAAATTGAATTCAAATTATATGTTAGATTTCTGAAACTTTTATTGTATGATTTTTTATTTGAATTGATAAAATGAATTAGTGTGGAACATTAAGATAATTGGAATAAATATAATGAATAATTAAAAAGTAGTGAATTTATGAATACATATTATATGGTTTTGTAACAATAATTTCATATTTAAAACTGAAAATAGATAATTATGTTCAAAATATATTTGAAAATATATATTTTAACATCATTAATTGGAATTTCACTAAATCATAAATGAGATTATTTTGTGGGTAGATAATTATGAGGAGCACTCTATGATATTACCACTTGTAATGGGATTTATGATGATGAAACTAAGATAAACATATAATTCATGAATTTACCTAATGTGGAGTTGAGTACTAATGTCCAAAGTCCTAGGATGTGTTCACACATTGAGTTTAGATCATAGATTATTATAATGAAAATATTTTTTATAAAATCTAATGTATCATAGGGAATATAATAGTTTGTGTGATACATTTAACTGGATGATTAAATTCAATTTATTATTATATTTTTTTATTCCAATATCTATATACAAATGATATCTATGAAATATTCATTTATTCATATTTTGAAAAGAAGATTATCTTTCATATTATGAAAGCATGTTTTGTTGAAAAAATATAAATATCATTCCATGCATTGATTTATTTAAAATAGAAAAAATAATTTCAATTTGTATAGAATTAATTATGGAACACATGGTGTGATGATATTGAGATTCATTACATATACACTACCTTTTACATTGACCAATATTTTATTATGTTATTCCATGTCCATGAAAATGGAAAGAACCATATAGATGTGGTGGATTTTCTAGATCCTTGGGAAACAAAGTGATAGAGGTGAATAGTGAAGATGTCATCTTCTTATTGAATGGTATATGTATACGATTTTACCATATAATATTTCATGACATTTGATGGGGTACTATATAGGTCTTCCGTTACATATTTTAAATTTTCTAATCCCATTTTTGTGCGTTGATCATACTCAGCATTATATTGTTGTTTTCAAAAATTTTGGAGAAATAATTCCATTATATTTCTTAAATGAGGATGGGTGCTAGTTTACAAACCATGTAGATTAGGAAATTACTTTTTTCAATGTTATAATTGGATCGAGTATCGACATATAGGGGAACATTGAATGGTTTGTGAAAAACTTTAATCTGTCTTATATGTTGGGTTGTGTACCGTTCATTGATATCAGTATATAGTTAGGATTTCTTGATATATAGGTTGTAGGATTGGTGGGAATAATTTTTTGGTTGTGAGTATGGTCTAGAAAATATCTATTCATAATGATCCTTACTCCACAATGGTTGTTTGGGAATAGTGTATTTGATGTATAATTTGATCTTCTTTCTAGACTATTCTCTGATTCTAATATGAGTATATTAAAGTTCCATGCTTAAATTCTCCATGATGGAAGTGAAATTATTACAAAACATATTTTAATTGATGATATTTGCATCGTTGATGACAATTTTAAAGTTTCTTCTTTGCGTTCTGTAGCATCATGACACCAAGGAAAAACATTATTAGACCATAAGAAAATGATTATGGTGAAAAAAAATATAAAAATAATCGATCGGACTAGATATTTATTTAGATTGTTGTTTATGTGGTAAATGTGTTGAGACATGTACTCATATCAATTCTCATTAAGGATCTAATATTTGAACCTCAAGGGGATGAGTCATATTACAATGTTGAAGAGATTTTTTTTGTAGAAACAACAAGCATTCCTAGGTAATAATTTTCATTTTGAGCATTAGGATTGAATGAAAAAGAAAATTCCATTGTTAGATTTCATGGAACTTATTAATTTGTTTATAGAAAAATATGTTATTTTATATATTGATATACCTTATTTGTGATCAATAAATTCAATGGTGATGTTGATGAATCATGAGGGGTTGGAGTGTATGAAAATTATGCCTATATTTTTAAATCAGTTCTATTTAGATTTAATGATGATGTAGAAATCCATAGAGTCTCTTAACCTCCAGTAGAGTTATTATACACTAATACTAAATAGGAAAGGATTTGATGAGCTGTTGAAGATTAAAAAATGTTTTTATTCAAGGTGAAAATTATGGATTGAATATTTTAGATTGGTCTCCATACTATCTTCAAATCTTAGGATTTCATGTTAAATCTCACTTCATATGCATTTGTGATTTATAAATCATTGGTGGTGAGTATATTAGTGGTTATATATAGTAGTCTTCATCAATAACTCCAACTATTACATTAATCAGACCATACATTTTCTTTTACTATGTAATGGTTGGTCATTGAAAATAGTTCTTCATTTTGGCACACAATATCTACAATATCTGATGTAAATCAGTAAACATCAAAAAATGAAATACATCTTTTCTCAACCACCCAATGTATAATATGATCAAAAAATACAAAACATAATATAGTAAAATCAGAGGAATTATTAATTTACGGATTCCAGCCATAGGCATCTGGAATGAACCTTCTTCACATCGGGGAAGTATCTAAAGAGAAAATTGGGATTGGTCAACTAAAATTGGGAGGAATAAAAACTATAACATCGTATTTAGTGACTAATTTTATTATAATGGTGAATCTCACTAATTTAAATTGACCAATACTTTTGAATTTCTTTAATCATCTTACAAATCATTTTCGAATATATGATTGATATTACTATACCCCTTATAATTTAGATAGAAGAGTTTATTAATTTTTATTCATGTGTTTTATCTATATCTATGATTTTGAATATCCATAATTTTCTTGTTCTCAACATTAATAACCTTGATATCATATTTGAATGTATTTTATTATTTCACATAATGAAATGATAATCTGTTATCGTTGACATGGTGTACTATAGTTTTTGATGGGGTGTGCTGTGTTTTTTAGGGAGAATGAAATATGATTTAACGTATAGATATACCATGTTTTATTTATTTTTGAATGTTAATATTGAATATTTATATTGATATTGAGTGTGAATATTTATGTGATGAAATCACATCTATTTTTATTCAGTTCCCCATTTTTCCATCTAATTTTTATTTCTTTTTACCAGTAAGACAGGTGGAGTTTTCTATACATTTAGAACATAGTACATGTCCACTGAGTATTAATTCTTACATTATTAAACCATTTTAGTTGAATGATTTTGTTACTCAGTTGTATGATCCTATAGTGAGAATATTTCTATGAAATAGTGTATAACATTGAGAATAAGATGTTTTATTTGTGGATAAAGTTGATGTAACAATTTTCGAATGATTTCATTACTAAATTTTCATCCATGTAATGGTAAATATATATATATATATATATATCCATTTAAAGGGATTGATTATCTATTTGACTGTATTAAATGTGATAACTGGTTCTAGATAATTGAAATTTGTGCTATTAAATACTAGTATAGAACAAATGAATATGAAATTCATAATATTTCCAACATGAATAGGTATTAACTCTATGAATATAATTTTATTTCATTTAGAATAACAAAGGTTCCAATTTTTGGATATTTTGAATATTATATTTAATGAGAAACTTGATTTATCATGGTGATATTTTTTAATGACATCCTCATTTACACTCAAGATGAGGTGGACAATGTGTGACATTTAACAATTGTTATGGAAATATTGTAATAATATAATAATAAATAGGATTTTGAAATGTTATTTATGGATTTAAGAAGTGATTTTATTTTGAGATATGGTATGAGGACATGATATTTCAGTTCATCAAATGAATTTTAATGATGTTATGTAATGTTATCAAACTCTGAATTTTTTAGATATTTGGATCTACATGGGTTTGGCATGATTTATCAAATATTTTTGATATATTTCTAAAACAATGCTTATTTTTTTTGAATCCTCCAACTTGGAATGGAGTGATGTTCTGTTTGAAGGAAAAAATTTATATTTTATTTTCTGTGTTGAAATGTATTAATACTTATATAATGGTTTTGAATCATATATAAATATTGAAGGGTAGAGTCGTCATTTTTATGCATCAGGTATTCATATCAGATGAAGCCTTCTAATGCATGATAGCATTGAATCTTTTAGATAAAAAGACCTGAGTCCATATGAGAATAAATATTAAAACCATTATTTCAAACTCTCAGTGGTGATGAATGGTAATAAATTCACTTATTAGTTTGGAGCATTACCATCTCAAAGAATGGAATACCATTTATTCATGGGAAAAATATTGAGTTATATTATATAAAAAAATGAATTGAACCTCCAACATAGGCATTTCCTGGAATACATGAAGTATTATAATTTGGACATTCCCAGCACACATCGTATGGGAAATTTCATTGATGATTCATTGAGAATAGAGCATCCAAACCGTGCTTTTATTGAATCATTTGTAATGTGAAATTTGATGACTATATTATCAAATTTTTCATTTTTGAGTGTAGTGAAATGATTATAACATTGCTTCTGGGATCTAATAGTCGAACTCCACTCATCTGCAAATCATTAAATAGGAAATGTATCTTCAGAATGATTTACATGGAATTAGGGACCATCATAATATTGGGGACACCATTTGTCAGTGTTCATCCAATTTAAATGATATATAATGTTTCCATAACTAGATTATTTTAACTTTATCATATGATAAAGATGTGATATGGGGTTTCAATAATTCATAGTTGTTGTTGGCCTAATAACTATGATGATATTAAATGATATGTGGTTTTGATTATGGTAGCCAGGTATTCTATGAGACATTGTTTCCTTTTTAATAATTTTATATCTGACATCAGTTCAATGCCATATACCATTTACTATTGGTATTTCCCCATCAAAATCCTTTATTTCCATATATGTGGGGTGATATTAGAATATAAATTGTGGTCATGTTTATTCATACCCCTCAAGGGGAAAATATTATATGGGTGGTGATAAATAGAGAGACCAATTGTAATCACATTATAACCATTCAAGGAAAAAATAGTGTTGAGTATATTTTATGCCTATTTATGTATGATATTATAAAATTATATATATTTAAATCCACTATAGTCTTTGATAGGGATCCACATTTCATTTCTCACTTTTGGACATGCCTCTATGTAGAAATGGAATCCCACATATTTATGAGTAATGTATATCTTCAATAGAAAATGGCCAGACATAGAGAGCTAAAAAGTGCATGAGTGCATGTTGTGTTCTTGTTTTTAGGAATGTTTTATGAAAGAGATAAACATTTGGGATCAGTTTTCATTACAGACAACAATAGTATAATTAATCTATCAGAATAACTTCTATAGATACTATGTATGTGTGACATTTTTATCTATGTTGTGTAGGATAAATATTTCTTAATGTTCTTTAGTTTGGAAGATTTTAATCCAAGAAGTGATGATGAATAATTAGTATACTATTAATTGAATTTTTACTATATTAAGAGATTAAAAATTCTATGATAACCATCCTTGAGGACCAATAGTGGTTTCGTTTGGTGACCAGGTGTTTCTAAGAGTTTCACCTCATCTAGGTCACCATAATTTTGGAAAATAGGGGATGATTCCACTAAGGTTTGTGGGACCCTAAAAGTTTAATGAGAAGGTGGGGAGTGTTTACAACTATTTAGAAATACCAATGATGTTGAATCTAACACAAAACATATTTTATATATCACATAATTGAATTTATATTTATAATACCTCTCATGTAATTTGCTTGGAAGATCATAATCTTGAGCATGATTTATTCTTGACTAAGCATCCAATCATGATTTTTAACTCTGAGACCATGGTTATTCATAGTAATAGGATACCATTGGATAAAATGATATGGGGGTATGGTTTTGATTCCCATGATACATGTTAGTCTAAAGCAATGATGATTAATTAGTTCCCTCTTCACTTAATTATAGAATCTTCATATATCTGAACATCATATTAAAGTGTTAAAAATGGAAGATCAAAGTAGTATCAATGTAAACAATGGATAAACAAATCAAGACTCTCAATACACCATAATACTCCACTCTCCATGATCTCTAAGCTCCATAATAAAAAAACCAAATATCCTGAGGTAGTTCCAAAAACATGGGAAATGTAACGTTTTACCTTGTCCCATAAGAGAACATCTGCAAAATCACATAATTTTATTTAAAGCAGTGAGTATAAAACTCAGTTGTCTTTCCCCAATGACTTCCCTACACAATCCACTAGGATTGAAGTTTTACTAAATTATATAAAATAGTTTATATAAAGTAATTTATCCAAATGAGTTTATAAAAAAATATAAATAAGTTCGAAAACCAATTATAACCATGTGCAACAAAAGAAAATTAATCCAATTTCTAGCATGTTATTTTCCATAAAATAACTAATAAAAGCATGTAAACCAATTCTTATTATCATTTTGGCATTCCCATTCCATAGATAACCATAGACCCACACATTCATGCTTCGTTTGATAGTTCCATACTCATGAGTGGTTTCTCATTCAATTACCATGTGTCCCAATGACATACACCCCTGATCTAAGGTCATTAACCTTGTACCAAAATGGTACATGTCTCCTATTTAAGGGAACATTGATCATGAACTCATGAAAAAAGTTATTTTTCCAAAACCATTGAAAATGAACATTTCAAACGATTTATTTAAAATAGTAGTTTTATTGAAAACCAATGAAAAAAAATATTTCAATAAAACAATTAATTTCAAAAAAAACCCTTTTTTGAAGACATAAAATCCTATTCATGTTCCAAATATCATGAAAATACCCTTTTTAAAATGAAATATTTTAAAACAATAAACAAAAGGACTTTACTAAAACACCTAATTTTCCAGATTTCACAAACCATCAATGAAGAAGTTTTCCAACAAGGGTTCAATCTACCCTTTCACAATCAATTCAACACAACATATTCAATATAAAATAATTCCAATTAATTCAATTAAGAGGATTCGACAGTGAATCCACCTACATCAACGGTTTTGACGAAAACCACCACAAACAAAGAACAGACATGAAAACCATGTCAATTCTCTATAAACCCAACTTAGATCTCTTCTCCTAGAATGATAAAGACAAAATATCATCATATATTTCATCAAAAACCTGCATCTACAAATAATGGGTGTACATATGAGAAACAAATGGAAAAAGAGGAGTAGATCTAAGTAGATCTATGTAACGGATCACTGATGTGGAAGAATGATCACATACCTCAATAATCTGGATTCAATTAACCATGTAATGATTTCAAATCACAACAAAACTACTTGGATGTGGATTTCAAACATTCAATGGGGAGTAATCTAAAATTCGGTCTGTTTAGGGGGAAAATAAGTGTTTTATAGAAAAAACAAGTGAGGTCATATTTATTAAGAACTCATTATGTCTTTGTGTAGGGTTTAACAGCATGATTTGGAAAAATGTGCACTAACCGTGGGGTAGTCACTACCCACGCACCTTCCCAATACATCGTCTCTCAAACCATTCCATAATTGTGCTATAGATACTACCTCAAGTTGACCACTATGCACGTTTTGGTCTCCCAATTATGCAAACTATGCACCTCCCATGCAACATTCATTAATTCCCCAAAACACATCAAATGTTCTCCCAATTATCCCAACCTCTACCATTACACAATATAACAACAAAAGTATCATGTATGGGTAATATATCATGAATCAGGGATACTAAATTCCTCCAACCATTAGTGTCTCTACCATCAAAAAGTAGAAAACCCTCATCAATCTGAAAGAGTTCATGCCATTTCTATTTCATCTTCTTCTCAAGTTCCAGATTCCCTTCCTGAATCTGACTATGCTTCCATAATACACACACCAAACTATTGTTTTTTACAAATGACATTATATTTCCTATCCACAATCTATATTTGGATATGTATCAATGCAACATCCGACTCTATATCAACATGATCCCACCTAATCACATGTTCATTATTAGGATGACACTTTTTTAACTAATATACATTGAACACAGTATGCAATAAACTAAACTATGGTGAAAATTATAATGAAATACCACCCTCCAACCCTTTCTAGTATCATAAAAGGTCCAATATATCTAGGATATAACATTTCATGCTTCTCAATATGAAAATTTCCACAATTTGGTGTGATCCTCAAAAACAAATGATCACCCACAACAAATGACTGAAACCCTTGATGAGGATGTACCTATGATTTCTAACAACTTTGATCCATCCCCATTATCTTTATATTCAACTGGATCTTCTCCGTTGTTTCATGGATAAGGCTCAACCTAACTAGTAAGGTCTCAATAGTTTCCACCCAACACAGTGGAGAATGATAAGGGCACCTTACAGTACTTCCAATAGAGCCATATCTATCAAGGTCTGAAAGATGTTATTGTATAAAAACTCCAAAAAATATAAATTCTCTTCACATGAGACACAAAAAACCATTACATAAGATTAAAATGTGCCTTCTAATATTTGTATCATCCACTCAGATTTCCCATTCATCTGAGGATGATAGGCCATGCACATATTCAGTTGAGTTCCAAGGCTTTTCTTTAAATATTTTTAGAAACAATACATGATCCATAGATCTCAATCTAATACAATTGACACTGGTATTCCATCCCTCTTTACATATTCTCTAATATTTATTTTTTATCGATCCTCCACCATATGAGTTTCACAATTATAGATAAAATGGACCAACTTGGTAGGACGATCCACTGTCACACATATGGCATCATGTTTCTGGCCCTTTCTTTGAAGACAAGTAACAAAATCCATTGATATCTACTCCCATTTCCACACTGGAATAGGTAAAGATGGCAACATACCTACTGAGCTCTGGAGATCATCATTAACATTCAGACAAATTATCCACATATAAATAAAATCGGCCACATTTCTTTTTAAACTACTTCACTAAAACTGCATCTTCAACACATTATTCAACTTGGGTGTACCTAGATTCATATCCCATCTTGAATGGAGGTAAGAATACATGAGTTGTTCATAACAAGCCTTAGCTACAAATATCTGACATCCAAAACACAAAATGGAACTCCCATAATTTACCATCTCTCAATTTTCTCCCCACCATTCAGTTTTTAACTCATGACCAGACATTCATCATCAAATCATTGTACCTCTTTGACCATATTTACCAAATCAGGAACAATTATAGGTGAAAAAAACTACAACATCACCTAGGTCATTCTATTCAACATGCATGTTTGAAATGATCGACATCAACTGCCATTCATCTTAAAAATTATTTCGGCAACTAAGCTTAAGAATTTCTACTCAGTGAATCCTCTATTGAATTTACAATCCCTGGAGTATATATCAAGTTAATGTAAAATATTTTAAGATACATCATCCATCTCTCTTTCCTTAGATCAAATCATGTTGTGTGAAAATGTGTTTCATGCTTTTATGATCCGTAAACACAGTGAATTTATCACCATAGAGATTATGTCTCTATTACTTCAAATCATTAATGAGTACAACTAACTCCAAATCATGTGTCATGTAATTCATCTCATGCACTATCAACAGCATTTTACCATAAGACATGGAATGGTATCCATGCATGAGATCACAACCCAACCCTGATCCCAAAGCATCATAGTACACCACATACCCCTATCTTGATTCTTGAAAAAAGAAGATTTGTTCCAATTTAAGTCGAACATTCCATTCGTGGGTGGACTTCTGATATTCTTTTATCTATTGGAATAAAGCATTCATCATTATCAGTGTTATAATGGGTGATTATAGTTTTGATAAATCATAAAAAATAATTGTTAGTATAAATATATACAAAGAAAACTTCATATCTCGAAGACAATATTTATTGGTTTCCATTAAATAACAACTTCTATCTTTTCTGAATCAACAAAAAGGCATTTTTTGATATGATATGGCCATGAAAATTTACATCATGTGTCAAAAAAATTACACTTTGATAATTTATCATAAAAATGGTGATCTCTCATGATTTGTAACACTATTTCCAAGACTTCCTCATGGTAATCCCTTATCTTTGAATAAACCATTATCTCATCCACAAACATTAAATAAAAAAGATTCCATATATATATATATTAAATATATGATTCCTCAAATCCATGAAGACTGATAGTGAATTAGTAAGACTATAATGAATGACTACATATTTATAGTTTCAATATCTTCTTTTTAATTCTATCATTGGAATATCTTCCTTCCAAACTCGTTATTGAAGATATCCTAATAGAATTTCAATCATGGTGAACCATTGAGATCCCATTATATTATCTAACATATCAGAAATGTGTGCATGTGGATATTTTTTCTTTATAATAACTTGCATAATCTTATGATAATAAACACATAGTATAACAGTTCCATCTTCTTTCATCATGAACAAAACAAGTTCTACCCAAAGAGACATACTTGGTAGAATGAAACCCATGATTTCCAGCTGCACCAAATGTACATTCAATTCTCTTAACTCTGTTGGATCCATCCTATAAGATACATGGGAAATTGATTTGGTCCCTGTACTGAGAAAAATTGTAAACTCTTCTTTTCTTGTAGGTGGTAACCCTCTGAAATTTTTGGTAAATACGTCTGTTAATTGATCAAAAACTATTAGAAAACTATTTCCCTCGAACTCTTCAATTGATTCCAAATTCAATGCCGGAAACTAGTAGGAGATTGATCCCACCATTGGTGAAAACACTCTCTTTTCACCCTTCTATACCATCCTCTCCCCTCAAGAGGATATGCTCGATTTTGTCCATAGTCATGAATATAACTATTCATCTATATCCTTCGATGCGAGCCTTCAATGTTGTCATTAAATCCATCCTAAAGACTACGTAATAGACATACAGGTCCAACTTGGAGAAGTCCCATTTCTACAATGAACCTTTCATTAGATAAATTTATATCACTTCGTAATTGATGTTTATTAATTACTATATATAAAAAACCATGACATTACCGTAGAGTTTTATTGTCTTTAAAATCAAGGAAACATAAAAAATAGATTCATAAATCATCTACATTGTCTCCAATTTATTTCATCATAACTAGACTCTTTTTTGTAAAATCATACTTAATACTCTTCTTCAAGTCCGGGGGAAAATAATCATTTAAAAGGGTGAGCTCAAATTCTCAGTAAAGGTAAACAAATGAAATTACAATCATATCATATTCTTAAAATCATAGAATTTGAGAATATTATCCTGCATATAAAAGATCACAATATCATGCCAAGGGATAAATCATAAATGGTAAATTTAATACCAATAGTCATAGCTTAAGAAGTTATATTTTTTGGAATACACATATAAGAATAGAAAATCATATCATATTAGTCATGTCTAATTTCCAAAAACATCGTTATGTAAAAAGTCCATTACTAAACCATGTTCTCTCCTAATTCCTACCCTATATCACTGAACAAGATTAACATGTCATTCCAAACATGTATTTATCAAGAGATATACATATATACCCAATTCATTAGATGGACATATTGGTCACAACAATATCATAATAAAACATTTCTTATGTGTTCCACTAGAATATAAAAACATTTACCTTGACATAACCCAAGAAATCAAATGTGTTTCTTAAACATCATTCCAACATAATGGATTTAAAAAAATAGATTTCCTGAATAAAATTTCATCAAAAACATAATAAAATCATATTTTCAACATTTATGAACAATAAACGTATGTAATCATAGATGTAATATAATTTTTATAAAACACATGATCTTTATTCTGGAGGATAATATCCTTTTTTTCAAAAATGTTTTCTTTTCTCAAAATTTTTTCCAATTTTAAAAGAAATTGTTTTTTGTTGAAATTACACTTATAAACGTGTAGAGGAATATTCATGGAAATAAGGATTTATGAATATGTAAAAACACATTCATTAGGTATAAGATAAAAAAACATTTTGTTTGTACTTTGGCCGAAAAAGACAAAAAGTCCCTTGTATGGTAAACAAAAGAAAGATTCCTACCAAACCATGTATTAAAAGTCAAAATGGGTAAAATGAAATTTAAATTTAATAGAATAATATTGAACATTTAATGAGAAATTTCTTAGATAACATGTAAATTTATCATAAATATATCCTTAGTATATACTTATGAATAAACAATCTCGAATAAAACAAGATTGGAAATGTTATACCTTACCTTAGGTCACATATGGTTCATATGTATCTGAACATCACATATAATGATTTAAATAATTTTAATGATTTACTCAATAATCATAATCATTTTTATGATAAAATTTATGATCATATTATCATCCTTCTATTAAAAACATTTCATTGTTACTTGTTATTTGGGTATTGACTCTTTTATGTTCTAATGCATGTTTTTATGATATGTCATTATTCATATTTTTAGGTTATAGTTATATCATTTAAAACATGGTATTAGAATAATATATAACATATTTATTAATTAAATTAATTTTTATAATCATTCTTTAATGAATATAATCTATAACGAATCGCATCGCATCGTGGATATAGTTTGTTATACGTACACACCAGCAATGATATCATTCCCATAATTGTTGAAAGGTGTTGAAATGGATAGGGTATAATATCATAGAATTAGTTTAATTTTATAATAATATTAAATATTTATAATTACCACCATTATACTAAGCCATGTGGGGTGGTGTTGAAAAACAGATTACCTCACTATGTAGAGACCTTGTGTCGTACGTACGCACACATGATGATTTCTTTATTCGTAGAATGGATATACGGTGAAATAATTTTGATTAATATTTATAATAACATATTTGTATATTATAGATACTAATGTTATTACTTTATAATTAAACAACTGTAGAAGAGTTAGTAAAAGAACAAATAAATTTGAAGGAATCTATAAAAGAGATTACCACTTCCTCGACATGCCTCATTTAAATTTCCACATTGGGAACTAGAGTTAGACTTTTGAAAGAACCATAAACTCTAAAATTTAACTAGGGAAGATGAGAAGAGAAACAGATAGGGGTTGGAAAATATGCATGTCTCAAAATGGAGTTAGGAGTAAATGGAGGTGGTGGCCTTTTATATGAGAGGAGGGGGGATCTTTAGGAAAATCTCAAAATATTAATTTACTATAAATTCAATTTCGACTTAAAAATGTTCCAAACCATATTCAATTTTATGATAAGATGATTTTGGATATAATAAATATAATCAAAAAAATTTATACATGTTTAGAATATTTTTTATCCTTCTATTTTTTAACCCTTATTTTACCATTTTTTATCTTACTATGGTATCTTGTTATTAACACATTGTGTCTTAATGTAATTAACATATCATTTCAAACAACCAAAAATGGTCTTTGTGAACTATTTAAACTTATATTTATGATTATTTTGGAATCTTACTTTTTTAGAAATTTATTATCATTTAATAAACTATTTTATGTTATAATTTATTAATTGTGTAAATTTTGGACATTATTCATACTTGATTTTTTAAAATTCATAATATCGTTATTCATTAAAAAATAATGAATTAACTCAATAATAATAGTCATATATCATCCATAAAATTCATGTATGACATCAATATAACCAAATTAAATTTTTTTATATTTATAAATTCATTTATTTGAATCTATAATTAATGAGGTAATCACACCTTCATAATTTATTCATAAATAAATTATTTTATGTAATGTCTAAACATTATAAAAAAATACCATAATTTATTAAATCTTTTATATTTTTAGTTACTTTTTATATGCATAGATATCAGTTATATAATCTTATATTAAAATTTATTTAGTGAAAGATATATTTTTAGTTTAAAACTATCATTACTTTAAAATAATTCTTATAAAATGTCAATTTCACATCCATATGAAACCATGGGGTTCCAAAATAGACCCAACGATTCCTATGGTAGGAAACAGCTCATCCAATAGGATTATGGAAAGTGCTAGGGTAGTTTTATTTTATTAATTTATTATTTTTGATCCTTTATTTACCAAATTTACCCTTCAACCATTGAAAACAAAATAATTTCTAAAATAAAAATTCATATTGTTAAAAAAATATAAGATAAATTTTCAAAAAATATTTAATTTTTAATTCAAATAAGGAATACATTTTTTCATATTCAAAACATAAATGTTTTTGTAAATAATTAAAAATTATTCACATTGTTGAAATGAGAAAATGAGGTTTCAAATTTAAATCATTGAAATATATTCCAATGGTTTTACATATGAAATCAAAGTAAAGTTAATGTTAATTACATACATTATATTAAATAGTTAAAATATATTCTATTTAAACATAAAACTCATTCAATATTATAATTTATCTATATAAATTATCTTGATAAAAGAAGTTGATTTAAATAAAATATAACATATTTTCAATTTTAATAAAAACATAAATGTTATCAGAAAATATAACAAATCTATCTAAAGTAAATTTTAATATCCCAGTTGAAAATAACATGTTTATGTGGTCATGATAAAATTATTAATATGTCATTATCTTAATTTAAAATGGGTTCTCCATTCAAATGTGTGAAATTATACTTTTTTAAAAAATAACTTATTATACTTAAAATAAGGTTTTATTTATTCCCCGTGACTAAAATATCCATTGAATGAATATAAAGAATATTTTATTAAGAATATAACTCATATAACTCAATAAACTCATTACCAAAAGTAATGCACTCAAAAATACAAATATAAGAGTTATTTATATTTTCCATAAAAAATTAATAGGTAATGAATTCATAATGAGTTTTTATATGTTATTAATAATTATTCCCGAAAACATAACGGCTAGGTTATAATACTAATTTTATATTAATGGAATCACACAGTTCATTTAAACTCACACTTTCATGAAATGAATGCTACTGAAGAATAAAAATTATTTAATGAGAATTTGTCAAAAAAAACATCTAGGTGTTTCATTCTACCCCCCTGAAACTGAATTTTCCCCTCAAAATTCGACACATGAAAATAAACCAATTAGGATCCTCTCTCTTGTTATATCTTCAAGTTCCCATGTAGCTTCTACAAATTTCTAGTTCCTTCATAAACAATTAACCCAGAAATTGGTCTTTTTTCATAGAATTGTTTTGTTAATATCCATAATCACTATCAATTGTTCTTCATAAAAAAGTATTTTCTCTAGCAGCATGAATTCTAAACATAGTTCATGTGTAAGAACATGAATGTACATTCTCAGGAGAGATACATGGGTCACATCATGGACTTGAGTGAGATTCGGTTGAAGTGACAATTGGTAAGCTAGATTCCCAACATGATCTAGTATTCTAAAAGGATGGATATACCCAGGGCACACCGTGTCATTCTATCCAAATCACATTACACTTTTCTAGGTAGATATTCTTAAGAACACATTATCACCCACATCAAACTTTAGGTGTTTTCCACAATTGTTAGCATAACCTTTTTTTACTGTTATTAGTTTTTATTTATTATTGAATAGATCTTGCATATTTTTCAATATCATCTACAAAATTAGGTACTAATATCTTTCTTTCCCCATGTTCATCCCAGAATGTTTTTAAAGTCCCGTAAATTCCAAGGTAATTTTTTTATTAATTTTCTTTGGAATTTTTCAAGAATGCAGTTTCTGACGGCACCTGATTCTGAGGCTTGGTGTGCCCGGAATCATTTTCCGAAGTTTGGCTCGGGTACGTTCAGTGAACGGACGAGCGGTTTTTTCTAACTTCTGAACCGGTGCTCGGAATTGAATTCTGAGGGCACCGATGGAATCACAGCACCGGTAATTGCTTAGAAATGCCTCTTCCAGAGTTTCATTTGCTCAGGTGTGTTTTTTTAATTTTTGGGCTTAAAGTTATGAAATAAAATAAATAGTATGACAAACTTTATTTTATTTCACTTAAGCCGCTTGGAAGCCACTTGAAGCCACTTAAAGCAGCTTAAGCTGAGTCGATGCAGATAGGGTGCTATCCAGAAATATCCTACCCTCTTGGTAGGATATTTGTGTGGTGGGGCCCGCACGAGGCCAACCGTTTCTTTCCGCTAAGTAACGCACCTGCGAAAACCCATCATTATGAATGTCAACTGACGCGTTTTCTTAATTTCTTAACGCACCAATTAATTGGGCGGTTTTATTCGTTGAATTAATTGGGCGGTTTTATTCGTTGAATTAATTCGATGAATTAATTTAATCGTTTCTTAACCTGTTTTCAATCCGTTGGCGTAATAATAAAATAAGAACAATGCACGAATTCTGGAAAAATGCTCGTTGAGAGGTTTTGACAACTTTGTGCCTTCATCATCATCCGCGAAGAACACGAAGAACACGAAGAACTCTGTCACCCTCGGAGATTGACGACGCTTCTTCTGAGATGTTCTTCCCTCCAACGATCTCCGATCACCAACTGCTTGAGGTAGGAGATTTCAAGTTACTTTTAAATCTTCATTGTGGTTTATAACAACACATGGGTTTAATTGATATAATTAAATCTTCATGTTCTTTAACCTTGGAGTTCGTTGACGTGTCACCTTTCCACGACGCGACGATCGCCACTTTCCGCGACGACGCGACGCCCTTCCGCGACGACGCGACGCCCTTCTACGACGACGCGGAGCCTTTCCACGATGTGACGATCACCTCCTTCTGTGGCGATCAAATCCACGAAGAACGCGCGTGTGAGGACTTGACAAGGTAGGTATTTTATATTTTGGAAATACCTTTATATTCCCGTGAACGATTCTTTAAAATTAATGAACTGGTTTCGTATAAACAATTTTAATTTATTAGAATTTCTCTTTCGTGTGTTGAATAATTCTCCCGTTGTTTTTATCTAACATGGAGGGTGCAGGACAAACAAACACGGCCCGACAACCCTCCTTCGTTCTTCGTGGTTGGGAGGATTTGGAGGGCGACGACAAAACGTGACGCAAGGGCATATTGATGATCCCGCAGTGAAGAACGGAACCCGGGAGGGACAACGGCGTAGACGGGAAGGAAAATGGACCACCGGAGCAACTCCGGTGGCCCGCAGAAGGTGGCGGTGGCACACCGCCGGAGGGTTGGCGGTCAGCGGATCCGCTGCCGGCGTCAATTAGCGGTGTGCGGGGGACACCCCGCTCTGCGATTTGGCTCGGCCACGCTGGTCGAGCCGCGGCCGGCCGGTCAGGCCGGACCGAGCCGGACCGAGTCGGACTGAGCCGGGCTGGGCCCAGCTGGGTTGGACCCGGGTCGGGTCGACCCGGGTCGGCCGACCGAGGGGGGTCGGGCCAGGTCGCCCTTGGCCGAGACCCCCCTTTTTCGGACCACTTTCGATCAAATGCCCGTAACATGACCTACGGGGCTCCAAACGACTCGCCGTCAGCGGAAACGCGATCCTTGGATCGAGACGGTCATTTCGGTATATCTCACTCAAGGTTTAGGAATACTTTGGGTTCGGCCGGGTTGGTTCATCCACGAAACCAACCGGGCCCTCGGAGCGGAAACGCTAATATCTTGAGCTCCGGACGTCCGATTGACGTGCCGTCGACTTTGATGGATTCCTCTAAGGGAGAAGAATCTTTTGGATTACTACGCTCGAGGTTTGGATGCAGTTGGAGTACGATCGGGTTGGTTTTATCTTAAAAACCAACCGGGCCCCCGGGACGAAAAGGCCAATAACATCCAGATCGGGCGTCCGATTGACGCGTTGTCTGTTGTGTTACATTCCTGTTGATGATACTGAACTTTTGGCATCCTTCGCCCGAGTTTTGGATACAGTTGGATAGTGGCTAGGTTGGATCGCACCCGAAATCCAACAGAGCCCCTGGAACGGAAAAGCTGATACCTTTCTGACAGGACGTCCATTTGACGAACCGTCAGTGGTGTTGGTGATCTCGTTGAGAAACGGTCCCTATGAGCATACCCTATGAGAGTTCGCGGTACAGTTGAGATATGGCCGGGTTGGTTCGCACACGAAACCAACCGGGCCCCGGGGATGAAAAGGCTAATAACTCACAGACCGGCCGTCCGATTGACGCGCCGTCTATTGCGTTGAGACCTCTATGACGAGGCGGTCCCCTGAGATGCTTCATTGTGGGACTTTGTGATACTTGGAGTATCGACCAGTAGCTTGTGGATTGGACCCTCTTGGAAACGAGCGTACGAAGTACGGAAACCATGTAGCCGACTGAGACCTAACGACTGCTTGACCGACTCGACTTGGAGTGAGTCGACTAGCCCAGTTGACGGAGCGCCTGGTATTTGGCGACAGACCCATGACGGACGGAGTTCCCGGTAGTTGGCCGCAGACTCGCGGTACTCGACAGGAGGAGTACCTCTGTAGGCTATTAGGGGGAGCGCCCGGTATTTGGCGACCGACCCATAGCGGATGGAGCGCCCGGTAGTTGGCTGCAGACCCGCGGTACTCGACAGGAGAAGAACCTCAGCAGTCCTAGGTTAGTGAGCAGTACCTCAGAGTCGTGACAGGTCCACTGTACACTCCAGAGACGGAGCTCTTCAGCAGTTACAGTTTCGATAATGAAAATCCTTGTTTGAGCTGAGTCAATGACCTTTGTGTTTACCTCTTGATTGAGATGGGTCACTTGATAACTTAGGTATATGTATGGGCATATACCTAGGTAGTGGTTATCCGTTGATTTCACAATCCTTGTGTTTCCTCATGATTGAGATGGGTTACTTGATAACTTAGGTATATGTATGGGAATATACCTAAGTAGAGGTTATCTGTTGTGATCTTGTTGTGGTTATCCTTGTTGGTTTAGTGAGACCTTTAGGGTCCCGGGGTCCCTACTGAGTATCGTTATACTCACCCCTGCACGGGCTATGCCCGCACCTCGTTGTGTGGGTTGCAAACGATGGGCAGTGCTGACGGAGGCCGAGTGTTCAAGGACTGGTCGGTACCCGTAGGTGGACTACACGACGAGTCAGTACCCGGAGGTGGACTACACGACAAGACGACACACATAGGAGGTTGACGGATGAGAGCGTGGAGGAGGCGATCTGTACCTACCCTACAGGTAGGATCCGTGGTGGACGACCAGGAGCTGCACTATCTGTACCTACCCTTCAGGTAGGATCCATGGAGGATGACTCAGGAGCTTCTTCCTTCTTCCAGATGTTTGTATTTTTGCTGTTGTACCTTGTTCAGTTGTAGTTGTACTTTCTTTTGGGTTTGTATTCTGGCCCATTTACTTTTCAGCATTTCTTTTGTACTTAGTGTTTTTTTTCCACTTGTACTCTATGGTTATTGTTTTCTTTTATAAAGGCAATGCCTTCCCAGTTATCGGGATTTACGCCTTTGGTGCTAGTCGCCAGCCCCTGGCCTATGGAAGGCGGTCTTGGGGTAGTCACGGAACGGGCCCCGAGGACGGGTCATGACAAATTGGTATCAAAGGAGTTGGTTCTACTGTAGAACTTATAACACTGATATTTTCTTCCTGTGAATCAATAGTGTTAAGAGTACCGAGTGTGGTTTTCAGATCAGGGAGTCCAGTGTTGGTGCGGGCGGCCGACGTATCCATACACCAGAACCCTGACAACTGATTTCTGACTTTGTGCACGAAAACACTGATTGTGTGTGTATTTCCAGAAGTTTTTAATTTTCATCTCAAACCAGGTCAGCTCACCAGGTATAAACGTTTGACCGTGTCACGATGTTTCTTCCAGGATGCCTTTTCACGGACGACCAGCTAGAGCCCGGAGGGATGTGCATGCTGACAGCCTGTCGAGGGACGAGGCTTCGGTATAGGGCCCTCTTGCAGTTGAGGCACCAGCGGTACTACCATACGTTGGTCCACCGATGCCACCAGCCCCAGAAGTAGGCGATGCACGCTACTTGAGTGCGCTGCACGAGTTCTAGCGCTAGAGGCCACCCAGGTTCCAGGGAGAGACGGACCCGCAGGCGACTGAGGATTGGCTGGAGGTTGTGGTGAGAGTCTTCAGGCTAGTGGGGACGCCGACAGACTTCATGGTGATCCTTGCTACCAGCCTCCTTCAGGCAGCAGCAGTCAGGTGGTGGAGCCACTTGTTCTAGTTTTGCGACGGGATGACCTTCACATGGGAAGACTTCGAGACCTTCTTCAGGGTGGAGTTTGTGCAAGTAGCTCTACACCTCGAGCGTGTACAGGAGCTTATGCCTTTGCCGCAGGGTATTCGATCAGTTTCCGAGTCATCTGTAGGGAGTAGACAGATGATGCAGAGGTCCAGGAGGACCAGACCTGCAGTTGGACGATCTCGGGTTTTAGGATCAGTGGTGCGGGGCACCCGGGGTGGGGTCAAAGCCAGGCGTGCCAGAAACAGACAGTGTTTCTCCTGCGGCAGAAATGGTCACCTGGCACGTGACTGTACGACCCCCCGCACAGTTGATCAGGGGGTGTTCGAGGAGCCACCGAGACAGAAGCAGCGGCTGGTGCTTGAGAAACAGCCGAGCAGTGGACAAGCCAGTAGAGCTCCGAGAGCAGGTGGACATGAGAGGAACTAGTGGAAATGTCCTTTGTACTTCTAGTTACATGTTTCTTTTGTATTCGTGTCTTTGTACTATGAGCTGCAATAATAAAAAGACATTTATATTTTTTTTCCTGTCCTTTTGTTTGGTCGATACTGAGTGGTCTCGGTTAAACTGTTGACTTGACCCTCACTTTCAAGATTTCTACTGGTGGAGACCCAGTGACCTCACACTGATGCCGAGAGTGTGACTCGACCCTTGGAGGCGAGAGTGACAGTTGGATCTCTTGGTAGTTAGGTCGAGGCCTTACGACGTCATCCATGGCATGAATGCATCATTCATGTCAGGATTGACTATATTAGGCAACGAATGTGGATCATCCAGGGGATGAGATCGGATTTCTCTTATCGGAAAAAAAAGAAATCATAGCATCTCTTGTGTGACTAAAGAAGGTCCAGTTCATCCAAGAGCGGACAAAGGTTGCACAGTGCAGTAAGAAACAGGAAACCGGTGCCAGTCTTAGAGACTCGGGCATGTTAAATGTTTCATGAAGTGGAATATTTAAGGATAGATGAGTCTGCAAAGCAGCAGATGTGGAGGCAGATCTTGGAGAGCAGTATGAGGTGGTGTACATCTTAACATGCTACAACCACCCGCCTTAGTTATCCCCGCCAGGCTCAGGGAGCTGGAGGGTGGTGGAAGAGTGCGGCTGCGTACGGTCATAGAATGTGACCCAATGGCTCTAGAAATGATTCAAGGGATAGTCTGTGTCCACTACTAACTGTTGTAGTAACAGACGTCGGTATGAATCATTCCTTACTTTCACAAATCTTGTTCCAGACCTAGAGTTTCCGGTAAGTCGTGGACTGGACCCTCACGTCTGGAGATACCTTGGGAAGAGACTCGATGATCACACTTACGCCGATAGTGTGGTCGGACCCTCGAGGCGAGAGTTTCGGTTGGAATATCATGGTGGTAGCGTCGAGGCCTTACGACGTTAGTTTAAGTATGGAACGTGCAATAACTGTTCATACTCAAATTGACGGTTTTAGGCAAACGTCAGGATGGGTTTTCCTTGGTTGGGGAAAAGGAAACCCCAGGCAGCACAGGATAAACTCTTTCACAAGAGGGTGTGACTGATCACTCTTGATTTAGCCAACCATACCCTCATGGCAGTAGTCTTTTGAGTTTCAGTTCTAACAGAAAATGGAGACCTCTTGAGTTCAAGGATGACGACCACGTCTTCTTACGGGTCTCACCTCGACGAGGTTTACGGAGATGTGGCCAGGGAGGCAAGTTATCTCTGAGGTTCAATGGACCTTTATAGGTCCTCAGCCAGGTAGGTGAGGTGGTTTACCGCTTGACCCATCCACCTTAGTTGCACTAGGTGCACGACGTTTTCCAGGTATCTCAACTGAGGAGATACATGCTCGACCCTTCACATATCATCGACTATGAGGAGCAGGACAATGGAGATGGGGTTACTTCCACGGAGGTTCTAGTGAGGATTAAGGATCGACAGGAGTGGATCCTACGGGGACGATCGATTCCTCTGGTGCACTTTCTTTGGAAGCACGAGAACCTCCAGGTGAGCACATAGGAGCGGAAGGCTCAGATGCGTGCTCAGTACCGCCTTTGTATCCCTAAGTTTGTGATGAAGCTTTACAGGGATGTAAATCCCTATGGTGGGAGTAATTTAAAGTCACGCAAATTCCAAGGAAGTTTTTTTCTTAATTTTATTTGGAATTTTTCAAGAACGCAGTTTCTGACGGCACCTGATTCCGAGGCCCGGTGTGCCCGAAATCATTTTCCGAAATTTGGCTTGGGTACGTTCAGTGAACGGACAAGCGGGTTTTTCTAACTTATGAACCGGTGCTCGGAATCGAATTCTGAGGGCCCCGATGGAATCACAGCGCCGGTAATTGCTTAGAAACACCTCTTCCGGAGTTGCGTTTTCTCAGGTGTGTTTTTTTAATTTTTGGGCATAAAGTTAAGAAATAAAATAAATTGTACGTCAAACTTTATTTTATTTCACTTAAGCCGCTTGGAAGACACTTGAAGCCACTTAAAGCAGCTTAAGATGAGTCGATGCGGATAGGGTGCTATCCAGAAATATCCTACCCTCTTGGTAAGATATTTGTGGGGTGGGGCCCGCACGAGGCCAACTGTTTCATTCCGCTAAGTAACGCACCCGCGAAAACACATCATTATGAAATTCAACTGACACATTTTCTTAATTTCTTAACGCACCAATTAATTGGGCGGTTTTATTCGTTGAATTAATTGGGCGGTTTTATTCGTTGAATTAATTCAATGAATTAATTTAATCATTTCTTAACCTGTTTTCAATCCGTTGGCATAATAATAAAATAAGACCAATGCACGACTTCTGGAAAAATGCTCGTTGAGAGGTTTTTACAACTTTATGCCTTTATCCTCCTTTGCGAAGAACGCGAAGAACGCGAAGAACGCGAAAAACGCCGTCACCTTCGGAGATTGACGACACTTCTTCTGAGACGTTCTTCCCCGCAACGATCTCCGATCACCAACTGCTTGAGGTATGAGATTTCTGGTTTCTTTTAAATCATCATTGTGGTTTATAAGAACACATGGATTTAATCGATATAATTAAATCTTCATGTTCTTTAACCTCGGAGTTCGTCGACGCGTCACCTTTCCGCGATGCGACGATCGCCTCTTTCTGCGATGACATGACTCCCTTCCGCGACGACGCGACACCCTTCCGCGATGACACGACGCCGTTCCACGACGCGACGATCACCTCCTTCCGCGGCGATCAAATCCGCGAAGAACGTGCATGCGACGACTTGACGAGGTAGGGATTTTTTATTTTGGAAATACCTTTATATTCCCGTGAACGTTTCTTTAAAATTAAAGAACCGGTTTCGTATGAACAATTTTAATTTATTAAAATTTTTGTTTCATGTGTTGAATAATTCTCCCGTTGTTTTTATCTAACGCGGAGGGTGTGGTCCAAATGAACACGGCCCGACAACCCTCCGTCGTTCTTCGTGGTTGTGCGGATTTGGCATGCGACGACAAAATGTGACGCAAGGGCAGTTTGATGATCCCACAGTGAAGAACGGAACCCGGGAGGGACAACGGCGTAGATGGGAAGGAAAACGGACCACCGGAGCAACTCCGGTGGCCCGCGGAATGCGGCGGCGGCACGCCGCTGGTGTCAATTAGCGGCGGGCGGGGGACACCCCGCTCCGCGATTCGGCTCGGCCACGCTGGCCGAGCCGCGGCTGGCCGGTCGGGCCGGACCGAGCCGGGCCGGGCCCAGCCGGGTCGAACCTGGGCCGGGTCAGACCCGGGTTGGGTCGACCCGGTTCGGCCGACCCAGGGGGGGTCGGGCCGGGTCGCCCCGGGCCCAGACCTCCCGTTTTCGGACCACTTTCGGTCAAATTCCCGTAACATGACCTACGAGCCTCCAAACGACTCTCCTTCATTGGAAACGCGATCCTTGGATCGATACGGTCATTTTGGTATATTGCACTCAAGGTTTCAGAATACTTTGGGTTCGGCCGGGTTGGTTCATCCACAAAACCAACCGGGCCCTCGGAGCGGAAACGCTCATATCTTGAGCTCCGGACGTCCGATTGATGTGCCGTCGACATTGATGGATTCCTCTAAGGGAGATGAATCTTTTGGATTACTACGCTCGAGGTTTGGACGCAGTTGGAATACGGTCGGGTTGGTTTTAACTTCAAAACCAACCGGGCCCCCGGGACGAAAAATCCAAAAACTTCCAGGCCGGGCGTCCGATTGACGCACCGTCTATTGTGTTGTGTTCCTGTTGACGATACAAAACTTTTGGCATCCTTCTCCCGAGTTTTGGATACAGTTGGATAGTGTCCGGGTTGAATCGCACCCGAAGTCCAATCGGGCCCCTAGAACGGAAAAGCTGATACCTTTCTGACATGACGTCTGTTTGACAAACCGTCAGCGGCGTTGGTGATCTCGTTGAGAAATGGTCCCTATGAGCATATCTTATGAGAGTTCGGGGTATAGTTGAGATACGGCCGGGTTGGTTCGCACACGAAACCAACCGGGCCCCGGGGACGAAAAGGCTAATAACTCACAGACCGGGCATCCGATTGACACGCCGTCTATTGCGTTGAGACCCCTATGACGAGGCGGTCCTTTGAGATACTTACTTGTGGGACTTTGTGATACTTGGAGTATCGACCAGTAGCTCGTGGAGCGGACCCTCCCGGAGACGAGCGTACGGAGTACGGAAACCATGTAGCCGACTGAGACCTGACAACTTCTTGACCGACTCAACTTGGAGTGAGTCGACTAGCCCAATTGACGGAGCGCCTGGTATTTGGTGACAGACCCACGGCGGACGGAGTGCCCGGTAGTTGGCCACAGACCCGCGATACTCGACAGGAGGAGTACCTCTGTAGGCTATTAGGGGGAGCGCCCGGTATTTGGCAACAGACCCACAGCAGATGGAGCGCCCGGTAGTTGGCCGCAGACCCGCGGTACTCGACAGGAGGAGTACCTCAGCAGTCCTAGGTTAGTGAGCAGTACCTCGGAGTCGTGACAGGTCCACTGTACACTCCAGAGACGGATCTTTTCAGAAGTTACGGTTTTGATAATGAAAATCCAAGTTTGAGATGAGTCAATGACCTTTGTGTTTACCTCTTGATTGGGATGGGTCACTTGATAACATAGGTATATGTATGGGCATATACCTCGGTAGTGGTTATCCGTTGATTTCACAATCCTTGTGTTTCCTCATGATTGAGACGGGTTACTTGATAACTTAGGTATATGTATGGGCATATACCTATGTAGAGGTTATCTGTTGAGATCTTCTTGTGGTTATCCTTGTTGGTTTAGTGAGACCCTGTGGGTCTTGGGGTCCCTACTGAGTATCGTTATACTCACCCATGCACGGGCTATTCCCGCACCTCGTTGTGTTGGTTGTAGACGACGGGCAGTGCTGACGGAGGTCGAGTGTTCGACGACTAGTCGGTACCCAGAGGTGGCCTACACGAAGAGTCAGTACCCCGAGGTGGACTACAAGACGAGACGACACACATAGGAGGTTGACGGACGAGAGTGTGGAGGAGGCTATCTGTACCTAACCTTCAGGTAGGATCCGTGTTGGACGACCAGGAGCTGCGCTATCTGTACCTACCCTTCAAGTAGGATCCGAGGAGGACGACTCATGAGCTTCTTCCTTCTTCCAGATGTTTGTCTTTTTGTTGTTGTACCTTGTTCAGTTGTAGTTGTACTTTCTTTTGGGTTTGTATTCTGGCCCATTTACTTTTCAGAATTTCTTTTGTACTTAGTGTTTTTCTTCTGCTTGTACTATGTGGTTCTTGTTTTCTTTTATAAAGGCAATGCCTTCCCAGTTATCGGGATTTACATCTTTGGTGCTAGTTGCCAGCCCCTGGCCTATGGAAGGCGGGCTTGGGGTAGTCACGGCACGGGCCCCGAGGAAGGGTCGTGACAATGTTGGAGTGATGTACTTATTTCCATAGAGGTATTCTCAAGGAGCCATCTGAATAATAGAGTGAAATATATTATTGTAAAACAATTCAAACAAGGTAGGTGTTGATCCCTTCCATCATTGAAATTCACAGAGATAGATCTAAATATGTCTTCTAGAGTTTGTGTTTTCCTATCAATATGACTGTCTATCGGAGGAAGATATGTAGTTCTAAAACATAACTCATTCCCTAGAGCATTATAAAGACATCACCAGATCATTGAATTAATCCTTGGATCTCAATAAGATATAATGGAATTTGGAAGTCCATGTAATTGTACCACTTATTGTACATATATCTGGGCAAGCTGATCAAGAGATAAATCCTCTCTAATAGCAAGGAATTGTTCTAACATCATAAGGCAATCAAAAAATACCCAGATAGCATTATTTCATTTGGATGATTTCGGAAGTACGATGAAAACTTCCATAGTGATGTTTTCCTATTTCCATTATGGTATGGGAAATGATCGTAACATCCAATTAGACATCTATCACTCATCTATAAAATGTTGAAAAATCAAGAACCAAGAGATATATTTGGAGAAATTTCTTTTCATTCCATCCCACCAGAAGTACTCTTTATGGTTTTTTTAAATCATTCTGGTTCCACGATGAATAGAGAATGAATAACTATGACCACCTCAAATAGATCCTTATTTAATTCTGGTATGGGAGGAACACAAACCTAGTTCCAAAAACATATTATTTCGTCACATTCAATGTTGAATTTCAGAAATGTTCCTACCTTCTTTAGTATCTATACGTCTTCTTTATGTGTCTATTTAATATTCACTTTTATATATGGATGAAAATTAGTTTGAGAAAGTTAATATTTCTACCCTTAAATTTTATTTTTACGATCCACACATTTAAAATCCATAAATATTGTTTCATTTATAATCATCATCATGTATAATTTATCATGTCCTTTTCAACTCAAATTATCTTCCACCTTGTTCTCTTTCACAGGGTGATACTGTATTGACCAGTCATAATCTAAAATCAACTCCAAAAATCTTATTTGGTGCATATTCATCTCCTTTAGTGTGAAAATATGCTTTAAACATTTATGATTAGTATAAATATCACACCTTTCAAAATAAATATAATGCCTCCATATTTTTAATACTATTATTACCGTACCTAACATCAAATCTTGAGTTGGGTAATTTTCCTTATCTATTTTCAACCGTTGTGAGAAATAAGTTATCACCATATCATTTTTAAAGGGAACACACACCATCCCATTATTGAATGCATCAATATAGATCCAAAAACATTCTCCCCTACAATGTAGTGTGAGTATAGGCACACTTTCTAACATTCATTTATCCTCTTTGAAATTCTAATTACATTTCTCTATCTAAATGAACTTAACCCCTTTCCAGGTAGACATGGTGAGTGGATTTGATAATCATGAAATGACATTCAAAATTCATTCATAATATAAATCCAAACCAAAGATAAATTAGGATTTTAGTTACTGATGTTGGTCTCAAACATCTTTTATAAACGAATGTTTTTTCTGCATCCACATATATCCCCTATCTTAATATTATTTGACCCTAAAATGTAACTTTCTGATTCCAAAATTCACACATGGTAAATGTTTCTTATAGCTTCTCCTTTATTAGGGTCTTCAGTATAATTCTCTAGTTATATTCATGTTCTTCTATGATCATTGAATATAAAAGAATATCATCTATAAATACTACCACAATCTGAATAATAATGTTTCTAAATACTACATTCTTTATATCCATGAAGATAGCATGGGAATTAGTAAGGCCAAAATGCATCACTATATATTTATAATATCCATACCTTGTACAAAATGTCTTCATTGGTATATCCTCCACATTGACCCTTAATTGATGATATCCTCAATGAAGATCAATCTTGGGAAAGTATAGAGCTTTTCATAGTTGATCAATTATGTCATCAATGTATGAGATATTATATTTGATCTTGATAGTTATCTTGTTAATTTATCTTTAATCAATGTAGAGTCTAATTAATCATTTTTTATTCTTAATTAATAGCTCAAGAGCTCTCCAAGGTGACACACTAGGGCATATAAATCCCTTATCATGATATTCATGATTTTGCTTCTTCAATTCCTGCAACTCAATTGGGGAAATTATATAAGGTGTCTTCAAAATAGGAATCACACCTGGTATGAGTTCTAATGAAAACCCAACATAACAATTTGGTGGAAGACCTTGAAATTCCATTGAAAGACATAGTCAAACTACCATACGATGGGAGTATTCCTAATTTTCAGTTTTTCCACAACCATTTGAGATAAATAAACTTCATTTACTGAAATCAAGCCCTATAAGTTAGATGAAATTTATACTAGAAGGTTATATTCATCCATGCATCGATAGATGATCATATATTGATATGGATATGAAATGTGTCTTCCCTTATTTAGAAAATGATAAGATCATCATATAATGAAATCCAATCCATGCCATGAATCACTACTAATTCCACTATAGGATGGATCACAAGATTTAAAAGAATAAATTTCCCACAAACATCAATTGGAGAAGAATTGTAAACTTTTGATGCGACTGTTGGGACATTTGGAGTTGTCATAGATAACATAACATCTAATTGATGACTTATTAGGATGATACCCTTAGTAAATTATTTATAAATAAATAGTTTGGAGGATCTTGAATTAAATAAAAAAAATTCTTCTTTAGAGTGGATGGTATGTGTACCTTTCAGCACTTCATTATCATACTCCATGTTGTTGATAGTAATTTCATGTGCCTTTCCTTTTCCTTTGGCCTTATGAGTTTGTTGATGTTTTTCATCATCAATAACCCATGGATTAGGAAATTTATTGGCCTAATGCAACATTTCATTTCACATGTATCCTTAAAGTGTAGGAGGTGCATTCTGGGTGCCATTTTCATTATTTTCATCGATTGAAAACTTTTTCCCATCTCTTTGGCATTCGTTTTCCCGATGACCTTATTTTCCATTGTTAAATATTTTAAAATCATCTTTAATAAAATTCGCTACATGTTTCATGCAACACATTGTGAAAAAGGGAAATCTCGTCATCTTTTCAGTATGGTCTTTAGATTTTCCATTGATTTCCATTTTCCTCTTCTTATCAAACCCATAGGTTTGATGGGTTACTAAAATATCCATATCAACCTTAATATCACATCCAACAATTTCCTTAGATATGTTGATTTACCTTATTGCTAATGCCCTTCAGAGAAAGGGATTTAATCTACTATAAAATCAATCAATATTACTCTCAGGTTGGATAATTATCCCATAAGTATGCAATGTATGTCTTGAAATATTTTCGTCGTAGGTACCAATGGATTCATAATCCATTTTCTTAAGTTCAAGTAAATCCTTCTCTATCTTGTTTTGAACAATATTAGTAATGACCTTATTTAAAAATAAGTTCTTAAAATCATCCTCTTCTAGAGAATTAATTTCATCTAGTGGCCACATATTCTTGATAAGATTCCAACATTTATCAACATAACCTTTAAACGGTACACCGATAATATGACTTTATCATGTTCAGAACATTGTAGAACACAAAATAACATATTAGAGGTATTGATCCATTGTTCTGCCACTAATGGATCAGAAGACCCCATGAATGAAGGTGGACACTACCTCGTGGAGGATTCAACTGAATGTTTCTCCTTACATTTCTCGTTTGGATGTTTTGAATGATTCATTTCTTGAGAAAGTCATGGGAGCATGGCTATAAGATTTTGCATTCTATCTCTCATAACATTGGGGTTCTCAGGGGTAAATTATTTCATTTCCCGTCACATTCATCATTAGTGTGGTTCCTTCAGGTACCATCCATTGACTAAAAACTAGAATTATAGTGTGAGAAACACTAATCATAATAGGTAATCCACCTAATCATGAATAGAATTTAAATATTGGACACTTTAGGATTTATCCTACGTTGTTCATGGTCTTTTTTATAACAATAGGATTGTATCTTATACATAGATATATTGTTAAGACATTCTCATCCTCATTTCCAGTGGTTAGCAATAAATTTTTTCGGATACCAACTATAATGACCCATTATTTATATACATTAATATAACTTCCGAATTGAATTATATTTATTACAAACTATAACAAGACCATGACAAGACTGTATAGGTATAGTGGCTTTAGAAACTGAGAAACATATATAACTAGTTCATAAAACATTTAATTTTTTACTGTTTATTCAACATAACTAGAATTATTTTTGGAATATCATACATAAAATCATTATTCATGTCGTGGGGAAAAGAAACATTTAAAACAGTGAGCTCAAATTCTCGGTAAGGGTGAACAAGTAAAATAACAATAATATCATATTCATAAATTCTTAACATTTGAAAATCTTATCCTGTATATAAAAAATAAAAATATCATGTCAAGGGATAAATCATAACAGTGAAATGTAATCCCAATTGTCATAACATAAGACATGAAATTTTGTGGCATACACACATAAGCATATAAAATCGTTCTTATTAGTCCAGGCTCATTTCCAATACCATTTTCATTGAAAAGGTTCATTTAAATACTGAGTTCTCTCATAGTTCCATCCCTATATAGCAGAACATGACTAAATTGTTATTCCATTGATTCATATCTCATGGGATATAAATCATTATCCAATTAATTGTAGGTAGATATATGTCACACCCTTCTCATAATAAAACCATTCTTACATGTTCCACACAAATAAAAAAATCGCCATAATAAAACCCATTATATCAAATGGGTATCATAAACATTATTCCATCTAAATCGATATAAAATGAATAGATTTATTAAATAACATACCAAAATAAACACAATAATTTCATTGTAATAATAGGTATAGAAACATAAACCTATTAAATCTTAGATAGACATATACTTTTTATAAAAATCTTGAGCTTTATTTTATATTAAAATATCCTTTCATCATAAAAAATGTTTTCCCTTATCCAAATATCGTTCAATTTTTAAAAATATGGTCAAATGTAATCATGTAAACATATAGATTTTCTTTATGGAAATAATTCATTATTAATATGTAAAATACCATAAATTCCATATAATTTAGAAAAATATTCTCCTTGTACTTTTTCTAGAAAAGTAAAAAAAAAGTACCTCATATGGTAATCAAAAGAATGATTCTTTCAAAACCATGTTGTAAAGGTAAAAATGGGTGAAAATTACATTAAAAAGACTTATAATAATAGTAAAAAATTTATGACAATATTTTTAGAATACATAGACAGGGATGATAAATATATCCCAGTTAGATACTTATGAATAAACAATCTAAGATAAAACGAGATAGGAAAAATAACAGTTTCATTAGGTCTGATATCCTTCATATGTATCTGAACCTCTTATATGATGATTTAATTAATTATAGTGATTTATTCCAGAATCATAGTAATTTTTATTATAACATTTATTTTCATATTTTCATCCATTTGTTAGTACAATTCCATTCGTATATGTTATTCTGTTATTAACTGCTTTATATTATTATGCATTTTTTGTCAGATATGTTATTATTCATATTTTAGGTTATAGATATTACAATAAAATAATGTTATTGGTATAATATATATCATATTTATTCATTAAATGAATTTCTATAATCATGCTTTAATGAATATTATGTTGAACAAATCGCATCGCATCGTGAGGACGGTACGTCGTACGTACACATGAGCGATGATATCTTCCCCATAATTATTTAATGGAATTTAAATGAATGGTGTATAATATCCCTGAATTTTTATAATTTTATAATAATCATATATAGTTTTTATTTGCACCATTATACCCATCCAATTAAGGTTGTTGTGAAAAACAAATTACACCATGACGTGGAAATGATAAGTCGTACGTACACACGCACGATGATTTTGTTTTTCATAGGATGAATAGATGGTGAAATAATTTTTTAATATTTATAATAAAATAACATTATATTAGTTACAATGATGTTATTACTTTATAATAAAACAAATAAATAAGAGGATGTAGAAGGAGACGGATATTTGAATGAATCGGTAGAAGAGATTACCGCTTCCTCGATGTGTCTCTTTTAAATTTCCTTTTACGGTACTAGAGTTGGCCTTTTTTGATGACCATCACCTCTATAATGTAACTAAAGAATATGGAAAGATAAATGTTCAGATTTTGGCCATGATTTAAGGCTCAATCAAGTTTTAAGAGGAGAGGTAGGAGGTGACTTTTTATAAGATAAGAGAGGAGAACTTTAGGAAACTCTCAAAATATTAATTTATTATAAATACTGTGTTGACTAAATAATCATCCAAAACATAATTATTTCAAATATATGATTATATTTCTTCTAATACCAACCATCCAATAATTTTTATTCAATTTTAAAGTATTTTTTTATCCTTATATTTTGGTTTAACCATTATTTTACTTTTTTTATTCCTACCGTGATGTCATGTTATTTACACATTGTTGGTTAATGTAATTACCATATCATGTCAACAAATCCAAAAAATGTTATTTACATAATAAATGGACTTATATTAACCATTTGGATGAATATTAAATTTTTAGGAATTTAATATCATTTAATAAACTATATTATGTTTTATGTTTGGAATTGTATCAATTTTGGACACTATTCATATTTGACTTTTTTAAAATTCATAACAACTTGATTCCAAAAAATTAAGGAGTTAACTCAAATCTAATATTTCAATATCATCCATAAAATTCGTGGATGACACCAATATAACCAAATTACATTTTTCTTAATATTTAATAATTCATTTATATGAATCGTTCATTAATTAGGTAATCACTACATCATAATTGTGTCATAAATAAAACTATTTATCTAATTTCTAAAAATTATAAATAAGGTAACATGATGTAGGAAAGATATTTATATTTCTAATGACTATTTATAGGCATATATATCAGTTATATAATACTATATTAAAATAAATTTAGTAATAAATATATCTTTAGGTTATAAGTTTCTTTACTTTAAATTAATTCTTATAAAATGTCATTTTCAAATCCCGGTAAATCCATGGAGACCCCAAATCAACACAAGGATGACATTACTAGTGGGATTTCATTCCTATAAAATACATGTAATTCTATTTTCATTGGATAAACAAATGAAAAGGTTATTTCCAACATTCTAGATGTGTCTCCAAAACACTTCTGTACCCCACTCCCTAGAAATAGGAATTTTATCATGAAAGGGTTAGCAACATTGTTTTACCCTATAAATTTTAGGTTCTCACCATCATAATCATATCTATGATTCCATCCCATGGAATATATGAGTAATAATTCCCACTCCAAGACCAAGAACATTAATGGCTACTTGTTAGTCATGTACTGAACAAGCCGATAGCATTTGTAAAACAATGGACCAGATTTATACCATTTGTAATGACCCACAATGTATCATTATATTTAGAGTACAATGAGTCATTACTAGTCCTTAAGTGACATCCCCAAGACACCAATGGCTAGAAATAAATATCGAGTGGTTTCAAATTCAATTTGGGGACGATTCTTCCTTTATGAAATAAACCAACAAACCAACAGACCATAACCAAACAATTCACTAAATGATGCATGTATAGAAGAATGAAAACTAAACAACATAATGTGTTTCAAAAACAAATTAATGTTTGAAACTATAGAAGACCAAAAAAATACAATTGTAAAATGTGGATAAACAACTCAAGAATCTCAAGTGACCACAATACACCATGCTACACAATCTACAAGATCAAAAATAATAGAACTGTCCAAATATCACAAGGTAGTGCTAAAAACCATTGAAAAGTTACCTTTTACCCTATCCTGGAAGATAACAACTAAAAAAATCACCAAATTTACAAAGCATGGGTGAGTATAGAACCTTCTAGTTTTTACCCAATGGCATCTCTACTCACGCAACTAGGATATAATTATTAGAAAATTATGTAAAAAAGTTAATTTAATGAAATTTACCCAAAATAGTTTATAACCAAATATAAAAAAGTTTTAAAAAAATTATAACCATGTGAATAAAAAGTAAATGAACCCAATTTATAGCAAGTTTTTTTTATTAAAATAACTAGTCATTTATTAAAAACCAAATTATTACTTCATTTTTGCATACCCATTCCATATATCACAACACACCCACACATGCATGGTTTGTTTGACAATTCCATACTCATGAGGAATATATAATCAATTTACCTTGTGTCCCAATGGCACATGCCCCTGATACATGTTCACACACCTTGTACCCAAATGGTAAAAAATTCATTAATCATGTGAACATCGTTCATGTACTCACTCAAAACCCAATGAATTCAAAATCCATTAAAAATAGCCATTTCAAAACATTTCTATAAAACTGTAAATTTGTTGAAAACCAAAGAAAAAATCAATTTCAAATAAATATTTCATTTTAATAAAACATTACACTTATTGAAAAAATAAAATCCAATTTTTTGCAAAAAATCATGTAAAATAAATATTTTAATAATCCATATTATAAAGCCATGAACAAAAGCACTTCACACAAAGACCAAATTTTCCAGATTTGACAAACCATGAATCATGAATGATTCCAAAAATTGTTCAATAAATAATAAAATAATAAATTCATCAGAACACATTCGTTATGAATTCATTCCACATGATTCTTTTAATAAGTGTCGATAGTGAATCTACCAACAACGATGGTTTGGACAAAAACCACATTGAATGAAAACACATAATAAAACCAGGTCCATTCTCCTATAATATGCCTTAAATATCATCACCTAGCATGATCAAGATCAAGTATCAACATATTTTTAATCCAACAACCAATATCTACTAGTAATAGGAATAGATATCAGAAATAAAGAGAAGAGGATATGTATATCTATGAAATTATATGAAACCAATCAATGAAGAGGAAGAATGATCATGTTCCTCAAGAATTCGTCTTTGATTCATCAATGGAAGAATTCACATCGACTCTAAAATGATTGGAAGAGTTTATACTACTTTCAATGGAGATTAATCTGAAATTAGAGTAGTTGAGGTGGAATGAGGGTGTTATGAAGAAAACAAATGAGATCCAATTTCATAGGATCTCAATCAGACTTCACACATGGTTTGACCATACAGTTAGGCAATCCATGTTCAAACTGTGTGGTAGCCATTTCCTGTAATGATTCCCCTTGCACGGTATCCTATAATGTGGTCCAACCATGTTTGATCTACAGCCTCAAAAGGAATGATGATCATTGTTTTTTGACATGGCTATGAAAATCATGTGCCTCATATGCGACATTCACTTAGTATCAAACACACTTCTAATGTTCTCCCAACTCTCCCATCCTCTACCCTAACACATTATAACCATAAAAGTATCATGTAATGGTTAAATAAACGAAAATGGGGGTACTTAAAAATATACGTTTTTAAAATAATGTTGTTCGGATATAACTTTTTAAATTTATTATAGGATTTCCATTGGTCTTAGGATGTGGTAGTGGCCTTTTTTGAGCAATTCTCCATAATCATTATTTGTAAAATCTATAGGAAAACATAAAATTGTTATTGTAATTTTTTATGTGAATAAGTAACTCAGAAGAATCCAGGAAATAATATCATGATGAAAATGAAAAAAAATCAATTATTTTTTCATGGGTTGTAATCATAGGGTTTGTGATTTTAAATAGGAGGTAATAATTTTATTTATTATATAAAACTCACTATATTCACATCATGGTTAGATTTTTTATACATTATATCCCCATTCCAATATAGTTTCTATATAGATAATCTAAAAATTATTTCCAATCTAATTAAATATTATTCAATCAATCCATTAAAATCAAATAACATTTTTCATTGATTTAAACAAATAAAGACATCACTATTTTGAATTTGATCCTCTGGGATTTTCATATATTTGATATTATCTATCCCTAATAACCCTAAATTTTAGATCTATGTAATTTTTTTCTGTATGAATTAGATTTTTAGAATGGTTGTCTCTATATTGGATCTCTATTTTTATATCCTCCGCCTTCTTTCTACATTTTCATTTTTATGAGCACCATTTTGATTTTTGATTATAGGTAGGTTATTACATTTGACTTTTTCACAAAACAATTTAGATAATAAATTTCATGATTGATTTCAAATGTGCATTGATATTTTTTTAAAAATTACATTTAAAATTATTTGTCTATGTTTTTAAAATGGATATATAAATTTTGAAACCCAATAATTGTATTTGAATTCAAATTGTTCGGTGGAATTAGATAAAATGATGTGATGATTATGAATAAGATTTTATGAAATTATTTTTTTTAACCATGAAATAATATGTTTAAATGGAATGATGATTTTATGTTTTATGAATTTTTTAAAAAATAATGATTTGGGATTGAAATGTAAATTCATGTTGAAAATGAAACTGGTAAATTGTGTTGTGAATTGCATTCAATTGAATTTTTTTCTTTTGATTGATTGATTGACCGACTGAAGAACATGAGATATGGGGTCGTTAAAATTTAATTAGAAAAAGCATATATGGATATGACCCCCTAGAACTATATTGATAATGGAAATACAATCATAAACATAATATGACATAATTTTATGCTATGTGGATATCAGTCCCTGAGGCCTTCAAAAAATAACATACCACTTGGAATATTACATGGTTTTATTGAATTTTTTTGGTTGGTGGTTATATTACACAAACTATTAATCTCTTTATTATACACAAACATCATTAAATAAAATTTCTCTGGTAAACTTTTTATTCAAAAATGTTTTCAAATATATATAATCATTTAATTAAGAAATAATTTTATGTTTAAAATTTTAATCTTTCATGAAAGGTTATATTTGGTTAAAACTGGAAGATTAATTGGTTTGATTGTTATGGAATTGATTATAGGACTCCGGGTGTGTCCATTCATGGATTAAAATATCACACACTACATTTTAGATTTGTAGTTTAATGATTATATTATGCAATTCCCTTGAAAATAGAGTGATCCACTAAGAGTTAGTGAATATTCATAATCCCTATAAAGTATAGTTATGGATGAAAATGGTGGATATGTGATCGAGCTATTTCTTATGATTTTTATGTTCAATTTTCTAGTAAGATGTTGTGATTTTATCTATGTACTATTTATTTATTTTTCTTATCATATTATTGTACATTCTCACATTTGAGTGTTGAGCATACCTACATGTATAATTATTTAGGTGTTATTGGGTGTAAATAATTCCCTCTTATTTGATATATGATATTTTGTACTGGTAACAAGACTATGGGGATCAAGAATACCATTAGGCATTATCAGGGTCGGTTCAGGTATCAACATACCATGGTATCTACGAAGGATTGTGGAAAGTCATCTATCCTCCATGATTTAAAAAATGTGTTGCATAGTGAAACCATTAATAAATGGGAGTTATGTCTTACTCAAACATACATTTTCCATGACTATTAATAATACACCATCTAAACAACTAATTTTTGACAGAAAATTATCATTTTATCATATTAATGAATTTATTCATTGTTTTTTTAAATCATTCAGAATATATCATCCAACCATGAAATTAAAATATTATATATACTACCTATAATTTATAAAAACCTAAAAATAAAATTTACATCAAGAAAATATGATTTAATTTCCATTAGTCATTATTTCAGGTATTGAAAATCCTCGATGAATGATATTTCCAAAAAATTATACTCCATGGTCATCATTAATCTCTAAATTTACTTAATTTTCTGAATCCATCCATATAATGAGTTTCATTTTTCCTATGTTTTGGAAGATATTATTTTAAAGTATACATTTCTATGATGTCTTTGACATTTTACCCTATGGAATATTTCCTAAAGCAATCCCATTACAATACAATATCCAATAATAGTTTTTCAATTTTTGTGAAATTTCATTGGGAAATAACTAACAACATTAAATCCAAGTAGAACCTATGAATAATCATTTCTTCTGTTAACCTAATACTTATCCATTACTAGAATAGAAAGCATCACACATTTTTTCAAATGGTAAAATTAATTTAGTAAATATGTTGTTCTGAGAAGAAGTGTATTTATAAATTAAATGATTCATGGATTCAAAATAATTTCAATCAAATAATGTGGTTGTATAATTCAAAAACACTATGTATACCAAAAAAGTGAAATTAGAATAATTTTTTGTCATTGTTCTGAAAAAAACAACACATTCTAGAAATCCTGAAACACCATTGAAATAATTAGTAGTGGGAAACATTAAATTGAATTAAATATTTAAATTTATAACCACTCATCCAATCATATAAAATATAACACCAATTATAATTCAATCTGTAATTGTGAATTTCTATTTATATACACCAAAAGAGTAGATCGATATTTTGTTAACAAATTTGAAATGTTCACCCAAAAAAATTTCTCATCTATAAAAATCTCTACTATTCTATAAAACATATATGAAAATATGAAAATAAAATAAAATTTAATATTTGATAGTTATAAAAATAATTAAATTGAAATACACCATTATTGATAGTATCCCATGGGGGTATGTCAATGTATTTTCCTATAAGTTAATCTGGGATACAACTATTAGATTTTAATAAGGGTTGTCTTCTGAAATAATTCATTTCAATATAATCTCAAGTAAATGTTTTCTATGATTAATATTTAAAATTGATCCTTCTTAGTTTACTATTTTATATTCTTATAGTTTATACATACTCATCACACCATTTTTTTCTAACATGAATTTTAAAAATTATTTCATTAGTAACAACAATGTTAACTCAAATCATTGGAACATATTTGACCCAGCTAAAAATAATTTTTTTATAATATGGGATGAATAATCCATACCAAAATTATAATAATGTATTTATCTGTAAATATAACATTTATATTTGTATAGAGACTACTTTTATACTTAATTATTTTTTTCTGATTGAAGTCCATTAGGAGTGTCAAAATGGGAAATTAAGGGTTCATTATTTTTATATCAACTATAGTCAAAACATTGATGTTTTGAACATTTTAATGATGTTCAGATGATCTCAAATATTACTTACATATTTATTAGTATAAATGAGGATAAAGGTTAATTATTATCTATTTTATTGAATTTTTTATATTAGAGGTAATGATTACTCAAAATATATTTAATTTCTGGAACATATTTGACTTTATCTATACTAATTTGCAATGTGAAAAACTCTGTATTTCCCACATTCATATATTATTAAAGAAAAATATATATAAAAATCCATCATAGATTACAAAAAAAACCCCTCAAGAATATAATAATTTTTTTTCTTCATTCTGATTTAGGGAATGTACAATGAAGACATCTAAAAAACATTGTGAGAAACAATGGAAAGTCTATCTTTAAAAAAATCAATGATGGAATATATTTGTTTAAAATCTCTATAAATCCAAACATATTTTCCTAATTTTAATTTACTATACATTTATGATAAATAGTTTCAATTTATAAAGGATTTTCTTCAGTCAATGATTGTTTAAATACGTTATTAAAATGATCTAACTAGTTCTCAACTTCCATCATTAAAAAACATTAATATTTCTCCTTAAATATAATTTAATTCCTATTTCCATATTCATTAATCTAAATTTATTGATCCTAAATCTAAAAAAATCACGTCACACGTAGAAACATCCAAAAACCCCCCTCTTGTGTAATATAATGGCCTAAAAATAATGATATAGTATATATTTTCCCACACTATGTCTAAAACTATAATATTAGTGGGTGAATTTTTTTACAATTCATATAAAATGGTCATACACTAATTATATGGAATGTGTAAATATTGGTTTTTTTAGAATAATTTAAAATCTAGTAGGTTTTAATTATCCTATTCTCAACTATTAATATAATGATAACTGAAGCTATTCAATTATAGCCCCATATTCAAAATTTTAAATCCACTGCCCATTATTTCAATGTATTCCTTGTATGAAAAAACATGCAAGATCCTTATGTTTTAGTATGATTTTTAATGTATATTACTTCACTCATTCATATGGAAATAACATTAAATCTAATAATGTGAATTATTTTCAACATTTATATTGATTTCCTGTATCTTTGATTATTTATTATGGATTTAGTGAATGGTATTTTCCTATAAAGCATCCTGAAAATGAAAATTAATTGGGTTACATTTGTTACATATTTTTCATTTTCTAAACTCTGAAGAAATTGGATGGGTGAGGAATAAATAATTAACTCACAATGAACATCCCATATTTTAAGAAAAAAATTGAATATTTTTATTCTTTTATCTATGTTAAAAAAACAGGATTGATTGATATTTTATCACTGTTATCCACATTACTACATTTATTTTTTTTATTAATAATTTTACAATTCACACTATATTTTAAAACATTTCATTACTATGGCCTTTTAGAGATTCATCATTAAATATCAACCACTTTTTAAAGAAAACCATGAGATTCTTCCTTGGATTCTTTTCCACTTTGTTGGAAGCATTAACTCATTTCTTGAAGGAAATTCTAAATTTGGCTTCCCCAAGTGTTTGTCATTAGTTCTTTACATATAATCCATGTCATTATTATCAATATATTGTTGATACTTTTGTTATTCAATTTTTCCTTGTAACAGTTGGGTTTTACACCTCACATCCAAGATATAATTAGAGGATTCACTAGTCGGATGATTTTATAATTTCGGTTTTGAGTGATTTTTGAATCCATGGGAAATAGGTTACGTAAGAAATATTTTTTCATTTCGATACAAATTGTAGTTTTTCTTATTTTTTGGATTTTAATTTTATAAAATTTCATAATATATTTATTTCATTTATGGACCTTATCTTATATATTAATATTATCATGTTGTTTTTTTGGTATATCACAATTCATGCATATGATTCTGCTTTTCAAAAAATATCCCAGATTTACAATTTTTCTCGACAATTTTAGTTATGATTCTTATTTTACAATTGATTAACAACTTTTTTTACATTATAAGTTATTAGGTACTGAAAATAAGTTTAATAATTGTCTATTGAAAGTTCATTTCAATCTAGGAACCATATTTTAGCTATCCATTTTTTATATTCATTATACATGATTATTTATGTAGTTAGTTATGATCTAATGTGTTGAACCTCATAATATCATAGTTTTTATTTTATATATAATTTCTCATAATATACTTTTCATTTATTTTCTGACAATGATGTGACATAAATTCACAAAATAAATCCATGTGGATATGGTAAGGAACTAATTTCTATGGATGCTCCAAATCATAGACCCCAACCATGTCTCATGCCCTATGAAATACCTCTACATACTCTTAGTAGGGGATAGATATTTAATTCTTACACTCCCCTTAATGTATTATGGGGTACAATTTCATAAAAATATAGTTATATATATTTTTCCATGTTTCAATTATATTCTCAATAGATATATGAAAACAAATTTCATTCAATTTCCTTTAATGATAAATCCAAAATTCAAATTTTCTACTCATCTTCACTCATCTATTATAAATATGACTGATGCACTATTCTGTAACAATCCAATGTGATGTTTAGAGAGTCATCATTAATTTTTTCCTTAGATATTGGAAGATGTGAAAAATATTTCTATTTCAACTCCTAATTTCAATGTATATTAGTACAACTAATCAGATATGGATTGTGTGAAACATTTATTTTTTTATTCTCTCTCATACTTGGACTTTAAAAATCCAAATCAAATTTTTATAGTTGAATACTTTTTTATTTTCATCACAATCTACCTCCCTTTGAATTTTCATTTTTATCTTTTATTTTTAGAGAGTATATTTTCTATATGTTATGTTCTATGTGATCTAAATATTGAAATAAATATCACGCATATATATATATAATGAGTAAAATTCAGTATGAAAAACAAATTATGTTATATTTTTAACGAGTATTTATTGGGTTTTTGATTAATATAATTTAGAAAAATTAACATTTTTTCTACTATATAATTGAATCCCTTCAAGGAAACAATATCAAATATTTTATATAGTATCATTGAACTTATCCAATTTAAAATCAATATAACACAAGATAATAGTAAGAAATTTATCGATATTTAGGGAAGGTATATTGGGAATGTATAACAAACATATATATATATATATATATATGTAGAATAATAATAATAATTTTTTAATGGCTGCTATTGATGAAAACAAATTTTTTAATTGAGAAATAATTGGATGAGAATGTGGTGATGAGTCTTAGGATATGTTACAAGGATAGAAAGTAAAAAAATCAGTAAATAAATAACAATTGAGGAGTGGAAATTTTATTGATGGATTAAATAATAGATATTAATTCATGTAAATATGTAATATGAATAATATAAAATAAATATAAACTAGCTACATACTCACTAGGGAAGAATGACTGATATGGATGAACTCTACAATTTCATAACCATATAATCCCACTCATTCCCAAAGAATTAGTTTGATATTATTAACAATTTCAATGCATTGATTAACTTAGATGTGCTTCATGAAAAATTTGATTGATGAATATAAATTGAAAAAACGTATTTCAACAAGAAATGAAAAGAAAAAATTATATAAAAAGGGTAACTCAAAAGATGAAATAGAATAAATGAAATAGTATATTCATCATTCATCACATGATGTTTTCTCAAGAAAACATTATGAAGACTAATAAAAATAATAAATCAAATAATGATTGAAGAAATTTAAATGATGAGGAAGAATATATGAGGAATCATTATGTGGTCTTATGATCTAGGATAATTCTTATGACTTATTTATATGTCTTCCCTTCCTCTATTTTACATCCAATTATATCTCAAAAAAGATAAGAATATTAATATTTATAACTGAATATACATATATACAAATTTGGGTATCTTTTATATAAATTTGATATAGACATAAACTTAATTTTATTCCACCACAATTTAATTTCAACCAAATGAAATCATAAACATTTTTTCTTCATTGATAGCTATTTATCTTTAGAATAGATGCTCAAATAATGAGGCAATAATTTTATATTGTTTTTTTAATTTATTATACTTTTATCCTTAATTTTTTTATTCTCATATTTTAGTGATATGTGTTAATGTTTTGATATTTAGTGACCCTATGGTGCTCCAACATTGAACTTACAGTGAACACTAACATCATCCATTTAAAGTGGTCCTCAAAGTCACCATTTCTAATGTTTATCAACTACATATAGGGATGAAAAACATTAATGTTTCACCAACATTATTGTTCAATGTAAATTGGATCACTATCAGTTATATATCACAACCACATTTAGGAGTTTTTAAAGAATTTTTCTTCTAAAATAACACATATTCATAGAAAATCAGTCATAATCTATAACACCAGAACAAATTTCTATAATCTAAATAATAATAGTATTTCCCATTTTTTCCTTTAATGACTGAAAACACAAAGAATCCCTTTACAAAATTCTATATTGGATTAATTTAAAACAATTCTTTAATAATAATTTCATCAGTGATCTTTCATACTACAACAATCAATATAGATGGTGTGACATATAGGAGCTACAGATCCCATTTTTTTCAATAATATGACATATACAAGGAACTATTGTAGATATGATCTCATTATCCATGATCTTGAAATTAACCAAACACAATATTTCCTTGAATTTAATGGTGTCATTGTTCATACATTGATGGTATTATCATCGTAATTCCTTTAAAAATAGATATCAAGATTAGTATTATATATCAAATAGTAGGGGTGACATTATATTGTCATGTAATATTCCACTGTGGTGTGGTTTTTTCTAGACTCCCAAAATAAACACTTACTTCAAACATATATTCATCAATGTTATTAACAAACCCAATATTACTTATTATATTGGAAAACAATATCAACATTGGTCTTCATTAATCATTATTGGCATACCCAAATCCCCATCACAATGATGTTTTTGAATTTTTATCATCCTCATAAACCATTCTATGCCTAATTCACTTCCCAGTATGATCAATGATTAACCGACTCTTGACATCTTGGTCATTAAACACCTAGTTTAAAGAAAAATTTATGCATAAAAATGTGTTTTAATCTCTTTATTCCACTCTACAATCCTTCTCATGGAAGATTTAATATCCATAAAATCAATTAGCCTAATTCAATAAATGTCTGATCTTATAAATCATCCTCATCTTATTTATGAATAATCATGTTCATTTATTCTTTATATAAGACAGGGTCTTAGTTTTATCTATTTCGTTATAAAATATGTTTAATGAATCATATACAAACCTCAAATATCATCTTTATTGGGATGTGACATCAATGTTTCCTCATCCATGGTTGTAATCATATTTATGTTTAACCTTAAAATATCATTTATAATATAGTCTCTTAATTATGAAATGTGCCCAAAAAATTCATATGAGGGACCTCATATCATATCTCCCATGATAATTACCCAAATTTATAAAGTGAAAAATTCCAATGTGAAAGCATTTATTCAATTGATCATAATGTCGATGAGTTTCCTATATCAAAATATGATATGGAGATGGATGAAATTTAAAAATAAAAAACAAAATCATTTGAAGATAGTTTTCAACTTCTAATAAGGAATACTATAAAAAATTATAGTGTTATATACAAGGATACTAATCATGATAAATAAAATAATTGATAAAATATGATATCGTAAATCAATATAAAACTCTTCAGTTTAGATGAAATATATTTCCCTGCTTCTAATGATTTAAAAAATTTTCCCCTTTAAACAAAATTATAATGAAAATATGAGCACTGGACATAAAAATTGAAATTCCAATACACAAAACTATTAAAAAATAGATGATAATAAAATTTTAAATATTAACTAATAAAAATAAATAAATTATTGTTCATATAAATAATTAAAAATTCAATAAAATAATATTTCTCAATTTATAATAAATAAACATCATTAGATATAAAAAGTTCAATGAATTAAATTTCAACATGAAATTATATATTATCAGATATTGGTTAACTACATTACATTTTAAATAAAAAATAATTATAAAATTATTGAAATTTTTTAGAAAAAACATATAGTTTAAGGTTCATATAAACTATTGATAAATTATTATCCTTACATTTTAGATTTACAATTGTATAACAATATAACTCATTTCCTCAAAAAATAATTAACTTATAATAGTTAATCACAATAACAAATTGTTAAAGAAAATTTATGTGTTTACTCATAATCATTCATGAGAAAGAAATACATAATGGTTACATGATAATGAGAAGGTACATATGATGTGTACTCGATAAGAATATGTGACACATAATGGATACTAGTTTTGTAATCATCACAGAATAGTTACATAGTACCTAAAATATTTAACTATATACGCTATTTTTTTATGTCGTGATTATATATTTTCAATATACATGTAATTTAGTTATTCTCAATGAAATCACAAAATATGATAGCATATGACACGTAACAAAGAAACGAGACCTGATGTATAATAATCATAGATACACAGTATTTGTAATATATGATTGTTAAAAGAGCATTACTTCATCAAAAAACACAATATATAGTCAAAAAAATACACAATGTGTTATCCTATAACATAATTTTAGAATAAAAACTTATATTATGTTATGGAATTACATAATTTCAACAATAATAATACATTTTAAAAAAACACATCAATAATAAATATGTATTATATTGTTCTAACACCACTATAACGCTATGAATTCTTACATTTACATAATAAAAAATGCAGTTTTTCGATGATATAATCATATCAAATAACTCAATTACCATTAAAAATGTAATATAAAACTCATCTTATTATTAATCAAGGCACTATGTGGAGATATTATCTTTTTCATTTCACATGCATTATATTTCCCTGCTATCGACTAAACCTTTCTACTTTTATTACATATCATTACTAGGTTCCAATGGATTGTATAATTTTAACGTAATATAGTTGAAATAAAACAGAAACCCAATCATATAATGAAAATGAATGAATCAAAAATCATGTTACTCTTAAATGAAGACACATCAAAGTTTACTATTAAATGTAGAACAGATGCATCCATCATTAACATACATAGTTGATAATGATCTCATAAGAGGAGTCCAATTAAATTACTCTATAGGTATACAAGAAATTTCTTAATCAATCATTTATTTTGTGGTATGTTCTTGTAACCCATGACAATCTAATGATTCATGATGTCTAAGGGTGAAGTGGAATCTAAAATCCATATTGAGGGAGTGTGGTGGATAATGTATGATAAGGATAATTTACCCAAAATCACATGGAAATATTAAATTTATATTTCTTATATGGATAGTACATGTGTTTTTTGGAATTTAATCATGTGGTTTATCATGACCCACCCACAGGGCCCATGTCGTGACTACCCCAAGCCCGCCTTCCTTAGGCTAGGGGATGGCGACTAGCAGCAAAGGCGTAAATCCATACACTGGGAAGGAATTGCCTTTATAACTGAAAACACATAGAATAGATTAAACAGATGGATACAAAATACTATGTAAAACTGTATAACAAGGGAGTGCTAAAATGTAAAGGGGTCGGAAATACAATCCCAATTGAAAGTACAAGTACAACTGAAAAAGGAAAAAAAACTGAATGATGAAAATCATCTCCAAGATTTTCCACCACAGATCCTACCTGAAGGGTAGGTACAAATAGCCTCCTCAGCACTCCACATCTATCAGTCTTGTCTGGGTACCAACTCGTCTTGATTTCCACCTCTGGGTACCGTTAAGTCCTCGTACACTCAGCCTCATCCAGTGCTGACTGTCATCTGCATCAAACACAAAGAGGTGCAGACATAGCCCATGCAGGGGTGAGTATAACGATACTCAGTAGGGACCCTGAGACCACTAGGGTCTCTCAAAATCCACCAAGGATAAACCACAGAGTATGAAATCAATGAATAGACATCACTTAGGTATATGCCCATACATATACCTATATTATCAAATAACCCATCTCAATCATGAGAAAAGGACAGAAGACACTGACATAGCTCACAAAGGTATACAACTCTTGTAGAGAGTTATAGATGATCAGATATAGACACGGAATCATCTAAGCTGTCAGACCCACACAGGATCCAGGACTAGTATTTAGAACTGTCAGACCCACACAAGTTCCAAGAACAGTAGTTGGAGTTGTCGAACCCATACAGGATCCAGGACCAGCTATTCTGTCGAACCCATAAAGGATCCAGGAAATTGTTGGAACCACATAGGATCAAGGAATAGTATTTAGAGCTGTCGAACCCACATAGGATCTAGGACCAGCTATTCGGTTGAACCCACACAAGATCCAAGAATTGAAGTCAGAACTGTCAGACCCACACATGATTCATGAAGAATAGACAGAGCTATCAAACCCACAAAAGATCAAGGAACAATCGTCAGAGCGCAACCAGCCACAGGGTTTCCACAAAGAATATTTGATTCTGGGATGGTCCACTCATCAATCCATGCTTTGATATGTAAACTGCCACAAAGTCCCACGAAGAATTATCTCAGAGGTCCGCCTTGTCTTAGGGGTCTCAACGCAAAAGACGATGCGTCAATCAGACACCCGATCTGTGAATTATATGCCTTTTAGTCCTGGGGTCCAGTTGGATTCATGCACGTTCCAACCTGATCGTATCTCAACTGTAACCCAAACTCTGATGGGGTATTCTCAAAGGGACTGTCACGCTCCATGAAAACAAGTGTTGCTGACAGTTCATCAAATGAAATTATGATGCCAAATATATGGCCAAATGATATAAATGGTTAGTAGTGGGCCCGGGTCCGGACCGACCCGGTCAGACTGACTCGGCCCAACCCAGTCTAGGACAACCTAGTCTGGGTCGACCCTGTCATACCTGTTGGGTCTGGCCCGACCCATTTGGCAGGCCTGCCTGTTACTATAGGCCCGGTCTGATCGTCCCTGCCCAGCGGACTGCGAGGGTGGTTCGGCCTGTAGGACGTTGCATAGGCGGCTCGGTCCAAAGGCTGGGGCCGATTTGGGTAGTACCGTGCAGGGTGCGGCTTGGGAAGATCATCCCCGATGGCCGAGCCGGTTTAGCGAGCGACGCTGCAAGGGTTGCCGCGGGCCGGATCGGGAGACTGTGAGGTCGGCGGGTAGCTGGGCAGGACGCCAAGCGGGCTGGCGGTAGCCGGGAAGGGCACTGTAGGCCACAGGCTGGCCGGGAGGGGAGAAGACGACCTCGAGGAGGCCTATGTGGTCCGCGAGAGGCCACGGGTCGGTCGGGCTAGTTGTGCGGGAGGCCACGAGCACACCAGCGGGGCACATGGGATGTCGCAGGCAGGCCGGGCAGGGCACGTGAGAGGTCGCGGGCTGGCTGGGCAGGGCGCGGACAGGCTGAAAGGGCGTGCAGGAGGCCATGGGTAGGCGAGGCAGGGCCCACGGGAGGCCGCATGCAGGCTGGCGGGGCGCGAGCAAGCCACGGGCAGGCTAGTTCAGGTGGAAGAGGCCGCGGGAGGCACGACCTTTGTCATCGCCACCTTCATCATCTTGTCGCCCCAATGCCATGCAAAAGAAACATCACAAAGAGATCGGCGGAGGGTGCCGATCAATGTTAGTTTATCCCACACCTTCCACGTTTAGGGGTGATAGCAATTAGTATATCAAAGAAGTACAATTTAAATCAATTATTTTACAATACATTGAATTGATCACTTTCACGAAAAGATGAGAAAAATAAAAATAATATTGCTCAATGTAAACCACCAACCTTTGTTTGTCGTTCGTCATTCGTTGATGGAGTAGTAGAAAATAGACAGATAGAATCGTCGTTAGTCGCTTATACCGCACGCTTCCAAACCTGAGTTGCGTCGGGTATGGAAGATGCTACACATTGGTAGGTTTCTGGTGAAGAAGTCTAAGAAGGATCATCCCTGGTGTTCTTCGGTGGAAGAACTCATTCTACGTTCTTCATTGGTAGAATTATATTCCTCCCAATATCTCCTCTTTCCCAACTTCCACCCAAATTCCAAGCGAAATAATATTAGATTGAGCTATCTAATATTTCGTTGGCATAAAAATTCAAAAAGTAGAATTATGTAAATTGGCTCCCCTAATTAATTCATCAGAGTTGTCATGAATTAATTACGGGAGATTAGCCCAAATTAATTAAATGAAGGTCATGAGGGTCTTCCTAATTAATGAGGGAGATTTGAGAGGTTTTACTCTCTTCCATCAATAGGGGGTTAAGCCCAGTGTGGTCCTCAAGAGGCAACCTATTGCTGGAGGTTATGTTCGGGTGGGCCTCACCACCATAACCTCTCATCGGATGTTAAGGTGTGGTGGTCCCACCTCCAACATCCAAGAGGAGGTTTCAACTACCAGTCACCCACATGGCGGATCAAATAAAATAAAGTGTTTCTCACTTTATTTTATTATTTATTTATGAAATCCAAAAAAACTATCATTTTTTCTCGACTCATTGTCATCTATGTGAAAGTCTTCTTAAATGAATACTGATGCTGCGAGTTCGATGATGCCCTCATATTTAAATTTTGAGCACCGGTTCAAATGTTATAAAAGCCTTCTTGTACGTTTACTGAACGTACCCAAAAAAATATAAGAAATTTATTCCGGGCACACCGGGCCTCGGAATCATGCACCGTAAATTTTTGTGAACTCGTAAAATTACAATGTATTTATGAAAACTAATTATACGGTATTTCTTTGTCTTTACATTCTCTCCACATCAGATGTTTACATCCCTATAATCAATAACTCGAAATAATGGAACAAGTGGGGGAACTGAGAACGCGTCTAGCCTCCCGCTCCCATGTGCTCTCCTATAGGTTCTTCTGCTGCCAACAAACGTGTACCATAGGTATCAACCATCCACGAAGGGCCAACTCCATTCGATCCTCAATATCCACTGGAACCTCCGTAAAAATCACTCTATCGTCGATGTCCATCTCTCCATGGTAACTTATGTGAGAAAGGTCGTGCACGTATCTCCTCAGCTGGGATACGTGGAAGAAGTCATGAACCAGGTTCAACTGAGGTGGAAGAGGAAAGTGCTAAGCCACCTCGCCTACTCTTCTGAGGACATGGAAAGATCCAATGATTCTCAGAGATAACATGTTTCTTCGACCAAATCTCTATAGACCTTGTCGAGGTGAGCCCTATAGAAAGATGTGGTCGCCATCCTCAAACTCTAGAGGCCTCCATCTCCTATCATTATATGACTTCTTCCTGCAATGTGCAGTCTTCATCCGGTCCTGGAAAATCTGTACCTTATCCGTGGTAGCCCATACCATCTCTGGTCCCAATAGTACGAACTCCCATGGGTCTATCGAGCATAGTGGCGATCAGCAAGGTCGAACATACAAGGCGTAAAAAGGTGTCATCCCGATGGTGGAGTGATAGCTGTTGTTGTAAGAAAACTCAACCAAAGGGAAGTGATCCTCCCAACTGTGACAGAAGTTGAGGACACATGCATGCAGCATGTCCTCGAGGGTCTGAATGGTCTGCTCGGTCTGGCCATTCTTCTGAGGATGGATGGCAGTGCTCAGACGATGTTGAATCTCAAAATCCTCCTGCAACCCCTTCCATAGCCAGGAAGTAAACCATGAATCATGATCGGTGTCAATAGAAGAAGGTACTCCATGTAGCCTCACAATATCCTAAATGTAGAGGCATCATAAGATCTCTACAGAACCTTACTCTTTGATCGGTATGAACTAGTCCGACATGGTGAGTCAGTTGACAATAACCCATATAGAATCATGTCCCCTAGACATATATGGACGACCCATCACGACGTCCATGGATATCTCATCGAACATCCACTTTGGGACCTTTTAAGGCTGAACCAAGCCTAATGGTACCTGATTCTCCACCTTCACTTACTGACAAGTGAGGAATCAATAGACAAACTCTGCTATTGCCTTCTTTAGACCTGGCTACCAGTTCTTTTGTCAAAGGTCCAGGTACATCTTCTCCACTCCAAGATGTTCCTATAGAGGGGATGTGTGAAACTCCCTCAACACATCCTCCTGATGTTACAATGGCACTATAGTACGTCCTCTAAAAAGTATGTCGTGCTCCCCACCTTCAGAAAATCCATCAGGTGCCTGCCCTGTGGATATCTGAGAACGTCGTGTCTCACAGTCATCGTCCCCATGTTGTTCATCCCTAAATCATTGAAGAAGTGGAGGAGGGACTGTAAGAGACTGATGGAAATATTCCCCATCTCTGTCCACATAAGAAATATTTAAAGCAGGCAGCTACTCTGTCACCTCTCTTAGTAGATGTATACAAGATCTCCTACTGAGGACAACGGCAACAATGTTCCCCTTCCCAAGAGTATAGACTATCTCTATGTTATATTCCTCGAGGAACTCAAGCCTACATCATTGTCTCATGTCAAGGTCCTTCTGAGAGAATATATACCTGAGACTCTTGTGATCAAAGTATACATTAAAACATTCTCCCAAAAATAGTACCACCACATATTCAAGGCGGAGACCACTTCTAGTAACTTCAGGTCATGGGTAGAGTAGTTCTACGCGTGTTGTCTCAGCTGCTGAGAACCATATGCGATCACTTATCACTCTTTAATTAGGACACATCCGAGTCCGGTCCCTGATGTGTCACAATAAATTATGTATCCTACGCCCTCCTATAGAAGCCTCATGATGGAGGGGAACTAGTCAGCCTCTACCTCAGCTCCTGAAATCTCTTATGGAATCTATCAGACCACAAAAAGGGTTTCCCCTTCTTTTACAAGGCTGATATCAGTGCTGCAATTCTGTAGAAGTCTGGTACGATCCTCCAGTAGTACCCATCCAAACCCAAGAAACTCCATACCTCAGTCACACTCTTGGGTGGATCCCAAGCATGTACTGCCTCAATATTCGCTAGATCTACGGCCACACAAGCCTCTGAGATGACATGTCCCAGAATGAGAACCACTCATATCTAGAAATATCACTTCAAGAGCTTACCATAATGATGGTTCTCTCAGAGTGTGTCCAGTACTACCTGCAAGTGGTAGGCATGCTCCGCCTCTGTAGTCGAGTAGATCAGAATGTCGTCGATGAAGACTACAACAAAGTGATCGAGGTATGGTTGGAAGATCTTTTTCATGAGTCCCATGAACACTATTGGAGCCTTTGTTACACCGAATGGAATAACCAAGAACTCGTAGTGGTCATACCGACATATGATGGCCATCTTCTTCACATCCTCATATCGAACACTGAGTTGGAGTTAGCCTAATTTGAGTTCATTCTTCAAGAATGACTTTTCTCCCTTAAGCTGATCAAAGTGGTCGTTGATCCTTGAGAGTGGGAACATGTTCCTCATGGTTACCTGATTTCGGTGAAGGTATTCGACACAAAGCCTCATGCTCTCATCCACCTTCTTAGAGAACAGAATTGGTGCTGCTATGGGAGAAACACTGGGCTGGATAAACCTCGTCCCATGCAAGTCCTCTAGTTGTACCTACAGCTCGCGATGCTCTGTGGGTTCTATCTGATACGCTGGTGGAGATATCGGTGACGTCCTGGGGTACATGTTAATGTATAATTCCTCCTCTCTACGAGGAGGTAGTCCTAGAACATCATTAGGGATAGCATCTGCATACTGATCCACCACTACATGATAGCTCGGACTATCAACATCAACTACTCTGAGGGTAAGGAAGGCCAACTGATGAGTGATCCACTACACCCTCTTCTGATTAAGTCCATCATGTGCTGCAAAGGCTCCCTTCTCGCCAGTGAAGGTGAACCTGGTTCCATCCGTACGGACACACCACACATTGTGCATAATATAGTCAATCTGAGCCTGGATTGTAGATAACCAATCCATACCCAAGATGACATCGTAAGGACTTGATGCTGCTACTATGAGATACCACCCAAAGATCTCACCTTCTAGAGTAAGATCGCACTGTCGGCACCAGTGTGTAATCATAAAATCTGCTCCCATAGGAGTCTCTAGCCGAAAGGATCAAATGGACGACTCCTTTGTAATCTCTGAGCTCTGAACGAGGGAAGTGGCAATGAAATAGTGACTAGAACCTGTGTCTATAAGAACTGCAGTGAAGGTGGAGTAGACACAAATCGTACCTCGAATCATCTCTGGAGTTCCATGGTTATAAGCCTCAGCTACCTGTTGCTGAGCTCTCCCCTTTCCACCAACTCCTTTCTGTCGGGGTGGACCTCCTAGTGGTGGTGGTGGTAACACCACGTAACGTCATACACCACCAGCTACACAACCAGCTCCTCATCCATGTCCTCCTGCTCCCTATGGACCACCTAGATCAAACCTCTACCTATGCCTAGGGGGTCTCTCAACTGTCTACTGATCATCCGAACTGCAGGTCGGACAGTCACGAGCCATTTGACCCTCCCCACCGCATGTGAAACACTGTATGTTCCTCACATGACTGGCTCTATCTGTTGTGCCATACACAACTGAACCTGTATCCTGAGGTCGTCCACCAGATGGTCTGGCCCGCTTGATCCTCTGTGATATCTGTCTGCAGCCAGCTGAAAAAGACTCCACTACGTGATGCCCGATGGTGGGTCTCGCTGTTGGTGACTACTCGTCACGGAAACTCTCAACTAAGAGGTCTCGCTCGAACACCCCCTCCTGCGTGGGATCCTGAGGGAGATCATTGAATCTCTAATATCTCTCATGAGCCCCTGATCGAAGGTCTGAGCCCTAAAGATTGGGTCACAAACCATATCTATGGAGCAGTGCAAGAGGGCGGTGAACCTCACTGAGTATTATGCCACCATCATGCTACCCTATTGAATATGTAGTAGCTCTTGTATTCATACGGAATGTAGGGTGGCTGTGACAAACATCGCCTGAAATAGGCTCTCGATGTCTATCCAGAGAAGTGTCACCTCGTCATGCACTTAGAGCATCAGGCTCCACCATCTGCCTACTTCTACCAAAAGAAGACTGGCGACAAGGATCATCATAAGGTTAGTTGGTCTCCCTACTTGTCGGAATAATATCACCATAGACTCCAGCGAATCCTCAGATGCATGTGGGTCCGTCTCACCCCTACACCTGGACGGCCACTAGCGCTGGAACTCATGCAACACGCTCAAGTGGCATTCACTCTCTATTGCTGGGGTGGGTGGTATCGGAGGCCCAAATGGTAGTGGTACCCCTGGTGCCTCTGATGTGATAGGGCCATGCACCGAGGCCACGTCACTCGGTGGGCTATCATCTCGTAAAACTGTCGGAACCCTAGATGGATGTCTGCATTGGGCCATCCTAAAAATATACAGGTGCACCATAGTTAATAAGTTATACCTAGTGAGATGACTCCAATATATCTAAAAAACTCATGAAACACACAAAAATGCCGTGTTTTAGTTCACTGAGTCAGAAATTAGAAGTCAGGGTCCTGGTGTATGGATATGTCGGACACCACACCAGCACTGGAGACCATAAACTAAAAACCACACTCATTAACATTAACACTATTTCTTCATAGAAAATAAGAAACAGAGTCTTATGTTTTACGGTTGAACCGACTTCTCTAATAACAATTTTTCGTGACCCATCCCCCAGGGCATGTGTCATGACTACCCCATGCCCGCCTTCCAAGGGCCAGGGGCTGGCGACTAGCACCAAAGGCGTAAATACCTAAACTGGGAAGGAATTTCCTTTATAACTAAAAATTCACACAAAAAAGTACACAAAGGGATACAAAACACCATGTAAGATAGTATAACAAGAGGCTGCTGAAATGAAAAGGGGCTAGAAATAAAATCCCAACTGAAAGTACAAGTACAACTGAAAATGTACAAAAACAATTGAAAGGTGAAAAACAGCTCCTGGCTATTCAACCATGGATCCTACCTAAAGGGTATGTACAGATAGCCTCCTCAGTACTCCACATCTGTCAGTCTCCTCTAGGTACCGACTCTTTAGGAGGTCCACCTCTGGGTACCATCCAGTCCTCGTACACTCAGCCTCGGTCAGCGCTGTCCATAATCAGCATCCAACACCACGAGGTGTGGGCATAACCCGTGCAGGGGTGAGTTTAATGACACTCATTAGGGACCCCAAGACCACTAGGGTATCTCAAATACTACCATGGATAAACCACATAGTACAAAATCAAATGATAGCCATTACATAGGTATATGCCCATACAAATACCTAAGTTATCAAGTAACCCATCTATATCATTAGGAAAACACATAATTCACTGACTCAACACACATAGGTATACAACTTATGTAGAGAGATAGTGATTATCAGATATAGAAACTAAATCATCTAAGTTGTCGGACCCACACAGGATCCAGGACCAGTAGTTAGAACTGTCGGACCCATGAAGGATCCTAGAACAATTGTTGGAGTTGTCAGACCCACACAGGATACAAGACTAGCTATTCTGTCGAACCCACATAGGATCCATGTACATAAGTCAAGACTATCAGAACCAGATAGGATCTAGGAATAGTAGATGGAGCTGTCGGACCCACACAGTATCCAAGACCAGCTATTCTATCGAACCCACATAGGATCGAGGAATAGAATCCAGAAATTTTGGTCTCACACCCAATCCAGGAACACTAGTCAGAGCTGTCGGACCCACACAGGATCCAGGTACAGTCGACAGAGTGTAGATAGCCACAGGGTTTCCAAAAATCAGGATTGATTTTGGGAGGGTTTGCAACTGAAGCCATGTCTCGATACGTCAAATGCTTTAAAGTCTCACGAAGTAGTATCTTAGAGATCTTCCATTTCATAGGGGTCTCAACTCAATAGACGACGCGTCAATTAGATTCCTAGTCTGTGAGTTATTATATTTTCAGTCCTAGGGGACCGGTTGGATTCGTGCATGATCCATCCTAACCATATCTCAAATGTAACCCAAACTCAAATGGGGTATTCTCAATGGGTCCTTCACACTGCAAGAAAAGTATTGCTATTGACGGTTCGTTAAACGTTCATCTGGTGCCAATGATATGACCAAATTAAGTAAAGGGTCAGTAGTGGGCCCGAGTCCGGTCCGACCCGATCTGGGTCGACTCAATCAGACTGGTTGGGTATGTCCCAAACCATTGGGTGGGAAAGCCTGGTAGGTTCGGCCCGGTCCACTAGGCCCAAACCAGTGGACTCTGAGAGTGGTTCGTCTAGGAGGACGCCTCGTCGGCGGCTCGGTCTGGAGGACGGGGCCGGTTCGGCCATCACCGCACGTGGCGCGGCTCGGGAGGCTCGTCCCGGAAGGCCGATTCCGTTCGGCAAGCGACGCCGTGAGGGATGTCGCAGGTTGGCGCAGGAGGTCGGGAGGCCGGCGGGCTATCGGGCAGTGTGTCGGGCGGGATGGTGGGAAGCTGGGCAGGGCAAGGCAGGCTGCCAGGAGGCAGGGCAGGGCACGACAGGAAGCAGCCAAGCCGGCGGGGCACGTTTTTGGCAGCAAGAAAGTCGATCAGGGTGTGCGGGAGGCCGCGGGCTGGTCGCTGGTAGGCCAGCGGTGCGCGACAGGCTATCGGCTAGCTGGTAGTGGTGAAAAAGAGGTCGCGGGGGGCAAGTCAGGGCGCGCGGGAGGCCGGGGGCAGGCTGGCGGGGCGCAGGTAGGCTGGTCCTGGTTGTGGAGGTCGTGGGAGGCACGACCTTTGTCATCATCACCTTCGTCATCTCGTCGCCTCAACTCCATACCTAAGAAACATCACAAATAGATCGGTGGAGGGTGTCGGTCCATGTTAGATTGGCTCGCACATTCCGCGTTTAGGGGTGATAGCCATTGGTTCATCAAAAAATTATAGTGAACAAAAATTATTTACAATACATCGCATCGATTCATTACAAATGAAGATGAGAAAAAGAAAAGGAATATTACTCAATGTAATCCACCTGCCTTTTTTGATATTCACCATTTGTTGATGGAGTCACGGAAAGTTGAAGAATAGAATCCTCATTCTTCACATCTTCAGCACACTTCCAAACCTGTGGTGAGTCAGCTGTGGAAGACGCTCCACGTCAGTAGGTGTCCGGATAAGAAGTCGAAGAAGGGTCGTCGTTGGTGTTCATCATTAGAAGAACGCGTTCTTCGTTCTTCGTTCTTCGTTGGTATAATTCTATTCCTCCCATGCTCTCCTATTTTCCATCTTCCACCCAAATTCCAAGTGAAATAATATTAGACTGAGTTATCTAATATATCATTGGCACATAAATAAAAAAAGAAGAATTAAATTAATTGGCTACCCCTAATTAATTCACGAGAGTTGGCACAAATTAATTAGGGGATATTGGCACAAATTAATTAAAGGAAGGTCATGAGGCTCTCGCTCATTAATGAGTGGGAGTTGATAGGTTTTACTCTCTTCCATTAATAGGGGGGTTAATCCCCATGTGGTCCCCACGTAGTAATTCTGCGTTCTTCATCGAAGAATCAATTGCCATGATATGTCTTCGATGACCGACTTCTGCATCATCGTCATCGAGCAGACGCAACTCGGATTGGAAGCGTTTGGCGGACGTGACTAACAACGATTCTCTTCGTCTACTTTCTGTAACTCCGTCAATGAACGACAAACAACGAACAAAGGTAGGGGGTTTTCATAAATTAATATTCCTTTACTTTTTCTCATCTTCGTTTGAAAGGAATCAATGCGATGTATTGTAAATAATTGATTTTCACCATACTCATTTGATGATCCAATTTCTATCCCCCCGATAACGTGGAAGGTGCAGGCCAGACTAACATGGCCTGACACCCTCCACCGATATCTTTGTGATGCTTCAACAGCATGGCGATGAGGCGACACAATGAAGGAGGCAACGAAAAAGGATGTGCTTCCCGCGGCCTCCACAACTTGCAACGGCCTATCTGCGGCTTGCCCACGACGTGTCAGCCTACCCGAGGCCTCCCGCGCGCCCTGCTTAGCCTATGCGTGGCCTCCTTCGGGCCCTTCCTGCACTTCTGCGGGCCCTGTCCGGCCTCCCACGTGCCCCGTCGGCCTGCCCGCAGCCTGCCTGCGCCCCGTCAGCCGGTCCGCGGCCTCCTGTGCGGCCAGCCCGGAAACCCGCGGCCTCTTGTGCCGGCCCGCGACGTCACTCAAGACATCACTCACCAAACCGGCTCGACCTTCAGGGTCGAGCTAACCGAACTGTGCCCCCCGCGGTGCTGGATGAACCGGCCCTGGCCCCGGCCTCCGGACCGAGCCGCCTACACGATGACCTCCTGGCCGAACCACCCGCGCAGTCCGCTTGGCCAGGCCCAGCAGACCTGGCCGAACCTAACATGATGGCCCTCCTAATGGGTCGGGCCAGACCCAACAGGTCTGACCAGGTTGACCCAAACTGGTTCATCCCAGACTGGGATGGGCTGAGTCGGTCCGACCGGGTTAGACCGGACCCTGGCGCACTACCAGCCCTTTACTTCCTTTGGCCATATCTTTGGTCCCGGACGACCATTGGATGAACTGTCAGCGGCATTGGTTTTCTTGGAGTGTGATAGTCCCATTATGAATACTCTTTCAGAGTTTGGGTTATTGTTGAGATACGGTCAGGTGGGATCGTGCATGAGTCCAACAGGGCCCCCATGACTAAAAGGATAATAACTCACAGATCGGGCGTCCGATTTTCACGCCATTTGTTCGGTTGAGACCCATATGATGTGGAAGACCTATGACATACTTTTTTGTAGTAATATTTGGTAGTTGATCTATCGAATCTTGGCTTGAGGAGTAGTCCCTCCCAGAATCAAGAATGATTTGAGGAAACCCTGTGGCTGGCTGCACTCTGATGACTATTCCTATATCTTATGTGGGTTTGACAACTTTGACTACGGATCCTAGATCCTGTGTGGGTCTAACAGTTCTGACTTCTATTCCAGGATCCTATGTGGGTTCAACATAATAGTTGGTCACGGATCCTCTGTGGGTCTAACAGCTCCAACTAATGTTCCTGGTTCATGTGTGGGTATGATAGTTCTAACTTCTGTTCCTGGATCCTATGTGGGTTCGACAGAATAGCTGGTCCTGGATCTTGTGTGGGTCCCACAGTTCCAACTACTATTCATGAATCCTGTGTGGGTCTGATTTTTCTAACTTCTGGTCCTGGATCCTGTGTGGGTCCGACAACATAGATGATTCAGTGGCTATATCTGAGCATCTCAATATCTCTACAAAAGTTGTATACCTGTGCGAGCTGAGTCAATGACTTCTGTGTTTTCCTCATGATTGAGATGGGTTATTTTATAACTTAGGTATTTGTACGGGTATATACCGATGTAATGGATATCCATTGATTTCATACTCTGTGGTTTATCCTTGTTTGATTTTGAGAGACCCTGGTGGTCTTGAGGTCCCTACAGAGTATCGTTATACACACCCCTGCACGGGCTATACTCGTACCTCATTCTATTGGATACATACGATAGATAGTGCTGAACGTGGATGAGTGTATAAGAACTGGACGGTACTTAGAGGTGAACCTCATGACGAGTCGTTAAATGGAAGAGACTGATGGACGTGGAGTTTTGAGGAGGATATGTGTACCTACCCTTCATGTAGGATCCGTGGTGGACGTTCCATGAACTTATGTTCACCTTTGAGTTTTTTTGTCCTTTTTGAGTTTTACTTGTACTTTTAGTTGGGCGTGTATTTCAGACCCCTTTACTTTTCAGCACTCTCTTGTTATACAATTTTACTTAGTGTTTTCAATCTAGCTGTGTACTATGTTGTGTGTTTTTTAGTTATAAAGGAAATGCCTTCACAGGTTAGGGATTTACGCCTTTGGTTCAAGTTTCTAGCCCCTGGCCTATGGAAGGAAGGCTTGGGGTTGTGATGGCACAGGCCCTGGGGGACATGTTGAGAAAAATTGGTATCAGAGGCTCGCAAGTATAAAGAACAACAACCCTTATTCTTCATTTTTAGGGAATGAAACAACATGGGAGTGATCATACATAAATAAAATTAAACCCCTATAACATGTGAAAAACCCCAGCTTAACTTCTTTCCTTTCAAGGCACACTGTATCCACCAAGACATGCCCCAAGGACCCTTTAAATCATCTCACTCAGATGGCATTGTCTGCATGAAATTTGCAGTACTGAGGTTGCCGTGAGGTGCGTGGCTCGACCAAAAGACAGCGGTTGGGTTGGTTCCACGAGCACATCGAATGGTGCGGCTCGGGCGGCTCGGCCTGGGTGACTGAGCTGGTTCGGCCTTCGGCGCCGACAGGGAGGCCACGGGCTTGGCCAGGCTGGCCGCCCCACCCGGCTGAGTCACAACGACCTATCGAGCCAGCCCACAGCCTCCGTCGCACCGTCGCTGGACGAACCAGATCGGCATCTCGGGCCAAGCCGCCCGAGCTAAGTCTCTCGCAGTGTTATCCGAACCGAACTGGTTGTGCCCATTGAACCGAGCCCCACCCCTCGCGGCGACCCCCAGGACGAACCGCCCTTGTAGTCTGCTGGGTCGGGCCCATCAAACTAGGACAAACTTAACAGGCTGGCCCACCTAATGGGCTGAGCCAAACCCAACTGTACTGACAGGGTCGACCCAGAACGGGTCAGCCTAGACGAGGTCAAGTCGGGTCAGTCTGACCGAGTCGGACTGGACCTGGGCCCACTAACAACCCTTTACATCCTTTGTCCACATCTTTTCCACCGGAAAACTATTTGACCAACCTTCAGCGTCGCTGGTTTTCATGGAGCATGAAGGTCTCTTTGAGAATACCTCATCATAGTTTGGGTTACAGTTGATATACGGTGAGGTTGTATTGTGCATGAATCCAACCGGGTCCTCAGGACTGAAAGCTATTTACTCATAGACCGGGCATCTCAATGAAGCGCTGTTTGTTTCATTGAGACCCTTATGACATGGAAGACCTATGAGATACTTATTCATGGGACATTGAGGCAGTTGGCGTATCGACTCTTGTCTTGAAGAAGCTGATCCTCCTGGAATCATGCATGCTTTATAGAAACCATGTGGCTGGCTACGCTCTGACGACTAGTCCTGGATCATGTGTGGGTCTGAAATCTTTGACTATTGTTTTTGGATCCTGTGTGGGTCCGACAGTTCTGACTTCTATTCCTTGATCGTGTGTGGGTTAGACAGAATAGGTGGTCATGGATCTTATGTTGTTCTGACAGTTCGGACTTCTCTTTGTAGATCCTTTGTGGGTTTGATAGAATATCTTATCCTACATCCTATGTGGGTCTGACATCTCCAAATAATGTTCTTGGATCATATGTGGGTCTGACAGTTCTAACTGATAGTCCTGGATCCTATGTGGGTCTGACATCTTAGATGATTTAGTGTCAATATATGATCATCTCTATCTATCTACAGAAGTTTTATACTTGTGTGAGCTGAGTGAGTAACATTGGTTTTTTCCTCATGATTGAGATGGGTTACATGATAACATAGGTATCTGTATGTGAATATACCTATGAGGGGTTATCTATTGATTTAATACCTTGTGTTTATCCTTTTTGGATGTTGTGAGACCGTGAGGGTCTCGGGGTCCCTTCTGGGTATCGTTATACTCACCCCTGCATGGGTTATGCCCACACATTGTTGTGTTGGATGCAGATGATGGATATCTCTGACCGAGGCTGAGTGTACGAGGAATGGACAGTACCTGAAGGTAGACCTCATGATGAGTCGGTTCCCGGAGGAGACTGATGTACATGGAGTTCTGAGGAGGATTTTTGTACCTACCCTTCTAGTAGGATCTGTGGTGGACAATCCAGAAGTTTCTTTTCACCTTTCAGTTGTTTGTCCCTTTTCAGTTGTAATTGTACTTCATAGTTTGGCTTGTATTTCCGTCCCCCTTTACTTTTCATCACTCTTTTTTTATACAGTTTTACTTAGTGCTTTGCTTCCAGCTTGTACTCTGTTGTGTCTGTTTCTAGTTATAAAAGATATGCCTTCTCAGATTTAGGGAATTACGCATTTAGTTCTAGTCTCCAGCCACTGGCATATGGAAGGCGGGATTGGGGTAGTGACAACACGGTCCCCGGGGGATTGGGTCATGACAAATTGGTATCAGAGGCTCACAATTTTGAAGCACAACAACCCTTGTTCTTTGTTTTGAGAGAAAGGAAGAACACGGGAAAGATCATACTTAAACAAAATTATTCCCCTACCTTGTTTCATAATTCGTCATTTGGTGAGATAGTTGAAGAAAGTAGGCAAAGAGAATCATCATTCATTGCATCCGCCACATGCTTCCAATTCGAGTTTCGTCGGTTTGTTGATGACGATTTGGAAGCCGGTCATCGAAGATGTCTCATGACGGTTGATGCTTCGAGGAAAAAGTCATAGAAGGTCGGCATTGTTTATTCTTCGTTCCTCATTGGGAGATGGGGTTCTTCATTGGGAGCTTTCTCCTAATAATCCTCCAATCAAGCTGCCACCAAAGTGAATAATCCATCAAAATAATAGATTGTAATATCCTATTAATTTGTATGCACAATTGTCAAATCGGTCTAAAAAATTAGGTAGGATCCCCTTAATTAATTCAAGGGGTTGGCACAATTAATAAATTATGGGAGCTCAAGAGTCTCTCCCTCATTAATGAGGGAGAGTTGAGAGGTTACACTCTCCTCCAATTAATAGGGGTGAGGTGGTCCCCAACCATATTATTCTAATGGGAGGTCATGTGGTCTCGGGTGGTCCCCACGTCGTAACCTCTCGTAGGAGGTTATGTTCGGGTGGGCCCCACCACCATAACCTCTCATGGGAGGTTAAGGTGTGGTGGTCCCACCTCCAACATCCATGATAATGTTGTAACTACCAGTCACCCACATGGAAGCTAAAATAAAATAAAGTGTAGCACACTTTATTTTATTATTTTTTCAAGTAAACCCAAAAAATAACATCAACTCTCCACCAACTTTTGTCGAGGTGAATGTCTCCTTAAGCGAATATCGGCGCTGCGAGTTCAACGGTGCCCTCAGATTTCAATTCCGAGCACCAGTTCAAAATTTATAAAAACTCGCTCGTACATTTACTGAACATACCAGAACAAAACTTTATAAATTGATTCTGGGAACACCGGGCCTTGTAATCAAGAACCGTTGTTGACGCTCCATTCTGTCACATAGTGCAAAGATTTACTAAGGGTAATACCTCGAGCAATGAAGAGGGAAGAATCATCAAAAAATTGCAATGGCATTAAGGTGTGCAAGTATACATGTGTGCCAACCTTGGTTGAGCACGTCACTTTCACGCCATATATAAGACTCGCTAGTCACATGAGCGCCCTAAGTGAAATTCCGCCCAAAATTCAGGTGGAAATTAAATACCCCCTTGTGGGCCCCCCATTTCCGGGGTGAAAAATCCAAAACTCAGATTCAAGCTCTGGTCTCCCAAGTCTCTGTCTGAAGTCTTCCGAACACTTTTAAGGTAATTATTTACCAAGAATGGCGGCTCTAAAGAAGAAGAATAAGGCCTAAGTATTAGAACTCAACAATACGTGTCCGCCTAAGTCTCCAGCCCTTAAGGGAAGTGAAGACACTTGTGTGGCACCTTTACCTCTCAAGGAAACTTTCATGCCTCCCTTATGAAAGTCTCTAGGGATGATACTAAGGGCTCCAATTAAAAGTCACACGAGTATCACTTCATGGGTTATTCATCTCCCAAGTTAACTCATGTTGCGCAAGTATACCTACGGACCAGGACTTGCACACCCAAACAGGACTTGCGTGCATGCCTCTTTTTGGGTGCCCTCCATCCTAGTCACTTCCTTTCTTTAGATTCACCTCTACTCTTCAAAATTTAGCCTTCAAAACCCTCTTAAAAGCCATTTATGGAGTGGTTCCTTTGTTGGCATCCTTATATGAATGGAGTTCTGTGCAATATCTCCCAAAACCTTGTGATTTATATAACTTTATATCACTACGGTTAAAGGTTCCCTTCATTCAACCTCATCCCTTAAGATGAGAGAATTTTGATCTAGGAATACTTCTCAAGAGTAAGCCCCAATCATAAGTCCCCATAACCTTGGGCATCCTTCTCAGGAGTAAACCCTAATCATAAGTTAACGTCCCACTTAATCTGGGAATCCTCCTTATTTGTAAGCCCCAAATTAAGATTCTAAATCTCCACAATGCACAAATACCTTTATGGATCTTGTTAATGGGCATCCTCGTTTAGAGTAAGCCCCATGTCCCGCATAATTTGGGCATCCTCCTCATGAGTAAGCCCCAAGTTAGAGTATCCAAATCTCCATAAATCAAAAATATATTTATGGACCTTGTTTATAGGCATTTTTCTGGAATTAAATCTTAGTCTTAACCTACTAGGGTAGTCACACATATATAAGCACTATATCATTCCTTGTGACCGCATCTTTCATGGCACATATCTTCCGGTTTACTGATCCCTCTAGTTTCTCACACTGAGCATGACTCACTTGAGCTTAGAGTTTAAAAGTAACCAAGACAAATCGCTTTGATCCATTAATCATACATAAGCACCACACTTCTTAATCTAACTACGTGGACTTTGTTCTCTGCCTTAAAAGTATAGTATGTAGGATGCCTTTCTAAGGTTCAATCCCATCACCCATTAATTCTCATCCATCCTATATGATGTTAAACTATATCATAATTCATGAACTACGAGGGTTCATATTCCTCTTTAACAAGGATACGTAGGTAGCCCATCTGCGGGTACGATCCCAACTCTGAAATAATTCCTGTCCTTCTGAATGAAAATAAATATCAAGTTCCCCACTGAGAGGCTTTAAAACCAGTATGGCCATCATAATAAGCAAGAGATTTCTATATAATGAATTTAAGGATACCATTGACTAAGAATCTCCAAAACATATGGATGATTCTCCATTGATGGAGAACCTCAAATGAATATAAAAGATTCTCTAAATTTTCTACTTATTAATCATTGATTTCAAGATCTAATGGAAAACTCATTTTCATGCTCGGTATATTAATAAGGATTTGTGAACATAACTTAAATCTATAAGAGATCCTCGGAGTAGGTAATAATTCCCCTCAAAAAGGTGTGATGAGCTTGACCTCCCATTCTCTCGACCAGTGCAACTTATTAAGCCTCATCGGTCCACAACTAATGAGCACCAAACTTTGAAATGTAGGTCCAAATTGATATGGAATCATTGGATGTTTCTGGTTCTACAAATAAACCCATTAAAACCTGATTGGAATGTTTCAACATTAAACAAACAAGGCCATCCCCATTTCTGGATGAAACAAAAAATGGTGAACCCGACATGAAGCCTTAACCAAGTTAAAATGATGTTTTTTTAGTTAGGCCCTTATTAAACAGAATGTGAGAGCCAATAAAGTAATCAATAACATATGTGCTCATCCAAAAGATGTAGTCTGGCCAAACATATATTTATTATGTCTGTTATATCAAACATGAACTCTTTTCCAAGATCTCTCTACAATACAGAAATGGATTCTTTAAAATTAACAACTTTGAATGCCACAGCCACTACTCCTTCTAGATCCTCGTCCCCTCTAAGGACGACATCAACTACTAAGCGTCAGCAATGCTGGGTTTCAAATTCATTGGTGAGGGAATACCATCATCATGGTACCATTCCGACTCTTGAGGCCGCTCGACAAGCCCTCTACATTAACAACTCACCATGGTTGTCCATATAGCGATGACCATTGGTGAAGAAGTAAGTGGTGCAAGAACCTTCTCCAACCGTTTCGGGTCATTATCCCTGGAATGAAATCACCACTCCCTCCCATATTACGGATATGTGAATGATAAGGCCACTGAAACCCTTAATTAAAAAAGACTGGAGTCCTTCCCAAGGGCTCCCATCAACAATTGCTGCCAGACTCGTGTAGTAGTGGACCCTCAACATGATGAGGGTATCGCATTTAGGGGTTCGGCTCTATTTCCTCATATCTGAGAACGCATGACGAACCGTCTGAGGAGAAATTATATCAACGGGGAGAAGGTTATTACTTCTGCCCCCTCCAGAGAAGTCCATCAAGCTAACTTGATGGGAAACAACAAGTGGGCATATACACCCTTTCGTCCTGATGTTACTGCCCAGTAGACTCATCTGGAAGTAACACACCAATCCCTATAGGAAATTCTAGCAGAGTATTATATGCATGCATATACACCTATTTATAATTCATAACTTAGTCATCTGGATCGTCTGATTACAACCAAAAAAATCACCAATGAAATGTGGTGGGGAACAATCAGTAGCCACATACACCTGCAATTCATCAGGCTAACCAACAGTCTCATTCGGTAGCACTCAGAGATGATAATTGGAAGGATCCAATGAAAAGAAGGAGGAAAATTTAATTTTCTGCCCCTACACATGAGTAATGTCAAAATTCACTAATAGTAAAAAGAGTACATGAGCATGAATACACACCTACTCCAATCATGGAATGGACCTATATTCCCATTCCAGCAACTGAAGTCACCAAGCACATTCTGAAAATAGTGAAAGAGCAGAAGAAAATCTCTACCCATATTCTGGATACCTGTCAGAATATTATAACAACATTAGCGACATCATATTGAAAGAAATACAAATATATCCATATTAGTGGAGTGACTCATCAACATATAACTCCATAACAGATATAAACCTTTGTCCCAGTCCAAGAGGGTTGTGGGGTATACTCCCCCATGTCATACAGCTAATCAAGTCAGGCAGATACACCCGATTTGAATTGAGATAATCATCCTAACCTGACCATTTCTTTTGAGCAGGCACATACACATGCCCATAATAACCACGTTCATCAACAAGTGGTTTCCAAAGTTAGTAAGAAGTCATTTATGAAAAAGACCCATCCAACACAGTTTGGAAATCAAGAGCCAGTCTGTAATAAGGCCTTCCTCGATGTTGGAGTTCTTGAACCACATAGACAATTATCTGTTGCAACTCAAGATTCTACTCTTTCGTTTTCAAATTCCTAAAATAAAAGTAATAATTTTGATGGTCTTCATCACACACTTCCTCATGAAGGCTTTCTTCATGATAGTTCGATCGATCTCGAAGTATCATCTTCAGATGAGAGCCACGATGACCCTCTGTGTGGCCAGAAGATCAAGGACAAAAAGGTTTCATCTTTTGATGTAACCCACCATGGTGGTCCTCCCCATGATGATGAATTTAGCTGCGAAATTCCTCCCCGCAGTAGTAATTCGCATTGCCTGGAAAATTATTCAAAGGACAATGTAGTAACGAGAAAGCCCTCTTATCTTGAGGAACATACAAATGTCAAGCCAGTCATGTCTGAGTATTTACCACTATTAGGTGAAATACTTTCTCAATAAAAATATATCTCGGGGTGTAGGTCATTCTTCGAACCACCCCTGGGTCATTCATCTTCTAATCTGATAAATGAATTCTCTGCCAATCTTGTTTAATCTGATGAAGCAACAAAGAAGCACCATCATTGGTCTAATCAGGTAGAATAATCTTTATCGAATGATAATGAGGAAGTGCTGAATATGAGAAAACAACTGGCGAATGTTAAAGTACCAGTCAGGTTTTGGCCTTTAGTTGACTCTTAGTATGATATTACAGAAATGTTGACGGAAGCTTTTATTCATGATATTCGTCTCAACATGTGGAAAACACTTTGTCACATAAAATATAAAATATTACCGTATGATGAATATCAAAATCATGTAAAGATAATAGAAGGGTTGAAACACCAAATTGACTTGGCTTATCTCTCATATTCTCGACATCCAAAGGTTGAAAAGAAGTAGAGATCCCTTCAGCGTTCAGGCCTTGGTGCGTTATAAAGGTTGTGCCAGTTAATTACAAATTCCACATCTGGTATTTATATCAGGGGATGGGGTGTTCATGGAGAACTTTATTGAATTGTACCCTCTAGTTTAAAAGAATGAAAAAAGTGTCCTCATGATATTTTATTGCCCATGGATGGCCACGACCAATTTGTTTTGTGTGTAATCAAAGGACTATTCCGAAACAGGCCTAAACTAGTTCTTCCCAAAATCAGGCATTCAAAGAACAAGTTGTCGAATTACTCTTTCATCAAGAATATGAGAATATAGAATAGGATTCTCTTTTAGATCATGCAAATCATCAGGTGAAAGAAGTGTCATAAATAATCTAACGGTCATCTGAGCTAGGTGATTTGAGTGGATGTAGGTTGATGCATCCGGCTAATTTCCAGACTAAGGTCTGCAAAATCTGGAGAGCTTTTAAGAAAGTTTCACATGTAGCTTCTCAAGATCCACCTCATCTTTCCAGACTGGGGGTTCTTTTAATCCAACCCTCGGGATCAACAGATAGGATTCGAAGAGTTGAGCAGGAAAAATAGGAACAGTCCCAGTCCAACGGACTGGGGACTTTTTCAAATTCTCAATCTCTTTCTCAACAAAAGTCATGTTTCTCTCTATTAGGGAAGAATCCAGGAGAGGAAGGCAGATCCGGATTATCAGGAGATTTCCCCCAAATTATGGTTCATCGAGAAGTTACTAAGGGATCAACTAAACCAAGGATAATGTCTCATAAAAGGACATGGGAGAAGAAAATATCACAGAAATGCCAATAAAAGAACTCCAATGAGTTATGCATCGATAAATGTCATCAATGCCATTGTCACTGATCCCCTAGAATATGAGGATCACTTAGAATGATTTGATGAAGAATTTCATGTTCAAGAGGGTGTGCACATAGAAATGAATGAAGGAGGTTTGTGTACCAGAAGCCAGAGGGCTGCTAAGGGGAACGACATGTCCTTGGGTAATGCCCTTCTATACTCCAGAAATGCACATGCCAAGGAGAAGGGTAAAAGTCAGGTTACATTCCACCCTTCCTCTTGAGAAGTCCAATCACTCTCATTAGAGGAAAGGTTCACACGGTAAGAAGATGAAATGAAGGAGTTATGGAGGTTGAATGCAGAACTATTTCAAGGTAGTCTTCCACATAAACATGTTAGAGTCGGTCAGTCAAGGTAATTCATTGCAGTTACTGGGATGCATCAAGAATATCATCCTTTACAAGTACACCCTCACAGATCTAATCCTATTGGTCATGCGCAAAAAAAATTGGTAGTGCTACCATCAGTTGCAGTACCAGTAACTGCACTCATCTAAACTCCAGTTATTGCACCTACTCACGTCCAAACACAACTAGATTTTTCTCAAAATTTAATAACTACCATTGATTCATTAATAGCTCTATTGAATCTATGAAGGAAAAACGTGCACAGGTTAAACCGGAAAAAAAATTACCCTGAATGGGTTGATGCAATTCCTCCCCCATCTAAATTTTCAAATACCACATTATTAATTTTTAATGGTTCGGGAGATTCAGAACAATACTTAACATGTTTTTTTCCTAGTTGTGATCCTATGTTGGGAAGTCCTCACCAACAAGAAGCTGTTAAACTCAGGTTTTTTGTACAGTCATTACAAGGGAATGCTTTTTTCTGGTATACATGCTTGTAATCCCAGTCAATTACTGGGTGTGAAGATCTCCGTCAAGGATTTCTCCTTCAATTTAGCTCAACATTGCAGAAGATGGCAATTTTCGATCTTACCAATTGTAAGCAAAGGTAAAATGATAGAGTTTCATATTTCATTGATCACTGGAAGGGATTAACATATTTCTTAATCTTTGCACTGCAATGAGAATAATTTTTTCCAATCTGTGTGGAAAATTTGCATGATGAAATACGTACACCCTTGATCCCAGTGAAATACATAGGTGGGTTTCAAGACAATACTTCAATCACTCAACAGATCGAAGATTCTCTTATAGTGACTAAGGCTAAAACTCGTTTAATTCCATCAGTTCCGGGAGGGAGAATAGGGAAAGTAGAGACTGCTACTGTTACACTTAAACAAGCATATGTACCTACTTCCGCATCAAAACCTTAATCTTGTCGAAGGGATGCTCCTCCTGAGCTTCAACAACAGAGCTTGTCTGGTCAAGATGATCAAAGAGATCAATGATGGAAATGATTTGAGGAGTTAAAGAATAAAGTTTATTCTTTCCGAAATGAAAAAGTTCCTGGTTACTTCATTTTGGCTCTGGAAAATAATTTGGTTCTGTTTTTAATACCTAAAAGGCCAAACAAGGAACGATATGAAGACCTACCCAACTATAGTTCATTTAATCAGATGTATGGGATCCTATTCAGGAGTGTTTTGTCTTCAAAGACCTTTTTCAAAAAATGGGGGACTTAGGACAAGAAAAACTAAAAGGTTCTTTAGCCCAGGTAGCATGTGTTACAGAAAAAGATCTAGAGGATGAAGGTCAATGGCACGAAGTCCAAAGAAAAAATGCGCCAAAATATGATGATTGGATGATCCGGAAAACGATAAACCGAAATCATGCCATTTTATGAATGCAATTGAATAAACCAATGGTGTATTCTACTGTGAATGACACAAAAATACCCCTTTATTAGAAGGAAAATCCTTAAAGAAGAGGCATAATTCAAACAAAGAATAGCAGTTAGAAAAGATGATCTCGTGTCAAAGCCTATGTTGTCTTTGACTCTGGAAGATTTTATACCATCTACTTCAAATGCATGGGCACCGCCCCACCAAACGGTACAGCCTGAAATGGTTCATCAGGCAGAATCTTCATCAGATGAAGTGTTCATCTTTGGTTCTATTAAAATGATTTCCTAAACGGATCAGTAAACCAGTCACAGTTTCGATAATGATGAGCCTAAGTTCCCTATATCAAACAGAGGAATTAGAGGGAGTTCTAGAGGTAAAGGATACAGGGGAAGACGTGGATATTTCATAAGCCACTATTCCAATCCTACCCCTTCTAGAACTGTATATAGAGAAGAAAATCATGGAAAAGCCCTTCAACCGGCTCAATAAGAACAAGAATGTTCTTCCACACATGGCAGATTCTGTCCTGGCATAGTTATTTTGGAAGATCTATTAGAGGTTACACCTTCTTCCTCTTAGAAAATCAATAGACCTAGTCGGTGTAATATGGAAAATCCAAGAGTATTTCCAACTCCTACCCTGATACAAGATGCATCTACTTCCAAAGCATCAACAACTAAGGTACCTGCAAAACCACAAGTTCTTGTTGGGAAACATAGACCTTTGGACGAAAAATATGACGTCTTGAAACATTTTGACCAATTACCGGCCATGTTTTCAATTATGGATGCCTTGAATCTATCAAAAGATCTTCGTGAGGTGCTTATTGAGGCTTTCTCAAGTCCTCATGATTTTGAAACTAAAATTGATGCTGCTAAAGTCTATCATCTAGAGAATAATCATGAATAATTCCATACAGTGATATCCTTTATTGATGAAGATGAATATGATGTTGTACATGGACATATCAGATCATTGTGTCTATCGGGAAACTTCAATGATATAGAAATCTGATGAGCTTTCATTGATAATGGTTCCGGAGTCAACCTCATCCTTATTCATACACTTCATCGATTGGGCCTCATAGAATCGGATTTATATCCATCTAATTTGATGTCTCAAGGATATGATAAAAATGAACAAGAACCTCTGGGTGAGATTACACTCCGAACTCAGTTTGGAGACCTTGTATCTAATTCATATTTAATGGTTTCTCATTAGGACAGAGCTTTCAATATTTTTCGTGGAAGCCCATGGCAAAATCAAAATGAGGTCATACCGTCTTCATACCATCAATGTCTCAAATATTGTTTCAATGGTCAAATTGGGACATTTTATGGTGATAAAACTCCATTCAAAACATATGAATTTCAATACGTTGAGGCGGAATTCTATCACATGGTTGGAAAGAAAAAATGCATAGCGAAGAAGGTCACCAATGTTAATTCCCCATATGGTTTGTAAAAAAATCCAGTATACCCATTCATACATGTTAGTACAGATTATGTGTTTCCTATCAGTAAAATTTATAGGATAGACTCAAATCCAAATACTCTTATGGAATCTTCAATAATATAAATTACGGCAACCAAGCCAGACAGCATGGTAGAAATTTTTAATTAACCAGGCAATGATGAAATCTTACATGGAGATGTCTTCATTTCATCCACATAAATATAGAAATTCTATATATCATCATCTATTCCATAAACAGATATAGAAATACTAGAGGGAAATAATGATGTTTATTCGCAATCCATCATCTCCTCTCTATCACCTCAAAAGACCCTTCATCATCAATAGTGTCAAAAATGGCAGCCACTTCTTCAAAATATTCTAATTTTAACTTCTGTCATGACCATAGAAGTTCTGCTTCCTCATCTACAATGCAAGTAGAAACAGAGGATGTGACACATATTGATGAAGAAGATGAAATCATAGAGATGATCCTCTAGTATTTGAAGGTGGTATCTCTACCACTATGGATGAACACAAAGAAATAAATCTGGGTACAAAAGAAGATCCACGCCCACCTTTAATTAGTGCGGCCAGGACTCTTGAACAGAAAGAAATGTATAATTATTTTTTAATGAAAGATTGAGATGCATTTTCTTGGAATTATTAACAAATTCCAGGTCTTGATCCTGACATTTCCACTTAACATTTTGGTTTTCCAGAAGAACATCGAAGATTCAATCAAGCTGCAAGAAAAACAAACCCAACTTATGAATCCAAAATTTAAGCTGAAGTGGATAATCTTATCAATGATAACTTCATAAAAGAAGTTCAATATCCCAAATGGATGGCTAATATTTTCCCTTTGAAATAGAATAATGGTAAAATTAGAGTTTGCATTGATTTCCTAGATCTTAATCGGCATTGTCCAAATGATGATTTCCCAGTTCCGATCACAGAACTCTTAATTGATGCAACAGCTATCTATGAAGCACTTTAATTCATGGGTGGATATTATGGGTTTAATCTAATCTAAATGGATCCATAAGATGAATAATCTATTGCCTTAAGAGCCCCTCAAGGTGTATTTGGCTATTGGGTAATTCCCTTTTCCCTGAAGAATGTAGGTGAAACATATCAACGTTCCATTCACCATATCTTCAAACCCTTTTTAAAGATATTTTTTTAATGTTATGTGGATGATTTGGTGGTTAAATATAGACAACATTCTAATCACTTGGCGGATCTAGAAATCATATTCAACAAACTTCAACAACACAATTTGACGATGAACCCCTTGAAATGTGATTTTGGGGTAACCTCTGGAAAATTTCTTGGCATTGTTGTATGACATTGTGGTATCAAAGTTGATCCTGAGAACACAAAATCAAGCCGTGTATGTCATCTTCTCGAAATTTGAAAGAATTAATAGGGATTCAAGGATACTTGGCCTATATTCGGTGTTTCATTTCAAATTTGGCAGGCAAGTGTTTACACTTCACCAAATTCATGAAGAAGGGAGTCACCTACCAATGGACCGAAGATTGACAAGAGCCGTTTGATATCCTCAAGAAATATCTCTTGAGTCCACTGTTATTAATTCCACTTTTGAAGGAAGACAACTTATTCTTTATGTAACATCTTTAGAGGTATCATTGGGTGCCTTCCTTGCCCAAATCAAGATGTTGGGAATGAAAACATTATTTATTATCACAATCAGACTATGCTTGATTCTGAAACTCTATATTCAAGTATTTAAAAGTGCTTCCTAGTGTTAATATTTTCATTTTATAAATTGAGACACTACCTTCAACATCATGAGGTCCAATTGGTATCTCACAATAATGCACTAAAATTTATCCTTAGTCTTCCAATGCTTATAGGTTGTCTAGAAAGGTGGATAGTTATTTTGCAGTAGTTTGAATCCAGTATGTGTATCAAAAGGAAATAAAGGTCCAAGATCTGGCTACTTTCCATGATGAACACCCTTCAGTAGAAGATACATCATTAGATACATAACTTCCTGATGAGGAAGTCTTCTCTATTCAAGATAATCTTCAAATATGGTAAATGTACTTTGATAGTGCTTCCAGAAGTAAAACAAGGAAGAAAATGGAAGATCCTAAATTCAACAATGTTGGGTTAGGAATTGTACCTATTTCCCCTGAAAAGGCAGTGCTACCCTGTACCTTCTTATTGTTGGAAGACGGTACAAAAAATGAAGCATAATATCAAGCTCTCATCACTTTCTTGGAATTGGAACTTCATGCCCATGTGAATCACATGAAGGTAAAAGGTGATTCAGACTTGGTAATCAAACAAGTCAATGGGGACTATTCCATCAGAATAGAAGAGTTAATCTATTTGTATGATTACATCAGAGAGTTAATGAAGGAATTTCCTTCAAAACTGACATTTTCATATGTCCCGCAATCACAAAATGCCCAAGATGATGCACTGGATAATGTTGCCATAGCCCTGGCAGATCCAAATCGAGATGAAACAAAATCATTATTTCCCATCGTTGTATAGTTTCACATTATGTTTAAATCAGAACAGAGTAAATAAATGAAATTAGTCCCTTTTCTAAACCATATGGTCATACTATTGGATGGATGGAAACTATCAGGTAATACATTCAAAATGGAACACTCCCAAATGATAGAGGTGGGAAAGAACAAATCTGGTGACATGGGGTCAATTTTACTCTTTATGATAGCCCAGATTACCAAGAAAAACTTCTCTACAAGTGAGGTTTTTATGGAATTCTCTTCAGATGTATTGATGCTGAAGTGACAATGGTTGTCATGAAAGAAGTACTTGTAGGAGTCTTTGGTGCCCCCCAGTATGGACATAGACTGTTTGATCAAATTCAAAGACTTGGATACTTTTGGACTTCAATGATACATGATTGTGTTGATTTTACTATGAAGTTTCATTCATTCCATGTATATGCCAATTTCATTTAGCAACCCCTAGAGTTTCTCCATACAACTAAATACTCATTGCCATTTGCCACATGGGGAATGGATATAGTAGTACCTTACCCTTTAGCTACATCCAAGCAGTTTAAGTATATTCTTACTGCTACTGATTTCTTTTCCAAATGAGCAAAGGAAATACCTCTCGAAGAAGTTAATTCTAAATGCATTGATAGATTCATCAGGGATAACATCATTACCAGATTTGGTGTCCCACATACCATATTGACGGAAAATGGAACCAACTTCTGTTCATCCGAGGTAAGGATGATGTATCAAGAATACAACATAAAATCCAACCATTCATGTCAGTATCATGCAACGGGCAACGGACAATGGTCAAATAGAAACCTTCAATAAGACTCTTTCAATCATACTACAAAATATTGTGGATAAAGATAATAAATCATGGCCAGATATAATTTTTCATACTTTATGGGATTATTGGACCACCACCTACACTACTATGCAGTCAACTCCATATTCATTGATATATGGAACAGAAGTAGTCCTTCCCATTGAGGCTCAATTACCTTCGCTCAGAGTATCCATTTGTGATCATTCATCCACATATGAACAATCTGAGAAGCGATTTGATGAATTTGAATGATTGGATGAAAAAACATTGTGCACCCTGGACCACTTGGAAGTATATCAGAATCGAATATCACAAGCTTTAAATAAAAAAGTTCATATTCATTCATTCATTCAAGGAGAATTGGTATTGGTTATCAGAACTCCAATGATACCAGGAAAAAAACCTCCCAAGCATGATCCAAAATGGTAATGACCTTATTCAATACATAAGGTCTACTCTAATGGAGCTTATTCTTTAATCTAAATGGATGGAGAACTCATTACAACTCTGACCAATGCTAGATTTCTGAAGAGGTATTTTGTGTTACACAAATAAACCCTATAGTCCTTCCTACAAGACATTAAACTGCATAGTCCCTCATAGTCCTAACTACAATTCTTTAAACTGCATAGTCCCTCATAGTCCTCACTACTAGACATTAAACTATATAGTCCCTCATAGTCCTCACTCAACAAATTTAAACTGCCTGGTCCCTATAGTCATTACTGCAAGAAATTAAACTGCATAGTCCCTCATAGTCCTCACTGCAATACTTTAAACTGCATAGTACCTCATAGTCCTTACTCCAATACTTTAAACTACATAGTCCCGCGTAGTCCTTACTGTAAGACATTAAACTGCATAGTCCCTCATAGTCCTCACTACAAGACTTTAAATGGAGTACTCCCTCATTGTCCTCACTGCAATACCTTAAACTCCATAGTCCCACATTGTCCTCACATCAAGACATTAAACTGCATAGTCCCTCATAGTCCTTATTGCATGACTTTAAACTGCATAGTCCCTCACAGTCCTTACTGCAAAACATTAAACTCTATAGTCCCTCATAGTCATCACTGTAAGAATTTAAACTACATAGTCCCTCATAGTTCTTACTGCAAGTCTTTAAACTGCATGGTCTCATTAGTCCATACTGCAATACATTAAACTACATGGTCCCTTTAGTCCTTACTGCAAGACTTTAAACTGCATGGTTCATTTAGTCCATACTATAAGACATTAAACTGCACAGTCCTATTAGTCCTTACTGTAAGACATTAAACTACATGGTCCCATTATTCTATACTACATGACATTAAACTACATGGTCCCTTTAGTCCTTACTGGAAGACTTTAAACTGCATGGTCTTTTTAGTACTTACTACAAGCCTTTAAACGGCATGGTCCCTTTAGTCCTTATTTTAATACTTTAAACTGCATGGTCCCTCTATTGTCCAACATGATGTTAAATTGTGTCCCTTTTGACCTACATGATGTTAAACTGTGAATCGTTAGGGTTGTTGTTACCTCTTGTTTTTCACACCAAGCATGAATCACATGAGCTAAGTGTAAGCCTCAACCATAAAACCCTCTCTGGGCCGCTAACCACGCGTAAGTCCCAACATCATCTTCGAGTTTTCCTCAAGTACAACTTTATAACCAATTCATTCTTAACCTAACTAAGTGGACATTATCCATTCTTTCTAGGCTTGGTAAGTAGGCAACCTCCCGAGGATCATCCCCAAAACCAACATCTTCACATCATTTCACCTCCGTCTCATACGATATTGATCAGGTAATCCACCCCCCCTAAAACCAATATCTTCACATTGTTTCACCATCATCCTTTCTATATGATGTTAAACTATACATTCCCCCATTGTCCTCAATGCAAGACATTAAACTTCATATCAATACATCTTAGCTACATGACTCTAAACTATGCAGCACCGATCTATGAAAATGATGCTAAACTATTCGTACTTCTGTCATGTATGACAATAAACTACCACAGTCTTTGACACACTCACCTGAGAGGGAATCATTGTTGAAATTGTTCTCCAACCATTTCATATTCCAAGGAATACGTGCATTCGTGGAAATTCCCAAACCATTAATATTGGGTCAAACCATCATTGCACTAAAGTCCCATTTCACCCTTCACTTGTACGAATCAAATTTGTATAGAGGGTATTTCAAGAACTACGTAAGGCTTGAATCCCATCCTTATGGGATATGTAGGAAAATTCAAGAGTCCCTCGAATCCAGCCCCAAGTCTTTGGGCCTAACCCCAAATTCCACTATTGAGTCCCTTGGCTAAAAAGTCCCCCTGTGAAAAAATGAATGTGGTATGAAAACCCTGGTCTTCATTCACATCAGGTTTATAAAACACACAATGTGAATTACTCATTATGGTCCGAGCTCTATGACCCTAAACTAAGATCTCATACATTCACATCCCAAATGATGTTAAACTGTATTTCAAGAACTACATTTGGATTGATTCTCATTCTAATAAGATATGTAGTAAAGTTCAGCCTCCCAATTCAGGACCCATCCACAACATGATTATGGTCAGCATTGGCCTACGTATCTCCTTCATGCATTGGACAATACCCATTTTCATGTGTCATACTCCTAAACTTAAATAAAATCATATCTCTATAACCCTTTTCTTGACATCTGGTCACAAAATGTCTTATTCCTAGGAATTAATTTTCCTGACTATGCAGAATTTTCCCCTAGGTGACCTTGCATAAGTAGTCTACATAACGGACCTATCAGCCAAAAGATACTATTGTTTGACTATGCAGCCAATGCCCTTAAATGTCCCTACATAATTCAACCCCCTAACATGTTTTTCAAATAGTTGTAACTTCATTGTTGGGAGAAAAACCCTCTTTTTTCCTTTTTTTGTCTTAACTACAATATGTAGGGATCTGAAAAAATATCCATCCTTTACAAATTTTTCCATTATCTTTTTCATGATCTAAAAGTATTTAAGTATATGGGTTATGTTTCTCATCCCTACGTTTGGGTCAGACCTTCACATTAGGAACATTCATCCATTTCTTTGACAATCTTGATTTGAAATATCCTCTCCATATTCAAGTACCTCTCTCCATATATAAGACTCTATGCTTTGGAAATTTTGAATCTCAATAAACTTCCACTGGTTTTTTTGCAATAGAATAGTAAAATTTCTTAGAGTTCTTTTTCTTGACTATGCAGCATGTTCCCCTAAGTGGCCTTGAATAAGTAGTCAACATAATGGAAATATCATCCTAATTATGCTATTATTTGACTATGCATCCAATTATCTTAAATGGACCTACATAATTCAACCCCCTGACAGGTTTTTCAAATTGTCGTAAATTCACTCTTAGGAAATACTTCTTCTAATTCCTTTTAACCATTTTTTCATATCATCCCTCAGATTTGGAATTTCTTAGGTCATAGTTAACATGTTTTCCCCCATATGTGAATGTGGAAATAAGTTTTCAAACAAATTATCAAGGAATTGAGTCAATTTTAATCCAATCGGTGAAAGCTATTAGACCTTTAAACATTATACTTTTTTATGTCCGACATGCATGACTTTATACTGCCAACAAAGATATGGTACTTATTAAATTGGGAACTTTAAAAAGGAACTCTGAACAAAAGTCAAGTCTCATCTCATTAAACGTACATATTGTATGACTTAGGAAATATTGAGAATCAAAAGATGAAATGTTTTTGTGGTTGTTTGTGTCACCCTAGAAAAAAAAATATGCTTACTGGGCCCCTTGTCTAAGGTAATATTAATTAAAGCAATTAGCAAGAAAATTCAGGCACAAATGATTGATGATGAAAGTGTTTTTCATTTATGCACAAGAGTTAAAAGGACATCCACATACTAGAGTCTCTTCCCTTTTTCAAGAATTACAATAGGCTTTCAACATAACCCTTAATTTGATTTACAGCATCACGAGCTACATCAGTAGCCACTTGAATTTCATTCACTCGAACCGCTTCAATCTTTTCAGATTTATGGAGTGATTTCTTGGAATCTTTGATGGCTTTCATAAAATTCATTTCAAATCCTCCCAGTGAATTGTTAAGCTGGTTAGGTACCTTAGTAACAACATCGAACTGTTGCTGAAGTTGCATCTCTTGGACAACATTCTCCTTGATCTTATGCTTCAGCTCCTTCAACATTTCAGCATGATCAGCCTCAACTCAGGACACTGCAGCCACAAATTCACTGATATTGGTCAACAACCTTGCACTGGTCAGATCTTGACGGTACTTTTTCTCCTACTCCCTCCTTAAGATGAGTCATTTCACCGCGGCATTGATCTCTTGATATCCAAAACTACCAAGTCCTCACATGAAAAACAAGGATGTCTGTCGCGGGATCTTTGAAGATAGCTCATCAAGAGTCACAACAGATATGATCTTCCATATATTGTGTTATACCTTGAGACGTGAGAATTAGAGTGCTTTTTTCACCTCTGGTTTTGACTCAGCATCACTATCACAGGGGGGATATAGTATGGGGTTAATTCACGTAATGAAGTTCTCTATTCTGCTCCTTCCCCCCTGACCCTTGGTATTTCACTTTTTACTCCTGTTGGGGTAGAGGTTAAGGCTTCACCTCCAGATCTAGCAACTGAAATTGATGGCCCTACATAGTCAATTTAATTTTTTGGTTAATTTCAAAGAATAAAAAAAGTTGATTAAGCTGTCTTGCAAATTATGTAAAGCCACAAATATTATCATCTCTTACCCAATGGTAGATCAGCAGCATGAGAAAGGATCCTCCCCATCTTTCATAGCTTCAACAGGATTTTCTAAACAGGTTTCAAGAAGCTCTGCTGGGTTAAGCTCCACATGAGCTAGCTTATCTGTAATAATAGGGTTGTCTCTACCCCCTTCAGGCATCGGCAGGTCTGAAGCTCACTCAGAAGAAACTGTACATTTCAACAAATCATAGTCATAGATGTAATAAAATTTTTAATGGGACGAAGGATTACACTCACGTCCAAAATCATTTAAATTACTTGATAATTTAACATGATCTAAAATTTCTTCAAATGACGCGCCATGTTTCATCATTTAATACAATGATATCTCAGATTCCTGGTTAGTCTCACTAGTGGGAGCATTTGATATGTCTTCTTGGCGACCCTCATCCTGTGGCCTCTGACCCTGGACAGCTTCTTCAAATAAAATTATGGAATCATTTGCAGTGGCCACTAAATGTTCTGGTGCAAGTACTGAACCTAAAGAATCACAGAATGGAAGTCAGTTGATGTATTCATTCAGAATTCTATGATGTATTTTTAATTTACATGAAGTAGGCTCTTCTCTCCTTGAATTAGAAACAGAAGAAGTAATGGGAACATATTCTGGCTCTTCTTCTCTCCTCATTTCTTTAGGAGCAGCCATGTCAACATGAATTTGTGATTGTTCGCCAACACCCTCTATCGTCCTCACAGGAGGTTCAGTCCTCTCATTCAATGGGGAAACCAAGGAATCCCCTGCAATCCCCATAAATATGAGAAATTATTCATTAGTTAAGATTCATGACTATCTGAAGGACTTACCACTACTAATGAAGTGTTTAGCTGTGGAATTCTTCATTCAATTACTTTGTTTCATTGACTTCTTGGGTCTGTTGACATCGTCGCCTCCAAAAACAAGTATTAGAAAGTGAAAAGGCATTTCTAATTCCTCGTACATGGATTTTTGTTCTGGAGATACCTCGCTCGGCTCAAAAAAAGATTCAGTGTCTATATTAGCAGTGCCACTAGGGCTATATTGTGGTGAGGGGACCTCAGTAGTTCCTTTTTTAACAAGTTGTAGGATGAAGAATTAAATTTCTTTTAGTAACAAAGTTTTGACTAAAATCAAGTTGCAAAGAAAATAAGGAAAGAAACATACATCATTAGGAGCTACATAATCGTGCCACTCCCCATCTACTGAAGCAGTAATTCTCTCAGTGATTCCGTGATCTATTATTTACTTCACCCGCATGGTTATAGGAATGGAATCATACATGGAATATATGAGCTTCTCCACCTCTCTGATGCAAGACTGCGCTTCATTGGGGTTGTCGTGGAAACGGATATTAGTAGAAGCCCGAAGAATCCTTACCCTAGGGATATGTAGCTCTTCGCATATGTCTAGACAGGAGGTTTAAGCATCACAATAAAAACTTCACCATGTCTGGACAACCTCTGGTCATAAATATTCAACATGTGCAGCAGAAGGCTGTGAGGAGGGACCTACAATATTGGACTTCAACTTCTTCCCAGCTTCTGTAATCATAGATAAAGGATAAGAAAATGAAACTTGTTACTCTATAAAATAATGGCGATTAAATTTCCTTAATGATATAACTCACCAGAAGTCGAAGGAGTAGGTCTCTTGACTCTAGATGGAGGATTATATCTGCCATGAGGCCGCTTTGACGCATGTAATGCTTCATCATCCCCATCCTGGGAATCCGGAAAATCATCCTCGGGTGAGGATCCCGGTGAATCTGCTCTGGGTGTGGAGGATTCACCTTCCAGATGAAGCGTTTCATTCCTGACAGTTATCTTTTTGTCCCCACCCACGGAACTGAATGATTTAGTACCCCTTCAGGATATGATGATACCCAGATCTTCGCATACCATGTAGTCAAGTGACTCGCCGCTCCAGTAACTGGTAGATCAAACACTGCCCCAGTCTTCTCTATATCTGTCAGCAACCATAGTTGTCGGGAAACCATTGGTTGTTTCTCTGACATAACATCCACATGAGGGGATACAACAATTTGCTACAGACAATTTCATTGGTGTGCAAATCTATATGGAGCATAGTCCTCACATATAATATCTCCATCAATTCTAGTGCCCGATACACCATCTCTGCAAGCTAGCATGTTTGACCTCAATTCTAGGATAGTTGTTCCATCATCAACAAACCACCCGGATGGCGTGTTTACATAAGGAATGAAATGTAATTCCCTGAACATCCTCAACCTCACCATCATATCATAAGAGTTGAGGGACAACGGAAAAATTCTAAAACATTCCTCCACTGATTACTTGAATGAACATCTAGGAACTTGTACTCTACTCCATATAGAGTATGTCCTAAAGTGAGTGGTGACCCATCCCCACAAAACATTAAATGGTCCCACTATTCTCAAAGGAGACTTACCCATATAGACATGGAGTATCACCTATGAATATTTTCCATAATTGGGGTGGCCAAGCCAACCATTTTCCTCTCATCCAACTTGGCTGCAACAACAAAGGTCCTTGGCCTGACGCCTCCCTTCGAATCCCTAAATGGTAGAAGATAAACGCGGAGCCACGAGGCTATGAAGCCCGCCAGATGGGTCTTTTCTGAGATTATTTTATCCACTTCATACCCCCACTTTTCAAATTCTCCCGCTTCCATGGTTGGCCAAAATGCGCTAAGAGCACCCCTCTTTTTTGTTTTGGGGTAGCTGGGAGGATGAGTACAGGTGGTCCCCTTCTTCTTCTTCTTGATAAGAAACATATCCATCCACTCCTTTGGATTAATATCCTTTCTATAATGAGTTTCGGTGGTCTTTGAATTCTGGATCTTGTGGAAAATTTCCAATAATTCTCGAGCCAAAGATGGAGTCTTCTCTGAATCATTTCATGTCACATATGGGGGATGAATTCATCATACATATCGCCCAAAATTGTATCCCCCAAGATCTTGTTGACATCCCACAAACTGATGCCTACTTCTCCAGGAGTCAAATTGAAAGAATTGGTTTTTGGGCTCCAGTGGCTGATTAGCCCCGGCACAAAGTTATTATTTATGTAGACATATGTCTGCCCAGCCTACATGGCTACATATATTGCAGCTCCCTTCAGATCTTCAAGAAACTCTGCACAGGTTTTTCGCATCGAATATGCCAACATCCAAGTTGGCTTCACACCTCCTCCAGGACGGATGTCCTAAGTCATCATCCAGCCTTTGGATTGATCCATATGAGATTTTCAGATGATTGATGAATACAATGCAGATGTAGCTCAGGCTTGTGAGGATTCAGATATGGGGCAAAAGGGCTATGATGAATTATGTAGGCCTTCTACATTGTTCCCGCATTATCAAATGATCCTACAACTAAAACATTTGCTGAAGAAAAGTTGATGTATGTATGAAACCAAGAATGTTGGAGATAGTTTGTTGACTCTATAACGTTGAATCCTTGTTGATGACCATGGCCATATACATGCAAGTAAATGCCCTATGGGAAATTGACATGATACTTCTTCAATAAATTGTCCAAATATAGGAGATTGATGTCGCATATATCCTAATAATCATGGCCAATGATGTTCATCATCTCATCAATTCTCTTTCTAGCCAATTCATCAGCGGATCCAAGTCTTCTGGGATCCATTGAATCTGCAAAAAGATCAAATAATTAATTTGTTTGTAAGTTGGTATTTTATAATATTTGAAAAGAAATTGAAAAAATGGCCAAGGCATTAAGGTGTTCAAGTCTAATATTAGCGCCCAAGTCTAAGACGGTCGCCCAAGTTGTATTGCGCTAGTACTAGCGCGCAAGTTAAAAACAGACTGAGGATGCGCGATTCAATGAACAAAAGCGTGGATGAGTGAAAAGGCAAGACACCTGCGTGAAAAGATCTCACTTTCACGACAAGAGAGGGAAGCATTCGAAAGATGGATGCTTTGCGCGAAGTGACACCTATATTTATAGGCGATCCAGAAACATACATGCCGCAACCTGCGTGCCTCATACCTGCGTGCTGCTGGATCATGGTATACTCCTTTACCTCAGAGTTAAATCCTCTTTCCTTTTTTGGAACCAACTCTGCGGGGGGACTTTTTTTGACGCTCCGTTCGATCACAGAGTCTAATGATTGAGTAAGGGTAATACCTCGAACAAAGAAGAGGGAAGATTCATCAAAAAAAATTCAAAGTCATTAAGGCGCGCACGTATACCTGCGCACTATCCTTGGGCGTTCAAGTCACATGTGTGCAAGATATGAGGTGCACAAGTCACTTTCTCACCCTATGTGATATTTCTCCCAAACCTTGCGTGGCCTATAAATACCCTCTGTGGGCCCCCCATTTCAGGGACGAAAAATCCAAAACTCATATTCAAGCTATGGTCGCCCTAGTCTCTGCCTGAAGTCTTCCGAACAATTCTAAGGTAATGTTTTACTTAGAATAGAAGTTCTAAAGAGGAATAATAAGGCCTAAGTATTAGAACTCATCAATACGTGCACGCCTAAGTGTCCAGCCCTATAGGGAAGTGAAGACACTTGTGCGCCGCCTTTACCTATCAAGGAAACTTTTGTGCCACCCTTCTAAAAGTCACTAGGTATGATACTAAGGGTTCCAATTCAATGTCTCCCAAGTATCACTTCATGGATTCTTCATTTCCCAAGTTATCTCAAGTCGTGCAAGTATACGTGCACGACCAGTACATGCGCGCCCAAACAGGACTTGCGCGCCTGCCTGTTTTTGGGTGCCCCACCTTCCTAGTCACTTCCTTTCCTCAGATTCACCTCTCCTCATCGAGATTTAGCCTTCAAAGCCCTCATAAAATCCATTTATTACGTGGTTCTTTTGTTGGGTTCCTTATCTTAAAAGAGTTCTGTAGAATATATCCCAAAACCTTACGATTTATATATCTTTATATCACTACGATTGGAAGTTCCCTTCATTCAAACCCATCCCTTAAGATGAGAGAATCTTTGATCTGGGAATCCTTCTCATGAGTAAGTCCCTATCATATGTCCCCTTAACCTTGGGCATCCTTATCATGAATTTTCCCCAATCATAAGTCAAATTTCCCCTTAATCGGGGCATCCTCCTTAGGAGTAAGCCCCAAATTAAGAATCTAAATCTCCATAAAGAAAAAATAACTTTATGGACCCTGTTAATGGGAATCCAGTTTAGGTGTAAGCCCCATGTACCCACTAATTTGGCCATCCTTCTCAAGAGTAAGCCCCAAGTTAGAGTATCCAAATCTTCATAAAGAACAAATATCTTTATGGACCTTGTTCCTAGGCTTCATTCCAGAATTAAATCCAAGTCTTCACATACTTGGGTAGTCACACATACATAAGCTCCATATCATTACTTGTGACCACATCTTTCATGGCACAAATCGTGAGGTTTACTGATACCTCTTGTTTCTCACTCCGAGCTTGACTCATGTGAACTTACAGTGTAAATGTAACCACGACACATCTCTTTGGGCCATTAATCATACATAAGCCCCACACTTCTAAAATGAACTATGTGGAATTTGATCTCTACCTTAAAGACAGAGTATGTATGAATCCTTTCTAAGGTTCATGCCCATCAACCATTAATTCTCATCTGTCCCATATGACGTTAAACTATATCTTAATTCCCAAACCACATGGGTTCTGATTCCTCTTTAACAAGGATACATGGGTAGCCCATACGTGGGTATGATCCTAACTCTAAATTAATCCCTATCCTTTTGAATGACAATAAACTTCAAATATCCCACTGAGTGGATTTAAAACCAGTATGGTCATCATAATAACCAATAGATTTCTATATAATATATTAATGGATACCATTGACTAAGAATCTCCAATACATATGGTTGATTCTACATTGATGATGAACCTCAAATACATATACAAGATTCTCTAATCCTCCTACATATCAATCACTAATTTCAAGATCTAATGGAAAACTCATTTTCATGCTTGGTAAATTAATAATGATTTGTGAACATAACTTAAATCTATAAGAGAGTCCTAGAGTAGGTATTAATTCCCCTACAAAAGGTGTAATGAGCCTGACCACCCATACTCACGACCATTGCAACTTATTAAGCCTCATCGGTCAACAACTAATGAGCACCTACCTTTGGAAAGTAGGTACAACTGGATATAGAATCATTGGATTTTTCTAGTTCTACGAATAAACCTGTTAGAAACCGATTGGAATGTTTGAACCTTAAACAAACAAGGTCATCTAGATTTTAGAAAGAAACAACCTTCAATTTTCACGGGCCTGTAAAATTACAAAGTATTTAAGAAAAAAAATTCCCATGAAAATTCCATGTATTTACATTCTCCCCACCTCGGGTCTTTATGTCCCTGAAAGCTACAACTCAAACTACGGGAACAAATGGGGGTACTGAGCATGCATCTGAGCCTCCTGATCCCATGTTATCTCTTGGAGGTTCTCATGCTACCAACCAACGCGCCCCATAGGTATGAACCATTCATGAAGGACCCTCTCCATTTGATCCTCAAACTCCACTAGAACCTCCATAAAAGTCGCTCCATCATCGACGTCCAACTCTCCATGGTCAATTATGTGAGAAGGGTTGTGTATGTATCACCTTAGCTGGAATACGTGGAAGACATCATGCTCCCAGTGCAACTGAGGTGGAAGAGATAAGCGATAAGCCACCTCACCAACTCTAATAAGGACCTAAAAAGGTCTAATGATTCTCAGAGATAACATGACGCCTCGGAAAAATATCCTTAAACCTCGCCGAGGTGAGAACCGTAGAAAGACGTGGTCACCATCCTCGAAATCCAGAGGACTCCATCTCCTGTCATCATATAACATCTTCCTTCTCTGTGTAGTCATCATCAGCTTCTGGATGATATGTACCTTCTCTGTGGTAGCTCGTACCATCTCTGGTCCCACAAGTGCTGGCTCCCTAGGGTCAATCCAGCACAAGGGTGATCTACAAGGTCGCCCATATAACGCCTCAAAAGGTTCCATCCCGATGGTGGAGTGATAGATGTTTTTTATGAAAACATAACCAAAGGTAAGTGATCCTCCCAACTATGTTCGAATTAGAGGACACAAGAAAGTATCATGTCTTAGAGGGTCTGAATGGTCCACTCAGTCTGACCATCCTTTTGAGGATAAAAGGCAGTGCTTAGAAAAAGTTTCATCCTGAATGCCGCATGCAACCCCTTCCACAGTCATGAAGTGAAATGTCCATCCATATCGGAGAAAAAAAGATGAAGTTACTCCATGTAGCCGAAAAATCAACTACACATAGAGGTGTCACATACTCTCTACTAAACCCTTGTCTTTAATCGGTAGGAAGTGGACCGACTTGGTGAGTTAGTAGATGATCACCCAAACCATGTCATGAACCCTGGATGTATATGGGACAACCATCACGAAGTCCATGGATTACACATCCCACATCCACTCTAGGACATTTAAATGCTGGACCAAGCCTGCTGTTACCTAGTGCTCCGCCTTCACTTGCTGACTAGTGAGGCATCGAGAGACAAACTCTACTACCGCATTCTTCATTCCTAGCCACCAGTGCTGTCTCCGAAGGTCCTGGTACATCTTCTCCACTCCTGGATGTACCGCTAGAGGGAATGTGTTGAAGTCCCTCAACACATCCTTCTAAAGTGACGCTTGAACCACATTACGTCCTCTGAAGAGGATGATGTGCTCCCCACCTTCAAAAAATCAATCAGGTGCCTGACCTGTGTTTATCTAATCACGTCGTGTCTCACAGTCAGAATCCCCATGCTGTGCCTCCCTAACTCGCTGAAGAAGTGGAGGAGTGGCTATAATATACTGAAGGAAAGCTACTCCATCTCAATCCACAATGGATATCTATAAAGAAGCCAGCTGCTCTGTAGCCTCACCTAGAATCTATATACCAGATCTCTTGTTGAGTGCATCCGCAACAATGTTTCCCTTTCCAGGAGTATAGACTATGTCGAATTCATAGTCCTGAAGGAACTCAAGCCAACATCGTTATATCAAGTTTAGGTCCTTCTGAGAGAAGATATACCTGAGAGTCTTGTGATCAGAGTATATGGTAAAACGTTTTCCAATAAGATATTGTTTCCACATCATCAAGGAAGAGACCACTACTGCTAACTGTAGGTTATGGGTACCATAATTATACTCATGTTGTCTCAGCTGCTGAGAACCATATGAGATCATTGCTTTATCCCGCATCAGGACACATCCAAGTCTATTCCCTGAGGCATCGCAATAAAATTTGTAACCTATGACATCTTCTGGAATGCTAAAGATGGGGGAACTAGATATCCCCTGCCTCAGCTCATGAAAGCTCCACTGGCATCTCTTCGACCACAAAAATGTTTACCCCTTCTTCTTCATGGCTGATAGTGGTGCTGCAACTCTGGAGAAGTCTGGTACTAACCTCCGGTAGTACCCAGCCAAACATAGGAAACTCTATAACTCCTTCACACTCCTGGGTGGCTACCAAGCAAGTTCCACCTCAATATTTTTTAGATCTACTACAAATACAGCCTCTGAGATGACATGTCCCCGAAAGTGAACCACTCGGATCTAGAACTGGCACTTCGAGATATTACCATAAAGATGGTGCTCTCAGAGTGTGTCCAGTACTACATGCAAGTGGTAGACATGATCCTCCTCAGTAGTGGAGTAGATTAGAATTTCATTGATGAAGATTAATGAAAAGCGATCGAGGTGTGGCTGGACGATAATTTTCATGAGTCCCACGAACACTTCTGGAGCGTTGGTTATGCCGAATGGCATAACCAAAAACTAGTAGTATCCATACCAACATCTGAAGGATTTCTTATGCACATCCTCATCTCAAACACTGATCTTGTGATAGCATAATCTAAGTCCAATCTTTGAGAACCCCAGTGCTCCCTTCACCTGATCAAAGAAGTCGTCAATCCTCAGGAGTGGGTAATTTTTCTTCACTGTCACCTTTTCCGGTGACAGTAGTCGGCACAAAGCCTCAAACAGATATCCACCTTCTTGGAGAATAGAATCAGGGCTACCCAATGAAAAACTCTGGGCCAGATAAATCCATTCCCTTGCAAGTCTTCTAGTTGTACCCACAGCTCACGAAGCACTGCAGGAGCCATCTGATACACTAGTGTAGATATCAGTGTTGTCTCGTGGAACATGTCAATGTAGAAGTCCGCCAATCATCAAGGAGGTTGTCATGGAACATCATCAGGGAAAACATCCACGTAATGATCCACCACTACAGGATAGATCAGATTCTCCACATCAACTACTCCAAGGGTAAGAAAGGACAACTGATGAGTAATCGACAGCACCCTCCTCCGAGTAAGTCCTTTATGTGCTTAAAAGGATCCCTTATCACCGGTGAAGGTGAACCTAGTCCCATATGTGTGGACATGCCACACTTGTTTCCTAAAGCAGTCGATCAGAGCATGAATTGTAGATAACCAGTCCGTACCCAAGAAGTCATCGTAAGGCCTCGATGTCGCATCAAAGAGATCCAAGCTAATGCTCTCACCTCCTAGAGTAAGCTCACACTGCTGGAACCGGTGCATAATCGTAAATTTTGCACCCATAGGAGTCTTTAGCCGTAAGGATCGATCCAACAACTCCATCAGAATCCCTATGCTCCAAACGACGGTAGTGTAAATGAAATTGTGACTGGCACCATTGTCTATAAGAACTACAGCTACGGTGGAGTAGACACAAATCATACCTCGAATCATCTTCGGATCACCATGTTCATATGCTTTAGCTACCTGGTGTTGATCTCTCTCATGTCCACATTCTCCCAATGGTTGTGTGGACCTCTTTGTGGTGGTGCTGGTAACACCTCATAACATCATCCACCACTAGCTGCTCGACCAGCTCCTCTGCCACGTCTGCCTGCGCCCTATGGGTAGCCTCGACTAAATATCTGACTCTTCCTGGGCGGTCCTTCGACTGTCTACTGATCATTCGAATGGAGGGTCGGATAGTCTCGATCCATGTGACTATACCCACCACATACGTAACACAGCCCGCTCCTCGAATCGTTGGCTCTTTCTCATGTGCCTCGCACAACCGAACCTGTGTCCTGAGGTCATCCACCGGATTGTTTGGTCCACTCGGGCCTCTACCACATATGTCTGCTAATATCTTTATAAGACTCCGCTACGTGATGCTCGGTGGTGGGTCCCATTGCTGGTGAAATCTCAGCAAGAAAACTCTACACTAAGAGGGCTTGCTCCAGCACCCCTGCCTATGTCGAGAAGCTGAGGGAGATCATCGAATCCTTGATCTCTTGCCTAAGACCCTGCACGAAGGTCCAGGCCCTGAATACTGGGTCCACATCATGCTACCCTACTATAGATGCAATAGCTCTTATATCCACACCGCACGTATGGTGGCTAGGACAAACTCCACCCGAAACAGGCTCTCGAAGTCTGCCCAGAGTAGTGTATCCTCATCATGCACCTAGAGCATTAGGATCCACCATCTACCTGCTGCTTCCTGAAGAATACTCATAGCAAGGATCACCATAAGGGCGGTAGGTGTCCCTACTAGTCAAAAAACTCTCACCACAACCTCCATCCATTCCTCAGCTGCCTTCGGGTCCATCTCACACCTAAACATGGGCGGCCTCAAATGTTGGAACTCATACAATGCGCTCAAGTGGCATGCAATCTCTGCTACTGGGGATGGAGGTATCGGTGGCCCAACGGGTAGTGGTACCGCTGGTGCCTCCACTGTGATAGGGCCCATCATCGAGGCCTCATCGCTTGGTGGATGTCATCTCATACAACTCTCGGTACCCTGGCAGGCTATCTGCTTAGGGTAATCTTGTAAGGAAATAGGTATGCCACGGTCAATAATATATACCTGGTGAGATGACTCTAAAGAGATCACAAATAAGACTATTCAAAAAACACGCGTAATTAGAGTTTTCGTGCACTGTGTTGGATATCAGAAGTCAGGCTCCTGATGTATGGATTCGTTGGCCACCGCAACAATGCAGGACTCCCAAGCCACATGGAGCCAGTGGCCAAGCTTTAGCTCAGCTTCAGGAAGGTAAAACATACGACAATGAAGCTCCGGATATGATTCGAGGTACGATTTGTGTCTACTACACAATAGTTTTAGTTCTTTTAGACACAGGTAACAATAACTCTCTCATTCCCACTGCCCTCATTTGGAGCACAGGGATTCTGATGGAGCCGTTGGATTGATCCATACGGTTAGAGACTTCTACGAGAGCAGACTCGAGGATTACACCCTCATTACAGCTATGTGACCTTAATTTAGGAAGTGAGAGCTTTGGCTGGGATCTCCTCATAGCAGCGTCGAGGCCTTACGACATCATCTTGGGTATTGACTAGTTATCGACAGTCCGTGTTCAGATTGATTGTATTAGGAGAAAAGTGTGGTGTGTCTGTACAGATGGGACCAGGTTCACCTTTAGTGATGAGATGGGAACCTTTGCATCACATGACAGACTTACTCAGAGGAGGGTGCGGCCAATCACTCATCAGTTGTCCTGCCTTACCCTCGGAGCAGTTGATGTGGAGAGTCTGAACTATCCTATAGTGGTGGATTAGTATGTCATTGTTTTCCTTGATGATGTTCTAGGACTACCTCCTTGTAGAGAGGTGGACTTATTCGTTGACCTGTACACAGGTATGTAACTAACATCTACACCAGTGTATCGGATGTCTCCGGCGGAATTTCGTGAGCTGCGGGTATAGCTAGAGGACTTATAGGGGAAGGGATTCAACCAGCCTAGTGTTTCTCCCTGGGCAGCCCTGATTCTGTTCGCCAAGAAGGTGGATGGAAGTTTGAGTATTTGTGTCGACTATCATCGCCTAAACCAGGTGACCATGAAGAACAAGTAATCATTATAGAGGATTGATGACCACTTTGTTCAGTTGAAGGGAGCATGATGGTTCTCGAAGATAGACATCAGATCTGGAAATCACCATCTCAGAGATCGAGACTAGGATGTGCAGAAGATGGCCTTCAGATGTAGTTATAGCCATTATGAGTTCTTGGTTTTTTCCATTCGGTGTAACCAACACTCTATAAGTGTTCATGGGACTCATGAAGATGATCTTCCAGCCATAACTCAATTTATTTGTTGTAGTCTTCATCGATGACATTCGGATCTACTCAACATCTGATGAGGAACATGCCTACCACTTGTAGGTAGAACTGGACACACTTCAAGAGCACAAGCATTATGTTAAGCTCTCAAAGTGCTAGTTCTAGATCCAAGAGGATTACTTTATGGGACATGACATCTCGGAGGTTGTAGTTGCAGTAGATCCATCGAAGATTGAGGCGGTAATTTCTTTGGAGCCACCAAGGAGTGTGACAGAGGTACAGAGTTTCCTAGGTTTGGTTGGATATTATCAGAGGTTCGTACCAGACTTCTCTAGAGTTGTAGAAACACTATCATCCTTGACGAAGAAGGGGAAACCCTTAACATCTGGGTCCCGGTGACAACACAGACACCCTGCTTTTAATATGGTCTTTGGGTCCTGGCCCGCCATATACCACCAGTTACCCCACAGACACGTGGTCCCCACCCTATGTCGCAGCCACATGGTCGTTGGGTCATAGCCCGCCATATACCACCATTTAACCAACACTCCAGTAGTATTCATGGGACTCATGAACTAGATATTCCAGCCATACCTCAATCTCTTTGTTGTAGTCTTCATCGAAGACATTCTGATCTAATCAACATCTGAGGAGGAACATGCCTACCACTTGCTGGTAGAACTGGACACACTCCGAGAGCACTAGTTTTTTGGTAAGCTCTCAAAGTGCTACTTCTAGATCCGAGAGGTTTACTTTCTGGGACATGACATCTCGGAGGCTGGAGTTGCAGTAGATCCATCGAATATTGAGGCGAAACATTATTTGGAGCCACCAAGGAGTGTGATAGAGGTACGAAGTTTCCTGGGTTTGGCTGGGTACTACTAGAGGTTCATACCAGACTTCTCTAGAGTTGCAGCACCACTATCTGCCTTGAAAACGAAGGAGAAACCCTTAACAACATGGTCCTGGTGACAACACAAACACCCTGCGTTTAATATGGTCGTTGGGTCCTGGCCCAACATATACCACTAGTTACCCCATAGACATGTGGTCCCCACCCTATTTCACAGCCACATGCCTGAACCGGTTATCCCACTATTGATATTCCTTAGATTCATACTCATTTACTTTCTCGTGTTCTTTGTCCTCAATCGCACACACCCTGGTAAACTTCCCAAAAGGTCACCCATCTTGATCACTACTCCAGGCCAAGCATGCTTAACTGTGGAGTTCAAATTAGGTAGGCTCTTGAAAAGGAAGGTGCACCTTGTTGACATGAGTCATTTCATTTAGTCATTTAACCTATTATCAGTTGGGGGTGTTACAATCACCCTCCTTTTAGAGCACAATGTCCTCATTGTGGGACATATATCTCATCCAAGGTAGTGCACCACATATAAGGTTGGGTAACACCTCTGATACCAATTTGTCACGACCTGTCCCCTAGGGCTAGTGTCGTTACTCCCCCAAGCCTGCCTTCAATAGGCCAGGTGCAAGCGACTAGCATCGAAGGCGTAAATCCCTAAAAATGGGAAGACATTGCTTTTATAACCTGAAAACGCAAACAACAGAGTACAATCTAGAAGAAAAACACTAAGTAAAACCATATAACAAAAGATTTCTGAAAATTAAAGGGGGATAGAAATACAAGACCAACTGTAAAGTATAAGTACAACTGAAAACAGACAAACAGTTGAAATTTGAAAAGAAGCACCTGAATAATCCACCACGAATCCTACCAGAAGGGTAGGTATGGAAAGCCACCTCATCACTCCCCGTTCTTCAGTCTCCTCCAGGTACCAACTCGTTGTGAGGTCCACCTCATGGTACTGTCTAGTCCTCGTACACTCAGCGTCGGTCAGCGCTGTCCGACATCTGCATTCAACACAACGAGGTGGAGGCACAGCTTTTGTAGGGGAGACTATAATGATACTCATTAGGGACCCCTAGACCCTCAAAGTCTCACAAAATCCAAAAAGGAAAAACACAATGTATGAAATCAACAGATAACACCAGTTATGTATATGCCCATACATAAACCTAAGTTATCAAGTAACCAATCTCAATCATGAGGAAAAATCACAAAGATATTGACTCATCTCACACAGGTATACAACATATGTAGAGAGATAGAGATGATCAGATATAGCCACTGAATCATCTAAGCTGTTGGACCCACACAGGATCCAAGACCAGAAGATAGAACTGTTGGACCCAAACAGGAGCCAGGAATATTAGTTGGAGGTTTCGGCCCCCCATTGGATCCAAGACTAGATATTTTGTCGAACCAACGCAGGATCCAAGAACAGATGTCAGAACTATCTGACCTACATAGGATCCAGGAATAGTATCTGGAGCTGTCGAACCCACACATGATCCATGTCCATCTATTCTATTGAACCCACATAGGATCCAGGAAAATTAGTGAGAACTGTTGGACCCACACAGGATCCTGGAACAGTAGTCAGAGTTGTCAGACCCACACATGATATATGAACAGTCGTTAGAGCACAGCCAACCACAAGGTTTCCACAAAGAATGCTTGATTTCAGGAGGGTATACTCCCCAAGAAAAGAGTCGAAACTTCAACTGCCACAAATTCAAATTAAGAAGTATCTCAGCGGTCTGACAGGACATAAGGGTCTCAGTGGAATAGGCGGCGCATCAATCGGACGCCCAGTTTTTGATTTATTATCCTTTCAGCCTCGGGAGCCCAGTTGGATTTGTGCACGATCCAACCTGACCGTATCTCAACTGTAAACCAAATCTGATGTGGTATTATTAAAGGGACCATTTCTCTACATGAAAACCAGAGATTCTGAATGTTCTTCAAATGGTCATCTGGTGCCAATGATATGGCCAAATGATGTAAAGGGTCAGTAGTGGGCTCGGGTCTAGTCTGACTCAGTCGGACCGACCAGGCCTGACCCAGCCTGGGCCGACCCGGTCTGGGTCGACCCGTTCCGAGTAGTTGGATCTTGCTCAGCCCATTGGGCAGGCCAGCCTACTAGGTTCGGCCCGGTCGGTTGGTCATGACCTAGAAAACTACGAGGGCGTTTCGGCCTGGAGGTCTCCACGATGTGTGCGGGTCGGCCCAAAGTGTGGGGCTGGCTCGGTTCGGCCAGTACTGCGAGAGGCGCGGGTCCAGCGGCTTGGCCCGGGAGGCCAAGACGATTTGGCCAGTGGCGCCGCGAGGGAGGCTACGGGCTGGCTCGGGAGGTAGGCGCAGCCCGGCCTGGTAGGTCGGGCGGCGACCTGGGCAGGTCAGGGGTGGCCTGGGTAGGCCGATGTGGCGACGACGTAGCCTGGGAGGCGGCTTGGGAAGTCCGGCGGGGCGGCTAGGCGGCGGCAGAGGCAGGCCGAAGGGGCGGCTGGGACAGGCGGGCGGGGTGGTCGAGCCGGCCGAGAGGCGGCCGACCAGTCCGGAAGGCGACCGGGGTAGGCCGGCGAGGCGACCGGGCATGCCAGTTCGTCCAGCAACAAGCAGTCGGGCGGCCTGTTTGGACAACTGCAGGGTGGAGCAGTTCTCTTAGGTCGTAGGTAGCGCAGCCTTTGTCTTTCGCTGCCTTCGTCGCCTCGTTGCATCATTTCATGGCCAAAGATTACCATAAACACGATCTTCGGAGGGGTCGAGCCATGTTGGTTAGGCCCGCACCCTCCACGGTTAGGGTGGTATCAAGAGGCTCACAATTATAAAACACAACAACCCTCGTTCTTCATTTTGAGATAATGTAAGAACATGGGAATGATCATACTTAAATAATATTAAGCCCCTACATTTGTTCATTTTTCTTCGTTTGTTGATGGAGTTATGGAAAGTAGACAAATTGAATCATCATTCGTCGCATTCACCGCACTCTTCCAATCCGAGTTGCGTCGGCTCGTTGACGACGATGTGGATGTAGGTCGTCAAAGATGTCTCGCGATGGTTAAAGATCTGAGGAATAAGTCGAAGAAGGTATGTGTTCTTCATTCATCATTCTTCGTTGGGAGATGGGGTTCTTTGTTGGGAGCTTTCTCCCAATAATACTCCTCTCAAGCTGCCACCAAAATGAATATGCCAAAAATATAATAGATTGTAATATTTTACAAATTTTTTGGCACAATATTCAAATTGGTATAATTAATTATGTAGGCTCCCTTATTTAATTCAAGGGTTTGGAAAAATTAATTAATTTGGGGTGGTCAAGAGGCTCTCCCTCATTAATGAGGGAGAGTTGAGAGGTTATAGTCTCATCCCATTAATAGGGGTCTGGTGAACCTCGCTGAGTACTGTGTCATCATCATGCTACCCTACTGTAGGTGATTTAGCTCTTGTATCCACACTTCACGAAGGGTGGATGGGACAAACGCCACCCGAAATAGGTTCTCAATGTCCACCCAGAGTAGATTCGCCTCGTCATGCACCTAGAGTATCAGGCTCCACCATCATTCTTCTGCTTCCTGAAGGAGACTCATAGAAAACATAACCATAAGGTCGGCTGGTGTCCCAACCAGTCTGAAGACTCTCACCACAGCCTCTTTCTAATCCTCAGCTGCATGCGGGTCCATCTCTCCCCTGAACCTGGTTGGCCTCTGGTGCTAGAAATCGTGCAACGCACTCAGGTGGTGTTCACTCTCTACTGCTGGGGCTAGTAGCATCTGTGGCCCAACGGGGAGTGGTACCGCTTGTGTCTCTGCTCGAAAAGGGCCATGCACCAAGGCCTCATCGCTTGGTGGGTTATCTGTGCGTATATCTCTCAGAACCCTAGGTTTTTGTCTACATGGAAGAATCCTGAAAAAAAAACAGGTGCACCAGGGTCAATAAGTTATACCCGGTGAGCTGACTCAAGATATAATAAAGAAAAATCTTTAAAATACCCATGAAATTATTGTTTTCATGCACTGAGTCAGAAATCAGAAGTTATAGTCCTAGTTTATGGAAATTTAGGATGCTACACCAACACTGGAATCTCTGAACTTTATACCATACTTAGTACCCTTAACACTATTGGTTCACATAAAAGATCAGGGTCTGAATTTATGATATGGAACCGACTCCTCTAACACCAATTGTAACAACTGGGTCCTGGGGACACCACAGACACCCCAACTTTAATATGGTCATTGGGTCCTCTCCCTCCAAGTACCACTAGTTGCCCCACAAACATGTGGTCCCTACCCTAGGGCCCACCCACATGCCTGAATGGGTTATCTGACAATTGATAATCCCCAAAGTACAACACATGTCCTTTCCAGTGTGCTTTGTCTGCACTAGTACACACCCTGGTAATCTTTCCAGAAGGTCACCCATCCTGACCACTACTCCAAACCAAGAACGCTTAATTGTATAGTTCAAATCAGGTATACTTTTGAATCTTAAGGCACACCTTGTTGACAAGAGTCATATCATTTAGTCATTTAACACTTTATCATTTGTCACGCCTCTTCCACATTTCGGGGTGATTGAAAGTTTTTCATCAAAGGTGTACGGAGTCCCGGAAAGTAGACGAAGAGAATTGTCGTTCGTCACGTCTGCTGCATGCTTTCAAACCGGAGATGCATCGGCTGTGGATGATGTTCCATGTCGGTAGGTGTTCGGGGAAGAAGTCGAAGAAGGATCGTCTCCAGAGTTCTTCATTGTATGAACGGGTTATTCATTCTCCATTCTTCATTGGGAGAATTATATTCCTCCAAATCTCTCCTCGTTTCCAACTTCCTCCCAAATTCCATGTGAAATAATATTGGATTGAGATATCTAATATTTTGTTGGCACATAAATTCAAAACGTTGAATTAAATTTATTGCCTCCCCCAAATTAATTCAAGAGATTTGGCATGAATTAATTAGGGGTGATTGGCACTAATTAATTAAAGGAAGGTCATGATGCTCTCCCTCATTCATGAGGGAGAGTTTAGAGGTTTTACTCTCTTCCATCAATAGGGGGTTAAGCCCTGTGTGGTCTCCACGCGTTAACCTTTTGTGGGAGGTTATGTTCGAGTAGGCCCCACCACCATAACCTCTCATGGGAGGTTAAGGTGTGGTGGTCCCACCTCCAACTTCCAAGAGGAGGTTTCAACTACAAGTCACCCACATTGTGGATAAAATAAAATAAAGTGTCGCTCACTTTATTTACTTAATTTCTTATGAAAACCCAAAAACTAACATTTATTCTCGACTCAGTATTGTCGAAGTGAAAGTCTTCATAAGAGAATACCGGAACAAAGAGTTCAACAGTGCCATCAGATTTCAATTTCGAGCACCAGTTCAAATGTTATAAAAACCTTATTTTATTTTTACTAAATGAACCTAAAAAAAACTTCAGAAATTGATTCTGGGCACACCAGGCCTCAGAATCATGCACCGTAAATTTTTGTTGACTCATAAAATTCCCTTGTATTTAAGAAAAAAACGCTTCCATGGGATTTACTAGTCTTTTCATTGTGTAATATATATGTAAACGACAGTCGACAAGTTAATGAATATATTTCATGCGCATAATTTTTTATAGACTATTTCATCATATTATATTTTTATACCATAATATTTATAATGGTTTGATTTACCTACATTACATTATAAAATTTATGTTCCATGTATATCATAGGGAATGATATCACTATATTGGTATAACTAATGTTCCCATTATGTAGTTTTTAATATCCTTGAAATTAAGATAATACCATAAATGATGCCTCGATATAGTATACTAAATAATGGCTACTATGTTTCATATAAATGCTATAAAGTTAAATATATATTCGTTAAAAATAGTTTCAATCATCAAGGAATTGAAAAATATGAAAACATTCAACAATATAAAATATATTACAATTATACTTCCCATTGAAATATATCATGATTATGAGATTTGACATATAGATGTGAAAATAACTTTAATAAATCTAAATCATATGTTAGATGTCGTTATGTTAGAAAAATAAGGGTTTGTGAGACCATTGGTGGTCAATAATTTCATGAATATATTATGGTTAGAATATGGATTGAAACCTGCATATATATCTTAAAATATTCTTAATTTGATTATTTAATAAATTATTTTCCTTCTTCTAATATGAAATTAAATAATTATATCATGAAAATGTTATTGGAATGTGAATAAGTTTCCAAGTGATATATAGAAATAAGATATTAATCATAAAATAATTTAATACATGGTTTGTTAAATTATTATCTATAAAAGACATATAGAAGAAACATAAGTTATATAAATTATATTTTATAAATATATATTAATGTGGTTACATATAATTATTGACATTAAATAATTGATAAGGAATTTAAAATAAAGAGAGATGATTATTATATATGTAAAAAGGCCTAAATATTTCAAGACAATTATATTTTGGATAAGGAATGAGAATGATAGATTGAATATAATCCATAATCATTATGTGATAAAAACTATCCTTTATTCAATTTTATATATCAAACATGACCATTTTAAAAAAACATCTAGGTAAAAGTTTAATGTGCTGTTAAACATATCAATAGTAACATAATAAAATTTTCAACGAATTTAGGGATGAAATTTATCTGTAATAAACGATTATACATATAATTGTATCTAAATATATTATGATGATATCTTATTATTGTTAGAATCATTGTTTTGAAAATTTTATGTTCATATAATATTTGAATTCAAACTCTTTTATTCAAATAATATATCATATTTTGGTGCAACAAAAGAAGTGGTATTAAATGTAATTTTTTAGATAATATTTTATTACCTCATAGTATTTATCATATTACCATGTATTGTGATTGGAAAAATAGTAGATATTATGTTTGTAACTCTGTCATGTAAAAAAATGATCTACTTCAAAATAATCAATTATTAAGGGGACATACCTAAAGAGTTGATGTTTCATTTAGTAGAGTAGCCATATGATATAAGTGTCCAACTACATTGTATAATTATATAAATTAGTAGAAATTTTAAATTAATAATAGAATTAAATATTGGGATTGATAGTAGTTTACTCACTTAATATTTAGATTATATTATATGTAGTTCCCTAGTATAAGTTTCATCAGGTGATTTTGATTTCCACTTAATTAATATATTATGACATATAAATGTTTGCGTGTTTGTTTATACATATTACTTATTTTCTATTACATTTAATATCCTATGTGTTAATATACATTGAATACATTTCAAATATATAAGTTATAGTATCCCTAATTATAATGTTTACTCTCTAAAGTCAAGATAATATTATTAAAACTACGTACAACGGATTAAACAGATTTTATCAATATAAAAAAGGTTCAATATTTCAAATAGATTATTAGGGACTATAATATGTAGAAATTATTCACATTAAATTCAATCTTTGTGACCTCTAAGAAGGTCTGATCACATGAAATTTCACACTAGTATGATTTCCTTATTCCGTGTGTCATTTGAACTTTCTATCTATGGGTGTGTGTAATAGCTGATAGACATGATATCATTATAATTGTGAACCATAATTTTCATACATACATACATGGTGATTCCAATGATGAATTCAACCACGATGGAGTTTTGGATTCCTTGTTCGTCATGACTGGTATAAAATATATTGAATTTTTGATATAGAATTTATTCTATTCTTATTAAGAAAAATGTAATATTTAGCCCGTTTATTTCAACGAGAGTGTCTGATATTGAATCCATGTCTATGGTATTTTTGGGACAATATCATGTCAATATTTTAATGAAAGATAAATCATATTATAAATATGATCGAACATGATTTCATCATTAATGATAATATTGATTGAAATTTTATTTTATTATGATATAGAGTATCCATAATTGTTGTATATATCATTGAAATAACTTATACATTCCATCATATTGTTTAGTTTGTGTTTCATGAAAAAAAATATTTAATGATTTATTTGGATAATTTATATTGGTAAAGGAACCTAGAGGTTTTTACAATATGTGTATCTGGATACACATAATATTTTTACAAATACGTATTTATAGAATAAATTTATTCTCAATATATTTAATTATATTTATCTTTATTATATCAACCCTGAAATTAAATCACATGTTAATCATGATATGATATTTTTATTTGTATTTTTTATTTTATTTATTCACTAGATGAATGAATATAATTTTTTAATTTATAATTTATGTTATAATATTTATTTTATTGAATGAATGAAATTATTTCATGGTTTATGGTTTAACAGAACATTATTATTGAATTTTGACTGATTTAATTTTCCATGAAATATATTTTAATATAAAAAATTAGATTATTTATTTTAATTATAAATATTAGTTGAAATTTTCATTTAATATATTATTTAAAAATATATAATATTTTGATATGTGGAATATAGTTCTTATTTACATTAAAATAATAAAATTGAAGCATTCTATAGTAAATTGTTTTTTACATAAATATAATTATAATATTATGTTATAATCAATTTAGAGGATCTTTTATCTAATACTCCAATCAGTACATCTTAAGAAAAGAATAAGTAATTATCAAAACACCATTGATTATTTAGAGATAAAAATCATGAGTGGTATACAAATGTTAAGATAAAATGACATGCAGAAATTTTATTCCTTTAAATGGAACCTATGATGCAAAAAATTATATTTGGAGACCCATGAAGCATGTGTGGGTATAACTAGTGGAATCAATATTTTTATTAAAGATGAAAACCCCCTAGGAGATCAATGATCTGATTAAATAAATTAACAATGAGATAAAATCAAATAAATAACAAAATATTCTAGGAAATGTTTTTATTTACATTAAATATTATATAATATTTGTAAATAGTTATATACATTTATATGTCGGTGTTTTGGATGGTTTCATTGTAGGATTTTTTGAGATTTTATATTCTAGTTGCAGTGTTTTTTTCCTCAACTATTTGAATATTGAATTATATTATTTATGATATAATTTGAGGGATTGTTTTATTGATTCAAGATTCTTATTTGGTTCAGAAACATAGGAAAACAACAATTTTATTGGTGGAGTATTACCAATGTGTTGGAATTGGAATGAGACTACCACATTTTTTATTTATCCCCCACCATATCACTTCACTCCCACTGATGTTTTGGTGACCCCCAAAAGTAATTGATGTATCCTCCAATATCACTCTAGATTTGAAAATTGATTTGTTGACTCCCACTACAGTTTTGATTCCTCCCACCATATTTAAATTGGAACCTAAATGATTTATGGGGGAATATATATTGTTTTTAAGGATAAAATGATCATTCTATCATAAAATCATGTATAAAATGAAGATGTGACTTTGAATATCATTTGTTCCCACCCCAAAATAATTGTCTTATAATATATACCTTGGAATCTCATCCCTTTTCTTATTATAATTATTCATGGGTGTTTTAATGGTGTATCTTCCATATATCCAAGGTAGTGTCTCTCCATCTCACCAAATAATCCCTCCATTTCAGTTGTAATTTTTTTTTCCATATTTTTTGTATTTCATGGTTTTAAGTTAATTTTAGAGAATAATATATTTCAAACAGTTAGATATTTATACTGGAATATCATTATATTAATTTTACTGGTTCATCAAATTTTTTTCATAGGGGTTTTATTTTTTCATTGTAGTTGGTGGATATGTATTTATGGTTAATTACTTATAAAATTTTTCTTTAAATTAACCTATGTGATTCTTAGTGATCACTAGGATTGGAAATTCTATACATGGGATTTCATAGTGGGTCTCGACTCATTAAGTGGATTTTAAGGTATTTTAAAAAAATGTAAACCTATATTTTTCTTAAATTAATAATGTTTTCTAACTATATTTGAAAATTATAAATGAAATGTCTAAAAAATAATTATATAGAAAAAATATTTTTTTTAATAAATTGTTTTTAACCATCTTCTGAGAAAACATTCATCATTCATAGTATCAAAAAAATAAATAAGTAGTTGGTAATTTTTAAATTTTATATATGGAATTTTACATGGTATTGGATACCCCTTGATTTTTAAATGATGAAACAAATGATATAGTCTTGTTTTTAAACCCTTTTATCTCTTTATTTCACATATACCCAATGAAAATAAATAAGAACTAAAATTAAAACTGTCATCGTATCAATATACTAACGAACAAAATGCTTCCATATGTTTAGATATATACATCCTTCATTTGGAAAAAAAATATAAAATTTTTATGAAAAAGATAAATTCACATCCTAGAACTCTAATATAATACAACTATTACCATCAACAAATCTTAATTAAACATGATAGGGTTATATGTCAATTAACAGTACCAAACATAAAATTATGAGAGTGGTTCATTGGTTATGTCATTGTTGTGCTTATATAGTGGGAGGACGTAATTCATCATTGAAATAATAATGTTTTTAATAATAACCTACCCTATAACCATGATAAATAACATGTTTATATATAATAATTAAAGGTTTGGTTATATTTATGAAAATTATGGATTAAAAATTGGTTTATATTTGGAGTACAACATTAGATAAATCCTTTTCTTCATTCCTTCGATCATCTTAATTGTTTTATGAAACTATGTTTTCTATGATACCGACCTACAATGTTTTGAAAACTACTCCAATAATAATTTATTTCCCACATTATTGCATACAAAAAATAAATACAAAATATGGTCTAATACAAAGGAATATAATGAATCTTTTTATTTACAACTGATAATCATTTTCATACTTATTCCATATATTATAGGCTATGTAATTCTCTTGTTTTATATTTATTTATCAGTACTATATCATGGTTTAGAACTAGTATTTTTCCTCTAACATTAATTATAGGTTATTTAATGAACTATATACACATTAATCAGATCCTTATTAGTTTTTAATGGGAGTTAAGTGTGTCCTCAGCATTTGGGTCCAATAGAATATCTCAAAAATGTTTGGATGCTAAATTATTGTAGTCATTCTTTTATCAGATTATAGATTATTTCGTTTTTCAAATTTTGTTGGTCATTATATTCGATTAATAATGTTATGATTGTTTTATCCATGTTATTTATAAATAATATCAATTGTTCTGTTATAATGATAATGGTTATTGTCTATTTGATATTGCACATGATACAAGGGGATTCATTAAAACATTATCAAATTTTATGCATGTCTAATTTTTTCATAGCACCTGTGTAAGAGGTGATTTGTTAATATTATATATGATTTTTTTTAATTTATAATATTTTAATTTTTATATATCATCCATTCATGTACATTGTTTAATGGGATGAGTTTTGATCATAACCACTATAATCCTATTACCATTTCCAATGGATGATATCATATACAATCATAGAATACACAATCCACATTCTATATGATCGGACATTGGTCCAAATAGGATATAAATCTGTATACCTTCATTATTCTCTTATGTAATAATTTATATCATTTTCTAAAATTTTGGTGTTAAGCCACTACTTATATTACATGTATACACCTTCATGTTATATAGTGTTTATGAATATATTTTTTATGATTACATTGGACATAATATTTTAACCTTGTATCTACGACATTGTGGAAGCACTAGTTAATATATATTTCTGGATGTTGAAAATATTTTCTTATATGTGATTAAATTATTTAATATGTTTATGGATACATCAGTCATTTAAAATTGAACTGGGAACCATTAGTTATTCCCCAATGATTTTATTTTGTAAAAAAATTAAATGGACACCTTGGTTGATATATTGTTTATATTTTTATAATTTTTAGGTACTTATAGTAAATGGTATTAGATGGTTATCCATTTAATGTCACCCATGTATCACATGGAAGTGGGACTAGTTTCTACATTAAATTTAGAGGAGGTGAAAGGGTCTGAATTTTTTCTCGCATCACATCTTTATATTTGGATGTTACCAATCCTAAAGTTATTTATGATTTTGAAAATTTAATTATTTTTACTAAATAGTATTTTTTATACTAATGGGTCATGTATCTATTCACAAAGAGGAGGTTCATATTTTTTATATTATTATTTAATTTCATATGAAATGTCCTTGTGGGGTACTTTTTGATACTCAAACTATTGATGATTAATTAGGGATTTTATAAAAAAGTACAATATTATTTATGTCATAATCAAATCATGTAAATCATTCCCTAGCTACACAATGAGATTCAAAATACTATTCTATAATCTGGATGAATACGGGTTTTATAGTAGCACTCTAATTCAATAATCATACATTATCCTTTGGCCACATTTCGTCAAAATGGTATTAGTTATTGGATATCGATTGAATTGTTTTCTTTTTGTTGAAAAATGTCTATAACTATTTTAACATGATATAAAACCCATTAAAAGTCATCATGGACCTCTCATTCTAGAATATCATGCTGCCATATAATGTGAAGTTATTTGGTAGACATTATAGGATTTAGGGAGGAATTTATTTATCTTTCTTTGGTATGATGTAATTGATATTTTCACATGAATTTATTGCATAACCCCAAATCAATATCACTTTTGGTTCATGTGTAATGTATGGTGTTGGTTGGTACAAACATGTTTGATATCATACCACATTGTAGTCTTATCTCTAATTGATATCTTGTAGTATCATCTTACTAATGTTTTAATAAACTAAATAATAAGGAATATATAAATATAGTTTTTTCCAATATATATATATATATATTTATTTATTTATTTATTTTCTCTTTATATGAAAACATGAACTAATAATTAACTTCTTTTATTGAGAAATACATTCGTATTACCTTGATCACTAATCAAAAAAAATTAAGGTTTTATATGCTTGTCTTTTTAATTTTTACTTATACATTTGATTGTTATTAATGTACTACGACTATTTATCTTATATTATAAGAAAGTATTTTATTTATTTTGTATGCAGTGTTAATTGGTAACCATTCAAGTGTTTTCTTCATACATTTCCCTTCCAATCACATTACTAATATCAATTACAAAAAATGAATTTATTTCTAGCATGATGATATCCTATAACTGAACATACTTATTGTTACTTACTTAATGAGATATCTTTAGAAAATTTCTCTAAAATGAATCAGTACAACATTCTAGTCAATATTTTTTGTTGATTCTAATGGTGAACGTTTATCTGGTTTGGGTAACCATGAGAAGTCTCTTATTAAACCAAGTAAAGGGAACTATTTTATAGAATTATATTTTATATTGTGTAGAATTCTATTTGGAAGGTTAAATCTATTAAATTTCCTTGTAAATAGTTATTTCAAAATTTTACTAATTAAAACAACATGGGATTTCAAATATTGATGTTTTGTTTTAAATATTAACAAAAAAATTGTATTTCCATTTTGTGAAATGAGGGGAATATTTTTTAATGTATGTTTTATTATTGGAAAATGATATATAAATTTGAAAAAATATTGGAACATCTTTTGTATTAAAATTGAATTAATATTCATAATTTTGTATATAATAATCATTCTTATAATAAATATATTCTTTTTAAAATAAACATTTGAAATTTATTCCTATAACAATGATTTTTGAATTGAAATTATTCGTATTTATATTTATGATAGAGTATTAAAAAAATATAAATGAAACAGAATTACAAGAATATATTTCACTTTTAGGTTTAAATAGTGGGATGTAAACTTGTTAGTAATCTAATTATATTATGGTTTTTGGAGGATCATAATGATGACCATCAAATCATTAAAAAAATTATCAATATTAATTTAGGTTTTATCATCAATTATATATATTAAACAATTAATTGGTGATGAATTATTTGATTATGTGATGGAGTTTTATTTTCCATAATGGTAATTTATTCTTTTATATTTGGGGTTTTTAGATAGATATGGATATGAAATATGATGGGTTTTTTATGTTTCTCATAAAATTTAGGATTTGTGGAATCAAAATAAAATTAATGATTAGACACATTATTTTAGGTATTTTTATATATAATCAATGAATATAAATTATCGTATTTAATTCTCACACCCAACATAAATTATGATATTTTCTAGATAGAAGAATTTCATGGTGGAAGAAATGATTTAAATATATGTGAGGTAAACTAGATTTAAAATATTATCAGTTCAAGGAAATTTTATAAGGGTTTTAATTTAGGTCATCAAACATGAATCCGAAATTTCTTATTAAAATATTCATATAGGAACCTCAATATTTGATAAATGATTTTAAAAGAGATGTTTTATTTAATTTAACACAGTAATAATTTTATCAACATATTTCTTTGTCTTGATATTGTTGAAAATGACAGTAAATTAACAATACATATTTTTCTATAGATAGAATACATAAACTATCTATGATAATAAATTATGAAATCATGATGATTTAGGAAAAAAATATTTCATTGTAGATGTAATATAATTATCATGTTATCATAAATATTTAACAACATGATATTACTCTAACACTCATCTACTTTTCCAAATATTTAATGTTCACTAGTAAGTAGGTTTTAGATATAATGATATTAATAGATCAACATAAGATTAATTATTTTAGAACTAATGATATAAAATAATAAGATGTAAAATATTAATAATTTTTATTTAAAAATCATTAAATAGAAGAACCACTTTTGAATTTTTCATGTTCATGGTAAATTTTAATTACTTTCAATGTTTAATTAATAGCCATGTAAATAGTTTATGTTTCCTTTCCCATTAAAAATATTTATTTCAAGTTGAATCAAACTAATTTTAAAATTTGGAATAAAATGAAAGTATATAAAACAATCAAAAAAAATTTTATTCACGTAATACGATAAAAAGAACCACATGTAGAATCTAATTTAGAAATGAGTTCAAATTCCTAAATTAATCATAATAGATCATCAGGACATTAATACATATAGGGTATCTAATGCACAATTATTCCCTTAGATGTTATGATTAATGCAATGAAAATAAAATAAAAATTGAAAACTCATATCGCATAAAATATGAAAATATGAATTATAAATAACAAAAAAGACCTTAATGTCTCTCAAAAAAGTATATTGAGGAAATCATGGAAATTTTTTGTGAACTTAATAAAAAATATGGACCATTAGAACAATATTATAATTTCTATTTTCTATGGTTGTTTCATGAAAAAAATTATTCATTTCCATTTAAATACTATAATATTTATAATATTCTCTCATTATAACATAAATCTCAATTAGTTGATAAAATTTCATCTCACTATTAGTTTTGAAATTAAAATGTAGGGGAAAGATTTCTAAAAACGATTTATGATTCAACTATAGTAAAACAGTATATGAATTCCTAAAAATATTTCAATAAGGCAATATTTTAATGGGAGTTTTTAATTCTATTCTATAAACCCACATACCCTCTTCCATTATTGAAGTCTAATCCATTAAAAATTATGAAATAGTTTTTTATAAGTTATTTATTATCGTAGATTGATATTTTCCATTCAAATAGATTGTGGTTGGAAATTATTTTTGTTTATTGTGAACATAAAATTATTTATCTATTGAATATCTGAACTTATAATTCTTAAATATGATCTGATTTCATTAAGAAAATCTATTGTAACTCTAAATATTGAAATAATGATTCTTGATGAATTTAATCACACCATTATCTTGATCATATTAATGTGGAAAAACCTCAACCCACAAGGAAGATTAATCCTTTAAAACTAGTGTGTACTCCCTCTCATATGAAGATAGAAACATACTAATAATTTACAATCCCTGAATGATTAAAATTTATTTTTCTAAAATTCTATTTGTGGTAACACATTCTTCATACAAAATTTCTCTAAACCCAAAAAATAATCTTAACCAACTACATGACTCCTTGAATCCTTAAAGATATTAGTCAAATAGTAAAAATCTTATACAAGTCTTTTATTTTTTCTATAACATCTTTTTATATTATTGTATGTATATCTTCACTCCTATATTGATTGAGTGTGCTTTGAGCCTTTTGTGGTTGGAAATAATTTTTTTGAGTAAAATGACCTAATTTCATGGATATGTATTTTTTGAATTAGTGTAGTTATCTTGTAAATGTAGAGATGGTTTGGTTGGTTATCATTGGTTATGGGTTGATGTGGTGGAGTTTTTAGAGTTTTTTTAACAATATACATGACACATTCTATAGGAAGGACTCAAAGGTTGAAAATAATTTATAATATGAATACATCACTTGGTGAAATCAAATAAATAGTTTCACAATATTAATGAAATAAAAGAGGTAAATTTCATTTCTGATGTGGAAGGGTTTGGATATAGATTTTAAAATCATTGTGAATCAATTTTTTAAAGTATAATAAAATAATGATATACACACTATAAATAGATGATGTCCTTCATCAAATCCTCATACACAATGTTTTTCTATGAACTAGATTCCAAGGTTAACTTCATTTGTTCTAATCCACTTATCTCAATCCATTTAGCTCGCCATATATGATTTCTTTAATTTTTTCATTCTTGATATCGCATTTTGAGATTTTATCCCCTAATGAGTTTCCTCATATTGGTTTTCTTCCAATATTTTCTTACCATATTTGAAAGTGGTGTGGTATCCTGTTTCTTTGTTTAATAGTAGAATTAAAATTATTTTTAAGTAAGATTTCATTGTCGATCTCCTCCATTTACATTATTCTGTTTTGGATAACACTGTAGATGTTTTTTGGATCACATATTAATGGTTGGATGTTCGATATTCTTTTTCTACTAATAAAACACTAAATTACCTAATTTATATTAAATGAGTGTTTTAAATGATTAAAAATGAATATGATATGAATACTTTTTATTTTGAAAAATGGAATTAATTTTTATAAAAACATCAAAATTAATTGGAATTGTAATTGATTATATGATTTGATACAAAATGATATAAATAATAGGAATTTGATTAATTGAAATGGTTCCATTTTGAAAATAATGATAATTTATTTCAATTTAAATAATATTTGAAAATAACGGAATTGTTGAAAACATGTGATTTTGTTTGGAAATGATAAATTCATATTGAATACTATTGTTTTTTAATTGATTTGAATGATTTATTTTTCCTTGATTGATTCATTTATTGACTAAAATCCAAGTAATACTATATAATATTTAGGTAATTATAAGAATCATGGTACTATATGACAAAATTTCTCTAGAGTGAAGATGTAATGACTAACATAAACATACTATGTCATCATATACCTAGATGGGGAGTTGAGTCTCGATGGACTGAGACTTGGGAAATGCTCACACATTGAGTAAAGGTATCTTTTATGTAGTATGAGGATCTTATTACTATAACCAACATTGAATAGGGAATATTATATCATGATATGATATGATTGAGATGGAAATTACATTCCATTGATTATTGATATTTTCATTCAAGCTAATCAATTTGTATAAATTCTTCATATAAAATTGACATTTGAAACCATTTTTAAATATCGTTCATATATTTTATTATGAATGAATGTATTGTGGAAAATATTTGAATTCCATTCCATGCATGTTTTATTAAAATGGAATCATAATTTCTTTAATTATTATGGAATTAATTATAGAAAACTTTCTGAGACCTATTGGGTTGGATAACACACCCCATAAATTTTCCATCATGCATTTCTATACCATGTAATGTTAGGACTAGGTATATGGAAAGCACCACATGGAGGTGGTTAAAGATATTGATCAATGGGACACATAATGATAGTGGTGATAAGTGGAGTAGCGATCCCCCATTATCATGGGATATCTTTATGCTCTTATCATGGGTGATTTCATGTATTTTGATGATCTAGTGTATGGGTATTATTTTACTTGTTTCAATCCATTCCATTCTCCCTTTATGTTGTTGACCATACAGATATGTTTTTTTAATGTTTGTGGAAACATAATTCTATCATGTTTCTTTTATGTGGATGAATTCGAGTCCCCAAACTGTGGAGATTGGGAATGCACTTTGATCCATGTTATAAATGGCTCATGTATCATCATATCGAGGTATATAGTCCAGTTCATGACAATGTATTATCAATTCTATTGGTTTTGTTGTGTACCATTACATGATTCTAGTATATAGTTGGGTTATCTTAATAGATTGGTCGTGTGATTTATGTTAATATTGAGTTCTTAGATAGATCTATACAAAATGATTCATAAGTTCTCATTGGGTTTTGTGAAATGCATATTTGAGGGATGATATGATATATATTATATATGTTTCCCTATATCAAATGTGATTATGTTAAAATCCCAATTATGTATTTTAATTGATGGATGAGAAATTCTTATGACTCTTATTTGATAGGATGATCATTGTATCTATATAGATGATTTTGGTTTTGTCTGTTGGTGTTTTGTCACATCTTTCCTTTTCGAATATGTATTAATAGGCTACTTGATGAATATTCTGGTGAACCACAACATGAAAATCATCTTGTGGACCACAATTTTCTGTAGTTACATGCGGGATTTTTCAAAGTGTTTCGACATATACCTACATCCTCTCTTATTCTGGATCTAAAATTGTTACCCCGATGGTATGAATCTTGATAACATAACTAAGTATTTCTTTTTCATAAACATCATCATTTCAAGGAAATAAAGATCCTTAAGAGGATCAAGATTTGTTTTGAATATACAGTTAATGATTAAGAGTTATTTAAAATTACTATTATTATTATCAGGATGTATGCTAAAATAAACATGGAGGGACCTATCCGAATTTTCTAGGATTCTATGGAGATTGGGATGAAGCATGTGGGATTATATTGTAAGGACATTAGTGTTCTTTTTTCTGATTATTTAAATCCAGATTTAATAATCATGGAGAAATCCATTGAGTTTCACATCCACAACCTAGGTGACAAGTTTGTAATTAAATTTGCTAAATTACTTTATAAATGAGTTCAGTTTTCACATAAGTTTTTATCCTATTAACATATAAGGGATTTATGTTTTTACATTTTTTACTAACAAAATATCCAATAATATTTCTTCTTGTTGATGACCACCACTTAATCATGTGTATTAGATAGAGCAATAATTGTAATTCGTGGACTTACTAGTAATTCAATGTTGAAAGGTGTTATTTTTCCTACTAATGGTAGCAATCTTTGACTCATTAAATTAAAGATACAAGACAAAGAGTCACATGGTAATTATAGATTGTAGTATCGGTCAGTACCCTTATAGTTCCTATAATATTTCCATTGACATTGTTTTCTTGTGTAATGGATGGGTAATCAAAATGTGTTTTCACTAATGAACCAATTACCAATAATTTTTATAGTCACTCTTCCAACCTAAAGATATTGTACTAGTTCATTTTACCCAACATAAAATAATAGTCACATCATCATAAAACACAATATTTTTTCATCATATTCCTAATGAAATAATTGATTATAGCCATAGGCATTGAGAATGAAGCGTCTTCGCATAATAAAAAGTTCTCCAAAGGAAGATGATTTGGTCCACTAATTGTGGGTGGTATGGTCACTATTTGTTCATCATTATGGACTAATTTTTATGATAAAGTCATTTCTCCCATTTATATCAACACATGTTGTGAATTTCCTTTATCTTTATATAGTTATATTTTACTATGTGGTCGACATTACAACACCCCACGGAATAATTACAGAGAAGGGTCTTCATTATCATTCATCTTCACTCTCTCTTTCATATATTGAGTATACTCAGAATTCTCTATATCTTTATATAAAACCTCTTCAAGTCATTTTGATGAATGATTTTCTTATTTCTCACACTAAAAAAATAACCCATTTTGTTGGGGTTATTTTTTACATTAAAAGGGGTTATAACACCTTCTAAAGATATTAGCGGCAGTTGTTGGAAACCGCCGCTAATGTTCCCACCTACTGTTATTAGAGGCGGGTTTGAGAAAGCATTGCTAAATTCATAGTGAATTTAGCGGCGGTAACATTAGTGGGGGTTTAAACCCCATCTCATGTTGCTCTAACTTTACCACATTATAGGCGGTTATAATAAAACCTGCCTCTAATGTAGGGATTTTGGTGTGGTTCAAACCGCCCCTTTCCCCTGGACAGCCACCACTGCGCACCCCTGTAGACACCCCACACACCCCCTTGACACCCCACCCTGAAACCCTAGACACCACCCGTGCATGCCCCATGACACCCCACCCTGACACTTGTGAGCCCACATGACACCCCGCCCTCACACCCACACGCCCCCATGAAAACCCGTATGACACCCCTCCCTAACACCCTATACCCCCACCCTCACGCACCCCCATGAATCCCCGCCCTGACACCCGCACGTCCCCATGACACCCCACCCACACACCCACCCGCCCCCATGACACCACTCTATGCCCACCCCCCCCCCCCCCGATAAACCTCTCGGGCACCTACGCGCCTCCGTGACACCCCGCCCTCACACCCGCACCCCCCTGACACTCGAATTCCCCCATAACACCCCACCATAACACCCTCACCCCCTATCACCCCTCCCTGACACCCCAACACAACCCATTGACACCCCCTGTTGACACTCGTGCGCCCCCCTGACACCCCTTCTTGACCCCCAGCGCCGCCCTGACACCCCAGCATGCCGTCCTTAACACCCCGCCCTAACACCCGCTCCCCACTAAACCCCCCCCCCCCTGAGACCCACCCAGCTCTGAAAGACACTGTTGAAACCCTAGCGTGCCCCCATGACACCCCTCCCTCACACCCACCCTCCCCCATGACAACCCCATGACACCCCTGCACGCCCCCCTGAGACCCCGCCCGGACACCAACGCGCCCCCATGACAACCATCCTTTACAATCACGCCCACATACAATCGCACGCCCCATTGAAACCCCACCCTAATACCCTCACCCCCCTAACACCCCTCCCTGACAGCACAGTGCACCCAATTGACACCCCATGTTGACACTCGTGATCCCCCTGACACCCCTTGTTGACACCCTAGCGTCGCCCTGACACCCCAGTGTGCCCCCCTTGACATCCCTCCCTGACACCCATGCCCCACTGACACCCCACCCTGACACCCGCGCCCGCCCTGACACCCATTGTTGACACCCAGCGCACCCGAGAGTGTCGCCACGACTGTGGCGTAAAGAAGTATCCAGCAGGTTTCAAACCTTTCACCTGTTCCATTCACTGCAAAATAGAGAACCACTAGGCTATGCGGGATTATTTTTATATTATACACTATGTTATATTTAATTATATCCTGAAGTATTATATAATATGTGTGTGTGTGTGTGTGTATTTGTGTTTAGAAATATAAAAAATATAATATATTTGTATATATACAACACATTTCTCTATAATATAATATATGTTTGTTTAGAATATTTTTATATAATATGTATTTATGTATAATTAAAATATATACTTGTGTATAATATATATATATATATACATTTTTGGGTATCTATAATATATATAAATACATATTTATACATATAATAATAAATATATTCATATTTCAGTGACTGTGTATATTTTTGGTATTTATAGATATAATATTATTATACATATATTACAATAAAATACATTTATATTATATATTAGTGTATTTAATATATACATTTATATTATCTCACCATCACACATATATATACACACAATATTAAATGCATTCATATAATTGTTAATATATAATATAATTAAATGATATATATATATACTAAATTAATATATAATTAATATTCTATAATGAAATATACATAAAATATTTATAAAATACATATAAATTTATGCTTAATATTATATTTGTAATATTATATATAATATAAATACATTTCTACTATATACTTATGAATAAATACATTTATATTAGATTATGAATATTAATTTTCATAATTTAGACGAAAAACTAAAACTAAATATAAATATAAATATATTATTTATTTATATTAATTATTATATTATAAATATTTTATTATGAATATGCTTATTTGTATTTTATAATTCTTTTATGTATATTTAATATAGAAAATTAATTATAAATTAATTTAGTATATAAATATATATCATTTAATTATATTATTAATTTCCAATTATATGAATGCAATTAATTTTTTGTGTGTATATATTTGTGATGGTGATATAATATAAATTTATATAATTAAATACATTAATATATTGTATAAATGTATTTAATATAATATATGTATAATATATATTATAATTATATTATATCTGTTGACCTCACCTGTTTTGATAATCCCAATTATGCTTTCACATACTTTGACAATCCCAATTAATGTTTATCTATATTATAATTCTCTCAAACTATTATATTCTACTATCAAGATGATAATAATATTAAAATAATCCTTGAAATATGTTAATCAATGTTTATCTTTGTATATATAAGTTTTGAAGTAATTCTAACCCAATCGGATATGTTTTGCATAAAACAGATAAGTGTTAGTCACTGATCTACGTATATCTACTGATACAGAGCTACAGGTACTTAGTCTACCGATAGACATAGTCTACCGAAAGACAGAGTCACTAATAAGCTAAGGTCACCGATATGTAGAGCTACCAATATGTACATAACTATCGTTATATAAGTCCACCGGTAAACATAGAACAAGCTACCTATACAGAGTTACCAATAGAAAAAATCTTCTGATGGTACAAAATGGAGCTATTGATATGCATAAGACTATCGATATACATATTCACTGGAACTAAGTAAGCTACCGATACAGATAGTCACCAATACATAGAGCTACTGACAAACCCGAGCTACCGATAGACCAAGAGCTACCGATAGATTGAGTTACCGATAGAACAAGTCTACCGAGCTACTGATAGAGTAAGTCTACCGATAGAAAGAGCTACTGATATATACAGAGCTACCGATACACAGAGTAAGAGCTACCGATATCAAGAGATACCGATATATACAGAGTTACCAATACAAGTTCAAAGAGCTACTGATATCAAGAGCTACCGATACAAGTTCAAATAGCTACTGATAGAAGGTCACTGCTACACAAAGTCCACCGTACACATCTACCAACAGAAGGCTACTAATGATTGTCCAAAGAGTCAAACTCTATACTCTCAATACTATTTATTTATTAATCTAACAGTTACATTTGATTTTTTTAATGGAGTTAATGTTATTTAATGATTTATGTTGGCATGTTAGGGAACCATACCTAGTACCCATGAAAAAAGAAATCATTCCTTCATTACTGGAGATAAAAGCTATAAAAGGGAAGAAAAAAGACCGTGCAGATGGGTTCGAAAAAAGTGGACACAGAGATTGAAGGAAATTAGTGAACATGGGGTGTGCATACAGCGAGAATCAAGGAACTAAGAAGGCACACGAAGGGTGAAAAAGAAAAAGAGCTCAACAGCATTGAAACATGGTGCATTCGCACAAGACTACATCCATACTCAAAGAACACTGGACATACACGAAGCCACTCATTTATATAAGAGAACACAAGCTGTATCTTGAGTGATGAACTACAACAAACACTTCATGCCCTCAGGCTGATAAGTTGAACCTGGAACCATGGAAGAAAATGACACTTTGTTTTTCAGACAAAAAACCAGAGGAGGACTCAGAATCTTTTCTGACCCATCAAACGAGTCCAGAGCTGGACTGCCAGTCACTAAAGATTTTCAAAACTCATTCACACATACTTTATTGATTCTTTCATTTAAATTTCGAGCAGTGTGTGTACCCTATTTATTTTACACACACACTGTCTCCTGAGCTAAGCTGGAGGATTCTTAAATCCTCATTCAAACTCTATAACTCCTTTTATCCCACTGTGGATAGTGGTAGAGGTCGAGTAAGACTTGGACAGCTGTGAGATGTTTTTTTTCACATAGAACTGTGTTAGTGGTCTTTATACCTGGACAGTGTGTTCACTATTGTTTACCCCGATCCAGGGTGTGGATCAATTTATATAAATTGTTTGAGAGGACCAAGTCTCGGCTTGAGACTGAACCTCTTGGTTACATCTGCTATGCATTTTAGTTTAAGTCATAATTATACTATATGTATTTCATATTCCATTGCCAACTACTTTGAAATATAATTTGTTTTAAATTTACTTTGATAGTTAAATTATAAAGTGTTTATAATTATTGTAAACCAGTAACTTAGCTTCAAAAGTTAATTTAATCTTCAGATTAAATTAACTGAGACCTAATCAATCTTTGAGAATCTAATTGAACATTTACACTCTGTTTAAATTCACTACAGTTTAACTCTGTTTTTAAATAGGGGGATTTTATGAGAAATAATTTTAACAGAAATTTTTATTGGAACTCAATTCACCCCCTCTTGAGTGTCCACTCCGACCAACATTTGGGGATCAAAGGTTGTTTTTATTAATACAAATTTTTCAAATATTCTGTTTTTCAACTGTGGTTTTACTTGCATCTTTAAATATCTTAAATTTCTGTTAGTTCTAAATTTTATATCATTAAAACTATTTTCTAAAATCTAGTTATGGATGATAGACTAGAAGGTGCTGCTACTAACAAGCCACCTTTCTTTAATTGTACAAACTATGCCCAGTGGAAACATAAGATGAATATTCATTTAGAGAGTATGGGTTTTGATATCTGGACTGCTATAGAGTCACAATAGAAAATTCCAGAAACTGAATGAACTACTTGGGATGAACCTACAAAGACTGCTTACAATAATAATTGTAAATCTATGAATTCTATGTACTGTGCTCTAGGATATGAATAATTCAATGGAATATCTGCTTGCAAAACTACTTATGAAATATGGGATACTTTGGGTGTTTCTCATGAAGGAACAACCAATGTTAAAGAAATGAGATTAAACACTATTAATATTAAATATGATAATTTTAAAATGATGACTAATGAACCTATTTCGGATATGTATCTCAGGTTCAATGAGATTTTCAATACTATGAGCTCTCATGGAAATGTTGTTCTCACAAAGGAACAAATCATGAGAATCTTTAGATGTCTACCAGACTGATGGAGGGACACTTCTGTTTCAATCATAGAATCATGTGACATTTGTGCTCTCCCTGTAAAATAGATTATTGGTAAATTAATGATGTATGAGGAAGAATTCAATGTGAATAAGGAGGAAGATGATGAACCTAAAAGAAAGTCTGTATCTTTTGAGTCTACTGCTTTAAAGAGAAATGACAAGGAGAAAATGCATGTACTTAGTGAATGTTCAACATGTGAATATTTAGACTCTGACAGTGATGCTGAGATGGCTCAAATAGCCAGGAGATTTATGAAGTTTTATAGGAAGAATAAATTCTTCAGAAAATCTAATTACAATAGTAAGTATGACAATAAAGGTCATTGGATGAAGGACTGGATGAAATCTAATAAGGAAGATGATATAATCTGCTATGAGTGCAAAAGTAAAGGACACATCAAGGCTGACTATACAAAACTAAAGTTCAAAAAGAAATAAGATTATAAGGACAAGAAGTATAAGAAAGCTATAAAATATACTTGGAGTGCTTTAGAAGACAGCAGCAGTGAATCTGAAATTTCTGATTTTCAAAAGAATCATGCCAACATGTGCTTCATGGCCAACACATCCGAGGTAACCTTAGATACCCTTGTTTTAAATTCCTATTATTCTAGAGATGATGCAGAATCTGATTCTGATTCTGAAGATATGTATAAGGATGAATTGTTCTAATATTGTATCATGCAGGAAGAAACATGTAATGAACTTAAGGACAAATATAAGTCACTAAAGAAACAATATGATCTCACTACCAATGTTATATCTTCCTTTGATATAGAAAAAGAAAAGAATGCTAAACTTTTAAAGGAAAATACTAATATGAAAATGTATAATGAGAAACATAGAAAGGTCTTAGGAATGTTCACAAATGGAAAAGATACACTTAATTAAATGATAGTTAAACAAGTTGCACTAAAGTACACTACTGGTTTGGGATACCAACCTATATAGAGACAGTTTACCAAAAATCAATTTATTCCTAAATATGGACAATATAATGCTTATTCCAGTTCTGGAAATTCATATGCTTCAACTAGTTATTCATATGGGTTTATATAAAATAAAGTTTATCTTTCAAAATCTATTACTTCTGTAAATTATATGAGACACTTAAGACAAATTTGGGTACCTAAAGTTTTGATTTCTAACCTTTCTGGACCCAAGATGATCTTCATACCGAAATCATTTCTAATCTAAATCTGTTTTGTAGGAAACATGTTTGAAGAGTTCCCATAAGAAGACATGGTATTTGGATAGTGGATGTTCAAGAAATATGTCTGAAGATTATTCATGCTTCAAGAGCTTAATAATGTTTTAAGGAGTCTATGTCACCTTTGGTGATAATTATATAGGAAAAATGATCGCCCTAGGCCAGATTGGTAACACTGATTCAGTTTTAATTTCTAAAGTTTTATTTTTTCATAGACTTAAATACAATATCTTAAGTATTTCTCAGTTATGTGTCGATGTCTTTAATGTGAAATTTGAAAATGATTCTTGTAATGTTTTTTACTCTAAATTTTTTTTAGCATTCTCTTCCTTGAGAAATGAAAATTTTTATGCTGTTGATCTGAATTCTTTAGCTAAGAAAAATTTTACTTGTTTAAATGGTTTTCATAAAGTATCTTGGCTTTGGAACAGAAGATTAAGACAATGCAACATCCACTCACTTATAAAATTTACTAGGAAAAACTTAGTTAGAGACATACCCAAACTTGAGTTCCTATCAGACAATGTTTGTAGTCCCTGTCAAAAGGGAAAGCAACATAAAGTTTCTTTTAAATCAAAGAAAGAAGTCTCATCTTCTCAACCTCTCGAGCTGGTTCACATGGACTTGTTTGGACCTTCTAGATTTTCTATTTTAAATGGGAAGCACTATGTCTATGTCCTAGTAGATGAATTTTCTAGATATACTCGGGTATACTTCTTGGCTCACAAAATTGAATCTTGTTCTTACTTTTTTAAATACTCCAAGTCTATAGAAAACCTTACTGGAATTAAGATTAAGACCCTAAAAAGTGATCATGGCCGTGAGATTTAAAATCGTGAGTTTGATTCATATTTCTCACGCAATGGCTATAGTCACAAATTTTCTGCTCCTTGGACACCTCAGTAGAACGATGTACTAGAAAGAAGAAATATAACCCTTCATGAAATTTCAAGAACCATGCTTAATGAGTATGACCTGCCTATTTACTTTTTTGTTAAAGATGTGAATACATCTTGTTATATTATTAATAGAGTCTTAATTAGACCTATTCCTAAAAAGACCCCTTATGAGTTATGTAATAATAGGAATCCTAAAGTTAGTTACTTTATAGTATTTGGCTCAAAAGTTTTTATTCTCAATACAACAGATAATCTGGACAAGTTTGCTTCTAAAAGTGATGAAGGAATTTTTCTTGGATATTCTTTAACTAGAAAAGCATATAGAGACTTTAATAAAATAATCAAATGTGTTGAAGAATCTATTCACATCAAGTTTGATGAAACTGATCCACATGAGCCTAAAACCACTCTTGAAAATCTGGAAGAAGATTTGACTGTTCTGGACATTAATGATAAAACTAAAGAACCTGCTATAAAAATATCCAGTTCTGGATATATTCCAGAATATGCTTCTGTTTAACCCGAACCTATAGATGAACCTGATATTTCTAGTCCTACCTTTACTAGATCAACTTGGATTCTGAAGAATCATCCTTTAGATGATGTTGTTGGTAATCTTGATAGAGGGACAAAGACTATAGCATCTCTAAGAAACCAGGTTGAACATCAAGCTTTTCTTTCACAGCTAGAACCTAAAAATGTCAATGATGCTATCAATGATGAATTTTGGGTAATGGATACGCAAGAAGAGTTAAATCTATTTGAAAGAAACAATGTCTAGGAATTAGTTGACAGACCCAAGGACACTTTGACAATAGTCTCTAAATGGGTTTTTAGAAAAAAAAGTTGACGAATATGGAAATAGTTAGAATCAAATATAGGTTAGTTGGACAAGGATATATTCAAGAGGAAGGAATAGACTATGAGGAAACCTTTTCCCCTATAGCTATAATAGAATCTATTATTATTCTACTTTCATATGATGCTCATTTAAAATTGAAGTTATATCAAATGGATGTCAAAAGTGCATTTCTAAATGGTTTTATAATTGAAGATGTTTTTGATGAACAACCACCTAGATTTACTAATCCACATTTTCCAAATCATGTTTTCAATCTTTCTAAAGATTTATATGGTTTTAAACAATCTCCAAGAGCCTGGTATGATAGACATATTAATTTTCATTTTTCAAAAAGTTTTACTAATGGGATTGCTGATCCAACTCTTTTTATTAAAATAATTTCTAAATATATTTTAATAGTACAAATATATGTTGATGATATTATTTTTGGATCTTCTAAACACTCCTTATGTACTGAATTTTCAAAGAGTATGCAAAATGAATTTGAAATGAGTTTAATGGGAGAACATAAATATTTTCTTGGATTTCAAGTTTTTCAAAATGAAAATGGTATTATTTTGAATCAATGTAAATATAAAAAAGAGCATTTAAAACGTTTTGGTTTGGATAGTATTAAGGAAAGTGATACTCCTATGAGTACTCTCTATAAATTAGATGCAGATGAAACTGGGAAACCAGTTGATCAAACCAATTATAAAGGTATGATTGGAAGCTTACTTTACCTTAATGCTAGTCGACCAGATATTATGTTTACTATATGTATGTGTGAATGATATCAAGCTAATCCAAAAGAATCAAATTTGCTTGTGGTTAAATGAATTTTTAATTATCTTAAACACACTGTAAACTTAGGTTTGTTTTACCCAAAAGGAAAATCCTTTGAGTTAATGAGTTATTCATATGCTGAATTTCATGGTTTCAAGTTGGATAGAAAAAAAGCACATATGTAACATGTCATTTATTTGGAAGATCCTTATTATCTTGGTGTAGTAAAAAGAATAATTATGTAGCTTTTTCCACTACCAAAGCAGAGTATATAGTTGTTGTTAGTTTCTTTGCACAAATTCTATGGATGATACACAATCTTTTAGACTATGGATATGTTTTTAAGCATGTTTCTATCAATTGTGACAACACTAGTGCAATAAACATTTCAAAGAACCTTGCCTCACTCTAGGACCAAACACATTGATGTAAGACATCATTTCTTGAGAGATCATTACCAAAAGGGTGATATTACTCTTGAAGTTTTTGGTACTGAACATCAATTATCCGAAATTTTCACCAACCCATTGAGTGCGGATAGGTTATGTTACATTAGACATGAGTTGGGGATGATTAACCTTGATCAGTAGCTACCTCACCGATGTGAATACTTCACCGATGTAACCTCACCGATGTGAATACCTAACCGATGTGAATACCTCACCGATGTAACCTCGCCAATGTAACCACGCCGATGTAACCTCACTGATGGATCTCACTAATAGAAATTCTCACTAATAAACCATACTGATAAGTGTGCTGTTTTAAACATCTGTCTACCGCCAGAATCTGAATCGTTTTTACTTTATTTCATTTTATTTATCTATTTTATGATTCCTAAATGATACAAACTATGTACTAGTTACTTCTCAATCCACCAAGCCTCAAACCCTTATCTTCAAACCTTATCTCCTGAATCTCTCTAAAACCCTAAATCCCTCGAACCAGTGATCGAAAAAACCAAACTTCCTACCATCAGAGATGGCACTGATGAGTCAAAATCAAAGAAGCATATGTCTGAGCCAGATGCAAGTGGTAGTGTTGGTAGAACTAGGTCGGGTAGGTGACCAGTGAATCCTCATTTGTAGAATAGATTTATTTTGATTGGAAAAGAGTTGTGCGTGGAATGGTTTCTGCCTAGAAAGTTGTTAGTGATCGAAGTGCTGGAAGATCAGAAGTGGGTATATTTCTTTTCGAACAACAATGGTCCTTACTATCAGAATCTATTGAAACAATTTTATGAGTTTGTAAGCTTTAAGAAATCAGAAGATGAAAAATGGGTGACTTCTTTTGTGAATGTAAAGGAGATGTCTTTTTCATCAGTTGAGTTGGACGATTGCCTAAAGGATCCACATGAAGGTTTATCTAGAAATGTCTCGAAAGCAATGCCACCTACAAGTGATATATTCTATTATGAGACTACCCTGGAGGGGCTCTCCGGTGATGGAAATCAAAGACAAGTAGTGGCTGCTGAAATGGATGGAGAGAATAGATTGATGTTCAAATTTGTTCGACATGTCTTAATACCAAGGGGAGGATACTATGAGAATTTAAGATATCAGGATATCTATCTCCTACATCTCTTGAAACACTGTGTAAAAGTAAATCTGTGCAGATTTCTGATGATCCAAATGGAAGACTAGACAAGGCCAAAATCAAAGACTAATGCCTTATTCTTTGCCAAGTTAATCTCAGTAACGATCAAAGTGAAAGGGGTATCTGAGTCTCAATATTAGAAAGTGGTAGTAAGGAATACCTTCTATATCACAACCACAGTTTGCAAATATATGAAGATAAATTGGAACCCATGGAGAGGAGAGTTTGTTAATGATGACCAGAAGGTATATGATAAATTTAATCTTGTGGATCATCCATCAAGACCTAAGGATGTGAGGGATCAAGGTCTAGGACCTGATGAAGAAGAACCTGAGTATAGTGATGATACTGAAGTAGAAGAGACTTCTATGGATGGTGGAAGAGATCAGGACTTGCCTCCAAGTCTTGCTGTTGAAATTGAATCTTCTAGAAAGGAAGCCTTAGTAGAAGAAGAGACATCGGATGATGATAATGACCAGCCAACCCCTGAGCATAAAGAAGAAAAGGAGAATGAATCTGAAGCCTCTGATTCTATCTGCATAAGTCTGAGTCCATTAATTGGAAGCTCTGTTCTTCCTACTGAGGATGTAGTAGGAGAAATGAAAGAAGTTGTACCTAATCCAGAGGACCCTCTAGCTTTTGCAGAGAAATAATTGATAGTAGAAGATTCTCCTCAGGAAGAAAGACCTTCCAAGATTTCCCTTTCTGTACAAGAGACTTTACCCATTGTGGGGGAGCATAAAACGAAGTTTGGAAGTGTGCTATTGATATTGAGGATTGGGCAGAAGGCCCAGGTTTTGTGGTATGTGTATTAGACTATACTAGTTCTAATTATGAGGCATCTCTAAATAGACCAAAGATCATTAATGATGTTGAGCCTAAGTTTCTACCTGAAGATGTGGTCAGAATGCATGACCTTGATATTTTTAAGAAAAGTCTTAAGGACAGTTTTTTGGAAGAGACAAGGAAGATGGAAGCATCACCGGTGTCATCAATCCAATTGATTGTGACTCACTCAGTTTCCAGTATTACCTTTGAAAGAGCACCAGTTGTAATTGCTCCTGCTGATATGATAACCACAGATGACCTTGAATCCTTAATGGATGAGCTAAAAGAGTCCTTTGGTGATTCTGTTTCTGTGTTGAAGAACTACTTTGTTGAAGAGATGAGTAACTTAGAAAAATCTTTTGAACTCTCTCTCGGTTGTAATTTGTGAACCTGTGTGGCAGAAATAGTGGAAGAATTTACAGACTTCCAGACTCAAGTTTCTAGACTGGAAGCATATGTTGAAGCTCTAAAGAAATCAGTTATCTCTTTAGACTCTTACATGAGCTCAAATTCCCATGAAGACAAGGACTTAGCCTGTGTCAAAAGTGTTGTATGTCAGATGGTTTCAGTGTTCAAAGGTTTTAAAACATCCATGAAAGATCATGTTAAAACCCAAGATTCCCATGTCCAAAATCTTATCAGTGGATTGACCACAAACTTCAAGGAAATAGTAACCTTCTCTATTGGTTATGTTGTTTCTAAACCCTCAGTAGATTTGAATCAGATTTGAGCAGTGATGAAGGAGGAGCTTGGTTTAGCTTCAGCCAGTGGCTTTGTGGACTCATCAAACCTGAGAAAAGTTGTACATTATACTAGATATTCAACTAGAGAAATAATGAAGATAGTCTAAGACTATATGAGAGAAGCTTCTGCCTCTCAGAAAAAAAGTGAAAGAAAAGGTGGACTCCTATTTCAAAAAGATTTACACCAAAAATCAACTCAATAATCATTTCAAACTTCTGCTGGGAAACTTGAAGTTACCTCCAGTCAGTCAAGCCATCAGAGAGCTAGTCAGAAAACTAAGGCAATTGACTCCAGCCTTAGACAAATTCATGGAGAACAAGGATGACTTCATATCTACTATGGAGAGAGGAGGAATAATTATGGATTTCAGAAATCTTTTGCTGCCTTTCCTGTATGTTGATGCTAAGCCAGGGATTGTACATCCATCCTTACATGCCTCTACCTCTACTACTTCTCCTTTTCAAATGACTCCAGACCATGACATTAGTAGCCTTACACCTATAATCACTCAATGAACTCCTCAGTATAAGCCAGCCATAGTTTCTATGGCTCAGCCTCCTGTGATCATCTCTGGAATTCCTAAGCCTTCACCAGCATCCACACAGTCTGAATCCTCTTCTTATCTAAAGGGAAAATCTCACATTGTGTTTGTGGATTGATCAAGTGGCTAGGATGTTTGATAGGAATCCCATGTATTGTGTTTTCTATCTATGTACCTTTTTACATTATATAATAAAATTGGCTTTCTTTTATTTCTCATTGTGTTATTTTTTTCTCTATTTCTTATTTCCCACTTTTTAATTATCACAAAGGGGGATAAATATTATCTAAGGAAGTATCAAAGGGGGAGAAATATTATAAAAGTATCGAAGGGGGAGCAATATTATCTAATTCTTTCCCCCCAAAATTATCTAAGGAAGAACTAACATGCTTTTCCCCTCTGATATCATTGCATTTTATTCTACCTCTAATACATTATGTTCTATAATATATTGTTTCCTATGAGATAATTTCATTTAAGGATATATCCTCTGATACATCTACTCATTTTATTAAAACAATAATATCATAAGTTTTTATTATCAAAAAGGGGAGATTGTTGACCTCACTAGTTTTGATAATCCCAATTATGCTTTCACATACATTGACAATCCCAGGTAATGTTTATGTATATTCTAATTATCTCAATATATGATATTCTATTATCAAGATGATAATAATTTTAAAATATTCCTTGAACTATGTTAATAAATTTATATTTTTGTTTATATAAGTTTTGATGTAATTCTAACCCAATCAGATATGTTTTGCATAAAACAGATAACTGTTAGTCACTGATCTGCGTATAGCTACTGATACAGATCTACTAGTACTTAGTCAACCAATAGACAGAGTCACCGATAAGCTAAGGTCATCGATACGCAGAGCTACCGATATGTACAAAACTATCATTATGTAAGTGCATCCGTAAGCATAAAACAAGCTATCGATATAGAGTTACCAATAGAACAAGTCTCCCGATAGTACAGAATGGAGCTACCGATATGCATAAGTCTACCAATACACATACTCAATAGAACTGAGTAAGCTACCGATACAGACAGTCACCAATACATAGAGCTTCCGATAGACCAGAGCTACTAATGGTCCAAGAGTTACCGATAGACAGAGTTATTGATAGAACGAGTCTACTGAGCCACCAATAGAGTAATTCTACCGATAGGAGGAGCTACCGATATGTATAGAGAAACCGATAAACAAAGTAAGAGTTACCAATATCAAGAGCTACGGATATATACAGAGTTACCGATACAAGTTAAAATATCTATTGATATCAAGAGCTACCGATACAAGTTCAAAGAGAAACTGATAGAAGGTCACTGCTACACAAAGTTCACCATACACATCAACCAACAGAAGGTTTCTAATGATTAACCAACCAGTCAAACTATATACTCTCAATATTATTTATTAATTAATCTCACGATTACATTTGATGTTTTTAATGCAGTTAATGTTATTTAATGATTTTTGTTGCCATTTCAGGGAACCATACCTAGTACCCATGCAAAAAAGTAATCATTCCTTTTTGACGGAGCTGAAAGTTATAAATGGGAAGAAAAAAGACCGTGTCGATGGGATCGAAAAATGTGAACACAGAGATTGAATGAATGAAGTGAACACAGGGTGTGCATACAGCAAGAATCAAGGAACTAAGAAGGCACACAAAGGGTGAAAAAGAAAAAGAGCTCAACAGTATTGAAACAAGGTGAATTCGCACAAGACTATATCCATACTACAAGAACACTGGACATAGAAGAACCCACTCATTTATAGAGGAAAACACAAGCTGCATCTTGAGTGAAGAACTACCACAAACACTTCATGCACTCAGGATGATAAGTTAAACCTGGAATGAAGGAAGAAAATGACACTCTGTTTTTCAGACAAAAAACCAGAGGAGGACTCGGAAGCATTTCTGACCAATCAAATGAGTCCAGATCTGCACTTCCAATCACTGAAGCTTTTCTAAACTCATTCACACATAATATAGTGATTCTTTTATTTACATTTCGACCAGTGTGTGTACCCTGTTTATTTTACACGCACACTATCTCCTGAGCTATGCTGGAGGATTATTAAATCCTTATTAAAACTCTATAACTCCTTGTATCCCACTATGGATAGTGTTAGAGGTCGAGTAAGACCTAGACAGTTGTGAGCTATTGTTTGTTTTCCCTTTTAGAATTGTTGTAGAGGAATTTGGGAAGGACCCCGGGACACCCTGAGAGGGGAGGGGTGAATCAGTGTGACCACTTTTTCTTTTAAAGTGATGGATCTTGTTCCCACGTTGGTAGGAACTTGTTGAACCTGTATGATGATTATGAGTAGAAATCGAACATTCACATGCACAGAGAAGACACAACCCTTTTTACTTGGTTCACCACTAAGGGCTACGTCTAAGGAGCATACGCCAACAGGTTGTCAGTCGTACCAAAATCCACTATGCTTCACCAGCTAGAGATTACAAAGGTTCGGATACAGTCACTCTGTTCCAGGCTCAATTCCTTTACAACGGTACAGGGATAGCTCACTGTTTCCCTTGGGTCACTCCCGTTGACTCCCCCTGGCTCACTGTCATTGGTGAAGTCCCACTCAGTTTATAGACGTGAAGGTCTCTTCAATTGATAGACATGAAGTTCATTGTCTCCTGTTCAGCATGAGACGTTGCTTGCATCAGAGTCCTGAGTAAATGCTCTGTTAAGATCCAAATTCCAACCACTGATGAATACCCCATTTTCCCTTGTCCACAGGGCAAACAACCTTTGGAAAAGGCCTTCGCAAAGTACCCTACTTCGCAAGGCTCCCATTTTTGCAAAGCTCAAACAAGCCTTCGCGGAGCCCCTGCCATTTTGCGAAGCTCAATCGCGAAGCACTCTCGCGATGATCCAGCCTTCGCAATGCATGGCTATCACGAAGATCCTGCCTCTTCCCGAAGCTCACTGAGCCAACGCGGGGCACCCGTCTTTCGCGGAGCTAGAATAGACGCCGCGAAGCTCCTCTTTCGCGAAGAACGCTGCCTTCACGAGAGACCTTAGCGAACCGAGAGCAAAGGACTTTCTTTGAAATTCTCTCTACTTCTCTTGAGGGGGTCGGCCTCTATTTATAGAAGATTCAACCGACCCTCGACCCTTCCGCGTGAATTCATCGCCACGTCAGCTCAAATCGCGATGCTCCAAAGTTTCCGCCGGAATTCTGTCCAAATCGCGAAGCACCACGACAATTTTCCGTTCACGGATCTTGACGTAATTGCATAGAATCACCGTCAACATTCCTTCGTGCCTTCTCCGCGAAGCTTCCTTGCAAATCCCTTCTCCACCGCGATGCGCTTCACCCTCTGCTGTTCGCGAAGCTTGACGTAATCGTGAAGACTCACCGCCTCCATTCTTCTTGTCTTCGCGATTTCCAAACCATAAATCATATCTTCTCAAAATTCATGCCTCTGCCATATTAAATCATGATCTTCATGGAAATCCTATTTTCGCAATACTCACCAAATTCCAAATTTTGGACCCCAAAAATTTGGCAAACACGGGGAAACGGCGCCACCTTCAAAACTGTTGTCTGCTTGAACGGTATGATCTCTTTTCTGGTACACGATCCGAACATCCATTGATGATTGACAAAAAACAAAAATCACACTCCAAATCATGCAAAGAAGACCATGGTTCCAACAATTTGTACCTAGACAGTTTGTTCACTGTTTTTTACCCTGATCCAGGGTGTGGATCAATTTATATAAATTGTTTGAGTGGACTAAGTCTCTGCTTGATACTGAACCTCTTGGTTGCATCTGTTGTGCATTTTAGTTCATGTCATATTTATACTATATATATTTCATATTCCACTACGAACTACTTTAAAATATAATTTTATTAAAGTTACTTTGATAGTTAATTTAGCAAGTGTTTATACTTATTGTAAACCAGTAAGTTACCTTCAAAAGTAAATTTAATCTTCAAATTAAACTAAATGAGACCTAATCAATCTTTGATAAACTAATTGAACATTTACACTCTGTATAAATTCACTACAATTTAACTTTATTTTTAAATAGGGGGATTTTAAGAGAAATATTTTTAACAGAAATTTTTATTGGAACTAAATTCACCCCCCTCTTGAGTGTCCACTCCGACCAATAATATCTATAAATAAAAAAATACACACACACACACATAAATATAAATACATTTTTTTGGATATATGTAAATATATGTATTTATATATTTTATATATACCCAAACATGTGTATATATATATATTATAAACAAATATATTATAATTATATATAAATACATATTATATATAAATATTATACACAAATATATATTGTATTATAGAGAAATATATTGTATATATACAAATATATTATATTTTTTTTATTTCTAAAAACAAATATATATTTATATATATATATATAATATAACATAATACATCTGGATATATTTAAAAGGGAGTGTCAAGGGGGTGCTCTAGGGTGTCAGGGCGGCGATGGGTTGTCAACAGGGGGTGTCAGGGTTCCGCGTGGGTGCCAAAAGGGTGTGTCAAGGGGGCACACAGGGGTGTTAGGGAGGGGTGGCATGGGGAAGTAGGTTTTAGGGTGGCGTGTCATGGAGGCGTATCAGTGTCAGGGGGGTGCGGGTGTTCGGGATGGGTGTCATGGTGGTGTGCGGGTGTCTAGGTGGGGTGTCAGGGGGGCATGTGGTTGTAATGGGGCACACTTGGTGGGTGTCCAGGGTGTCAGGGCGTGGTGTCAAGGGGGCGCACTAGGTGGTTGTGCATAATCCCTCTCTAATTTTTGAAGATAATGAATTTTGAGAGGTTTGTGAAGAACCGCCTCTAATGTTACAAAAAATGAATTTAGAGGGGGTGTCAGGGTGGCGTTGTGCTGTGAACATAGGATGTTAGGGGGCTACGTGGGTGTCCAAATGGTGTGTCAAGGGGCGTGTTGGGCTGTCTGGGAGGGGTTTCAGGGGGAACGGGTGTTAGGGCGGGGTTTCGTGGGGGTACACGAGTGTCAGGGGGGTGCGGGTGTTAGGGCGAGGTGTCATAGTGGCATGCAGGTGTTAGGACAGGGTGTCAGGGGGTGGGCATGGGTTCCATGGGGCTTGTTGGGTGGGTGTCCAGGGCGTCAGGGCATGGTGTCAAGGGGGTGCACTGGGTGGTTGTGCATAATCACTCTCTAATTTTTATAGATACTGAATTTATAGGGCGTTTGCAACCCCCTCTAAATTTGATGATTAGAGGGGGTTGTGCCGAATCCCCTCTAATGTTACAAAAAATGGATTTATAGGGGGTTCTATAGAATCCCCTATAATGTACATTTTTTGTGGTGTCATAACAATCAGATTTATTTTTATCATATTAGAGTCTCATATACTAATATAGAGAGGTAGTTTTGTGTTTTTTCGGGAGAATGAGAACCTGGGTTATATATAGATGGACTGTCTTCATTTTTGATGGATAGGTTTGTATCATGGTTTTCATCAAATAATGATAAATTAACATTGAGTTATGATATCCAATTAGTTAGTTATGATTTTCAATGAACTTCTATTTCACTCCACATGTAAGAGAGTTGGAGTTTTCTATTGATTCAGTCCCTAGTACTCATCTATTGTCTATTACATAATATTACATGGAAATTTTTTAGTTTAATGAGTTGAGAACATAGTTAGTTTATCATACTGTGAAATACATCATAATCCAGAGTGAATCACTTTGGGTTCCACATGTTCTTTTTTTGAATAAAGATGATGTAACACATTACCTATGTTTTTATTAATTATTTTATCAAACCATGTTATAGTAAATAATATTTGTCAATTTTAGAAGACTGATTATCTATATGACCATTTGAATAGGGTGGAGTGGTTTTGGAGAATGGATTTTGAGCTAGTAAAACTAGATGAGAATAAAATAATATAGAATTTAGAAGGATTCCATCAGGATTAGGTATGGACATTATGAATATCCTATTTTCCATTTAGTCAGAAAAATTATTTTTCTAATTTTCTCTTTTTGAAAGACATAATATTTGATGACGAGCTTGAAACATTCATGGTTGTATTTTTGGTTGAAATCATAGTTTTTTCGCAGTCACATGTGGACCATGTGCATAATTTGAGATCTGTTAAGGAATTCTTGAAAACCCTTTGACCATACAAGAAGATGATATTATATTCTTTATATATTATGAAGTGATTTTTATTGGGCATGTGGTCTCAGGGCATGATATCTTAGTTGACCATGAGAAGATGAAATCTGTTAGGACATGGGATAAACATCGTAATGTTTTGGTTATTTGGATCCACATGGATTGGGAAAGATATTAACTACAATTACTCATAAATTTCATAATGATGGATTCACTATTTACTTCTCTCACTTAGAAATGAGTGATGATTCTTATATATGATAAAAATTATAGATCATTAGTTTATTAGAGATTTATTTCATATATGCACAACTTTTGAATCTTATATACATATGGAATGGATATGTGGTCTTTTTGGAAGCATAAGGTTTGGGTTTGGGATTACTCCTTATGATGTGTGATCACATGGAAGCCTATAAATACAATGAAACTAGGATGATTGAGATGAATTATATGACCCATGATATCAGACTCTCATTGGTGATGAATGTATATATGAATTTTCTGTATTACCTTCTTGGAAAAAGGCTTATCTTGTATTCTGTGTAAAAAATATTCAGTTATATCTTTTATCAACAGAGTATTTGGAAGGAGTACCTATAGTTTATTGATCTCATTATTTCCAACACCCCTTGTAAGATAAATTTTGTTGACAATGATTTGAGTTGGAAACATTCATCTATGACCAAGAAATAATAATCATATTAGTGAAATCAGATGTTTATCTTTTCATAGTTTATTTTCAATGTATGAGGGAATGGTTATGAAGTTGTTTTGTTGATCATGTACTTGAACTCCACTCTTCCTGATATTATTCCTTTAAAAAGACAAACTGATAATGAATTTTGAGGAATTATGTCCCATTTTAAGGATGGGGAGACCAAAGTGGGTTTTTATTTGATTTAATGAATATATAAGGTTTTTGAAAATATATTTCTCACATTCCCATGTGAGAAAGGCCTTGATATGGGATTTTATAAATTCCTACGATGATCGGAACCATATATCTATAAGGATGATCTATGATTTTTGGTGAGTATTATTTTCTAGTTTTGATATTAGAAATCTATATTTTATCATTTTTTATTTAGAAATAGATTAATGTTAAGACCCTTTACCATTAGGGTTACATTATCTTCATCCATTGGATGTATGGAAGCTAGAAAATATTTCTATATAATTTTTGGTTTGAATTCTATGTACCTTTCTTGGGAATAATGTAATATGGGTTCTGACCAACATATGACTAGTTCAATATGCATTATAATCATTTGAGGTAAAACCAATGCCAATGACTATAGAAGCATTTTTATGTAAGAGATTTTTATATTACACAGAGTTCCATTCACTATAGTATCCAATGGGGATCTATGTTTCACTTCTCAAATTTATTGGGGCCTATATAAAAAAATGGAATCTAAAAAACAAGTATCATAATGAATTTATCGATAAATACCACTTCCATATTTGGATAAATCCTACTTTTACCATTACCACTTTGTTTGTGATCAATTTGAATTGGGATATTATACTCTAAAAAGGAATGGTTAATACCATTTTATCAACAATAGTAAATAAAAAGTGAGTTTTAAATATTTTTATATTGAATAGTGTTGCATGTTTTCTCAATAATATGTAAACATACGTATAGAAAGGTAGTGATGATGTGATCATGATGAATGAAGAGGATATGTTTTTCCAATGCTTATGTCAGATGGATAATCAATATGAAATGAAATTCCATTTCATGCTTGGACATTATCTATAATAATTCATACAATTATTAACCTTGTCTTATATTCCTAGACATGTTTCACAAGAAGAAACATTATTACAACACTGGAAAAAAGTCCATTCAATACTTAATTTCATGATGATAATGGAAGATCCATCTTATAACTTCTAATTGAATGATGTTTGTAAATAAAATTAGAAAATTGTTTGTGATTATCCTCAATGAAGAAGAAATGTTTTTAAAAGATAAAACATCACTCACAACAATGATTCTGTGAATTGTTCATTTTTTCATAAGGAATGAAGAAATGATTCAGGAATCATCCATGATTGGATTAAGGGAATGTATTGTTGATATTTTGGTTTCACGATCTAAAATGAATGGAATGAATGATGGTGGATGAAGAAGAAGATAAGAAGAAGTGGTTTTTTTATTTTATTATCACATATACTCTTGGTTATACATTCTTTTATACAATGTACATTTGTTCTTTTCATTTGAAAAAATATGGGCCAATGTACAAGGACAGCTGAGGACCTCATACCCCAAGCATATGTTGGACCAAGGGGTCTACCGCACACAAGGGATTCCCTAAAGGACATCCCAAAAGAGGTGCATGGGGGATGTGTATAATCCCTTGGGTATGTAATGTGGGTGATTGGTGTGCACCCAACAAGTTAGGGTGGGTGCTATGAGCGTACTCATAGAGAATCGTTGTGGGGGGCACTGGAGGGAAATAATAGTAATCCGTTATTATGGATGCATGCCTTTATTGATATAACAGTCCTCCCCAGCATCTCTTTTTTGATGTGGGATGACCTAAATTTCTCAGGAAGTGATCTTATCCATCCAATGCACCATAGAGACATGGTCCACCATCTGATCCATTGTGTGATCGATCTCATCCATCTGGGATATTAATATGATCATTGTAGTTCAAAATTGATGTAGGGTAGTCTAATCACCTACACTGAGGCTTTCAGCAACCTATGGCCATCTCCAGTCCACCCATGAACAAGGATCTCCTGCCAGACACCCAAATCAACACTTTGACCTCCATTTGATCTCTCGTTATGCCTATTCTAATCATCTTAAGGGAAAAAATACATGCATGAAATCATAGTTGCATACATGCATCAAAAATTAAAAAAAAAATTGGAGAAGGACGAGGAAAAAGATGTTGTTGAGGCTGCACTGGACATTGGATATTCTAGGGGGGATCTTAAAGCATTTTATACGATGATTCTCATAACATGAACATAAGGATAATACCTCATATAAGTAGGCCTCATTTGAAAAAGAAACATACCTGACTTATGTCTTGTCATTGACCCGTGATTTCAATGTTTGGATGCCAAAGATCTCAGGCATTCAAAGCCATGATCTTCATGTCATCTATACAGATTTGAACAAGAATCCTCTATCTAAAAAGCAGTAGCCTCGAGCTGAAATATGCTACTGCCATTCTTATAAAAAGGATATCTCGTTTCACTGAAGAATCAGAGACATTGTGAACCCCTCATGTTTGTGAAAGGAATATGGTATTCTGCACAACTTTTCTACACAATTGAGAAGTGGATCCAACTGCCATTTAATTAGTGCAACACACTATCGAAGGGTCTTATAAAGAAGAAGTCATGCGCACACCTTACGCAACGGAAATCCATTCACCGCTCGCAGTTCTTGAAGAGAATAACTACAAACAACCATGGTATGCGAAATAAATTTCACACGCTATGTGAAGTGAATCACTGAAACACGATTGGTTCCTCAATCCATCGCCTCTATTACAGGAAGAGGATACCACGGGTACACAACCCGTGCACATGAAAACTTGTTGTACGTTTTCAAAGATGGAACCAACAACCACCCTTGGTTCTGCGAAGAAGATCCCTGCACACCATTTACATAAATAAGAACAACATGCGCCATTCAGTTTCATGAACAAAAGAATAAGGGGATTCCATGATACGAGCAATACCTGTTGGGATGCAATCATATGCTTGATATGAGGAATCTCGAGGACTTTGGGTCATTGTTCGAAGACGAAGACCCACAAGGGAAGATGCAATGCATGAACACATGCACTCATATGTGAGAAGAATATTACTTATTCATGCAAAAAGGACTCGATCCATTCAAGTGAACAAGGAAAAATCCATATTGTGGACTATAACCATTCATATTATAAGAAGAACATACACAAATAATTAAGACACCCTAACCATGTGCATTAAAAGAGTGAGAAATTTAAATAGATAAAGCAATGATAGTGAGTTTTACCAGAATGGAATACATACACATACATAACCCACATTTGATCCAAATTAAAAGAAGAAGTGTTTGTGTATGAAGATGCTAAAGAAAACAAATAATTGTTTGAATATTGAGATAACATATAGTACTTGTTAAATTTAATGACCCACACACATTGAGTATAAAATATTGATACAAGACATAAATGTGTGTGCTCGGGTTTACAAGAAGAATAGTTTACATGCATACATACATGAATAAACTCATGCTCGTATGAAAATTGTTGAGATATCCAAAAACAAGAAGGTTGAATTCCATGCAATCCATCAATGAAGTGAATGAGTACTGAGACTTAAGCTAGATAGAATTAAATGAAGATATTTTATATGGGTTGATAGTATATGAGAATTCATGATGTTACATAGAGCTGACATAGTGAAAAATCATTATTTCATATCAATATTCTTGAGGAGGTTGTGTGAACCATTTTCACATACATGAGTGAGGTCAGGTCTACAAAAAAAGAAGAAAGAATTTACTGAGAATTGTTGAGGCTTCGCACTGATCAAAAAAGTGATCAGATTTATTGAGAGATGCCAACAGACCGTATCAAAGGCTATTGAAGATTCATGATGTTATTTGTGAGCCAATGGGCTTTATCCAGCTCATGAGGGAAGATCTGAAGATCCATCTACAGTGAATCAAGAAGTATCTATTGTGATATCTCGTAGGAAGAAGTGTTAAGCGGGGATTTGGAGTAGGCCAGTGAGACTCTAGTAAAACTATGGGAAGTAGAAAAAAGAACGTCTTATATGAATCAAGAGAGATATAGTGCGACTTTGTATTGACCAATGTAATTGATAATAAGATTATAGTGTAGAATCAGTGTTTTGGAGAATGACCAACAATGCAAGGAGTAGGTCTATTAACAGAACCATGTAAATCCTTTTGTTATATGGATTTACATTTATAGAATAATTCGAGGTAAGGCTGAGTAGAAAAAGAATAGTGGATCTAGGCATTAACCAGCAATAAATGTCTAATTGAAAAGAATCAATTAGTAATAAGGTATAATGGGATCACTGATTAACCTCCTCCCCCTCTCAGTGATTCACAATGATCTGGGCACTTCAAACTGTATTAGATTAATGTTGACCTAAAAAATATCCACAGTAGTCTTTATGAAGTGAATATTTGAGTAAATGAGTGAGCATCCTCAAATGGAGATATATTCGAAGGAATAGAAAATAGAATATAGAAACATATAAGGAAGATGAATAAAAATATTACTACTAATAGGGATACACGTTCTATTGAAGCATGTTCAAGCTATGATAATGATAGATCAATTAGTGATATTCATACTGCACTCAAAGATCATATAAAGAATGTCCCTCAATATGTGGAAAGATACATTGCTACTAGCATTTGTTCTCATCATGATGAAAAATTACATGGTGAATAAGAATATAATGGCATGGAAGAATGAAACGTATGGCCGATTGTCGCCTATTGACCAGTCAAAGTTCTGGTGCTCTGCTAATGTGTATAGCAGCACTCGGGACGAATCCTCGACGATGATACTTTGTAATAGTCGTTTGTTTTTAGTTGATTATATTTTGATTAGGGGGGGTTTGTTTACAGAGCTTAATTTAAATGATTGATTGACTATAATTGATTTAAAAAATTGATAAATATTGGGGTGAGTTCATTATTAGTGAGTTAACCTTGTGATATCCTTGAGCGTTGCTTTATATTGCATTTAAATTAACACCCACTTCACAAGTTGACATCGATTAGAATTCCAAAGTGTTAATGCTTTAATCCAAGCCTTAACTTAACTAGGATTCTAAAATCAATTAGTACTTTTTTATGGTAGTGTATTTATGGATCCAATAATCCATGGAAACCACATGCGAAACAAAATATGTCATCAATCCATGACATATTAAGTCCAACATACACAATGTTAAATTAACGAATACTCATCGAGAAAATACACTCAATCACTTAACATCCCTAAATTTTGATTCACCCTAATGAGATATTTACTCATCCATTTGAGTGTTTAATATTCTGGTTATAATAATTATTATGATAAATTAAGAATAGAAGAAAAAGAAAGGGATTAGAAAAGAGCGGTACGTCGAACACACACACACGAACAATGATGATAATTAAAAACAGATTTTTGATTGAATGAGGAAGCAAAATAAGGGAAGGGGATTCAACTGAATTTAAACTATTTTAAGAACAATAATATTAGAATACAGAATATGGAGGAGAATAATAGACATTGAAGAAGAGAATTGCATTAAAACAGAATTACAAAGAAAGAGAATTACAAAGAAAGAGAATTAGAAGATTAAAAAAACGAAGAACACCAAAGTATGTGAAAAATGAGATAGGAGGAAAGGTCTCTCAAGTGAAAACATGAGTATGGAAGGTCCTCCCAAGACTCTTTCAAGGCTTTGGACATGCCAATATGTTATCCTATCTTCTGAAATTCCATCCCTTTTGAAAGGAGGGGAGGGGATGTATTTATAGCCTAAGGTGGTGGACTATTTACATTCCAGAAATACCCTCCAATTGGCTCGAAGATATGGACATCAAGACTGTAGAATCACGAGAAATCACCTTCTTCAATGTTGTAGACAATAAAGTTGGCATACTAATCTCCAAATTTGGAGTCATTTGGACTTCATTATCAAAGGTTATGGCCGGTTGATTAAACAAAGTAAAACTGTCCATTTCAATCCAGTATTTTTGATGTCCAGAATGTGAAAGGGTTTTTGAAAATGAATATGCCTTCAAATCCGAATGGGTTCTTCAACAAAGGCGGCCTTCTATATCTCCTCTTTCACACTGAAAAATCTCAGCTCGATTTGATGCTTACATCATGGGATATTTCATCCATACTATACTGATATTAATTCTCGGACCGAATGGTGGGCTGCCCTTCAAGGATCCATTTGGGCCCTATGTACTTAGATTTGGGACTTGAAATTTTTATCCAAGATGAGATTTAGTGTCCCCCTAATTATGGTGGAGATTTAATGTTTTTGTACTTCTGGATTGAGCCTAGTAAATCAATCTTCAAGGATGGTCCATTTTGTTCACAGATTCTTTGGTCTTGTTTGTGAGGACCATATGACCCTTAAAATCGCAGAATTGGCTCATGGTACCTTCTAATGAAATGTTGTATGTTGACATTCAAAACCTAAAAAACATGAAACACACAATATGTATCTGTATAGTGATATTTAGTATTAAAACATTAAACTGACTCAATTGGACTACTTCTAAAAATGCTAAAAAATTATACTTAATATTTAAACATTAATATTTCACACAAATTATGCACATTTCATATAAAATAAGTAAAAAAATATATAATAAGTCGTGAAAATAGTAATAACATCAACTCCCCCACACTTAGTTTTTTGCATGTCCTCATGTGGAAAAAATATAAACACATGACAAAATCATTTTTACTCACCAACAGATATTAAAATTTTGTTTTCTTCAATCAGGGGAGATTTAGACTATTTCACTCATCCATTTTGAAATCCACCACATGTTTTTATAGAAACAATGTTTCAAAACTAATTCATTTTTTTCACGCTCAAATTTATAAATGGAAGATGTGGACACTCAAAACTCACACCTCTAAAGATAATAAAATTTATTTGTGGAGGTTAACTCTTTCACCAACCAAAAGTGAAAATCTTAGAGTTTGAAAAGAGATATCAGCATAAAATCCCTATCCCAAGTGAACAAGAATCAAGAGGTATTTTTAATGGGTTTTTCTATGGGTATGGTACGGTAGGAATATAATGTCCAAGAGAGATAATAATAGTGTTAAAATACCAACATAGAAAAAGAAATGCAAATTTTTTTTTGAAATAAAACATGGAAGGAAATGAAAAAACATATTTATAAGGGAATGATTGTGTGAAGAAAGACAAGATAGATGATAAAAATATGAAGGTAATGAGAAGATGAAATATTTACAAAACACAGAACTTATCTCAATAAGAATATAATGCAAGTGTTATTTTTTTTTCTTCTCCTTTTTTTCATTGTTTTTTCGAAAGTTGAACTTGGAAAAGATCTCACACTCATAACCCAACCCATGATTGATCTCCTCACGACACTAATTTTAATAGTTATAACAAGATAAAATGTTGAGGAAGAGTGATTTTTGACCTACCCAAGACACAACCCATTTTTTCATTTTTTTTTTTGATTTTTTTTTAAATTTTTTTCATCTTTTTTTGAACACTTGTCAATAAAATTTACAAAATTTCATAAATGGAAGTTCATTACATTCCCCAAAACACACTTAATGAAAACCTCTCCCCCACACTGAAATGGATGATTGTCCTCAAGCAGATGATAACTCGTTGAAAATCAATAATAGGGTACCCAAACAATGAAATCCATTCCCCCCCAAACATAAATTTCAAAAAAAATTATGCAATGAAAATCCATGTTGATATTGGGTGGGAAAAGGTATTGGGCTTGTAATGTGAATATCAAAGAAAATATTTTCATAGGCTCGAAGCAGATTTCAAGAGGAGGATTAATGTAAGGGAAATGGGAGGGTATTTGGCTGTTGTGATTCTCATGTGGATCAGAAAATGCCTCTATTATATTAATACACACTAAGGTAGTAAATTCAGCACAAAGGTCAACAAACTCAAGACTAACAAATGGGGGTGAAATCACACATTTCGAAAAGATGGCCATGGGTGGCCTTGGCATGAATGCAAATTTTGTTCCTCACGGTTCGGGAAAAGATTTTCCCAAATCAAAAATTGAGCATTCAAAATGTGTTGGTGTTGACACAAAATTCTTTATCCAAAGTCATAATGAAAATACAAAATTTTTGAGATGAAAATATGTCTGTTAACTCCCCAAAATGGTTGGACAAAATTTCAAAACTCGATGGTGAGTAAGCATGACTCTTTTTTTTATATTTTTTATAAGTGATTGTTTTCTTGGTTTATTTAGTTTTTTCGTTTTTTATATTTTTTTTATAAAGATACAGCCACAAAAAATATAAAGTGAAAAAGAAAGGTTTTGAAAAAGAAAGTGGTTAAAAAATTAAAGAGAGAGGAAAAAGACGAGAGACGTAGAGAGAGGAAGAGATATAGAGAGTTAAAGGGAAAGAGGTGCCCCCTTGTTTGGATTTGGCGGGTCGCCTTCTCCATCTAGTGGTAGGTTGGCTAGATAATTTGGGGATTCTGTGGAAGTCGAGGTTGATCCATTATTGTGGGATGTTACCTGGAAAAGAAAAATCATTATTCATATAATGAAAAAATAAAAAAAAATTAAATTTCACAAAAGTAAAAGAAAACATGGGTTGCCTCCCAAGAAGCACTGCATTTATTTGTCTACAGCTGGACAGTTGTAGTGGACTAACCATAGTCTGACGTTGGCCATAGTATTTTATCAACTCCAGTGTTCTTCAATAAAAACTTTTTCTTTGGGAGGCCTGATGATTCATTGGATAATTTCTTCCCATCCTTGTTGGTGTGCATGAAATTCAATGGGGTTGGAAAGAGAATATTTCTATCTTCACTTTGGTCTTCAACCTGAGGAATGATGTTATCCACAAAGTTCTGGTTTTCTATGCTTGGAAATTCAGTAAGATGGCTCAATTCTGATGGTTCAGTTTTGTAAGGATCAGATAACACAGAACGACAGTATAATATCCCAATTGTTTTTGACTCATTTATTTCATCACTTACCGATGTAGAGTAATGAGGATCAATGGAGTCATAATACTTAATAAAAATTTCAATTTCCATTATGTCAATATTGTTCGCCAAAGAATTGACAATTTCAACCTCACCAGTGATCACTTTATTAATTAGGGAACAAATGTCACAACCTTCTCTCCCATCAGGACAATATAAACAAATTGTTTTGGGGTTCACCTCACATATAACTGAATTTTTAGAATCATGGATAGGAAATGATGAATGTGGGATAATCAGATTTGAATCAACAAATGAGCATTCTAGTTCATTTTCTTTATTAATATCCATGTTGGAGCATTGGAGGTCAGAGGTGAGATGATATTCCAAAGAGTTTTCAAGATCCTTTAGATCAATGGAGTTTGCATTTGTAATGACAACATCAATTTCACCATTTATGACTTTGTTAATCATGGTGTAGATTTCACAAGATCCTTTGTCATTAGAACATAATGAACATGGTGGGTTGGGGTTTGATTGACTCTTAGAAGTGTCCTCAGAAGCATGGATTGAGAATGTAGAGTGATCCTCAGATGGGTATCGCATGGCTTGGAAAATGTTGAACTTGACCAGTTGGTCACCAAATGCCATGGATAAGATGCCAGCAAGGACATCAATTTTGGTTTTAGATTCCATGAGGAAAGTTCTTCCTAGAATTAAGGGAGATCAAGAAGAGTTTGTCTCACCTTCCATGTCAAGGACATAGAAATCTGCAGGGAAGATAAGATCATTCACACGAACAAGGACATCTTCAATTATTCCCTCAGGACGGGTTGTGCTTCGATTGGCTAACTGAATCACAACACCTGTTGGATGTAGTGGACCTAGACCAAGGTTGGAGAATATGGATTTGGTAATGACATTAATTGAGGCTCATAGGTCTATGAGTGCATCATCAAAGTTCAAACATCCAATTTTGCATAGAACCGTAAAGGTCCCTGGATCTTTGCACTTTATGGGAATAGAATACTGGGTGGAATCATTTTCAAAGGTCCTAAGTTGCCTATTGTAGGTATACAACTCCTTGAGAATCTTGGTATACATAGGAATTTGTTTGATGACATCTAAGAGGGGAATGTTGACTTCAACACGTTTAAACATGTCAAGCATTTCAGGATCAGGTTCAAAGGACGTACTTGGTTTAGAAACAACTTGAGGAAATGGAATTGGGTTCCTATGTGGAATAGAAAGTGGTGAGGGAATGTATTCCGGTTCCTTTTCATGTTTCTTTTTATTTTCGTTTTCTAGGTCAATTTTCAAAGGAGGGTTTGGGGATTTATCTTGAGGCATATCAAGTTTCATTCTTGATCTATGTGCAATTGAACTTACATTACCCTTGGGGTTGGGTAATGGTTGATCTGGGAGTTGGGAAGAATTTGATTGTTGCTGCTGACATAGGAGGGATGCAAGTTGACCAATTTGGGTTACAATATTTTTAATGCTGGAATGGGTGAAAGAGACAAGATCTTCAACTGAACTTTCCCATGGTTTCTTGGAAGAAGAGGCTTGTCCCAGATTGGGATTACCTTGATTTTGGTTCTTGGGAAATCGATTGTATTGGTTTTGGAATTGGGAAGGCTCACTAGGATAGGATGAGGTTGATGGAAGTTACCACCACCTTGACCATATTGGAACTGGTTTGGGTTTTGAGGAGGGAATTGAGGGGGATGAGATATGTGATTACCATACCTAAGGCCTTGGTTATAGGAAGAAGAGAAGGCCTCAGAGTGAGGTTGGTTGAAATTTCTAACAAACTGACCTGATAGTTGAGGGTTGGTGTTCCGCTGAGCATATGTTGTATTGAGGCACATTGGTCCAGATGAATCGGATTGATCCTCTTGAAGTTGTGGACATGTGTCAGTTGGATGAGATGGAGAGTTGCAGATTCCACAGTTTTTGATAGGTCCCGGAAACATTGATTGCGGAGAAGATGAGGTTGGGGATTTGGTAGCCATAGCTAGTTGTCACACAAGACCTGTAAGTTCACTCATCCACTCGGTCATCTTGTTTGGCTCAATTGATTGATTATCTTGGGCTTGTTTGACTTGATCATGTCCTCGAGTATGGAATTTTTTGTGTATTTGCAGCCATGTTACTTATGAGATCATTTGCTGCTGCAGGAGTTTTATCAACAAGAGCACCGCCACTTGCGGCATCTATGAGAGTTCTCTCCATAGCCAATAACCCCTCATAGAAGTATTGGATCAAGAGTTGGTCAAGAATTTGGTGGTGTGGGCAGGTTGAAGCAATCTTTTTGAACCTCTCCCAGTAATCATGGAGTGATTCACTTGGGAATTGATGGATTCCACTTATTTCCTTTCGGATAGAAGTAGTATGAGAAGCAGGAAAGAATTTCTCTAAGAAGAGTCGATTCATGTCATTCCATGTAGTTATGGAACCAGGAGGAAGGTAGTAGATCCATGACTTAGCAGTTTCAGCTAGGGAGAAAGGGAAGGCTCAGAGTTTTATTTGTTTTTCAGAAACCCCTTGAGGCTTCATGGTAGAGCACACTACTTGTAACTCTTTAAGGTGGATATGTGGATCCTCACCGGAAAGCCCATGTAAATGAGGAAGAAGATGAATCAAACCCGATTTGAGTTCGAAGTCGGCCTCTATGTCTGGATATTGAATACCAAGAGGTTGGTAATTCATATCAGAGGCAGCAAGTTCTTTAAGTGTTTGTTCCCTAGGATTGGCCATATCTAATTCAATTGGTTGGACAATGACTGGTTCTTGAATTATTTGAGTATCTCTTATGTTCCTCCTATGTTGGCGAAATGTTCGATCAATTTCAGGGTCAAAAAAATACGAGGGATTGTTTGGGAGGCTACGGGGAATTCAGAGAGATTTTGGAAGAAAGAGGAAGATAGGTTTTTCTTTGTATTTTTTCAGTTTATGATTTTTATGAGAAGACGAGTTTTTCTTTGTGATTTTTTTTTTAATTTTTTTTTTAAAAAAAAAATTGGTTTTTTTACAATAACCAGAAACTAATGACTACATAAAGAATCATCCCCAGCAATGACGCCATTTTAAATGCACGTCTGATTCTCGCCTATCGACCGGTCAAAGTTCTGGTGCTCTGCTAATGTGTATAGCAGTACTCGGGTCGAATCCTCGGCGATGATACTTTGTAATAGTCATTTGTTTTTAGTTGATTGTATTTTGATTAGGGGGTTTGTTTGCAGAGCTTAATTGAAATGATTTATTGACTATGATTAATTTAACAAATTGATAAATATTAGGGTGAGTTCATTATTAGAGAGTTAAGCTTGTGATATCTTTGAGCTTTGATTTATATTTCATTTAAATTAACACCCACTTCACAAGTTGACATCGATTAGAATTCCTAAGTGTTTGTTTTCAGAGCTTAATTGAAATGATTGATTGACCATAATTGATTTAACAAATTGATAAATATTGGTGTGAGTTCATTATTAGAGAGTTAATCTTGTGATATCCTTGAGATTTGATTTATATTGCATTTAAATTAACACCCACTTCACAAGTTGACATCGATTGGAATTCCTAAGTGTTAAATCTTTAATCCAAGCCTTAACTTAACTAGGATTCTAAAATCAATCAGTACTTGTTTATGGTAGTGTATTTATGGTTCCAACAATCCATGGAAACCACATTCTAAACAAAAGATGTCATTAATCCATGACATATTAAGTCCAACATACACAATGTTAAATTTATGAATACTCATCGAGCAAATACTCTCAATCATTTAACATCCCTAAATTTTGACTCACCCCAATGAAATATTTACTCAGCCATTTGGGTGTTTAATATTCTGGTTATAATAATTATGATGATAAATTAAGAATAGATGAAAAAGAAAGGGATTAGAAAAGAGTGGTACGTCGAACACACACACACAAACAATGATGATAATTAAACTATTTTAAGAACAATAATATGAAAAGAGGGAAGGATATTCAACTGAATTTAAACTATTTTAAGAACAATAATATTAAAATACAGAAGGTGGAGGAGAATAATAGATATTGAAGAAGAAACTTTCATTAAAACAGAATTACAAAGAAAGAGAATTACAAGATTACAAAAATGAAGAACACAAAAGTAAGTGAAAACAAAGAGAGGTGGAAAGGTCTCTCAAGTGAAAACATGAGTATGGCAGGTCCTCCCAAGAGTTTGGAAAGGCTTTGTTCGTTCCAATATTTTCTCCTATCTTCTGAAATGCCAACCCTTTTGAAAGGAGAGGAGGGGATGTATTTATAGCCCAAGGTGGTGGACTATTTACATTCCAGAAATACACCTCCACTTGGCTCGCAGATATGGACATCAATATAGCCGAATATCGAGCAATCTCCTTCTTCAAAGTTGTAGACAATACAGTTGTCCGACTAATCTTAAAGGTTGTAGTCATTTGGACTTAAGTATCAAAAGTTATGGCCGGTTGATTAGACAAAGTAAAACTGTCCATTTCAATCCAGTCTTTTTGATGCCCAGAATGTGAAAGGGTTTTTGAATTTTATGATGCATTCAAATCCGAATGGGTTCTTCAACAAAGTCGGCCACCTATGGCTCCAAGTTCACACCGAAAAATCTCAGCTCTATTAAATTCTTACATAATGAGATATGCCATGCATACTATACTGATTTTAATTCTCGTCCAGAATGGGGGGCTGGAATTCAAATCTTCATTTGGGCCCCTTGTACTTAGATTTGGGCCTTGAATTTTTTATCCAAGATGACATGTAGTGTCCCCCGAATTATTGAGGAGAGTTAATGTTTTTGGACTTCTAGATTGAGCCCAGCAAATCAATCTTCAAGGCTGGTCCAGTTTGTTCAAAGATTATTTGGTCTTGTTTATGAGGACCATATGACCCTTCAAATGGAAGAATTGGCTCATGGTACCTTTTAATGAAATGTTGTATATTTAAAGGAGAATCCTAAAAAATAAGAACCACACAATTTGGATAAATATAGTGATAGTTATTATTAAAACATTAAACTGACTCAATTGGACTACTTCTAAAAATGCTCAAAAATTATACTTAATATTAAAACATTAATATTTCACACAAATTATGCACATTTCATATAAAATAAGTAAAGGGAGTATATAATAAGTCATGAAAATATTAATAAAATCAAAGAAGCATTGTATAAAAGGGTTGGAATATCCAACACTCTCACAAAACATGTTAATACATAGGATGAAACCATTTCTCTTTGTAATGAAATACATGCTCAAGTTACAAAATAATTGTAGGGAACTATTTTTGAGCATGAAATCTATGAGATTGTATTTGTAGAAGATTTCAATCCATTTTAAATGTTTTATAAAGTATCTATGGTTGTAAAATGTTCTCAAGTAGAAGAAAAAGCCACCATGGAAATGTATATTGACATCTCTTTGAAAGAATCATGATATTTGCAAGAAGAACAGATGAAAAGGTTAATGTGGATCTAGAAAAGAAAGCTAATAACAGTTGAGGATGATATGAACTCCCTCAACATGAAGTGTTTAGAGATAGAGGTGAAATTGATGAATCAATTATCACTCTAATATGAAAACATATCAAACAACTAAATGAAGAGATGTTGACACTCAAGATTGCATTGAGGAATATTATTCCATGAGGATTTTCAAATAATCCTCTAATACAATTGAATCATTCCCCAAGACTTAGGTATCCCATAACCCAGTTACTTTTCATTCTACATATATTGTTGCATATGCAAGTACAGGTTCAAAGCTAATAGCTGGGAAGATGTGGATTGATAAAAAATTTAATACATCCAAAAAAACATGAAGGATGTACACAAGAATAATTAAGCAGAACAAATCCAAAATGGATTCTCCAAATAAAGAAAGATAATTCTAGAATCAACAATCCCGGGAATCGAGCCATACAAATACTAAAAGAAAAAGGAGAATATTTATTGGAAGCTGTTGGTAATACTGGATGTTTGGAATCATGCAAATGATTGATAGAATAATATTCCAGCTTATGAAAATAATGGAAGTCCAACATTCAGGGAATATATATATATGAATAAATGAAGCATCCTACAGAGAAACAACAGAAAAAACAGATGAATGAGAATCTATCTATCAAGAATATATTTGACAATCTTGAAGACTTCAAGGATAATTGTAACATAATTTGTCACAATTATGATGAGTACTGGAATAGTACTACCACGCCTCATCCATATGATGATAATAATCAAAGACCATAATAATGGTTGGAGAAAGGAAAACTAGTTGACAAGTCTTCCCTTTGGAATATGCAAAACAATGAAGTCAATATTATTGTGAATGAAATTATTCCAAAGATGAGAATCAATCAAGAATTCACAAATGTCATCTCATCCAATAAAATATTCTCCCATTTTGGAATTAATGGTCATAAAATAGTTCACTATTAATAAACCATGGAAAGGAATGGAAGCACATTGAAACTAAAATGAGAATCAATACCAGAAGTGATGGGATTGACTGAAGACATTCTTGAAGATAATATTTATTTGTTGCATATGAAAGGTAACTTGAATGTATTGAAGTATCCATACAGAATCTCCAAGATAGATAATTCATAGATGGTTTGTCTAGTTATCTCACATAATCTATTGAAAATTACATGAGATATACAATGTTCTAAAAATAAAGTAGTAGCTAAATCTATGGAAAAGGGGATTCATGTCATTACACATGAAGAAAAATTCGTATTTCATGTGATATTGTTAGCACATGACAACTCAAGTGTCTCATATGTCCTATGTGTGGGGTGTAAGAATGTTGTTCATAATGTTAAATACTATATTGCACTTATTCTATCTCATGAAGAGTCTCTAAAAGAATGAAAATTGGACTAGGAGATTCTTGTGCTCTAATGGAACTTGAAGAATGAGGGTTCACACACAAAGAGGTATGAGGAGTATTGAGATCTACACAAGAACAACTAGCATAAAAGATCACATGTGCAAGTGTGAAGAGTAGAGAAAATGTTTCATCTTGTTTTGGAAAACCATCCCAACCTTGATGTTCACATTGATGAAGCAAGGAGATTCTGTATTATTCCCTTATTATTTTTTTATACATGTGTGCATAAATTGCAGGGAATTGAAGATGAAGTTCATGTTCAAAATGATAATTGAATGAAAAAAGTGGAGAACTACATGTTGGAGTCATTATTCATGATTTAATAATAATAATAAGTGTTCCATTGTGGAAGATTATCAACATAAATATCATGAAGAATGTGTGATGATATTTTCCACAATGATGAATCAAATTTATTGCACCTCTTGAGGGGGGGGGGGGAATTTGATGGGGATGATATCAAGTATTATTTCATAAAAAATATAGAAATTCATATCATCTCAATAAGTTGAAGTTGAGGTACTCCAATCACACATTCATCTCTTCTACATAATTTTTTTATCATATCAATTAAGGGGTAGTGCATGATTGATGAAAATAAGGGATGAAAGGGGGAGATTTGTCTTTTCACTTGAACTTTTTAATATGTTTTATGAATTATGTGTAGGATTTAGCATTTCATTAATAAATTGGACTATTTTTAACCACCCTAGGTTAAACATTTATACATTTTGAGCTTGATTTTACATGCATGGTTGTTTATTGATAAAAATGAAAACATGGGCATATCTCTTTTTTTCTACATTGGGTTAGGCCTGATTGACATAGAGTTGAATAATTAAATTCTCTTTCCTATTCCAATAATGTGACATCATCCCTCTCTAAACAATTTTCAAGAAGATGATATTTGAAGGAAATAGATTTTTTTTGGACAGACCCCACTAAAGCATTGCATTTGTTTTACAATAAGGGGGACAAATGATTGTCACAAATTTAACCATATAAATGTGTGCCAAAGGGATATTTACAAAAAAATACAAAGGTTGAGATTGTATAGAATAGTGTTGCATTAGTTTTAAATAAGATGTCAATTTGTGTATGGAAATATATTGATGAAGGGATTATGGTTATTTTATAAGAGAAGTTGTTCCAAATCTTATGTCACTTGGAGAATCAATATGAAATGACATTTGGTTTAATGCTTGGACATCAAGAGAATCAATATGAAATGAAATTGGATGTCATGCTTGGACATTCTCTATAATAATTCAGATGATTGTTCACCTTCCCCTATGTTGCAAGACATCTGTAATTGGATGACACTTTGTTACAAAATTGTAAGAAGGCCATGAAATACTTTATTGCATAATGAAAGTGGATGATCCATCCAATAACATCAAATTTAGTAAAGGATGTGAATCAAATCAGACGATTGTTTGTGATGAACCTCAAAGAAGAAGACATGTGTTTAATGGAGAACACATCATTCACAACAATTAATCCATGAAATATTGTTTAATGAATGAGGGATGATGAAATGATTCACGCACCATCCATGATTGAAATAAAGGAATGTATTGAATATATTTGAGATTCATGATCTATAATGAAATGAATGAATTATGGTGGATGAAGAAGAAGAGAATCGAGAGGGGATTTTGGTATTTTTATGGTATATAATCTTGGTTATTCATTTTTTTATGATGTACGTTTGTTCTATGACTTTTCCAAAAATATGGTCCAACATACACGGCCAGCTGAGGGCGTCATAACTCAAGCGTATGCAGGATCCAAGGGTATAATATGCCCAACGGAATCCCTCAAGGCCAGTCCAAAAGAGGAACATTGGGGAAGTGTATAAGCCCCCATGTACGGAAAGTGTGTCCAACGTGTGCAACAGAGGAGGCAGACTGGGTGCTAAGACTGCGCCTGCATATACCTAGTGAGCGGCGACACCGAAGGGGAGAGAAGTGCAATCATATTCTATGGGTGCATCAATCGCAGGATATATCGTGCGAATCTGGTATATTCATCTGATCGTCACCGTTCAGGATTGAAAAAGGCCTATCAGTTCTACACCACTAAGGTTTTCATCAATCTGCTGCCACCCCCTCTATACCAGAGAACCTAGACCTCCAGCCGAACACCCATATCACCACTCCGTCCACCATTTGTGCTCAAGTCATGCCAATTCTTATTATCGGAAGGCAATGAATAAATGCACACAATCAAACTTTCATGCATGCATCAAAATAAAGAAATTCGGAAAAGGAAGAGGAAAACTATGTTTTTGAGGCCGCACTGGACGTTCCATATTAAAGGGAAGATTAAAAAACAAGAAACACAATGTTCCTCATCACATGTACGTAAGCATTTATTTGAAAAGGAAACATCCAAGTAATGCGGCTTATCTTTGACCCGCAGCTTTGATATTTTTGAGCCAAAGCTCTCGGGCATTCAAAGACCCGGCCTTCATTTCATATACATGGATTTAAATGAGCATCCTGTAACTATTAAAAAAGTATCACCAATCCGAAATATGCTACTTCCATTATCGTAAAAAGGAGATCTCGTTTCCCGGAAGAAACAGAGACACCTCGAACCTATCTCGTTTGCGAAAGGTAGTAGGATTTCCATATATATTTGTTATGCAATGGAGAAGAGGATCCTGATGCACTTAAATAAGTGATATGCAAACATTAAGGTTCTTGTGAAGAAGACGTCCCACAGACTACTTTAATGAAGGAGAGCCACCCACCACACTTGTTTCACGAAGAGAAGAACGGCGAATGACTGTGGATTACGAAAGAAACCACACTCTCTCACGAGGATAATCACAAACACGCAATATGTTTCTCAAACCCTCACCCATGTTTCGTGCAGAAGATTCCAAAGGTAAAAAACAAGGGCACACACAACTTTGTGGTAAATTTGTGGTGTCAAAACCAAGAACCACCCTTACTTATGTGAAGGAGATCTTCATGCACCCTTTGCGTGATGAAGAAGAACTTGAGCCATTTGGTTTAATGAACAAAAGAAGAAGGGTATTGAAATAGAAGGGAAATACGTGTTGGGATGCACTCATATGCTTGATATGAGGAATCATGAGGCCTTTGTGTCACTGTGTGAAGAAGACCCACGAGGGAAGAGGCAATGCATGAACACATGCTCTCATATGGGAAAATAAAACAGGCAGTGAATGCACAAATGGAATCATCCGTTGTAGTGAAAAATGAAAATGCCAATCCATGGACTACCACTATTCGGGTTAGAAGAAGAACATGTGAAAAACATAATGAAACCCTAACCATGTGCATAAAAAGAGAGTGAAAGAGAAGAATATAATGAAGAGATAGTGAGTTGCATAGATAAGGGAATACATACACATACATAACACACATTTAAGCCAAATTAAAAGAAAAAGTGTGTCTTTGTGTGAAAAACCTAAAGAAAAAGTAATAGTGTGCATATTGAGAAAGAAGACAATGTATGTGTAATTGAATGGACCATGCACATTGAATCTAAAATATTGATACAAGACAAAAAGTGTGTGCTTAAGATTACAAGAAACATAGTTTACATGCATGAATGAATGTATAAAAATATTCACATGTGAAACGTATTTAGATATCAAAAAAAGAATTTTGGATGCCATGAAATTCTTGTATGAAGTGAATGAGTACTTAGATTGAAACAAGATAGAATTAAATAAAGATCATGTATCTGAGTAGATAGTATAATAGAATATAAGATTTAAAACATTGCTGACATAGTGAAAGATCATTCTTGCCAATGAATATTCATGAAGAGGTTGTGTGCACCATTTTCACACAGATGAGTGAGGTCGGGTCGTCATTAGAAGAAGAAAGAATTGCCCGAGCATTGTTGAAACTAAGGACTGATCAGAATAGTTATCAGAGTTATTGAGCACAGAAAATAGACCGTATCAAAGGATGTTGAATACTATTGATGATATTTATGAGAAAGTATGATTCAATATACTAATGAGGGGAGATCATAGGATCGATCCATAGTGAATCAATATTCATCTCCTGTGAAATGTAAGAGGAAGAAGTCTTCAGTGGCACTCTAAAGAAGACCAGTTAGACACTGGTAACACTATGGAAAGTAGTATAAAGAACCTTATGTGGGAATCAGGATAGATACATTGGGACTCTATATCGACCATTATAATTTATAATAAGATTATAGTGGAGAATCCGTATTGGAGAGAACAACCAGCACAACATTTAGTAGGTCTTTGAACTGAACTTTGTAAATCCTTCTATTCTGTGGCTTTACATATACAGCATCATTCGAGGTAATGCTGAGAGACAAAAGAATAGTGTATCAAGGCATTAACCATCTATATTGGTTTATTTTAAAATAATATATCAGTAAAATGATATAATGGGATCACTGATTCACCCCTTCCCCCTCTAAGTGATTCACACTGATCTGGACAATTCATTTATATATATATTATAATAATTTTAAATATAATTTCTTCTTGCTTAATATAAATTCTGATAAATCTAAAATACTTCTCATTTTCATTAATTTGATTCTTAAATTAACAATCATCAGTTAACGTGATTTTAAACATCAATAACCTATTTGAGTTTTTCATAAAAAATTATCAAAGAGTAAAAATAACTATTTTTCAAATTTAGATCACTTTCAAGAAAATTTCATTATCAAAATCATCCTACAATACCAAAAATTCCTCCTTAACCATATAAAAATGATCAAGTTATTTTTATTAGGAATGGAATGAAAAATCATGATTTCCTAAAAACACAATGATAATATGAATAGAATATTTATCTTAAATTATATTTTCAATGAAGTAACGTGGCTATTTTCCATCTCTACAGCATTAACCCTATCACCATCATTATCATTTTCAAAAAAAAAATACATTTGTTTTCCACAACCGAAGAAAATTATTAAATTAAGTATTTCATATTTTATTAATCCATTAAACCATTGAATTCCTATCTCTAAATGTGTTTCCAATGAAATTATTATATAAAATAAAATCTACTTTTCAATCCCCAAAAATAGAAATCATATACCCCTTTCACTCTTCCATAAAACATCTTCCATTAATGTCAAAATTCCTAACAAAGATAATATAGAATTACATGCCTCAAAATATGTAAAAAACTAGAATATTATTTTTTGAAAAAAACATTTCTATTCCTATAAGAAGGATATCAACTCATCATTTCGTATGTGTAAAATATTGGTAGGCTAGCTGAATGATATTACTGGCAGGTAAGAATTATCATAATATCATCCATTGAATCATCAATAAAGGAAGATGATCAATGCTAGAACCATTGTCCCAATGACAAAACAACTATCCAAAATTCTCAATTGTTCTGGGTATCAAAAAACACCCTACATCATTTTGTTTTAGTATGATTTATTAATGATAGGGTTTGTAAACACCCATGATTGACGTACATGGACATTACATTTCTTTTTCGGAATAATTAATACATGAACCAAAAATACTCCAAAAGAAAATATTATTCTAGTTCTATTGGAAACAATGAATACATTCTTAAAATATCTTCAGAATCTCCCACAAAGATCATCCACTTCATATTTCCTACCTAAAAATTTTCTATTTATAATAGGGAAAATAAAATATATAAAAAGGGTGAGATCAAATTCTTATTAACGGTATGCAAGTAAAATATCACAGAAAACAATAACAGAATAAGGTAAATAGATGAAAATAACTTTTGAAAATCAGAACATGTATGAAATATATCATAATCAAGACTAATAAAATAAATCGTTGTTGTTCATAAGGAATAAATCAAAAAGGAAAATAATCCATGAGAAATTATCATTAGAATAGTTCATGGAATATTGGAAAAAACAAACGAATATAAATTAATTTCCATTACTGAACCATATTTACTAGATTTTACAAACCTATATTACTTAACCATATTTACTTGTTGTTCCGGTAATGTATAACTGAACCAGATTTACTTGTCATTGTAGTCTGGTCTGTCTCATGAGATATAAATCTTTACCCTGTGAATTTTTGGGGGATATTGGTCCTACCTATCACAATATGAAAACCATACATATGTGTGCCAAAAAAAACATAAATAATTCAACACATCATAACCAGATGAATAAAAAAGGTTTCTTAAACATCATTCCATCAAAATATAATCCATGAAAGCCAATGGATTACATAAATATCCTAAACATAAAAAACCGTAGGAAAAATAGGGATAGTCTAAATGAAACATATATTTATTAAATAATATCTTCATAGATGGAAAATAAGTTTGATAAAATACTTGAAATTGATTCTGGAGGAAAATACCATCTCTTCTTCAAAAACATTTTGTTTTCTTAAAAAGATGACAAATTTTATAAAAAAATTATTTGGAAAAAAACCTTGAAAACATATAATGGAATCTTCATGTAAATATGGATTCATGAAATCATAAAAACCCCTTCATGCCTTATTATTTAAAAAATCATTTTTTTAGTTCTTTTGGAGGAAAAATCGAAATGTACCTTGTAATAAAAATGATAAAAGATTCCTTTCATGTCACATAATAAAAATTACAAAAGGGTTAAAATAGACATGAAAAATTATATATGATTAGAATTAAAATTATATAATTCATAACTATGAAACATGTATATGGATGATAAATATACCCCAGTTAATACTTATGTATAAACAATCCCAAATAATAATGAGATTGAAAAATTATCCCTTAGCTTTGATCTGGTATCCTTTGTATGTATCTAAAAATCATTTATAATAATTTAAATGATGTCACTGGATTATTACATAATATCTTTCATTTTTATGATATCATATATGATCATTTTATCATTAGTTGCTTAGTATCATTTCATTGTTACTCATTATTCATGTATTAACTACTTTTTGTTTTTTCGTATGTTTTGTTGAAAGAAGTTATATTTGTCATTCTTATGAAATATTAATATCATTATTTAAATATATAAACTTAATATATAACATATTTAATCATTATTATAATTTATATCAATAGTATTTGATGTATATCTTGAAGAATAAATCACATTGCATCCTGGAGATGGTTAGCCATATGTACGCACAGGTGACAATATCATTCCTATAATTGTGAAATTTTCTGGAAGATGATTCTATATATGTTGTTTCATAATCCATATCATGTTATAATAATAATATATATTTATCATTTCCATTATTATATTTATCCATGTAAGGTGGTTAAAAAAAGCTTACACCATGGTGTGGAGACGGTATGTCATACGTACGCATGCGTGATGATTTCATTTTTCATAGGTTGGATAGATGGTGGAATATGGTTGTTCCCTATCCATAATAACATCTCAGTATATATTTTATAGGAGATTTCTTACATTATATTTTGAAAAAAAATGAATAGAAATTGAAAGAAGAAATTATTTTGAGATAGTCCATAACGGAGATTACAACTTCTTCAGTGATCTAATTTTAGATCTCCTCATAATGGAACAATAGTTGGACTATTGAAAAGACCATAACCTCTAGAATATAACTAGGGAATTATATAATGTAAATGGTCAAGGTAATTCTAGTAAATAAGGCCCAAGTGATGTTAATATGTAAGGGATGATGTTCTCTTTTATAATTGGTGTGAGGGGAACATTTGGAATTACATAAAATAATAATTTATAATAAAATAAAAACACAAAGAAACCTACAAAATGACATATTTTAGAAATTATATGAGATAAGGTTGTAATATAATCAACCAATAAATTTTATACTAGTTTATCTATAAATTTAAACATTATAATTTCAATATAACAATTAGTTATTATATTTAAATTTAATTTGGGAAACAAATATTTCAATATTAAAAGTGTAAATTATTTAAATAAATGATGTCAATTGTAACAGAAATAAATAATTTAGAACAATTAATTCCATATAATTATTATTTTTTAATTTAAAAAACGTTTCATTATTTTTAAATAATTTAATAAAACATTATATTGACAAAACCACAAGTCATTTAATTTTGATACAATTCAATTCATGGATTTTTAAAAATATCAATATAAGATGTTATATTTGAAAAAAAATTATTATATCCCTTAGATTAGTTTTCATATAAAAAATAATTTCATATATTAATTATCCAAAATTATATTTATTTTATAATATTAAATCACATTAATTTGATACTTCCATTAATAAAATAATCACAACATCTGTGTTGTGTAATTATTTAATATAATTATTTGTTGAATGAAAATTAGAAATAAAATAAGGCGATGAATATAAATATTCTAAATATAATAGGAATAATTATAGTCTTACATATCATCTTTATCATCTTACATTAAAAATGTTATATTTATTAGAACTTGAATGTGACAACTATAACATCACTTTAATAAAAATATTATATGTGTCACCATTCGTTTTATATGGATCCATATAAGCAATATGTCAAAATTTGGATTCTTAATATCGATATATACTTGAAAAATAAAATTTGGTCATGTTTTTTTGTATTTTAATGATTATTCCCATTTTAATAGAAATTATTTTTTTCATTTTTCATCAATTAACTAATTTCTGCATCATCAGGGTAAAAGCCTTTAAGGTAAATACTTATTTCATAAAAACTAAAAATTAATTATCACAAATAATAAATACATTTTATCTTTTATATTAGTGTTTATAATCCAATATATCTTCTGTATATCCTTATATTAAAAATTATTTTTTAATTATAGTATGACTATGGAATCTTTAAATTTTTAGTAAATAAAATTTTATAAACAAAATATATCACTAAAATGTCCCCAAATTTTAATAAGAAATTTAAATTGTTGAAATATGATTATTATGTTAATAATTTAATTTTATATTCGTTGATACCACCCATTTTTCCTTGGTTTGACACAAAATATATATTAAACACAATGAAAATGACACATTTTATCGTTATTTGATTTAAATATTATTTATGTCATTTTCATGGAAAGGTTTCCATTTTATGACATAATTTCATTCCTTAAGTGTCAAGGATCGAATTTAATCCCTAAAATATAGTTTTTTAATTTTTTGGGTCATTTTATTGTCATTATAAATTTATTTTTGACTTAAATTACCAACTTTACCATTTACCGTGGTATCGAAATTTACCGTGGTTTCTATTCAAAATTGGTCAAAAAAATAACCGACCTACTTAAAAATGTTTGGACTCCTAAATAAAAATTTTACATCCATTTATCAATATTCCAAACACATATTTTGTATTAATTAATTTGAAATTATTCTCATCGTCCAGAATGAAAACTACGTTTTTAAAAGAATGCATAATATTGACATGTTTTTACATATGACATAAATATAAAATTAATTCCAATTACCTATATTATATAAACGGATAAAAATATATTCAATTTATAATTAAAAACCATTAAATAATATATATTAACCACAAATATTATTTTTATTAAAATATTAGTTTTCAATTAAAATGTATTGTAAATTTTCTATTCCTAAAAATTTAATACTTAGGAAAAAAAATTCAAAATTTCATTCAATGTAAATTTGATTATCTTTCATCCAAATAAGAATTAAAATTTTCAAAATTAAATATATAAACGTTTCATAAATAGATTTAAAATTTTTTCTCCATCAAAAGGTGGTAAAATTGTATTTCTTGAAAAATACTTTCTTTATCCTAAAAAAATTAAAATTTCGTTATATAATGTCTAGAAAACAGATAAGATAAATTTAAAATATTATATAGTATATATAACATATATATTACATTAATAAAATATATAAAAAGGGATTTTATTATTTTATAGACTCAATAATACGAATTTAAATATTTTTTCAAAAGAAAGATAATATTTATCGTACTCGCTACTATAATGACTAGGTTATATGGTAATATAATTATATTTATTTAAATACTTAATCATTGTCTTGGGGGAAATTAATTCAAAAAATATAACTAAAAATTCTTTGTAACACAATTGTAACATAGTTTTCTATAAAATGATAACTAATATGGTGTTGCATATAAAGAAAGCTTATCTTGTTGTACTGTAAATTACAAGACATAAAAATATATAATAAAATCTATATCCTAAAAATTTTGGGATGTTACATTCAACGCCCTATTAAATGAATTTTACCAAAAAAAAATCATCTCGATTATAAAAGGATAAATAATTGAATGTTTCTCTCATAGAAACCCATATTGTAAAAATAGATACTAGAACTTTATTTTAAAAAGGAAAAGTGGGGAAATAATTGTTACCCAATGTAAATCATAACTAGGTCTTTCTATCAGAGATCATAGGTAAAGATTTTGGCTATGGGGAAAAGTGTAAATAATCATATAGATTGGGGAAGGCAATTGATTACATGAATTCACGTCATCAAAAGAAGGTTTTCAATAAAAAACCCTAAAATAAGGAAACATGAATGAGTTCATTTATATCATAAAAAATTATGATAATAAGAAAAACATTCACATCACTATCCATATTTCCTAATGTTGAAGAATTTCCATTTGAATATATTATTACTTGACTTCAGTAAAATCACACTCTTGTTCATGCATTTATGAATTTCATCTTTATAACTTATTCAAAAAAATGAATTTGAGTTTTCCATTCCTAATGTGGTATTAGATCATGCGATCCATAAATATAAGGATAGGTTGTTATCTCTATATTTTTCGTCAAAAAAGTAATCACATGTAATCCAATATGACTACGACCACCCTTAGTGAGATAATAGTTTAATATAATAGACATCATCCAATGTTTATCTTATACATTCAATAAATTTATAACCTTATAATCCTTCTGAAAGCTAAAAATACTAAACATTAGAAAGAGGTACACTAACTTGTCTAAACAGTTGTCCCCATATGACATTAGGTATTTCTTGTTGGTCACATTACAAACATGTGAACATCATCATCATGTATTCTCTTATTTTATGGTAATAACCTGAATTACCATATATCCTTATTGAAAATATTAATTTTTCCTTATTGAAAAACATATTAGATATATTCCTTATGTTCCAAAAATTTGTATACTTTTTCCATGACAATATAACCCAAATTCCTAATAATCATTAACCAGTTCCAAGGTAAATAATAAAGTCCAATTTATATTTTCATATACAACTTATCATTATATAAAAATCATTATCATATGATAAGAGACATATTAAGGTCCATCTGTACCTTAATCAAGTGTTCTCCATGTTCAACATGTTACCCATAAATAGATTTTCTAGGTCTTTAGAACATTTAAATATATCCTTTCCAATACTTTAGAAAAAACTTTATACTGAAAACACATATATATTAAATTAATCATATAATACAATCTTTGAATTCTGAAACATATTGACCTCAATCATCCATCTTTATTATCAAACCATTACTCAGGATCCATCATAATTATCATTCCAAAAATATAGATCAAGTATTAAGGTTCATCAACCTTAATATAATCATTCTTCATATGTTTTACATAAGTAATAGTAGAAGAACATCACATTCCTTTCACATGTCATTTAGAATCTATTTATTTATAGTGGTTTAACCAATACTCATACGACCATAATGATTCTATTCATGAGACTTCTACATAGGAATTCGGTTTAAAAATTCCCATAAATTTCACATCTGGAACAATCTCGGTTAACTATGTTGTATCTAGTTCTATATATTGACTAATATGGGAAAAAAGTGTGAATAATACATATTTGATTTATAAACACATATGTATGGTAAATTATTGATAGTATTTCAATCTATGAAATCTTAGGATTAATCTTTGTTTATTCATAATTATGACAAATACACTAGCATTATAACATAATCAAAGACACATCCTTAAGATATTAAAATACATATCCTTATAAATATCAATAGGTATCTCACTAAATATTTCATATCCAATATTCCAATTGAAATCAAAAAAATTTCTTGTATACTATTTGTAAATACTAATGGCTGACGAACATGTACATTGAATTACTTTTTCGGAATAATTATTACATGAAACAATGAAATGCCCAAAGGACGTATTATTTTAGAACATTTGGAAACATATAACACAACCTTTAAATTTATCCAACATATCCCAAAAATATCATCCCATTTTTATTTCCAACCTAAACCTTTCAATATATCCTGAGAAAAAGAAAACAAATGAAAGGGTGAGATCCAATACTCAATAATAGTTTGCATGGAAAAATATCATAAAAAAATAATCATGAGAATGTAAAAAATGATCATAATCATTTAAATGTAACCCATGTATAACATATATCAAAAAAATTTATTTAGTAAATAAATCATTGCAGTTCGTAAGGAATTAATCAAAATAAAACATGAGTCATGAGATAATAACATTCAAAAAAAAACAAAGAATTGTGGAAATTACATAAGCATATAAAATAATTTACATATTACTAAGGCACATTTCCATGTTTATCATTATAATGACCCACACCCACCCGAGTCATTCCATTGTGAAAATCATGTTTTTGTGTGTTCTAGGTGGTAATTGTGACTCATTCCCGGAGTTTTTCAAATGTCCAGTTTTTTCAATGGTGTCCCAAAATGGCGTGTCGCTGATGGTGTCTCACATTGGTGGGTCATCGAGTGGTGAGTCATGGTTTTGGTGGTTCAAGGAGATGGCGGATCACCAAATGGTATGTCACCTAATGGTGATAGATTGAATGGTAAAGCTCTAAATGGTGGCTCACTGAATGGTGACTCAACGAACAATATGTCACCAAATGGTCACTCACCGAATAATGGTTCACTGAAGGGTGACACACGAAATCTTAAGTCAGTGAACGAAGACTCACCGAATGGTGACTCGTCAGCAGTGGCTTGAAATGGTGACTCACCCAATGGTGAGTCCTTCCAAATGTTTTCCAAATTTCATGGTTCACGAGTTCTTTCCAGTTTCACCCATGTTATGTATTTGTCATCATTAAATGAGAAATCCATTAGTTTTAACAATTTATTGGGCACTATCCAGCAACTCTGAGGATAATAATTATATCTCCACAATTTATTAGGAACCTATTAAATTTCAAATATTCTTAACGTGATGAGATCACTGAAACTACTATGCTTTAAGGTCAAACCACGATCCAAAATTTATGTACATTGAAATCATCTACCTAATTTTAGGATCTGGTATTTTTTAAGTTGATATCCTCTCTTCAATAGAAACACTTTATTTTCTCATGGGGTGCTCTGTAATGACCCAGCGATTTTTCAATGGAAACTCCCTTCTTAATATTTTTTATATAATCACATGAAACCACAACACAATGAACTCTTATACACTATGTGACCTTTAAACATAATAATGCCACTTATGTGTTTGAAATTTCAAAAACTTGACCTAAAGTGATGTGATAAGTAAGGTGTTTGGAGTCCGATCGAACAAACATAATTTGTGGTGAATAATATCTTACCATAATGAATAGTAACCTACCGTTATGAATAGTACTATGACTCTTATAAATATTAAATTGTCCAAAAAATAACCACCTCAGTAATGAATGCATAAAAAAATTATGCATCTTAAAATTGATAATGTGACCATAGTATAATTATTTATATTTTTGTATGTCATAAATAAATAATTAAAATGAATTATTCAATAAAAATATATAAATAAATTAATATTAAATAATTAATATAAAATAAAATGAATTATCATATAAGGATTTCATAAATTAACAATTCTATGTATTCTGGTTTTAAGATAATTTTATATGATGTTATGTAATTTTCGTAAGAATTATAAAATCTATTATAGTTTTAAAATCAATGTTTTTCAAGTAAATTACGATTTTAATTAAAAATTAATGTAATAGGTTTTTTTAAATTATTATTTTAATATGTATTTCATTTTTCAATTCTACACATCAATAAATGGTTAAGCAGAATTTTTGGGATTTTTCTAAAATGCTTTAAATTTTGATGAATTGTAAATTACGATAATTCATAATAAATGCTAAAACATGAATTTCCGCATCATTCATGGGTCTTGGATGATGTAAATTCCCATTGTTCAAAACTCAAATGCACATATTCCTATTTTCAAACACAAAATTCATTACTATTTCTTATCATATAGAAAAATAATAAACTAATTATTAAAATTTATGGATAACCCTCCTCCCCTCCACTATAAAATACCAAGCACTATCCCCTCTTCTATAAAATCCACTAATGCCTTGTGAATTACCTATATTTCTCCCAAATCTCTTACCAAGATCCTCCCTCACATCTCTCATCCATTGTTCCCCCCCAAATGACCAAATCATCTCCCCTTAAGAGGCTGTAATGGAAGATTAAATCTAGAGGAAAATCTACTTTTCTTTTATTTCATTTTACTTCTATGTTCTATTTTTCTCTTTTCATTCCTAACCAATCCTAATAAAAATGGTATAAAAAATATATTACTCAAAATATACATGGATTATTTTATCCTAATGGTAAAATTCATTATCATCCCTCCTTTCTCCTCCTTTTATTCAAAAGATATGAAAAAATCATCTGAGATGTGTTAATTTGTCACATCTAAGGATGACTAGTATTAATTTTCTATTACCATATTAAATAACTATCCAAAAAATTATTATTACGATTAAAAAATAAATTTATATATTTATTTTAACTTATGTGATTTAATGGAATCCTTTTTCACATATTATGTAATATAATAATACAAAAGGAGTTAATTGTGAGAAAAATCGCCTAATTAATCCAAGTGCTTATAATTTGTGTTTTATATATTAATTCACCATCACTCAAAATAATATAATTAAATTTTACAACATTTTTACCTTATGTATTTTCAATAATAACATAAAACTCTAATTCTCAACAACCATCTTCATTTTACATGATTGTCAGTTCATGTATATATGTAAACCAAACATGAATCAAACAGACCTGAACAATGCAGTCGGACCACTTAACTTATCAAAAAGAACATGAATGAATTTAATAAGGTTAATTTAAATCAATAAAATTTATTGGAGGATATTTAATTATTAATTAATTATACTAATTTTATTATTAAATTCATGAAGATATAGTGAAGAACACCATACGGCTTAGAGTAAGGGATCCCCTATATTTCCCATTTATTCAAGAATGATCTCTATGATAAGCCCTTTTATGTGTACTCCCTAAAGATGGGGTAAGATTTTATAACTCCATCAAAAATCCATCATTATTTATATGTTATGAGATACCCATTTATCTATCATCAATCCCTCTTAAGTACACTATATACAATGCTGATAATACACAAGGGATTCTATTTGAACCTCTATTATTCCTTCGGTTGCCATATAATTATTTTAAAAAAAGGAAGGTATGTTAAATTTTTATAATATTTTTATAAATTCTATATACATGTTCAAAATTCATTTATCATGACCCTTTCATCATTTTCTTTGTGGGATATAAATTTTTTTATGTTATTCCCTCTCCAATACCTCTTGATAAGAAAACCAATATTGAGGGAACTTCCCGAATTCTTACCCAATTACTATTGCTCTGTATATTCTATTTTAATCCACAAATGACTTATTAACATAAGTATTTGTTTATCATGGAATCCACCTTGGTTCACATCTGGTTCTATATAAGTGATTCTTCCATTTTCTATTTTAAAGGCTATATAGTATTTTCCTTAAAAATGAACAAAAATGGTTTAATGATAAAATTTCATAATTAATATTCCAATATGTTTTAACATATACTTGATATCACTTACCATGACACATGTTGATTTTACCTTATTAATATCCATGTATATTTTAGTTCTTTTCTTTCATGGACCCTTTTATGATATTCCCATTTATTGTGCTTTATGACATGATTATGGTACCCAATTCATTCCATGGGTAAACCTTCTGCTTATGTTAGATTGATTATGTATGATTCATTACTAGGAAACCATACTCATGAATGGTTAATATGGGTGCACCAATATAGTGTTGTAGTGCATTGGTAAATGTTGAATTTTATTAGACATTATGTGTGATGGTCTTGGTGATTAGCCTCGTCTTGTGCTACCATGTTCAATGGTCTTAACGGTTAGCCTTGAATCATGCTACAACAACTCTTTCTAAAGACATGATTTATATTTCTACCACATTACTATGACTCCATGTTTATATGATTCCATGTTTATATGTTATGATTCCATATGTTACATTCCTTTTTATATCATCATGCCATTCCTCCTATACCATGTGGTGATGCATTGTTCTTATAGTTATTTCCACACTTGGAAATTTATCCCATACCTATGCTCATGTGTTCCCCAGGGTAAACTATGTAGATGTTTGTGCATAATGGATCTTTTGATATCACTGTGAATATTAAATAAATATGTTTTTTTTCAATCACATGATTTTAGTTTTATATACATAGTCTTCAAAGACAGTATACTTTACACTCATTGGCTTCTACTCTAATGTATAAATATGATTAAAATCATTTAATGTTATCTGTAAAAAGATAAGGTTTCTATAGATTGTATAAGTTAATTTTATTGTTATTTTTATAGATTATAAAGAGATAACTTTTTTACGAACCTTTATGGATGAGTCTATGTATAAGAAAACATTTCTATTTTTTGGTAAGTATAAAGTAAGGGTTTTATAAAGAAAATGATTCCCTTTTTGAATACGAATAGGTAGAGGTAGCTTTGGCACAGATTCATCTAAAGGTTACACCCATGATTAACTCTTGAGATAGACTCAAATGGGAACCGATGCATCATAATTGGTCTTGCTTCACTCCTTATTTGACACTCTCAAGAGATATTCATTGGAAAAATAATTAGCTTAGGAAAAAACATTATTAAAGGGAAAACACATAAAAATATAGCTTAATAAATTGATCAAGGATATCCTTGACTTAAACCTAATGAATAACTAGTTAGTATATACTTCTATTTTATATGTCAAATAGGAGAATAAGATCTAAAAATTAAATGTTATAGGGTATGTGATGATTTTCTCGAATGATATAACAAATATGATGGGGGAAGGTACTCAAAAAGTCATGAACTTACTTGCTCAACTAGCTCATGTTATTAATAATAACATGATTCAAGTTGAAATACCTCATTCCCAATGGAAAGAGAAAGTTGTCATAGAATCATTCATGCGGAAAATTCCTTACATGTTTAGTGAATCTTCAGATCCCCTCCTCGATTAATTGTTGATTAACTCCATTGAAATGATATTCTATGTTCTCCAATGCTCATAAGAAACTAATGTCATACTAGTTTTCTACCATTTTATGGGGATGTTTGTCAATGATAGATAATGATAAATAAGACGAATCCCTATGAGGAAATTGACTATATTGATGGGGATAAGTTCAAGAGAATATTTTCCAAAGAAATGTTTTCCCCAAAACACCCATTGCAATAAGGAATTAGTGTTCATCAGACTCGAATAGAAAGAAAATGAGTCAATCAGAGCGTATGAAGAATACATTACAAGGATTTCAAGGTTTGCATATGGATTTGTCATGAACACAAAATTTAAGGTGCATCACTTCACTAGCAGACTGAAGATGAGTCTACAAAATGTGTTGGCGATTTTAGGATTAAAAAACTATAAAAAGATTGATTTTTGTTCCCTTAAGGTTGAAATGGGGATCAGAGAATCTCAATGGTATCATCAACCCAATGACGAAAAAAATAAAATAAAATCTAATGTGGGAAGTTACATAAATAAATTCCGTGATGGAATGAATCTCGACCAGCCCACATGTAAAAATTGTGTGTAGAAGCATCTTTGGAACTATATAAAGGGAACCAAGAGTTTATTCAATTGCGTTATGTTGGGAGATAATGCTAAAAACTGTTTAAGGGATAGGAAAATCCAACTAATATGGAAGAAGAATGTATGGTTCAAATAATTGTTCAACTTGTTGTACATTGTTACAACAACAATGAACTTGGTCATTATGCATAAAATCTCCCAAATTTGAGTGTTGTTGGAGGCAATCATCAACAACATCAAGGGAAACAATGATTGGATTATCCAATCACGAAAAATGGGGTGGAGCAGGACAACGATGTGGTGAAATGTATTCTAGTTATTCATTCAATAACATGAATGTACTTTTTTGTTTTGGTTATACACATTATTTTATATCACTTATGTTTAGTATAACTATTCAAACACCAACCCAAAATTTGGAGGATAAGTTATCTATGAGAATAGTGAATGAGAAAATTATTCCATTCATGGTTTATAACTCCTCCTCGGTAACCGTTTGTGGACTAATCATCCCAGAAAGTCTCTTCAAAATTGATTAGTTGATTTCATTGATATATTGGGCATGGATTGACTATATTTATACAAAAACAACATCAATTTTTAGGAAATAGAGATCACTCTTCACATCTAGTTGTATCCTCCAATTCAGTACATGTGTAAGGAGGAAGATGAATCTTCTTTATAATCATTTTTCATGTATGGATTTTAATTACTAATGAGCAAGAAAGTATATCTAAAATAATTGAGACAATGTATAGAATCATGCTCGATGACATTCCCATCATGTAGTATTACACCGATGTATTCCCTCAATAGATTCCTGGTCTTCCTCCGGATGGAGTGGTTGATTTGTAAATTTAATTCTTTTGTGGATCTCTACCTATATCAAAGATACTTTTTAGAATTTCCACCATAGAGATAAAGGAGCGAATAAGCAGCAACAGGTGATTCTGGAGAAGGGTTCTATATACCCGAGTGCTTCACCCTGGGGTGCATTAGTCCTCTTTATCAAGAAGAATTATGGATCAATGTTCCTCTGCATTGATTCTTTTGAGATCAATAAAATCACAATAAAGAACAATTATACCCTTCCATATATAGATGACTTGTCCAATCAGCTTCATGGGTCTAGTTATTTATCTATGTCGGACCATGGGTTGGGATATCAACAATTAAAGGTGATGATGGAAGATATTCCCGACAATTCCATTTGAATGACATACGAACTCTATGAGCTCATAGTGTTTACCTTTATACTCATGAGTTCTCCAGATATTTTCACGGATTTAGTGAATATAAATTTAGATAGTACCTAGGAAAATTTGTGGTAGTTTTTATTTAAGATATTATGATATAATCCATGTAGAAGGTGGAACACAAGGATCATTTAAATATCATGAAAATGATATTTTGAATGGAGAATTTAAATCAAATTAATATAAATGTGAGTTCTAGATGGAAGACGTATCATTCATGGAGAATTTTATCACTAACCAAGGGCAATCTGTGGACACATGAACGATAAATGTGATTAAAGAGTGTCCCATGAAAACATCTAAAATTGAGATACACTGCTTTCTGGGTCTATACAAGTATTATTGATGATTTTTTCCAAAACTTTCCTGATTTTCATTCCCAATAAACAAGATTTTATGGAAGGGATTAATGTATTTCTAGACTTAGAAATTTTTAGTCTTCATTAAAAGGTTTAAAAAGAGGCTTATCACTACACCAGTGCTCACACTCCCAAAAAGTGGAGAACTCATTGTGGTGTATAGTGATGATTAACAGAAAGTCATATATTGTGTGGTAATAGAAATTGATATTGTGGTATCCAAAACCTCATGAAAGTGGAAAATCCATGAGCAAAACAATCTTACGTATTATTTGGAGTTGGAAATTGTGATAACTGCATTAATTATATGGGGTAATTATCTCTTTCTAGAGAAGTTTGAAATATATACTGATCATAAGAGTATAGAATATATATTCACACAAAAATAGCTTAATATGTTCCATTGAATATGGATATATCTAATCAACACTTATGACTACTTAATCAACTAACATCTGGTTAAGGATAATAAGGTGGTTGATGCTCTATGTAGAATGGATCTTGCATATTTATTAATAATGAAAATTTAAAAGGATATGGAATTTATAGATTTTAAGAGTATTGAAATCGGAATAATTAAGGGTGGAATAGCCTCAATACTTTCTCAAATGAATCCCCCACCACCCCTCATAGAGAAAATAAAGGATGCTCAATGAAAAGATGTGGAAATTTAGAAAAGTGTCGAAGCCATTAGAAATGTGAAATCCTCTGAATTCATGATTGATGAAGAATGAGTTATATGATATGGGTCATGATTATGTATACTATTGAATCCAGAGAAAATGAATGTTCTTTGGAGAGAGGCACATAGCTCAACCTTCTATATTCATCTAGGAAGAAAAAAGATGTATCGAGATATCCAGAATGACTTTTTTTTCAGACAATATGAAGAAATATATTTTTTAGTATACATTTAAGCATCTGGTACGTCCACAAGTTAAATATTAATGAAATATCTCTAAATGGGTGATGCAACCACAACTAATACTAACATATAAGTGGGAGAAAATCACCATTGACTTTTCCACTAGAATTCCGAGGATACCTGGAGGAAACAATTCTATATGGGTCATTCTGGATCATCAAACAAAGAAATATATCATAATGGAAATTCAAGTGGACTTTTCATTGGATAAAATTACATGGATATATATATCAAATAGGTTTTAATGGTTTCATGGAAAACCACTATCTATTGTATTTGATAGAGATCTAAGAATCACCTTTATGTTCTGCAAAAGTATCCAACATGCTCTATGCCCAGATCTGAACTTTTGAATAGCCTATCATCCTCAAACTGATGGCCAATATGAGTGAACTATTCATACACTAGAAGATATATTGATAGCCTATTCTATAGATATCAATGGAAGATGTGGCCAACATATTCCACCGGTCGAATTCTCCTACAAATTAGTTTCCACTAGAGCATCTAAATGACACCATCTAAAGCTACTTAATTGTAAAGGTGAATAACATCAGTGTTTTGGGATGGATTTGGTGAGAATAAGATTCTATGATATGAAATGTTCGATGAAATTGTTGATAAGGTGAAATAAATTCAGTATCACATCAAGGAAGCCCATAGTCAGAAAAAGTGTTATACAGACAATCGTCAACGAGACCCAGAGTTCAAGGTTGGAGACATTTCATTTCTACTCATATCTTCATTGAATAAGTTCATCAGGTTTTAGAAGAAAGGAAAGTTGTGTCCTAGGTACATTAGAACCTTCAGGATTCAATATAGTGTTGGAGTTATGGCCCATCAACCGGAACTTCCACCTACCGTGTCAAATTTACACAATGTCTTTCATCTACCCACCTTAAGAAAGTTCATACCAGACCCTTCACAGGTACTCTCTTCAGAGGTGGTACAGTTATAGAATGATATTTCATAATAAGGGTAGCTAGTGAAGGTCATAGATCATTGAGATAATCTTCTATCTAACAAGACTAATCACCTGGTGAAATTTATGTGATGGAATAATATGTAAAAAGAGGCAAATGGGAACTAGAGGAGGTAATGAAGGGAATGTACTTGCACACGTTTCTGTCTTAGAATGTAAAACAAAATTTCAAGGATAAAATTTCATAATGGGGGAATAATGTAATGACCCAATATTTTATCAATGGAAATTCCCTTCTTATAAATATGGCATATATTGACATGAAATCACAGCACAATGAACTACTAAATACCATGTGACCATTAAACATAATATTGTCACATTAGTGATTTTAATTTTGAAAATTTTACATACATGGCTGCGATCAGTGTGGTTTTTGGTGTTTTATAAAACAAACATAATTTTTCTTGAATAGTAACATACCCTTATTAATAGCAACCTACCCTTATGAATAGTAATATCACCCTTATGAATAATTTATTTTCAAAAGGATAGTGACCTCACCAATGAAAGTATAAATAAAATTTAGGCATCTTATAACTAATAATATGACCATTATAAAATTATTATTTTTTGTAAATCATAAATAAATAATTAAATTAATTATTTAATTTAAAAGAAATAGTATTTTCATAATAGGTGTTCATAGAATAACAATATTGTGTCTTTTGTTTTTTTTTTGATAATTTTATAAGTCCTTATATAATTTTTCAAAGAATTATAAAATTCAGTTATTGTTTTGAAATTTTTAATTTTCATGTAATTTATGATTTTAATAAATAATTAAATTAATCATATTTAGAATTTTTGTTTTGAAAAAATGAAGTTCATTTCTGGATCCTACACATCGATAAATGATTGGGAAGAATATTTTGGATTTCTAAAAAATACATGAAATTTAGATGAATAGTAAAATATGATAATTCATAAAAAATTCTAAAATATGAATTTCAGCATCATTATTGAGTCAAGGATGATGAAAATAGCAATTGTTTTGAACTCACATGCACATAATACTATTTTATATCTCACGAATAATTATTATTTATTGTCTTGTTGAAAAATAATAAACTAATGATTAAAATATTAAGAAAAACTTCCTCCCATACACAATAAAAACCACCCACCATATAATCTTCTCTTCAATACTATCTAGCCTTTATCGTTCCCTAGATTCTGCCCAAATCTCTCCCCAATATCATCCCCCACATCCAGAAATCCTTTGCCTCCCAAAAAGACCAAATCTTGTCCCATTAAGAGAATCTCAAGGAAGATTAAATCAAGATGGAAATTCCCCTTTTATTTTCATTTGTTACCCATTCATGATCCCTTTTTATATTTTCATTCCTAACCTCTCATCATCCTAATAGTATGAAAAATCTATTACGATACATGTACTTGAATGTTTTTATTCTAATGAGATAATTTATCACAAGCTAGGATGACATGTTATCAATTTCTATTACCATATTTAATTCTATTCATGAAACCATTCTATTGGTTGAACCATACTATTATATATTTATTTTATCTTATATGATGTCTTTGAATCCTACGGCACACATTATGTAAAATAATAATCAAAATATTTAATTGTGAGAAAAATCTCCACAATAATCCAAGCATTTATTATTAATCTTTTATATAATGATTCACCATCACACTAAGTATGAAAATGAAATTTTACAACCATGTAATGTTCTAGAATTTCAATAATCACATAAAAATATAATTCTGGAAAACCATATTCCTTTTAGGTGATTATTCGTTCAGGTATATATGTAAACTGAACATAAAAGAAAGGGACTCGAAGAATTCAATTTAACCTCTTACCTCATTAAAAAGGACATGGATGAAATTAATAATGTTATTCTTAATCAATAACATGTAGTGGATGTTCTATAATTATTAACTAGTGAACCTAATTCAATTATTCAAGTCATTAAGATCAAATGACGATAACTATTGGGCTTAAGGTAAGGGACCCTCTCTATTTCACTTTTATTCATGAACGTCCTCTATGTTATTCCCTTTTATGTGTAATACCTAATGATGGGGTATGATTTTTAACCTCCCCCATAATTACATTATTATTTATAAGTAATTAGAGACCCCTTTCTCCCTAATTAATCCCTATTAAGTACACCTGATTCCTTGCTGATAATCCGTAAGGGATTCTACATGAACCTCCTTTGTTTCATCGGGTTGCCTTATCATTATTTTAAAAAAACGAAGTTATCTTATATTTTTATTTGAATCTTCTAAATGATGTTTTGATTTACTAAATTCATTTATCGAGAACCTTTCAACATTCACTTTCAGGGATATTTTGGTCTTTAAGTGATTTCCTCCTCAATACTTACGATAAACAATCCTGTTTTGAGAGATCATTCGGAAGTATTAATCGATGTCTTTTGAACTCTATATTCTTTATTATTCCCCCATTTTATTTATAAAATCATCCATTTTTATTATTAAAACCTTTGTGTTTCACTTAATTTTTTAAATAAATGAATGTCCCCTTTTCTATTTTAAAGGATCTATATTAATTTTCTTATAACCACACAAAAAACATTTAATGCTAAAATTTATTAAATACTTTTCATATGTGTTTTAACATACACATGAAATCAATTAATATGATACCTACATATTTTCCATTATTAATGACTATAAATATTTTATTTCATTTCATTCATTGTCACTTCTATGAGACACTGATTTTTTATACTTTATAACATGATCATGGTACCCATTTTTTCAGGGGTATCCCTTATATTTATGTAAGATTGAAAATATATGATTATTTATGTGGAAACCATTTTCATGAAAGTTGAACATGGGTGTTACCAAATATCACTCCAATGCATTGTGTAAACTTGTGTCTCAAGAGATATTTGTTGTGATGGTCTTGGCAATTAGCCTTGTCTAGTACTACCATGTGCACCAGTCTTAGAAGTTAGACTTAATGTGTGCTAATTTCGTGTTTTATGTTTCTTCAACATTAATATGACTCTATGTTTAAATGTTATGATTCCATATTTTAGATGCCTTTTTATATGATCATGACATCCCTTCTATCCCATGTGAAAATTGTTTCTTCTTATAGTTATTCCATCACTAGACTATTTATCTGGTCCATTTTTTCATATGCACCCCAGTGTACCCTATAGAAATGTTTGAGTACAATGGATGTTTAGAGATCAATATGAATATTAAATATAGATTTTTTTTGTCCCATGTTTTTATTTTTATGTACCTGGTCATCAGAGAAACACGACATCACAATCCTTGGCTTGACATCTGATGTATAATTTTTCTTAAAATCATGTAATGTAATATGAAAAAGGTTAGGGATGCTATACACCAAGAGTTTTACATGTACCTCAAAGATTTGTTCCCCTGTGATGTGGAAATCTGTTCATTTTTTCTTGTAGTCTTTCCTATTGCTCACGTGACGCCATGTTTTTTGTGCGAGGATGAGTTTTGGTTACTTGTTGCTCCATGTAGAAATATTTATGTCTCTCTTTAAAAATGTATCATGTGAGAAGGATGTATTAATGTTTTTTTTGAAACTATTGAATCCAAAAATTAAACAAATAATATCAGGACCTATAACATTAACAATAAATGACTGGTGGAGATGATGTCGATGCTAATTGATTGTTTTATTTGGATATCATTCAATCTTGTTATGATTTGTTCTTGTTTCATTCCATCTAAAAATCATGTTCATTGGAGGGATTTTCCTGTGCTTGGGTGATTCTTTATAACATCTCTTGTTTCTTCTGAGTAATGGCGACTTATATCAATCTAATTTACCACATACCCATTGTAAAATAATTGGATTCCCCAATATAAAATATATTTTGTGATCATTTCTATTTAACAAAGGGGAATTAGATAACCATTGTTGGATAAATTAGAATACACATGGATTGATCATGTTGTTGTGTGATCTGTGGGATATGGATGGGTTTTGTTGCTTTGGAAGGATTAATTTGTGTAGTTGTTAGCAGCATGGTTGTGGATAGATTGGTTGGCCCTGTGAGAAGGGTGTGGAATGTTGGTTCATCGAGGCTAAATTTTGGTGGTGGTTTTTAAAGGAATTATGTGTGGTGTGGTACATAATGTGTTATGGGTTCTCAGGTTGTGATAATAATATATTGTGGAATGGATGATCTTGTAGAGTAGTGGTACTACTCTGAGGGTGTGTATTGGTACTATTCAGAGCGACTTCAATCGGGTAGTGTTTCATTTATGTTGCTAATTGTGATGAGAATGGTTTTCATTGGTAGTTTCTATAGTAGTGTTGGAATGAATCATTTTAACTTCTTAATAAATAATGACAAGTGGTTAAATAAAATGGGTTGGGTTTATGTTTTGGTTTTGGATAGTATTATGGTTGTTCATGTAGGCATAACAACACGGATACTATTTCATGTGTTCGATGTTGTTTGGAAACCCAAATGTTGGGTTGAGTGTTTTCATACCTAGATATATAAACATTTAGTTTCTTGTGATTTTCTATATGCACCACAACCATGTTATAAACTATGTTATAAATAACCAAATTTTTATGGGGGAGGGTGTCTTTCCAAATATCCTGGTGGGAGGATGGATGGCTAGTTTTTTAAACTTCTCTACTCCCTCTTACATGGTTTACCGCTCGACATATCTAGGATGGCTGTATTGGATTGAGTTTTTTTCAAAATATGTTAGCCCAAGACACTTGGGGAAATATGAAAGGTGGTTTATTTTCCAAATTTCCCTTGTATGTGGTCCTAGTGTTTTAGAGATATGTGTGAAGTGGTTGTGGACAAGGTGTATATGGGTGGGATGCGATGTGATTGTGGTCCAGGTGTCTGTGGAAAAAAAATGTGATCTGGTTTGTGGCCTAAATATGTGCGGGAAGGATGTGGTAGTGGTTTTGTGGAAGAGTGGTAGAGCCATGACATTCACTGTTATGGATAACCCGTTAATCAGTGTTAAGTGGTGTGGTGTACCCAAATGTCGATGTTCTTATATTATTACATTACATGAATTTCATTGTTTGGTGATTGTGCCTTTGTATGGTTGGGGTGGTCAGTATTTTTCCTTGATAGGTGCTTGAGGTTCTCCTTATTTTTCATAATGGAACTAGTATGTTATCCCACATGTGCATTAGTGACATTGATTATCATGCCTAGTATACTTTTACGCTCACCCAACAGACAGAAATGTTCTCATTGGATTACTGGTTGACATTGAAGACAGTGTAAGACCTTTCTAGATCGAGTGTCAGGATAGTTTTTGTTACTGCTTATTCTATTTTCTTTTGGTACCTTACATTGGAGTTCTTTTGTATTTTGTGGTAATTTTGTTTACAAAATAATGGTATTGTTTTCAAATCAATTTCCCTATATATATATATATTTGTTGGAGTTGTTGATATTCACCATTTTATCTCTCGATATTCTGTTTGAAACAGGTAATGCCTCCTATATAGGTTGAATGATTACCTACCATTGGTGCTAGTCTCTTCCCTGTGTATTATTGGTGCTTATACTAGGGAACATTATCTCTACTTCCCCTTGAAAAAGGAAGGTAAAGTAACATTTATATCCAATACCTCATCTTGATGATAGTGGTTCATGAAACAATGGAATCAACGTCTGGTTGAGAGATAGGATGGAGTTCAGATTTAGGCACACTGAGGATTGCATGGGATGGTAGGGTAAATGGGTTAACTTATCCTGGTCTGTAACATATGCCTAGGAAGACTATCTTTAAGAGGGGATTTTAGGGTTTCTTCTAATCTGATGCAAGGTATTTAAGCCTACCGAACTACTATGTGAGGATACCCTGTTTGTAGGGTAGAGGCCATAAGAAATGTATGTGCATCATATTGTCTAGTGTTCATGTGTGTCTTGAGTGTTTCAAGAAATTAAAATAAATAAATAGTTTAAATAGATTCTAAATAAAATTTGATAATACTCATTCTTAGGAATTGCTTATTTACATCTCAAATATAGAACCCATGCGACATCTACATGTGGATTAGGAAATCAAGGCCCATCAGTATAACTTGGTTGATAATAAGATAGTTGATCATGGAGAGAAATATGACCTATGGAATAATATCCTTCATTATTTCCAATGGTAGACCCAAGGGATGTACAAATGATGAGTTTCACACTTATATATGGAAGGTAGGATCATGTAGATTTTTATCCCCTTAACTTGATTCAGTATCTGAGGGAGTACAAGGTTCTGTTTTTTATTAGTTAAATGATGGTAGAAATGCATCAGTAGTGGGCGCATTACCTCAGTGAGAGTAAGGAGACATATTTTTTGTAGGATGACTTCGAGATGGAGTTTCAGGTAGAATTTATTTCTTCAATGATGTAGTCTGAGATGATGCAAGAGATACTCTCCCTCCATCAAGGGAGTATATTGGTGATTTCAGTATGGATGATGTTTATGGATCTCCTATTCTTTTATCCAGACTATTATTTAGATGATGAGTTTCATGAGAGGCACTTATAGGAGGAACTCCAAATTTCTCTTTAGTATGAGGTAACTCCTTTCACATTATACACATACGAATAGGTTCTGAAGAAGGATGGGGTAGTGGAAAGGACAAAATCACAAGGATATATTCCATGATAGGGGATCTAGCCATGTTCATTAAAGGGTATGGCCTTCAACAAAAAGTCTTCTGCATCAGGGCCATCTAGGTATCAGCCAACTGGGAGTATGCCTTACTAGTTCCAATTCTGATATTCTCATACTCTTTATATTCCCATGGTCTTGAGGATGAGATGTTTCGATTATGGAGGTTGTGGTCATGTCCCAATCCAGTTCTCAGTTTGACCTCAACACAGTGGAGGTGGCCAGGTTCGGCACCTGCCTCAGTATAAGCAGTTTCCTACTCGGCCTCTTCAGTAGTGGGACCTGCAGGCTCATGTTAAACTAAGGAAGAATGTTTCGGGATGAGGATAAACTTATGTTTCTCCTTTGGGAACTCATCCATGAAGTGGTAGAGGATGTTGTTGACCATCGTCGAGTAGAAGAGCTGGGTGTGGGCAATTACATGCCACAAAGGCTAGAGTTCCAGTGAGGCTGGAGGTCATTTTTTGAATGATCAGTTTGGTTAGTATTCTTTCATGTCCTTTGTTTGATTAAGGAGGTTCACACTCCATTGTTTCACCCAGTATATCCCATACCATGGGAGTAGACATTAGGAGACATTCTGTTCCCATGGTGTAGAGTACACCAATCTGAGGTCTGACGTGCTTATTTTGGGTTTTCCATGGATGTGAACTAATGTTGGGGAAATGATAGTCTAGTGAGGATCTCTTTATACTAAAGATTCATCCGTATGATGTTATCCTTGTTATCAACTAGTTTTTTTTTCTATTCATACTTTCATCGACATATTCCGAAGGAGATTCGTGTTTTCAGACATGGGTAGCCAGTGTGTGGCTTTCATTGGTGAGCATAGTTGTTAGATGGGAAGTCAAAATGTGGAGCATCTTCTTTATTCTTTTCAAAATATGTTAGTGGAATAGGTGGATGTTGTGATGGTACAGGATCCATGAGTTATTAGATATTTCCGAAATATTTTCCCAGTTGAGGTTGTGACTCTACCTCCTCAATGTGATGTTGAGATCAGGTAATACTTACAACTTGATTCCCATCTTATTTTGATGGATCCATATCATATGGTGCCTTATGAGCTACATGAGCTGCATATTCAAATTGAAGATCTGTTAAAAAAGGCTTTATCTGGCCTAGTGTATCATCATGGGGTGCTATAATCTTGTTTTCAAAAAAGCCAAATGGTAGTCTATGGCTATTTATTTAATACCAGATACTGAATCTGATTATGTTCAATACCTGTTACACTCTCAGGAGATTTAAAAATCAATTCATCCCACTAAGGGAGTAGGATGGATCTGTATGATCGATCTGCGGTTCGTATATCACCTGTTAAGGGTGAAGGTGGGTGACATTCCGAACACTGCAATCAGGTTTCAGTATGTGCACTTTGAGTTCATGGTCATGTCGTATAGTGTTACCAATGCACCATTTTTGTTCATGAGGATCATGAAATCTGTAATCTCTGACTTCCTAGACTGGTTTATCATCATGTTTATAGAAGACATCCTTGTATTTTCAAGGTCAAAGGAAGACCACAGTGATCATCTCAAAACTATCTTGGATGTTCTTAGGTGCCTCCAGATCTCGGGAGAGTTGTACAAGTATATGTTCTACACACAAGATTTGAACATCCATGGAGATGTTGTGTCTTGATAAGGGATTACATTGGACAAAATAAAGGATAAGGGGGGTTGTTTCATTGGTAGAACCTAAGAGCATGGTAGAGGTTTGAAACATCATGGGCATGACAGGATATTTCTGGAGTAACATACCTAACTAATCTCAGGTTGTAGCTCCCTTTTAATCATTCTCCAGAAAATACCATGCATTTGTGTGGAGTTAAAAATGTCATGTAACTTTCTACTATTGTAATTGGAAGTTATTTAGTGCTCCAATGCTCAGGTTTCGAGATGAAGAGTTGATGTTCTTTTTGTTCTGTGAAGCTTCCGTTCTAGGATTGGGATGTGTGATGATATAGAAGTAGGGAGTGGTATCTTATGGATCTTGTTTATAGCATCCCACCTTTTTATAACTTAACTTTTCATTACATTTTACAAAACCGAGGATCTTTAAGGTTTAGTGTATTGGAAACCAAGAACATAATACATGAAACAAAAAAACATTCTTCTTAAACACTTGAAAGGCTTCTCCTTATGTTCATCCAAGGTTCATTATTGCATCTCAAAACTTGTGTACATACATCAAAAGAAATGGGGAGTATAAGGCACAGTAAGGGAAACAAGGGAAACATTTAACATGTGAACATGAGATACATCAACAATGTCATGAAAAGAACTTTAAGGAATGAGAATGAAATCATGAGGCTTGTCATAATAAAAATAATGTATTTCATAACATGAAGATGTGGCTATAACATTTAACATAGACAATCATTTCCATTTCATCAAGGTCTATCCTCAAGGTGCCAATAAAAATTACCAAGGTTATTGACCAAGGTATCAGTCTCAATGGTCATCTCTAGAGATTATGTCTTTACCCAATGCATTGAAGCGCTATTAGGGTGCACCCTTAAATTCCCCTTTATTATCATGTGAGCCACATATATCATCATTAATCATTTAATAAACAACCAATATTTCATAAATGAAATTGGTTTCATTTCAGAATCATAACGTTTTAGAAATTGCTTTAAAGACATGATCTTTGTGTCACTTTAAAACCCACAGAAATGGAACGTGGGTCTCATATATGTAAATACCAGAATTTAAAATAGAAAATTTTGGTATATAAGTGAATAACCATATATAAGAGAGAGATTTGAGTATTCACTTAATAAAATAAATGAATTTTTAGAAAAAGAGAGAGACCTTTTGAGACGGAAATTTTGCAGCATAACGACTATGTTTCGGGGTTTTAGAAATCATTGAAAAGAGAGGGGACATGGGTAAAAAATTCATAAATGACCCATAAAAGAGTATAGGGACAAAATATGAAGGATATATGAACATTTTAATGAAATTTTAAGGACATACCACTTGAAATGAAAAACATGGAGGGAAGACAAAAATAAGATTTCTCTTATGGAAATTTGGCAGCCTAACGACATCCCTTAAACTTCAACAAAATGAATTGAAGAGATCAAATAGGGTCTCTAAACATATGAATGTAGAAGATCAGTATGATAGATATAGATATAATACCCCAATAGAATAAAAAGGAACTTGAAATACTTGAAATGAATGTAGAACTTTAAAAAACGAGAAAGGTGAACGAATCCCTTAAAAATCCGGCAGCCTAACGACGCCACTTAAACTTCAACAAAAATGAATTGACGAGATCAAATAGGGTCTCAAATAATATGAACAGAAAAGATCAGTATGATAGATATAGAGATCATACCCAAACATAATAAAAAGGGACTTCAAAGACTTGAAATGAATGTAGAATTTTGAAAAATGAGAAAGGTGAACGAATCCCTTAAAAATTCGAGAGCCTAACGGCGCCACATAAACTTCAAAAAAAAAATGAATTGACGAGATCAAATAGGATCTATCATCATATGAACATAAATGATAAGTATGATATATATAGTGATCATACCCCCAACATAATAAAAAGGTACTTCAAAGACTTGACTTGAAAGTAGAACTTTGAAAAATGAGAAAGGTGAACGAATCCCTTAAAAATTCGGCAGCCTAACGACGCCACTTAAAACTTCAAAATACTGAATTGAAGAGATCTAATAGGGTCTCTCATCATATGAACATAAAAGATAATTATGATAGATATAGAGATCATACCCCAACATAAAAAAGAACTTGAAAGACTTGACAAGAAAATAGAACTTGAAAATGAGAAGGGTGAAAGAATCCTTTACAAAAATTCGGCAGCCTAACGACTCCACTTAAACATTAATAAAAAAAAATGATGAGAGTAAGAGAGTATATCTCATCATATTAACTTGAAACGGGAAGTAGGATGAGTATTAAATAACATCCCTAATATAAGAACATGGAGCTTAGATGAAATGACATAAACGATAGTACTTGAAAAGAAAGAGAGATGTAGGATCCCTTACCTTAAAACGCAACTCTTAAAACTCAATGTTTGGGACCTTGAGTGCTTGGGGGAACCTTGGGAGGACTCCTTGGGAGGTAATGATACCAGAGCTTCATTGGGGGAGAGTTGGGAGTCGAATGGATGAAGGTATGGCTTGGTATGTATAGGGAATGTGAGGGAACAAGGCATTAATGGCCAATTGACACCTCATTAGTGGTTTTGGCAAAACCATGGGCATTCCCATGGTATTTTCCCATGGTATTGGACACTTGGAAAACTTCATAACTTATCTTACTATTAATAAGTCGATCATATTGATTACATACTTAATACATCATTTAATGATGTCATTAAACACCCGTAACTTAAAAACTGTATTTTCACTATTCATCGAAAATTCAACTTTCTCAGAAAAACCCCAAAATTTCACCTTAACCAAATATAGATGCTCTGATTTCAAAAATGAACTCCATTTTATATAAATAATTTTCTAAATATTTTTAATTTAATTTGTAAATAAATACACTATTCACTGAAAATTCATATTTTTCAGAAAAATCCCCAAAAATTACCCTAACATAATATCGATGCACTGAGTTCAAAAATGAAATCCATTATATAAAAATAATTTTCTAAATATTTTTAATTCAATTTTTAATTAAAAAAATACTATTCACCCGAAAAAACTAATACGTGACTAATAATTTATCAAACCGTTATTAAACCATTTTATTGAATCACATTACTTAATCAAGGTTCCTAGATTATATTAATTCTTTATTTATGTGAGATTAATAATCCATTTGGTCACATTACTAATCCTAATCATAAAATCACTATTCATAATTTACTATTCATCAAAAATTATGTTAATCATATTAGACTCTAAATTTCATTCTGAACATAATTATAGAAGACCATATTTTGAAAATCATTAATTTTTTTAATCATTTAAGGTTTACATAAACATTTTTTAAAATATCCTATCTCTAAATGTTTCCAAAAATATGCATACTATATTTATTCGGACATTTGAAAATTCATAAACTTCATCATAAGAAGAAATAAGAATTTTTATTTAAAAGAAAGGATTACACAAGGCAGTTACAGTCTCCTTACATAGCCCCTTATCACACTAGCATAGGACCTAAGTGTATGGTGTGCTAAGGTGAGATAATATGAGGGAGGCTCGACCAACATCGCACGAGTAGTAATTTATATCAGTTTGAACTTCTCGCGAAGGCGATTCCGTTCAAGCTTCACACGATGAAGTTCGGCTTGGGTTTGGTCTAGAGAAAAGCCCAGTGGTGCAACCTCCTTCCCTTTTCTTGTTAGATGGGCTTAGATCGGTCCAAGACTACTGGGTGAGGCCATCAAATCTTCTTTCTATATTAATTAACCAAGATCAATTGTATTTAGAGACAAAAGTCACAACATTCAGTTTTCAATGGTCATACTGACTAACAGTCATATAATAGTCAAAACCCAACAGTCTCATTTTAATTATACTCATGTTATAAAATGAAACTATTTTGTTGAGTATGCAAAATAAAATAACACACAAAATTAGGAAACCAGATATTTTCAAAATTTCGGGTCGTTACAATCTTCCCCCCTTAAGAAATTGCGTCCTCGCAAGTTTTAAAATTCGGTTTTGAAATTTCATTGAAAGTCTCACATCGGAAAAAGAGTCAGTAACACTATTAGTTTAAAAGAAAAAAAAGGAAGTTCAAAGGCCACCCAAGTTAACCTATACTAGAATTCCATGTAGGAAAACATGGATATGGAAGAAAATACAAAGGGTCAAGTTCTGAGGGAGAGTGATAGAAAACATGATTAGGAGAAAGTTAACAATAATAAAATCACAAACATATGATGTATTTAAACATTCTTTGATTACCCAGTATGAAATTTTAACAGACAAAGTTTTTGTTTTACATTCCTTTTCATAGTTTTGAGGAATTCATTTACTACATAGAATAAAAACATAAGGAAATATACCTACCTTCAAGTAGAGTTTCATCCTTTAATAAGTTTCTACCAAAACTAATATTTTCTCCAAACGATGAGAATTCAAAACTACTTGGTCTCATCAAAGAACAAGAATAATCTTATAGAGAATCACATAATCCACCAAAGATTAACTATCTATTTCTTCTATCTTTAAACATTATCCCAAAAACAGAAAGGTTAAGATAAAACAACTCTTCCAAAATAAAGAACCCCAAAGGAAGGAAAACTACATTAAATCTTCAAAGTTCCACGATACTACCCAAAGTTCATCATAGACCATTCCGTAAATAATTGTCTTTAAAAATCCTCTAAATAAACCAAACCAAGATTGAAACCCAAATACATGAAGGATTTGATAACATAGTCATCCAAGATAAATTTTATCGCTCATCTCCAAACAGCATCAACCACTCATAACATCTTATAACAAAAGTAGCTAACCTAAACATATTTTACACAATATAGGTTAATAATTTCCATATGTAACCTAAATTACTATAAGTCCACCTTAAATTCATCGATTCTTCAAAATATAAGTCAACCTTTACTCCTCAATTAAAATATCGTACTAATCTATTTACCTCGATCAAATAGGGTTCCCAAAATAGTGAACGTCTTCCAAAATAATAATCATCTTTTAATCCCCTAATCTTCTGTGTCATATTAATATGGCAATCGTCACATTTCTTATCACATTGGTTGTTGGGACATGTTCTTCCATTTCCTGCCATTAACTGAGAAAAGAAAGTACAATTAGGGGCTTAAATACTTAGCAAATAATCATGAAAAGGAACATAAAGCATATAAGGATAACTTGTAGAAGAAAAGTATACCCTAACTTGTGACCCCCAAGGTTCCAATATAGGTTATCCATGATCATATCTTCTTATGTGAATCATTATTTTATTTTATCTTTGTTCCTTTAATAATGGTTCATACTAAGCTTATGAATTTACCAAAGCATATCCCCCGGGAGTGTCGTAACCAAGAGTGCAGCAAGGCCCGTTGTCGTGTACCAGTTCCCGTTCGATTATAATTCAAAGCGGTGTTTTCAGGTTTTAAACCTATGTACATCTGTGCTAGAGCCACGTCTACCTGCTCGTATCCAGACAGGGATGTATTTGCTTGGAAACCCCTTACTCAATACTCCCAAAAATACCAGGAAAATTTCTTTTATTTAAACTTTTCTATAGGGTTCTTCTTAAAGTTTTCATATCCTAATTTCCACAAATAACTAAACCATCCTTTGATACCAACTATAGCATCTCGCCTTTTTATAACATAACTTTCCATTACATTTTACAAAACCGATGATCTTTAAGGTTTAGTGTCTTGGAAACCAGGAACTAAATACATGAAACAAAAAAAACATTATTCATAAACACTTGAAAGGCTTCTCCTTATGTTTATACTAGGTTCATTACTGCATCTCATAACCTGGGGACATACATCAAAAGAAAGGGTGAGCAGAAGGCCCAGTAAGGGAAACAAGGGAAACATTTAACATGTGAACTTGAGATACATCAACAATGTCATGAAAAGAACTTTAAGGCATGAGAATGAAATCATGAAGCACACCATAATAAAAATAATGTATTACAAAACATGAAGATTTGGCTACAACATTTAACAAAGACAATAATTTCCGCTTCACCAAAGTCCATCCTGAAGGTGTCAATAAAAATTACCAAGGTTATTCACCAAGGTATCAGTCTAAATGGTCATCTCTAGAGATTAAGTCTTTACCCAATGCATTGGAGCGCTATTAGTGAATACCCTTAAATTTTCCTTTATTATCATATGAGCCACATATATAATCATCAATAATTTCATAATCATAAAATATAGCATAAAAGAAATGGGTTTCATTTCACAATCACAACTTTTTAAAAACTGCTTTAATGACATGATCTTTGTGTAACTTTAAAACCCACAGAAAAGGAAGGTGGGTCTCATTTGTGTAAATACGAGAATTTAAAATAGAAAATTTTTTAATATATGTGAATAACCATATAGAAGAGAGAGCTTTTAGTCTTAACTTAATAAAATAAAATAACTTTTACAAAAAGAGAGAGACATTTTGAGACAGAAATTTTGCAGCATAACGACTATGTTTCGGGGTTTTAAAAATCATTGAAAAGAGAAGGGACATGGGTCAAACATTCATAAATGACCCATAAAACAGTTTAGGGACAGAATATGAAAGATATATGAACATTTTAATGAAATCTTAATGATATACCATTTGAAATGAAAAACATGGAAGGAAGACAAAAATAAGATTTCTCTTATGAAAATTCGGCAGCCTAACGACGTCCCTTAAACTCCTACAAAATGAATTGAAGAGATAAAATAGGTTCTCTCATCATATGAACGTAGAAGATAATTATTATATATATAGATATCATACCCCAACATAATAAAAAGGAACTTGAATGACTTTACATGAAAGTAGAACTTTAAAAAATGGGAAAGGTGAACGAATCCCTTAATAATCTGGAAGCCTAACAGCGCCACTTAAACTTCAAGAAAAATGAATTGACGAGATCAAATAGGGTTTCACATAATAATAACATAAAAGATAAGTATGATAGATATATAGATAATACCCCAAAATAATAAAAAGGGACTTCAAATACTTGACATGAAAGTTGAACTTTAAAAAATGAGAAAGGTGAATGAATCCCTTAAAAATTCGACAACCTAACGGTGCCACATAAAATTCAACAAAAATGAATTGACGAGATCAAATAGGGTCACTAATAATATGAAAATAAAAGATCATTATTATAGATATAGAGATCATACCCCAACATAATAAAAATGGACTTCAAAGACTTGACATGAAAGTAGAACATTGAAAAATGAGAAAGGTGAACGAATCCCTTAAAAATTCGGCAGCCTAACGGCGCCACTTAAAACTTCAAAATACTGAGTTAAAGAGATAAAATATTGTTTCTCATAATATGAAAAATAGATCAGTATGATAGATATATATATCATATCCAAAAATAAAAAGGAACATGAAAGACTTGACAAGAAAATAGAACTTGAAAATGAGAAGGGTGAAAGAATCCATTACAAAAATTCAGCAGCCTAACGACGCCACTTAAACATTCACAAAACAAAATGATGAGAGTAAGATAGTATCTCTAATCATATTAAATTGAAAAGGAAATTAGTGTGAATATAATATAACATACCCAACATAAGAACATGGAGCTTAGAAGAAATGACATAAATGAGAGTACTTGAAAAGAAAGAGAGAGGTAGGATCCCTTACCTTAAAATGTAACTCTTAAAACTCAATGGTTGGGACCATTAGGGCTTGGGGGCACCTTGGGAGGACTCTTTTGGAGGTAATGAGACCAGAGCGTTATTGGGGGAGAGTTGGGAGACGAATGGATTAGAGGATGTCTTGGTATTTATAGGGAAAGTGAGGGAAACCGGCATTAATGGCCAAAGGACACCTCATTAGTGGTTTTGGCAAAACCATGGGCTTGCCCATAGTATTTTCCCATGGTATTGGACACATGGTACAAATCATACCTTATCTTACTATTCATAAGTCTACCATATTGATTACATACTTAATACATCATTTAATGATGTCATTAAACACCTGTAACTTAAAAACTGGATTTTCACTATTCATCGAAAATTCATCTTTCTCAGAAAAATCCCAAAATTTCACCTTAACCAAATATCGATGCTCTGATTTCAAAAATGAAATCCATTTTACAAAAATAATTTTCTATATATTTTTAATTTAATTTTTATATAAATACACTATTACCGAAAATTCATTTTTTTTCAGAAAAATCCCCAAAAATTACTTTAACATAATATCGATGCTCTGAGTTCAAAAATGAAATCCATTTTTTAAAAATAATTTCCAAAATATTTTTAATTAAATATTTAATTAAAAAACAATATTCACCCGAAAAAACTAATAGTTGACTAATAATTTATGAAACTGTTATTTAACCGTTTTATTGAACGACATTACTTAATCAAGGTGCCTAGATTATATTAATGCTTTATTTAAGTGACATTAATAATCCATTTGGTCACATTACTAATTCTGAGCATAAAATCAATATTCATAATTTACTATTCATCAAAAATTATGTTGATCTTATTAGACTGTAAATTTCGTACTGAACATAATTTTAGAAGACCATTTTTTTAAAATCATTACACATTTTTAATTATTTAAGGTTTACATAAACATTTTTTAAAATATCCTTTCTCTAAAATTCACCAAAAATATGCATACTATATTTATCCGGACATTTGAAAATTCATAAACATCATCATAAGAAGAAATCAAAATTTTTATTTAAAACAAAGGATTACACAAGGCAGTTACGGTATCCTTACATAGCCCCTTATCACACCAGCATAGGACCTAAGTGTAAGGTGTTCTAAGGTGAGAGAATCTGAGGGAGGCTTGGCCAACATCGAACGAGTAGTAATTTCTATCAGTTTGAGCTTCTCATGAAGTAGATTCCATTCTAGCTTCACATGATGATGTTCGGCTTAGGTTTGGTCATGAGCAATGCCCATTGGTGCTACCTCCTTCCCAAGTTCTGTTAGATGAGCTTAGACCAGTCCAAGACTACTGGGTGAGACCATCGAATCTTCGTTCTATATTAATTAACCAAGATCACTTGTATTTAGAGACAAAAGTCGCAACATTTAGTTTTCAACGGTCATACTGACTAACGGTCATATAATACTCCAATCCCAACTGTCCAATTTTAATTATACTCATGTTATCAAATGAAATAGTTTAGTTGAGTATGAAAAATAAAATAACACAAAAAATTAGGAAACAATATTTTTTCAAAATTTCGGGTCGTTACAATCTTCCCCCCTTAAGAAATTACGTCCTCTCAATTTTTAAAATTGGGTTTTGAAATTTCATTGAAAGTTAAACATCGGAAAAAGATTCAGTTACACTATTACTTTAAAAGAAAGAAAAGGATGTTCAAAGGTCACCTGAGTAAACCCATACTAGGATTCCATGTAAGAAAACATGGATATGGAAGAAAAAACAAAGGGTCATGTTCTAAGGGAGAGTGATAGAAAACATGATTAGGAGAAATTTAACAATAAGAAAATCACAAACTTATGATGTGTATAAACGGTCATTGATTACCCAGTAGGAAACGTTAACAGACAACGTTTTTGTTTTACATTCCTTTTCATAGTTTTGAGGAATTTTTTTACTACATAGAATAAAAACATAAGGAAATATACCTACCTTCAAGTAGAGTTTCATCCTTTAATAAGTTTCTACCAAAACTAATCTTTTCTCCAAACGATGAGCATTCAACACTACTTGGTCTCATCAAAGAACAAGAATCATCTTATAGAGAATCACATAATCCCCCAAATATTAACTATCTATTTCTTCTATCTTTAAACAATATCCCAAAAACAGAAAGGGTAAGATAAAACAACTCTTCCAAAATAAAGGACCTCAGAGGAAGGGAAACTTCATTAAATCTTCAATGTTCCACGGTACTACCCAAAGTTTATCATAGACCAATCCATAAATAACTGTCCTTAAAAATAATCAAAATAAAAAAAACTAAGATTGACACCCAAATACAAGAAGGATTTGATAACATATTCTTCTAAGATAAATTTTATCGCTCATCTCCCAACAACATCAACCACACCTAACATCTTAAATCAAAAGTAGCTAACCTAAACATATTTTACCCAATATAGGTTAATAATTTCCATATTTAACCTAAATTACTATAAGTACATCTTAAATTCATCGATTCTTCAAAATATAAGTCAAACTTTACTCCTCAAAGAAAATACCGTTGTAATCTATTTACCTCGATCAAATAGGGTTCCCAAAATAGTGAATGTCTTCCAAAATAATAATCATATTTTAATCCCCTAATCATCTCTGTCATATTAATACAGAAATTGTCACATTTCCTATCACATTGGTTGTTGGGACATGTTCTTCCATTTCCCGCCATTAACTAAGAAAAGAAAGTACAATTAGGGGATTAAATACATAACCAATAATAATGAAAAAGAACTTCAAGAATAGAAGGATAACTTGTAGAAGAAAGGTATACCATAACTTGTGATACCCTAGGTTCCAATCTAGGTTATCCATGATCATATATTCCTATGTGAATATTTATTTTATTTTATCATTGTTCTTGTAATAATGGTTTATACTAAGCTTATGAATTTACCAACGCATATCCCCTGGGAGTGTCATAACCAAGAGTGAAGAAAGGGCCGTTGTCGTGTACCAGTTCCCGTTCAAGTCTAGCTCAAATTGGTGTTTTTGGGTTTTACCCCTATGTACATATGTGCTAGAGCCACGTCTACCTGCTCGTATCCAGACAGGGATGTATTTGATTGGAAACCCCTTACTCAATACTCATCAAAATACCAGGAATATTTTTTTTATTTAATCTTTGCTATAGGGTTCTTCCTAATGTTTTCAAATCATAATTTCCACAAATAACTAAACCATCCTTTGATACCAACTATAGCATCCCTCCTTTTTATAACATAACTTTTCATTACATTTTACAAAACCGAGGATCTTTACGGTTTAGTGTCTTGGAAACCAGGAACTTAATACATGAAACAAAAAAAACATTCTTTTTAAACACTTGAGAGGATTATCATTATGTTCATCCTAGTTTAATTATTGTATCTCATAACCTGGGGACATACATCAAAATAAAGGGTGAGCATAAGGACCAATAAGGGAAACAAGGGAAACATTCAACATGTGAACTTGAGATACATCAACCATGTCATGAAACGAACATTAAGGCATGAGAATGAAATCATGAGGCATGTCATAATAAAAATAATGTATTTCATAACATGAAGATGGGGCTACAACATTTAACAAAGATAATAATTTCCTTTTCACCAAGGTCCATCCCTAAGGTGTCAATAAAAACAACCAAGGTTATTCACCAAGGTATCAGTTTAAATGGTCATCTCTAGAGATTAAGTCTTTACCCAATGCATTAGAGTGCTATCAGGGAGTACCAATAAATTTAACTTTATTATCATGTGATCCACATATATCATCATCAATCATTTCATAAATATCTCATATAGCATACAATAAATGGGTTTCATTTCATAATCATAACGTTTTAAAAACTGCTTTAAAGACACGATCTTTGTGTCACTTTAAAACCCACAGAAAAGAAAGGTGGGTCACATGTATGTAAATATAAGAATTTAAAATAGCACATTTTGGTATATATGTGAATAAACATATAGAAGAGAGAGCATTGAGTATTCACTTAATAAAATAAAAGATCTTTTAGTAAAAGAGAGAGACATTTTGAGACGGAAATTTTGCACCATAACAACTATGTTTCAGGGTTTTAGAAATCATTGAAAAGATAGGGGACATGGGTCAAACATTCATAAATGACCCATAAAACATTATAGGGACAGAATATGAAGGATATATGTACATGTTAATGAAATTTTAGGGACATACCATTAGAAATGAAAAACATGGAGGTAAGACGAAAATAAGATTTCTCTTATGAAAATTCGGCAGCCTAACGACGTCCCTTAAACTTCAACAAAATGAATTGAAGAGATCAAATAGGGTCTCTAATCATATGAATGTAGAATATCATTATGATAGATATAGAGATCATACCCCGAAATAATAAAAAAGGAACATTAAAGACCTAACATGAAAGTAGAACATTGAAAAATGAGAAAGGTGAAGGAATCCCTTAAAAATCCGGCAGCCTAACGGCGCCACTTAAACTTCCACAAAAATGAATTGATGAGATCAAATAGGGTCTCTCATCATATGAACATAAAATATCAGTATGATAGATATATAAATTGAACACCAACATAATGAAAAGGGAATTCAAAGACTTGACATGAAAGTAGAACTTTGAAAAATGAGAAAGGTGAACAAATCCCTTAAAAATTCGACAGCCTAACGACACCACTTAAACTTCAACAAAAATGAATTGATGAGATCAAATAGGGTCTCTAATAACATGAACATAAAAGATCAGTATTATAGATATAGATATAATACCCAAACATAATAACAAGGTACTTAAAAGGGTTGACATGAAAGTAGAACTTTGAAAAATGAGAAAGGTGAACGAATCCCTTAAAAATTCGGCAGCTTATCGGCGCCACTTAAAACTTCAAAATACTGAATGTTATAGATCAAATAGGGTCTCTAATCATATGAACATAAAGGATAAGTATTATAGATATATAGATCATACCCCAACATTAAAAAAACTTGAAATACTTGACAAGAAAATAGAACATGAAAATGAGAAGGGTGAAAGAATTCTTTACAAAAATTTGGCAGCCTAACGGCGCCACTTAATCATACATAAAACAAAATGATGAGAGTAAGGGAGTATATATAATCATATGAACTTGAAAAGGGATGTAGGATGAATATAAAATAACATCCCCAACATTAGAACATGGATCTTAGAAGAAATGACATAAACGAGAGTACTTGAAAAGAAAGAGAGAGGTATGATCCCATACCTTAAAACGTAACTCTTAAAACTAAATGGTAGGGACATTGAGGGCATGGGGGCACCTTGGGAGGACTCTTTTGGATGTAATGAGACTAGAGCTTCATTATGGGAGTGTTGGGAGTCGAATGGATTAGAGGATGTCTTGGTATTTATAGGGAAAGTGAGGGAACAAGGCATTAATGGCCAAGGGACACATCATTAGTGGTTTTGGCAAAACCATGGGCTTTCCCATGGTATTGGTCACATGGGACAAATCATACCTTATATTACTATTCATAAGTCGACCATATTGATTACATACTTAATACATCATTTAATGATGTTATTAAACACTCGTAACTTAAAAACTCTATTTTCACTATTCATCAAAAATTCAACTTTCTCAGAAAAATCCCATAATTTCACCATAACCAAATATCAATGCTCTGATTTCAAAAATGAAATCCATTTTATAAAAATAATTTTCTAAATATTTTTAATTAAATTTTTAAATAAATACACTATTCACTGAAAATTCATTTTTTTCAGTAAAATCCCCAAAATTTACCGTAACATAATATCGATGCTCTGAGTTCAAAAATGAAATCCATTTTATAAAAATAATTTTCTAAATATTTTTAATTAAATTTTTAATTATAAAAAACTATTCACCCGAAAAAACTAATACTCGACAAATAATTTATGAAACCGTTATTTAACCATTTTTTTGAACGACATTACTTAATCAACGTGCCTAGATTGTATTAATGCTTTATTTAAGTGAGATTACTAATCCATTTGGTCACAATACTAATCCTAAGCATAAAATCACTATTCATAATTTACTATTCATCAAAAATTATGTTGATCTTATTAGACTGTAAATTTTGTACTGAACATAATTGTAGAAGACCATTTTTTGAAAATCATTACACATTTTTAATTATTTAAGGTTTACATAAACATTTTTTAAAATATCCTTTCTCTAAAATTCACCAAAAATATGCATACTATATTTATCCGGACATTTGAAAATTCATAAACTTAATCATAAGAAGAAATCAAAATTTCTATTTAAAACAAAGGATTACACAAGGCAGTTACGATCTCCTTACATAGCCCCTTATAAAACCAGCACAGGACCTAAGTGTAAGGTGTGCTAAGGTGATAGAATCTGAGGGAGGCTTGTCCAACATCGCATGAGTCGTAATTTCTATCAGTTTGAACTAATCGTGAAGGTGATTCCGTTCTACCTTCACACGATGAAGTTCGGCTTAGGTTTGGTCCAGAGCAAAGCCCAATGGTGCTAACTCTTTCCCAAGTTCTGTTAGATGAGCTTCGATCGGTCCAAGACTACTGGGTGAGGCCATCAAATCTTCTTTCTATATTAATTAACCAAGAGCACTTGTATTTAGAGACAAAAGTCACAACATTCAGTTTTCAACGGTCATACTGACTAACGGTCATATAATAGTCCAAACCCAACAGTCTCATTTTAATTATACTCATGTTATCAAATGAAATAGTTTTGTTGAGTATGAAAAATAAAATAACACACAAAATTAGGAAACAAGATTTTTTTCAAAATTTCTATTCGTTACAATCTTCCCCCCTTAAGAAATTGCGTCCTCTCAATTTTTAAAATTGGGTTTTGATATTTCATTGAACGTCCCACATCGGAAAAAGAGTCAGTAACACTATTACTTTAAATGAATGAAAAGGAAGTTCAAAGGCCACCTGAGTTAACCCATACTGGGATTCCATGTAGGAAAACATGGATATGGAAGAAAAAACAAAGGGTCAAGTTTTAAGGGAGAGTGATAGAAAACATGATTAGGAAAAAGTTAACAATAAGAAAATAACAAAATTATGATGTGTATAAACGGTCTTTGATTACCCAGTAGGAAACGTTAATAGACAACGTTTTTGTTTTACATTCCTTTTCATAGTTTTGAGGAATTCATTTACTACATAGAATAAAAACATAAGTAAATATACCTACCTTCAAGTAGAGTTTCATCCTTTAATAAGTTTCTACAAAAAATAATCTTTTCTCCAAACGATGAGCATTCAAAACTACTTGGTCTCATCAAAGAACAAGAATCATCTTATAGAGAATCACATAATCCACCAAATATTAACTATCTATTTCTTCTATCTTTAAATATTATCCCAAAAACAGAAAGGGTAAGATAAAACAACTCTTCCAAAATAAAGAACCCTAGAGGAAGGGAAACTACATTAAATGTTCAAAGTTCCACGATTTTACCCAAAGATCACCATAGACCAATCCATAAATAAATATCCTTAAAATTACTCCAAATAAAGAAAACTAAGATTGACACCCAAATACAAGAAGGATTTGATAACATATTCTTCCAAGATAAATTTTATTGCTCATCTCCAAAAAACATCAACCACTCCTAATATCTTATAACAAAAGTAGCTAACCTAAACATATTTTACCCAATATAGGTTAATCATTTCCATATGTAACCTAAATTACTATAAGTCCACCTTAAATTCATCTATTCTTCAAAATATAAGTCAACCTTTACTTCTCAAAGAAAATACCGTTGTAATCTATTTACCTCGATCAAATAGGGTTCCCAAAATAGTGAATGTCTTCCAAAATAATAATCATATTTTAATACCCTAATCATTTCTGTCATATTAATACGACAATCATCACATTTCCTATCACATTGGTTGTTGGGACATGTTCTTCCATTTCCCACCATTAACTAAGAAAAGAAAGTACAATTAGGGGATTAAATACATAGCCAATAATCATAAAAAGGAACTTAAAGAATAGAAGGATAACTTGAAGAAGAAATGTATACCCTAACTTGTGATCCCCTAGGTTCCAATATAGGTTATCCATGATCATATATTCTTATGTGAATCATTATTTTATTTTATCATTGTTCTTTTAATAATGGTTTATACTAAGCTTTTGAATTTACCAAACCATATCCCCTGGGAGTGTCAAAACCAAGAGTAAAGCAAGGCCCGTTGTTGTGTACCAGTTCCCGTTCGAGTCTAGCTCAAAGCGGTGTTTTTGGGGTTTACCCCTATGTACTTCTGTCCCAGAGCCATGTCTACCTACTCGTATCCAGACAGGGATGTATTTTCTTGGCAACCCCTTACTCAATAGTCACCAAAATACTAGGAATATATCCTTTATTTAATCTTTTCTATAGGGTTCTTCCTAAGGTTTTCATATACTAATTTCCACAAATAACTAAACCATCCTTTGATACCAACTATAGAATCCCTCATTTTTATAACATAACTTTTCATTACATTTTACAAAACCGAGGATCTTTACGGTTTAGTGTCTTGGAAACCAGGAACTTAATACATGAAACAAAAAAAACATTCTCCTTAAACACTTGAAAGGATTCTACTTATGTTCATACTAGGTTAATTACTGCATCTCATAACTTGGGGAGATACATCAAAAGAAAGGGCGAGCATAAGGACTAATAAGGGAAACAAGGGAAACATTTAACATGTAAACTTGAGATACATCAACAATGTCATGAAAAGAACTTTAAGGCATGAGAATGAAATCATGAGGCACGTCAAAATAAAAATAACGTATTTCATAACATGAAGATGTGGCTACAAAAATTAACAAAGATAATAATTTCCGTTTCACCAAGGTCCATCCCTAGGGTGTCAATAAAAATTACCAAGGTTATTCACCAAGGTATCAGTTTAAATGGTCATCTCTAGAGATTAAGTCTTTACCCTATGAATTGGAGCGCTATTAGGGAATACCCTGAAATTCGCCTTTATTATCATATGATACACATATATCATCGTCAATCATTTCATAAATATCCCATATAGCATAAAATAAATGGGTTTCATTTCATAATCATAACGTTTTAAAAAATGCTTTAAAGACATGATCTTTTTGTCACTTTAAAACCCACAGAAAAGAAATGTGGGTCTCATGTATGTAAATAAAATAATTTAAAATAGAAAATTTTGTTATATATGTGAATAACCATATAGAAGAGAGATCTTTGAGTATTCACTTAAGAAAATAAAAGATCTTTTAGAAAAAGAGAGATACATTTTGAGACGGAAATGTTGCAGCATAACGACTATGTTTTGGGGTTTTAGAAATCATTGAAAAGAGAAGGGAGATGGGTCAAAAATTCCTAAATGACCCATAAAATAGTAGAGGGACAGAATATGAAGGATATATGTACATTTTAATGAAATTTTAAGGACATACCATTAGAAATGAAAAACATGGAGTGAAGACGAAAATAAGATTTCTCTTATGAAAATAGCGGCAGCCTAACGACATCCCTTAAACTTCAACAAAATGAATTGAAGAGATCAAATATGATATCTAATCATATAAACGTAGAAGGTAATTATGATATATATAGAGATCATACCCCAACATAATAAAATGTAACTTGAATGACTTGACATGAAAGTAGAACTTTGAAAAATGAGAATGGTGAATGAATCCGTTAAAAATCCGGCAGCCTAACGGCGCCACTTAAACTTCCACAAAAATGAATTGAAGAGATCAAATCGGGTCTCTCATCATATGAACATAAAATATCAGTATGATAGATATATAAATCATAAACCAACATAATAAAAAGGGACTTCAGAGACTTGACATGAAATTAGAACTTTGAAAAATGAGAAAGGTGAACGAATCCCTTAAAAATTCGACAGCCTAACGGCACCTCTTAAACTTCAAAAAAAAATTAATTGATGAGATAAAATAGGGTATCTCATAACATGAACATAAAATATCAGTATTATAGATATATATTTCATACCAAAACATAATAAAAAGGGACTTAAAAGACTTTACATGAAAGTATAACTTTGAAAAATGAGAAAGGTGACTGAATCCCTTAAAAATTCTCCAGCCTAACGGCACCACTTAAAACTTCAAAATACTGAATTGAAGAGATAAAATAGGGTCTCTATTAATATGAACATAAAGGATCAGTATTATAGATATATAGATCATACCCCAACATAAAAAGGAACTTGAAATACTTGACAAGAAAATAGAACTTGAAAATGAGAATGGTGAAACAATCGTTTACAAACATTCGGCAGCCTAACAGCGCCACTTAATCATTCATAAAACATAATTATGAGATTAAGAGAGTATATCTCTTCATATTAACATGAAAATTTCAGTAGGATGAATATAAAATAACATCCCCAACATAAGAACATAGAGCTTAGAAGAAATGACATAAACGAGAGTACTTGAAAAGAAAGAGAGAGGTAGGATCCCTTACCTTAAAACGTAACTCATAAAACTCAAAGGGTGGAAACTTGAGGGCTTGGGGGAACCTTGGGAGGACTCCTTGGGAGGTAATGAGACTAGAGCTTCGTTGGTGGAGAGTTGGGAGTCGAATGGATGAGAGGATGGCTTGGTATTTATAGGGAAAGTGAGGGAACACGACATTAATGGCCAAGGGACACCTCATTAGTGGTTTTGGAAAAACCATGGGCTTGCCCATGGTATTTTCCCATGGTATTGGCCACTTGGGACACCTCATACCTTATCTTACTATTAGTAAGTCGACCATATTGATTACATAATTAATACATCATTTAATGATGTCATTAAACACTCGTAACATAAAAGCTGTATTTTCACTATTCATAGAAAATTCAACTTTCTCAGAAAAATCCCAAAATTTCACCTTAACAAAATATCGATGCTCTGATTTCCAAAATGAACTCCATTTTATAAAAATAATTTCCTAAATATTTTTAATTTAATTTTTAAATAAATAAACTATTCACAGAAAATTCATTTTTTTCAGAAAAATCCCCAAAAATTACCTTAACATAATATCGATGCTCTGAGTTCAAAAATAAAATCCATTTTATAAAAATAATTTTCTAAATATTTTTAATTAAATTTTTAATTAAAAATACTATTCACCCGAAGAAACTAATACTTGACTAATAATTTATGAAACCGTTATTTAACCATTTTATTGAATCACATTCCTTAATCAAGGTGCCTAGATTATATTAATGCTTTATTTAAGTGAGATTACTAATCCAATTGGTCACATTACTAATCCTAAGCATAAAATCACTATTCATAATTTACTATTCATCCAAAATTAAGTTGATCTTATTAGACTCTAAATTTCGTACTGAACATAATTGTAGAAGACCATTTTTTGAAAATCATTACACATTTTTATTTATTTAAAGTTTACATAAACATTTTCTAAAATACCCTTTCTCTAAAATTCACCAAAAATATGCATACTATATTTATTCGGACATTTGGAAGTTAATAAACATCATCATAAGAAGAAATCAAAATTTTTATTTAAAACAAAGGATTACACAAAGCAGTTATAGTCTCCTTACATAGCCCCTTATCACACCAGCATAGGACCTAAATGTAAGGTGTGCTAAGGTGAGAGAATATGAGGGAGGCTCGACCAACATCGCACGAGTAATAATTTCTATCAGTTTCAACTTCTCGTGAAGGCGATTCCGTTCTAGCATCACACGATGAAGTTCAGCTTGGGTATGGTCCAGAGCAAAGCCCAGTGGTGCTACCTCCTTCCCAAGTTCTGTTAGATGGGCTTCGATCAGTCCAAGACTACTGGGTGAGTCCATCGAATCTTCTTTATATATTAATTAACCATGATCACTTGTATTTAGAGACAAAATTCGCAACATTCAGTTTTCAATGGTCATACTGACTAACGATCATATAATAGTCAAAAACCAACAGTCTCATTTTAATTATACTCATGTTATCAAATGAAATAGTTTTGTTGAGTATGAAAAATAAAATAACACACAAAATTAAGAAACAATATTTTTTGAAAATTTCGGGTCGTTACATTTTTAGTTATATCCCCATGATCATAACTATGCCAAAAATAATTTGGAGCTTGTAGTAGTTGTGTTTGTGCTGAAATTGTGATGACATTACCTCCCAAGGGAGCATTTTTTGGTCTTCAAAAATCACAAGGGCATATGGTATATCTTTTCTACGTGAGACCAATAAATGTGTAATTGGAGGTGGATAGTGTTTTTGTTGTACTATGACTTCATTATCTATTATAACATTGGATAAGGGAACATTGTGGCCGATGCCTTGATTGGGAATACACATAAGGATGTAGTTCGTGAATCGGTGGATGACTAGATGGCAATAGAGGAATTTTCTACTTTGAACCGGGATGTGGGGTGGATGATGGCTGAGGATGTCTATTTTGGATTAAATTTCATTCTTCAATGATGCGGTGTGTTGAGGAGTCTTAGTTTGGGGACTCTAAGGCTTAGGTAATGTGTTATCTCATTGACCATGGTGATGCTTCATATGGATGGCCAGAGGAAGGTTAGAATCGAATGTTGTTCTGTGGAAAGTTGTTTTTCCCAGTCGAAATGCACTAGGGAGTTCTAGATATGTTTAATATCTCACAATTGACAGTACACCAAGGACATTACAAGGTATACCGAGGAATTACGACATTGTTTTCCTAGCCCAGTGTGAATCTGGAAGTGGAAGAGTTTGTGTCAAATTTATTGGTGTGCCACCTGGTGAAGGCTGAGCACCATGATATTACCTATCAGTTCCCACCCTTATATTTCCCCAAGTTGAAATGCGATGAAATATTGATGGATTTTTATATAGGACTACTCATGTAATGGGGAGGCTATGATTTTATCTGGGTAGTAGTGGATCAACAAATAAAATCATCTCACTTCTAGAAATGAATGAGTCGAGCGAGGTGCATTCCTTTATAATGGGTTATGCTCTAACACCCAGATGTTTTTATGAAATATTTTCTTTAAATAATATTTATTTATCATTATATTTATTTGCCCACAATCATGAGTTTAAATGAACTGTGAGATTCACTTAATATAAAATTACCATTTTATCCATGATGTGAGGTTATTGTGAATAATTATTACGAAATTTTGAAAATGCATTATGAATTCATTGGCTATTAAATAATTATAAAAAATATAAATAAATCATATATTTTTATTTTTGACTGAATTAATTTTGGTAATGAAATTAATGAGTTATATGTGTTATATAAATAATAAAATATTTTTATATTCATCCAATAGATATTTTAGTGATGGGGTATCAACAAAACATTATTTTATGTATAAGTCTATATTTTTTAAATGTTATTTTTACACCTTTGAATGAAGAACCCATTTTAAATTATGATCTAGACACATTAACAATTTTTTTATGACAAAATAGACATTTTATTTTGAACGATGATATATGAATTTAATATGGATAAATTTATGATATTTTTCTGATAACCTTCTTGTTTTTATGAATAGAAAAAGTAAGCGAAATTTTATTTAAAAACAAATTTTTTCATCGAGATAATTTGTGTGGATAAATTATAATACTGAATGGATTTAAATTATAAATAGAATATATTTTTACCAATTAGATTAATTTATTTCATTACAATTAATTTTACATGGAATTCATAGGTAAAAACATTTCCATCATTTGTAGTGTTTTATGGTTTATAACCTATTTTATCATTTAAACAACATGATTAATTTTATATTTATTACAAAAAAGTCTGTGTTTAGAATTTGGATAAATGGATTCTATATTTGGAATCAGAGGTTCCATATTGTGTCAACAGGTATGTTTTCTTTTCGGAAATTATAAATAGTAACTTCAATAATTATTTTATTTACCATTGTTAAAGTGTAAATCTAGTATATAATGGTATATAAATAATTTAATAGTATAAAACTTCCCTAAAACGTGTCCTAATCATGTAATATGAGACATTCAAGAACATGGAAATTCTTGGTTCTATTTGGGGACACCATGGATTCAGAAGGATGGGAAAATGACTTTTTATAAGGATTAATTTATAGTAAAGATAATTATAACATAAACATATATCTTTTATTAAATAAATTTTAATATAGTATTATATTAATGATATCTATTACTATAAAGATTTTATAGAATTATAAAACAAATTTCTATATCATGATATTTTATTTATAATTTATAGACTTTAGAAAAATAGTTTTATTTATGACACAATTAAGATGTTGTGATTACCTCATTAATGAAAGATTCCAATAAATAAATTTTTAAATATTTTAAAAAATGTAATTTGGTTATTTTGATTACATGCATGAATTTTATTGATACTATTGACATATTATATTTTATTTGAGGCCTTAGTTTCAATGGAATCAGGCAGATAATAATTTTTAAAAAGTCATGTATGAATAGTGTCTAAAATTGACACAATTCATAACTTGAAAAAGAAAATAGTTTATTAAATGATATTAAATTCCTAAAAATATATTATTCATTATAATGGTTTATATTTGACCATATATGTTATAAATACCATTTTTGTTGAGTTTGACATGATATGGTATTTAAATTATCCTACAATTTGTTAATATCATGATATCACGATAAGATTAAAAAAGGGTTAAATAAGTTTTAAACCAAAAACATAAGGTTAATACAATATTATAAACTTCTATAAAAATTATTGGATGATGGGTATTAGAACCAAAATCATCTTATCCTCAAATTTGAAAATATTTTGACAATTTTTAGTCTATATTGAATTTATAAAAAATTAAAATTTGGAGAGTTTCCTAAAGTGCCCCTCTCCTCTATTAAAAAAGGTAATGTTTATGATGGAATTATGTCTAAGAAACCCATTTGATTTCATTGGGTATGCTATGGTGAATGTTTTTATATTTTTGTGGCAAACGTAAGAATGGATTCAGTGTGAGATGGGTGAGAACAATATCTATTTAAAATGATTTAGGTAAATAATTATATTTCATGAGATAGACACTCCTCCAACATAATGTTAATCTATTTTACTGATACAAGGCTTGAACTATGATAGAACTCAGTTTTGTCATGGAAATTGTCCGCTATGATGGTCTTGGAAAAGAACCTTAACTAATATGAAATTATATAATTTGCTTATGGGTGTAGGACACAGAATTTCATGTCCAATTTTATGACTATTGGATTTACATTTAACATTTATGATTTTTCATATGGCGTGATATTGTGGTATTTTATATGCAGGATCATATTTTCATATGTTATGATTTTCTAAATACAATATGTTTGATATTTATTTAGTTTACCCTTACTAAGAATAGGATCTCACCCATTAATATGTTTCTATTCCCCAAGAAATGTATAAGGGTATTAAGTATGATATTCCAAAAAGGAGTCTAGTTATGATTAAATAAATTGGAGACAATGTAGTTGCATAATGAACTATTTTTTTGTGTTTCCCAATTCATAAAGACACTATACCTATAAAGTCATCTCATGGATTTGTTATATGTTTTAATAAATATACATAAATTATAAAGTGATATCAATTTATGTTAATAATGGGTCTTTGTATTTGTTATTAGAGTAATTTTATAGTTAAAATTTGGAAACATGTATGAAAAGGATATAAGGATATGTCTATGTAAAAGATACAATCCTAGTGTTATAGAAATGACCATGAATAGACTATGATAAAACATAAAGAATCCTAAATTAAAATTTTATTCTTGATTAGTTGGTTTTCCTGTTATGATTATTTTTTCTCAAACTATAGTTTTAGTTTTAGTCTACGTCTGGAACCCCAAGGAACCACGTTAATGATGAATGGGATGAGAAATGAAATGATTGTCCCCTAGAGAAACCAAATGATATGGGGGTCAGATTGAAACATATAGTAGCTATGATCACACAACATAATCATGATATGAATAATGCCATACATCCAAATGAGAAAAGTAGGGAGTAACATTTTTTTTAATCCTTCATGAGGAAGCATCCACCTTTATTTAGTGGGACTTCTGATCCATTAGTGGATGCACGATGGATCAGTACCACTAAAAATATATTTTCAGTTCTACATTGTTCTAAACATGATAATGTCTTCTTATATGTATATTTTTTGGAAGGCGAATCTGAAAAATGGTGTAATATTATCATGAATATGATCCAAAGAGGTAAAATTGATCCCATGGAATGTGATGAGTACATGAACATGTTTTTCAATAATTATTGTCTTCGTATTCTTCGAATAAAGATGGTGAAGGTGTTCCTTTAACATAATAAAAAAGGATTTTGATTCTATTGGTACCTATGAAGAAAATTATACAAGTCTTTCAAGGTATGATCTAGGAATTGTTATCCAACTTGAGAGTAATATTGATCGATTATTTAGTGTCCTAAAACCAAGTCTCCGACGGGAATTAGACTTAAAGGAATTCAATAGTTTTGAGGAAATTTTTTGATGTGATATCAAGGTTTATATGGATTTTAGATTAATCCATTAGTCATATGGTTTTGTTAAGAATAGGAAAATGTATTTCAAAGGAAAATAGAAACACTACACTAAAAATAATATGATTTTTCCCTTATTCTCAATGTATGGAAAGAAAAATTGAGGGAATTGTCTAAAAGGGACTAGTAAATGATTGAACTATGGGAAAACGGTTACTGGGAAATTGAATTCCGTTGTGATGGGAAAAAGATGTCTAATGATGGAAAAAAGAAAAGGCTATATAGAATTCACCTCATACACTTTAATGTTACTAGTTTAAGGAAGAGGGGAATTATGCCAATTAATTCCCTAATCCTAGGGATATTGATGTTGATCAATGACAGAAAACTCTTATGTCTCAATACATAGTAAAGTCACATGTAATTACTATCATCAACGTGGAGTACAATAATTAAGTAGTAAAATATACACATACCATCCACTCTAAAGGAGAAAATGGTTTATTTGATTCTTGATCCACCAAATATTTATTTCTAAATATGTTTCTATGTGTATCATCATATTAACTCTAAAATTAGATGTTGTTTTAGCAATAAGAAAACTTAATGTCACAATGATCGCATCAAAAGTTTACAATTCTTCTCTAATTGATGTTTGTGGGAAATTTATTCCTGGAAATCTAGTGATCCTTCATATAGTGAAATTTTATTTGAATCGTGGAATTTATTTTCTAAATTTATATGTAAATCATTTCAATTTCCATTGAAGGGAAGTGAAATTTCATATTCTAGATCAATATATGATCATTTATTGATGAAAGGATGTATATGACCTTATAGTAGATATTTATTCCATCTTTTGGGACAACATTGCTATAAATGAAGGTTATATATCTCAAACGATTGGTAAGAAACTCACAATTTAAAATACGCCCATTGTATGAGAGTTTGATGATGTCTTTTTACAGGAATTTCCAGGTCTTCCACCAATTCTTGATGTTTATTTTTCAATAGAACTCATACTATGTGAAATGTCTATTTCAATGACACCATATTGAATGACCCTAATTGATTTTAAGGAATTAAAGAGGAAAAATCAAAATAATTTTTATAAGTGATTCATACACCCTAGTGTGTAACTTTGGGAAACACCTATACCATTTGTTAAGAAGATAGATGGATCATTGAAACACTACATTGATTATCAAGAACTCAACAATATCACTATAGAGCAAATATCCTCTACCGCACATTGATGAATTATTTTATCAATTATGCTGAAATAAATATATTAACAACAATGATCATCGATCAAGATACCATCAATTAAGGGAAAAAAGAGGATATACCAATGATGTACTTTCTCCCAAGGTACAAACAATATAAATTTATAGGTATTAATTTTGGTCTTGCTAATTCACCTACAATCTTCATCGATCTAATGGATAGATTTTTTAGAGACTTTCATCATCAGTTTGTGGTAGTCTTTGTAGATGATATTCTTTTCTATTCTATGAAAAAGTAATAACATGATGATCACTTAATAATAGTACTGAAGACCCATAGAAAAGGTAATCTTTATGATAAATTTACCTAGTGTGGATATTAACATAATAATGTATCATTTTTGGGTCACATAATATAAAGATAAGGGATATCTGTGGATCCTGAAAAAACAGAGGTTATAGAAAGATGGTCGAGATCAACAATAGTAACAAAAATCTGAAATTTTTTGGTTTGGATGGATATTATTTACACTTTGGAAATATTTTTTACAATTATATAATCCACTCATCATGTTAACTCCAAAAAATTTATGTTCCTTTAGACGGAGGAATGTGAAGAGATTTTCAATGAACTAAAAAGTATGTTAGAAAGTTCACATGTGCCCAAACTACCTTGAAGTAGAGAAAGGTTTGTTATCTATAGTGATTCATCCAAGAAGCGGTTAGGGTGTGTTCTCATGAAAAATGAAACAAAGATACATTATCCCTCATGACTATTGAAAATCCATGAGAAAAATTACCGAAGACATGATTTGTTATTTTCTGCAGTAATATTACCATTAAAATATAGAGGCATTATCGTTATGGTGAAATATGTTATATTTATACTAATCATAAAATATTAATGTATATTTTCACACAAAAGGAGTTGAATATGCACCAAATAATATTGTTAGAGTTCATTAATCATTATAACCACACAATACATTACCACCCTGGGAAAGCAAAAGTGTGGCAATAACATGGACTTGAAAAGACCATGCTAGCATTTCAATGATTAGGATCACGAGAGACAAAATATTTATAAATTTTAAAAGGATGGATCATGAAATTTTAATGAAAGGGATAAATATTATCTTTCTTAAATGAATGTTCAACCATCTATACAAGTGAATATTAAAGAGGCACAGAAGGGAGATGTAGAGTTAAAAAAGAAGTTAAGAAACATTCCTGAATTCCACCTTGATTATGATGATATAATATGGTTTTGGAACATGGTTTTTATACCTCCCACACAATAATTAAATAAGGATCTATTCTATGAGGATCGTGATTCATTATTATCTATTAACACTAGAAACAAAAAAAATCACAGGGACTTGAAACAGTGCTTCATGTGGTATGGCATGAAAAGTGATGTCGCCGAATATGTCTCTTGATTATTGGTTTTTATGAAGTTAAGGTCAAGAGAGAAAATCCTAACGGAATGTTACAACCATTACCCATACAATAATGAAAATTGGAAAACATAACTATGGAATTTGCCATCAGATTTCCAAAAAAATCCAAAGGTAATAATGCTATCTGGGTTTTAGTTGATCGACTTAAAAATCCGGCACACATAATTTATATTATAGAGGACTTCTCTCTTGATTAGATTGTGCTGATATATTTTAAAGAAGTGGTAAGATTACATGGTGTACCACTTTCTAATATATCTGATCGAAATACAAGGTTTACCTCGATGTTCTGGAGAAGCCTTTCAACATGCTCTGGATTCAAAGTTATATTTTAGCACTGCATATCATCCTCAGACAGATGGTTAGTTTGAGAGGAAAATTCAAACACTAGAGGACATGTTGAGAGCGGTCTCTATGGATTTCAATGGTGGTTGGGATCAACACCAACCATCAGTGAAATATTTTTAAAATAATATATTTCACTCAAGTATTAAGATGGATACTTATTATGACATATATAGAAAGAAGGTTTGAACTCCATATTGATGGGATGATGTTTGAGAAAAAAATATTTTATGTCCTAATATAGTTGATAAACTGCCAGAAAAGATCAGATCTATTCAACAACACATAAGAGTAGCTTAGAATCGAAAAAAATGTTATGTTGAAAAAGAAATAAAATACCTTGAGTTTGAAGTGGGTGATAAGGTGTTCTTATGAATATCTCCATGGAAAAGAGTAATGAGATTTGGAATGAAGGGAAAGATGAAACCTAGGTATATCAGTCCTTTTGAAATATTGGATTGTGTTGGGAAGGTAGCTTACCGATTGGAGATACCCCTGAATATATCTCAAGTTCTTGATGTGTTATATGTATCTATAATGAAAAAGTACATACCCTATCCTTCACATGTGCTATTCGCATAAGTCATACAGCTGGAGTAATATCTTTCTTATCAAGACCATCCAATAGAGATTCTGGATCATAGCGAAAGATTTCTATGAAACAGTACCACTCACATGGTTAATGTTTTATGGAGGAACCACCAATTTGACGAAGATACATGTGAACCAGAGGATAAGATGAGGTAGATGTATCTTCATCTATTTATTTCAATCTGACGAATTTTGATGGATAAATTCAATTTATGGGTGGTTTAAGGTAAAACCTGGAAGTTTTTATGAAATATATTTTTCAAATAAATTTTATTCATCAGTAGCTTGTGTTGCACAATATCGTGAGTTTAAATAAACCATGAAATTCCATTATTATAAAATTACCATTATAGTAAATTTATTTGGTTAGAGGGAATAATTAAAACAAACATATTTATAGGCATTATTAATTCATTGACTATTAATTATTTATGAAAAATTTAAATTAATTAGATATTTTAGTTTTTGACTGAATTATTTTTGGTAATGAAATTAATGAGGTGTATGTGTTATATACTTTATAAAATATTTTTTATATTCCTCCATTAGATATTTCATTAATGGGGTATGAATAAAACCATATTTTATGTATAAGAACCTATTTTTGTAAAAGGTTAATTTTGCACCATTGAGTGGAGAATCCATTTTAAGTTAATATTTTGACACATTAATAATTACAATATTACAACATAAAAATTGTATTTTTAACCAGGATATAAAAAATTATTTTCGATGGATTTATACAATTTTTATAATAACATTTATGTTTAGATGAATAGTATAAATAAGCTAAATTTTAGTAAAAAACTAATTTTTTTTCATTGAGATAATCTATATGGTAAAATTATACTATTTAATGTTTTTAATGTACAAATATAATATACATTTACCATTTAATATAATGTATTTCATTATCATTATGTTTACATTGAATTAATTTGTAAAAACATTGCAATAATTTGCATTTTTTTAACTTTTAAAACTTGTTTTCTCATTTCAACAAGGCGATTAATTTTAAATTAATTACTAAAAATTCTGTGTTTTGAATTTAAAAAAATGGATTCTATATTTTGAATCATATGGTTAAAATTGTGTGAATGGGTAAATTTAATTTTTGGACATAATGAATAGTAGATTCAAGAATTTATTTTATTTATCTTCGTTAATAGGTAAATCTAGAAAATAAAGTTAACAATAATAACAACATAATAATATAAAACTAGACTAAAACTTATCCAAATCCTATTGGATGATATTCTTCTGCAATGGTAATCCTTGGGCAGATTTTGGGTCTCCATGGATTCACATGGATGTGAAAATGACATTTAATAAAAATTAATTTAAAGTAATGTTAATTATAACCAAATCATATATCTTTAACAAAATTGTTCTTAATATAGATTTTTATAAATGAAATCTATGCTTCAAAATAGTCATTAGATTCATGTTATTTTATTTATAATTTTTATACATTAAATAAATATTTTTATTTATGAATAAATTTTAATGTAGTGATTACCTCATTTATGAATGATTAATGTAGATGAATTTATAAATATTAAAACGAATATAATTTTTTAATTTAGATGATATCCAAGAATTTTCTACCGCATATTGAAAAATTATGTTTGAGTTAATTTTTTTATAAGTAATTATGTTTTTATGAAATATTAAGAAGTAAACTATGAATAGACTACAAAATTGATAGGATTCATAAATTATGACATAAAATAGTTTATTAACTGATATTATGTTCTTAAATATATAATATTTATCCAAATGGTTAATAAAAGTCCAAGTATTTCATAAATATCTTTTTTTGGGTCATTTGACATGATATGGTTATTAAATTAAGTCACAATTTGTAAATAACATGGTATCATAGTAAGATGAAAAAGGTTAAAATAAGGGATAAACCAGAAAGATAGGGATAAAAAATATTGAATTATGTGTATTTGAAATAAAATCATCATATCATCTAATTAAATATGTTTTGGACCATTTTTAGTCGAAACTAAATTTATAAACAATTAATATTTTTAGAGTTTCCTAAAGTTCCTCTCTCATCACTTATATAAGGTAACCTCCTCCCTCTCCTCTTCATTATGTTTTGAGATTTCAGACATAGAGAACCACTAATTGTTTCTCTTTTCAACTTCTCTAGTTACATTCTAGAGGTTCTGGTATTCTCAAATAAAAATCTTTAGTGCCCTAAAAGAAAATTTAAAGTAGTCACATCGAGGAAGAGGTAATCTCTTCAACCGATTCATTAATATTTCATTCATCATCTACTACCGCTACATTAGATGTTACATTATAAAGTAATAACATAAATATCAGTAATATAATGATATGTTATTATAAATATGAAACAACCCTATTTTTCATTCAATCCGTCCTATGAAAAATGACATTAATGTGCGTGTCTGCGTACGTACGACTTACTGTCCCCACGTTGTGGTGTAATATGCTTTTCACCACCACATTACATGGGTGGGTATAATGGTTGAAATAATAAATAAATATTATTATTATAATGTGATACTAATTATTATATATTATACACCATACTTGTAAATACCGTTAAATAATTATGGATATGATATCATTGCTCATGCGTACGTACGACCTAACATCTCGACAAAGCGATGTGTTTCGTTCTACAAAATCATCATTACAGCATGATTATATAAATGAATTTAGTGGATAAATATGATATATGTTATACTAATACAATGATGTAAATGATACAAAAATAACCTAAAAATATTAATAAGAACATATCCGACAAAACATGTATAAGAACATAAAGTAGTTAATACCCAAATAATGAGGAACAATGAAATGTTACTAACAAACGGATGAAAATATGAAAAAAAATTTGTCATAAAAATTATTATGATTCTGTAATACATTATTAAAATTATTTAAATCCTCATACTGGTAGTTTGAATACATATAATGTATAGTAGGCCTATGGTAAGGGATAACCTTTCCAATCTCGTTTTATCCAAGATTATTTATTTGTAAGTATTTACTAGGGATATATATATCATCCATGTCCATGATTTCTCAAAATATTCTGATAAAATGTTTACTATTATTTTATGTGGGTTTAAAGTTATATTTATCCATTTTTACATTTACTACATAGTTTGGATGAAATATTTCTTTTTTACCAAATGAGGTACTTTTTCACTTCTCTGAAAAAAGTACGAGGATAATGTTATTTTGAATTATAATTCATGAGAATGTTTTTAAATATTCACAACGCCTTATTTCTAGAAATCCTCCTCTAAAATTTTATAATTTTATTTTCAACTAAATCAATTTCTTTTACAATTTAATGACATTTTTAGAAATGAAAATGATTTTGAATATGAAAGGATTTTTTTTTTCAGGAATGAAGATCTAGTGTTTTAAGAAAATTATTTTCCATATATGATTTGATATGTTTATTTTTATATACCTTTTATTACTATTATCTGATTGTTTTTATGATGGAATGTTTTTTAGCAATCTCATTTTTATTATATCATTTATGATGTAATGATTTTTAAGAAACCCATTTGATTTCATGGGTTATGCTATAGTGAATGTTTTTATATTTTGGTGGCACACATAAGAGCAGGTAGATTATGAGATGGGTGGTACCTATATCTCCCTAAAATTCATTAGGTTATGATTTATTTCTCATGATATAGACATGGGTGTAATGACATGTTAATTCGGTTCAGTGATATAAGGCTATAACGAGGAGAGAACTCTGTTTAGTAATTGACTTTAACCAATATGATGGTCATGGAAATGGGTGTTGACTAATAAGAAACGTTTTTATATGATTATTTTTGTATGATAAAAAATTTATTGACTTATGTAATGAGTATTGGGATTACATTTCACTTTTATGACATAGCATATGACATGATATTTTTTTCATTTATAGGTAGTGTATGATTTTCTAATGTTGTGAATCTATGAATATGATATGATTGTTTTTTTATTTCCTTACCATTAATAATCATTTGAGCTCACCAATTTATATGATTATTTTTCCCATGACATAATGAAGGGTATTATGTATTATATTCCAAAAAGAAGTCTATATATGATGAATTAAACTAGAGACAATATAGATATTTTATGATCTGGTTTTTTATGTTTCCCATTTTATAAGGACACTATACCATTGTGGTCCTATCATGGTTTTGTTATATGTGTAACATATAAAATTTAATTGTAATTTGATAAAAATATTTTTAAATAATGTTTGGTTATATTTGTGGGTGAGGTGTCATGGCTACATGGGTTCCCAAGGTCCATTATTTTAGATCAAGACTCATGGTTTACCTCACGAGTCCAGAAGGGATTACATCTTGATTTTTCAACCTAGTTATTCTTTATCATTTATTTTGATCTTTAGAAGGATAGGAATACATAGAGGACCATCCATACATTGGATTATATGCTCTAGCAATGTGTTTTATACTTTGGAGGGTCATGGGTATGAAAAGTTCTCTTAGTAGAGTTCACTTACAATAATATCAATCACTCTACCATTTGCATGGAACAATTCAAATCCTTGTGTGGAAGGTCATTTCATTCTCTATTGTTTTGGATAGAGGTAAGAGAAACAGTTGTTCTAGGTCATAAGTAGTTCAGTCTATAACATTGATGGTATAATATGTTGAGGAAAGGATTAAGGAATATTAGGACCAATAGAAGTCATATTCTGACTATAGGAGGAGGTTCCTAGAGTTTGGGGTTAGAGACCATGGGTTCCCGAAGAATTACCTTCAATGTGGGTAATGAAGGTTCTGAAAAGGTAGGAAGCCTTCTACCAGGTTCATCTAACTATTCAAGGTGTGGGGATGAGTTGGTGCAGTGGCATATCATCTCACATTAACACCATAGTTAAAAATGATCTGTGATTATTTACATGTCTCCCAACATCATTCAGTATCTTCATGATGACTCCTTTGTCATTTATTGGGGTGTGTTGGATATTGAGGATAAACCAACATTGTTGAAAAAACCAGTAGAGGTTCAGAAATTCCAGGATAAGATGATTCTTGGATGGACCATTCCTTTGGTTTAGGTGTTGGGGATGCAAGGTGGCCACGAAGAGAGTACTTGGGAGTGAGAGGCACATATGCCTACCAATTACGCAGATCTAATATCTGTTTTTTCATTGTTATTTTATTTATAATGTAATTCATGAACCGTTATTTCTTTAATATGGGTTGTTTTATTTCCTGTCCTGACATGTGGTGAGGGGAGGACATGATTCCTAATCATGATGAATTAATGATGATGCATTTAGACCCTTGTGGGAGAGCCAGTTCCACCAATGGTGAATAATATCATGACTTGTTGAAGGAATTACCTTGAATATGTGTTCATAAAAGTTGACATTTCTTGTTTATGTGGTTTTTGGGACAATTGATGTTTGGAAGGTGTTAATGGATGTCATGATTTTCACTTTAGCTTCAGAGCAACACATTGTCAATTATCAATGTGATGTATCTTATGATGGTGGTCATTTGGACCAACATGAATTTGTTTTTGGACATGGATTCTAGAGGGAGAGAATAGATTGGGAGGTATCTGGTGGAATGACCAGGACCACACTGGGTCATTCCTTTGTGATGATAAAGTGATTAGGTTTCTCTGGGAGGCAACGATCACTCATTCTAGGGGTTTTCCACGTTTTTCTAATGGTGACTCAAAATGGTGAGTTGCTGATGGTGGCTCACACTGGTGGGTTGCCCAGCGGTGTGTCAGGGCATCTATGGGTCATGGAGATTGAGGCTCACCGAATGGTAAGTCACAATATAAGGAATCACTGAGTGGTGGATCACCGAATGGTGACTTACCTAATGGAAGGTCACCAATTTGTGGCTCACAGAATGTTGACTTACCGAATGTTCAGTCACCAAACTTTGAATCATTGAATGGTGACTTACCACTAGTTGATTTGAATGGAGAATCAATAAATAGTTAGTCCTTTTAGCAGTTTTCTAAAATTCTATTTTCCTAATATATTCCCATGTTTTCCCCAGTTGCGTGTATTTCATTGTAAAATAAGAAATCCATCAATTTTAACCATTTTACGAGTCCTTTACAATATCTCTGAGGGGATTAATTATGTCATCAACATTTCAGCGGGATTTATTAAATCGCAAATATTCCAAATGTGATAAGGCCTTTGAAATGTCCAAGGCATGTGGTCAAACCATGATCTGAAATTTATATACAATGAAACCATCTTCCTAATAATAGGATCAGCCTTTTTCTTATACTGATATCATCTCTTCATTATACCCTATTAGTTTTCTCCTGATGTGCCTCGTGTTTTTCATCTTCCTCAAGGATACATTCACATGTTTTATGGCTTCTATTCGGTTTTTCATAGAGGATTTTCTACTGCTCATGTGACCCACTATTTTTGGCGCAACAAGGAGCATATGTTGTGTGTTGTTCTCTGCAGAGATTCTTCTGTCTCTCTTTAAGTGTGTATCATGATTATTGGGAGCAGTAATTTTATGTTTTAAAAATATTTTAATCCAAACATGAAGGAAGAATAACCTGGCGTGTAATGATAACAATACATGACTAGTGTGGAAGATTATGATTTTGATAGGTTGTTTTATTTTGTCATCATAAATCATGTTAGGTTTTCTTCTGGTCATATGAATTTTTAAAATCATTTTTGTTGGTGTCATTTTCCTTCACATAGACGATGATTAATATCTATTGGTGTTTTCTGATGAATAATTTCATCATATATCAATCTGATTAAATATATACACATGGTTAAATAAATGGATTCTCTATGATAAAATATTTTATATGATCACCCCTCTTTAAAAACGTTGAATTAATCAACATTTGTTGTCTAAATCAGAATTCAATTTTACTGATGATGTGGTGGTGCACTGTGTGGGTTTTGGGTTGGTTTTGTGGCACGTGTGGATTGTTCGATGCTATTATTTTAAGCATAGATGTGGATAGAGGGGTTTCTTGTATGAGTAGGGTGTAGTATTTTGGTACAATAGGGTTGTAGTTTTTTAGTGGTTTTTGATGGATTTATGTGTGGGGTGGTATAGGAGGTGTGAAGGAATATCAGGTTGAGATATTGATTGATTGTGGAATGGATGAACATTATACATTGAGACAATTCACTATTGTGTGTTGTGGACTCTGTTAAAATATAATGTAGAAATGGACAAAAATCTAGTGGTGTTCTATTTGTCTTGTTAAATGTGTTGTGTATGGTTGTGGTTGGTAGTTTCTCAGTAGTATTGGAATGAATCAAGTGATATTCTTAATAAATAATGATATGTGGTTAAATGAAATGGGTTTGTATTATGGTTTGGTTTTGGATGGTTGTGTGGTTGTGTATGTAGGGGTATTAGCAAGGGATGTTTTGTGTGGGATGGATGTTGTTTGGAAACCCATAGGTTGGGTTGAGTGTTTTTCATACCTATATATAAAATCTTGTAGTTCCTTGTGATTTTCTATACTCACCAAACTTTTATGAGAAATATGTGCCAAATAACCCCATTTCTATGGTGGAGGGTGTCATTCCCTACATCCCGGTGGGAGGATGGATGGTTGGTTATTGGATCTTCTCTTCACCCTCTTCCAATTTATACCGCTCGAGTTATCCTGGCAGGCTGTATTGACAATAGATTTTTTACCACTCATGTGTATCCAGGAAGGCTATAATTTCTTCTATTTTATTACCATATATTGTATCCCATGACTCATTGGGGTGGTTGAGAGGTGGTTTATTTTCGAGGTGTCCCAAGGATGAGGCCATGAGTTTTCAGGTGAGGTGTGATGTGGTTGTGGCCCTGGTGTTTGTAGGCAAGATGTCTTTTGGTTTTGGCTCAGGGTTCTATGGGATGGATGTGATGTGGTTTGTGGATCAAGTGTTTGAGGGTAGGTTATGAAAATGGGGATAGTGGAAGAGTTGTAGTCCTTTGACGGTCACCATTTGGGATGTGTAGTTATGTAGTGGGAAGTGGTGGAGGGTACCCAAATGTACATGTTCTTTTGTTATTACTTTTCATGACTTGAATTATTTTTTTGACTGTGACTTGGTATGGATGGGTTGGTTAATAGGTTTCCTTTTTAGGTGATTAAGGTTTTGTTGTATTCTCACAGGGGCATTTGTATATTCCCTCACTTGTTCCCAAGGGACTTTTTTTCCCTACTGTGTATACTTATATTCAAACCCTACATATATAAAACTTCTTTTAAGGTTTCAATGAGGATAATGAGGAACATGATGGACGTTAATAGCATGGGAGATGGGATATTTTATGTTGCTACTTAGTCTCTTTTATTTTGGTACTTCACATTGGAGTTTTATAGTGCTTTATGGAAGTTTTTTTAAACATGCATGAGATGGTTTTTATTTCAGTTTCCCTTTCTCTATAATGTTGGTAAATTTGTTGAGATTAACCATCATATCTTCTAATATTTTCATGAAAATGGGTAATTCCTCACATATTGTGTGAATATTTATCAACCCTATGGTTTATTACAAATCCTTGAGTTTATTAGAGGTGGGAATCAGGGGTCATTATCCCTAATTACCCATGAAGAATGAAGGTCATGGAACCTGGTTTTCTATATCCTCATATTGATGAAGTTTGGTCGCAACAATCATTTAGGAAAAAGTCTAATAATGAACTGGATTTACTAGTTGTTCCAGCCCTATACAAGTGAATTGTATTTACATGTTGTTCTAGTTCTGTATTACTGAACTAGATTTACATTCCATTCTAATCATCTATATCTATGGAGATATAAATATTTTCCCAATGAATTTTGGGTAGATATAGGTCCCACATATCACATAATCAAAACCATACATAAGTGTTCCACAAGAACATAAATCATTCAATAGAGCATAACCAAAGGGATAAAATGTGTTTCTTAAACATCATTCCATCCTGAGAAAATTCATGAAAAAATAGATTTAATAAATATAATAAACCTAATAAAACCATAGGAATAATTATTTTAGTATAATTGAATCATACAATTAATAATTAATGACATCTTATATGAAAAATAATTTTGATAAAACACTTAAAATTGATTCTTGGGGAAAATATCATGTCTACATCAAAAGAATTTCATTTTTTATAAAACGCCGCAAATTTTTAACTGAACATAATTTCATGTAAAATAACCATGAAATAATTTAATGGAATAATCAATGAAATAATTAATAATTAATGGATAAATATCCATTCATTCTATATAAGTCAAAAAATGTGTTTCTCATACTTTTTATAGAAATATCCAAAAGTAACTCGTATCAGAAAACAACAAAATATTCCATTCATAATATTAAATTAAAATTTCACAAATAATAAAATTGAAATTGGTTTTTTTAAAGAATATAAATTTTATTGTAAAATTCATAATTATGAAACATGGACAGAGTTGATAAATATACCCCAGAAAAAACTGACATATAATGAATCTTAGATAATAATGGGATTGAAAAATTATCCCTTATCTTGTGAATGATATCCTTTGTATGTATCTAAATCTCTTGTCTAATGATGTAATTGACTTATTATAGAATCATTGTCATTTTAACAATGTCAAATATGACCTTATTATCATCCATTTGTTAGAAACATTTCATTGTTACCCGTAATTAGAGTATTGACTTATTTATGTTTTGTATGCATATTATGATGAATAAGTTTTGATTCTCCTTATTAGTTCTTAGTTATATCATTAAAAAAAGATATAAACATAATATATACCATACTTTTTTCATCATTTACATTTTTATAATCATGATTTATTAGATATCTTTTAGAATGAATGACATCACTTTGTAGAGGCGGTAGGTCATAGTTACGTACGCACAATGATATCAATCCTATAATTGTAAAATGTTATGAATGTGGATTGTATACATTTTTCTAAAAAACCATATCATTATATTATAATAATATATATTTATTATATCCATCATTATATAAATCAATGTATGGTGGTGAAAAACTACTTACACCAAGGTGTGGAGACGATAAGACATACGTATGCAAGTTTGGTGATTTCTTTTTTCATAGGATGGATATGAAGTGGAATAAGGTTGTTTCATAAAAATAAAAACCTCTAATTATATAGGTTATACAATATTTATTACTCAAAAAATGGAAAAAAATATGTGGAAGTAAAATAATCAATGACTTTGTGAGAGTCTGTAATGGAGATTACCTCATCTTCAGCAATATCTCAATAGAGATCCGCTTATTGGAATTTGAGTCTGTATTATGAGTGGACCAGAACCTCTATAATGTTACTAGTGAATTTTAGAAGTGTTAGGTTATGGACAAGATTTAAGGATTTATGTTATGTGAAGGGGTGAGGGAGGAGGTTCCCTTTTAAAATTGAGGGGAGGTGTATATTTGGAATCCCATGACATATTAATTTATAATAAAATCAAAACAAATATAAAAACCTCAAAATGAAATATTTAAATATACAATTTGTTAAGGTTGTAATATAATGAACCATTAAATTTTATAGAAGTTTTTATTCCATTTAATCCTTGTATTTTCTATTTAACAGTATTTTCTTATATTTCATTTTACCTTGGGTAACAAATATTTCAATATCAAAATGTTAAACATTAGACTTATTTGATTTCAATTAGATGATTAATAAATAATTTAAAACATTTTAGGAAATATTGTAATTATTATTTATATTTAAAATTTTTATATTATTTTTATATAATTTAATAAAATAATATTTTGAAAAAACAATAATAGAGTAAATTTTTACACTATTCTCTTATTGGATATTTGAAAATAACAATATAAGATGTTATCCTCTAAAAAATTATTTTCATATATTTTTATGGGGAAATGGTCATCTATAAAAATAATTAAATATATTAATTATGAAAATTTATATTTATTTTAATATTTATAAACACATTAATTTGATATTTTCATAAATAAAATAATTACTACATCAGTTTTATGAAAAGTATTTAATATAATTATATTTTGAATAAAATTTCAATAAAATACTATGATGAATACAATTCTTCAATCATTCAAAGAAATGATAATATTTGAATTCATCATCTAAAAAATCAATCTTTAAAATTGTTATGTTTATTAATACATTAATGTGACAACATTAACACCACATGAAATAAAATATTATATGTTAAATAATCCGCTTCATGCGGATCCAAATTGTCAATATAAGCATATTTTGATGATTATGGTCGTGATATACTCAACCAATGAAAATTGGTAAAGGTTATTATTTTTTAATTGTTATTTTCATTTTAATAAAAATTATTTCATTGATGTCCTATCAATTATGTTATTTCGGTATCATCAATGTACATTCCATTAATGTAATTATATATAACCTAAATATTACAAATAAATTAACATTATAAATAAAATCATTTTAGATTTAAAATAATTATTTTTAATCGAATTTATCTTATGTATTACCTTATATTAAAAATAATTTATTGTTTAAAACATGAATGCGTCATCTATAAATTTTCATCAAATAAAATAATATGAATACAATAATATATCTCAATAGACCCCAAAACCTCAAAAAAAATATTATTATAAAGGATTTATTAGGTTAAAAGGGATCGTATAGATTAATTGATACCACAAATTTTTCTTTAAGAGGTTAGAAAATAGATATTGAAGACAACAAAAATGGCAGTTTATGTATTTCATTAATTTAAATATAATTTAATTGATTTTTCATGGACAAGTGTCAATTTAATGACATAATTTCGATCCTTAAGTGTTATGTATCGAATTAAATCCATAAAATAAGTTTTTAATATGTTTGGGTCATCTTATAGTCATTATAATTTTATTTTAAAACTACATCACCTAAATTACCCTTTATTGTGGTAGCACAATTTACCATGGTACCTATTCAATTAGGATAAAAAATGTAACTACCTAAGAAATTTTGACATCATGAATCAAATTTTATGTCTATTTTTCAGTATTCAAAAAACATAAGATGCAACAATTAACATAAAATTAAACTCATTTTCAAAATGAAAAACGTGTTTACAAAACATTTTAAAAGATTGAAATGTTTTTACATTTGAAATCAACGTCAAATTAATTCTACTAAGCTATGTTACATTAACTTATAAAAATATATACTATTTACACTTTGAAAGCATTAAACAAAATAATTTAACCACACAATATATTTGATGAAAAATGTTTTTTTCAAATAAAATTTTGTATAAATATAATATTCATCAAAATTTAAAACTTATCAAAATAATATCAATAATTCATCTAAAGAATTTTTCTTATCACACATTAAAAGAAGAAATTTATTTCGAATATTATAATATATAAAATTTAAATAAAAAATATTTAAATGGGTGAGTCATCAAAAGGATAAAAAAATCATTTCTTGAAAAATACTTCCTTTATCTAAAAATTTAAAATTGTACATTTATAATGTCTAGAAAACATATAACATAAATTTTAAACAATTGATTGAATATATTAAATATATATTACATTAAAAAATCCATCATGATTGATTTTATTATTTTATAGACTCACTTATTTTTATTTAAATAATTTTTTAGAAGAAAGTTGATATTGTCCATACCCACCATTAAAATTATCTGGTGAATATATAACATAATAAAATTATATTGGTCAATTAATCATGGTCTGGAAAGACATGAATTCTTCAAAAATAAATAGAACATCTGTTTAACAGAAGACAAACATAGTGTTTCATACACCACAAGCTAGGTTGGTGTTTCATATGGCACAAGCTTATCTTGGGGTAGTATAAAACCCAATATTTAATTTTTTTGAAGAAAATCTATCTCATAAAAATAATATGGTGTTATAGTGTTTTACTCTCTAGTGAGAGTGTAATATTTAATCTCTTAATGAGAATTTTTGGAAGTACATTACATTATATATTTAATGTACGATGGAATCTTTATTCTATATTAAATGAAATGTTTGTTCAAATGGATATTGATGAAAATCATAATTAATTTGAGTAGAGGTGCTTTATTTTATTTTCATTGTATCCTCTATTAAAATTATATAGTTGTGGAAAAATTATTAATATCACTTTGAATATCCCTTGTTATAATTAATTTTTATATATTTTTACTCATGGATATAAGGTGGAACATCAATATTTATTGATGTTTAGTCAATATTATTAGAGTTTACCTATTTAATATTACCTAGAATTTAAGTTATAATTTTCTCAAGATTATTATTTTCTGAATTCCTATGTCAATTTAAATGATTATTCTGAGATTTCAACAACCATTAGGTATACTAGTAATGACATTATCCTTTGGATTCATTTATGTTTTTCCTACAATATTTTCTTTATCTCGTGAAGTAAATTTTATAACATTCTAACCCAATTAGTTCTGGAGGTTATATTTCCATTATTCATTATTATTATTATTGAAATAATGTTGTGAAAATTTTTATTCTAATTTTTTAAATGAATATAGGGTTATACTCATCATTGATTCTTCAGAATTAGAGTATTCACTCGATGGATGATTATGTAATTTTGTTATTGAATAATGTTTTTTTTCAATGGTAATTTATTGATTTAGAATTACTAATTTCATTATAGAAAAATTGGGGTTGATATGATTTATGTTATTGTTATTATTTAAAATTTTAAATCTCTTGATTTCTTTCATGTAATGCGTCCCATAAAATTAATATTTTCATGTGGTTGGTTTGTCATATTAAATTTCTTGCATATGTTTCCAGTGTTCTCAAAACAACCCTAGAATTATTCTTAGAATGTATGTTTGGTTCTGACTTCACACATGATTAAAACATTGTATTATAATGTATTTCATTTTTGATAGAAGATGATCATTATATTAGAAATAAGGGAGTTCATTTCCATTATTGAACTAATTTTATACCAATCAATAATTTCATTTTCTCTCTTAGTTATTAATTTTTTTGTGACATAAAATATAATGTGTTGGAACATTTCCTAATATCTTCCTTGGGTTTTATGTATAAATTAACAATATATATTGTTCATCTATGTTCTAACAGAAAGGTGAAAAAATTCATTAAAAAATTCCTTCTAAAAATGGATAAGAACCTCGTACTATAGTTTTTTTCTAATAATGTTCCTAAACCTATCCCGAGCCTCATGAATTTACTCTTGATACCCCTCTTAAAAACTTGATATTTTATTCTCATAATCTATTTAATGTATTCATGGATAAAAATTCATGAAAATGTAGTTATATATTTCTTCCCAAGTTTTGATGATATTTTCAACATTTTTTAAAAAAAAATTTATATAATTTCAAAATATAAATAAAGGGAAAAATATAATTTTCCATCCATCAATGGTCAACTGTTTTAAATATAATGTTACAATAATTATTTAAAAATACCAATTTATGATTAAGGTGTCCTCAATAGTTTTTCCCATAGATTCTGGAAGTAATGTCAAATTTGACTATAACCACTCATAGATTATATCTATAGTAGTTATCCAAATTGGATATTGATTTTATGAAAACATAGTGTGTTGATACTTCCTCCTAATTTTGTATTCTAAATATTCATGAATGATTTATAGTTGAATATTTTTTGAATTTTCTAATTACTCTCACCATATGTGATTTAACTTTTTATATTTTATTTTTTATAGTCTTTAATTGTTTTTTTATTTTATTTCATATGGGATATAAATTTGGAATATACTATCTTATGTAGACATAAAATAAAAATTCATAAACAGTTAATCAAGAAGAACAAATTTTATTTTTTTATGATGTGCGATGAGTTATTATTTTTTCATTTTTCTTTTTTTAATTTTTTTATTTAATAGTATTTTATTAAAAAGAAAAAAGTATTTTCTCAAAACAAAATCCCAATATTTTATATCTTATCATTAAAACATATCATATTTAAAACATATACACTATATGGTAACATTGTGAAATGTGTTGAATCATGGGGAATGTAAATTTTTTTTTGTGAAAAAAAAATCAAATGCACAATAAAATTATAACAAACCATGAAGACCTACCATCGATGAACACATACATTCAAATTAATAATAAATAGATGAAAAATTTGTAATTAGTCTAATGATGTGTTATAGTGATGGAAAAAAATATGAAGTAAATAATTAATGATTGACCAGAGGAAATTTGGATGAGTGATTAAAAAGTAACTCTGAATTCATGTAAATGTGTAACAAGAATTCCATATAGTAAATATATACTAAATAATGACTAACCATTTAAGTTTGATGTCAATGGTTGGACTCAATATTTCAATGACTATGGATACCAACTCAATCATAAAGAAGGAGTCGGTTATTATCACCAATGTCACTATGATGATTTTCCTAGGCTGGTTGCCTAATTTTTTTATTGAATATATTAATATAAGAACATCCTTAAAGAAGAAACTAATTGAAAAAATATTTTTAAAACTTATAAAATGAATAGATAGATGAAATGAACCAATTAATTAATATTTAACCGCATAATATTTCACTAAATAATCATTATGAAAACTAATAATACATAATATTAAAATCAAGTATGAGGAATGTTTAATTGAGAGAAAGAATAAAAGGGTAATATTCCCTTAATCTGCTAGTTTTTTATAAGAATTTTCTTCTATTTATATGACTACCCTGGCTCTCTTCAATAACTATTTCTATCTATGCAAGAATAAGAATCTTTGTCATTATACTTGTATATACCTATATATCAATTTCAGTATCTTTTATTGAATATTCACACTATCATTTTCTTAAAATTAGGAATCCTCAAATAAATAACAAAAAAATTAATGATTAAAAATCATTCATGCTTTGATTGTAAGTTTTAATTAAAAATAAATCATTAAAAAATGATCTAGAAATCATCAAATGTTTTAAATTTCATTTAATTTTTTCATTAATGTACTTTCTTCAAATAATTTATATGTCTTTGTGTTACTAGTTCTTGATTTGTTAATTCTACAGTGTTATAAAACGGAACATGTATTGTACTCAACCATCCTCTTAGAAAAGTCGTACTCAAAATCACTATACATTATATAGATCAAAAAGATATAGGGATGAAAACATTGATTCCTCATAAATAGTGTCTATATGTGAAAAATAAATCATCATCATTTATTTTTCATTTCCCCATTGAGATGTTTTGTCAAGAAATTATTATATGATGTGACCCATATTCATGGAAAATTTCTCGAAATCATTAACACTCCCACAAAATTCTATAATTTTAACCTTAATGTTCTATTAGATATATATTAATATAATTTAAAATTAATAATTTAATTATTTATTTTAATAATCAGTATTAAATGAAAATGAAATTTATAAAAATATAAAAAATGCAAATTATTTTTAGACAATACAAAATGAGTATATTTATATGAAAATAAAATAAATATAACTGTTGTGTAATAATTTTTTTATTTTTACCTAAATATAAATTTAAAATAATATTTCATTCATTTCTAATGAGTTTTTTTATTTAATACTTCTATAATTACCGATTAACAAAACATGAAAGAATTATCCAAACATCATACAATATTTTGATAGAAAAAGAATGATTTGTATAAATATTCTCAGTAGAAAATGAAATGATTTAATTGATTCCCTTTAACTAGAAACATAGATATCCAACATGAAGTTTAGAGACCGAGTAAACCTATTTGGATATCATTAGTGTTCCATTTCTAGATTAATGAAGATACATCATGCACAAGTATAATTATGATCATATTAAAGAAATAAATGATGAGTTGTAATGAAATTAAAAACAAACTATTCCAGGTAATATTTTTATTTAAAAAATTAATTAATAATTATGGTTATAATAGTGAGTTCCATTTTTATGTAGGAATTTATGTTGGTTTCAAAATGGGATTTTTTGAAATTTTATGGTCTTGTAGATTTTTTTTTTCAATTTAAGGATTTGGATTTGGAATTTTGTTATTGATGTTATAATTTGAGGAATACTTGGTATTGATTTAGGTTTCACAATAGTTTCAGATACATTATTCTAAACATGAGTTTTCATTGTAGAGGATAAAAAATGTGTTGGTTACTGCATGAGGCTACCATATTATAGATGGATCCTCCAGAATCTCATGGGTATCTTACTAATGTTTTGATGACCCCATCTAGAGTTCAATGAAACATCTAATACCAAAAACTAAAGCATGCACATGAAACAATGATTTTTACTTGGTTCACCCCACTATGATACATCTATGGATCATGAACCAACGATGTAATGATGTACCAAATCCACTAAAAGCACACTGTTGATTAGAAAGTTCGAAGCAGACTCACTGTCTCTCCTGGTTTACAAACACACACAAAATGAAATCTCACTGCTCTCTCAACTGAAGTGTGCTCCCTGCTTCTTCAGAAAATACACTCAGCGTTTATAGACATGTAGGTCTCTTCCTTCTCAGAATTGAATACATCCTCTGTTGTATTTAGATACTCTATTAAAGTCCAACTTTCACCCGTAGATGAGTCCCACTTTTCACCGAAGGTATCAGACAATCTTCCAGCTTTCGTGCAGCCCTAAAAATACCAGCATTCTTCAACCATACCTAGAACAATTCTCCATTCCGTCATGAAAGTTCACCTCAACCACTTGCATGACACTAGATTCTTCAAATCCAAACATGAGAGACTCACACCCTTTCACACCCAAACCAATTTTGATGTGTAACTATAAACTGTCTCCCTTATTCAAATCCTAGAGTGCAAGTGTCACCCAACCACTTGTGCGACACCCCCTTTTCATCATTAAACATGGGCGACTCACACCAATTCTCACCCGAACAACTTTGGGCGTGCAACTATTAACCAGCAAGCAACTTCTGAATTTCATTATACATGCAAGACCACACCACCTGCACGATGGGAGCTCCAATTTTATGTAAGTTTTAAACTTTATTCAAAATGAGAAGGGGTTGACTTCAATTTATAGGAATTTAGACACCCTGAGCTCCAACACACAAGTCTCCTCTCAGTGCGCAAGTCCAACCACGCTAGTCTCTGTCACCCAAGTCACATGCATGACCAAACCCAAAACATGGGTGACCCTTTTTTCCTTTGGCATATTTTTATTTTATTCTCTGAAAAAAAAATGGTGCGCAAGTTTCCAATCCTTCCAGACACCGGTGTGCCACCATGTCTCTGCTCTTTCTGAACCGCCTTCAGATTGACGATTCCTTTGTCGATGTTCTTGAATCAATCATGGATCATTAACAACATCCCTTGAACTTGAAATTAAACCATGAAATCCCCTTTGTCAACAAATTTTTACGTCATGGTTTTCATTGTCAACAAAAACAACATAGAGGCCCACATTGTCAAAATACAAAATAACCTCAAAAATGATTCAATGAAACCTTGAGGGATTTTTTCCCAACTGTAACCAAACTTTTATGTAGCAAACTTACACTTTGTGAACTTCTAATAAGATTAACCCTTTTTTTTTGAATTCCCAATGATATTTGAGTGATGACACCAATGATATTGAATAGTTTATACACCATATATTCCCCTTAGGAAATACACATGCTATAAACATAATTATTATTTTCAACTGACACCTTTGTTGTTTCAATAGTACCAAACAATATTTAACAAATGTTTTGAAATAAAAGACAATAAATTGAATAAAACCATCTATATTTATATGAAATTTTTAAATAATCTTAATGGAAACCAAATATAATAAATTATTATAATCACCCATTATGAATTAAACGTGAGTGGGTTAAAACCTAATTATGAAAATGTATCTTATAGTTTAATGGGTGATTAAATAGTGATGCGTCAACTAGTTTATATTTTGTGAAGATGATATTGAACATTAAAAGAATTATTGTTTTAATAATCATCCAAAAAAACAAGATGAATACAATGGTTTTATATAATGGTTGATGAGTTTCGGTTAGTAATTAAATATATGGATCCAAAAGGATTATTTTTTTATTATATTATTGTATAAATAATTATCTTTTTTTTGCTTTCATTTTTAATATTTTTACCAAAATTTGTTTTCAATGATAGTCACCTTTCTAATTTAGATAAAGAGTCTTATAAGAAAAAATAATAATTTTTTCGAAGGTTTTTGAAAAAAAAAGTCAAAAGAAGAGTCAGATATAAAGGAATACATTGAATCAGTTTAATTATAATAGATAATATTTATCATACATATACATTATGTTATAAGAGGTGTCATGTTAGAGTTATCCAATGATTTATTATTACTATTCCTTGGGTTATTACTTTGTATGTTTCATGTAGACTACATTGTAGTTTATATTATAATATATATAATGCTTAATTAGAACCATCTTAGTTTGTAATGGGAGTTCAGTGTCTCATGACAGAGTGGTTCCAAGGTAATTTTCCTAGAATGTTTGGCTACTACAATATTTTTATAATTTATTTGATTATATTATTTCATACATCTTTATTTCAAATAGTATTGTTCATTATTAAGGTTCAATAATGTTAATATTGTCTTTATCTTAGTCATGTATATATAATATCCTTAGTTCTATTATCACGACCATGTAGAGTTTTTGTTCGATAGAGATAATTATATAATGGGTTGTATAAAAATTATCAAATGTAAATCATGACAACATTTTTCATAGAAAATGTTTCATAGGGTAATTTTTTTGAATATATATAATATTTTATTTTTTAATTATAAACTATTTTATTTGGTTTATAGACCATTGATTTATATAATTTAGTGTGTTCATTTTTTACCCTCAGTACTATATACCCATTCCCAATTTCATTGGATGTTACATGTTTATGGATGCATGATACATTCACCATAAATATGAGACACCATTGGTGGTTCCCAACTAATTATATTATTCTCATATTCTTGATGGACACCATGGTTGAAATGTGGAATTTCTTATTAAAATTCTAAGGTACTTATTGAAATTAGTTGTAGATGGTTAACCAATTATGGTAACTCTTGTTTCTCATGGAAATTGGATTAGTTCTCACATTATATATGAAGCCTGTGAGAAAGGTCATAGTTTAGCTTGGCATATTTTCAATGACCCTTTGGGTGTTCCATATCGAAGGTTCTATTTGTTTTGATATATTTAATTTCATCTTATATATAGTAATTTTTAAATTTATGATTCCTATAACCTTTAATATAGTGTGTTGTTTAGTTTATTTATATTTTTATTTAATTTCTTATGAATTTTTTTGAGGACTATTTTGGGATGTTTAAACTCTAGATGATTCATTCAAGATTTTCAAAACAATAATTTTAGTTATACTAAAATCCTTTAAATAATTCCGAAATAGCATGTTGAGATCGACAATAATGGTGTTGACTATAATTCAATAAGGGAATGGTAGTCGAAAAATATTTATTATATCATACAATTACCTAAATCTATTTTTCAATAATATAGTATTAGTTTGGTGTTAGGGTCAAATTGTTATTTTAGATTTTATAGTATATGACTAGAACTCTTAAGTGCTCACAAGTAACACATTAAATGAATTCATAAACCTATCTATATTGGATGATCAAGTTACTATTCTATTTTGGGGTATTAATTAGATGTTTTAGGTTTGGGTGTAAAATTTATTTATTTGACTTTGGTTTGAAAAGATAGACAATGTCAGAATAATTTACAACTAAGCATAAGAAAAAATATATTTGGATTCTTGAATTATTTAATTGGTTGATAGTTCAGAACATGTTGAATGTAATACTACATTTCAACATTGACTATTGTTTTTATATTATAGTTGAAAGAAACTAAAAATTTTAGTAATAGAAAAATCATTAATATATACATATATATATTTTACAATATATATAGTCATATTAATTATGATGATGTCAATACGAAAAAACAGTTTTCTATATTCATTGATATGGACATGCTTATTACCCATATAACTAATCACTCATGTTTAATGTTTTATATTTTTTATTTTCTCATATATATATATATATATATATATATTTATATTGGAATACAAATTATCGACCTTCTATCATGATTATATATTATCATCCAGTATGATATTTATGTTTTATTTAGTTTTATTAAGGGTTATACCGAATTTCTACCATCATATTATTTCAAATCATATAACCAATATCAATTATATTAATTGATCATTTTTTATATTGAGGAAAACACAGAACTGGGCATTATTATTATATGATGTGTATTGAAGTTCTTTTAGAAAACTCATAGAAAATGAGGAAGTTAATCATGATTGTAACTACTTGTTGTTTATGCCCATGGGGAAATCTGTGTCATCTGTTATGGGTAACTATGAAAAGTATCTTAATATTATAATTTTTACTAGTGTATTTATTAAAATTATAGATTATAATGTGTAGAATTCAATTTAATGAAAAAAGTACTATATATCATTTTAAATATTTTTTTCATATTTATTAGTGTGGTGAACAACCTCACAATTCAAATATTTAATTTCAGTTATAAGTCACGGTGAAAAACTATTTTTTCATATTTTTGAAATTATTGAATGATTTTGAAATATAAGTGTTAATTTTGAAAATGAAGTATGAATTTAAAATAGAATAGTAACATTTTTAAATTTTCTAAGTATAATTATAATTTATTATTTTTCTATTTTTTCATCCCCTTTTAATGACATTAATGTTATTAATATGAGGAAATAAACATAATAAAATAACATAGATTTTATTGGTGATGTATTTTTTATGGATTTTGATAACCGAGTATTCTTGAAAAAAAATTAAAATAGAAAGTTAGATATAGATTTCCCTAGTAGTAATTTATGGCGGGTTGTATACGAGATTATATTCTGATTGAATGATGGGTTGGGAGGATCATAAGGATGACCTTAAATCCTATATAAATTTAATCTAATAATGATTTATTTTAATTATATGATTCTAAGAGTCATAAAATTAATTATTGATAAATTATTTGATAAATGTATGGAGTATTAGTTATTAGTATGTTATTTAATTTTATTAATTTGGATTTATTAGAAAAATATAGATATTATAGGTCATGAGTTTTTTTTGTTTCGTGATTGATTTTGGTGTTGTGCATTAGTAATGGAATGAATGAATATATATAATATTTTAGTTTTTTCTTGGTAATGTAAAATTTATTTGGTTTTGTTTAGTCGATTCTGTATGTTTTTTTATTTTTAGTTGGATCCTATGTTTGTTATCAGGTATATAATTGATTCCTCAATGTATCAATTAGAGATATAAGGGCATTGAATCTTGAAGTTAATGTTTATAGTGCATATATGAGGAAGATGTGATGTATGTCGGGTAGGTTTTATTGAATCATGTCATAATTAGACTGTTTTATGGTCTTCCATGATACTTTATGATGGTTTGGTCAGGGGAATAATTTTCATGTTAATTATAATATTGGTGTATATTTTAATTTGGTGATTAAAATATTTATTTGAGAGAATTAGGGGTGAATTTGAGTCATTCCTTAGTATGGTATGAAATTTCTTAGGTGGTTAGGGAGCTTGGGTGGAGGATTTAGTGTGTTTGGAGTATTAGAACACATCTGAGGGTGAATGTGGGTGGCCATAAAATTTCCAATTAATCCACTAAATATTAGATGGACTCTATTGAATTTCATATGGAGCCAACAGTACCTCACAGGACTCCCATCAGAGCTCTAGTGTAGTATATATTGGATTTAAAAAGAAAAATGTTCTTAAATACATAACATTACTCAATGAACTTAATGGGGGACATATAACTTCATTCTTCACTACCTGAAATATAGATCCAGTCACTCCACTGTGGTCCACCCTTACATCTCATTTATGATAATGATAAACAGATTTTTTAATGATGTTACATCCACTAATTAAAGGATGAATCTTTTCGCCAAACTTAATCATTTATTTCTATATCTTCAAACCTAATTTCATTTTCAATAGAATGATAATTTTAGTATTTATTCAACCAAATCATTCTAATAACAAATCAATTATTATGGATTATTCCTATCTTAGTTATTTGATAAATGTTTTGGGTTGATTAATTTCTGTTCGTCGCTAATATACTATAAATATTACTATTAATGATTTATATTACATCTATAAATTTTTTTTCCTAAAATTTCAAAATGGATGGTTTAGAAAAATTGTGATATGTGTTGTGGTATATTTTTTATATTTATAGTGGTTGATATTATTTTTTTGTTGTATTTTAGTAATTCAGTTAATTTTGTTGTTTTATATTTTCATTCATTATTTATGAAATTTGTTTAAAATATTTATTCAATGTTTTATGTTTATAATTAGGTTTTGAAAGCCCCCAAGGGTTTTTGAATTTTTTATTGAATCCCCACTTATCTTCCAGACAATTGTTATAACATTCCTGCCTATAGTTTTATAAATATAATAAATTATATTCCACATATTTTAATGATATTGAATAAAGGATTTCCAAAATACATTTATATGTAATTATAAATGTCTTTAATGACTTTTTTATCATCATGTTTTGAAAATTTGTTTCAATCATAACTATATGACTCACATTAGGCGACAATATTATACATTATGAATTTCTTCTAAATAATTGTCATTATAATTGAATTATCATTGATTTTTTTAGTGGAATAAAGTCTATAGTCTCTTATTTAATAACTATAACCACTTTAAAAATATTATGAAATGATATTGAATCTTTTTCAATGAATATAACCCCAAACCATAATTAGGATATCATCTAATACAAACGTAATTTCTTAAATAAATATTATTTTTTATGAATTATATAAATTCATTTTTTATAACCCAAAACTAATAATATGATTAGAATAAATTATTATTATAAGTTAATCATGAATTTTATGATAGTGTATAAACCAGACTCCATCTATGGTAAAGAGTGTGAGTTAGTGGTGAGGTGGAGGCCGGTTTAACAAGATGGGCATAGGTGATTGAACATGGAATGAATAATGTATTTAACACACATCCAAACATAAATTGTGATTTCTACTATAGTTATTTATAAAATTTGAATTATTGGTCATTTTTTATAAAATATATTACTTAATGGATGGTTTCTATTTGGAAGGATTTCTTGGATATATACAATTTTTTCAACATTTCATATTTTAAAAAAAAAAATCAAAAAAAATTTTCAATGCCACCCACAATAATTGTTTTTTAGAAATGATCATAAAAAATAAAATTAGGTTATCTCAAGAGATAATCTTTTATCATTATATTTAATGTGGGATATATATGGGAAGATAATATCACTCTAAAAATAAAATTATAAGTTTAAAAAAATTATACCACATGATATATACTCTCACTATCACATGTAACTCTATGTACTATCACTTTTATACATTGGTTTGGTACCATGTATTTTTCATGTACACATTATTATATTTAATATAATATAAAAATTCCTATATAATTGGATCCATCAAAATATGAATATTGAATCATGTGTTTTGGGATGTTGTGGTTCTAGTGGAATAACTATAATATGTATGTCCGTTTCATTATAATAACTATTTCTTGGAAACATTTAATACCTAAAAAATTGATTATGTTTTTTATAACCCAATAAGGGATAATTGATATCATATGTTCTATAGTTGGGAGTATAAATACAGTTTCATAGATAGTGAGTAAGATGAAAGGGGTTACATAACATCTCAATGAATTATAAATGATGAATAATATTGGAATATGTAATAATTATATATTCCCCATGAATATAATACATTCAACATTATATTTCACCGATTATCTAAGTATGTAAGACCATAGTCAAATGATATTCATTTTTCATATATGGGGTTTTTTCCTGACAATTATATACCTCTTCCCCTTACCGTGAGATATGATCACATCCTCACTTAGTACACTCCATCCCCTTTCATTGGGAATGGTCTTTATACAAAACATTTCATAGTGGGGTATGGGCACTATCTCATTTTGTGAATAATTTTAGTGAGTAATATAATTTATCGTAGTGTTATGATAATGTAGTCAGTATAAGTATAGAACATAAAGTTATAGGTTTTATTAATTATATTTATTATGATTACACCACTACTCTTATTTGACATAACTCTACACCCTTATAGACATAATAAAAGTTAAATTATAGTGAAAATGAAGTTATTTTTTTCAAATATTTGTAAATTCAAATACGTGTTTATACACTCACATGTCGTTCACTATTGTGTTGTAGAATTCTTGAAGGTCCTACAATGATTATATTATGCTCAAACCATATAATTACTCCTTGGGGGAAATAAAATATCCAGTTTGATGACTTTCTTGTAACAATAGATATATGTATTTTATGAGTCACCATTTTGACCCACCCATGTACTTCATTGAAATAAGATCATTTCCCACTATTGTTCTTGAGATAGTGATAATATTAGAGAAAGTTTTTGAATAATTTGATATTGATCATTTGGTATTTCATTTCGCAATACCTTTTTTAATTGAAATATATATTTTATAGTTTATATTTTGGAGTATATATGTTGATGTGTCACTTATTGTATTTTATTATATTGTGTATTTTAATGTTTAAATTATTATTTAATTTAATATGAATAATTTCTTTTCTTGATTATTTTTGGATTTATGAAATATGGTTGAGTCATCATCGATTTATTGTAATAAAATAATGTGGAATTCAATCATAAATAATTTTGGTAATTCATTTTCCTATAGCAATTCATTTCCATCTATTCATGTGTCCATTATCAATTGTTTGGATATACATGATGGGGTAGTATAAATATAATTCCGGTTTAATATAGGTATCAATATTAGTTTTTGTATGAAATATCCTCATAAGAAATCAATATTAATCTATTATGTTTATATGAAAACAATTTAAAGGTTAATAGACCCATTCGATTCCATTTTTTCTAGTTTGGTGGGTTATTCTTGATAACAATTCATGAAATCTAATATCATGAATATACTCTATATCATATTTTAATGTTTTTTCTTGATGATCTTAAAATTAGACCAAACACACAATACTATACAACAATCATCAATTCGGGAAAAATGAAACACATACATTGAGGGTGTTGAAAACACCAATGATTAAATAATATTCGAAAAAATAATTATTTAATGATAAATATATATTTCATTTATTAAAACCCCAACATAAATTATCATTGAAAATAACCAGTACATCAATTTTTCCATGAATTTAATATCCAATGCATTTTATTATAAATTACATTTATTCGACGGTAATGGGTTTTCAAGTATATTTGTTACATTTTCCTATGTACCCATACATTAAAATATAACTAAACTCATATTAATATTTTATCAATTGATATAGTACATTTGAAGGATGTTTTTGTTATATTTGAGAGACTAGGGATCCTGAAACAAAGAAATCATCTAGGGACCTGGGGCTCTCTGATGTGAATGGAATAACCCATTTTTTTTATTTAGTAACATTGATTCATTGAGATGTATGATATTATAATTTACCATGAAAAATGACGCCATGATAGTTTTTTTAAAAGTGTAGTTTTTCTTATGATGTTTCATTTTCTATTTTTAATAACATGGTGAAATTTTAGGACAATAATATTTATCGTTGTATTTATTATTAATTATACAAATACTATTTATCCTTCTATATGAAAACGTTGGTATCTTATAAAATAATTTTTAGATGTATAATATTACATAATATTTGTTTATAAAATAAATGATTTACTTATTAGTGATATAAAAAATTTGTATGCAATAGGTCCCATTTTCGGTATATAATTGGGTTTTTAATTTAATTTGGTTTTGGTTTTAATTATTCATAATAATTATTCCCTCCCACATCATTAATAATACAACAATGAAAAACTTTCTTCTCATTGAATTCATCATAATTAAGTGAGTGAGAGGGAGTTTGTAGATGATATTCACCTATGGTGATTTATTAGAGATGTATCAAGATTGAACATAAATGGAACATGACATCAAACCAGGATGGTTATGATATTCACCATGTTATTGGTATTAATAGTTTGATTCCAATATCATTTTTGCTTCATTATTATGGATTTGGAATATTGGGAATTTATTAATTCACTTAGAGAAAAATTTTAGGGGGTATATGTTAATTGGGATGATTTTCATTACTAATATTCAAGAATTACCTAATCAAAATACATTTATTAATAGAAAACACATAATGTACATTGTCATTGTAATCAGTGAAGAAGAAAATGGCCACACTGTGTGTTCCTTACATGTACATATTTTGTATGCCTATTAGATAAATTAATGACATAATGACATGTACCTGGACAAAAACACCATGTTATATAAATTTTATATAGAAGAACACATCATGTTTTGTTTTAAAACATGATTTGAGACAATTGACATGACTAGGTACCCCATTTGGAATACACAATATGTATCCCTTAATCCACAACATGTATTTTTTGAATTAAATTATTTTAAAGGAAGAGTTACAGAATTAGATCAGGGTGTTTTGTGTACTCTCTATGTACCAAGGTATTAGATTCATATATCTTACCCTTATAGGGTTTTTTATGTTTTGTCCCCAAAGTAGAATATTTTGTTTATTTATGTAGTCTATTTTGATAATAATTTAATGTAGAACATAATATTATGATTCAATTTATTATTAAATTCCATTAATGAGATAATTCTATTATGTTTACATATATAATACATGTGGTAACGAAAATGATATCTAAGTGATGGCGTAGAGAAGTCTTGAGGTTGGTAAACCCCCTAGATAAATTATTGAACATTTTAATTTGACCACCACATGAAATAAAATGTCTATATTAGATTACATTCTAGAAACATAGAATTCTCGAAAGATATATATGAATGAGTCAATGATTTTGTGATGTAATTTTTGCGTTCTCTTGGCACAATATAGAAACATGGAGGGACATGTAGATATATGTCGAAATCATGGACATTTATTTCTTTTAGAGAATTCCATATTCATATTTGGCACAAGAATATTTTATAAGTGGATGGGGAGTCAGGCCTTTACACATTTTCTAGTATACTTTATTTATAATATTCATATAAAATTGTATATCATATATCTAATATGATTCACTACATTTTGTGGCCTAATTTGGTGTTGAGTGACTATTAGAAAATATTCTTGAAGGATCTTTCATTAAACCCCATGTAATAAGGATTTTTAGGTGAGATTGGTACATAGATAGATTCTTCGTGTTTCTATAGTCTTATATAATACAATTAATTATGGGTTAATTTTTATACTTATGGAGTCAAGACTGCCATAGAGATGAGTGGTACATGTCCTCCATAATTGGATATTTTTTTGAAGAACCCTTTTGAGGAACCTGAAAAAACAAACATTTTTATTAATAATTTTCCGATTGATCTATATTGTAAATAAATAAGTTGCGATGACCCCCATGTTGTTATTGACCCTATTCCTTTTTATATTTCACTATAAGGAACATATACCTTGATAATTTTTTAGAACATAAAAAATAGATATATAAGTCGAGAATGGAAGATGTTCTTGATACACGGGGTTGGTTAATACCTCATAAATTATACATAGCACAATGAGGCATGTGTCTATCAATACTATATCCTATCAGCGATATAATAGTGGTGGTATTCACACAACTTCTATATGATTTATTTTTTATGGAATTTGGTACTCATTAATATCTGGGGACGCACTTTTGTATTCCACTTTAGTAAATATAGGCATACCCAATCGGTGATACACATTACAATTGTTTCATAATACTATTTGTTAGAATAAATGGGTTGTGGAGCTCCCATTAATCCTATTTTGGTTTTGTATGATCATATTATAACATTTATTCTATGGAAGGGATATACTCTACAAAATGGGGATAAAGTCATCCATATGTGGGTTTGGATGTATGTTGAGTGGCATATTGTTTGTGATTTGTGGGTTTCCCACATATTTTAGACCATCACTTATGGTCTCTATGTTCAATGTTTGTAGTTTATCCTTCAATGTGGGTTAATTTTTTCAAGAGCACCAAGACACTAGTGAGTGTGGATGTTCCCTTGATCTGATGGATGATTTGTTTTATGAGTGTTTATAATGTGAATCATTTTCAATGAATTTATATGGTATGGTGTCTCACCGATTGTATTCCCTATATATGGAATGGTGTTTTCTATTGTGGTCGTTTTGTGTTGAACTACATGGTTGATCACTCTTGTGGTGGATTAGAAGATAGGTTTATTCATCTCTTAGGTGAGGAGTATTCATCAATGATTAGTTTATAGGTGCCTCTCCCATACATTGGAGGTGTTTTATTATATTCCTTGTTTTATGGGACATATATACTATTTTGATATCATTTTGATTCCACATTGGGTGATTGAGGGATTGTTGGAATGTGAAGGTATATCGTCTTCCCTATTTATGTTATCTGTATTTTTTCAAATGTTTTACTGTTTTAATTCCAGTCCTTATGATGTTATAAAACTTGAATACATGTTATTATTTATTTAAAGGAATATAAATATTGATTTTAATACTCCCCAGTACATAGGCCTTCTTCTGACACCTTCTTTGTTTGTGGAGACATAATACTAGTTATTGGAGACATTAGTTAGCATGTATCTACTAAGGTTAGATTTAGTGTTTCCAGATGCGATTAGTTATTAGATATTCTTGATATTTAAGATTACATGATTTAGATGTATCCTTTTTCAATCTCTCAATGATTGAGTTCTATATTTAAGTGTTAGTCCTTGTATTTATCCCCTCATATAATGTTATTTATTATAAATTCTCATGAGATTCATTGTAGATTAATTCATTCATATATAATTATTTGATATAAATATCCTTCCAATATAGTTATTAATATGTTGATTGATGATGATGAATATGTACTGAAAAATTTAAAGGATAAGGTGTCCCATTTCATGAAGGCAGGATTAAGCTGAAACATTTAGATCACTATTGGCCTAGGTTGGTACCTAAAGGGTTAGGTAATATTTGTGGGTATAAAATACTTATTATAATGTGATAGTTATTGGAGATATGTGTATATTTAGTATTTAATTGGGACATATATGATATAAATTTCTACACAAGATTAGGTTTAGTTAAAATCATTAAGTACCCGACTATGGTATGTTGTATGGATCATTTGTGTTCTAGGACTCTGGTAGTTAGTTGAAAATAATTTGGAATTTATGCGTTTTTTCAAGGGTTGTGTTACTTATGTACATGCATATTATAACATTTAGTGCATATATGGGGGTATAATTGTTTTGAAAAACTAATGCATACTCTCTGAAATTATCATTTCAAACTTGTGTTAGGGATACAAAATGTGATGAACATATGATTATACCACCCTTTTAAGAATGATTATCATGGAAATACAATGAAAATTTCACATTATTCTAAGTGTGAATGAATTTCATGTTTATTCTATTAAGGATTTATAATTTTAAAAATTTATGTAGTACTCCATGGGATGTGATAGATACAATAGAAGGGGTTAAAGATAATTTGAGATTGCATGTCAATTACCACAAGCCTACTATTTTTGTTTTGACATAAATGTAGTCAAGTTATAAAGGAAATGACCACATCCAAGTAAGAATATGTGTTCTCATTGAAGGAATAGAATGATATGATAAGGGATCCTATATTTTCTTACATGATACCACTTTATTGAATGACTCCCCAAGTACATGGACCATCAATGATGTTCTTCAAACAATTTCATTGAAAATTCTAATGGATTCAACATACAATATTGGTCATGAGGTTAATTGGGAGGGATTTTATAAGGGAAATGTGGATAACATGATATGGGGAATCAATAGTATTCCTAACAATCGAAACTAGGTCCATCAGTATGATCCATATAGTTAAAACAATTTCCAAGCATAAATATGATACACCATCCATTAATATCCTATTTCCCACCTACCAAAAACATCAAAATGTGAGGATGAGAATTCTCACTTTTTCATGGTGTTTTTTGATCTATGCACCATAGAAAAAAATCAATGAATATCATACCATCTTAAAATAGGTATTAAACCCCAATTAAGCAACAAAAGGATTTCCACACGCTCTATATCCATTCCCATTTAAAAATGTTATGTCATGAAGCATCAACATTTGGTTCACTATTGAAGTTGAAATTCTATTATAGAATATTTAATACAAATTTTATTTTTTCATCAATTGGAATTGAATGAATTATGATGTCCCAATCAAGAAAATTGAATATTTTAGGGGTCACATTAAAAAAAATCATCTCACTCCTACTATCCAGCTCAATTGGATCATGCAACACCCTGCAACATTAATTTAATGAATAGGATCCAGAGGTAGAAAAAGTAAACACATAATTTTGAGATACATTTTCATCATAATGAGATCAAAACTATCATGATGATCCATTTCGAATATGTCCTCGATGAAATCTATTTAATTACTTCTTCATTGAGGAAAACGACCATTGTGGGAAATTATTTAATGTAAAATTTTTTCCTTCCCAATTTGGATACTAAATGTTGATTTCTGCCTATACAATGATCTTGAACACATGAGATTGAGGATATGGATATGAGAATAAGTTGAATAAAAAAAGGGAGACGTTATTCCATTCTAATTCCCATAATGATTACAATACATGTTAAATATGATCATTCACAAAAGATAGTGGCCCTTTATGACCTCCCAATTGTTAATTTATTTCATTTCATGCCAGATGTTCAATATACTCTAAACATTGATCCCTCCCTCTATCAAGAAAATATAATTCATTTTCATGTAATCCCAATGATACCATTCCTTAGAATACACATCCCTAATGTATGAAACAAGTATGAATATAATACCCACGATGATGGAATTTTGAGCAAATATAAACGATGACATATGTGTAGGAATTATATACATACATTATTAACCTATGTAATTATTCCACCATATGATGAAAATTGATTCTCACAAATTATGTTGAGACTATTAATCTAATAAAACCCCTTCACAGAGTGGCGGATTCAATGAATGTTTGATGAAATTAAGGAAAAGATATATTGAAAAGAAAACGACACATGTGGATACCTATAGAGAATTCGAAAGCTCACACTATCCTTTATTATAGCTGGATGTAGTTGAATATGTTTCTTTTTCATGATTCAAAACATGTCCACTGCATCAAAAAAACTAACGTACAACCCTATTTATACGATGTATTGAATTCTATTTTCCATTGAAAAAATGAACATTTCATCCACAATAAAAGTGTTGAGATGTATAATAGAATGATGTTATTCATTAAAATGGTAAATTGGTACAATCATGGAGGTTTTAATTAATATAATTTCTCATGGTTTCCAGCATAGGAATAAAAAATATTTTATATAGTAGGTCTCCTCTACTAATAGAGCAGATATATTTGAAGAGAATTTGGTTCGTTAATAAAATGGGGATGCACATCGACAGTGAACTAAGAAAACTAAATAAAATATTAAACATCATTCATGAGTATCACAATCAAGATATATCCTTCTAAATGATAAACCATTAGATCATATCATATTCCACATCCATGTTAATATTGAATGATATATTTTACCCAAGAAAAAATTGATGAAATTATATTATCATCTTTGGAGAAAGGTCAATTAAACCCCTGTGTTCGGTACAGAATGATGTTTTTATACTCTTCATATATGAAACAATAATTTTACTAGGGATGGTTCATGGTAATCACACTAGCCCTATGGTTTACTTGAGTAACTGATATTTACCTTATATAGCCATTATAACTAGTTTCCTTCATGTATAATATGTTCTACATAGGGAGTGAATTCCCACATGAGGTAAATGTGACCTCTAAGTATATATATTTGATATTTATGAATTAGCATACTAATAACTCAATCCTGATAGAAATATAGTGTCTTATACAAATAATTAGTAGGTACACACTATTATATAGACTATTTATTAATACTATGGATTTTTTTGAATAAACAACTACTGATGTCAATTACTCCCATGGGGTTTTTTTATATACTCATGGATAGTAATTTTCCTCTTATAGGTTGAGAGATTCTACAGAGAAATTATAGCATAAGGAATTTGATTATGACCTCATGGATTAATGTGTGGTCACTGGATGATTAATTCAACGGGGATATAGAATCATAGAAGAAACATTTATTTTTGTTATAATGAGTATCAATAGAAGGAAAACGAGATTGGGGTTATAGATATATATAAAATCATACATTTTATTTTCAAGTAATACATTGTTTCGAAACTTTTTCATGAGTGGTAGAAATATAAAAACATCTGTTCATATTCAAAATAATCTCCTTATGTAATTGATAGATATAATGGTGTTGGAATCTCCATATGCATCTTGAAATGAAATTTAGGAAATTTTTCCATGTTTGTATTTTTTAGTAAGTTTTCATAAATATTATATCATAGATGCAATGTTTTTAAATTAGATAATGATCACAATATTTTCCTTTTAGAAATTAATTACAACTATATACTCCTATAAGACCTAACCAACTATACCCATTAATACCGTCAGAGTGGGATATATTCGGGAAAATATTTTTCTTCTAATTTTTCAATTATATATTGATGCCCAGTGTTCAAATCCATGAGAATACATGGTCACCCAAATCATAGGTTCTGGAGGATGGATGTATTTTCATAATTTTTTTCTATCAATGATATGGGTCACTATTTATTATTTTTTGAAGTTAGAACCATGAGATGAGAATGAAAATCATATAAGAATCTATTTTCATTTCCTTCACTAGTTTTTAAGATTGTCTTGAGCTATATTAAAGTTTTTAGAGGATCATTACTATATATTTAGAGTATTATGTGATTATTTTAAAATGGAGATGTTCTATAATGAGACTCATGATTAAAATGATAAATATATGGAAATGATTATCATTTTTTATTCGAGTGAGGGAAGAAATAATGGATGAATATTCATATCAATATGTGTTTAATAGATTATGGAGTCACAAGATATGTTCTATAGAAAATACATATCATTGGTCCTAAATATATACTATGATGGATATGTGATAGATAGCTTGAGTTCAGTCATTTCTGGTATATATCTATTTAGTAGTTAGCAACCTTATCTTTTTGTATACATGATAATTGTGTAGATATTTATAATAATAGGTCCCCAACAATATTTAAATATCTATGATGATGAATTAAAAGCTATATTATTATGGTTTTTAATGTTTTATTTTCTTCTAGATAATAAAATCAGTTTCCAATGAGATAGATCATGTTACCTGTAATGGATGAGAACATGATTTTCGCCAGTGTTGTAGAAAATTTCATGTTCTATTTTTGGAAAAATGGTGAATGATATTGATGATATCATTGATCCTGAACCAAAATAAGTACAATGTATAATATTTTCCATTAGGTGTAATGAGTAGTGGAATGACCTTATATGTTGGTTTGGAAAACATTTTATGGTTCTCGATTGTAAATTTTTATGTTTATATATTGTCTTGGGATGATAGTTTTTACAAATTTTCATTATAAAGGAGGGTGAAGGATTCCCCCATATTAAATTCGTTGGATAATTAAAATTGTCAGAGTGATAGTGGTAGTTCATGGAATTTCTCTTGGAAATATATCATTGGTGTCCCATAGTAATTGTAAAAGTATTTTATTATTAACTATTATCAGATGATGTGAATGGTTGACTCTAAATTGTGTCGTTTTCCTTTTACGTTATGGGTTGAGGTGGATAAAAATTTATGTAGAAATAACAATCTTAATCATTTTATATCTAATAAATTTGACAAATATGAATTGTGTTCATGAGAGGTTTTTCATTTTTATTAAATGGGGATCTATTCTCATTCTGAAGCATGAAGAGTTCATGTATTGGATTTTTATTTTTCAATATGATTACAGTTCATGGGATTCTCGAGGATCATTTATTTTTTCCACATTGAGGGTGAAATTGTTCAGTGGTGGGGATAATGTAGCAACCCAAAACATTCTCCAATTTATGTTTTATCAAATTTTTTTGTTCTAGATCCCTAAGACATTAATAATGTATAATGTTAATTTAACATAGAACATTTCCTCATTATTTTTATAAAGTTTATTCTCTGGATGTGAATAGGGTTTATTTATATTATTAGATGAGAGAATTTTTATTTATTTTTAATAGAGCATAAATAAATATTATTTTCCACTATAGATGAAAATTCCTATATATTCTAAATAGATATATTTTTTTATTATAGAACTTCATTGGTGATTGTAGTGTGGGTTGATTTACCCAAATAATGTATAGACGGTATTTTGCTTATGAATCCCACATTGCGAAATTTAATGGTTCTTTTATTTAATTTAGTTTTTGTTTTACCCCTTAACTGTATTATATACTTCATTCACCCATGAGGAATGAAATAAATTTACAAAGTGGATTCCATAATACTATTAGCATGTTGGAGGAGGGATTGAGGAGGATGATCTGAGCTGTATCAGCACAGAAAATCAATGGAATGTGAAACCATACATCAGTGCTTCTATGATTCAAAAAAACAAAGGATTCTTAATTGAATTTATTCCTAGCATTTTGTTTTACTATATTTTCATTTAATAGGATTTTTAATTATAATGATGGACTAAGAACCATTGATGGATTATTTTAGTGGAAAAAGTAATTATCATGGTTCATTGAGTTCATATACTATGAAATAAGGACTAAAAAGTATTTGAATTTCTTGTACACATTTAAATTAAACAACAAATGTGAAAAAATATAAAAATGGAAACCACATTATTAGTTTACTATATGGGAATTATGTGAGGGACCATTAGGTACATTACTATGGGTGTGCCGATATATAAATATAGATACCACAAGTGTGGCACATGGAATTTAAAACCACCCATTATGTCATCTTTTTTATACCAATTGATCTAGGTTAATGACATGGTACCATATTTTTCCTACACATTGTGTACACCTTGAGTAATGCTATCCATTTTGGAAATACATGTCGAGATGACCAGAGTCACATTCTTGGAGTGTGTTGTTCGATGTACACATTGTGTATCCCAAGGTATAATCATGTCCTTTCTCTTCGAATAGGTTTTGTATTTTTTTCACTACTTCATCACATATATAGAAACATTATAAGTACATTATATGTGTTATATGACATTTAATTTTATGTTTAGGTTCTCATCACTATAAAATTATATTGGGATTTATATTTTATAATTGATTTTGATCTTATTCCCATGGTGACAATGGAATAATCCGTGAGATGATGTAGAGTAGGTTTGTGAAAAAATAATCATGATGTAATTAAATTCCATTGCATGTGAACCTTAATAGAGGTGTTATGTTGGTCTTCTTTTTTATTTTTTTGAATTAATTTACTCTCAATGGAAGGAGATTCATGGATGCATGAGTTTAGTTTAGTTTTTTTTGTGTGAAAATTACGAAGCATGGAAACCCATAGGGATTAATAGATTGATATGTTACTGTTGGAAAATAGTTCATTCCAAAAATAATAATTTTAATGTTGGTTAATGTGGTTTTTAGGTGAATGTAGGTATTTTTCCATTTTCATATCGAATGTTATGGCTATTATTCATTGAAAATGGTATATATATTCTCTTTTAATTTTGATTCACTATGTTTTTTCTATGGATGATTTATAGTAGAGAACATATAATATTTTTGATAAACACTTCAATGGATTTATAGTATTGATTATTTCGCAAAGATAGTGGTATGAAGATGAGATTTGAGGAATCCCACTGAACTGTATCATGGAATTGAGTGTGGGTAATTATATTTATTGATGGATTTATTTTAATTCATGATATGTTGGGTGTGGTTCTTCCATTCTAGTGTAAAATAAAATATTTATCCTTATTTATGAGAAGGATAACATATATATGGTGTAGAATATGGTTCTGCATAATTATACATAGACTTTGATGAGGTTGAAGGTCCACCGTTGGTTGAGGATACCCATTTTTCATTTATATTTCCTAGCAAGTAAGGGTCCTCCTAATGCGTTTATGTGTGATGAAATAATGGTTATAGTATTCTATTAGTTGAAATATTTTATATTCAAAAGTTATGTATGACCCTTGGTAGGATTTCATTCACTAATAAGGCACATGATTCCCATTGGTGCGACAAATAACTTTTATGAAGAAGCTGGTATTTGAATTGACTATAGGAGATTGTTTACTTGTAGGATTAGTGTGCAATGTAATCTATTGGGTAACCAAATGGTATTAAATCATATATATATAGGATAATTGAATGGTATATCTATAATTTAGTTGGATGATCTCAATTATTTTATCATGTGTTGGTTTCTAGATATCATTCAGACAAAAAATTATATAGCATGTGTGTATTATCTCTTGTAGGATGTGGTAACGAACTCCCTAGTGGAAAAAGGTGTATGCCACCCATCAATGCTATCATTATCTCATTATATTTTATATCACTCATAAGGTGTTTTTTCCTATTTCTTTGGGACTCTATATTTTAAACTATGGTTTATATCTTTTCAAATAGTCCATGATCTATGATGCATTGTTGTAGAAGAAATATCATACAAACATGTTTTTATATTTTCCATAACTGTTGTATGTAAGGAAATATATTTCTATTTTTTGTGGATCATAGTGAATTAGGATCTATAGTTTTTGGTATCCCAAATTAGATCCCATTGATATATAATGGTAATTTAGGTTTTGGTTCTCTAATGTGGAAATATGTGGTTTGATTTCCTCTATGGTTGATAAATGGTGCAGTGTGTTAACCTATGGAATGAGTTAAACACACCATAGAATATTATGTGCATTACATCACTAAATTTGGATTTTGTTCAGATAATATATGTATTATTAGTTGATTGGACTATTTAGGTATCATATTGAGTACACTATTTATTGATTTGAGAGATTTTTGTAACTAAAGCAGTAGATTAATGCCAATTATTGATATCATCATTAGGTAATCTATAGGGTGGCTATATTACTTTCCATTGGAAGTGAACCAACTAGAATCCATGATACCCAATTATTGGGGCCCATTATTTGATATTCTGACATACACCCCTACATGGTCAATCTAGGGAAACATATTTTTTTATGAAACACAAGTATATTGGTGGTGACATAAATAGGAATTGAACTAGTGGGTTTATATTTCTTAATGGTGAACATTGAATGTCATGACTGGTAGGGATCCTGGTTTGAGTTTATGAAACATTTTCATCTTCTTTTACTTAATCAATGAATGTTGGGGTATTACATTAGTGGTATGGAACCTTTATCTTTCTTAAATATTCTAGTGTTTATATTTTATTCCCATTTGATGTTTAGTATATTTATGAAAAAATATTTTATTCATCGTAAAATGTGTTTCTATTATATGGTTGAGGATTATTTTTTAGTTAGTGGTGTATAACTATTTCATGTTATTTATTTTCTTCCATAACATTTATTGTTTATACCTTATGGGTACAGTGATGATTCCATCACTTATTAGAGTTTAGAGTTGGGTTGTACACTAATCTCACCTTTATCCTCTTTGGATATGCATTGGAACATGTCATGTCAGATCACTCCACTATTATCAAAAATAATTCTCAATTCCACCTAATAAGAATGTAATAACTGTTTGTTTTGTGAATATATTAATTATTGAAATAAATTAAAATAAAGTATATATTGATACAATTTACTCTAACTATGTTTTCATGTCATCAATATATATTTTATTATATATCTTAAAAATAAAAACATAACCATTGGGTATAAAAACAAGAGAAGATGAAATATTAAATATTCTCTATTAGTTTTATGATAGAATCACTAAAAACTTTTTCAAAGATTTGTTACTCACCTATAAATACCAATTGAAAAAACATTATTTATTCTAAAAACATGAAGTTTTGCTTCAATGTAACATACCAATTATTTAATGAATTTTATTTTCATTGAATTGGAATGATGAAAGAATATGAGATATCAAGAGTACACAAAATGAATTATCTGATTAATATAATTATTTAATCATAAATAATTTACTCATTGAATTTCATTTAATAATAATTTTAATAAAATTTAGAATCTATAATACCTAGAAGATAAAATACTAATAATGTTTCTATTTTGGAGTTCTCTATACATAGCATCTCGAGTGTAAGAAAAATAAATATATTCTAACTCATATTTAAAAACATATTTTATCAATCTAAATTGATGTCAATAACTCATATGTATTCTATTTAACTGTTACATATCACATTAAAATATATATACATTAATTCCCCTATAGAATATTATTTTTGGATCTTCGTTTTGAAGAGTTGTATGTTATTAATATTAAGAAATATACTATAAACACTAATACTATGTTTATTCAATATAAAAGACCTATGTATGATATTAATGAAATAAAAATCATTGATTATTTCACTAAACCAAATTTTCCAAAAACACAAACCGTTTTTCCATTCATTAATGTATCATTGAAACATTCTTAAGACAGAAACACCATTTGGATCTAGAAAACCAATGACCTATATCATTTTTAAATGTTAGAAAAAATTTCCAATATAGAATGATGTTTTCAAATCAATTTCATATATCAGATAATGATAATGAACAACTATATAAAGAGATATATAAATAGAATTTTACCACCCTATAGGTGAAAACATATCTTCATAGTCATTAACTAGATTGTTTATACCAATTTTCCACTAGGAATTCATTACATGTTGGATTACTACAAAACATAACATGTGATGGCCTAGACCCTCTTGGTCTATCCCTTTTCCAAAAATCTCGATCCAAAGGGTAGCGTCTCGCTTGTCGGATGTTCTATCGGTGTGAGACCGATTGGCTTGCGACCGATCGACATGCGACCGATCAGCGTGCGACGGATCGGCATGCGACCGATCGGCGTGCGACCGATCGGTATGCGACCGATCGTCTTGTGATCGATCGGTGTGTGCAATATCGGTGTGCCACGATCGGTGTGTCACCGATCGGTGTGTGGCATAATCGGTGTGACCGATCGGTGCCTCACTGATTGGTGTTTGGAATGATCGGTGGGACGCGATCGGTGTCACCCTGCCTTGTCGGGTTTTTCTTCTAAAGTTCTCCCATATCACCACATTTAGCCTTTTATAACCTTTTTGAAGTGGTTTAAGGCCATTTTCTTTTGATCCTATAATCAATGTTCAAATTACTAAGAGTGGGGTGACCCTCAATGGACCCAGCTATGTGTCCGCATAACGTGGCACTCTGTTTATATGAAAACTTTTAAATGTCGCAGATGTTACCACATTTTTCTAATGGGAATCATTAAATAAAAATTAATTAAGTTGTGCGTAACCACCCAACCACGTGGTGAAACCATGATCCGACCTTATAGCTGTTCAAAATTCCATATCCTGTGACAACTGGATCTCATCATTATATCACACAGTCTTTTTCCACTCCTTTATTCTGGGTGTGTTTTTAGTTCCCCCTTCCCGAGGAGAGTGGTGCTCCACTGCCAAATATTTTCTGCTCACCCTTAGATTCCTCGACGTTCCTCCCTTGCAAGTCACACATCCATCGTTCTTGGCGCGTGGAGAAGTACTTCGATCCGTGATCAACCAAGTGGGGTTTTCTTTCATCTCTCTTTACTGTGTATCATGCTGGGAGGGTATCTTACTGATTCTGTAGGGTGGATGGAACCAAAATGTTAATGAAGATAATAAACAGACGTTTAATGAATGAAGGGGGGAGTGTGATCGATGTTATGCTACTTTTTCCTTACCCTTGATTATTTATGTTGTTAACTATATGGGATCATATTCACTGAAAATCATTCCCATTGGTGGTATTTCCTTGCACACTAATGAACCCTTATCTTCTATGATAAATGGATGAATCTAACATGGGAATTTGGTTAATTACGTAAATTCGGCCGATTAAATTATTTTCCATTGAACAACAATCCTTGTGTGATCACCCCAGTTAACCAAAAAAAAAAGAATAAAAACTTATTGAATGAAGTACTTGAGTCTGGAAACTTCCTTGTTCTGTCTTGGTGGAATGTATGTTTGTTCTGCTCGATGCTTTTGGGGTGATATGGATGTGGATGAGATCCTCTATTGTGGTACAATTGTTGGTTGTGAATCAGAAGCTGTGTGGGTCTGTATCATGAGACTTGTTTTGGTTCCATTACTTTGAGGGATCTCACTAATCCGTTTATTGTTGTGACATTACAAGAGAACCGGGAGTGAATGCTTCAATTTTTGTTTGGCTATTTCTCTTTCCCTGGCTTGTGGTTATGCCTGTTAGTTTCCCAGTAGTGTATAATTAACCTAATGGGATCACTTGAATGTGAATAAAAGAATGGTTAAAATGGGAAATTGGTTTTGGGAATGAGTTGTGACTTTTCCATGAGGGCTGTGCTATTCATTTATGAAGGAATAGTAACAAGTGTGCCTGTGCATAGGTTTTGGAACCCCTAGATTGGGATGAGAGCTTGTTAACTATACATATATCTATAGTTTTTATGTTTCTTATTCATACCCTACCCAAGTTGATCACTTAGTGCCTAAAACCCCCATTTCATGGGGGGCGTTTTTCCCAACACTCTTATGAGTGGATTGTTATTATCTACTTTTCTACTCCCTTTCCCGAATAGCCCAAGACTGTTTAGGCGGGTTGTGAGGGGATGAGGTCCAATATAGCCCAAGATTCTTTGGGAAGGGTAGTTGCAACATCTCAGGTAAATAAAGAATAAATCATTTTCATATTTATTAACATTTTCAAATTAAATATTAATTTTACTTTAAAGGGGCTGCTATGTTCGATAGCGTACCCGATACACAACAAAGAGTTTTTTCTGAAATCTTACGTTGCACACAAGTAATAAAATAATATTTTTTTAAATGGTAGTTAACACGTAGCCGTTGAATTGGTGGGAATGAATAGAAATAACTAAAATATGATTATATATGTTTTTTAAATGTTTTTAAATTTATCCAATAAAACATAAAGGCTTATAATACGAAAAGAATTCAATTTTAGGCATTTATACCCTAATTTTCACTAAAGGTTCACTTATCGCCTTTTGATGGAGAAACATCAATAAATATAGTTTTGGTCACTCTTATACATTCTATAGGACCAAATAAAACTATTATTTAGAATTGGGACATCAAAATTTACTTTGTGTAAATTTTTGGTATTTTTCCGATAAAGTTCATTTTTTAAGGAATAATGAAAAATGTTGTATTTTAATTAAAAACCTATTTTTAATTTAATTTGTTTATATGATTAGATTATTTTTTGAATTATTTTTAAAGTTAAATTATAATATATTTTTACCATTTAATCCAATAGTGGTCATTGGAATTAATTTCACTTTGAAATTGGACTTAAACTAGTGTCAATCTTTTGATATATATTGTTTCATAAAACATGCTATTTGTCATGAAAGAGGGAATTCATTATTAAATTAATTAATGTAACTTATATGATTTGAATTTTTTAAAATAGACATCATTTTTGAATTCAGAATATCAAATATAGCTTAGTTTAAAGTTTTGGTGTTTTTCTAAAAAACTTCAATTTTTGATGAATAGTGAAACCACTAAGTAGTACTTAAAAAAACTGATTTTTCATTTAAATGAAATTTTACCACCTTTGTGTTTTGAATTTCAAATATCCGACATACTTGGTTTTCATTAGGATGTAAAATGTGGTTCAATGGGATTAAAATGATTTTATGGTGAATAGTAGCTTTTATGTTTTTAATCGCGATTAGAGGTAATTAGAGTAATTTAAGGTAAAAATAATGTTTGAATAATATTAAATGACCTAGAAAAATGTCCTAACCTTATTGTATGTGTCATGGCCGACCAATAAAATCCATGGGTCAACTTGGGGACCCCATGGAGCCACTTTGGTAGGAAAATGACATTAATAACGTTTTATTTAATGTTAAAATAAAAATGTCACAAACATGAGATGTTTTACTAAAACAAATTTTAAATGGGGTTATAAAAGTCATAATTTTGACTATAAATATTAATTATAAAGATAAAAAGATTTACTATATCATGATAGTGTTTTTTTAATTTATATAAATTAAATAAATTAAATTATTTATGACACCATGATGATGCAGCGATTACCTCATTATTTAACGATTTAAATAAAATGAGACGATATTGTAATATCTAAGACCTAAACATGTCAAAAAACTATTGGATGTGTGTATTTATAACCCTTATCACATTATCATCTATATTTATAATTTTGGGACACTTTTCATCCGAAAATCATTTTATAATAAAGTATATTTTCTTAACATTTCAAGAGTGTCCCTCCTCTCCTCTTCTAAAAGGCCCCCACATCTACCTCCTTACCCACACATCTCAATCCTTTTTATAGGACATTATCTGATCATTTTATCTCTAAACATTATTATATTACTCCTAGAAGCCACACATTGGGCATAAGTCTTCCCAAGGAATCTTTTGAGCTCAAATCAAAAAGAGTTACCCATTTTAAAGGTAGTGTTTTCTCTTGTGTTCTTATGTATTATTTTGCATCTCCAACCCCCTAAACACTTTTTATAACTTTATTTTGAAACAACACTAGTATATTCAATATAATAGGATGTTTTTATGTAAAGTATTCGAGCAACACTTACACACACCTACATCTAATGGTTTAAGAACAAATTGTTTTTGTAGATGGAGAATTTCTGCCTCACGAAACGATGATTGTTCAACACTCATATAACACCTTCAAAGGTGGCCATTAAGATGTAACTATATTTATATATGATATATGATATGTTTATGTTTTACTTAAGCATAGGTATTTTTCATTTGTGGCATACCTTTATGGTTTCCATTGTGGGTAAACACGATAATTTCATTTTAGGAAGTGCGGACTACCGCCCCCTCAAAGTGATTTGATTTGTTAATGCCATAAGTGGGATGTATAAAGGATGAAATTAATGATATTATATATGAAATTATACTGGAATTATAATATACCTCTATATCATTATTATTTCACTCCATTAAATATGAAATAGAAATGAAATTAGCGTTCATGCGTACGTATGACTTAACGTCTCCATGAACACTGCATTTCATTTCTTATCAATAAATGTTATATAATACTGTAAATACATGTATATTCTGGATATATATGATATATATGATATCTAAATCATGAATATAATTCTTGATATAATGGATATTTTACCACATGAACAACTTGTAATTATAAAGAGTTTATTTTTGACTCAAGTATCAATGATCGACAAAACGACCATTATTAACTTAAATAATTACATAGTGTTCGTAACATGGTAATAAGTGATATAAAAGGAATAATGAACATGAAAAAGGTTCTTATGATAGTAGAAATTAACACATGTTTATTATTCAGGAAGTTAAAGAACGATTGAGTCAAGTCGGACCTGAGGTGAGAGACTTCATCTCAATCTCCTTTCATTGAGGCATATTTTGTTTTATACACAAATTTATTTTATATGGTGTATAAACCCCTTTTAATTTTAATTTTATTCAAAAAGAATCTTTTTATATGAATCATTTTACTAAACGACAAAAATTAATGTTTCTTTTAACATACATGGTGACAACGACCTTTTCCGCCGCCGCGAGTATTATTTGGTCTTTAGCTTCCTCAACAAGCCGTAATGTTTTTAAAATGAAATAAATACCATATACTCTTTTATGTGTTTTGGTATCGAAAATTATGTTTATAATGGATTTGTTATGTCAATATATTTAAGTGATATATTGTGATCAATGTGTGGAAATGTTTTCTTTCCATTATATTTGTTTTATGTCTTATGATTTTATAATGGTACTTGGACATTTGAAGGGTGGTTACGTGATAAACCATATGACGGGTGGTTTCGTTAATACCCTGAGGGGTGGTTGTGTTATAACCTCCAATGCATTGGGTATGGAAGTCGGCCGTATGACTATTCCATTAAGTGATATGTGTGGAAGTCGACCGGATGGTTATTCCACTTAAGTATGTTTATGTCCCAAGTTACCTTTATATGTTATGTGTTCTTTTTATGGGTTTTATGGTAATATTTTGGTTACAAAAAGGTTAAGTAATGATCTTTTATTTTGTGAAGAGTTTTTACTACTTCATAAAGGTGAATTGTATTACTTTGGTAAAGTATACATTGTTTACTTGTTGTTTTGAAAAACTAACAGTTTTCATTCTTTCTGTATCCCTTACTGAGATTTTTATGCTTACCCCAATTTTTGAAATGTTTTTCAAAGGACTTAATGTGGAATAGGTTCAAGGATGGGATCAAGGAATAGTCATTCTATCTAAAACATGGAACTATACATGTTTCTATTTAAGATTTTTTATTTTATGGAAACTTAGTAGAAGTGTCTACTTTTTAATCTTTTGAGATGTAATAGTTATGTCCTAATTATCCATAACTCTAAACCTAAAAAGATCCCCAATGTGAATTTTTCATTTAATTAAATATTAAGTAAGGTTTATGGCCGGGGCCTTATAGTTGGTATCATAGGTTGGTTTAGACAACTTCAGGAGTTAGAAAATTGTTAAATTATAAACTAATTTATGGTATGATTGAAATGATATAGAATTTAATGATTACCATGTTGCTTCGCCTAAGATATATCTCTGTTCAGAATGGTTTTCCACAGAGGAAACAAAGCAGCTATGTTGGGACGACATCAGGAGGAAGGAAACCTTCCAAATCAGCAACCTGAGATGGTTGGAATCAGAACTGAATAGTTTGTTGCAGTAATGGCATAGTTGACTTAGGCTATAAATGGTGGTGGTATCCATGCATGAGATCATCCAGATCAACCGCAGAGGAACATGTCAGTGGTTGAACATTTCATGAGGAAACATCCCCCATCATTCAAGGGATTATTTGACCTTGTGCTAGCTGATGGGTGGATTAAAGCACTATAAAAGATTTTTGATGTCATGGGGTGTTCAGAACATCAAAAGGTTAGTCTTGCTGTTTACCATTTTGTAGGTTAAGCTGATCTGTGGTGGTTGATGGTGAAAAATATCAGGGATAGTGATGATATTGATGATTTTCACTAGAACGAATTAAAAGGTATGTTTCTTGATAAATATATTCCTAAGGTGGTTCATCTTAGGATAGAAAAACAATTCCTAGAATTAGGGCATGAGGATGACTCAGTGGCTGCTTAGGAAGCAAAGTTCACTCGACTGGAAAGGTATGCTCTAAATTTCATACGAGATCTTGATAGTAAAATCAACTGGTTTTACTCAGGGTTAAAGCTAAACTATCGAAGGGCATTAGCTTCTCATGAGTTCAAAAGTTATTAAAAACTCGTTCAATGTGCGGAGAAGGTGGAAATAGAGTTTGCTGATGATCAAGTGTTCTTTGAAAAACAACAAAATAAGAGGTCCAGTTGGCAGGTAAAAGGGAAGAATTCATCAAAGAATCAAGGAGGTAAGAAAACCAAATATCCATCCTGTGAGAAGTGTGGTAAAATTCATCCTGAATAATGTTTATCCAAGTTTGTAAAGTGCTTTCGGTGTGGTAAGTTGGGTCATATTGCTCGAAACTGTAAGGAAGATGATCAAGAAGGCAATGAGAAGCTAGAGTTAAGATGTTTTAAGTGTAATGAAAAGGGTCATTATGAAAATGAGTGTCTAATTAAGAACTCAACTGAGGGAAAGCAGCTAGATTACAAGCAGAAAGGGGTAGTGAAATCTGTTGCAACTACTTCAGAATATGTTGGGCCATCGAATGAAGTTGTATCAGGTACACTGTTTGTTTGTTCAGATTATACCAATCTGTTGTTTGATTCAGGGTCTATAAATTCTTTCATTTCTGAGAAGTTTTCAAGTAAATTGGTAATTCCATCTCAAGATATGAATCCTGAAATTATGGTAAAAACACCTGGAGGGAACGTTGAGACAAAAATAAATTATAAGAACCTTTCTATCCTTGTGTGCAGAAACAATTTACCCACAATCCTTATTGTTTTTCCTCTAGTAGAGTTTGATGTTATTTTGGGCATGGATTGGATTTCTGTTTATCATGCTAAGATTGACTGCAGAGCTAAAATGGTTTCTTTTCAGAAAGATTCTCAGTTTGTGTAGAATAATGAACCCTTGATTTTGATAACATATCAACAAGTTGAGAAACTAGCAAAAGATGGAAATGAAAGTTACCTTGCACATATTGTTGAAAATAAAGGAACTGTTCAGATTAATGATGTGCCAGTGGTAAATGAGTATCTTGATGTTTTTCCTAATGAGTTTCCTGGTATTATTCATGATCAGGAAGTTGAATTTACTGTTGAATTAGTTCTTGATTCTATGCCAATTTCAAAACCCCCTTATTGAATGGCTCAAGTTGAACTTTTAGAGTTAAAGAAACAATTGCAGGAGTTATTAGATAAATGTTTCATTCGACCTAGAACACCCCCATGGGGTGCTCATGTATTGTTTGTTAAAAAAAAAGATGGTTCAATGAGACATTGCATTGATTATAGAGCATTGAATAACATTTTTGTTAACAAAAGGTATCATTTTCCTCATATCTATGATTTTTTTTATCAGCTCCAGGGAGCTCAGTATTTTTTGAAGATTGACTTGAGATCGGGGTACCATCAGTTGAAAGTAAAAGAAGCAGACATTTCGAAGACTGCATTCCATACTAGATATAGCCATTATGAATTTGTAGTTATGCCTTTTGGGTTAACCAATGAATCTGTTGTATTCATGGACCTTATGAATAGAATTTTCCAGGAGTTCTTGGATAAGTATGTGGTTGTTTTCATTGATGATATTTTGGTGTTTTTTAAAAGTAAAGAGGACCATGAAAGTCATATAAGGGTTATCTTGCAAACCTTAAAAGAAAATAAACTATATGTAAAATTCAAAAAGTGTGAGTTTTGGTTACAACAAATTTCTTTCCTTGGTCACATTGTTTAAAAAAATGGAATAACTGTTGATCCTGCAAAAAAAAGTTGTTGAAGAATGGCCAAGACCCACAAATGTAACCGAGATCCGTAGTTTTCTTGGTTTGGAAGGTTACTACCAAAGGTTTGTTGAAATGTTTTCACGGTTATCTAGTCCTATGACTAAGATAACTCGGAAGGGTGTTATGTTTATCTGAAAAAAATAAAGTGATGATTTTTTTCAGGTGTTGACAAGAAGATTGGTGAATGCTCCAGTTTTTCCACTTCCTTCCAGGAATGGTGAGTTTGTTGTATACAGTGATGCTTCATTGAAGGGACTTGGCTATGTCCTTATGTAGAATGATCAGGTAATTGCATATGCTTCATGTCAGTTGAAAACCCATGAGGTAAATTACCCTACACATGACTTGGAATTAGCTGCTGTTGTTTTTGCTCTAAAAATTTGGAGGCAACATTTGTATGGAGTAAAGTGTAAAATATATACTGATCACATATGTTTAAAGTATATATTCACTCAGAAAAAATTGAACATGAGATAGAGGAGATTTTTGGAATTAATCAAGGATTATGATTGTACAATTAATTACCATCCGAGAAAAGCAAATAAAGTGGCTGATGATTTGAGTCGAAAATGTAATTCTTTATTAACCATGATACGTTTGGAACGAGATCCTTTGGTTTTTGATTTGATGAAATTTGGAATAGATGTAGTATGTGCATGATGTCCTTCTGTTTTGTTTCAGGTATCAGTGAAATCTTCTCTATTAGACAGAATTAAGGATGCATAGAAGCAAGATGGTGAGTTGAAAATAATGGTAGATCTGGTTCAGAAGGGTATGTTTACTGAGTTTAACAGTGATAATGATTGTGTATTGAGGTTTGGGAAGAGATTATGTGGGCCTTGTGATTCACATTTGAAGGGTGAGTTGTTATGTGAGGCTCATAGTTCCCTGTTTTTAGTTTATCCTGGTAGTACTAAGATGTATAGAGATCTGCGGGAGTTTTACTGGTGGGATGGAATGAAAATAGATATTGCTGATTTTACTGTAAAGAGTTTGACTTGTCAGCAGGTTAAAGCAAAGCAGTATTACCGAAAGGTATGCTTCAGCCTTTACCAGTGCCAGAGTAGAAGTAGGAAAATGTATCCATGGAATTTGTTGTGGGACTACTGAGGACATCTCGAGGTAATAATGCAATCTGGGTTATTGTTGATCGCTTCATTAAATCTTCTCATTTCATTCCTATTAGAGATACTTTCTCTCTAGTTCAACTTTCTTGATTGTATCTTAAAGAGATAGTCAGGTGGCATGGAGTTCCCCTATCCATTGTATCTGATCGTGATCCCATGTTAACTTCTAACTTTTGGAAGGGCCTTCAGATGTCGTTGGGTACTGAATTAAATTTTTTTACAGCTTTTCATCCTCAATCAGATGGGCAGTCAGAACGAACAATTCAGACTTTGGAGGATATGCTACGTTCTTGTTCGATGGATTATCAGGGAAGTTGGGTCCAACATCTTTCCTTGGTTGAATTTTCATATAATAGCAGTTTTAATTCTAGTATACAGATGGCTCCGTTTGAAGCATTATATGGGTAGTGGTGTCGAACTCCGGCATTTTGGGATAAAGTAGGTGAAAGTAAGCTGATGATACAAGAATTGGTAGAAGAGATGGCAGAAAAATTTCAGTTGATTCAGAAACACATGAGAACAACTCAAAGTAGGCAGAATAGTTATGCGGATAACCAGAGGAAGGATCTATCTTTCGAGGTAGGTGATCATGTTTTTCTCAAAGTTTCACCATGGAAAAGTGTGATGCGATTCGGTAAGAAAGTAAAGCTGATTACAATGTTCATTGGACCATATGAAATTCTAGAGAAAGTTGGATCAGTTGCATACAGAGTGGAATTACCTCCGAGTTTATCTTTGGTACACAATTTTTTTCATGTTTCGATATTGAGAAATTATATTCCAGATCCATCTCATGTTTTGAGCCCTGAGGTAATTCAGTTGGAAGATAATCTCTCTTATGAAGAACAACCAGTCCAGGTTCTTGACTGAAGAGAGAAAGTGTTGCGAAATAAGGTAATTCACCAGGTAAAGGTTTTGTGGAAAAACAACATGGTTGAAGAGGCAATGTGGGAATCTTAAAATTCTATGAGGGATAAATATTCCCACTTATTTTTATAAGTGAATAAAATTGCGAGGATACAATTCCCAAAAGGGGGGAAGGATGTAACATCTCAGGTAAATAAAGAATAAATAATTTTCATATTTATTAATATTTTTGAATTAAATATTGATTTTACTTTAAAGGGGTTTCAATGTTCGATAGCATACCCGATACACAACAAAGAGTTTCTTTCAAATCTTACGCTCCACACTTGTAATAAAATAATATTATTATAAATGGTAGTTAACACGTAGCCGTTGTATTGGCGTGAATGAATAGAAATAACTGAAATATTATTATATTTGTTTTTTTAAATGTTTTTACATTTATCCAATAAAAGATAAAGTCTTAAAACATGAAAAGAATTCAATTTTAGGCATATATACCCTAAGATTCACTAAAGGTTCACTTCTCGCCTTTTGATGGAAAACCATCATTAAATATAGTTTTGTTCACTCTTATACATTACATTGGACCAAATAAAACTCTTCTTTAGAATTGGGACATCAAAATTTTCTTTGTGTAATTTTTTTTTTATTTTTCTGATAAAGTTCATTTTTTTAATGAATAGAGAAAAATGTTGTATTTTAAGTCAAAACCTCTTATTAATCGAATTTTTTTATATGATTAGATTATATTTTTCATTGGATTTAAAGTGAAATTATAATTTATTTTTACCATTTTATCCAATAGTGGTCGTTGGACTTAATTTCACTTTGAAATTGGACTTAAACTAATGTCAATCTTTTGATATATATTGTTTCATAAAAACACCCTATTTGTCCTGACAGTGGGAATTAATTATTAAATTTATTAATGTAACTTATATGTTTTGAATTTTTTAATATAGACATCATTTTTTAATTTGGAATATCAAATATAGATTAGGGTGATGTTTTGGTATTTTTCTAAAAAACATCAATTTTTGATGAATAGTGAAACCACTAAGTGGTACTTAAAAAACTGCTTTTTCATTTAAATGAAATTTTACCACCTCTGTGTTTTGAATTTTAAAAATACGACATACATGGTTGTCATTAAGAAGTAGAATGTGGTTCAATGGGATTAAAATAATTTTTTGGTGAATAGTAACTTTTAAGTTTTTAATCACGATTAGAGGTAATTAGAGTAATTAAAGGTAAAAATAATGTTTTAATAATATGAAATGACCTAGACACATATCATACCCTTATTGGATGTGTCATGTACGACCAAGACAATACATGGGTCAACTTGGGGACCCCATGGAGCCACTTTGGTAGGAAAATGACATTAATAACTTTTTATTTAATGTTAAAATAAAAATGTCACAAACATGAGATGTTTTAATAAAACAATTTTTAAATGGGGTAATACAAGTCATAATTTTTACTATAAATATTCTTTAGAAATACTAAAATATTTATTACATCATGATATTTTTTTATAATTTTTAGACAATTAATAAATTAAATTATTTATGACACCATGATGATGCAGCGATTACCTCATTATATAACGATTTAAATAAAATGAGACGATAAGGTAAAATATATGACCTACACTCGTCAAAAACCTATTGGATGGATGGATTTAGAGCCCTTATCACATTATCCTCTAAATTTATAAATGTGGGACCCTTTTTATCCGAAATCATTTTATAATAAAGCATCTTTTCTTAACATTCCAAGAGTGCCCCTCCTCTCCTCTTATAAAAGGCCCACACCTCTACCTCCTTACCCACAGATCTCAAGCCTTTGGTTCGGCCAATATCTGTTCCTTTTATCTCTCCACATCCCTCTATTACTCCTAGAAGCCTCAATTTGGGTAGAAGTCTTCCCAAGAAAGCCTTTTAGCTCAAATCAAAAAGAGTTACCCGTTTTAAAGGTAGTGTTTTCTCTTGTGTTCTTATGTTTTATTTTTCTTCTCCGACCCCATAAACTCTTTTTATTCCTTTGTTTTGCAACAACACCAGTATATTCAATATACTAGGATGTTTTTATGTGAAGGATTCGAGCTACCCTTAGACACACCTACATCTAATGGTTAAAGAACATATTGTTTCCCTGGATGGTAAATTTCTGCCTCACGAAACGATGATTGTTCAACACTCATATAACACCTTAAAAGGTGGCCATTAAGATGTCACTATATTTATATATGATATATAATATGTTTATGTTTTACTTAAGCTTCTGTATTTTTTATTTGTGGTATACGTTTATGGTTTCCATTGTGGGTAAACATTATAATTTCATTTTAGGAAGTGCGGACTACCGCCCCCTCAAAGTGATTTGATTCATTAATGCCATACATGGGACATATAAAGGATGAAGTTAATGATATTATATATGATATTATACTGGAATTATAATATATCTTTATATCGTTATGATTTCACTCCATTAAATACGAAATAGAATTGAAAGTAGTGTTCATGTGTACGTATGGCTTACCGTCTCCATGAACAATGCATTTCATTTATTACCACAAAATTTATATACTATTGTAAATACATGTATATGCTGGATATATATTATATATATGATATCTACATCATGAATATAATTCTTTATATAATGGATATTTTACCACATGAACAACTTGTAATTATAAATAGTTTATTTTTGACTCAAGTACCAATGATTGAAAAAATGACCATTATTAACTTAAATAATTACATAGTGCTCATAACATTGTAATACGTGATATAAAAGGAATAATGAACTTGAAAAATTTTCTAAAACAAGTATAAATTAACTCAACTTTATTATTCAGGATGATAAATAACGATCGTGTCAAGTCGGACCCGAGGTAAGGGACTTCGTCTCAATCTCCTTTCATTGAGGCATATTTTTTTTATACACAAATTTCTTTTATACGGTGTATAAACCCCTTTGAATTTTAATTTTATTCAAAAATAATCTTTTTATATGAAGCGTTTTACTAAATGACAAAAAGGAATGTTTCTTTTAACGTACGTGGTGACAACGACCTTCTCCACCGCCACATGTATTATTTGGGCTTTGGATTCCTCAACAAGCCATAATGTTTTTAAAATAAAATAAATACCATATACTATTTTATGTGTTTTGGTATCGAAAATGATTTTTATAATGGATTTGTTATGTCAATATATTTAATTGATATATTGTGATCAATGTGTGGAAATTTTTTCTTTCCATTATGTTTGTTTTATGTCGTATGATTTTATAATGGTACTTGGACATTTTAAGTGTGGTTACGTGATAAACCATATGACAGGTGGAGTTGGGAATATCAGAATGGGTGGTTACGTTATAACCTCCGATGCATTGGGTAAGGATGTCGGCCGTATGACTATTCCATTAAGTGATATGTGTGGAAGTCGACCTGATGGTTATTCCACTTAAGTATGTTTATATCCCAAGTTACCTTTATATGTTATGTGTTCTTTATATGGGTTTTATGGTAATATTTTGGTTACAAAAAGGGTAAGTAATGATCTTTTATTCAGTTAAGAGTTTTTACTACATCATAAAGTTGAATAGTATTATTTTGATAAAGTATACATGGTTTAATTGTTGTTTTGAAAAACTAACTATTTCCATTCTTTGAGAATCCCTTACTAAGTGTTTTATGCTCACCCCAAGTTTTTGAAATGTTTTTGACAGGGCTTAATGTGGAATAGGGTCAATGATGGGATCAAGGAATAATTATGCTATCTAAAACATGGAACTAGACATGTTTCTTTTTAAGAGTTTTTATTTTATGGAAACTTAGTAGAAGTGTCTACTTTGTAATCTTTGGAGATGTAATAGTTATGTCCTAATTCTCTAAAACTCTTAACCTGAAAATATCCTCAATGTGAATTTTTCATTTAATTCAATATTAATTAAGGTTTAAGGCCAGGGCCCTATAGTTGGTATCATAGGACGGTTTAGACAACTTTAGGAGATAGAAAATTGCTAAATTATAAATTAATTTATGGTATGATTGAAATGATATCGCATTTAAAGATTACCATGTTGCTTAGCCTAAGATATTTCTGTGTTCCGAATGGTTTTCCGTAGAGGAAACAAAGCAGCTATGTTGGGACGACATCCGGAGGAATACAACCTTCCAAATCAGCAACCTGAGATGGTCGGAATCGGAACTGAACAGTTTGTTGCAGTGATGGCACAGTTGACTCATGCTATAAATGGTGGTGGTATCCATGCACGAGATCATCCAGATCAACCGCAAAGGAACATTTCAGTGGTAGAACATTTCATGAGGCAACATCACCCATCATTCAGAGGATCATCTGACCCTGTGCTAGCTGAAGTGTGGATTAAAGCACTGGAGAAGATTTTTGATGTCATGGGGGTGTTCAGAACATCAAAAGGTTAGTCTTTCTATTTACTGTTTTGAAGGTGAAGCTGATCAGTGGTGGTTGATGGTGAAAAATATCAGGGATAGTGATGATATTGATGTTCTTCACTGGGACAAATTCAAATGTATGTTTCTTCAGAAACATTTTCCTAAGGTGGTTCTCCTTCGGATGGAAAACAATACCTAGAATTGAGGCATGAGGATGACTCAGTGGCTGCTTATGAAGCAAAGTTCACTCGACTGGAAAGGTATGCTCCAAATTTCATACGAGATCTTGATAGTAAAATCAACCTTTTTTACTCAGGGTTAATGCCAATGTATCGAAGGGCTTTAGATTCTCATGAGTTCAAAAGTTATGAAAAACTTGTTCGATGTGCGGAGAAGGTGAAAATGGAGTTTTCCGATGATCAGGTGTTCTTTGACAAACTAAAAAATAAGTGGTCCAGTTGGTAGGAAAAAGGAAAGAATTCGTCAAAGGAGAAAGGAGGTAAGAAAACAAAATATTCATCCTCTGAAAAGTGTGGTAAAATGCATCATGGAAAATGTTTATCCTTGTTTGGAAAGAGCTTTCGGTGTGGTATGTCGGGTCATATTGCTCGTAACTGTAAGGAAGATGATCATGCAGGAAATGAAAATCCAGTGGTAAGATGTTTTGAGTTTAATTAAATGGGTCATTATGCAAATGAGTGTCTAATGAGGAACTCAACTGAGTGAAAGCAGCCAGAATACAAGAAGAAAGGGGTGGTGAGATCCTTTGGAACTACTTCAGCAGGTGTTGGGCCATCGAATAAAGTAGTATCTGGTACACTGTTTGTTTGTTCAGATTATGCCAATGTGTTGTTTGATTCAGGGTCTACACATTATTTCATTTCTGAGGAGTTTTCTAGTAAATTGGGAACTCCATCTCAAGATATGAATCCTGAACTTATGGTAAAAACACCCGGAGGGAACATTGAGACAAAAAGAAATTATAGGAACCTTCTTATCATTGTGTGCGGAAAGAATCTACCAGCAAACCTTATTATTTTTCCTCTAGTAGAGTTTGATTTTATTTTGGGCATGGATTGGCTTTCTGTTTATCATGCTAAGATTGACTGAAGAGCTAAAATGGTTTCTTTTCAGAAAGATTTTCAGTTTGTGTAGAAGAATTAACCCTTGATTTTGATAACATATTTGGAAGTTGATAATCTAGTAAAAGATGGAAATGAATGTTACCTTGCATATATTGTTGAAAATAAAGGAACTGTTCAGATTAATGATGTGCCAGTGGTAAATGAGTATCTTGATGTTTTTCCTAATGTGTTTCCTGGTATTATTCATGATTGGGAAGTTGAATTTACTGTTGACTTAGTTCCTGATTCTAAGACAATTTCAAAACCGCCTTATCGAATGGCTCAAGTTGAACTTTTAGAGTTAATGAAGCAATTTCAGGAGTTATTAGATAAAGGTTTTATTCGACCTAGCACATAACCATGGGGTGATCATGTATTGTTTGTTAAAAATAAAGATGGTTCAATGAGACTTTGCATTGATTATAGAGCCTTGAATAACATTACAGTTATGAACAAGTATCCTTTTCCTCAGATCGATGATTTTTTTGATCAGATCCAGGGAGCTCAGTATTTTTCGAAGATTGACTTGAGGTTGGGGTACCATCAGTTGAATGTAAAAGAAGCATACGTTTCGAACACTACGTTCTGTACTAGATATGGCCATTATGAATTTTTAGTTATGTCTTTTGGTTTAACCAATGCACCTGCTGTATTCGTGGACCTTATGAATAGAATTTTCCATGAGTTCTTGGATAAGTTTGTGGTTTTTTTCATTGATGATATTTTGGTGTTTTCTAAAAGTAAATAGGAGCATGAAAGTAATTTACGGTTTATCTTGAAAACTTTAAAAGAAAAGAAATTGTATGGAAAATTCAGCAAGTGTGCGTTTTGGTTACAACAAATTTCTTTCCGTGGTCACATTATTTCAAAAAATGGCATAACTGTTGATCCTGCTAAAACAAAAGTTGTTGAAGAATGACCAAGACCCACAAATGTAACTGAGACCCGTAGTTTTCTTGGTTTGGCAGGTTACTACCGAAGGTTTTTTCAAACTTATTCACGGTTATCTAGTCCAATGACTAAGCTAACTCGGAAGGGTGTTAAGAAAATGATGATTGTTTTCAAGAGTTGAAAAGAATATTGGTGAATGCTCCAGTTTTGGCACTTCCATCAACGAATGGTGAGTTTGTTTTATACATTGATGCTTCGTTGAAGGGACTTGGTTGTGTCCTTATGCAGAATTATCAGGTAATTGCATATGCTTCACGTCAGTTGAAAACTCATGAGGTAAATTACCCTACACATGACTTGGAATTAGCTGTAGTTGTTTTTTCTCTAAAAATTAGGAGGCATCATTTGAATGGAGTAAAGTGTGAAATAGATACAGATCAAAAAAGTTTAAAGTATATATTCACTAAGAAAGAATTGAAAATGAGATAGAGGAGATGGCTTGAATTAATAAGGGATTATGATTGTACAATTAATTACAATCCTAGAAATGCAAATAAAGTTGTTGATGATTTGAGTCGAAAAAGAAATGCTTTATTAACCATGCTACGTTTGGAACGAGATCCTTTGGTTTTTGATTTGATGAACCTTGGAATAGAAGTTGTTGGTGCATGATTTCCTTCTATTTTTTTTCTTGTATCAGTGAAATATTCTCTATCAGACTGAATTAAGGAAGCACAGAAGCAAGACAACGAGTTGCAGAAAAAGGTAGAGCTGGTTCAGAAGGGTAAGTTGCCTAAGTTTAACATTGATGATGATTGTGTTTTGAGGTTTGGGAAGAGATTATGTGTGCCTTGTGATTCACAGCTGAAGGGTGAGTTGTTATGTGAGGCTCATAGTTCCCCGTTTTCAGTTTATCCTGGTAGTACTATGATGTACAGAGATCTGCTGGAGTATTACTGGTGGGATGGAATGAAAAGATATATTGCTGATTTTACTGTAAAGTGTTTGACTTGTCAGAATGTTAAAGCAGAGCGGCAGTAACCGAAAGGGATTCTTCAACCTTTTCCAGTGCCAGAGTAGAAATGGGAAAATGTATCTAAGGACTTTGTTGTGGGATTACTGAGGACATCTGGAGGTAATAATGAAATCTAGGTTATTGTTGATCGCTTGACTAAATCTTCTCATTTCCTTCCTATTTGAGATACTTTCTCTCTAGTTCAACTTTCTCGATTGTATATTAAAGAGATATTCAGGTGGCATGGAGTTCCCCAATCCATTGTATCTGATCATGATCCCAGGTTTACTTCTAACTTTTGGAAGGGCCTTCAGAAGTCGTTGGGTCTGAATTAAATTTTAGTACAGCTTTTCATCCTCAATCAGATGGGAAGTCAGAACAAACAATTCAGACTTTGGAGGATATGCTACGTGCTTGTTCGATGGATTATCAAGGAAGTTGGGTCAAACATCATTCCTTGGTTGAATTTTCATATAATAACAGTTTTCATTCCAGTATACAGATGGCTCCGTTTGAATCATTATATTGGAAGAGGGGTCGAACTCCGGCTTTTTGGGATGAAGTAGGTGAAAGTAAGCTGATGGGACCAGAATTGGTAGAAGAGATGTCAGAAAAAGTTTAGTTGATTCAGAAACATATGAGAACAGCTCAGAGTAGGTAGAAGAGTTATGCGAATAACCAGAGGAAGGATCTATCTTTTAAGGTAGGTGATCATGTTTTTCTCAATGTTTCACCATGGAAAAGTGTGATGCGATTCAGTAAGAAAGGAAAGATGAGTCCAAGGTTCACTGGACCATATGAAATTCGGTAGAAAGTTGGATCTGTTGCATACAGAGTGGCATTACCTCAAAGTTTATCTTAGGTACACAATGTTATTCATGTTTCGATGTTGAGAAAGAATATGCCAGATCCATCTCATGTTTTGATCCCAAAGGTAGTTCAGATGGAAGAGAATCTCTCTTATGAAGAACAACCAGTACATGTTCTTGACCGAAGAGAGCAAGTGTTGCGAAATAAGGTAATTCACCGGGTAATGGTTTTGTGGAAAAACCACATGGTTCAAAAGGCAACGTGGGAATCTGAAAATTCTATGAGGGATAAATACCCCGCTTATTTTGATAAGTGAATAAAATTGCGAGGATGCAATTCCCAAAAGAGGGGAAGGATGTAACATCCCAGGTAAATAAAGAATAAATCATTTTCTTATTTATTAATATTTGTGAATTAAATATTAATTTTAATTTAAAGGGGTTTCTATGTTCGATAGCGTACTCGATATGCAACAAAGAGTTTCTTTGAAATCATACGTTGCGCACTAGTAATAAAATAATATTATTTTAAATGGTAGTTAACACGTAGCCGTTGCATTGGCGGGAATGAATAGAAATAACTAAAATATGATTATATATGTTTTATAAAATGTTTTTACATTTATCCAATAAATGATAAAGGCTTAAAATACGAAAATAATTCTATTTTAGGCATATATACCCTAATTTTCACTAAAGGTTCACTTATGAACGTTTGATGGAGAACCTTCATTAAATATAGTTTTGGTCACTGTTATACAATATATTGTACCAAATAAAACTCTTCTTTAGAATCGGGACATCAAAATTTTCTTTGTGTAAATATTTGGTATTTTTCCGATAAAGTTCATTTTTTTAATGAATAGTGAAAACTGTTTTATTTTAATTCAAAACCTCTTTTTAATGTAATTTGTTTATATGATTAGATTATATTTTGAATTGGTTTTAAATTGAAATTAGATTATATTTTTACCATTTAATCCATTAGTGGTCGTTGGAAATAATTCCACTTAGAAATTGGACTTAAACTAGTGTGAATCTTTTGATATATATTGTTTCATAAAAACACGATATTTGTCCTGACAGCGGGAATTAATTATTAAATTAATTAATTTAACTTATATGTTTTGAATTTTTTAAAATAGACATCATTTTTGAATTCGGAATATCAAATATTTCTTTGGGTGATGTTTTGGTATTTTTCTAAAAAACATTAATTTTTGATGAATAGTGAAACCACTAAGTGGTACTTAAAAAAACTGATTTTTCATTTAAATGAAATTTTACCACCTCTGGGTTTTGAATTTCAAAAATCCGACATACATGGTTGTCATTAGTAAGTAAAATGTGGTTCAATGGGCTTAAAATAATTTTTTTGGTGAATAGTAACTTTTATGTTTTTAATCGTGATTAGATGTAATTAGACTAATTTAAGGTAGAAATAATGTTTTAATAATATGAAATGACCTAGAAACATGTCATACCCTTATTGGATGTGTCATGTCAGACCAAGACAATCCATGGGTCAACTTGGGGACCCCATGGAGCCACTTTGGAAGGAAAATGTCATTAATTACATTTTATTTAATGTTAAAATAAAAATGTCACAAACATGAGATGTTTTACTAAAAAAAATTTAAATGGGGTTATACAAGTCATCATTTTGACTATAAATATTAATTATAAATCTAAAAAGATTTCCTACATCATTATATTTGATTTATAATTTTTAGATATTAAATAAATTAAATTATTATGACACAATGATGATGCAACGATTACCTCATTATTTAATGATTTAAATAAAATGAGACGATTATGTGAAATCTAAGACCTAAACTTCTCAAAAAACTATTGGATTGGTGGATTTAGAACTCTTATCACATTATCCTCTAAATTTATAATTATGGGACCCTTTTTATCCGAAAATCATTTTATATTAAAGTATCTTTTCTTAACTTTCCAAGAGTGCCCCTCCTCTCCTCTTATAAAAGGCCCCCACCTCTACCTCCTTACCAACACCTATCAAGCCTTTGTTTCGTCCACTATCTTCTCATTTTATCTCTAAACATCCCTCTCTTACTCCTAGAAGCTTCACTTTGGGTAGAAGTCTTCCCAAGGAAGCCTTTGAGCTCAAATCAAAAAGAGTTACCCATATTAAAGGTAGTGTTTTCTCTTGTGTTCTTATGTTTTATTTGGCTTCTCCAGCCCCCTAAACTCTCTTTATTCATTTATTTTTCAACAGAAAAAATATATTTAATAAACTAGGATGTGGTTATTTGAAGTATTCGATCTGCACTTATACACACCTACATCTAATGGTTAAAGAACATACTGTTTCTGTGGATGGCGTATTTCTGCATTACGAAACGATGATTGTTCAACACTCATATAACACATTCAAAGGTGGCCATTAATATTTAACTATATTTATATATGATATATAATATGTTTATGTTTTGCTTAATCTTATGTATTTTTTATTTGTGGCATACCTTAATGGTTTCCATTGTGGGTAAACACGATAATTTCATTTTAGGAAGTGCAGACTACTGCCCCCTCAAAGTGATTTGATTCGTTAATTCCATACGTGGGACGTATAAAGGATGGAGTTAATGATATTATATATGATATTATACTGTAATTATAATATACCTTTATATCATTAGGATTTCACTCCATTAAATATGAAATATAAATGAAAGTAGCGTTCATGCATACGTACGGCTTACCATCTCCATGAACGGTGCATTTCATTTCTTACCACTAAATGTTATATAATATTGTAAATACATGTATATGATGGATATATATGATATATATTATATCTAAATAATGAATATAATTCTTGATATAATGGATATTTTACCACATGAACAACTTGTAATTATAAAGAGTTTATTTTTGACTCAAGTACCAATGATCGACAAAACGACCATTATTAACATAAATAATTACATAGTGTTCATAACATGGTAATAAGTGATATAAAATGAATAATGAACTTGTAAATGGTTCATAATAAATTAGAAATTAACTCAAGTTTATTATTCAGGACGTTACAGAACGACCGTGTCAAGTCGGACCCGAGGTAAGGGACTTCGTCTCAATCTCCTTTCATTGAGGCATATTTTGTTTTATACAAAACTATATTTTATACAGTGTATAAACCCCTTTGACTTTTAATTTTATTCAAAAAGAATCTTTTTATATGAAACGTTTTACTAAACGTCAAAAAAGAATGTTTCTTTTAACGTACACGGTGACAACGACCTTTTCTGCCGCCACGAGTATTATTTGGTCTTTGGCTTCCTCAACAAGCCGTAATGTTTTTAAAATGAAATAAATACCTTATACTAATTTTTTTGTTTTGGTATAAAAAATGTTTTTTATAATGGATTTGTTATGTCAATATATTTAAGTGATTTATTGTGATCAAAGTGTGGAAATGTTTTCTTTCCATTATATTTGTTTTATGTCTTTTGATTTTATAATGTTATTTGGACATTTGACGGGTGGTTACAAGATAAACCATATGACGGGTGGTGCCGTGAATACTAGGACGGGTGGTTATGTTATAACCTCCAATGCATTGGGTATGGAAGTCGGTCATATGGCTATTCCATTAAGTGATATGTTTGGAATTCGACCGGATGGTTATTCCACTTAAGTATGTTTATTTCCCAAGTTACCTTTTTATATTATGTGTTCTTTATATGTGATTTATGGAAATCTTTTGGTTACAAAAATTGTAAGTAATTATCTTGTATTCAGTGAATAGTTTTTTCTACTTCACAAAGGTGAATCGTATTACATTGATAAAGTATACATGGTTTACTTGTTGTTTTGAAAAACTAACAGTTTTCATTCTTTGTGTATCCCTTACTGAGCTTTTTATGCTCACCCCAAGTTTTTGAAATGTTTTTCACAGGAATTAATGTAGAATATGGTCAAGGATGGGATCATGGAATAGTCATGTTATCTAAAACATGGAACTATACATGTTTTTTTAAGAGTTTTTATTTTATGGAAACTTATTAGAAGTGTCTACTTTATAATCTTCTGAGATGTAATAGTTATGTCCTAATTCTCTAAAACTCTAAACCTGAAAAGATCCTCAATGTGAATTATTCATTTAATTCAATATTAAGTAAGGTTTAAGGCCGGGGCCTTATAGTAGTAGTGGTGGTTGGCCCATGTGTGTTCGGGCAGGTTGTTCAAAAGAATCATTGGGATGAGGCCCATGTGTCTTCGTGCGTGGCAGTAGTTGTTCTGGACTGGGTATTTACATGCGTGGTTTTTTGTGGTGCTACATACCAGGTGTTTGCGGTTTGGATGTGTGGTTGTGGCCCATATGTGTGCGGGCAAGGTGTGTTATTGGGAATATGGTGAGAATGGCGGGATTGGTTCGATGTGTAGTATGTCTTCAATAAACAGTTGGAAAGTGGAACGGGGTACCCAAATGTCGATGTGCGACTACAATAAATTACTTGACTTGCGTTATTTGGGGAGTGTGACTTGGTGAGGCTCGGGTGGATAGTTTTCCTTGTGAGGTGCTTTGGTTGTCTCTTTCTCAAAGGGAATTATAATGCCTCCTCACTTGTGCACGAGAGTCCTTGGTTTTCCCTACTGAGTATACCTGTATGCTCACCCTACGTATATGAAAATGATTTCAGGTTTCTTGGAGGACATCAGCGATCGTATAGTTCCGTACTAGCTCAGATGTTGGGATAGTTGTAGTTACTGTTTTTCTTTTCCTTGGTACTTTATCTTTGTAGTCTCCTTGTACTTTGAGGTATTTACTTCTGTAACATGCATATGGAAATGGTTTTCTTTTGGCTTTACTTTCACCACCAGTTTTAGTGTTGTTGGGATTTACTATCTTATCTCCAGAACCTATTAAAGAAAAAGTGTAATTACTTCCATCTTGTGTATGATTATATACCCTTGGTGCTAGTCGCCTCTCTGGGGCCTATTGAAGACAGGTCTCGAGGGTCATTATCTCTCCTTCAACTTGAAGAAGGAATGGTCAGGAAATATGATGTCCCTTTCCTCATCATGGTGAAGGAAGGTCGTGACAGAATGGTACAAGAGGAAGAGGTTGAGAGATAGGATGGGTTCTAGAGTTAGGAATAGTGAGGATTTCATTGGATGGTATGGAAACAATGTTGGGTGATCTTGGTGTGTGAATTAGGTAAGGGAAGACTGGCTTGGAAATGGTATTTTAGGGCCCCCCCGATATGATGCAAGGACACTGGGCCTACCAAACAACCAAGTGAGGATGCACTGATTACAGGGTAAAGTCCCTAGGGAAGGTACATGCATCATAATGAATTGTGTTCTTGTGTTTCATGAGTATTTTTGGAATTTAAAATGAATGAGAAGTCTAACAAAATTTATGAACAATACTCTACACTACTCGGGATTAGGCATTCCTTATTTACCATGCAGATATGGAACCTGGGAGATGACCACGAGTAGTGAAGGAGATTGAGGCCCAGGATTTTGACTTGGTTGATCGGCAGAGGGATGACCAAGAAGAGGAAGACGATCCGTGGCAGAGGACGCTTCGTTCCTTTCAGCAGAATACCCTTGGGAAGTACGAGGGAAGCATCTCAGACATGGAGACAAAGAGAAGGCTAGAGGAGCTGGTGATAGCTTTCAGCTTGATTCGGTCTTCGACGGAGTACTAAGTTCCTCCGGATGTGAGCCAGAGGCATAGAGCAGCGCGTCAGTGGTGGACACTTTATCTTGGGGAGAATAGGTGGACTGAGGTTTCATGGGATGACTTCGAGAAAGAGTTTCTGGCAGAATTCCTCTCTTCCATAATGATGGATGAGAATAGGAAAGAGGTAATATCCCTCCAGTAGGGGATAATGTCAGTGAGAGAATTGGGGATCATGTTCTGGGATCTCCTCTACCTTTCTCCGGACCTCTTTCCAAATGAGGAGTCTCAAGCGATATGTTTAGAGGATGCACTTCAACCTTCTAATAAGTATGGTGTCACTCCCTTCACCCTACCAACGTACTAGGAATTCTATAAGAAGGATGAAGTGGTGGAAAGGATGCACACACTGGGAGGTGTATCACGAGAGCTAATCCAGTTGGGATCATCGAAGGGGAAAGCTGTCTGCAGTAGGCCTCTACCTTCCGGACCCTCTAGGTTTCGACCAGCAGGAAGCATGCATTACCAGTACTAGTTCCAATCTCCTGGCCATCTACCTTTCTTTTATGGCCCAGGGCTGAGATTATTAATCTGTGGAAGATATGGGAACCTTCGAAATCAGTGCCCAGACGTAGTACATTACAGAGAGTGTGGGCAGGTTCAGTGCCCACCTTAGCAGCAACAGTTTCTAGCTTGACCCTTTTAGCAACAGCAGGAGGGGCAGCAAGATGCCGCTCCTCCCAGGGTAGTTGATGTAGGTGGAGTCCGACCTCAGGACGCCCCTTAGGGACCTCGACCAGGGTGTGGTTAGGGAGGAGGCCAACAACCAAGAGGTAGGGGATCTGAGTGTGGACAATTGCACGCCGCAGAGGCAGTAGGGCCAGTAGTCGTTCGATGTATGATCAACTTGTTATGTACTCATGATTATGTCTTGTTTGATACTAGAGCTTTGCACTCCTTTGTTGCAACCAGTCTAGCCCATGCTCTGGGTTTAGATGCGGGGAGACTTCTAGTGCCCTTGGTGTTGAGCACACCAGTCCGAGGTAAGACCGACTTGTTCTATGTTTTCTGAGGGTGTAGACTGATGATATGGCCACATCAGTATATCAAGGATCTTTTACTGTTGTATATGCAACATTATGATGTCATCATAGGCATTGAATCGATGTTATCTGTATGTTTCATCATTGAATGCATCCGAAGAAGGGTCGTGTTTTCAGATTTGGGAGGCTGACTTGTAACATTCATTGGCGACCAGGGTTTCCAGAAAAGCAGCAGGCAAGATGATCCCCTCATTTCCTTGTTAGTTGAACTATTAGTGGAGTCGGTGAATTTACAGATTTTGGAAGTCCCAGGGATCGCCAGTGAGTTTATGGACGTCTTCCCTGAGGAGGTGGCGACTCTACCCCCTCAATGTGATTTTGAGTTCGGGATAGACTTGCAACATGGTGCCCATCTAATTTCGATGGCTCCCTACCAGATGGAACCTTCTGAGTTGTGGGAGATGTGGATTCAGACTGATGACCTGATGAAGAAGGGGATTGTTTGACCAAGTGCGTCACCCTGAGGTCCTCCATTATTATTTTCAAATAAGGTAGATGGTGGTCTCAGGCTATGCATAGACTACCAGAGACTGAACCAAGTAACAGTCAAGAACTGTTACCCTCTCCCGAGGATAGATGTCCTTTTCTACTAGTTAAAAGGGGCAGGGAGGTTCTCCAAAATTGACCTACGGTCGGGATATCACTAGTTTAGGGTGTAGGAGGGTGACATCTCGAAGTATTCATTCAAATGCAGATATGGGCACTTTGAGTTTGTGGTCATGTTGTTCTGCGTTACAAACGCTCCAGCTGTGTTCATGGGGCTCATGGACTCCGTCTTCCAGGAATACCTGGATTGGATCATAGTCGTGTTTATTGACGGCATCCTGGTCTACCCAAGGTCAGTGGAGGATCATGATGAGCACCTCAGAACGGTTTTAGAATTCCTCCGACAGCACCAACTCAATGTGAAGTTATCCAAGTGCATGTTCTAGACACGAGAAGTGCACTTCCATGGGAACTTGGTGTCTGAGCGGGGAATAGAAGTGGACCCATTGAAGTTATAGGTGGTTGTTTCGTGGGAAGCACCCAAGAATATGGCAGAGGTTCGTAGATTCCTTGGACTGGCAGGTTACTATCAGATGTTTGTTCCCAACTTCTCTAGAGTTTCGGCACCTTTGACAGCTTTGACCGAAAATGGACCAGGCTTTTGTGTGGAATGGGAAATTCCAGGCAGCCTTTAGATATTTGAAGGAGAAGTTGGTAAGCGCTCTAGTGCTGAGGTATCCAGTATAAGGGGCTGCATATGAGGTGTTCTGTGATGCTTCAAGACAAGGCCTCGGGTGTGTGCTAATGCCACGTCATGGGGTGATTTCTTATGGGTCTAGAATATTGCATCCACATGAGCGTAATTATTCGACCCATGACCTGGATCTTGTCGAAGTCATTTTTGCACTAAATATGTGGCGGCATTACCTCATCGGGGAGCACTTCGTGGTTTTCACGGATCACAAAATCTTGAAGTATATCTTCTCCCAGCGGGACCTGAACTCACGACAGTTATGGTGGATGGATTTCTTTTAGGACTATGACTTCGAGATTTCCAAAACCTCCGGAAAAGAGAATGTGGTGGATGATGCCTTGAGAAGGAAGTCACAAAAGGATGTCGTTGATGTGTCAGCAGATGCTTGGAAGGCAATGGAGGAGTTGGCTGCCCTGCACATTGATGCGAGGGAGGATGGTGGTAGAGGTTGTCTATTTCAGATGGCGGTGCAATCCTCTCTACTATGGCAGGTGTGAGAGTCTCAATGGGGGGACATGGAGAGTGAAGTGATGCGTGACTGGTTTAACCACGATGATGCTATGGAAGGGTGCAGAGAGGATGGCCAGAATTAGATTCCTTTATGAGGAATGATTTTTGTCTTAGAGGTGATTCTTGGAAGGGTTCTTGGTTTGTTCCACTACTAACCCCTAGAAGTGCACCCAGGAGTTTCCAAAATGTACCAGAGTTTGAGAGGTTAGTTCTGGTGGCCCTGGGTAAAGTGGGTGGTGGTAGAGTTCATGGCTAGGATCCTAGTTTGTCAGCAGGTGAAAGATGAACATCATTTTCCCGACGGCTTGTTGCAGCCATTGGACATCCCCGAGTAGGAGTGGGATGACATCTCGATGGATTTCTTCACAGGGCTGCCCAATGTTCAAGGAGGTTGCGACGCTATCTGGGTACTGGTGGATTGGTTGTCAAAATTGTCTCACTTTATGGCGATCTAGGAGTTGGGATCAGTGGATGCCTTAACAAGAAATCTACGTGGATGAGGTGGTGGGGTTTCATGGAGTTTTGAGGTCCATAGTCTCGGAGAGGGATGGACGGTTTACCTCACGAATATGGAGAGGATTGCAGTATTCTTTTTTCACCCAACTACGTCTTAGCACTCCTTTCCACCACCAGACAGATGGGCAGATAGATCGCACCATCAAGAAAATGGAATACATGATACAGGCATGTATTATGGACTTTGGTGGATCATGGGTGCGAAACATTCTTATGGTAGAGTTTTCCTACAATAATAGCTATCACCCTAACATTGGAATGGCTCTGTTCGACGCCATGTACGGAAGGCCATGTTGCTCACCCGTGTGCTGAAACAAGGTTTGGGAAATAAGTGTTCTTGGCTCGGAGGTGGTGTAGAGAACAAAAGAGGAGATTCAGCTTATATGGGAGAGGATGAAGGTAGCTTAGGACTTTCAGAAGTCATATGTCGATAATAGGAGGAGACCCTTGGAGTTCGGGGTCGGGGACCACGTATTCCTGAAGGTCTCCCCTCAGCGTGGGAAACAGATGTTTGGTAGGGGGAGTAGGCACCCTTCAAGGTTCATCGGACCATTAAAAGTGCTACAATGGGTGGGAGAAGTGTCTTATCAACTAGAGTTACAACCGCTACTACTAAGAATACATGACGTATTCCTTGTTTCACAACTCCAGCAGTATCTGCACGACGATTCACACGTCCTCGACTGGGGAAAGATGGACATCGAGGCCGATGTGACTTTTGTGGAAATACTGGTAAGGATCAAGGATCATTAGGAAAATGTGCTCTGAAGATGGATCATTCCTTTAGTTCGTGTGTTGTGGAGACATGGTGGGCCCGAAGAGAGTACCTGGGAACGTGAGGCACATATGCGCACCCAATACCCAAAGCTGTTTTTAGTTTTGTTCTTTATGCTTTTTTGTGATGGAACACCTTATCATGTTAACTATAGAATTTATTATTGTCCATATTCTCAAGATGCATGTGAAAAGTCCCGACTATAGGGAGGGGAGGACCCGATCTCTAATCAAGAAGCATTAGGGTGGATGCGATTAAACCCGTGCGGTCGATTCAGTGCCGCCCAACGAAGACTGTATCTTGACATTGAGGAAAAAACTCCCTGACCCATATGGCTGGATAGATTTACCCTTTAATGTTGCACGGTTGCTTGAGGGAGAGGTGTTTCTAGATGTCGATAAGGTTCACTCCTGAGTGGTATCTTTAGAGGTGGTTTCTCAGACCCCCTCTTTTTCTTCTGGTTCAGTTTTAAATTTCTAGTGCGAGAATAGTTTGAGAGGTATCTGATGTGATGGACCAGACCATTATGGTCCATCCCTTTTCAAAAATCCGGATCCTAAGGTGTGTGTCTCGGTGGTATGACGCTCTATCGGTGTGCGACCGATCGGCGTGCGATCGATTCACGTGTGACTGATCGGCGTGCGACTGATCAGCGTGAGACTGATAGGCGTGCGATAGATCGGCATGTGACCGATCGGCATGTGACATATCGATGTGTGTCACGATCGGTGCAACTGATCGGTGCCTTACCGATCGGTGCGACACGATCGGTGTCACCCAACCTTGTCGGGTTTTTCTTCAACAGTTCTCCTCTAACACCACTTTTATCCCTATCTAACCTTTTTGAAGTGGTTCAAGGATGTTTTCTTTTGATCCCATAATCAATGATCAAATTCTTAAGAGTGGGGAGACCCTCAACGGACCCAGTTGTGTGTCTGCATAATGTGCCCCTCTGTTTATAAAAAACCATTAAAAGTCGCAGTTGTTACCACCTTTTTACGATGGGAATCATTAAATGACAATTAATTCATCTATGTGTAACCACCCAAACGCATGGTGAAACCAAGATCCGACCTTATAGCCGTTCAAAATTCTATATCCCATGACAACCAGATCTCATCCTTATATCGCACAGTCTTTTTCCTCTCCATTCTTCCTGGTGTGTTTTGAGTTCCCCCTTCACGTGGCGAGTGGTTTGCCTGTGCCGAAGATTTTATGCTCACCCTTGGAGTCCCTGACCTTCCTCCCCTGAAATTAGTGCTTCTCCCGTTCTTGGCATGTTGAAAGATCTATAATCTTTGATCATCTAGGTAGGGTTTTCCTTCAAATCTCTTTACTGTGTATGATACTGGGAGGGAATCCTACTGATTCTGTGGGACGGCTGGAACCAAAACGTTAATGAAGATAATAAACAGACTTTTAAAGAATGAAGGGGGGAGTGTGATCAATTTTCTACTACTTTTTTCCTTACCCTTGATTATTTATGTTGTGAACTGTATGGGCACATGCTCACTGAAAATCATGGTTGTTGGTGGTCTTTCATTGCGCACTAGTGAACCCTTATCTTCTATGATAATTGAATGACTCTAACATTGGAATTGGGTTAATTATGAAAATTCAGAATATTAAATGAATTTCCAGTGAACAACAATCCTTGTGTGATCACCCTAGTTAACCAAATAGAAAGAAGAAAAACTTAGTTATTGAAGTACTTGAGTCTGGAATCTTCCTTGTTATATCTTGGTGGCATTTCTGTTTGTTCTGCTCGATGCTTATGGGGTGATGTGGATGGGGATGGGATCCTCTGTTGTGGTACAATTTGTGGTTGTAAATATAAAGCTGTGTGGGGATGTATCTCGAGGTTTGGTTTGGTTCTAATACTTTGAGGGATCTCACTGATCACTTTGTTGTTGTGACTTTACAAGAGAACTTGGTGTGAATGCTTAAATTTCTATTTGGATGTTTCTCATTCCATGGCTTAAGGTTATGCATGTTAGTTTCCCAGTAGTGTATAATTCACCTAATGGGATCACTTGAACATGAAAACAAGAATGGTTAAAATGGGGAATTGGTTTTGGGAATGAGTTGTGACTAGTCCATGAGTGTTGTGTTGTTCTTTTATGAATAAATAGTAATGAGGGTGTTTCAGATTAGGTTATGGAACCCCTAGGTTGGGATGAGTTCTTGTTACCTATATATATATATAGTTTTTATGTTTCTTATTCATGCCCCACCCAAGTTGAGCACTTAGTGCTGAACACCCCCATTTCACGGGGGAAGGTTTTTTTCCCAACACTTATATGAGTGGATGGTTATTAGCTCCTTTGAAGATCCCCTTATTGAATATCCCAATACTCTTTGGGAAGGTTCTGATGTCCTGAGGTCCATTATAGCCCATGATTCATTGGGCAGGGTAGTTGTGGTGGTTGGCCCTAGTGTGTGCAGGAAAGTGGTTCCCAAGAATCTTCAGGATGAGTCCCATGTGTCTTCAAGCGTGGCAGTAGTTGTTCTGGCCCTGGTGTTTGTGAGTGTGGTTTCATGTAGTAGTTGTGGCCCTGGTGTTTGTGGGCGGGATGTGTGGTTGTGGCCCAGGTGCGTGTGGGTAGGGTTTGGTAGTGGGACTGTGGTGAGAATGACATGATTGGTTGGATGCATAGAATGTCTTCAGTAACCAGCAGGAAAGTGGAAAGGGGTACCTAAATGTCAATGTGCTATTACTATACATTACTTGACTAGAGTTATCTTGTAACACCCCGACCCCAGTTACCCAGAGTCGGTGCATTATTACATTACATTGGTATGATCACAAGAAAGATCAAATCTCGAAAGACCGATTGGTTTAGTAGCCTTGGAAACACTAGATATATTCATCAAGTTTTACATTACATCACAAAGTAAAAAACTACTACAAAAACATAGTCTCCATATTCCACACTCATATCCCTACATACTATCCCTACCGGTCATTCATAACTTACTTTTTCACATCCTGAGAAAAATAAAACATAGAAAATGGGTGAGCTCAAATGCCCAGTAAGGATAACAATATAGCAGAAACTTTTAAAAATAGCATAAACATTTAAGGCAATGTATAACTAAAACAAAAGCCTTTTAAACTTCAACTTCAACATAGTATGACAAAAGTAAAATGAAATAATGCCATTTACTTATTCACATGGATATTCTACTAATCGAATAATCACATGGAATATCAATAACCACTTTCATAATGATGGAATGCATAATGCCAGACTATCATAACCACATAGCCAAGGCCTCGTGCCAAGACTACAAATAAGATTTTTCCAAGACCTTGTGCCAAGAAACTAGTTTGTCTCATGAGACCTACCGATGCATCGAGGAGCTATAACGGGCTTCACCCGTCACATATTAAGTCTAATGCATTCCCATATGAAAAGGTTTAATCATAACATAAACATCCGTATTAAAACTAGCATACGAAAATTCAATACTTTCACCATAAACTATGAATGGTATAAAAATAGAACATCCAAAGTCAAACATTTCACAAAACCTTCAATACAATATAGAAGTTTTGTATCATAATAAATCCACTTCAAATAAGTGTAAAATCCATCAAAGGATGTTGACATAGATGAAATCAAAACTCTTTTTAAAGAAATATCTCCTTCTATTTTGAAATCATTTAAGAGTCATATATTTTTAAAATAAAACATTTTCTTTTAAAATATTCTTATATGCTTGTATGGTAAGCTTCGAATATTTTATAAAGGTGAAAAATAGCCGTACTCGCTGTATAAGTTAAAAAACATTCTTACCTTAATTCTATCGAAAAGGTTAAAAATAACGTTGTTTGGAAAACGATATAAAGATTCCTTTATAAACCTCTTATAAAAAGTTAAACAAGGGTATAAATGACTTTAACCCATATTCTAGTAAATAGTAAAAATGTTTTGAAATTCATTTTTAAGAAACATGGATGTGGATGATAAAGAGATCCCAGTAGATTATTTCGTATAAACAACCTCGGATAATGAAGAGATTGTGAAATAAACCATACCTTGTAATTTTCCATGGTTGGGGTAGGTTAACCTCATGTATAATGGTTAAATAAATGTTATTAAATTATACAATAATCATATATATTAATATGATATCATATATGATCTTTTAACATTGATTTGTTAATAATATCTTAGAATTATCGTCGTTTCGGGTGTTAACTTAGTCATTTTATTTTATATGTTTTGTTACATAAGACATGTTTGTTATGGATAGGTTGTATCTTATTCATATCCATAATGATATCAAGTCCTTAAAAATCATTTTTAAATCATTAAATGATAATTATACTTGAATGGATACGATGGAGAATGAATCTCATCGCGTTCGTGGAGACGGTAGTCCGTACGTATGCACGAGCGACAATATCATTCTTTTGATATTAAAATAATATATAAAACGATGGTATATAATATATACAGAATCATTAACCTGATATATTTATAATTTAAATGAGTTACACATCATTATTATACCCATACAAATAATAATATATTGAATAACAATTACACCACGACGTGGAGACGGTAAGCTGTACGTACGCACGTATGGTGACATGTTATTAAAGGGTGGATAGAATAATGAATATGGTTGTACCATATTTATAATAACATCACTGTATATATATGATACTGGAGTTATTATTTTAGAATGGTAATAAAAAATAAAGAAGAAGTGGAAGAATAAAGGAACTTGGAAAAGGGTGGCGAAATCATTACCTCTTCTTCGAGTTCTTCTTTTTGATTTGATCAAAAGGGATCCGTAGGATGGCTTTCTGATCAAACTACGGCCTCTATTTTGTAGTGAGGGAAGTTGGGAGAGTATTTGGCCAGATTTTTGCTGAACCAAAAGGTTTTTAAGGTGTTAAGAAATGAGAAGGAGGAGTGCCTTTTTATAAGAGGGGTGAGGGACACCTTTGGAAAAGCTAGAAATATTAATTTATAATAAATTCATATTCGGTTTATAATGGCTCCAAAGTTGATTATTCAAAGGTTAAGGTGGGTATGGGTCGAAAACCACTCAACCAATAGAATTTAGACTGGTTTGGGTACTTATATTAACCTTATCTTTAAGTATTAACTCTAAGTTAATTAGTTTCACTTTTACAATGTCTCCTTGTATTTTTATATTATATGGTTAATAAACTTACCATATACATCAAAGAGACCCCCAAGTGGTCCATTAATGATACAAATATCATGATATAAGTATCTTTGACGAACCTTAGATTTTTAGGAATTTAATATCAATTAATAATATAATACTTGTTTTATAAACTCTTTTATGTCAATTTTGACACTATTCAATAGTTGATTTTTTGTGAAACTCATAACAGAATTATTACTTCTAAAAAAGTTAATTAAAGAAATTATAATATGTCATATTATCCTATAAAATTATTTTAATTCATTAAAAGTCTCAAATTATATTTATTTAGGTATTTATAATATCAATTATTTTAAATTTTCACTATTAGGGGAATTACTGTATCATCATTGTGTCATAAATAAATTACATTATTTAATCTCTAAAAATTACAAATAAAATATCATTATGTAGGTAATCTTCTTATCTTTCTAATTAATATTTATAGTAGAAAATAAAACATATATAATCCTATGTAAAAATTGTTTTTCAAAAAGATATATGCTTGTGTCAGTTTTGTATTCATTTTAACTTAATTAAAATTATGTTTCCCTATCACCTACAAGTGGCACCATGGGGTCCCAAAATCGACCCAAAGATGCCTATGGTCGAACATGTATCAACCAATAAGGTTAGGACACGTTTTAGGGTAATTTTTGATTATTATAATATTATTTGTTAACCCTTATTTACCGGATTTACCCTTAACCATGGTAAATAAAATATTTACCGAAGTAATTATTCAAAATGGCTAAAAATAAAAGTTACCTATTTACCCAATTTGAACATCCTGATTTCAAATATGGAATCCATATTTCAAAATTCAAAACACAGAAGTGGCAGAAATTAATTTAAAATTATTTCCCGTTGTTAAAACAAAAAGCGTGTTTTTAAGAGACAATAACTATAAAAAGATTGGCACTTGTTTATGTCCGGTTTAATTGTAAAATTATGTCCAATGAACAACATTATATTAAATGGTAAAAATATATTCTAAATATACTTTAAAAACACTCAAATTCATAATTTATCACTATTAATTATTTTGATTTAAAATGTTGTTTTTAATTAAAATTTAGTAATTTTCACTATTCATCAAAATATTAAAGTTATCTGAAAAGTACCAAAATTTCACCTTAGGCTAAATTCGATATTCCGAATCCAAAAATGAAGTCCATTTTAAAATATAAAATATATCTAATTTCAAAAAGTAGGTATTACTATTCATAATGGCTAGTTTGATTGGTTATGGTGTGTTAGAACTCGGTGTTGCGTACAACACACGCTATCACATTATTCAAAGAGAAGCGTACTGTAGAAGCTTGGGGTGTTACATTCTCCCCTCCTTCAAAAAATTTCGTCCTCAATATTTCTAGAATACTTATCACATGAAAAGAATCGGGCGTTTCTTCATCATAAGTTCCTCGGGTTCCCACGTTGCCTCTTCCATCTTATGGTTTCTCCACAAAAGCTTTACCAGACGCGTCATCCGGTTTCTCAGTACTTGTTCTCTCGTATCAAGAATCTTTATGGGATATTCACAATAGGACATATCGAGTTCCAGTTCTAATTCTTCATAGGTGAGTACATGCGTTGGGTCAGGCATGTATTTCCTCAATAGAGATATGTGGAACACATCGTGAACTTTGGAGAGATTTGGCGGCATTGCCAATCGGTAAGCTACAGCCCCAATTCGTTCTAGAATTTCGAAAGGTCTGATGTACCTGGGACTCAATTTAACTTTCTTACCAAAACGTATGACTCCCTTCCATGGAGATACCTTCAGGAAAACATGATCACCGACTTGAAATTCCAAATCCTTCCTTCTATTATCGGCATAGCTCTTCTGCCTACTTTGAGCTTCTTTGTTGTGATTTTGGATTACCTTCACCTTTTCCATCGTTTCCTCCACCAGTTCTGGGCCCACAAGTTTTTTTTTCACCAACGTCATCCCAACAAGTTGGTGTACGACATCTCTTTCCGTATAACATTTCATATGGTTCCATCTGAATACTCGAATGGAAGCTATTGTTATAGGAAAATTCTACCAGAGGTAAATATTGATCCCACATTCCCTGAAAGTCATGTGAGAAGGATCTCAACATGTCTTCTAAGGTTTGAATAGTTTGTTCTGATTGTCCTTCCGTTTGAGGGTGGTAGGAAGTGCTCAAATGAAGTTCAGTATCCTGGGATTTCTGAAGACTCTTCTAGAATCTTGAAGTAAAACGGGTATCACGATCAGAAACAATCAATAGGGGTACTCCATGAAGTCTCAAAAATTCATTAATATATATTCTTGATAGAAGTTGCAGTGGTAGATCTTCTCTTATAGAAAGAAAATGTGCTGACTTGGTAAGACGATCAACAATAACCCATATTTCATCGTTCCTTCTAGGAGTCTTTGGTAGTCCCATGACAAAGTCCATCGTAATATTGTCCCATTTCCACTCTGGTATAAGAAGAGGTTGCATGACTCTTCCAGGATGTTGTCTTCCAGCTTTCACTTGTTGACAAACCATACATCTTGACACAAAATCAGCAATCTACCTCTTCATGTTGTCCCGCCAAAAATGTTCCTTCAAATATCTATACATTTTGGTGCTCCCAGGATGTATAGAGAAATTGGAACTATGAGCATCATGCAACAATTCCATTTTTAGATCAGGTAAATCAGGAACACAAAGTCTCTTCCTGAATTTCAAAATTCCATCTTCATACACAAAGTCTCTCAATCTCCCATCATTTACAGCATTAATCATCTTTTAAAATTCTTCCTCATCGGTCTGAGAACTCTTAATCCTTTCTAGTAAAGATGGTTTGACAACCATTTGAAAAATAATTGATGTTTCGCCTTCCCTGGTTATTCCCATGTCCATCTTCACTAGATCCATGAAAATTGGATCCCTTTCAATTCTCATATTGTTCAAAACTCCATGGTCTTTTCTTCTCAAAGCATCTGCCACCCTGTTTACCTTCATTGGTTTGTAGTGTATCGTGCAATCATAATCCTTGAGTAATTCAAGACATCTCCTTTGCCTCATGTTGAGTTCTTTTTGTGAGAAAATATACTTCAAACTCTTGTGATCAGTATAAATCTCACATTTTTCAACATAGAGGTAGTTCCTCCATATCTTCAAAGATAAGATCACAACTGCTAACTCGAGATCATGAGTATGATAGTTTTGTTCATGAATTTTCAACTGTCGTGATGCATAGGCAATAACCCTATCATTCTGTATAAGGACACAACCAAGTCCTTTCTTCGATGCATCACATTAAATAACGAACCCATCATTCCTCGATGGTAGAGTAAATATAGGATCATTGACTAATCTTCTCTTCAGTTCTTCGAAACATTATTCACACTCTTTTGTCCAAAAAAATTAAACCCATTTACGTGTGAGCTTCGTTAATGGGTTAGCCAATCAGGCAAAATTCTGGACGAATCGTCGATAATATCCTGCTAAATCAATAAAACTATGTACCTCAGTTATACTCGTAGGTGCTAGCCATTCTTGTATTTCCTTGGTCTTAGAAGGATAAACAGATATTCCATCTTTAGAGACAATATGGAGAAGAAAAGAAATCTCTTGAAGCCAGAATTCACACTTGCTAAACATCACATATAATTCATGTCTTCTCAGAGTCTTCAGGATAATGCGCAAGTTATTTTCATGATCTTCGTAGCTTTTGGAGTATACCAAGATATCATCAACAAATATCACCAAAAATTCATCGAGATACTCCTTGTAAACTCTATTCATGAGATCCATGAATACAGAGGGTGCATTAGTCAATCCAAAAGGCATTACAGTAAACTCGTAATGCCCATACCTGGTTCGAAATGCTGTCTTAGGAATGTCTTCCTACTTCACACACAACTGATGGTATCCAGATCGAAGGTCAATCGTTGAAAAGTATTGATCTCCATGCATTTGGTCAAATAAATCATCAATGTGAGGTAGGGGATACTTGTTCTTTATTGCTATAGCATTGATCTCCCTGTAGTCGATACATAACCTCATTGATCCGTCGTTCTTTTTAACAAAAAGAACAGGGGTTCCCCATGGAGAAACACTAGGGCGAATAAATCCCCTATTACTCAATTCCTCTAGTTGTTTCTTTAGTTCAACTAATTCTACAGTGGCCATTCTATAAGGGGTCTTCGATATAGACCTTGATCCAGGAATTAAATCAATGGAAAACTCAACTTCTCATTCTGGAGGATGTCCAGGTAAATTTTTCAGAAATACATCTACAAATTCGTTCACAACAGGTACATCCTCTATTTGAACATTCCTTTCCTCACCCACAATCATTTCATTCTCTTCATCCCCATTAATTGAATTTAGTTGAGCTACTGGGGGTGGATCTAGATAAGAATTAGGTGGTGACGATTCTGCTCTAAAGATAAGGTGTTCCTTATCATCATCATCAAGAATCATAACTTCTTTCTTCTTACAATAAATCTTCGCATCAGAGTCTGAAAGACAGTCCATACCGAGGATTATATCAAACTCAATCATAGGTATGATGATGAGATCAGCAGATAAATAACATTTATGTGCTCTAATGGGGACTGATTCACAAAACTTTGTTGCAATGATACTTCCCTTAGGAGTTTTAAATGACAACTACCTTGTTAAATCAAATTGGAAGTTTCTAATTTTCTTAGAAAACTGGGATGATATGAAACAATGCGATGATCCAGAATCAAATAATGCATTTGCTAAACATGAGGAAACCATTAAATTACCTGCCACCACGTCTTTCGGAGCTTCTACCTTAGCAGTAGTGATAGCATAATCTTGTCCTTGATCCCTTGGCCTTTTCTGAGGTAATTTCTCCTGACGCTTAGGACATTCATTTGCATAATGCCCCATCTCCCTTCAATTGTAGCACTGAACATTGGTATCTTCCTTCTTCCCTTCGCAATCACGAGCTTGGTGACCTTTTTCACCACATTTTTAATAGACGCCCATTCCCTTCAAGCAAGTACTGGGGTGTTTCTTCCCACATTTACCACAGGATGGATATTCAACCTTTCCTTTCTTCCCCTTATTTCCATTCCTAGATTTATTAGCAGGTCTTTTCTTCTCTTGCTTTGCGTTAAAGTCATAAGTCTTAGAGAATTCCTTTTTGGTCTTGATAGCACATGAGACAATGTCTTCGTACGACGAGAAGGATTTTGAGACTAATGCTCGATGGAGAAATGGTTTTAACCCATCCAAGAAATGATCAATATTAATTCTTGGGATACGTATATAATCTCCAGCATACCTTACTAACCTTGTAAATTTAGCCTCATACTTTGTGACATTCTCATCCTCCTTCTGTCTCAGACTCAGAAACTGTCTTTCCATATCTGCTCGATGGTCATGTGGAAATTATTTTTCTAAAAACAGATCTTTGAACTCCCTCCATTCCATATTTGATACTTCATCATCTTCCTTTATATTTTGAATCATAGACCACCATTGATCAGCATCTCCAGTGAGGCGGTAAACTGCCATGATAACTTTTTCCCTTTCACTACTCCCCAAAGCCTGAAATATTTTCTCTAGGGAAAATATCCATTGCTAAGCTACTAAGGGATTTGTACTCCCATTAAATTTTGGTGGTTGTTGCCTCATAAATCGATCTTACATTGATCCTCCACGCTGCGGATTAGGGTGCTCCATACGGGTAAGTTTATTATTCATAACCTGAGTGAGTTGTCCCAGTATGGTAATTAGCTGATCGGCATCAGTTGCATCACTAGATCCACTATAATTATCTTGAGCAGGAGGGAAATCCCTACATGGAGTGCGTGCATTGATTCGGTTTCCATTTCTTCCACTAGGTGCTATTTCTAAACAATGGCATAAACTAGATCAGTTTATGAATCAAAATGCAGAATCCCATATTTATAAAACACTTAACATAAATTGAACTATTTATGGATATAATCCATAATCATAAAAATGTTTTATTTGAGAAGTATATACTCATAAACCCTTCATAAGGATTTGTAAAGAAAATGAGAGTTATCCTAAGAATATCCCCCGGGAGTGTCGTAACCAAGAGTGCAGCAAGGCCCGTTGTCATGCACCTGTTCCCGTTCGAGTCTAGCTCAAAGCGGTGTTTTCAGGTTTTACCCCTAGGTACATCTGTGACAGAGCCGCCTCTACCTGCTCGTATCCAGATAGGGATGTATTTCTCGGAAAACTCACAAAATCTATACAATACCAAAATTCTAGGAAGATCTTCTATACTAATCCTCAAAGTTCATCTTAGGTCTACGTGCTCTAATCAGAGTTTATCTAAATCTAGCTTCCAAGGTTTGTACTAAACATCCTCTGATACCAACTGTAACGCCTCGACCCTAGTTACCCAGAGTCGGTGCATTATTACATTACATTGGCATGATCACAAGAAAGATCAAATATCGAAAGACTGATTGGTTTAGTAGCCTTGGAAACACTAGATATATTAATCAAATTTTATATTACATCACAAAGTGAAAAACTACTAAAAAAACATAGTCGCCATATTCCACACTCATATCCCCACATACTATCCATACAGGTCATTCATAACTTACTTCTTCACATCCTGGGGAAAATAAAACATAGAAAATGGGTGAGCTCAAATGCCCAGTAGGGATAACAATATAGAGGAAAATTTTAAAAATAAGCATAAATATTTAAGGAAATGTATAAATAAAACAAAATCCTTTTAAACTTGAACTTAAACATAGTATAGAAAAAGTAAAATGAAATAATTCCATTTACTTATTCACATGGATATTCTACTAATTGAATAATCACATGTAATATCAATAACCACTTTCATAATGATGGAATGCATAATGCCAGACTATCATAACCACATAGCCAAGGCCTCATGCCAAGACTAAAAATAATATTTTTCCAAGGCCTTGTGCCAAGACACTAGTTTGTCTCATGAGACATACCGATGCATCGAAGAGCTATAGTGCGCTCCACCCGTCACATATTAAGTCCAATGCATTCCCATATGAAAAGGTTTAAACATAACCCAAACATCAGTATTAAAACTAGCATACGAAATGTCAATACTTTCACCATAAACTATGAATGGTATAAAAATCAAACATCCACGGTCAAACATATCACAAAAACTTAAATACAATATATAAGTTTTTTATCATAATAAATCAACTACAAATAAGCGAAAAATCCATCAAAGGATGTTGACATAGATGAAATCAAAAATCTTTTTAAAGAAATATCTCTTTCTATTTTGAAATAATTTTAGAGTCATATATTTATAAAATAAAACATTTTCATTGAAAATATTCTTATAATATTGTAAGGGAAGCTTCAAAGATTTTATAATGGAGAAAAATATCCGCACCCGCCGTATAAGTTATAAAAATAATCTTACCTTAATTATGTCAAAAAGGATAAAAAGCACCTTGTTTGGAAAACGACAGAAAGATTCCTTTATAAACCTCTTATAAAAAGTCATACAAGGGTATACATGACTTTAACCCATATTCTAGTAAATAGTACAAATTTTTTGAAATTCATGTTTAAGAAACATGGATGTGAATGATAAAGAGATCCCAGTAGATTATTTCGTATAAACAATCTCGGATAATGAAGAGATTGTGAAATAAACCTTACCTTGTACTTTTCCTTGGTTGGGGTAGGTTAACCTCCTGTATAATGGTGAAATAATTGTTATTAAATTATACAAGAATCATATATATTAATATGATATCATATATGATCTTTTAACATTGATTTGTTAATAATATCTTAGAATTATCGTCATTTCGGGTATTAACTTACTCATTTTCTTTTATATGTTTTGTTACATAATAAATTTTTGTTATGGATAGGTTGTATATTATTCATATCCATAATGATATCAATTCCTTAAACATCATTTTTAAATAATCAAATGATAATTATACTTGAATGGATACGATGGAGAATGAATCCAATCGCGTTCGTGGAGACGGTAGTCCGTACGTACGCACGAGTGACAATATCATTCTTTTGATATTAAAATAATATATAAATGGATGGTATATCATATATACAGAATCATTAACATGTTATAATTATTTTTCACATGAGTTACACATCATTATTATACCCATCCAAATAATAATATATTGAATAACAATTAAACCACGACGTGGAGACGGTAAGCCGTACGTACGCACGTATGGTGACATGTTATTCAAAGGGTGGATAGAATACTGAATATGGTTGTACCATATTTATTATAACATCACAGTATATATATGATACTGTATTTATTATTTTATAATGGCAATAACAAAGAAATAAGAAGTGGAAGAAGAAAGGAACTTGGAAAAGGGTGGTGAAATTATTACCTCTTCTTCGAGTTCTTCCTTTTGATTTGATCAAAAGGGATCCTTAGGATGACTTTATGATCAAACTAAGTCCTCTATGTTTTAGTGAGGGAAGTTGGAAGAGTATTTGGGCAGAGTTTTGCTGAACAAAAAGGCTTTGATGGTTTGAAGAAATTAGAAGGAGGAGTGCCTTTTTATAAGAGGGGTGAGGCGCACCTTTGGAAAAACTAGAAATATTAATTTATTATAAATTCATATTCGGTTTATAATGGCTCCAAAGTTGATTATTCAAAGGTTAAGGTGGGTATGGGTAGAAAACCACTCAAACAATAGAATTTAGACAGGTTTGGGTACTTATATTTACCTTATCTTTTAGTATTAACTCTAAGTTAATTAGTTTCACTTTTACAATGTCACTTTGTATTTTTATATTATATGGTTAATAAACATACCATACACATCAAAGATACCACCAAGTGGTCCATTAATGAAACAACTATCATGATATAAGTCTCTTGGCCGAACCTTAGATTTTTAGGAATTTAATATCAATTAATAATATAATACTTGTTTTAAAAACTCTTTTATGTCAATTTTGACACTATTCAATAGTTGATTTTTGTGAAACTCATAACAGAATTATTACTTCGATAAAAGTTAATTAACGCAATTATAATATGTCATATTATCCTAGAAAATTATTTTAATTCATTAAAAGTCACAAACTATATTTATTTGGGTATTTATAATATCAATTATTTTAAATGTTCACTATTATGGGAATTACTGCATCATCACTGTGTCATAAATAAATTACATTATTTAATCTCTAAAAATTATAAATAAAATATAATTATTTATGAAATCTTTTTATATTTCTAATGAATATTTATAGTCTAAAATGAAACATATATAACCCTATGTAAAAATTGTTTTTCTAAAAGATATATGCTTGTGTCATTTTTGTATTCATTTTAACTTAATTAAAATTAAGTGTCCCTATCACCTACAAGTGGCACCATGCGGTCCCAAAATCGACCCAAAGATGACTATGGTCGAACATGTATCAACAAATAATGTTAGGATACGTTTTAGGGTAATTTTTTATTATTATAACATTATTTTTAACCCTTATTGACTGGATTTACCCTTAACCATGGTAAATAAAATTTTTACCGAAATAATTATTCAAAATGTCTAAAAATAAAAGTTACCTATTTACACAATTTTAAAATCCTGATTCAGAATATGGAATCCATTTTTGAAAATTCAAAACATAGAAGTGGCAGAAATTAATTTAAAATTAATTCCTGTTGTTAAAACAAAAAGCGTGTTTTTAAGAGACAATAAATATCAAAAGACTGGCACTTGTTTATGTCTGGTTTAATTGTAAAATTATGTCCAATGACCAACATTATATTAATTGGTAAAAATATATTCTAAATATACTTTAAAACCAATCAAATTCATAATTTATCACTATTAATTATTTTGATTAAAAAAGTTGTTTTTAATTAAAATTTAGTAATTTTCACTATTCATCAAAATATTAAAGTTATCCGAAAAGTACCAAAATTTCACCTTTGGATAAATGTGATATTCGGAATCCAAAAATGATGTCCATTTTGAAATATAAAATATATATAATTTCAAAAGGTAGTTATTACTATTCATAATGGCTAGTTTGATTGGTTATGGTGTGTTAGAACTCAGTGTTGCGTCCAACACACACTATCACATTATTCGAAGAGAAGCGTACCGTAGAAGCTTGGGGTGTTAAAAATTTGGGGAGTGTCCCTTGGTGAGGCTCATGTGGATAGTTTTGCTTGTGAGATGCTTTGGTTGTCTCTTTCTCACAGGGCATTATAATGCCTCCTCACTTGTACACGAGAGTCCTTGGTTTTCCCTACTGAGTACACTTGTATGCTCATCCTAAGTATATGAAACTGCAGTCAGGTTTCCAGGAGGACTTCAGGGATCATGCAGGACCGTACTAGCTCAGACTTTGGGACAATTGTTGTTGCTGTTTTTCTTTTCCAGGGTAATTTATCTTTGTAGTCTCCTTGTACTTTTTGATATTTACTTTTTTAACATGCATATGGGAATAGTTTTCTTTTGGATTTACTTTCACCCCCAGTATTGGTGTTGTTGGGATTTATTATCTTATCTCCCAATCATATTAAAGAAAAAGGGTAATGTATTAAATATTATGTATGATTATATACCCTTGGTGCTAGTTTCCACTCAAGGACCTATTGAAGGAGGGTATCGGGGGGTCATTATCTCTCATTCAACATGAAGAAGTAAGGGTCTGGAAATATGTTGTCCGTTCCCTCATCTTGGTGAAGGTGGGTCGTGACATAATATTTTATATTTGAAAAATCTTCTTAAAATATATGGGTTTCAGGTATTCATGTTAATCAACCAATATATATCTCCGATTAGAGTAAATGGAATATATCTATGTTTTCCTGGACTATACAATGTTACCGAACAATAAAATTCAATGAAATATCCTAATGTCATAGGTTCATTCAATATAATCATTACATCATTATAATTCTCAATAATATATCAATATTTCCCATTATCGTTATTTAGTTGTACTAAGTCATTGAGGTTCTCATATATTGTGAGAATATTATATACCGATAATACCCAATGTAAAGGACTCACCATCCATCCAAAAAACATTTTTTTAATCATATTTACCTTCACTAAAAATACTTTTCATCAAAATAAATCATTTAATAATAAATATATTCATAATGAATATTATAGTCCATTCAAACAAACATTCTTTCAAATGGATATGTATAAATAATTCAAATAATATTGAAAAATATATGATAAAATGGAAAAAATTTGTGATTTAGTTTAATCAATATCTGGGAAAAAACTATTTTATATGATTCAGAAAAAAAACCTCCTAATTAACAAATTTGTATGCCTGAATTCTATATCTCATATTGTATTTTTACAGATTATTTAAATTATATTATCATTGGAATGAAATAAAATACATGAAAATCCTATCACATTAATGAAATAATGTAGTAATAGATACTCATTATTTAAATAACCATGTGTAATAATGTAATCTAACTCCTCATAAATTGATAATTCCATTACATTGTTGTATGTAGAGTAAGTCACAAATCCAATATACATACTCTTAAGGGATCAGAGTTTTCAAGAATCTACTATTCAACACCTCATTTCAATGGAGGAATCTTACGATTTTACCATAATTTAATTTTCAATGTCATTTTAAAACTCTATTAACTTATTTATAATTTCAAACATGTAAGGTATATAAAAAACTTAACTATACATAAATATGTCATTAATAAAAGATGAAAAACAAATAAACCCACCACCTCAATTAATACTCACTAGTCTTTAAATATCACTTATTATTAAGTCTAATATTACATTAATACTATCGCAATTTCTCCAAAAAAGGGGCTTCTAATATTTTTAATTATAAAAAATATTATAATTTATAAATTTATTAATAATTAATTAAGTTCAATAATTAATAATTGATGATTAATTGAATTTATTTATCAATTATATTGCAACTTAAAATATCAATGATACTTATTTTTGAAACATCATTTCATATATTATATTAAATGTAATATAAGAGATTATACAAAACCAAAATCTGTATATCAATCAATATATTCATAATGAATTTAATATTTTATTTTGTTTTTTGAGTAATTATTATTATAATCTCGAAATTAAATTATATTGGTTTCTAAATTAGATATTACAATAAAATATTTATTTATCATAGGATAATATTAAAAATAATTTATTTCAAAAATTAATCAACTCGTCTGGTGTAGATTATAAATTTCTAGCTCTATGGATGTAACATTTTTCTTATTTAAAATGCACATATCAACATTATCATTCCTGAATTATCCCATTTATAAATTATCTTTACAAAAATACAAATTTGTGATGCACAGACGATATCTAATACATATGAATCATAATTAAATAAATTTATTAATATATTATTATCATCTTTCTAAACAAAAAAATTATTTTGTAACACTTCTCAATTCTACATATCGAACTATTAAATTATAATTCCAACATATAATTTACCACAAAATTATATTTACTTGTATTACATACAATCCAAGAAAATATTATTATTATAAATATATCATGTTTTATATCAAATAAATAAGTTCTAATATTAATCCTACTCCAACCAAAATAATGATCAAATTAATATATTTTTGTTGTAAAATATCCATATTTCAAAAAATATTAAGTAACATAATCTTTCCTCCCAACATTTATTTATAAAAAATACAACAATGTTATCATATAACAGATTACTCTTAAATAGTGTTTTAAAAAAATCATTAAAAAATTAATTGATTTAATTAATTCCATTCCTATTTGTAGGGAACCAAATATTTTTAATTCCACTAAAAAAACTACATAATGAATTTTAAAATTGAATATGGTGACTGATTTTTTTTCTATTTAATCATATCAAATATACATCACATCATTCTATACATGGTCACATAGATTGGCTATGTCTAACCAATTTGGATGATTGACATATTTTATATTGAGGGGTTTTCATAGTTTCCTCACTTTCATATGAATTTTATATAAAACATTTAATGTTAGGAAATAATTATATCTAATGAAATCCTTATATTTTTGAAATCATCTAATGATTTAGTTTTATAAATTATAACTTCATAAAATCTAATATGATCTAATAATATTATATTAAAAATATTATATTAATAAATATTTTTTATGCACTTAAAAATAAATTCTAATAATTATCAAAAATTTATAAATGTGTATCACAATTATTGTATATGAACTAGCTGTTTTTAAATAATTAAAACCATTTAAACACAAAATAATCTAAAATAAATGTATAGTGTAATATGTATACATACCCTAATTTGTAGAGAAATTATTAGTCTCCCATTATTTTGATAATTCTTACAAATAGTCACAAAATACATATATCACTACCCCCAAGAGACCTTATTTTGAATTAATTTTCAATAAAACTCTCACATAGAATGATTAGTTATGAAATAAATATACATTATACCTAAATATTATATACTTCTATAAAAATACTAAGTTTATACAACAATTCTAAACATCCATAAACACTCACAATTTTGTTTACTTAGAGACAAGATACATCAGCATATTTTTTATGTACATTATTTATCATTTTTAACATCATATATTACATAATTTACACTCCTATATTCATTGTTCTTAGTAACCATTTTATTATCCTTGAAATAAAATTAAAGCATAATAATTTGTATGATTAAATCTTGAAAAAGTGTAAATATTGGATATAGAAATCGATGACCATATATTTTTTATGGATTATAATTATATAAGAACATGTTATTTATCAATTGAAATTAAAAATCTATATATCAAATACCATAATCTTGCTTCATGAAAAACAGATTTAGTAGATATTGTGATTTTGGAATCACAAAACCCATGTGGAGTAGGTACTATAGCAGGACTATAGAAGTGGTGGGCACTATTGCAACGACATGCACTGTAGCGGCGGCATGTCACTATAGCAGCGATAGGGTACTGTAGCATCGACGGGTAATGTGCGGGACTGTATCCACTTGGGTTCTGTAGAAGTACTATTACCTTGGGCCAAAAAATTAGGCCTACGGGCCATGTACTGGGGTAAATTTCCACTGGGCCTTTGGGCTACGTAATAAGTTTTCCTCTACCTAATTAATAAAGGTCCTTGATTTCATTTAATAATAAATGAGGCTTCGACCCCATCCTTTAAAAAATCATAAAAAATATATCATGTTCAATGATTTTGAATCATAAGAATATCATCATTAAATAAATATATGGAATAATGATAAAACTAAATACCATATCATGTTTCATGATTAATAATAGACTCCATCACATCATTGTATATAATTCATGAATACATTTATCTAATACAATATTGGATTATGAGTCCCTATATGTTTCTCATATCATATTTGATTGAGAATCACTGCATGTTCCCTCATATAATTGCGGACCGGGTATCCTACCAATTATCAACACTCGATAAAGCATAAAACCATGTTTCCCATAATAATCATATATGATTTAATTTTTTACCTAATGTTATGGTGGGAAATAATGGAACTAAATATCAAATATTCAAAATAATATGTATTTTTACCACAAGATCATATCATATTAATCAGTTCATCCTGTCATAACCCTTGATAAAAACATGTTTCCAAATGTTCTAATGATAACATAATATAAAAATTGGTAATAAATAGGTTCCATAGAATAATTATAATTAAAATTAATCAGAAAAAACATTATAGAATCATAATTGAAAAACCCTAGTGATAGTTATAAAACCTAAAATTGTGATATCATAGATGAAATTTTCATTTGAATAACTATTTGAACATTTCATTTAAGACATGAGAAAATGAAGTTTTCCATTGATTGAATTTTAAATATAAATAACATTGATATTGAGAAATTCAATTTCATTGAAAATAAAGATAAATAATTTAAATGATTCATAAATGTAGTGAATGATTATAATGGAACGAATATATGTTAATTCTATGTATATTAAAATAACTCATTTCATTACAGTATTGTGTAATATGAAAATATATATTAATAATTCAAATAGAAATATTCCACTTCAAAACATTATAAATAAATTCTTGTATAATGATCATAGAAATTTTAAAATATTTCATGTAATGGTATGGATGTTCATAAATCACTTTTTATATAACACACTTGAATGAAATATTTCATCGGCCTAAGTATAAATTATGATTGATTATTATTGAAAAAACATTATCAATCACTTGAAGAAAAAAAGATATGATAAAAGTAATATTACCCTAGTTTTTTTATAATAACTAGACGATAATACATTTTTTTTGGTTTAAACAAAAATATCAATAAATTTTACCTCTATATAATTTTATTAGTTTCAATTCTAAAGAGAAGTTAGATTGTAATATACTCCATCACCACTTGTATCTTCATTCTTTATACATGATCAGATAACATTTATAATAAATAAATATGTATTATATAGATATTAATAAACCATATTCATATATATAATACAATATGATGATTTTTTTCATACATATTCTCTCATGTTTATTAAAAACTATTTAAATAATTATTTTTTATTATTTATAATTCCATCATTTTTTGGAATACTTTTCTTCACATTCCTAAATTCTTATAAATTGGTATTGGTTCTACCATATCCATAAATTTAATTATTTAATGAGTGTCATATATAGTCATTATATATAATTTTATAACATTTAATTTAATTTGGTGGTTGTAAATCAATTACAACACTTCATGGAAATGGTAATCGTCACAAATGTGTGATGGATGATTCTAATAATTTATTGTTTAAAGGATGGAAAATTAAATAATAATTAACCTATAAATATAATTTATAATATTATAGATATAATTTATATTAAATATATCCATCATAATTGTCACATACATGACATATTTTAAAGTTAAATTCCATTTAATTTCCATTCATGCTTTGTTTTGAGGGTTTCACAAGCATTTATGGAGGAATGGGGGAGTTTTTATGAATTGGGCCAAACCGTGAGCCCAATTCCAGATTTAAAAATAAATTTTGATTCCTTTATAACTCCTTCATTTTTCAACATTTTTCATCCATTCAAATTCCTAATTATCATCCCCTGACCTCGTTGCACAACCATATTAATTTGGACCATTTATAAATCCATAATCATGGTGGATATGGGTTTTTAGGTAAGGGATTGGGCCTTCTCGAAAGCCCATTTTTTGCATTAAAAATAAATTTTAATTCTTTAATATATCCTTCACTATTTTTGTTTTTTCGGTGATTCTAAATCTCACCCGATCCCACTTACCTAAGCAGAGACCACATTCCCTCCTCCCACAATTTGAAGCTTGATAGAATCACGAAACTGGTCAATACGTCATTGGATTTTAGAAATCATCCAGATTTGGAGAGGTAAATTGATCCTTTAATAACTTCTTCTATTTTTACTCTTTTTCCCCATTCCAGTTCCTAAAAAAACTCCTAATAGTTTTTGAGAACATCCAATTAATGGTTGGATGTTTTAAAATTTAGATGCTGGTGGATTTTGAGCCGTTTTCTTCAAGATTATTTTGGGTATGTGTTTCTCTCTTCAATTCATTCCTTCTCTTTAGGGTTTCCTCCCACTTTCATAAATATATAGAGTGTCCAGATGTTAGGGTTCATACCTAGGGTTTTATTTGGGGTATATTTGGTGAAATATTATGGTTTAGGGTTTGTTTTCACATCCTTGTGGTGCGGCGGAGGTGCGGTTGAGGTTTCACACAAAGATTCATGGGTTTTGACTAAAAAGGTAGGTGGTTCCATGTGTAATCAATTAGTGATGAGTTAGCTTGCTTTATTTAACCATTCTTCATATTCCTCATATGTTGGGTGTGGTGCAAAAACTGTTTATGATTGATTTGGTTATGTGTTAAATTTTATAGTCGCTTTTTAACATGAAATTGGGTGTTTTCATGTGTAACTCATGGGGTTTTATTTGGGTGTGGTTTATAAACTATGAAAATTGTTCATTAAATCTTGTTTGGCCAGCCAATTCTGGTTTGTTAATTTAATATTGTCATGTGGTTCTAAAAAGAAGGGTTTTGAATAGGTTTGATGTGTAAAACATTGTTATACTTCTTGAGGTCATTTTAGGAAAATGTGTGTTTTCATTTGTATCTTTTGTGGTATTATTCAATGTTTTTTTATAACACTTGAATGTGTTTTTATAAATGTATCTAGGACATCCAATTCTTTTTTTGATAGGAATTGGTATGGTTTTGGTCTTAATTTGGGGTTTTGAAATGGGTTTTGTGTGCAAGACATAGTTACACCCCTTGAGTTGTTTTATTGAAAATTGTGAATGTTTTGTTTGGTTAAAAAAAGTGGATAAAAGAGTGTATATGTACTATTTTGGGGGTTTGATAACCTAATATGGGTTTTTAAAAGGTATGGTGGTTATTTAAGATTTCAAATATTTTTTTAGAATGTTCCATAAAGTGCTGAAATGTTTTAGAAAATGGGAAGAGAGCTGCAAAACATGGTTGTGGACTTTTTTGTGTGAGTGTGTTGTGAAAATTGAATTTTGTTGATGAAAGTGGTATTATATGTTATTTTAGTGGGCTGTTATGTGAGTTATAATGTCTTGTAATGATTTATAAAAATGGTTTAAAGGATTTGTGGAAGTGTCCATGTAATGTAGAGAGTGTTGTGGGCTATTTTTGTATGAGTCGGATTTCAAAATCAATTTGAATGAAAAGTGTACTTTTGTGACTTGTGTGGTATACATGTGGGCTTTTTGGTGAATTTTTGATATGGAAATGATATTTTCGTGTGTAATTTATATATATTGACTTGTTGAACTTGTTTGAGCACAAAGGGAAAACCCGGGTATCTAGGTTGGTGGACATGTACTAATATGCTAGTGAATCTGTGAGGTTTGGTCCCAGTTTCACTTAGAAAGATTGATGATTACAACTCTAACTAAACTATGATGATGATTATTGGGGACATCTAGGTTATGGGTATGTTCCCTACTAGTGGCTCGTGAACGAGAATGGATATTTGTGATGGTTACTCTCACCGAGATACGAAGTACCTGGGACCCACATCTAGCTAGTGACTAGGGTTTATTTCCCATTGCTTGTGCTCACTGGATACTTTGTTCTTCCCGTCAGTATATGGTATGAGAGGCTGGAAAATTCAGTAGCTATGGTATTTATTTTAAATGTTTTTATTCTTTAAATTAGCCCACCTGAAAACTGTTTTTATTTAATGTTGCATCTTTTAGAAATTTTAACTAGCATCTCATGTCTTTGGAGACTTTCATTCTTTTCTCCATTAAATGTTTATCACATGGAATCTATTAGTGGTGGTATCCTATTGGTCTTTGGCTCACACCCTACATACACCCTTGGGTGTAAGTAGACTTGGTTATTTTTTTTTTGTCACAGGTTGGGTACAGTTTTTAGTTCTAGTGGTTCGGGTTTCTGGCAGGTCCTTGGTAGTGAAGTCTTGTGGAGATAGCATAAGGGTGGTTCCCCTTTCAATAAGGGTTCTTGGGCTGTCCTTATTTGTTTTTCTTACCTTTTTAATGGTCTTTAAACGTAATTTTATCTTATGTAATTCAGTTATGAAATTTTGTAAAAGATGGTTTTAGTTGAAAAATCCAGATTTGTTTTATTGAGTTTTTTTGTAGTTTAATGTTTATAAAATTGGGTAAATCATTCCCAATTATCATTATATGATACCCGGGCACTTGTTCCAGCCCGTGGGGATTGGTAACGCCCTTGGAGCCTTGTCACGGGCTGGGTTTGGTGTCGATTTCGGCGGCGACCAGATTTCGTTCGTGACAAAATGGTATCGGAGGGGGTTCAGGTTAACTCGTTGAGTCATATTATTTGCGGAAGAGTCAGGATAGTCTGAAGTTAGGTTTGTTGGGACATGGAGTTCCTGTTATGGGTAGTGTTCCTAATCACCACACCTCATAATGGGATTCATGTTTCCAGGAGAAGTCAGGATTTATTTAAGTCCTTTGGTTTTCTTGGTTCGACGATGATTTGGGGAAATTAAAAGAGAGTTTGGATAACGGTCCTAGTAAGCTCACAGGGCCTAGCAAGCCATGTAGAGCCAAGGATATTCCCAAGAACACTCTCTGTGACAGTGAAGTGATTGGAGTATAGATGACAACCATATTCCCAAATCACCCACTGAAACTAGTTTCCTCTCACATTGATTTGTTCTTAGGTTTTGAAATCTTGGCACTTTGGTTTTAAGAAGTGTAATGTTTTTGTGAAATGGTTTTCAAATAAAGAGGGAATGGTTTGATTTATGAAATGGTGGAACTAAATTTTTATAATTTTTTTGAAATGTAAAATGGTGTGCTAACACCTCTTTTTAAAGAAGGAACTATATTGAAGTTGGTTTTGAAAAGTGATTCCAATACAGTTTTCTAAACAATCAAAGGGTGTTTTAATGGGATGAGATGTTTTGAAATTGATGTGAATATCTTGAAAGTGAGTTATTTTGTAAATGTTTGTGTCTTAATGAAATGTTTTGTAAGATGTGAGTTGGGATTTTGATCTCGTGGTTAGCGGTTTTAAGAAAAAGGATGTTTTGGTTGATCATTTTGGTTTTGAAAAGTGGAAAGAATTTTTGTTTTATCCTTTGGTATTTTCATGAGAAACCACATGCATGGGGTTATATGGTAAGATGGATGGTGGATGACAAGACTAGATGAGTGACGGGATGGATATGAGGAGGGTGCCCGGTGTGGCACAGAAACATGCATGTGTAAGGCCCATGGGGTACCATAGGTGGATGCACTAACCGCTGAACCCTTTTTTTCAAAGAAAGGTTTTTAAAGTAAAACATAATGTCTTGATGAATTGTTTGATATGGTTTATATTATGTGTTTTTGTAAAATTTTTATGTTGTGGGATGTTTTGAGTCCAAGAACCCCCCCTATTCGAACTGTGTTTTGAGTTTGTGTTTGGTCGGTAAGCTGGGAAGAAGGACCGGTTAGTAGTCTCCTCTAAGATATCTTTCGGGACACCTTTATGGTGGATCCATTCATGTGTTTGGATCCGGTGTGTGGCACTTTTTAACCAATGGACCAGCATTTTTGGGTCTTAATGTTCTCTTGTTGGATAAGGTATTCCCCCATTAAGGGTTAATTCATAAATGAAGTGCAACCCAGATTATTTTTCCATTCGAAAATCCTCCAGTTGATCAATATAAGGAAATTTTTTTCTCGAGATATGTAGATTGAGTCTACACCCATTCCTTTCTTTTATTATTAGATCCTCTTGTAATGAGAGAGTTCTCATGGAAGGTTGAAAGATACCTTAGTGTCGAATGTTTCATGATTCGTTGAAGGTGGATGTGTTCTACGGTTGTTAGTGTGGATGAGTGTCTCGATGGTGTCTAAGAGGGACTTGGGTTCTTCAATGTTTCTATGAAGCATGAGTTCATGTTAAACCACCGGTGTGGGAAATATTGTCATGATAGGATATTGTAGCCACTTTCTAGAATTGTGTGTTGTTTGGGGATGTCGTATAATGTCCCTCTCCATGCATTGTTTATATCAGTCGCAATGGTCATGTTCGGTGATGCCTTATGATGTCATGTGCTCGATTGACCATATAGGTAAACGTCGTGAAATCCTTTGAGAGTCCCTATTATGTTGGGTTAATGTATCCCTTGGAAAAACATCAAAATATTCCATTTTAGATGAAGGTGAGTTTAGGTGTTCTTTACTTCTATTGTTTCTCACCCGAACAAACAAGGATTGTTGTGTGTGCATTTTCTAAGCCCTTGTTTCAGTGAAACATTGGGTTAGGTTAATGTGAGTTTGGAATGTGTTATGTCATGTAAAACATATCGGGGATTGCGGTGTAGTCATTGGTTGCATCGAAAGAATAATTATCATCCAAGGGGTTTCCAAAGCCCAACTGCGAGGCCGAAGATGCTTCAATCATTTGATCTCCAGCCATAGGTCTCGGAGAGAAGATGGCTCGTAGTCAGGGGAAATCCCAGGATCGTTTAAACCCTTGTACAATGTCATATCGTCATCATTAAAGATAGGAAGATTTTAAACCTCTGGTTTCATTATCTGTTCTCTTTTGTTCCCGTTCGGTGGAAATAGGTGGAGGGCCTTGTACCCATGACTTCACGTAATGTCATTCCCTCCCACTTTGGTTTCCATAGAGTCATTAGAGAATGGTTGAAAATTTGGATAGAAATACTGAGGAAATAGTTTTTTCCCGATTAGTAGTGACCTTGTTCCAGGAAGGAATGCAGAAAGAATGATCTGCATAGCTAGTGCACGGTTTCCCAAATTGTGCAGACTAACCCTATGCCCTTCCCAAATCGTTAAAAAACTATTGGTCCTGTCTGTATCGGCCCATGCTGGTCAGTTAAGATGGTTAGTTATTATGGTGGGGAGACCCACTATGATTCTCATGTATATTCCTTCACAAAAATTGAATGGAATTCAACCCTTTGTAATAAGGAGTCCGTTTAGGCCTCCCCTGTTAGTGTTCGGATTCTGTCTCAGAAAAATATAGGTTGTCTCTTTTGGTGGGGAGCCTATTTGTGTCCACCCCATACCAATAACTCAGATTTATCCATGGTCTGGGCTTGGTAGTATGTAGTCTTATTCGGAACTATCTATCTACCAACATATTCCTTGAGTAAACGTTGGGATTGGAGAGTGACCAATGGTTTAGTTAAAGGTAAGTGTATCCTTGTTCGATGTTGTTGTTCGTTTGGGTGAATTGCTTGAGTCTTGTTCGGATAGTGTTTGAGGAGTTCTATTTTGGGATAAAGTATGAATTTGATTGAGCATTTCAAGAAAGTGGTATCTATTTTGGTTGTGATAGTAATCCTTAATTGATCACTGGAGGTGTTTTGGCCTTTGGTGGTGAAACCTGGCAAAGGAGTACCTCTTGGTTACTCAGTTGGGTTTGGTTGTTTCTTTGGCCTTGATGTGACTTTCCGAGGCGGAACGTTTTTATGGTGGGGAGAATTGCCACATAAATTACTTATTTTAAAGTTAAATTCCATTTAATTTCCATTCATTATTTGTTTTGAGGGTTTCACAACCATTTATGGAGGAATGTGGGAGTTTTTATGAATTGGGCCAAACCGTGAGCCCAATTCCAGATTTAATAAATAAATTTTGATTCCTTTATAAATCCTTAATTTTTCAACATTTTTCATCCATTAAAATTCCTAATTGTCATAACTTGAACTATTAACACCACCATATTAATTTGGACCATTTATAAATCCATAATCATGGTGGATATGGGTTTTTTTGTAAGGGATTGGGCCTGCCCGAAAGCCCATTTTCTGCATTAAAAATAAATTTTAATTCTTTAACATATCGTTCCTTATTTGCTCTTTTTCGGTGATTCCAACTCTACCACGAGACCACGTATCTAAGGCAAGACCCCAATCCCTCCTCCCACGATTTGGAGCTTGATAGAATTGCGAAACTGGTCAAAATGTCACTGGATTTCAGAAATCGTCCATATTTGGAGAGGTAAATTGAGCCTTTAATAAATTCTTCTATTTTTACTCTTTATTCCCAATTACAGTTCTTAAAAGGTCTAATAATATTTGTTTGAACATCCCATGAATGGTTGGATGTTTTAGAATTCATATTCTGGTGGATTTTGAGTCGTTTCCTTCAAGATTATTTTGGGTATGTGTTTCTCTCTTCAATTCCTTCCTTCTCTTTAGGGTTTCCTTCCACTTTCATAAATTTATAGAGTGTCCAGATGTTAGGGTTCATACCTAGGGTTTGATTTGGGGTATTTTGGGTGAAAAAGTATGGTTTAGGGTTTGTTTTCACATCCTTGTGGTGCGGCGGAGGTGCGGTTGATGTTTCGCACCAAGATTCAAGGGGTTTGACTCAAAAGGTAGGTGGTTCCATGTGTAAACAATTAGTGATGAGTTAGCTTTCATTATTTAACCATTATTCATATTTCTCATATGTTTGGTGTGGTGATAAAAATGTTTATGATTGATTTGGTTATGTGTTGAATTTTATAGTCGCTTTTTAACATGAAATTGGGTGTTTTCATGTGTAACTCATGGGGTTTTATTTGGGTGTGGTTTATAAATTATGAAATTGGTTCATTAAATCTTGTTTGTCCTGCCAATTCTGGTTTGGTAATTTAATAGTGTCATGTGGTTCTAAAATGAAGGGTTTTGAATAGGTTTGATGTGTAAAACATTGTTATACTTCTTGAGGTCATTTTAGGAAAATGTGTGTTTTCATTTGTATCTTTTGTGGTATTATTCAAGGTTATTTTATAACACTTGAATGTGTTTTTATAAATGTATCTAGGACTTCCAATTCTATTTTTGATAGGAATTGGTATGGTTTTGGTCTTAAATGGGGGTTTTGAAATGGGTTTTGTGTGCAAGACATAGTTACACCCCTTGAGTTGTTTTTTTGAAAATTGTGAATGTTTTGTTTGGTTAAACAAAATGGATAAAAGAGTGTATATGTACTGTTTTGGGGGTGTGACCACCTAATATGGGTTTCTGAAAGATATGGTGGTTATTTAAGATTTAAAATATTTTTTTAGAATGTTTTATAAAGTGCTGAAATGTTTTAGAAAATGGGAAGAGAGCTGCAAAACATGGTTGTGGGCCGTTTTGTGTGAGTGTGCTGTGAAAATTGAATTTTGTTGATGAAAGATGTATTATATGTTATTTGATTGGGTTGTTATGTGAGTTAGAATGTCTTGTAATGTTTTATAAAAATGGTTTAAAGTATTTGTGGAAGTGTCCATGTAATGTGAAGAGTGTTGTGGGCTATTTTTGTATGAGTCAGATTTCAAAATCAATTTGAATGAAAATTGTACTTTTGTGACTTGTGTGGTATACATGTGGGCTTTTTGGTGAATTTTTGATATGGAAATGATATTTTCATGTGCAATGTATATATCATGACTTGTTGAACTTGTTTGAGCACAAAGGTAAAACCCGAGTATCTAGGTGGTTGGACGTGTACTGGTATGCTAGTGAATCTGTGAGGTTTGGTCTCAGTTTCACTTAGCAAGATTGACTCTTACAACTCTAACTAAACTATGATGACGATTATTGGGAACCACTAGGTTATGGGTATGTTCCCTACTAGTGGATTGTTCATGAGAATGGATATTTGTGATGGTTACTCTCACCGAGATACGAGGTATCTGAGACCCACAACTAGCTAGTGCATAGGGGTTATTTTCCATTGCTTGTGCTCACTGGATACTTTGTTCTTACCGTCGGTATATGGTATGAGAGGCTGGAAAATTCAGTATCTATGGTATTTATTTTAAATGTTTTTATTCTTTAAATTAGCCCACCTGAAAACTGTTTTTATTTAATGTTGCATATTTTATAAATTTTAATTAGCATCTCATGTCTTTGAAAACTTTCATTCTTTTCGCCATTAAATGTGTATCACATGGAATCTATTAGTGGTGGTATCCTATTGGACTTTGGATCACACCCTACTTACACCCTTGGGTGTAAGTAGACTTGGTTATTTTTGTTGTCACAGGTTGGTATAGTTTTTAGTTTCAGTGGTTCGGGTTTCTAGTAGGTCCTTGGTAGTGAAGTCTTGTAGAGATATCATAAGGGTGGTTCCCCTTTCCATAAGGGTTCTTGGGGTGTCCTTATTTTTTTACCTTTCTAATGGTCTTTAAATGTGGTTTTATCTTATGTAATTTAGTTCTAAATTTTTTTAAATGATGGTTTTAGTTGAAATATCTAGATTTGTTTTATTGAGTTTTTTTGTTGTTTAATGTTTATAAAATCGGGTAAATCGTTCCCAATTATCATTATATGATACCCGGGAACTTGTTCCAGCCATTGGGGATCGAGAAAGCCCTTCGAGCCTTGTCACGAGATGGGTTTGGGGTCGATTTTGGCGGTGACTAGATTTGGTTCGTGACAATAATAACCATCATCCTGAAGTAGTGGACAAAAATAAAATGCATCCCTTCGTGGTGGTAGTAGTTCACACATACACACTAGTAGTGTTATATTTTAATTTTGGATGGAAAGGATGAGGATAATGGAATTTACATAATTATAATTACACTTAGGTATATTTATGATGAAAAAGTCAATATTTTAAAATTTATTTTATTAATTTATGTGATGTAGTAGAAGAAATACAAGTACTTGATAAATAATTTTGTTTTTTAGTTTTAGAAATTTTCATTGGATTACAACTTGATCCTTGAAATAATGGTAATTTTTAATAGATTAAAATAATTTTTATAAGGATAAATTGTATATAATGTAAATAAATTTTATATTAGTAAAATTATATGCAGAAAAAATTATAAATAAGGGAGAAAGGGTGGATCCCTATTAAAATTGAACGAAGGGGCACCCTTGTATTTACATAATAGATTTAAATATAATATATTTCAACTTATTGTAATGTGTCAAAAAATCACAATAATTTATGATATAGGACATTATAAGCTATACATCCCATGCATAAATTTATAAATATTTATATTGATCCGAGAAATTATATATTTATTTTACCACCTCATTTATCGTTTTAAACATTTATCATGTCAACAAATTTATTAGAATTTAGGGGGGGAATACTTATAATGATTCATGTGGCACAAGAATTGTCCATCAATCAAATTTTATACACATTATCATCAAAATATTAATATTTGTCAATTTTTATTTATATATTTTTTAAAAATTATTATTTAACATAAAATACCAATTGATTTATTTTTTGGACTATAATTGTTTTTTGACTTATATGAAATGAATATAAGAATTGAATTAAATTATAAACAAATTTACCAAGGTTCATAAATTGTAATAAAATATTAATTTCATGTAATAATACATTTAATACATAATTTATAAATTTTAATGTTTTTGTAATCATTTCCTTGATTTTTATATTGCATGTTCAAGGATTACATCAATGTTGTGTAAGAATTTTCAATATTAAAATCATAACTAAAAAATAAAAATAAATTCATATCATAAGTATAAAATATTCAGAAAAAGAATAAAATATAAATTCATTCATAATTTTCTATCATATAATAAAACATAATAGATTATAAAATTAAAATATTGATGATTTCTATTATTAATTTTCATAAAAAATTTAATACTTACAATCAATTAATAATTGTACCATATTGATATATTTTTAAAAAATATAGGGTAATGATAATATTTTAATCATCCAATATGATAAAGGATGGTTTTAAGGATATTTTTAATCCTTATAGAAAATTATAATCACTGATTTATGCATTTTACGAAACTAAGGTGATAAATATTTTTATGGTCTGTATTAATTATGACCATAAATAAAAGTGGATTATTAAAGGAATATGAAATAGGTAATTAATGATATTAAAAAAATCAATAATATATTTTCTTATTTAGAATGAATTTATTAGAAAATAAATGTGAAATATACAACCAAAACTATTTTTAGAAAATTTTGTTTTCAAGTGTAAAACATGATTTATGTATTTCATACATATTGAAAACCATAATATAAATGCTAAAAAAATTTATTGAATATATTATATATATATAATTAATATAAATAATAAGTAGTGATTAATTGAAAGTTAAAAGATAAAAATTAATTTTTTTTCATACAATTGTTTTAAAAAAAACATCTTTTTTTAAATCCATATGATTTTGTCAATTATTTATTAGTGAATTTGTTCGATAAATTTATCAAATAAATATTTCATATTTTATTTATTCATAATAATACACTCAAATGAAATTTATTATATATAACTACATGATTAAATAACTATATTATAATTCTATATAGTTGTCCATTTGATCTCGTTGTTGTGTGTAAAGAGATATATTACTAAAATAAAATTTATTTGAAGAGGAATATATCATAACATATGTAGGTTTTAAAAATATCACTGAAAGGAAAACAACCATATGGATTCACGTGTGATTCATGGTCCCGATTGTAATAAATGAGTTCTAATTTTTAAAAATTATCCCTTTTTGAATACTTCACCCTCAATATATCCTAAGAGAGATAAAAAACATAATTCCTTAGAAAAATAAAGATATAAATATTAAAAATTATAGCCTTCATAAAGCATAGAAAATTCCAAAAAATTCCTAGTTATATTAGGCAACTAGACAAGGCTTAACTATAATGATTATTTCCTTCATAATATTGTAGACGCCGGAAAAGTCCGTTGTTCCCAAACGCAGCTCCGGATGCGGGAAGCGAGGTCATATTTGGAGTCGGAAGCCCGTTTCGGAGGGCCCAAAAGCCTTGCGTGGAATTTTGGAGAGCCCCGCGCAAAGTTGGAGTGCCGTGCGCAAACCTCCCGGGATGTGCGCAATGCGCTGGGCCGGCGCGCAATTTTGCGCGCCCGTTGCCCGCGCGACTCCCTTGCGCGCCGGGCCCGATTCCGCGCCCGCGAGGAGAATTCCGCGCCCGCGAACCAGATTCCGCGCCCGGGGTTGCCTATAAATATAAGGTGACCCCCGACGTTTTGAAGGTTGCCGGAATTCGAAAGGTCTCTCGTGCGCGCAATCCAAGCCCTTCCGCGCGAAATGCCGATCTTCAGGTATCCTCCTTTCTTTCGCGCAAGAAAGCCTCGGGGTTCGCCTTCGCGCGCAATCCCTTGGGCTCCTTTCCTTTGAATAATTCTTCACCCTAAGGCCTTCGCACGCAAAAGAAGCCTCTTGCGCGCAATTGCCCCCAGGGTGCGCGCAATCCGGCCCGATTGCGCGCACCCCCCCTTTTCAAAGTGGCCATTCGATTAAAGAATGAGCCGTTGCCCCCGCGCGCTATCCGAAGCCCGGTGCGCGCAATCTCTATCTTCCGCGCGCAAAGCGCTGGCCCAATTGCGCGCCAGCCCGCCCATTTGCGCGCCGACCCGCGGTATTGTGCGCCATGCTTCTCTTTTGCACGCAATCCGCCGAGGTCGCCCCCTTTGACCCCCTGAGGGTACCCGCCTGCGTGGCGCCCGATAATCTTCATCCTGGGTGCCCGCACCGTGCGTTGTCTTCCCGTGCGGCCCTCCAGGCTCGCGCGAAGTGACACGGACCCATCGGCGGCACCACCACATCCAAGCTGCACGACGCTAAACTGCCTAGCCTCCATCGTCCGAGCTACAAGACGTTAAACTGTTCACCATTCGTCCTGCAGGACGCTAAACTGTACTTCGTCCGCGCGACAAGACGTTAAACTGCCAATCATCTTCGTCCACGCGACAAGACGTTAAACTGCCAAGCACCTTCGTCCTCAACACACGACGTTAAACTGTACTTCGTCTGGCAAGACGTTAAACCGTCCGCATCACCTGATCCCGTGTCTCGCACGCAGGATCCCCCCGGTTTGGATGTGGCCCCCACCCGCGCGTCTCTGCAGGGATGTCGAGAATGGAGTGGCCTTCGCCCACGGGGGTAGAGTGTTACAAACAGAACGAACTACGTGGACTTTGATCCATGTCTCCTAAACAGGGTACGTAGGAAGCCTCTCCGAGGTTCAAGCCCACCACCTGGTCGTCCCGGTCGTATTCACGTCGGTTCGTCCATCAGTGGACCCCTCCTGGGTTCACACTTGCGTCGATTCACCTATGAATCCGCCCCTGTGGGAGACTGCACATGTGTATCTCCATTGTGCTTCCCCACTTCCCTTTTCTCTCTTCAACGTCTAGCATGATGTGAAACTGTGATCCACCCGGCCATTCCATCCCCCTCTGTGCGAGGTGGTTCGGTTCAACCCTTCGCCCGGCAGCCTCGACCTCTTCGTGAGTCGGCTTGTCGATGTCCAGCATGACGTTAAACTGTATATCCGAACTACACTGACATTGATCCGCGCTAACGCGCGTTACGTAGGAAGCCCCTACAGGGTCCAAGCTCTTCACTCCATCATCCATCCTGATCCTTACCCGGTCCGCCACATCCCGGTGGGGTCATGCCACTTCATTCCACTCCACTTCACTCGGGAAGCCGCCCATGTGCTGGCCCCAGCGTCGGAGGTTCCTCGCAAGGGGTTCTGTCATCTGATCCACTTCTCGTGTTGATCAGTCCGATGTCGTCCCCGCTGGACGTTAAACTCGCGGCATACCCCGTGTTAAACATGGGAAGCTGAGGAAAACCTCAGGTAACACAGTTCCCCGCACCCAGCGCAGGATGCCTCAGGCCATCACGCCTTCGAGAAGCCCTATTAGGGACGGAAGGCAGACATGCAGACTCGCAGTGTTAAGACACGCCCCCAACACCCAGAGTCACCCGGTCTCCTCACCGCAGGTTGCTGCCCCGACCAAACCCCTTGGAGCATCTGGGCGGAAGCAGCGTAATTAACCGGTGTCCATGAAGATATGGCGCCAGGAACGAGATTCACGAACATTCTTAAATCTATGAGGGAGACCCGGATTAGGCAACGAGTTCCGAGGAGACGTCCACGGAAGGAGGAGCCGACATCCCATCATCCCGGTTTCGATCAAGGAGCAGACGCCCCTGAATAAGGGACGAATGCCGCCCGCCCTTGGAAAGCGGGACTGCGGGACCACAAGCCGCGCGCGCCCATCCCCTCGGGCCGACGGGTGCACGCGCGAACGCGTCCTGGAGGAACAGCGTCGGAACAGAAACCCGAAGCACATCCGCACCGAAACAGAAAAATGGTGAACCCGACGTGAATCTCTTCTCCTCAATACGAAGACCGATGGCTTTCAGAGGTGTTGGAAGACCAGCATGCTGCTCGACCGAGCATTCAACACTGGAGCACGGAACCCGCCAGGGGCTTGGGAAGGGAAATCGGGCACTCCGTCTCACGACGTCGAGGGCCTGGGTTCCCCCCACGGAAGGCGCTGCGACACTAATGGTTGGTTGTCGATTCCTTTTCTTGTCAGTGTTAATGGGTTTTTCTCCCTGCTTTCAGGAATCAAGTTGCCCAATCCAGTGCCCGATCGCCACCCGCCCACTGGCGCAGGGGTAGGGAAAACACCGACGCGGCTACTCCGCGTAGTCCCGCCCGTTCCACTGCCATCCCAGCAGCTGCAGCTGCGGGGCAACCACGCCCTCTCTCCCCCTCGGAGGTCATCCATAGAAGGGTGATCAACAACTTGGTGCGGAGATATGAGGAAGAGGGAGTCATCCCCACCAGGGACATGGCTCGCCTAGACCTCGAGGAAGCTGCACCTCGCCACCAACGCCGCCCCCGAGGGCCGCGCAGGGAGGCACCGCTTCCTACCTCGATGTCCAACCGCTTCGGGAGCTTATCCCCGGAGCGCTCCGACAACTCCTTCCCCTATGCGGATGAGGTGGAAGATGTCTGGGACCACCCTATCCGGGATTCGTTCCAGGGATCCGCGATAAGGGCTCCTGTCAGGCCACGGAGACACCGCCGCCAGGCCCCTCAAGTCGAAGAACGGACTCTCCACCTGCCCGCGCCGCTCATCCCGACTCGTTTGTCCCGACGCCAACGTCTGGAACGAGCGGAAGAGGATGCCCACCTTGGGGCCCTAGCAACCGCGGCCACGTTGGCTCAAGCCACTGCTGGCTCCAGTCACCAGGCCTCTGCGCATCCTGAGCAGGGGCACTTCTATGCCCGACCTGGATCGAGGCCCCGACCGCCCCAAAGGCAGGTTGGGTTGACTCTCCCGGTTGCTGGTACAGGCAATAGCCACCGCGGACCACCTCGCGGTAGCGCAATTCACCAACAGGGTCTACTCCGCGTGGCCGATCCAAGAGGCATGGGTCACCCCACCTTCCGATCCCGGCCCGGAGGACTGCCCGGAATCATCTCTCCCCGCGTCCCCTTTGATATCTGTCCCGGTGCTCCTCACACCTTGGTTTCCTGTCCTCTTGGCCCCAGCACCAGTGCGGCCGGAGGACGCCAGGATAGAGATCAGCTATTCCCCGAAGAACCACCCAGGGGCAGGAAGGCGAGGCGTCGACGCCGAGGTAAGAATGTTTCGGAATTCCAGACAGATATCTGACCGGTTCGTTTCTATGATACAGAGGAGGAGTATGATTCGGCGACAGAGCCCTCCCCCCAATCCCGCCAGTCAGGGGCAAGGGTCGGAATGCGGCACGTCAGCCTCGTACTTCCCGAGAGCGAGATCGATATGATCCCCGCTTCTCTCCGAAGGTATATCCAGAGTAGCGAGGGCCTGGTAGACCCCCAAGGATCAAGCTTGCGGTTGGTACCAGCCCCTCCGGAAGCGCCTTCCGCCTCGATCGGAGAAGCCGGAGACTTTTTCTGGGGACCGACGGTCGAACCACGATACAGTGCACCCTCGGCGAGCACCGACGCTACGGAAGGATGTTCGCTCGCCGGCCCGTCCTATCGTGATGTGGTAGCTAGGGAACCGCCACCCTCAGAGGGCGGCCCGGGATATGGAGGCCAATCGGCCTGTTCGCCGTATTCACCACCGGCCAGCCCGTCGGCCCGGCGGCCCGCCTCGGCACCACTACCGGTTCCCCGTCCATTCCCAGTCGTTGAAGAGGACCAAGGAGATCTGGGTCCCGAGTTTGAGTCATGGAGCTTCTAGACCGTCCTTGCAGAGGGCCACTTCCCTGAGAAGTTTTGGCCAGTCGCAGGAATGGAGTTTGATGCACCCGAATCACTCACCCCGGATGAGTTCGAATGCTTCCGCAGAACTCTCCGGGAGACTCACTCCCGTCTTCACCGCCTACAAATGCCATATCCCGGGATTCAAGTGCACCTGGAGGATATTGGTGAGCAGTGCCATCAAATTGACCTGGCCACGCTCCCCGCGGTTCGGCACCCTGGGTCATTTGGGCACCACGAGGCCCTCCAACAACGATGCGTCGAGTGTTTTCAAGTACTCCGCAAGGTTCTCGAGGAAGCCACTCCCCACGTGTATATCCGTGGATGGGAGCAGTACGCTACCCTACGCTTCAGTGTGATTCGCCGACAGCCCGATTCACTGGGTGGCCCTGAGGGTATATCCCCAGGGACGGAAACGGTCAATATGGCTGACCTGTCGGGAGAGGGGAACGACTTGGAACTTCTTGACGGGGGCTCTCCCCCCGAAGACAAGCCGTCGTTGGATCCATCGGTGAGAGTTACTCGTCACCAGAGGAACCTCCTGGGACTCCCCGCACCCACTGAAGCACTGACGTTGAGCCGAAACGTCAGCAAAGGTAAAGAGCACGGCGGGGCTATAAAGCCCGCCGACCCATCTGCCTCCATGCAGAGGGCGGATGAGGATCCCGAGAAGGCTATGCTACGTCAACAGCTCGCCGAGCAGAAGAAGCTAGTTGACCAGCTCCTCGCCGAGCGCGCTGCAGAGCAGCGGACTGACTACGGTGATCCTAGGCCAGGACAGCAGGGACAGGAACAACCACCCCTCGATGAGGCTCTCCCGGGCAACCGTGATTATGCCGTGTTTGCCGACAGGGGCGAGGCCATTGCCTATGGCAAGAGGGCGCGGTATGTTTCACCGCACCCTCCCGAGTGGCGTGACTACCTGAGAGACCCCGCTCGGATTCCTCCCGCTGCCCCAAGGGCCGCTCCGCCCGCCATCCCACGAGCCGCCGAGTTCGACGACCCGGTCGACGACCCGATTGAAGGGCCATGCAATGCGCTCGTGGTTAGAGATCCTCGACAGGACTGGAACCCATGTCCGGACGATCCGATGGCGGCACTCATCGCCCGCTTGGAAGCCTTGGAGACTCGGCAAGTGGCGATCCCACCGGACGACAAGCCATACCCAGCATGGGTGGATGACATCCCGACACCTCTGGGATTCGGGAATCCCACTTTCGCTCCCTTCAACGGGACTGGAGATCCGCCACAACATTTGGCCCATTTCAACTCGAGGTGCGGGCCTATGTTGGGAACTCTGGCGCAGTAGGAGGCCGCTAAGCTTCGCTGCTTTGTCCAGACACTGGAAGGGCCAACATTTGTCTGGTACAGCCAGCTCCCCGCCGGGTCGATAACTAGCTGGGAGGACCTTCGTAGACAATTCCTCTACCAGTTCAGTTCCACGACCTGGAAGACGAGTATCGCAGACCTCTTCAAGTGAAAACAGAGGCCTGATGAGCGAGTCGCGGATTTCGTCGCCTGATGGAAGGGTCTCACGTATTCCCTTGACATGCCATTGACTCAGGAGCAGTTGCTGACAATGTGCGTCGGGAACGTCAAGACCGAGCTGGTCCCTTCCCTGATCACTCAGAATTACCCCGGAGGGTTCAGGGACTTCTCAGACAAAGCTCAACGTCTTGAGGAAGCCCTGTAACAGGCCAGTCAGGCACACCCGCTGCCTCCTATGATTCCTGCAAGGAGAGCCAGAAGGGCTGAGCCCGCTGCTGTTTCCCAGATAGAGGCCCCCAGGCCGTTGGAGCTGCTGCCGGCGAGGCCAGCTCCACAGCCTCACAGGAATCTGCCTCCACGGGCTCAGTTCCCGGCCCAGCAGCGGCAGCCCCAGAACCGGCCGACCCCTCCGCGTAATGTACCGCCACAACCCAGGCGAGACAATCAGGGTCCACCTCCTCAGAAGACCCCTCCAGCCCCTCGTCAAGACCACGCTCCCAGGGGCCCGCGATACCTGACTTACTCATTTCACGAGGATCAGGTCCCCGGTTATTTCTGGAGCGCCCTGGAGCAGAGGATTGTGTGACTGCCTGAGTGTTGGAGGCCAGAAAAGGCACATCTCACGGATAACCCCCGCTACTGCCCTTACCATCGGGCCCTGGGGCACACCATCCAGCGGTGCTATGTGTTTAAGGATTGGCTCCAAGAACAGATTAACAATAATGTAATCAGGTTGGGCCTAGCTCCAGCACAAGTGGCGGGCATGTTCGTGGGATCAGATGACGATAGTGGCAATGAGGACGAATGGCAGCTGGTCTCCGACCGCGGATCCCAGAAGTATAAAAACTGGATGGCCCGCAAGACGATCATTCGTGCCCATGGAATCATCCGTGCGCGCTTGAATCAGCCTGAGCCCCCAGAATCTGCGGGCGCTGCTTCGCCATCGTCATCCCAGCCTGCCTCTTCCGAGAAGAGCAAACGGCGGCGGCGCAAGAAGGAAGAGCGCGCCCCGCTAGTTCCGCCACTATCCCGCACTCTCGGCGATTTCATGCCCCCGGAGATGGGGGTCCCACCTCGGATCTGCCCGTCGATGGATGATTCGTCCGATGACGGTATTGGGTACGCTTCGGTTAATACCGTCGAGCTGGTAGATCCCTTTTCAGTTCCCGACGTTGAAGAACACCAGGTGGACCTCCCTAGTGTCCCCGGCCGTCGCCACCATCGGAGGAACCGCAACAACAGGAGTCGCCGGGGCACAGTAGTTGGTACCTCCAGCCAGGACCTGCACGCCACTGAGACTAGGCAGCAGTCTCAAAACCGAGCTCAGCGTGCGCAGCCCCCCCATCCGGGGATGACAGATTCGCCCCGCCACTGTTTGTGGTGTGGGACCAGGCAGAACCGCCTCAGTCGCGTCGCGATCAGCTCCGCCCTGCAGCAAGTCCGTCCCAGCCTCCTGACCCCAGTACGGTGACTACTTCCCAGGCTTCAACCAATGAACAGTGGGATGCTCCAAGCACCAGTCGGCCGCCGGTCCAACCTGCAAGGCCCGTCATGCCTCCAACCGCAGAGCAACCTCCTGCAACCAGGGGCTCGCGCTTGGCCAAAAAGTATGATGTCCTGAAGCACTTGGCCGACATCCCAGAAAGGCTCTCCATCCTTGAGGCTCTGCGCATGTCATCTGAGATGCGTGAGGCACTCGCTGAAGCCCTGAAAAGCCCCCTCTAGTTTGAGACATAGGTTGCGGCTGCAGAGGCCTTTCACGCCGAAACGATTGAGGACGCCGAATGTCAGGCAGTTATCTCGTTCTCTGGTAAGGATGAAGACCCTCCTATACAGGGGCACATTCGTCTGCTGTATGTTACTGGCCAGTTCAATGGCCTTGAAGTCCGGCGCTGTCTTGTCGACACGGGGTCCGGGATTAACCTGATTCCAACTCGGACGCTCCGGAGATTGGGGTTGTCTGAGGATGACTTGATCCCCTCCGACCTCAGGATCCAGGGGTACGACCGCACCGAGCAAACCCCGGTCGGCAAGATACGCTTGAAGACCCAGTTCGGTGACTTGGTTGCCAACACCGAATTCATGGTAGTCTCTTAAGACACTGCGTACAACACATTGATGGGCAGACCATGGATCCACCTTCATGCGGTGGTTCCCTCATCATACCACCAATGCCTCAAATACTCCCTTAACGGTCGAATAGGCGTGCTTCAGAGAGATGCCTCTCCTTTTGCCTCATGTGAAGCCCGTTATCTGGACGCGGACTATTACAAGAGCAAGGACAAGCAGATCCTGGCAGGTGAGGTTGAGCCTGTCGCTGTTGCGAGTGATCCCTGGGCAAGCTTCGATGACGCTTACGTCCTCCCGATTCAACGGTTGGACGTAGCCATGGTCTCGACGGCCTGTGAGTCTCCTGATGAGATGACCGCAACCGCCTGTGCCAGCACTAGCGGCCCAACAGGATCTGGTATCCCCAATGTAGTTTTCAACGCAGTCTCTCCCGTGGACGGTCCCTCCCCGAGTGGAGAGGACGTGGAAGACGCACCCCCAGCCTTTGAGGAGGGCGTCTCCGCCACGGTCGATGAGTTAGTACAGGTGAACCTTGGAACCGAACCAGATCCAAGACCCACATTGGTCAGTGCCGCCATGCCCTCTGAGGAGCGGCAGCAGTACGTGGACTTTCTCAGGCAGCATCGCGATGTGTTCGCTTGGGGCTATGACGAGATTCCGGGGCTAGATCCTCAGGTATCCGTCCACCGCCTTGGTCTCCCCGGCGAACCATCGCGGGTTCAAGCAGCCTCCCAGGAAGATGCACCCATTCCACGGTGCCATGGTTGAGGCCGAAGTTGACAAGCTTATCAAAGCCAAATTCGTGAGGGAAGTTCAGTACCCCAAATGAATGGCCAACATTGTGCCGGCCAGGAAGAAGAACGGGCAGATCAGAGTCTATATCGACTTCCGCGATCTCAACCGCCACTATCCGAAGGATGATTTTCCCCTTCCGGTAACAGAGCTGTTGATTGACACCACAGCAGGGTTCCAAGCCCTCTCTTTCATGGATGGATAATCCGGATACAACCAAATCCTGATGGCCCCTGAGGATGAGGAGTTCACTGCCTTCAGGGCCCACCAAGTTATCTTTTGTTACCGGGTCATGCCCTTCGGCCTGAAGAATGCAGGTGCCACCTATCAACGGGCGATGCACCGCATATTCAAGCCAATCCTCGGCACACTGGTGGAATGCTACGTCGACGACTTGGTGGTCAAATCGCGCAAGCGTTAGGACCATCTCAAAGATCTTGAGAAAGTGTTCGGCTTCCTCCGGTCTCACTTCCTGAAGATGAACCCGTTGAAGTGTGCCTTCGGGGTAACCTCCGGAAAGTTCCTTGGATTTGTGGTAAGATACCGGGGTATTGAGATCGACCTAGAGAAGATCAGGGCGATTAGCCAGATGCCTCCCCCAGGTAACATCCGGGAACTGCAAGGGTTCCAAGGACACTTAGCCTATATACGCCGATTCATCGCGAATCTGGCCGGCAAGTGTAAGCCCTTTTCTCGGCTCATGAAGAAAGGTGCCACCTATGTATGGGATAAAGAGTGTCAGACCGCTTTCGAGGAAATCAAGCAGTACCTGCTGCAACCTCCGGTTCTGATGCCGCCTGTATCCGGGAAGCCGCTGGTCCTTTATGTGACCGCCCTGGAACGGTCCCTGGGTGCCCTTCTCGCCCAAAAGAACAACGAGGGAAAAGAGAATAGCCTCTACTACCTCAGTCGCATGCTCCTCGATGCGGAAGTCAGGTATTCCCCCATCGAGAAGAGCTGCCTGGCGCTCGTATTTGCCGTACAGAAATTACGGCACTACTTGCAGCACCATGAGGTACAGTTGGTTTCTCAGGTAGACCCGTTGAAATATATCCTGAGCCGGCCTATGTTGACTGGCCATCTAGCGCGGTGGGCTGTGATTCTCCAGCAGTTCGACATCAGGTATGTGTCTCAGAAGGCCATCAAAGGGAAAGCATTGGCAGACTTTCTGGCTGCTCACCCGACCTCCGCGGATCAGCCGCTGGATCTAGGCTTTCCTGATGAGGCCATTCTCTCGGTCGATCATGCCGATCCGTGCTGGCAGATTCACTTTGACGGTGCCTCCTGGAGCCCCACCGGTAGAAGGCTCGATAATCTTAAGCTCAACAGAGTGGGATTGGGTATCGTCTTCATTACCCCGGAGCAAGCCGTGCTGCCGTACTCTTTCCTATTGATAGAGGGCCGTACCAACAATGAGGCAGAATACCATGCCCTCATCACCGGCCTCGAGTTAGCTCTCGAGATCGACGTGCCCCATCTGTGTGTGAAAGGGGACTCTGAGCTGGTCGTTAAGCAGATCAATGGCGACTATGTTGTCAGGAAGCCGGAACTTGTGCCTTTGCTTGAGTGCAGCCTCCTTCTGATGGCCCAGTTCCCTTCTCGGCCAGAAATTGTCCATATTCCCCGGTCGCAGAACGGTCGAGCAGATGATTTGGCCAGCCTTGCTGCATCACTTGCAGAACCTGAACAGGATAACCTGATCGTCCGCGTGACGCACCGCAGGCTCATCGCTCCCGTTATCCCGGAGAGAGATCGCGGCCCGTCGGTAAGTAATCTCACCACGGTTTCCCCTATGCCCGGAGCCCCGAGTACCCCAGATATGGCAGTCGAACCAGCCCCTGATTGGAGGACGCCTTTGGTTGAGTACCTCCAACATGGCATTCTCCCGTCGGATCGGGCCGAGCGCGAACGAGTTCGACGCCGCGCATCGCAGTTTGTCCTCCAGAGCAGTCCCGGCCCGGAGCAGATCCTATATAGACGCGGATTTGATGGTGTTCTCCTCTGTTGCCTCCATGGTGTTGAGATCCCACGAGTCATGTAAGAGGTTCATGCTGGTTCATGCGGTGCCCATCAGACTGGTCCGAAGCTGTCCCACCAGATTCGGAGGTTGGGATACTTCTGCCCCTCCATGATCCATGACTGCATCAAGTATGCCAGGAGGTGCCATGCGTGCCAGGTTCATGTGAACTTTGTGCATCGGCCGCCGGAGCCTCTCCATACCACCAGGTATTCTTGGCCCTTTGCAGTCTGGGGGATGGACGTTGTGGGACCTTACCCGCCGGCGACGGCTCGCTAGTGTCGGTTCATTTTGACCGCTACAGACTTCTTCTCCAAATGGGCAGAGGCGATTCCGCTCAGAGAGGTCAAATCCTGTTCGATCGCTGACTTCGTGACCTCCAACATCATTTATCGATTTGGAGTGCCTCACGCTATCCTCACGGATAACAGAGCCAATTTCCAAGCAGCCGAGTTGAAGAGGTTGTACGCCAAGTACAACATTCGCTCGAACCATACATCTCTCTATCATGCGCAGGCGAATGGACAGATTGAGGCGTTTAACAAAACCCTCTCTAACATTCTGCAAAAGATGGTTGGTCAGGACAAGAAGAGTTGGCCGAACAATCTCCCCAACGCCCTCTGGGCTTATCGGACGACGACTCGCAATTCCACCCAGATGATCCCTTATTCCCTGGTGTATGGAGCTGAGGCCGTCCTGCCCATCGAGATCCAGTTACCGTCCTTGCGCACTGCGGTCTACGACCAGCAAGCACCGGACAGAGCTGCTGAAGCCCGTCTAGTCGAGTTGGAAGCACTGGATGAGAATAGGCTTCGCGCTTTTCACAACTTGGAGAGGCATCAGAGCAGGATGGCTCGAGCTTTCAATAAGAAGGTTCGCCTCCTCTCCTTCCTGCAGGGTGACCTAGTGCTGGCCCTAAGAGCGCCAATGATCCCCGGCAGGAAGCCACCCAAGTTGGAGCCCAAGTGGGAGGGACCTCTTGTCGTCCACAAAGTCTATCCCAATGGCGCGTACTCCCTAGCGACTATGGATGGTGAGCGTGTCACTCCTCCCACCAACGCTAGGTTCCTCAAGCAGTACTTTTCCTGAGTGCATTTCGTCCGCGCGGCAAGACGTTAAACTGCCAAGCATCCATCGTCCAACACGACGTTAAACTGTATTTCATCCCGCACGACGTTAAACTGCAGTTCGTCCCGCACGACGTTAAACTACATTCGTCCTGCATGACGCTAAACTGCACCTCGTCCAAGCTAAAAGACGTTAAACTATTCAGCATTCGTCCAACATGACGTTAAACTGTACCACGTCCGTGCTGCAAGACGTTAAACTGCCAAGCATCTTCGTCCTGCATGACGTTAAACTGCACTTCAAGAACTACGTGCGGCTTGATTCCCATCCTTATGGGATACGTAGGACCGCCTGAACATTCATGTTTCAGGCCCAGCCCCATCCTTCGGGAATTTCCATCCCATCTCGGGCCCTTGGCCCAGTTGCCTCTGGGTATGCGGCGCATGGTGTGAACGCGGGGCTATGCCCTCATTCACGTCGGTTTGCTCGTCACGCTGTACGCCCCCCACGTTTGGGGATGCCTTCTCCTCCCCCTTTTCTCTTTTCGTCCCGCATGACGTTAAACTGCACTTCAAGAACTACGTATGGATTGATTCCCATCCTTATGGGATACATAGGACTGCCTGAACATTCATGTTTCAGGCCCAGCCCCATTTCCCGGGAATCTCTATCCCGCGTTGGGCCTCTGGCCCAAGTTCCCCCTCCTTTTTGTGCGAGACGTATGGTGTGAGCGGGGGATTATGTCCTCATTCACGTTGGTCTAATAGCCGCGCCGTACGCCTCCCCCCCCGTGTGTGAGACTACCTCACACCCCTCATCGTCCTGCATGACGTTAAACTGCACTTCAAGAACTACGTGCGGCTTGATTCCCATCCTTATGGGATACGTAGGACCGCCTGGACGCTTGTGTCTCAGGTCCAGCCCCGTCACTTGGTTGATCACGGGGATCTGACGTCTTTTGGTTTCTCTCAGGGTGAGTCCCCCGACCCTTTCCGGTGATCTGTTAACATTTTTGGGTACTCAGGTCTATGACCCGTGGCGTCGGATTCAATCCCGACAAGTCCTGTGTTGCTTGTCGGACCACACACTTCCTCTTGTTCGAGCCTTCACTCAAAGGGATCCTCGTTAGCGGTTTGGGTACGATGCCTCAGTGCACTCCTACCGCTCCGGGTCGATTTACCGGCGGGTCCTGGGCCGCAAATCGATATGAATCCTACGCTTGAGCGGTTGATGCTCGTTT